>OW026305.1:9668507-12068507 GCA_932273695.1 Apotomis betuletana | reverse complement strand
TGTTTTGTATGGACAACTTTTTTGTTTACTTAATAATTACCGAGATATGGACTCCTAAAACCGACATAATTTTTTTGGATATTGTGTCAGACTCTGCCTTAGCTCCGGCGCTGCGGGAAGTGCAGCCCTTCCGCCCTTGCGTGGCAAAGCACGGTCGCCCGTGCTCCGTTCCGCAGCTTCGGCTTGTTGGTCGCCTTCGGCGACCAGCCTCAGCCGCTCCGCTCCGCACGGCTCCCGAGCTTTGTCACGGCGGGCGAGGGCTGCTCTCCCTCCGCGCCTCCGGCTTTTTTATATACACTCTAGGGGTAGGGCAGACAAGACCACGTGGAATCGGGGTTGACAGCTTCGGTTCTGAGGCAAGTCTTATGATAATGCAATGCTTATTTTAGCGTAGCGTGTTTTAGCTAGATTCGGACTAAAATAAGCGTGTTTTGTATGGGCAAAACATTTTTACCTAAAAAACGCTTATCGCCGTTTTCATTAAATTATGGTTTCGAAAACTAAAAAAATAACTCCCCATTACTTTTATATAGTACCCATTTTAATATTTAAGCTGCCAGCAAATCAAAGCCCAAAATGATTTTTTAGATGGAGACCTATAGTTGCCACTAATATAAAGTTTGTTATCCTTCTGCTAATATTAGTCGCCAAGTCATTATTTATAGTACCTCACCTATGATTTCAGTAATCTTGTTTATTATTTCTGCTACCTTAAAGTAGCTGCCATTATTTGAATTTTAAAATATCCTTAGTTTAAAGCTCATTTAATATAAATGATTGCCAAAATATTTAATCGCTGACAAGTTATTATTTTAGTTGCAAATAGTTTGCTGCTCTTTAATTTTTCTGTCGCCGCGAAAATAATAAGCCTTATTTAACTAGAGCACCAAAGCAAAATACTAAAATATACGATTTGCTCTGTAAATAGACAAAGTTTGGAAACAGCTGCCTACTTAGGTATCAAATTAAATGCATTATTACCCTGGCTATAAAAACCTATTAAAGCCTCTTTTAACCGACGTTAAAAAATGGAGCAGGTTCTCAGTTCGTCGGGTTTTTTTTCGTGTGTTTTTATGTATGTTTTCCACGTTACTTGGAAACGTCTGAACGAATTAGAAAAAAATCTTTCTTTTTGGACGAAAGAGTATACGGTCTACTTTCTAGTTGGTCCCATCATTTGCCGGTTATTTATTGTTAATGAAGATTTTAACCTCTCGTGTTAAGGCACTCAGTGCGGAACGTTTGAACTTTCCACTAAAATATCAGTTGGTTTCAATTATATTTGCAAATTTTAAAAAGACAAGGGATTAATTACATTATACAGCATGCTTATATGAGTAAAAAATGTGGTCACAATAAATTATGCCGTAATTTAAACGTGTACAAGCTGTCGCGTTCACTGCGGTCCCGAGTGATGCATTGTCGATTGATTACTGAAATATCATTTCATTGAAATTACTCATATTTACTTACACATACCTACTTGTTTGCTCACGTTTTCATGCGGAAAATATTTTCTGAGTACATTATTATTATTTGATTATACATAGTATTGGTTAAACTGTATTGGCCGGTCTCATCGCATTATAAGTAAGTACCTACCTATATTCGGCTTAATAGCCGAATATGGGCAATCAGGGGAAATAATTCGTGTAGTTTTGAAAATTGGTACAGTTATACCCTATGGTGTCTAGATGAACATACTAAAAGTCCTCGAGGGTGGGGGCTGTGCTAAGGGAGTAGGGGGGTTTGAAGGTACCTTTTTCGGATTTTTGCTCATAACTCGAATATTTGTAGAAATAGCATTATTATTACTTAAGACAAAAGTTTTTACATAAAATTTCCTACAAATTTGGTCATATTCATTTTTACTCTACGACTAATACTTTGGGAGCTACAGGGTGTGTAAGTTAACAAAAATATTAAAAAGTAGTTGTTCAAGAAAACGTAGTTTTTCGTAGTTGTTCATCATAACACTTGTGTTGTGTAGTTGAGAAATTCCCGTTACCGGCTTATTCTCATTTGGGAATATTCCAAGAAAATTCCCATTGTTCCCGGGAATATACGAGCTTGGTGGATCCATTCCTTTGTTATTTAGTTTTAAGGTAATTAAATATCATAAAATTTACCTGATAATGGACCCTGGAAGCCTGTAATGGATCGGATCTCAAGATACGTTCAACGTAGACATGTGCGGTTTTCAAATTTCAACCTATCTTGATGAGCAATTAGAGCCGGAATCATAAAATAAACCTGATGATGGACCCTGGATGCCCGTAATGGATCTCAGGATACGTTCAACGAAGACATGTGCGGTTTTCGTATTTCAACTCATCTTGATGAGCAGTTAGAGCCGGTATTATAAAATTGACCTGATGATGGACCCTGGAAGCCCGTAATGGATCGGATCTCAAGA
Organism: Apotomis betuletana; assembly: GCA_932273695.1. NCBI lineage: Eukaryota > Metazoa > Arthropoda > Insecta > Lepidoptera > Tortricidae > Apotomis > Apotomis betuletana. The sequence goes on along the minus strand of OW026305.1, from coordinate 12,066,091 downwards.
TACGTTCAACGTAGACATGTGCGGTTTTCGAAATTCAACTTATCTTGATGAGCAATTAGAGCCAGTATCATAAAATAAACCTGATGACGGATCCTGGAAGCGCGTAATGGATCTCAGGATACGTTCAACGTACACATGCGCGGTTTTCGCATTTCAACTCATCTTGATGAGCAGATAGAGCCGGTATCATAAAATAAACCTGATGATGGATCCTTGAAGCCCGTAATGGATGTCAGGATACGTTCAACGTAGACACGCGTGGTTTTCTCATTTAAATTTATCTTGATGAGCAATTAAAACCGATACAGAAAATGGTCCTGATGGTGGAGCCTGGAAGCCCGTAATGGATCAGATCTCAAGTGATGTTTTCGTATTTGAGCTCATTTTTATGAGCATTAGAACCTGTATCATGAAATTTACATGATGATGAACCTTGGAAGTGCCTATTGAATCTCAGGTTTCATTCAACATAGGCATGTGTGGTTGTCACATTTCTACTCACATTGATAAGTAATTAGAGGTGACATTATAAAATTGACCTGATGATGAACCCTGGAAGTGCGTATCGTAGTGGGTATCATGAAATTGTCTGGAAGTCCGTAATGTAATGGGTCTTAAATACGAAAACAGTACATATCTACGTTGAACGTATACTGTGATCTATTACGGGCTTCCAGGATCCATCATCAGGTTTATTTTATGATACCGGCTCTAACTGCTCATCAAGACGAGTTGAAATACGAAAACCGCACATGTCTTCGTTGAACGTATCCTGAGATCCATTACGGGCTTCCAGGGTCCATCATCAGGTTTATTTTATGATACCGGCTATAATTGCTCATCAAGATAAGTTGAAATTCGAAAACCGCACATGTCTACGTTGTACGTATCTTGAGATCCGATCCATTACGGGCTTCCAGGGTCCATCATCAGGTCAATTTTATGATACTCACTCTAAGTGGTGATTCAGGAGGAGTCAAAAAGCGAAAACAGGTTGCCTTTATTTAATTAATTACCTAAAAACTAAATAACATAGGAATGGGTCCACCAAGCTCGTATATTCCCTGGAACATTGGGAATTTACTTGGAATATTCCCAAATGGGAATTTCTCAATTGCACAATGTTGCACAACGTTCGCGTGTTATGATGAGCAACTACGAAATAACTACGTTTTCTTGAACGACTATTTTTTGATATTTTTGTTAACTTAAACAGCCTGTAGCTCCCAAAGTATTGATCGTAGAGTAAAAATTCATATGACCAAATTTGCAGGGAATTTTATGTAAAAACTTTTGTCCGAAGTAATCATAATACTATTTCTACAAATATTTGAAATATGAGCGAAAATCAGGAAAAAGGTACCTTCAACCCCCCCCCCCCCCCTACTCCCTTAGCACAGCCCCCACCCTCGAGGACTTTTAGTATGTTCATCTATACACCATAGGGTATAACTGTACCAATTTTCAAAACTACACGAATTATTTCCCCTGATTTTGTTAATTTTCTTGAACTATATAAGTGTGTAAGTGAATAGGTACCTAAGGGTCAGCTCACACCGAGACGCGACGCGACGCGACGCTGCGCGCACATTTCAATAGAGTGACTCAAAATTATACTTTATTTACTACATTAAAAGGGACACATTTCATCGTGAGAATTCAAAATACGTTGCGCCACGCAGCGCTGCGCCTCGCGGCGCCGCGCCGCGCCGCGCGGCGTCGCGAGACGCAGCGGTGCATCGCCGGTACGCGCGGCGTGTAAGAGCGGCGCTGCGCCTCGCGAAGCCGCGCGACGCAGCGCGACGCCGCGAGGCGCAGCCTGAGGCCGCCGTTCTCATGCGCTTGCAATAGGTAGACTGCGGGGCGGTTGGACGCGGCACCGCGCGGCGTCTCGCTGCGCAGCGAGGCGTCGTGCTGCCAACGATTTTACGATGCGCCTCGCTGCGCCGCGATGCGTCTCGCGGCGCCGCGCGGCGCAGCGCGAAATCACCGGCCTCTTCCAGTATCGTCGCGTCGCGTCGCGTCTCGGTGTGAGCTGACCCAAACTTTCATTAAGGGTCAGCTCACACCGAGACGCGACGCGACGCGACGCTGCGCGCACATTTCAATAGAGTGACTCAAAATTATACTTTATTTACTACATTAAAAGGGACACATTTCATCGTGAGAATTCAAAATACGTTGCGCCACGCAGCGCTGCGCCTCGCGGCGCCGCGCCGCGCCGCGCGGCGTCGCGAGACGCAGCGGTGCATCGCCGGTACGCGCGGCGTGTATGAGCGGCGCTGCGCCTCGCGAAGCCGCGCGACGCCGCGAGGCGCAGCCTGAGGCCGCCGTTCTCATGCGCTTGCAATAGGTAGACTGCGGGGCGGTTGGACGCGGCACCGCGCGGCGTCTCGCTGCGCAGCGAGGCGTCGTGCTGCCAACGATTTTACGATGCACCTCGCTGCGCCGCGATGCGTCTCGCGGCGCCGCGCGGCGCAGCGCGAAATCACCGGCCTCTTCCAGTATCGTCGCGTCGCGTCGCGTCGCGACGCGTCTCGGTGTGAGCTGACCCTTAGTCACATTACATAACATTACAAATCCAGTGTAGATGAAATAAAAGCATTATCATTATCAATTATATTTTAGTGAATTAGCCTGTATAAAGCCTTTGATATAAACTTTATTCGTAATAAATTAACTATTAATTAATTATGTTACTTTAAGAAACACGAAACCTTATTTAATTTTCAATTAGGCGAGTTCTCGATAAACGCTAAAAGCACTAAGTTGTCTAATTTAATATTATTTGTGGAAACACATTACCTAACGCTACACCGGATCCGCAGGTGGCCCGCCGATTAATCACAGCCAGGAATCAGCGCGCGGGGCTTCCGAGATCAACCTACATCGAAATGTACGGTAAACAATGAGATAAGTGGTAGTGACTCTATCGCAGAAGGGGGCTTTAGTGGGAGCGGGATAGATGGCATATTCGTACGGTCGGGTTTTGTTGAGTGAGTTCGAGTAGGGTGTGCTGGTGGCCGTCGGAGGCGGCTAGGGCGGGCGGCGAGCGGACGGACTCGACGGAAACGGTAGTGCCGCGACGGAGCCGCGCCGCACCTCTCGCCTTTCGCCCGCCGCCGCGCCTGCCTCGCTCAACCTCGACAACACGCGCGGAAACCTACGTCTACTCGTCTACGCAAACTTCTACTGTCCCCAACTATCAATACTAAAGGTACTTACAAACTTATTTAATTAACTCACATCCAAAGAACAACTGTTCTAATGAGCTATTTGAAAAGTTTCCCATTTTGATTGAATAAAAGTAAAGTTGGTAAATACATGAAACGAACCTGTTGCGACGGCTTTCAGGTAACAAAATTCCGGAGGTATTATTTTCGGAGCTTATAAAACTTGAGAAAGTATTTTATATCTAAGCAGCTATTACTTTTTCCGCAACGATGAGATTATTGATATTTGGACCTTTTACTTTTAATTTATTATACCTACGTTCGAATATGCGATCTGGCGTTTGATAGTCAAGAAGTCGGAAATTCAATTCTAAAGTTCTGGATTTCTGGACTTCATTATGAGCAGTGGGGTTCGTTCGCTTCGAGCTTAATCCAGCGCGCAAACTTTTTAAACGTTTAAAATCCTTTTAACCAAAATCACGTAGCATAAGTATACGGAAAACTTTGCATTATCTCACCCCAGATGCCTTGTTTTACCAGCAATGTTTGTTTACGTAGTTTATCAGTAAGTACCTGGCAGGTTATTCAAAGCAAGCTTAGTGGTTCCCAACGCCACAAATCCGTCAACGTTGAGCTGAAACCACAAATCCTGTGTAGTTACTAACCTACTTTACAAATATTTGACGGTAGGTGGAGCAATGGCCTCCGATTTACAGTTCCTTTTCTAGTATTCCGGTCGCTTTGCTGAAATGTAATACCGCAGATCACTAGCATAGCATGTCGTTCAGAATTTAATATCAATGTCAAACAAGTTTCCAACTATTATGTCTACTTAATTACATGTAGTTCATGAGATTGAATAGAGATACCCGCTACCTACTATGTAGATTGAAATGTTGGTGACCGCGTGCTGTTTAGGCCGTTTGATGCGTGTCTATCGGCGGACGACGCGGCACGGCCACAGTATATATGTACTGTGACTGCTGTGATGCACTATATGTGACCCTACTGTGCACGGTAAACTCGTACAATATACATAGGTACAAGCGCCGCACGGTATGTATCTGCAAAATCTCCCAATTCGATCTATTAATGACCAACCGTGGTGGTTGTGAGGGACTGGTACAGTGTTGGAACGTATAATTTCAATTAAATTATATTGTTGTTCCTTTTTTAGCTGCAGATATTTGCTTTCTTTTTTCTCATTGAAATCAGCAACAAAGAATATAAAAATACCTACACTTGAATGGTTGGAACAGCAAATACCTACAAAAAATCGAATATGTTCTCGCTGTTGAGGTGAAAAGTTGTGTGTGCTACACGAGAGCAAAATATTTCGCATCTCGTGCTCTTGAGTCTCTCGCTAGACTCAGGATTCTAGCCCAGAATCCTTCGCTTACTCGTGACTCAAAATCAGCACTCGCAACAAAAACAACAGAGTAAACTTTTCCACAAATAACGTTACGTGTTAAGTGTAATTATGATTCATTTAATTATTATAATGTTTCGAATGTGTCTTTATCCCGTGTCCTTGAAGGGACTTAATGACATATATCTGCATAGTTGCGGTTCCTGAGAAAAGTTTCCTTTTGTTGTGATAATTACATTTTCACTTATAAGTCTAAAAAATATGGCCCCGCGGCATAGTTTCGAAGATGCTGGCAGCGTTCCCTCGCTTATTTTCATGATCCTAGGGGACATTATTGTATTTAAATTAAGTGAGTCGAGAGTGTATTGGAGTTGTATATATTTGATATGTAAGCAAGGCTTGTGACGTAATTTCTTTACTGACCGATGTATATAATATCCAGTTCAGCAGACCGGATAACAGATACATCTATACACATTGTGCTGAAATCGCACGGCTGTAATGTGTCCAGTGATGCGTGGCTATCAACGCAGAGCTAGCTCGAGGGTCGAATACTTGCTGCTAGTACATTATGGTGTTTGACTCCCGGCGTGTTGCCGACACCAGGAGTCAAACAGACAGTTTCTATCTTCAATATCTTCACGTGGATAAATTTGAGGAATCCTTTCTGTACCTACTGTTTGTATGTCTTTCTGTCTTTTTCGTACCGCCTCGGGTTGCCTGATATTTATTTATTTGGAAAACATTATAAAAATGTGGTTCATGATGGTGGCCGTGTCGCGTTTCTATAAGGAGTAGGCTTTTGAGCTCCTTCACCTTTTTTTTAATACTAGGAGGTGCCGGCAACTTCTACCGCGTATTTCTTTACCGTAGACGGATAAAAAATATCGTATAACCATTTTTACATGTCCAGCCTGTACCAATATTGGTTAAAATTTGTCCAGCCGTTTCGGTGTGATGCGAAGACAAAGGAAATTATGAAAACAGATGGCGCCTACATGGCACGGCGTTGCGCGCTCATACAAATCAAATGACGATCCTGCATCACGCTACTAAGATTTTTCCTGAAATCATGACCCCTCTCCGTAGATAGAAAAAATAGTTTCAAAACAAATCTAGAATTTTATATAGTATAGATCAGAACTGAGCTCTAACATCTTTTGTGAATTTTTTCCTACAAATATTTTAAGTTTTTGCTGTAACCATACACCATCGTACAACATTTGTAATTAGATATATAATTAGGGCAACCTACGTGTGCTCTAGTTGTTAGTCATGCGACCTGGAAAATTGCTTCTCGTCAGTGCATTTAGGCGAAATTTATGGTAATAGACTAGATAATAATCATTTGAACTTCTATAAAACTATCCTTTAATCCTTACCTGTGCTACCTGTAGTATCACTGATTATATTGTTGGTTATTTGTTGTCCATCTTCTTATACGTAGTCGCAACGACTAAAAAACCGGCCAAGAGCATGTCGGGCCACGCTCAGTGTAGGGTTCCGTAGTTGCCCATCCTTCACATTAGACTTTATTTATTATATTTAATTACGAGAAAGATTTCAAGCTGTATATATTATATTGTGTATTGGTCGTAAACGCCAAAGTAACTATAATTACTTATTACCTCCTGGAAGTTATCGATTATACGCGCCAGATTGAGCGAAATGTTTTAATACAGTATGGCACTTAACTAATATGTGTAACGTTCGAAGTATAAGGGACACCGTGCGGCACTAACGTAATTTTAAACAAAATTACGAATTTTTGCGATAACTCAAAAACGACTCGACCGATTTTATTCAATATAGTTTTCATTGAAACTTTTTATTTTCGGAGCAAATATTTACAAAACTGCTGACTTTATCAAAATAGTAGTTTTTGATACAAGTGTGGAAAGTATGTCATTTTGAACGAGTCCCGAGGAGTCTTGGCCTGAGCCGCAAGGCGCCCTCGCCTCAAGACTCGGGACGAGTTAAAATGACACTTACACACGTGTACCAAACAACGTTTTTTAATACATTTGCGAAAAATTGCAATAATACAAATTTAAAACCGTAATTGGGTGAATATCAACATTGCAATTTTTTTTAAGTTTTGGTGGCACATATTTTTTTTAGTTTTTAAGAAGAAATTAAGTTATAATACTAAATATCTGGGCTAAATATAAGGGCTATGCTCGGGATCTCTCTACGTGATCGAATCAGAAATGATGAGATTCGTAGACGAACTAATGTCACCGACATAGCAAACAGGGTTAGCAAACTGAAGTGGCAGTGGGCAGGGCACATAGCTCGAAGAACCGATGGCCGTTGGGGCAGAAAGGTTCTCGAGTGGAGACCACGTACCGGCAAGCGCAGCGTAGGACGGCCACCCGCAAGGTGGTCGGACGACCTGGTCAGGGTTGCGGGGACTCGCTGGATGCGGGTCGCTTCTATCCGGCCCATGTGGAAGTCAATTGAGGAGGCCTGTGTCCAGCAGTGGACGTCCTATGGCTGAAATGATGACTAAATATCTATGCACAATATTACATATTTTCATATTTCTCCAAGAATTTTAACAATAACTAATGAAATATGAGCACCCAAATGTTTGGGTTGCCACCAAAACTGAAATTTGCCCACCTAATCTTAAATATACGCCACCAAAACTTAATCTTGCCCACCAAGAACTGAAAACTCCTTACTATTTGTATGAAAAATGATATATAGCCACCTAAACTGAAAATTTACGAAAAAAAATTGTTACAATTTAATGATTTATTTTAAGATTGTAATTATAGAATAAATTGAACTACATACCAAAACACTGTATACTTACGACACGAACAACAAAGAAAAAGCGCACAATTCGAGCCACCAAAACTAACAAATCGTTGAACAAAATGCCACCAAAGAGGTTACGTACGTTATGGCGGGAAACACACCGTCTCAGTCGCACTTCCACTCCGCGCAAGCGCTAGCACACGACTGACCTAAGTGGGGTAAACCAACGCGACAACTCCTGCGCCATTTAATAACCAGCAACGACATCTTGAAATTTCGCCACCGTAACTTACAATTTTGCCTGGACAAACTTTGATCCAGAGTCATGTGTATTTAAATAGGTAAAATGATGAAATTATATTAACATTAACAGGCTATGACTTCATAAATTGTTAATTTGATGCCTTATTTATATACAAGCTTAAAACATAGCCATGCTGAGCGCTTGTTTCATAAGAAGTACGTTGAGGACAAGCCACCTTGTTCTTAAATAATTAACTTTTTATTTTTTATTTTAATAAATATATATGTTTACTGCAATCTTAACTTGTAGCCAACTATTTTGTTATTCCAATAATTAACCATAAAAAATTCAGAAAAAAATATGCCTTTTACACAGGGATTCTCAGCTTGGACACGTAAAAAATGCTGTTTTGATATTCACCCAATTGAAAGGGGCAATTATATTTATTTCTGTCTGATAAAAATTAAGAGTACCTACAATTTTTAGAGCAATTAGTCAGTTAGTGTAGTTTAGAGTCAAGGGTCGCATTTAAGGCCTTTGCTGGTAAGTTTAAAGTTTTATTCAAGTTGTTAATAATTCTCTTTTTCTCGTTTCCAGCCAATAAAAAATGTTCATAGACGGCAATGTAATTTTTCTTTCGATTTCGCGGGTAAAATACTCTCACTTGCAATTTTTGCCTTGGCTCGTATATAGGGCGGTGTTAAATCTATTCTGGTAACATCAGAATCCATCATTTTCTATCAAAAACTCTTATTTTATAAATCTTACGTGTCATTTACACACAATTCACACATAATTCAAACAATCTTGAATGAAAAAGAAAGTTTTACTTTTAATTGTAATATTTTTTTTCAAGATGGCGGCTGCTGTCATCATTCAGCCAAATCAAAAGAAATAGTTTTTATATTTCAGAAGAGATATGATAATGTTACACAGTAATTTAATTGATTCCAAACAATAAACATCGTGAATCTGTTTTTAGTTCTTTACACTTCATATAATTGAAAATAAATATATTATTTAATACACAAAAATAGCGATTATTCATAATTATTATGAATTTATAAAGCAGCGCGTGGGTCACGCTTAATACGTATTTTCTAATCTGTGACAATACTTTACTTTTAGATTTTTTTCGGTCACGCATAATACTCATTTGCTCATTAAAAGTCACTCAAACAAATTATTAACACCGTTTTTGAGTTTTTTTAATAGATAACCCTTTGATTGATCCAATATGCAATTTAAATATTTTAAGCATAATTATGAGATATACACCTGCAATGCTGCATGACGTAATAAATAAAGTCAGACAGTGATTGACCTTTGTTTGGATGTATGAGGTATGACGTCTTAGTACAACAGAAAATTAAAAAAATTTGAAAAGTAAAAAGCACTAGTTCGAAATAACCAACTTTTCGCACGATTTGCACCTACGAAAAGTACCACTTTTTGAGCAACTGTATTAAAAAATTATGTTTGAAGACCTCTATTATTTTTGAAATACCTATTCAACGACACCCCACACACTAGTGTTGGAAAGAAAAACACAAAACACCCCCACTTTAGGTGTAAGGTAGGTTTTTTTTTATTAGGGTTCCGTAGTCAACTAGGAACCCTTATAGTTTCGCCATGTCCGTCTGTCCGTCTGTCCGTCTGTCCGTCTGTCCGTCTGTCCGTCTGTCCGTCTGTCCGTCTGTCCGTCTGTCCGTCTGTCCGTCCGTCCGCGGCTTAGCTCCGTGACCATAAGTACTAGAAAGCTGAAATTTGGTATGAGTATGTATATGTATGACGCCGACAAAACGGTAAAATAAAAACTAAAAAAAAAAACTTTTTATCGGGTACCTCTCGAACACCTAAAGTGGGGGTGATTTTTTTTTGCGTTTCAACACTAGTGTGTGGTGTGTCGTTGAATAGGTCTTTTAAAAATAATAGGGGTCTTCTAACATAATTTTTTGATAAAGTCAGCAGTTTTGTAAATATACGCTCCGAAAAGAAAAAAAATAGCGTCCCCCCCCTCTAACTTTTAAACCACGGGTCAAAAGATTATGGAAAAATTCATGAAATTGAGGCCTTATAAGTACTTTCAATGAAAACTATATTGAATAAAATCGGACAAGCCGTTTTTGAGTTATCGCAAAATTTCATAATTTTCTTTAAAATGACGTAAGTACCGCGCGGTGTCCTTATACTTCGAACGTTACACATATCAGTTAACTGCCATACTGCATTAAAAGATTCCACTCAATCTGGCGCGTATAATCGATAACTTCCAGAAGGTAATAAGTATAATTACAGTTACTTTGGCGATTACGACCTTTTTTATAGAGCTTGAAATCTTTCTCGTACCTAATTTAAGCCCATCTATTGTGAAGGATGGGCAACTACGGAACCCTACACTGAGCATGGCCCGACATGCTCTTGGCCGGTTTTTATTTTATCGTTTTGTCGGCGTGATAGATACACATACTCATACCAAATTTCAAAAAGGGAGTCGTGACTTTAACGTGTGATCACTGTGTCTGTCTGTGACATCGTAACTTTAAAACGAGGCTATTTAAATTTTTACTGAGCTACAGACTCCCAGGTTTAATTAAACACCAGCAACAGACATACAAGTAAGCATAGGAAAGTATTAAGCATACCTGGCTTACTTTCCTATGCTTACTTGGCGAAAAGTGTATTTTCTATCACCGCTATTCTATAGCTCTAAACTATCTGTACCCGACCCGGCTCTATCATCAAAATAATAAAAACTGAAGGGATCTTTGTGAGCATGTTATGCTACTGGCTGAATCATAGATTTTATTGAGTTTTTGGGCTTGACTCCTGACGTACCTATGTTGATCACAACGAAAACCGCCCGCGATTTATGTGACCATAGTGGCGCTGAAAAAGTGGTTATTTCCGTATTGCGCACGATGAGCGGTGATACTGAACGACCTAATGTTCTTGTTACTCAACGTAAAATTAAAATGGAGTGTAGGTATACCGTGCCTGGAAATGCCTCGACACTCGCAACCGATCACTTAATTCACCCAGCTTCAGCGTTGATGCGTATTATAATTTGGGGTAAAATGTGCCGGCTACACACTGTATACAGTTAGGTACAAACTGTTACGGCGGAAATACTTATTAATATTTGAAAATGCCCCATAGTAAAAATATTTAATAGTAGAACTACAGAAGGTTCGTAGCGAAAACCGCGCTTAACAGCGAGCGATTTTTGTAACCATTGCGATACCGACTCAAAAATTGAACATTCCTGTAAATGCTCAAATTATGCCGATCGACGTCAGACCTCAGGACTGTTGTTGCGTGTAGTTGATGTTCCGAGGTGTAAATTGGAGTGTCCGCACCTGAAAATGCCTTGACACTCGAAACCGATCACATAATTTAAGCAGCTTCAGCGTTGATGCGCCTATTCGCGGTGAAACGTGCCGGCAACCCGCTGCAGGCACTTACAAACTGTTACGGCGGACATTTGTAATTATAATTAGGGTTAACGTAGGCTCGCGCCGTAGCTTAAAGTACCTACCTGCTTGAACCTAATAAATAGGTCGGGATTCGAGTTTGACCGACCGCTTTTAATACTTATCGCTTATAAACACTATTAAAGCTACTGCCTGGGTTGTATTTAAGTATGTTGAGTCTAGGCAAGTCTGGTTTGAAATTATTCATGCAGAATGAAGTAATGTAAGTACACAGAATAACAGATAAGTAGGTAAACCTTTTTAATTATATTTTATGACGAACACAATTATATATATCGATATGTTTTTGGTCCCGTGGTCGAGGTGTTTTTGGTTCTGAAATGGTCCCACCGGAAGATCAGCGCTGGCTCTCGAACTAGCATCTTGCTGAGGTGGGGTGGGACCTTTTCGCGGAACAGCTATAATAATAGTTGCATATTGTTTTATTTTATTTTCTTATCATTTCTGTCACACCCTTTATGTAATTATGTTTTATGCGTCACGAAAAAAAATTATTTCTTTCTTTCTTCCTTTTTTTTTATTGTAGGTACATTTCTTAATTGCTATACAGATTAGTTAGTAAAATATATATATAATTTCCTTAATGAAGTATAATATTAAATTCAAGAAATGTGAAGTAAATATTATAATTTGTGTGTGGCGACGACGCGACGCCAGACGAGTCCTTCGCAGCATCACCATGGGTACCTGATTACTGATTAACAACTCAACAGTGAGTAAGTACAGTCCGTCAGCTCTCAGATTGCGATTTGGGTTTGCGTGAAAATTGAGGGTTCTTATCTGGATCTCGTAAAAGCGAGCGAGACAAGTACAAAAAGCGAATCGCATTCTGACAGCTCACGCACTGTGGATAGGGTGTGTACTTTATACATAGATACCGCGTGAGATGAGCGCAACCGCAAAAAATGCTCTCATGCTGTGACGTTACATGGTCAACCATCACTATTGTTACGCAAAGGGAAGGCAATCGGTTATTTTATTTTAAAAGTAAGCTCAAGTCCCGGTTTCTGTTTGTCTTTAATCAACTTTTCAAGTTAAAATCGACTCTTCTCCTCAAATCCTAAATGCTAACGCAAAAACTCATGCGTGGGTATGGGTATATATTCATAATCATTTTAGAATAATTGGTAAAGGGTGTTTAATTACTTGACGCGGAGGATAAGTGCCATCGTATGCTGTTCATAATTATGCGGTAGTTAGAATCTCTCAGGAACACTGATTGTACCTCCTAAATCTATTGATAGGGTTTCTCAGCGTAGTAATGTACGCCAGTTATGCTCATAACACCACCACATAAAAACTGAACAATTAACAAGCATTTACATTATTAAATCAGATAATCACATATTTGTTGTCCACTGTCACTTTACTAATTGAGTTTGTTCATCCCCATCACATCACCGACGACGCAATCATTTATATATATTAAAGTCGAGTAGCCAACATGAATTGTTAAAAGCCTTTGAGGTCGAGTCGGAAAATAACACAGAACTAAGGATAAGCGGTCGTGACGTAAAAATGCGACGTTGATATCCCGCCAGAACCTTTCACTTTAAAAGGCTTCTTTCATTCCGATCGACGTAAGTACAGTCGACCATAAATCGTTACACTACGTCGAATGCACGTTCTACAGATACAGCTATGAAAATGTTCCCATAATATTGTCAGAAAAGCTTTTAACAAATTAAACGCAACTTGTCATTAATGTTGGTTTATTTATAGCGTTTTGTACACTATGTTGAAAAAAAATGGAGCAGTTAATTGGTCGTGGCCATTTTTAACGTTCCGTGTTCCGAAAGGAAAATTTAAACGAACGTAGGCGTGTTATTTTTCAATGAATTTCAAAACAAGAGGAGGTTCTCAAGTGACCGGTTTTATTTATACCCATCTTTTTTTATTAAGCTTGTGCTCGACGCGATTTGTCGATGGAAAGTGGGTTACGTGGGCCAAGATCGTTACCTACTCAGTTAGAACTCTTATTGGGGCGCAATAAAGTAGGTATTATTATTGTATTGCATTGTATTGGTATTGTTGGGCATAATTATGTACCTACTAAATAAATAATTATAAAGTGAGGCCTCGTTGTATTAATTAATTACAACCGCGGAGCCCTCACCAGGGTCAATTGCAAAAAAATTGTACATAGTTAAGGGCTTTAATTAAAACAATGTTAATTGATTCCTTTGTGTGACGAAAGTTACCCATACATTTTGTATGACTAACTTTCGTCACACAAAGGAAGCGATCGTATTTAACGTTAACTAAGCCTTTAACTATGTACAATTTTTTTGCAATCGACCGACCAGCAGTTACTACAGTATTTGGTTTGTTAACAAAGATTGTTAACAAAGGGTTTGAGACATTGCGACGTTTGGCCTTGGTTATACAGGTCATTAACAAACCCCAAAGTACCCTTAAGAGGAAATACCACTGCTTATTTTTGCCATACCAATCGGTAGGTTTCGTTTTCGTCTGTTTCCTCCTCTAACACTTACCCAATCTTTACGATATTTTCCAATTGAATGGGAAGAAAATATTCGGTGTCGGACCGTTCCGATTCTTATGCTTATTATTATAAAAGTTCTGCACTAGGCCTCTGTTTTTGGTCAAAATTCTGCCGCAAAAGCTAGCACAAATTATAATTAAAATAGCTTGCGCAAAAAACGAAACTGTTGGCAACACCATGTTCAAGCGCAAGCTCCTGTATCCGGTTGACAGGGGGCGCCTTGGAGAACAAAACCGACGCACCAGCCTGAGCGCGCTCTCTTTTTGGAGTTTTTGGACAAGCACTCGTCACGTGAACATTACTAACTCTTATAGTCTGATTTTTAAGCACACATTTGACACATGCCAGAGCCCATATAACGTAAATCTGCACGACTTCATAAAAAAAAAACAAGCAATGACATACTGGTTTTTCAAGTATCCAGAAACGTTTTTAACTTTCTAAATGATACAATTGACAACATTTCATATTTATAACAGGTGGAAATTAATATAGAGATAGACATAAGGGCTTTAAGTCGTGTAAGTACCTTAAAAAAAAATCTATGAATTTATTCTTCTGTATTTAAAGAAATATAAGAAAATACATCACGTCAATTTTTTTTGCCACGCTCTAGAGTCAAGCTTCACAAAAATAACTCGTACTGCATGGCTATTCAAATCTACAACAAATTGCCAAAATACATTAGAGAATGCCCTTCAAAATGTTTCAAGAGAACACTGACAGAGTGGCTGCTAGATAAATGTTTTTATTCTGTGAAGGACTATTTTGCCGACAAGCCTAATATTTAGTTGTTAAGATTTGACATCTATAGGTATTCATGTTACTTTTTATACTTTTGATTTTTACTTTTCACAATTATAGTTCTATCTTTATTTCATTTCATTTTGTATTTAATTTAATTCAATAATCAATGTAATTTATTATTATTAATCCGTAAATGGCGGCTCGAAGCTTGTGCCAGTATCAGTTTTTTTGGTTTATAACCAATGCATGACTTCCGTGTTAAAAAACTTATCAAAAAAATAAAAAATAAATTATTAAAACATGAGATGAAATGAACATGAACAAAGATCATCAATGTAATTTAATCTGCAAATTCTGAGTTTTAATAATTATTTTTGACATGTATAATAAATTGAAATATGTAACAATTAAGTATTCGAATATTGTTTTATTTTGTTTGCATGCCTTTTTGGTAGAACATAAAGCAACACTGTTTATACCTGTATCACCTAATTTATTACTATGTTCTTGCAATAAAAGAATTTGAATCAAAAAATAACTACAATCTAAGACAATACGGGCTGAACAGGGTTTTTTTTTTTTTTTTTAGTGTGGCTTTGGCCTTCTTGCTGAGCAAGTGGTATTTCGCCAATGACTCGTTTCGAATCGCACACGGCGACAAGATTGAGGATTTATATCACGTTGTACGGTGAGGAGCTTTATTGTAAATTGATAGCGATTTACAAAAAACCACGCGGTCTATCGGGCCTTGACCCAAGAAGGGCTATGTACGCTTCAAGTTGAATTCTTCATTAGCTATTCACACATTCGTTTGATCACTGCACAATACGCTATCAATACTACACGTTGAACAACAAAAATGAATAAATAACGAACAACAAAACCTAAACGCATGCGGCCATCTTGAGACACGGACCGGAAGTCTGAATAGGGTTGTTGTCTAAACCAAAGAGCGAAAATATATATATATATTTTTTTTTTATTTGACGTTGACAGGTGACAGATGCATACCGAGTTTGATTAAGTTTTTTTTTTTAATAAGACAACCGACTAAAGTAACCGTTCCATTAAGTTCTGGTTTCTGTGTTGCCACATTTTAAAATGAGTATGTTTTTATAAATTAATAATAAAGTAAATATATAATCATCTCAGAAAATAAATAAAAACAGAGATTACTTCATCTTTTTAAGCAGAATTCAGAAAAGTAATAAAATGATAGTCTTAAAAATATGAAATGTTGTCAATTGAGTTCATGTTATATCATCGATTCATCGGTAACAAGTAAGCAGATTTGAATGTCAAGAAAAAATATAAAGCTTTTAGTTCTTAGTAGGCAAGTACATACTGCCACGTACAACGGAACTCTTCATACTCGAGTTAGACTCATGGGTAACCATTTTTGATCAGTAAATATTTCGTGTTCCATCCATTAACTATAATTAATAATACACGAATGCAAGGATTACTACTAAATATTCAGAGAAAGATAAAGATAATTGGTAAAGAAATTACAATAGATTTGGGGTATTTTGCTTAGTAGTCGTTAACAGTTATTATGATCATTATTTAAATTCATAATACGTTTTTCTCAAAGGCTTCACTTGAGACTTGAGTTCTAGAATTATTATGTTTAAAAGGAAATGGGGATGGAAAATCATCGGTTGTATACATCACGTTGCAACAATAAACATACGAACAAGAACATCCATCGAACATTTAGTTCGCACGTGTATACCGCTAACGAACATCAAACACGACGGTTCATACGAGTTCGTGTTCGAACGATCGATGTGCGATGTATGTGCCATATTTTTGATTCTACGTCGGTACACGGTTTAACTTAACGTGTCGTTTGAGAATATACACAGCACAAGTTAACGTTTCGTCAAATGCAGTGCCTGCTTAAAACGAGTCCCCTTGTAACTGGAATCACAATTCAGACTCAACAGGAACACGATTTTAACTTATTTCGTTAATTAGCAACTCGCTCTTTGTGAGTTGTTTATTTTCTGACTCTTCCGGTCCTCCTTCTTTGAACATGGAGTTCTGTTTAATGTTTCCTTATTTCTACTACCTTTTACTACGGAGCCATACCGGATAACGTCTAAAGAAAATGTAAAATTCTCATGGAAATTTTAGTGGTCGCTACGAAATAAAATACATATTATAGAGTTTTTTCAATGAATACACTAGCTAGTGTTTTTGGGGAAATGTAACGCATGAATACACTCAATCATAATCTTTTACCGTGGCATTAGCACGGGATGTAGTGTAGCTCCATCCATCACCAGCAGTATCCTGTGTTTTGGTGTAACGATTAACGCGTGAAGATAGGTCGCGGAGTAGCGAGCTAACTTTAAGTATTAGCGAAGTGGACGGAGCAGGAAGCGAGCGTCACGGCACTACGCCATGTAATGTAAGTAGTAGCTCCGCCCGCCCATTTCGTAAAACGACTGCGAAAAACTCACGCTCTTATTGTTCCACCGTTTCCAGTAATCTCAGCACGTTGATTTTCAAATATTAACTTAAGTAATACTTTGAAATCAAGACGTTTACGGTCTTTTATAGGAGGCTCCGTTTTTGATGTCTGAAACGAAACACGATAAAACTTTGGCCTTCCCTTTGAGCAACAATTTACTTTAATAATATCAACTTTTATAATAGGTATTGCTGAAGGCAACGCGCGTTATTAGTAGTTAGGATACAGTTTATTGTTTTAACCTTTTTGCTGCGAATATGATTGTCTATACCTTCCTAAAATATATCTCTAGATGGTTCATAATCATAACAACATGGAGAGACATATTTTTGGGGTTCCGTACCACAAAAGGAAAAAACGGAATCCTTATAAGACCACCTTCCGTCCGCCCGTCCGCCTGTCTGTCAAACTATATACCTACTCGAGTCAGGCACTTGAAGCTGTAAAAAGAAAACTTTTAAGTAAATGTAAAAAAACCAGCCAAGTGCGAGTCCGACTCGCGCACGAAGGGTATCATCAAATAAAATAACTGGCCGTATTAAGATAAGTTTGCACCTGTTATGTATGGCGCCGCGCCGGTTTGTTATATGTGAGCCCCACTTTAAATATAAATTTTATTCTGTTTTTAGTTATTGTTGTTAAAGCGGCATCATCATCGGCAGATGTCATACGTCAGACAGCCAGACGAACAGTGGATTCTTAGCAGTAGGGTCCCGTTTTTACCCTTTGGATACGGGAACATAAGAAAAGATACGGCCGTTTATGCCGCAAAAAACGGATATTTCGACACTCAAGGGAATTAAAATTTATAGGGTGATTTCTGTTGGCCTAAAATTATGAAATTTGGCTAGTAATACCGGCAAATACTAAATAAAAAGCATACATTTGTGTGCAAATATAGTCTTTACTTCATAAAGTACCTAAGTACGTAAAACAGTTTCCCAACGGTAGAATGAAGTTTTCACCTCACTCGCTCGAAAAACCTCCGTTTAATAGGTCGAAATCTACGACTCTACGTGCAAGTCTATTTTATCCGCTAGCGTGCAAAAGTCATTTGAAATTCGAACACGACGATTTTGATTCTCTGTGGTGCATGTAACTTTTTTAACCGACTTCAAAAAAAGGAGGGGGTTCTCAGTTCGGTTGTATGTTTTTTTTTTATGTTTGTTACCTCAGAACTCCGTCATTTATGAGTCGATTTGGAAAATTCTTTTTAGGTTCATGAATAGACATCTCAAGGTTAGTCCCATAAAATTTTGGTGAAGATCGGATGACGAGATCCATGAGGAATCGAAGGAATTCCTGAAATTTTATAGGCACTTATAATATTTTTCATATACTATTTTATAAAACTATTTAAGTATTTGCATATGGTAGTCATCATCTTCCAATGCTGAGCTGATGATGGAAGGTAACAACTCGTCAACGGTTAGGAGTTAGGAGATAATTCAAACGAGATGCATGCCTTCAAGACCTCCCTGATCACCCTGCCATAAGTATTTTATATGAATCACGAAAAAGCAAAAAAAAAAAAAAATTTTACAAAAAATAGAACCGACTTCAGTAAAACTAAAAAGCCAAAAATAACCCGTTCAAGTACAGATTACATTTGACTCACCCTTTGAAGTCGGGGCCAAACCTCACGTAAACTATAATATATAAATATAATAACTGAGTGGTTTGGGATCGACTTCAAAGGGTGAGTCAAATGTAATCTGTACTTGAACGGGTTATTTTTGGCTTTTTAGTTTTACTGAAGTCGGTTCTATTTTTTGTTATTTTTTTTTTTTTTTTATATTTAAGACTCCTTCAACGCGTGACTGATTTCATCAGTCGATAAATCTTCGAATAACCAATCAACGCCCGCTGATAAAGGGCGATCTGGTCAGGCCGCCTAAAATCATATGTAGGTACGTAATGGTGAGGTGAAAAGTTGTGTGTTCTTTAATTTTTTTTTTCTCGGGTGCGTTCAGAAATTACGCTCTTATGTTCCAACTTTTATAACAAATAAATAGGTATTAAAATTTGTGTTGTATTTAATATATTTACTAGTCAAAATATGTAAATGAAACTGAAATACTTACTTACTAATAATTGTAATAATTGTTCTATGATACTGTGTTTAGTGAATAGTTTTAATATTGATTGTTTTCGCAAACCCTGCGCTGTACACATTTTGAGCAATAAACTTTTACTGTCGCTCCTGCAATTATTAATTGCAAACCACACTGACTTGTACTGTACGTTTCTTCGTTTCTAGTTTAATGTATACCGGATGGACAATATGGACATATGAATGGTTTGAAGTTTTGGCTATGGCAGTTTTGCAGTGGTGCGTGCTTACCACTCAATCCATTCATTCTGTTTTATTTTATTTGATGTGATTGAATTTGATTTCTATTTTATTTGATGTTTTTTTTTCTGTTTTATTTTATGTTTTGCTAATTTTTATGTTCATTTTGTCTCAATTTATATGATTATAATGTGTTGCAATAATAATATTTTAATTTATAATTTTCTATAGTAACTTTTGACTAAATGTTATTTGCTTTCTTTCTTTCTTAATATATAATAAACATATTCAACATAAAATAAAGTGTAGAGAAAAAAAACTTAAAAATCTGTAACCACAACGGGCCTAATTCGAGTGTCGATCGCCAAACGTCAGATCACCGTTAGATAACAGTCATCTCTCCGTGATCTCGCCTTTGAACTGTCATTAAAACGCGATGATGAAGCTCATCGCGTTTTAATGACACATGTGACATATCTCATCTCAGTTTTGGAAATACGAAGGCGATAACTATTGTCAAAAATGCTATTCCTACAACTGATCGTGATTGACATTTAATTTATGTTATGACAGTCAGTTTGATGTGTCACTGTTATGGAAATAGTTGAGATATTTTGCTTAATTTATAATTATTGAGAAAAAGAGTCACTAATGTGCTTAGTGTGTACTGAAAAAATACAAGAAAACTTGCACTGAGTGGTGCGAAGTACCTACTATATACCAGCGAACAATGGTTGTCACTGTTTGCGATTTTGGAAGCTGAAATAACCTATTTATAATCGAAGAATAACTGCTGCTGAATCCAATATTTGAACCAAAAATGTACGTGGGAGAATTCGCTGCCAAGCGCAAATATCATAACACTGTATTCCGATGTAAAGTATTAAGAAAAATAAACCATCTCAATTCTCGACTTGTCTATTTGTTCACATTGGCCTGGCTATAAGTAAAGTTTTGCGAAACATCTTATGCACTCAGCCAAAAACGATAGCATTTAGTAAGGTATTTAAATGAAATGGCGCCTTGCTCACCGTAGAAGCTACCTATTTGTTACGGACAGCTAGGCAAAGCTAGCTATTTTATAAATAAATAATAATGTTGTAAACGGTTAGGCGAAATTAGTATTAAGATGAATAAATAATATATTTCCTTGTGTTCCTAAATGCCCTTAAAAGCGGCTATACTATGTGTATAACACTTATTTTCCTAAAAAACATTATTGTAAGAGAGCTCCCAAAAATAACTAACTAAAATAGTTAAAAGACCACGACGTCTTAAAGTAAACAAGTATGACTCATCGTGGTAATTTCCACTCGCAGCGCGAGACAAAGGAATCATGTTGTTTACATTTAATGTAAAACTTAAGGATAAAACTTAGAATATCCTGAAACTTTGTAATAACGTTCCTCATGAACATACAAGTAAAATCTCTATACATTATACCGGCCACAACTTGCTGCGAGCCCGGCAAACAAAGAAATAACACCACGCGCCGAGCACGGCGCGATATGAGGGACAAG
The DNA here is from genome assembly GCA_932273695.1 of Apotomis betuletana. Lineage (NCBI taxonomy): Eukaryota > Metazoa > Arthropoda > Insecta > Lepidoptera > Tortricidae > Apotomis > Apotomis betuletana. Next base: position 12,045,500 of record OW026305.1, on the reverse strand, counting down.
AAAGGTGTAGATCTCGACCCGTGTGAGCGAGACGGCCTCTGAGTCGAGACAAAGAAATGATGTGAATTTTATTTAATTGTAATTAAACGGGAGCTCTCACATCAAAATCACTTACATATTTGTGTTCCACGAATAAACCTTTATGTTAGCTATAAGTTAAATTTAAGCTAAATGATGTATTATAAGTAGGAATCAGTAAAATGTAACAGAGCGGGCGTCCCCCTGAGAATGTAACGAACCTTGAACGAATTATATAAAAGGACGCCCGTTTCTGCAGAATTGATTGAGTTCATCTTCAGTCTGCGTAGAGTTACGACTCCGTAGTATTGAGTTCAAGTTCAACTTTGTAACACGTAGAGTCCCACTCCGTTTAGTGCGTTAGATCAACGGTCCGCCAATACAAGTTGTAACCAGTCTCTTTCATCCAAGTGTATTACCATCTTGTTAGTTAGTAGTGCGTAGTATCATCGATCCGCAGTGTAAAGGACTAAATTAGTTAAGATTTTAATTGTAAATTCGCGTGTTAATTTGTGTGTTAATTTTAGTATACTCCGATCCTCTATTCTTTGTTAATTGTTTTGTGTTTGAATATATAGTGTTTTTCCGTTTATCCTTGCGTTTATTTTCCTACAGTAGTAAATCGAGCCATCTCATTTACACCATTTCTCTTCTACATTTCCCTGAGCTATCGTAGATGTCAGTGTTGGGACCCGGCCGACGAGGCATTCCTAACATTGTCGTGGTCCTTCGAGCCGGATCGGAGCTAGTTAGTTAGTTAGTTTAGGTATCGTGTGTTAGGTTTGGAAAGTGCGGTTTCCAAATAGAGTAGCGATGGTAAATACACGCGGAAACAAGAGCGAGGAGAGTGTGCGCGCGCAGCGCGAGCGCACACAGGCTGCAGTCGACCTACAGCGGTTTGCAGTGACTAACGTCGCAGTCACGCATTCACCGCCCGCTGCCCATACCCGTCCGGGCCCTTCGGGACTGTACCACACAGACTCGCCCGAGTCTCCCGCCGAGGAAGCTCCAGTTTCGCCGCCAACCGATACTACGGCATCGCGCAGCGAACTGGACAAGCGTCCGTCGAAGACTGCGCACTTCGACCAATCACAGCGCACCGCGCCGGCCGCGCACGCCGGCCAATCACTGCACTCCGCGCCGGCCGACCAATCAGAGGCCCGCGCGCAGCGACGCGAGTTCAGCGTCACGTTTGGCGATAAAACCCACGCGCCGCGCCGACCGTCATCACTTCACTCTCGAGCGTCAAACACTACGGACATGCGCCGCCAAGAAGCAGAACTCGCCGCAATGGAACAACTCCAGCAACTCCGACTTGAAGAAATTCGTCTGGAACGCGAGCTCGTTGAAAAGAGGCTCGCCGTCGAAATGGAGCGCATCGACGAGCAATCTCGGGCCGGCGGATCTCAAGCCGACTCACAGCGACGCGTCAACGATTGGCTGTCCAACGTCCACCCTGCCGACGCGGTCCACGCGAAGCAGGCACGGCCCCCTACACCGCAACGCGAGACACGCAAGCGACACGAGGAGGAGCCCCGGACACCATACAGCCGTCGAGAACGATCGTCAAGCCGAGACCGAGTGATCGACCGCCTCACCGACACCATTGAGACCATGATGCGGCCGCCTCCGAAGCAAGTCTACGAGCTGCCGCCATTCTCCGGGGAGCCAAGCGAGTGGCTCACCTTCTATAACTCTTACACCGAGAGCACCGCACGCTACAAGTACTCCGCATACGAAAATGTCGCGCGCCTGCGACACTGCCTGCGAGGAGAAGCCCGTCAATGTGTGCAGCACATGATCGCCTCTTCCGCTCGACCCGACCTAATCATACGGGTCCTTAAGAAGAATTTCGGGCGCACCGATCTACTTATTGATCGCGCCATCGACGAGCTGCGCAGAATGCCGCCGCTCGGACCGAGCGCCAACGATCTCAACCAGTTCGCCATACGCATTATGAATATCGTTTCTACGCTTGTGGACCTGGACCGCCGAAGCTACGGCGCAAACCCACTTCTCATCCGGGAAGTCACCGAGCGACTGAGCCCACACTTGCGCAGTCGCTGGTGTTCCTACGCTAAGGAGCACCTGAGCTCCGCCGAAAACGAACTCATGTTGATGGCGGAGTTCCTCCTCGAAGAAAGCGATGCCGAGATGGAATTCTCGCACGCTAAGGCGCCGCTTAGAAGACCGACGCCCGCCGCCGAGCAACGTGGATCGCAGCGCGTCCCAGAGCAACGCACGGCGGCCAACGCCGGCAGAGGAGCCGTACGACGCCCTCTGAGAGATCGTGTGCAGACATACGCACTCGAGCAACCTACCAGCTGCCTATACTGTGGAGGCAGCCACCGCACTACCGAATGCCGCAAACTCATCGCCGTGCCAGTCGGAGCCCGATGGGATTGGGTGCGACAGAATCAAATATGCTTCAAATGCCTGGAGCGCAAGCACCGCCGCGACCAATGCAACGCCCGCGGCTGCAACGTTCCCGGCTGCACCTATCCACACCACCGACTGCTACACGCCGACAAGACGCAGACGCATACACCGAGCGCCCCAGCGCCGTACATGCCTGCGCCACAAGCAGCGCCGTACATGCCTGCACCTCAAGCAGCGCCGTACATGCCTGCGCCACAAGCCACGCCGTACGCCTATCAACCGTACGCACCGGCTACCTACGCAGTCAAGCAAGCCGCTACCACGCCAAGCGCTAGACGAAGCGCCACGCCGACTGCCCCACCACAAGCTGCCGCTGCGACCTATACCGCGGCGTCGCGACGCCGCCCTAACACGCACGCAGCACCAGACGCACCGCCAGAGACGACGGCGTGCGTCGAAGAATTCACCGCCAACACAGCCGAATTTGGACGCAACGTGTCTTCGGTCCTGTTGAAAGTGATCCCAGTCATCGTCGGCGGACCCCGCGGCGAGACACTCACCTACGCCTTGATGGACCAGGGGTCCACAATCTCACTGATTGAAGAGGACCTCGCAGATGCAATCGGCGCCGACGGTACGACCTCGCGCCTGCATATCCAAGGCGTGGGGTCAATGACGACGCAACAGAAGAGCCGTCGAGTGCACGCCCACGTGCGCAACCAGACAGGCGGTCCGGCTCACCCACTAAGCCTACGGACCGTCGCCGACCTGGGCTTGCGTGCACAACAAGCAGAGCGAGACTACGTCACGCAATTCCCGCACCTCGCGGATATGAGCGCCGCGTGCTACGACACAGCACGCCCGCGCCTTCTCATCGGTGCCGACAACTGGCACTTGATGCTGCCATACGAACTACGCGTGGGCAAGATCGACGAGCCCGCCGCCATGCTATCTCCACTCGGATGGGTGCTATTCGGGTCGGCGCCACAACAGTACGCGAGATGGCAAACCGTACTGCACTGCTACGTCGGGTACGAGGCGCCGCTACAAGAAGAGGACGCCGCCCGACCCACAACTACGTCGGAGGCACCGACAGAGCAAGACCGCCGTCCGCCACACGATGACGACATCAACGCCCAGCTAAAGTCATACTTCCACATTGACTCGCTGGGCATCACGGCGGCGGTCAAAACGAAACCACAGAACGAGCGAGCTACGAAAATCTTCGAAGACACTGTGCGGCGCGTCGACGGCCCGCGCTACGAAGTCGGGCAGCTCTGGCGTGATGACAACGTCAACATGCCATCCACCTACAACATGGCTTTGCGACGATTGCATGGAATCGAGCGAAAGATGGACCGAGACCCGCAATTCGCCGAAGCATACACGAAGGAAATGAACAATCTGTTTGCTAAGAAGTACGCCGAGCGGATGGAGCCGGCGCCGAGCAACAAGATGTGGTATCTGCCGCACTTCGCAGTCACCAATCCGAACAAGCCGGGACGAATACGCCTGGTTTTCGACGCCGCGGCCACCTGCCAGGGCCGCAGCCTCAACGATTACATTCTAGAGGGCCCCGACAAACTCCAATCGATCTTGGGCATTCTATTTCGATTCCGAGAGGGAGCCTACGCCGTGACTGCCGACATACAAGAAATGTTTCTTCAAATCAAGTTACGCGAAGAAGACCGGCCGTCACAAATGTTCCTGTGGAGAGGCGCCAATCGCACACGACCTCCAGAAACATACGCAATGACGTCGATATTTTTCGGCGCTGCGAGCTCACCCTACTTGGCTCACAGCGTACGGGATTACAACGCCGAACAAAACCGCGAGCAGCATCCGATGGCCGTTGAAGAGATTACCACGAATCACTATATGGACGATTTCGTGTCGAGTTTCAACACAGAAGAGGAAGCCTGCGAAGCATCGAAGCAAGTCGCCGCCTCACACAAAGCGGGCGGCTTCACACTGCGCGGATGGAGCTCTAACGCGACTCGCCTCATGGAGTCGCTACCTACAGAGCTCCGAGCAACGACGCCCGCGCAGCTTGGCGGCGACAAGACGCAGAAAATTCTCGGATTGATGTGGGATCCGAACGCCGACGAACTCGGATTTAACACTAAAATGATCCGAGTTCCGGCCGACGTGCGAGAGCTACGCCGCACGCCTACAAAACGAGAGATGCTGAGCGCCGTGATGAGCGTGTATGACCCGCTCGGTCTACTCGCGAGCTACACAATCTCTGCGAAAATACTGCTGCAACGACTGTGGGAACTGAAGCTCGATTGGGACGCCGCCCTGCCGCCCACTGAAGCTGCCGAGTTCGCGGACTGGCTACGAGGGCTGCAATCCGTGGCCGCCCTACGACTGCCGCGCCCCTATGCCTCTACGGGGGGAGCTACGAAACGTGAGCTACACGTGTTCGTAGACGCCAGCGCTCAAGCCTACGCGGCCGTAGCGTACTGGCGCGAAGAAGAAGACGACGACGCCCGTGTGAGCCTCGTCGCTGCTAAGGCTAAAGTAGCCCCGACGCGACAGCTCAGCATACCACGCCTCGAACTGCAAGCTGCGCTCATCGGGGCGAGACTAGCTGCCAGCATCACTAAAGAACATCGTCTACGCATCGACGACACGTTCCTGTGGACGGACAGCAGAACCGTGCTACACTGGGTGCGCGACGACGCCCGCCGCTACAGCGCCTACGTCGCGCACCGTCTCGGCGAGATAGCCGAGACCACCAACGTCGAGCAATGGAGATGGGTGCCGACGAAACAAAACCCCGCTGACGACGCGACGCGAGCCGATAGCACACGCCGCCTCGACGCCGCCAGCCGGTGGTACTGCGGGCCGGACTTCCTACAACGTCCGGCCTCCGAGTGGCCGCGAGAGACGCCGACGCCGCCGCAAGACAACCACACAGAAGCCCAAGTTGCAGCCACACAAAGATGGGAGTCGCCATTGCCGGATGTCAGTCGGTTCTCTAAATATAACCGACTGATAGGCACGACCGCCCGCATGCTGCAGTTCGTGGAACGACTGCGGACTAGACAACCCACCGAGCTGCAGCAGAAGCACTTCAAGAACGCTGAACACATGTGGCTGCAACAGGCGCAGCGAGAGGACTTCCCGGCCGAGCTACGCGCGCTGTCCCGCGGACAGCCGATAGACAAGACCAGCAGAATATTCAAGCTCGACCCATACATCGATGAAGAAGATGGCCTGCTGCGGGTGCGCGGGCGTATCGACGCCGCGCCCGCTTACGTCAACCGACGCCCGGCCATCCTAGACGGCCGCAATCCATTTGTGCGGCTGTGGCTACACACGCGGGCACCCAAAGAAGAGGTGTTCGCCACGCTGCTCGCCGAGGCCGAGCACACTGTCAACGCTCGGCCACTCACCCACGTGTCCGTCGACCCGGCAGACGACGAGGCGCTGACGCCCAATCATTTCCTGCTGGGCGCGCCTACTGCAGCGCCGCTCGTCGGGCCCTGCCGAGAAGCCGACCGACGCACTTGGCGGGCCAGCCAGGCGCTCGCCGAACTCTTCTGGGCGCGGTGGGTTCGCGAGTACCTACCGACACTCGCGCCCAGGCAGTCATCACCGACGGGGATCGAGCGACGCATCCAGCCAGGCGACTACGTCGTGATAGCCGATCACACGCTGCCGCGCAACGTCTGGCCGAAGGGGATCGTCGTGGCTACGCATCCGGGCCCCGACGGAGAGGTGCGCAACGTCGAAGTCCGCACCAAAGGAGGAGTTTTTCGCCGGCCTGCGAGAAAACTAGCTGTCCTCCCCTTGCAACCCGAGCCTACGCGGGAGCTCGGCGGGGGGAGACTGTTACGGACAGCTAGGCAAAGCTAGCTATTTTATAAATAAATAATAATGTTGTAAACGGTTAGGCGAAATTAGTATTAAGATGAATAAATAATATATTTCCTTGTGTTCCTAAATGCCCTTAAAAGCGGCTATACTATGTGTATAACACTTATTTTCCTAAAAAACATTATTGTAAGAGAGCTCCCAAAAATAACTAACTAAAATAGTTAAAAGACCACGACGTCTTAAAGTAAACAAGTATGACTCATCGTGGTAATTTCCACTCGCAGCGCGAGACAAAGGAATCATGTTGTTTACATTTAATGTAAAACTTAAGGATAAAACTTAGAATATCCTGAAACTTTGTAATAACGTTCCTCATGAACATACAAGTAAAATCTCTATACATTATACCGGCCACAACTTGCTGCGAGCCCGGCAAACAAAGAAATAACACCACGCGCCGAGCACGGCGCGATATGAGGGACAAGAAAGGTGTAGATCTCGACCCGTGTGAGCGAGACGGCCTCTGAGTCGAGACAAAGAAATGATGTGAATTTTATTTAATTGTAATTAAACGGGAGCTCTCACATCAAAATCACTTACATATTTGTGTTCCACGAATAAACCTTTATGTTAGCTATAAGTTAAATTTAAGCTAAATGATGTATTATAAGTAGGAATCAGTAAAATGTAACAGAGCGGGCGTCCCCCTGAGAATGTAACGAACCTTGAACGAATTATATAAAAGGACGCCCGTTTCTGCAGAATTGATTGAGTTCATCTTCAGTCTGCGTAGAGTTACGACTCCGTAGTATTGAGTTCAAGTTCAACTTTGTAACACGTAGAGTCCCACTCCGTTTAGTGCGTTAGATCAACGGTCCGCCAATACAAGTTGTAACCAGTCTCTTTCATCCAAGTGTATTACCATCTTGTTAGTTAGTAGTGCGTAGTATCATCGATCCGCAGTGTAAAGGACTAAATTAGTTAAGATTTTAATTGTAAATTCGCGTGTTAATTTGTGTGTTAATTTTAGTATACTCCGATCCTCTATTCTTTGTTAATTGTTTTGTGTTTGAATATATAGTGTTTTTCCGTTTATCCTTGCGTTTATTTTCCTACAGTAGTAAATCGAGCCATCTCATTTACACCATTTCTCTTCTACATTTCCCTGAGCTATCGTAGATGTCAGTGTTGGGACCCGGCCGACGAGGCATTCCTAACACTATTGTTGATAGGCATTTCATCTATATCAGAAATAGCTAAATGGGTAAATTTCCAGTACCTACCAATAAAAAAATGCTATACTGAAAAGTGCTATTATTCACAGTATACATATTCATATTTCAAACCACTTGGCGTTACCCTAATAGCGACAAGTCCCACTACCAAATTTAATGTTTTATTTAGTCATATACCTAATACCCGTTTAATATTTATTGCATTAGTTACACATATTCATCATATCTCTCTTTAACATAATTGCACAGTGTAAACCATCTCACCATATTATTATATTTTTATGGATATTCGATGTAACTGGAATTTACAAAGTATTATTCTCAATTCATATCACAGTTTTATCAATTATAATAATCTGTTTGGACTGCAACTTGGTATCTAGATACAGTTTGCAGTTTAAAGTATAACTATCAAAGAGCTGAAATTATCAATCACTGAGCTCCGGGTTACACATGAACATGTTAGGAAAAACAGGCGTTTTTCCTGGGGACATTATAATAGGATTAGGCTTAAAAGCTTTAAAGCCTAATTTTCTTGCTAGACATGTATTATCAGCTTTCTATTCATCGAGAACTGAGTAGGTAATAGAACTATAAGTAAATATAACCAAATCGTTACTAATGCATTATTCACAAGAAAGACGCCCTGTGTCCCACTCCCACCCTTGTGCGCTTTTGAGAAGGGAAAAGTAACAGTAAGCTATTTGTATGACACAAGTTTTATTAAGAAACACATAATACAATATTGCACACTGCTATTTTATTATTTTTCAGATTAAAAAAGGCAACATCAATATGAAAATTGTGTGTTGGATTGAAATGGTGTCGTCGTCTTTACAATAAAAGTTTCCTTTATTATGTTCCATTGCGTTCACTTCATTTGTGAATCAAGCCACCACCGCATTTTGTGGGTGCTACCAGGTCTCCCCTTAACCAGCCTCTTGAGTTGACGATGATTCGTTGTAAATAGTTGCCTAAGATTGATCTTGATACTAATACTTAATACTATTGAGTTTTTTGGCAATTCTCACTTATCAAAGCTTGAATCGGGCTTAACGTTAGAACGTCGGATTTATCGTGCCTTTCAGATTTATTTCATTCAAGATAATTAAACATTCATTGTGTTTCAACTGCGTTTTTGTTATAAAATATGATAGAATTTATATATGTCAATAATATTTGACGCGTGTTTGACGATTACATTATCCTAGAGCACCAATAACTATGGAGTGTAAAAGGGAGGAGCAGCATCTTCATATATCCAAAAATTCCCGCTGAAAGGTGATAAATTGTTGGCGCACAGTTTTTTAAAGATCCCGTTTTTGTCTCACGCTCTTTTCAAAAATACGATACATATTACCATTACGCATCTCTCTCTTCGCCTAGCCTTATCCCATCATTTGGGGTCGGCTCTCCTAGTCATTCTTCGCCAGGACGCTCTGTCCTGGGTCGTCTCAGATGTAACATTTGCATCCTTCATATCTCTTTTTATCGTGGCTATCCATGTGCGGCGGGGTCTTCCTCGCTTTTTGGGCGCCGGAAACAATTCTAGTACTCGTCGGGTCATGTGCTCCGGTGGGCGACGCATTACATGCCCGTACCATCTGAGTCGACCTTCCACTAGCTTTTCTTGAATTGCTTTAACCCGGAAGCTTCCGCGTACGTAGGTACGTATATTACCATTACGCATATCAAACTAAAACCCCCACATCGATAGATCCTGTAGTTTTATTTCTAAAAATCTGACTTAAAATTATTTATAACATACAATACAACCTTTTTTAAATATACATTATCTTAAATGAAACGTGTGTGACATTTTATGTCATAACGAATGAATGTCAACAAGAAATAAACAAATATCAATAATATAACAAAATTAAAAAGGAATTAATATAAATGCTAGTTGGTACAGTTTTTGATACAGAAAATGTAGCAAAACTAACAAAAATGTAATCGTGTAGTAGGCTTCACTTCACGGCCCGGACGAATATTTATACTTTATTATGAGGATCAAACACAACAATATGTTCTTCAGAGCGTTGTTCAATTTTCACGAACTCATTATTACTGTATTAAAGTAGTAATTACTCGGATTGAATGGACGATGGATCTATAAACATAGGGCGTTCAATATATCGTCTGTTTCATGCTCCGCTGCCCTGACCTGGAAAACAATGTTTTTTTTTTTATATTATGGTGTTTTTTTTCTTGACTCAGATTAAAACACTTACGAATATAAGTATTGCGTCTACGTATTCATTTTGTTTTAATAAAACAGATTAGTAATTGTTGGTCATCTATCTATACTATTAATATATAATTGGAAAAATAAAATTTCTGTACATTGAAGATATTTTCAAAAATAAGTGAAATGGGAATTTGGCGGTCAATGAGTCAATTATATTTTTAATATGTATGTAAGTACAGTATAAGATTATTAAAACTATCATGAGAGATCTTTAATAAATATAAAAGGGCTCTCCATCAGGGTCAGCTATCCGTGCTGCTACGTGACTCGCGACCGACTACAGTGGTTCCCGCTCTCCTCGCCACCTTGCTGTCCCTGAAGAAGAGCTCTATATCAGTTCGAAACATGTCGAGCCGTTCTGTACAGCCTGTTTGTGCGTTTATGAATTTTGGTACCTACTTACACGGGTAGCTGAGCTTTCCGATAATGACAAAAAAGAGGGTGCTATTTAACAAGTCGACAAAGTTAGCACCTTTCAGTGCAATATAACAATTTATTAAAATACTAAGACTCCAGATTAAGATTGCTGGTATATAACAGATAATACAATTTTATACAATGCTGCACTTAGGTAAAATCGTCAGTAAAAACGTGTTATTGTTATAAAATTGAGTGCTGAGATGGGAAAGGAAAAACAAATTAAACAGAATATTTTGTCTGAATCTCGAAAATTTACCTCTTTTTCTTGATATATTTCTTCTAAATAAATAACGTCTTGTTGGTTGTTTATAGACGTTGCGGTTGGCTCAGTTTGTAGTGCAGTTGCATACTGAGCTGGTGGTCTTGGGTTCGAATCCCAGCAAGGGCACATATTTGTGTGATGAACTCTAAATATTTGTTCTTGGGTCATTGATGTTATAAATGATAAATATATTTTCATATATTATAATATATTGTCATCCTCCAGTAGTACCTGTACAAGCATTGCTTAGTTTGGGACTAGGTCGATTTGTGTAAGATTTGCTTTTATTTTTTATTTTGCAGTAATTCATTATCTCATATTTTCGAGTATTGAACTTATTTTTCATTATATTTTATAAATTCATTTTGACAATAATCAACAATCAGACATTAGTCAAAAATGCAATATGAATGAAGTTTGATATCTCGGCATAGTCACAGAATAAAGACACTACAGAAGCCGCACTCTTTTGTTATTTGCCGCTTTTGCAAAAGCATTAGCCTACTCGTATCTGATTGGCCATTTTTAATGACGTACGACGCTGTTGGTTCTAGCTTCTTTGGGGCGTGTCATACTCCTAGGGTTGCCTACATTAGCACAAGGGAAACTACTTCTCTGCGTTTGTAATGATTTTAAAAGCTACTTTTATCAAAATACGTTCAAAATAAATAGGGACCTAGCGCGATCTTTATAATGATGGGTTCTAAGAGTGCCTACTGGATTTTTGGATTGGTTTAACGTAAACATATGCGGTTTTTTATTTTTCGAACCATTTTGATTAGCATTAAGATCCAGTACTATAAAATTGACCGGATTTTGTATTCTGGAAGTGCTTACTATAGATCTCAGGACTGGTTCAACGCAGTCACGTGCAGTTTTCGTATTCTGATTCACTTTGATGAGCAATGTAGAGAATGTGTTTATATTATGTAAATGCATTTTTTAAATTTTTATTTTATCCTTTGGAAGTTTGTAGAATGAAACATTTTTATTTATTTTATTATTGTTTTTATACCCATTTACATAACATTTCATTTTTATGCACACGACATCAATGATTGATTCAATCGACGACGATCATGATCAATGACAATATGGTTTATATTTGTATACATAGAAAAAAGCCCGTTTCTAGCGGCCCTTTATGTTCTGGGATTATTACATTTTGTTTGTTTGATATTTTCCGAAGTTGACCGAATTTTGAAAATCCAATTTTATATTCTGACTCGGATGACCCAACAGCCCCCCGATACCGAGTTTTAACCCCCTAGGACTAAAATGAAATTTTCAAAAAAAAAGTCAACATTTTGTTTTTTTTTTTCCACAACTGTACTCGGGTGGGGGTCCCCTATGACATTCGTTCGAGCACCCCCTACCCAATTCCAGCCGTTTACGAGATACGGGATCCTTAAAAAAAAATCTCCATACAAATATTGTTGTTTCGATATTTTCCGACTTTGACTTAATTTTCGGACACCGATTTCAGATTCATATTTTTGAGCCCCAAATGCCCCCCGATACCGAGTTTCAGCCCCCTAGCACCAATTTAAAATTTTGAAAAAAAAAGCCATTCGCCATTTTTAATTTAATGTGGTTCGCTAATTTTCACATTCATAAGCGAAGTCGAACAAGACACGGCGCGCACCCTGTGCGCTAAACGCAGCAATGCGGTCCAAATCTGTTTGTTCGTGTACGTGATGTGGAGTTTGTGGACACGTCCACACGCGCATTGCGTTTGTAGTAGTGTACCTATCGCAGCGCGGTTGTATGAAGCTTAGTCTCTGTTCCGTTTCTTTACTCATGTGGAACCAGTCTTGAGATCCAGTAGGTACTTCCATGATTCATCATCGTCAATTTTATTATACTGAGTCTAAATGTTCATTGTAGTGCCACACATTGTGGTGAATCGAAATGTAAAAACCGCAGTCCCTATTTCCAGGGTCCATTATCAAGTCAATTTTATGATACTGCCACATACTGGCTGTAAATGTTCAGTAAAGTGAGCAGAAAAACCACACTTGTCTACGCTACGTTGAACTAGTCCCGATATCTAGTAGGTAAATGTTCCATAATCAGATCGTGACTTAATGTCAATGGGAAAACCGTAGCAGTAACCGTATTCTCTTACTAATAAAAAATATATATATTTACACTTTACGGAGATAATCGGTGAACTTACGTTCAAAACGATTCAATGTAGCGAACACTGAATGTCTTCCTTTTTAAAGTCGGTTAAAAATAATAAAAAATCACAATAATATGTAAATAATAAAAATGTAATCGATGCGTTGTCTTCGCTTCGAACGTGCGGAACGTGCCCACCCTAGCCGAATAAAGGCGGGACGATGCATGGGCGGGCCGGGTCACAATTGTGACCCGAAATTAGTAGGTATAATTTTTGACACTTCAGCGGAGTGAAACCCCCTTGGCATAGTGTTGCCAGTTAAGGTAGGGACATAAGATCAAATAGGGTCATTGTATACGGGGGTAATTGGCATCTAGCCTAATAAATATTTGTATGCATATGAATTTCTGCTTAGAACGAAACGGAACTGTCTAATTTCACGTACTACCCGGACAAGTTAAGTATGCGCCTGTTATCTACGCCGTCACATACAAAGGAGACGCAAATTTAATTCGACCGGATTGGCGAAGTCGCGATGTTCTAGAGATATCGCCACTTGTCAAGTTGGGAGACGTCAAAAGTGACGGATGGCGTTCTCACGGAGAGATCTCCATTATATCTCTAAAGTTGGTCGAATACCCCCCCAGAGGCTTCTGAACGTGATATTGTAGGTGTATTTTTTTAAAAAGAAGTATTCAAACGTACATTGATTTTAGCCAGCCTGACCAGATCGCCCTTTATTAGCGTGCGTTGATTGGTTATTCGAAGATTTATCGACTGATGAAATCAGTCAGGAGTTGAAGGAGTCTTAAATATAAAAAAGTTACATGCACCACAGAAAATCAAAATCGTCGTGTTCGAAATTGAAATGACTTTTGCACGCTAGCGGTGAAAATAGACTTGCACGCAGATTTCGACCTATAAACGGAGGTTTTCCGGGCGAGTGAGGTGAAAATAACTATTGTCGCTCAGTACCTACCTACAGTTTATGTTTTTGAGTCCTTTCATAGTTTGTACGGAGCCCTCGGTGCGCGAGTTTGACTCGCACTTGACCGACTTTTTTATTAAACGTTATAGGTACTTTACGTATATCACAAAAAGTTTTCTTAAAAATGTTTTGAAATATTTATAAAAAATATGTGTGTTAACCATGAAGCCATATGTTAATCTGACTTTTGTTTATTTTCTCAGATTCGTTTTTACGCAAATATATTTAGTAGCTATTCAAGTATTACAATTGCACCAATACCAACACAATTACATTATTTATAGGTATAGGTAGATACGTTCCACGTAGGTAGATATCTAATATCCAATTAGTCAGAGTCTAGTCGACGTTGGAACAAAGGAGCCTGTGTCATTAGCTTTACTGCCATGCGCCGCCGACGGGATGTTTCTTTGGGTTTGAATGGACTCCCATCTCCATGATATGGCAACCCATTTGCCAATTAGGCCCAAATTTAACCTGGTTTACACTGAAGCAATTGTTCTATAGTATACCGTATAGAACAGGGTGAAATTACAAATTGTAAAACATTATAGTTAAATTATTTTGCCGCAACAGCTACTACGTAAAACAATTGTTTTCTAGATCGTAGATAAGGCGTGCAGTTCTTTTACGGCGCTGCTAATTTAACACTAAAACACCACCAAGAAAATGGCTCGCACATAACGGAAAATATAAATCTAGTTTCACAAAAAGTTTGTGCACTGAGCGTTTTCTTTAGCCGTGGAGGGATGTGGTCAAAATGGCAGTCGGTCGGCGGACGGTCCCGCGTCTTATCGAAGCAGTTTGCATTCATTGACTGTAGTCGTTGCTGCATTTTTTTCTTATTGCAGCATATTACTATTACCTACTACTTATGCCAATGTTAGAAATTACTCTGGTTTAACCGGGGCAACGTGTTTGCATTACATTGCATTAAGTATGTGAAACATTATGATATTCTAACATGCTAACTCAACTTTCCCTAACGACGTAATTTTAAACACCACAATTGTAAACCGCTTCATGAAGCGATGCAAATTCTCGTACTTATTCATAAATGAGTGCCGATAGTGTGTACTTTGGTATTGCTGATGATATTATTAACAATTAGTTACCTACTGAGAGTACTGAGGCAAAAGGAAAATCGTAGTTTGATATCGCGCTCGAGCAACTCGCTTTTATGAATTTCCGAATATAATCCTGAATGAATAAATCAGGAGCTTCTGCGTAAATAAATTGTCGCTCTATATTTCTATAGCCGGAAAATATTTGTATTAAGAGGATATATCACTGCTCCTTTTCCCATACGTTACGTTTCCACCTGATACCTATATGGCGTCGAATTCAAATGAGGTCCAAAACTAACGTGCCCGGGCTATGCAAAGGTTTCATTCTCGTCTGTTTCCTCCTCCAAAACTTAACCAATCTTTACAAAATTTTAGGAACTAAATGCTAGGCGTTTGTTTTTGGCCAAAATTTAGCCGCAAACGGACGCTAACACAAATTCCGTAATAATTGGCGCAAAAATCTGAGAACGAAGCCTCGGATTGTTTGGAAAGATTAGCAGTAACGCGAAGTTTCCTCTTAAAATTAAAAACTCGCGTCGTTCATTCGCTCAACGAAAAGCAAAGCAACGGGAAAATAATAAAATATTGATGTTTGTTTGCGCTCTTTCCGAGTGGCGTGGGAAAAATATCGCCTCCGTTTGATATTTCACGTTGTAAATTTAAACTTGAACACAGGTGGGGAAGCTGCATTGGTTTCCTACTTAAGCTGCGTTTATCACAAACAAGTCTCATAAAAGTCCCCAGCTATTGAAGGTATTGCATTACTTAACACGTTCACTACGGCAAAGAATTTTTGTGACTTTACCTGGGTACGACATGGGGTCTTTTAGACCCGACGTGTAACTGTACTGTGGTGCGTTAACGGGTCTAAAAGATCCGTTGGGCATACTCTTGTTTAATTGTGATTATGTACGTAGTTATAGCCATTCACGCAAATATATTTATGTTAACATATTCTTACATAGACAACCAAACCAATCTTCAAAACGCAGGTAGATCCAATTAATGGTTTGATTGCAAAACAAAGAACAATCTGTCGGATCTTTTAGACCCGATATCTGCACTGAATGTTAACATTGTCGATATTTTTTTAGTGTTGGGGTAGAAAAAAAATACCGATATCGATAGTTATTAATTTTAATAGGCTAACTAAGACTTATCAGATACATAACATTTTGAATTACTTTTAATATTTTGTAGTATCTGGAGTGTCTGGCCAGTCGATGGGTTTGTATAAACATTATTAATGGCAATATTTCGCTTACCAATTATAATATTTCTGGCACGTATATCATCTTTTTTCTTTTTCACAGTTTCATGTTTATTTTCATTTTTGTCACACATAAATAACATTTTCCGCGACCGCTTCATGATCGACAATTCACCTTATCTCGTAAATCACTGTAATTTTATTAATAACCACCCACACACTTGGACGTCACTGGCTCAACTAGACTTTCATTCAGTACGGCTATCGGGTCACCGGGCATCGGGTCCTTAAGACCCGGTAGCCGTACTAGATGAAAACAGTTTCTCTCTGGTCGTCATGGGGTCGAAAAGATCCGATGAGTTTTTATTACGTAAACCGCTTATATTCGAAAAAACATCGATAAAACACTAACTGTCCCTTTTCTACTCCTGCAAAATTCTGAGATATCTGTCCCGCAGCAACGGTAGGAACAGCAATTTCTCCCCCGCACCGGAGGAAAGTTCTTCATCGGATATATTCGACCCGATGCCGTAGTGAACGTGTTAAAAGTCATATTCTCTCTCTCTTCCACCAAATCTTTTCCCCGAATATTTGACTTGAATGCTTTCAAATCGTGGCACGTTAGCAACAGGTGAGAATAGTGAGATCGAAGTCAAATTCTTATTTTATTAAAACTGTCTCAAGTGTGACTTGCTCGGCAAAGATTTTTGGTAGCTACCGACAGTTTAAAACACGCTAGTTAACGTAAGCTGGGGGCCTATGATGGTTACGTTTATCACGTGATAAATAAGTGTCAAAGCATCTGTCACTCACACTCGCATTTTGTCAAAACGTGACGGATGCTTTGTCACTTATTTATATCGTGATAAAAGCAACCATCATAGGCCCCTCTATTTCCGTCTGCACAATTTTCTCTACCAATTTGTGCGCTTTTCAATAACGTTTCCTGCCGATGACGGGAAAAGTCAATGTTGTGCCTATTTTATTCATCGTGAAAAAATAAATTTCTTTATAAGTGTCGCATGCGACCAACTTTTATCTGGGTTATGCTGCCGTTCATAGGATGTGGGTTTCGTTATAGAAATTATGACATTTATTATTACTGGAGAGATGCGTACTTACACTCTGCGTTGGCAATTGCCCTCAAACTACCGCATTTACCAACTTAAACTCGTTGTGTAGGTAGAATGTACCTAAAGTTTGTTTTGAAAAGTTTACGGTCTCAGAAAATGGTGCTTGGAAAACATTTGATGAAAGCAGCGCACAACCGGTCATTATGGAGTTCCATGGACTACCTAACGTCTACGACTAGACGTCTTTCGTCCGATATGATGATGATGACCCAATGCCTGTAGCTGGTGGCTTTAACGATTTCAGATACTCACATATATGTAATGATATGATGTCCATTACACAAATACAGGTACAGTTCTGCGATAGCCATTCAATGTAAACAGAACGGCAGAAATTCCTTTATGCAACGCAACCTGCCGGCACGAATATTGCGTTGCAGAGAGCCCGTGTACTTACTAAGCCTTTACAGCGGGCCGCAGTACCTACCTATAGTGTGTTCTGAATCTAATTCAATACTAGGCTAGGCGCAAGGCTTTGATGTATCGATAATTCATCGAGCACTCTCACATTATTTATCAAACTACGAACATTATTTAATACTCTTGTAAATTTTAAATAATATCGTTGAGATCTAGTTAGCACAAAATCGGTATGTCTATACTCTTCAACTAAACGGTCAGCTTACGCTCTCGTCCTTTTGATGTACAGTCGCCATCAGATATATCGCAGCATATATGGCGTTCATAAATATCTGAACACGACTCTTATTGACTGGGCGTTACAGTACATGTTCAGATATTTACGAACGCCTTATATGCTGCGATATATCTGATGGTGACTGCACAAACAGAGTTAGTTACTGGTCAGTACTGTACAAGCACTGCTTATAGGTATCTCTAACGTAAAGTTCTAAATGAACTGTAGGATCTGAGCGACACACTTAACTATGCCGTTAGAATACTTTTGTCCCCTTACATGGACATAGGAGGGGGGGGAATATATATCTTGTAATGTTACTAATGTAACTTGGACCTATTTATTTACAAATACAATTGCAAAATTCCCTTAATCCCTTATCACCGTCAACAAACGCAGAATAGCCTTTTTTGATAGACTTGAATTTTTTGGTGGCAAGTAAAAGACTCATCAACCTCTAAATTCTACTAGGTTATAAGAGTCGCGCTGGACAGAAACCGGTGGAGGAAGATCATCCGCGCCAGATGCAACCCTGAAGCTGACCACGATCCTCAGACATGAGGGACGGACCGACTCCAGAGAGAGATACGCGTTCCTGAGAAATGAGGGTTAAAAGATGATGGATTTGTCATTACTGATTAATGTAATGTACCTATGTTTGTAATGTATACATAATACGTTGAATTATAAATATTCAATTAATTATGATACAACAACTGACTTGTAACGAATGTTACTCATTAACTTTGCTGTGTCAAATGATACCTAATTACCTACTAAGCAATTTGTTCAGTCAGACATCGTTGCATGTGTACAAGTGTAGGTACATCACTGTTTAACCAAATGGATTTAGCTCTGAACTATGCAGCAGTTAGCAGTTTGTGCGTACCCGTATGCAAGTAAGACAACTTCGGAAGTGAATGCATGCAAAGATAGACCCGGGCACTTAGAGGAGACACGCGAAGTTTCAAGTTGCAAACTAAGGCGGTGCAGGCCTCGGCAATAAGCCACGAGTTAATGTTGCAGCTAAGATAAGAATACTATAAAGCGACGCAACCTTTCGAAGTTGCTTCCCACCTATGAATTTTCCTCGTATTTACCATTAAATGCGCGAATGAAACATCAACATCTTAACTCAATGAATGGAATACTTTACAAATAAACAAATATCGTTACACAAATCCAAAACTAAGCAAAACTTAGTGCACTGCACCAAGGAATAACGATGTCGGAACTTAAGGAGCTGATACAGAGGACTATTTGGTGAAGTTAGAAACCCTATGATTCTTAGTTCAATGTGTAATAGTTATTTTTTTCAATCTTTTTTAATGTATGGAAAATAACTAAATTTAAAACAAATTAAACTTTCATGTAATAAATAAACTTTTTTATGCATTGTTAAATTTCGTCGAACATCGAATTTAATCGATTAGCCAATTATAAATAACCATCATTAGGTCAATTTGAAATGTTAGAATCGAAACAAAATCAGAACAGCATCAGTTTCACCACATTTCATCTCAAAAGTTTACTCATTTCGTAAACTTTAAACAAGTAATTAACATGTAAGTTTCAAACAACTATAATTATATTACAATATCTGTTGGACGGTTTAATTTTACCCTTTTCAAGTAATTCTATTAACTACAATAATAATGAAGCAACACTTAGAGGGCTCGTACGTACCATAATATAGCAAGGTGCCCTAAGGGGCCATGGTAGGACCTACTCGTAAAGTAAGTTACGAAAGTAGCTTTACGAAAGTTTGAACAGTCATAAACATGAAAATCTATTTCTAGTTTGCAACTTTGCTGCTTGGCATCACAAACGACCCAAACACATAGCAACGGACGTGTTTAAATCGCTTAAATGAAGTATTAAGGCTTTATTTACTTGAACAGGATTTGTGAAAAATCTTACTTACTTTTCTTAAAATTCGGTTTTATATCTAAATTGAGTGGAGAATTTGGGGTGACCTCTGCCAAATAGCGGACATCGTTAAAACGTCCTATCAGTTCGAAAGGGGGTTGTAAAGATAGCTAACTTTCCAGCGCGTTTCAATTTTAAGGCTTCACGAGCAAGAAACGTTGCCGTTCAATATTTAGTTGGGAACGTTTATGGGAAAATGGGACATGAAAATTGCTCATATTAACTGATAATTTACAGTTTAATAGTATTTATAAAGTTGCAAGTACTGTGGAGAAGTGCTGTGTGCTTGCTACCAAGCATTAGGTAACCTGGCACGCCAATTACGTTGGCTGTAGTAATAGTCTTACTTAGCCATTACTGTCACGCCACACGATTTATAGGCAGGTGGGTTAATTGCGGATCGAGTTGTGTTATCACAACATATTACGGTGTATTAAGTAGTTCATATGGGCCGTATAGTACGTGCTAAGGTATGACGTTTTTTCGTGTCAATTTCGGAAGTTTACTCCTGTGAGCCTGAGCGCTAGTGAATATCGTGTTTAGTGGAAGCGTCGAATATTACTCGTCTGTAGCTAAACTGGTGGGGGTTGGTAGGCGCCAAGGTTATCCGATGCTGGCGGTTTGCTGGTGGCGCCTTGGCCTTGATATACCTAGTCTTGAATAGGCCTAATAAAATATACCTGCGGCTACGGCGTATACGATAGTTAAAAGCGCGAGTAATTTTTTAGCTAGGTAGGTAAACTTCCGATTGTTGAAATATAATATAACGCTGGCCCTTTACTTGCAAGTTCTGTTTGATTTTTGAACTGCTGGCTGTAGGCTTTTTGCTCGGTATGTCTTTTCTTAGTGTGATGTATTTACAATTAAAAATATATTCATGTATTTACTGCGCTCTACTGCTTTATATACCGATACGGTCAACTTGAAATTAAAGCTTCTTTGTAAGTACCTATTATAGTAGGGTAGGCCACGATGCTAACTCGGGATTCACTCGAGCGTCATAGAGACCTATTGGGTTGCGAAGCTTAGATGATAAAAATAAAAAAATGTCATACAAGATATACCTTTTCATCGGTGGGGGGAGCGGCTACAGAGTTTCAAAAATGTAAAAAAAAACTGTTGCATGGACATAGGTACTCGAGCGCGTCAGATATTGATAGCATCCATGTCCTACACATTTTTAAAGATGTACGCATGTTAAACTGATTGTTTCCATGATGGGGTTGGTCGCACTTGAGGGTTGAAAATGAAAAAAAAAATTTTTACATCGGGCGCGTCAGATTTTCTAAGGGGATGTTAAGTGAACCTAAAAAAAAGCTCTTATATAATAATCTGACGATTTAGATGTGACGCAAACTCGCAGTTATTATTAGAAGAGGAAGATTCGTGGAGAGAGTACAGAAGTCGTTTGTTCGTTTTCTATATAAAAAACTATACGGTAGCTATCCCCTACTTTATCCTACTCTTTTCATATTGGGAATGGTAAGCTACACATCCCTTGAAACTAGGAGAAATATTTACTTAATAAAATACTTTTACACCCTAATACGTGGGAGATCAACCAATCCCCAACTGCTAGCTCAGATACCCTTTCGGATTCCCAATGTCTCCGCTAAACTGTTCCGCACTCGCCGCCGCGGCCTGTTCGCCATCCCAGCGGCCAGGACGCGCGCGCTCGCATCTTCTCCTCTGCACCAAGCGTTACGGCTTCTGAATGACATACTGAACAGCGACAGCGAACTTGACATATTTTTTAGCTCGGAGTCTAAGTTTTTGACAGCATCAATCCGCTACTTAGAAACAATAGTGATGACCAGCACCATCTAATAAATTAATTTCATTAAATCAATTTTATTAATCAATTAATCATTATGGATCTAATCTTTATTTTATTCTTTATTTTGTAAATAATAATGTCTACTGTAGTAATAATAATTATAATGAATGTAATATGAATTGAATTAATTAAGAATTAGCATGTAAGGTTCATCTGTTAGTGCTAATGTAAAGAATAAATAAATAATAATAATAATAATAATAATAAATAACAGAAACCTTCAGTAGCGCCATCAAAATGGAGTTTGGTGTAGACAAGTGTGCGGTCATGCATGTGCAGCGGGGGAAAGTCGTAAATTCCGCGAACTTACAACTTTCTGAGACAATGTCCCTCAGGTCTATCTCCGAAGTTGAAACCTACAAGTACCTTGGTATGTCACAGTCATTGGGTATTGCGGACGGAGACATTAGACAGGCGTTGAAGGAGCGTTTCTTTTGTCGTTTGACAAAAGTACTTAACAGTCTTTTGTCCGGTGGCAATAAGGCGCGCGCCTTCAACGCTTGGGTGATGCCTCTGCTCACTTACTCCTTTGGCATACTAAGGTGGACTCAGACTGAGCTGGACGCCCTGGATACGAGGGTCCGTCAGCTGCTCACTACACATCGCATGAGGCACCCACGCTCGTCAGTTATGAGAATGTACATCCCGCGTAAGTGTGGGGGCCGTGGCTTTTTAAACGCCAAGGACCTCCATAACCGCGAGGTGTGCAGTCTTAGGGAGTATTTCCTAAACAACGAGTGTGGGATTCATCGCGATGTAGTAGCAGTTGACAAAGGCCTCACCTCTCTCTCCTTAGCAAACGAGAACTGGCGCAGACCAAAGGTGCTTAGCACCGATGACCGCAGGGCTGTATGGAAGAGCAAGGAGCTACACGGGCGGTTCTACAAGGCCCTTACGGGGCCCGATGTAGATCTGCTCGCGTCGGTGAACTGGCTACGCTTCGGGGATCTCTTCGGGGAAACCGAAGGTTTTGTCTGTGCAATTGCGGACGAAGTAATGATGACGAACAATTACCGGAGATATATCCTGAAGGACGGTACGGTCGACATTTGTCGGGCATGCCGCCGTCCCGGTGAGTCACTCAGGCATATAATCTCCGGTTGTTCTCATCTTGCTAACGGCGAGTACTTGCACAGACATAACCAAGTAGCCAGAATCATTCACCAGCAACTTGCTCTTCGATACGGTCTTGTGGGGTCTGAGGTGCCGTACTATAAGTACGCACCGATGCCAGTTCTCGAGAATGGTCGTGCCACGCTCTATTGGGATCGATCTATCATCACGGACAGGACTATTGTAGCCAATAAGCCTGATATCGTTTTGGTAGATCGATCCAAGCGCCAGGCAGTGCTCGTCGACATCACCATCCCCCATGATGAGAACCTCGTGAAGGCCGAGAAGGACAAACTCAGCAAGTACCTTGACTTGGCTCACGAGGTGACCGCCATGTGGGATGTTGACTCGACGATCATTGTCCCGATAGTCGTTTCGGCAAACGGTCTTATAGCGAAGAGTCTCGACAAACATCTTAAGAGACTCTCGCTAGATGGCTGGATCAAGGGCCAGATACAGAAGGCGGTACTCCTGGACACGGCGCGCATCGTCAGGAGGTTCCTCTCTCTGCAGCCCTAACCACCGGTAGCCTGGGCCCCGCCCCGCTGCCGGCGGCACCCTAGGTTAGGTTTTTTTATAATGTATTTATATTTTGTAATTACTTTGTTGTATTTTACTTTTTATATAAATTTATTGTAAAAAAACTTAACCTAAGAGATTAAATGAATATACGAAATAATAATAATAATAATAGAATGTGCAAAAAAAATTCGCTATTTTGAAATACTCAAGCGCGTCAGATTAAGATATATATGGTTCATCTTGATGCCCTAGACGTGCTGTCTCATAATCTGACGATTATCTGGCGGGGTTCACCTAATCTGACAATAGAAAAAATTAACAGGAACTTGTGACTCAGAGCACTCTCCAGAAACAGGAAAATGTGACTCGGAGCACTCCCCAGAAGCAGGGGCATGTGCTTCGGAGCTATTCCCAGAAACTTCCGATGCACTGTCATATTCCATAATACTTTGCCGCTGTTGTAAATACTTAAAGACTCGCGGTATTTTTATTGCTATAAATAATTTATAGCACTGTGCGTGATTTACTTCATTTAATGAAGATTCTCTCGAAAGTTCAAGATTATCGTATGTTGTTCGGGATTTTCGGAGAACCGGTCGTTCGCTCCGACTATATTCTAAAATATTTACACATTTTTGTTCTGTTTCTAATGTAAATTTAATTGTTTTTTGTAAAGTAGTTTTACCACAAAATACACACTTTGTATTAATATCACTCATAGTACAGCTTGCGGGAATCTTTTAGAGCATAATCTTGACTGTGCAGTAGCCGATTTACGTACAAATGTACATGCACAAATCCGCCATTTTTGTTCTAAAAGTTGCCGGCAACTATAAATATTTAATAACTTTAGTGTTCTAAACAACATGATCAGCTGTCATGGCGTCATGGCAACAGAAACCAGAGTGGAATACAGGCATCACGTAACTGAACGCATTAAACTTTACGATGAATTTTTGTTACTTCGGCTAGTGGAAATCGTCAGATTATATATTTTCCGTTATCATAGATTCATTCCCTATTAAATAAAAAAAAAAATAGCCACGCTCGAGAATGTCGAGATGAAGTTTTTTTTTACAACTTAGTGTAGCCCTCCGCCTTCTTTACGTCACCTTTAAATTGTCAGATTAGAAGAATATACACGTTTTAGCATGTAACTAACTCACCCTACCTTAATCTGACGCGCTCGAGAATTTCAGATGAACAATTTATTTTTACTAATCTGATCTTTTATCCTTGACGGGCGGCCATACATATGAGGCTCATATTTGGTGGAAGTACTTAACTGGGTACAAGGTATCCCCCTATATATTAATCTGCCGCGCTTTAGGTACTCGTACTCCCGAAATCCCCTCTTCGGCTCTCCTACTATTATACAAAGGAAACGAAATATAAAAAGCTACTTACGATCCGCGAGCTCTCATATAACGATTTGAGTTCGGGTAAAAACTGAGACGTTCTTATCCGCATCGTGTAAGAGCGAACGAGACAGGGATAAAACGGGAATCGCATTCGGACAGGACACGCACTGTATAAGATATGAATGTTCACCAAAATTAATCACGATTTTTCATTTGTCTATATCAGAATCAAAAGGTATAAAAAGTTTCAATATAATTTAGCAAAACTACCTGTTAGGGGCGAAACTACATGCCAGTTATTATTTGTACGGGATAGACTGCACGCTGCGACTGCATAGTTTCTGTAGGTAGGTACTTACTTACAAATAGCAGCTGGGTTGCATTCCGTCAGTACTGACTTATCGGTCCTAGGGTGCGTCTGCAGTGAAGCGAGGCGGAGTGAAGACCAATCACCTGAGTTGAAATCTGTATCTCACCTCCGCTTCACTTCTGTGATTGGTCGATTCCGCATGTCTCCGCTCCGCTTCGCTTCACTGCAGACGCAGCCTGGTTGAATTTTACGATTTACATTCTATTTTCACAAAAAAATACCGTTCTGTGTTGGGGACAGAGCTATGACCTGACCGTGGATCGTGATTTAGAATGACCGGTACCTATCGCACGACGCTTCATTTTCCGTGGCCTTAACTTTATTAATTATTTACTAGGTACCTACTCACAAACTGTCGTTAAATTTTATTCGGTTCAGAATATATATCGACAAAGCACTAAAAAATCAGCTTCAGATTTAATTTTATTTTGAATACTGTAATGTTTATTTTAAACATATTTAAAACAGCGAATTATTTCCTTTGTATTAAAAAATAATTTTAAGCCCACGATTAAAGTCACGATGACGGCTATACTTATTAGTGCGGGATAGAAAAACATACTTCACAGTAATTTTATTAATCAGTTAAAAAAAAAAGAAGAGCGAGTTGAGTTATCGTAAAGCAGTTCTTAAATAGAGGGCTAAAAATAACAATTAAATTCCACATTCGAGCGAAGCCGCTGGGAAACGCTATAGTATAATTATAAAATCATCTACAGGGTATGATGATGATTAATAAGTAGCTGAAAAACCAATATTCATTGGGCCTCTATACAGGCATTATTAAACAAAAGTACCTACTTACATCTTACTGCAGAAGCCATGAATTAGATATTCAAAATAGTGATACACACAACCGTATAAGACGTTAAAAATGTTTGATAATCCAGAAATGAGGTAGGCACTGTTCACACCCGGAATTGAACCAGCCCTGATTTTTCAATTTAAATGATAATTGAATATTTTACTTTGCGTAGGTATGTGATTAGATTATCAACAAAAGACAAAATGCAATAATCACTTTCGCGAACGAGCCATGAATATCGTGATACTGTGAATATCGTGATGAGTTCGTTTCTCCAAACCCCATTAATTATATCGCGGCTCCACACTACTCGCGAAGTTCACCGAAGTAGGCCAAGGCGAAGTTGGCCGAAGTATGGGTTTCCGCAGTGAAGTGCTTCTCTACACTATATCATAATATTCGCCCTATTCGGACAACTTCGCAAATATTGTCGAGCTAGGGACTACGTGGTACAGTCCTATGTATACGGCTCTCTCATACATATTTAGTAGCGGTGGTTGCGTGGATGAAGTCAGAAGACGTATGGCGATAGCAAGAAGCGCAATGGATAAGCTGAAAAAATATGGCGGAATAGGTGTATCACCAAAGCAACTAAAACCCGGCTCGTAAAAACACTTGTCTTCCCCATATTTTTGTACGCTTCTGAGACGTGGACGTTGCGGGAAATAGAAAGGAAAAAGATAAATGCTCTGGAGATGTGGTACTGGAGGCGAATGCTGGGGATATCTTGGACCGAGTATCGTACAAATGTTTCCATACTTCAGGAACTTGGCATCAAGCAGCGTCTATCTGCTCTCGTACAATCACGCATACTCAAGTTCTTCGGACACGTGTCGAGGCGGAATAGTGATTCCATTGAGCGCCTAGTTGTTCAGGGGAGAGTGGAGGGCACGAGACCACGTGGTAGATCACCAATGCGATGGACTGACCAGATAAAATCTGCTCTGGGCAAACCATTGCATGAATGTACCAGAAGTGCTGCGAACCGGACGAGATGGCGAGACATCGTTAGGCGGGCGACAGCAGCCCCCAAGCCTCCCTCATGATGACCACGACCGCTCTGACAAGAGCGAAACAAAGAAGAAGAAGAAGGGACTACGAGTATACTTGTGTTCCTCTAAACACGTCGAAACCTGTGAGATGTTAACGTTTAAATGTCTTACCCCAATTGATATGTATTCATCTTCCCTCTTTAGGGATTCAAGTCGAGTGTGGGCTGCTACTGCCTACACATATAGCATCAACATTCTTTATGTATTCCTGTTGCTAAGTTCTCTAGAGAATTCCACCAACAAATTGTAAAAGTGGGAAATTGGAAATTAATAAGTAATACTGGCCTATTGCGGTGCGGCCTACAGAGGGCGAGGGCCGGCGGATGTCTTGAACGAACGCAACTTAACTAAGGAGGTAGATAATTTGCCTAATAGAGCCATAATTGGCGGGGTAAATTAAAATTCACCCTTATATTTCATTAAATGAAACTTAAGATTAACGTTCTCTTAAAAATTTACAGTTCAGGTTTTTCATTGTTTTGCAGAATCTGGATGAATGGAGTGGAGCCGGACTTGTGCCTCTAATAGTAAAGATATTGTAGGGTAGAATGCTCATTGATTGTGACTCTGCACCGGTCGTTAGCGTCTGTTTTAGTAGAATTGATTACCACTACGAGTACAGTCTTAATTTAACACGTTGGCTGCAAGCCTGATTTACATGTTTGTTATTCTGGTGCGTTAATAGGTCCAAAGAGCCTCTACCCTGCTCAAACTTCAGTGCGGCAGTAGGTCCATTGTGCCCCACCACGCAAGAAAAAAAAAATGTTTTTTTTTTCCGTGGGGGTTTACCGTACTGCATAAAGATTTATACCTAAGCAATCTTCTTGTGTTAAGCAATATGGTTCTGGCTTCGCCCCAGTCTCGGACTTTTAGAACTATTTTTAAAAAAATTATGAAATTATGGGGTCTTTTAGACCTTTTGCCGCACTGAATTGACCGACTTAAGCAATATTAGGGATGGGAAACGATTGCTATATTGTCGGGTGAGAATACGTTACGTTATATACGTACACCTTACGAAGTTTTGGGTTAAAAATGCTATCATCAATTCATCACTATCCGAATCAAATAACGTATTTGTTATGTCCACGCCTCCGGTAACATTTTCATTATTTATATTTTGACTAACTTGGTATACTTTTTGATAACTTAATCCCTCACTATCGTTTTCTTCATCCGAGTCGAATAAACAATCCAACTTCTTTTTGGTCCTCCTTGATGGTACACTTATTTTTCTTCCGAAAATTATTCGAAACAAACACAAACAATACCTACGCAATAAAAAACAATCGTCTATCACGTTTCGCGTGTCGCACAACACTACTCGTTGACATTGGTACACACTCAGTGCGGATGGGGCGTCTGATGGGTCGAAGGTCTATTGGCGGGAAGGGGTCCCGCACTGAAATGAAAAAAAAGTCATTCAGTGCGGGAGAGGTCTAATGTGCCTCTCACATAAACTAAGTATGCCATGTTATCAAAATTTAAGAACTATACATAAAACTATATTTGTCTCTGTCCTACTCCAACGATCGGCCAAGATACGCTCCCCGCACCGTACGAAAGTACACTATTTTCGTTGCCGCACAGGGTTTCGGCCACGGATGGGGCTTTTTGTGCCTTCTCTCGCAGTGAACGTGTTAAGGTTGAAGGTGCCAATCATTAAAGAGTGCCGAAAATAAGATGTAAAAACTAATTTTCCGCGTGAAAATTGACAATTTCGAGTAGTTTTTGAAACAATTTTTTTTTATTTAATTAAATATATTAAGGAACATGTTTATAGATAAAAATGTCTAAACAATCAGCATTTTAAAAGGAATAAGGCCTTTTAAATAGCTTTAGAAAATATATGAAAAACTCATAATGATGAGTGCCTATAAAATTGGAGGGTTGCCCTCGATTTCCCTGGGATCTCATCATCAGATCCCAACTTAGTTATAATGGGACTACCTCAGGAGTATAATCTTTCAAATAAAAAATAAATCGTAAACGGTGGACATACATAAAAAAAATACATACAGTCGAACATAGAACCTCCTGCTTTTTTGGAAGTCGGTTAAAAATCACAATTAAAGCCTAACCAGAAATATATGAGGATTGTCAAGAGGGCGCTATTTATAAGACTTATATGGCAACAATTTTGCAACCAATCGCAAACCTTTATAATGACATTAGTTTTAAATACCTGTCAGTACCACTATGTTAACCTCGTAATGCCATTTAATGGAATGCACTCTTTTACCGACTATTTTTCGTGTAGTCGACACATGTACACTTTATTTATAATCTTACGTTGACGACTGTGAATGGTTTTCGGTATTTTCTTTGGATAATTTTAAATATTTGTCTCTTAAAGAAATAACCACGAATGACGTTGACATTGTTGACAAACCATCATAAAATCATTGCCAGTGTAAGAAATTAGTTCCAGTGAAATTCCGCAATATGGCGCATCCTCATATATTTCTGGTCAGGCTTTACATATTTCACACGTCATGATTAGAATAAGTACTTTGAGCAGAATTTGAACACGTTTGACGCACGCTCGAATCAAAATTGCATTTTTTTTAAGTTATCTCGCAGCAAAATCGCTATGCGTGAGCTGCGGGCCTATGATGGTTGCGTTTATCCCGCGATAAATAAGTGATAAAGCATCCGTCTCGTTTTGACAAGATGCGAGCGTGAGTGACAGATGCTTTGTCACTTATTTATCACGTGATAAACGCAACCATCATAAGCCCCCTGGTGAGGTAAAAATAGTATTTTATGCAACAGTTGTATAAGAGGGGGCAAAAAACGCGAGTGGCATACTATACTATACTAATAATAATAAGCGTCGCGGCGAACTCGCTGCGTGATCGCCTTCATACAAAATTCGCTCGCAAATCGCAAGTGTGATAAGGCACTTACGATGTGAGCGTAGCGAACATCGTAAGAAAGATGCCACGAGCGTTTTTTGACCTACTTATATACAACCCCATACAACCATTTTCGGTCGCGAGAATTAAATAGTAGTAACACGTTTGCTAAAAGTAGTCACCGAGTAGTAACTGTTACAACACATACAAAAAGTTGCAGTTCGGTTGCGAAGTGTGGTAACATTGTGAACACTTTGTGACTGACTGAAATTTTGGTAATTATTTTGCGGAACGGTTACTACACGGTTACCACTCGGTATTACAAGATTTTTTTTGAAAACATTGTGTTGAGTTTGCAAATTGCAACTGTGTACACTTGGCATGGAACTGTTACAACACGGTGTGGAAACGATTTTACTGGTTCCTATCAATTCCACACAAAGTTCGATAACTGTGTCTAAACGGTGTCAACCCCATAGAATAAAAAAAACCTCATATTCAACCAGCAGTTCTCAAAATGTATAACCCACCTTCATGAGAAATTTGGCTTAAATATATTTTTTTAAATTATTTTATATATTAATATTTTAATTTTAGCTGTTGCCCGAGGTAGACAATGGCGGGCTGTTTCCGAAAAAAATGGTACTTTATTATTAAACCTTTCTGCACCTGCGTTTTCAGTCTTGCCATCAAAAAATACTGCTTGGGAAATTGACCCAAGTGCATACCCCTTTGAAAGCATGCTTTTTAGGATAAAAAATCTTTTGCGAAAGGGTGATCTACCGTTAGCACTGGTGGCAAACCGTTTACAATTACAAGAGTTAGACAGCTAGCTCAAAATAATAATAAGGAAATGTATCCTTCTGTAAAAAACAAAATGGAGAATTGTCTTTTCGACAGTGCTCTTGAGAGAAAAGTGTAAACTATCATTTAACGATAAAGATAAATGGTTCCTCACGACCGATAACCAAATTGTTCAAATGGAATATGCAGAATCAAAAAGGGAAATAAAAATCGCCGGTAAAAAAAATCGAAAAACCTTTAATTTTTTCGATAAACCATTACAATCTTCACATTTCATCTTGGAATCCTGCGTACATTTCTTCCAATTTTGTAGCTTCAAAAAAAGTATCTATACCTATCCCTCATTTTCACTCTGCATTTCTGCTTTCTGCACTTCACATAAACGCTATTCCCATTGGTCCTCAGGGTTTCTACATCTTTTTTTTTGGCCGTTCTTGGCCAGTATAATATATCCGTTCCTTCCGCAGTCTTAATCCAGCCACTAGGCACGGCAGTAACGGCGTCTGAACCGCCTTCTTTGGTAAATACCAAAGAAAATGGCATGCTTGAAAGAAACAAAGTTTGAGAACCCATGTCAATATATAACATCACCACGTCCATTTAAAAATTGTATCAAATTTAGTAACCGGTCGACAAGGAGCTTTTATTTAAGACAACAGGAGTGCGAACTCAGAATAAGTGTTCACACAAAATTAAATCTTAGTATAGATACATAAAGTATATTTTACGGGTGAAGGGGTCACGGGAAGACAGAGACAGCTCGCAGATAGGTAGTGTGTCCCTTTCTAATATTGCCAGTCACAAAAAATAGTAATAATTAGTAGTTTTCAAATAAAATGGTAGTTATTAGTAGTTTATACTTTTCTTTAAATTAACACTATTCACTTCAAATAATTAAATATTTTATTTGCTAAACTTTCTTACGCGTCACCAAAGAAACTAACGGAAAAAATTATGAAAGTTATACAATCCGTTAGTATATAAAAATAATTTTATGTTAGGGCAGGATAAAACCTTTAAATTAGAAATCTTATTAATATAATTGAAAACTGTCAGCATTTTTGACAGTGCTTAATGGTATCTTTTCTGATTATTTAAAAAATTACATACTTATAATTGCATCATGGTAACCGGAATTAAAGGTTGCAAAAGGAAATCTTTTGGTGGCTATAGTATATTTTTTCAGGTAATATATGGTATCATATATTAATATGAAAGCATGTCAAACTTTGATAAAGTACTAAAAGAGTGACAATGAATTTACAAAATTACCGGATAATTCCGATCTATGTTTTACTTCGAAAATATTATTCGTACTAAAAACAATCTGAGCATTGCACTATTGCAGTAATGTCGTTTTAACTATACTACGATAATCCTTCGCTATCTAAGGATGGTTAATAGGCGTCGAAATTTCAAAATGGTCGTAGCGAGCTGAAATTTGGTATGTAGGGGGCTTTGGGCCCCCTGATTCCAAAAAAGTTTTTTTTTCTATCATAAAAAAAAATGTATGGGATTTTTTTTAAGAGCCCCGTATCTCGTAAACGGTTGGCTCAGGTGGGAGGTGCTCGACCAAATGTCATAGGGGGCCTCCACCCGAGTACAGTCGTGAAAAAAAAATCGAAATGGCGACTTTTTTTTCTAAATTTCAAGTTGGTGCTAGGAGGCTGAAACTCGATATCGGGGGGCATTTGGGGCTCACAAATATGAATCTGGAATCGGTGTCCGAAAATTCGGTCAAATTCGGAAAATATCGGAAAAACAAGATTTGTATGGAGAAAATTTCATATTGGTCCGAGGGGGCTGAAATTCGGTATCAGGCAGTTTTTGGGGCCCCCGAGTCGGAATCTGAAATCGAATTTAAAAAATTCGGTCAAATTCAGGAAATATCGGACAACCAACTTTAATATTTTAGTTCGACCGAGGGCCGCAGGGTTAAGGGCGAACGTCCCCCCACGAGGCCGCAGGCCGAGCTCCGTGTAGCACCAAAGGTGCGGAGCGTCCCAGAGACGGCGTAGCGCGCGAACCCAAGGGCCCGCAGGGCGAGCCCACCTAGAACATTGCTATTGCTACCCGCCTAAGTAATCGTAGTAGTAGTAGCAATCGTAGAACCGAAGTTAGGAGATAACTCACACGAGATGTATGCCTTTAAGACCTCCCAGATCACCCCGCCATAAGTATTTTATATGAATCACTAAAAACAAAAAAATATACTTATAGGTATAATATAAAAATATAATAAATGAGTGGTTTGGCATCGTCTTCAAAACGTGATTCAAACGTAATCTGTACTTAAATAGGTTATTTTTAGCTTTTTAGTTTTTTTTGAAGTCTGTTTTTTTTTTGCTTTTTATTTCGCCATATACTTAGTAACCGTTAGTACAGTAATAAAAAGTATTGCGTAGTCTTGCATTGGTAGAACAGAGTTATACAGGTAGTTTATAAAATAACGGTATACTTACAGTTTTACCTCCCTAATTAATTTATGGTACCCTACAAATAACCACTTTTTTTATATCCTCATAAATGAGTTCATGTCCACGTACATCAGAATATGTTTTTTGTTTGTTTTGTTTTTAAGTATGACTTAACGAAGTTTGTCATTTATCAAATCAAATTAACAGTTACGGGATTGCTGCGTTCTGTTAAAATAACAGGAGCCAAAAGTGTGTTATTGCTGGCATAGTAGCTAACATTCACTATATTTATTTATGAGTTTCCATAGGTATATATAAAATAAATTCTAGCTACAGTGCCAGCCAATATACATTTTTAGACTTTAATTTTTTTCATTTTTTTTTATAAATATCGGACAACCTCACACAAATCAATCTAGTCCCAAATTAAGCTCAAGAAGGCTTGTGTTATACTAGACGACGATATACGTACTTATATAGATAAATATATACTTAAATACATAGAACAACCATCACCCAAGCACAAATATTCGAGTTCATCATACAAATATTTGCCCCGGCCGGGAGTCGAACCCGGGACCGCCGGCTCAGTAGGCAGGTGTCTACAAACCGAGCCAAACTTGTAATAAAATGGAGTAAGGATGAGTCCCTCTTTATTGCTAAATATTTGGTTACCCAAGCAGAGTGGAACAAACTGCCCCCTTGGCGGCTTTCTCACTTGGCTCGTTCGAACGAAGCAATGAGCAGTCCAGGGGGCCTATGATGGTTGCGTTTATCACGGGATAAATAAGTGATAACGCTTTTGTCAATATTTCCTAAGATGGTTGCACGGTAAACTGACATTCTGACGTGACATCACGAGATATATGATATATGCATAAATTTCCTACGATGGTCGTCCACTTTATAACAAAGCATCCAACTTTGACAGCCCGGTATACATAGGTTACCGTCGTGTTAACGCTATGATGGTTGCGTTTATCACACGATAGATGAACGTCAAAGCATTTATCCATAAAAGCTAAGATGGTCGCACGTGACATAGATAAATCCAAGATTAATCATCAAATTTCCTACGATGGTTGTCCATTTTATGTCACATGTCAATGTCAAAGCGTGATAATCTGACTGAAAATTGATTTAGTTTGTCGTCGAGCTAATGAGGTAGTGACAAAGGAAGTTTAATATGAAATCTTCACTTTTTAAGAAAACCAAGCGTGAGTATTGATTATTTCAATGAATATAACATTAATTACTTGCTAAATTGTTATTATATTACTCATTTGTCACTAATTACTTGCAGAATGGTCCGCTGTGACTATCATCAAGCCGCAGTATAATTATGCAGAGAAGCTTAGAAGATGTAGAAGAAAAATACACCGGAACACCATAATGGACTTCTGCAACCCTTTCGGATTTCCTGACGATGAATTTCGTCGCATTCAATACTTGGATCGCGTGAGAAGAAGATGGCACTTATGTAATGATCTCGAGATGGATCTACGTACTGTCTCTGTCTGCTTATATAGCGGCAGACACTTGAGAATAATAAATTGTCCCAGCAGTGCAAAGGGCCCCTTCGGGCCCGCAAGCAAATAGAGCAAAAAAAAAAAAGAGAATAATAAATATTTATTTCTGTTATTTTTTGTGTTATTATTTTATTTCTCAAAGACGTCGTCACATGAGCGACAAAGCAAATGTTGCTTTGCAGTGGACGACATATAGCTATATGTATAGCTAGCACGGTGTCGATACTACGTCTCTTACGTCTTCCATCCATACATCGGCGTCTTGCCAGGCGTCACCGCGGAGGCTGGTGCACAACGCAATCTCATCGCCGCGCTACCCACTTTTGACTGTATGTAGATATTACAGATTTAGGAATCCCTTTGCTTGGCAGCCGACTCACATGACATATTACCAACACTCACTCAATGCTTGCCATTTGCTTAGGGTAAGGTTTGCACAGTAACTTTATTATTTTGCTCGTAAAGTATATCTCTTCTGGCGGATGAAAAAATAAAAAAAAAGCATAAATATAAAGTGTTGTTTATTCAGACTAATCATTATGCAGGCATAAATGGGTGACTATCAATAACAATGTGTTCTTCGTGCGCCGGACAACACTCCTATAAATAATGCGACGTTGAAGAAGTAATGTGTATTAACTGTAATGGCAATCACTTGGCCATATCAAGGGATTGTCCAGTAAAACAGAAAAAGATTGAAGAGAAAAAGAGCAAGTATTTAAAGCCGAACCATTCCTATGCCACTGTGGTGAGTGTCCCAGCTACCTCCGACCCAAAAATATTCCCAAATTTGAAACCAACTAAAACTATTGATGTAAACATAACTAAACATAATGCTGAGCAAATTTTAAATAATGAAATCATTATTAATGCTCTCGTTAAATCACTTATTATGCTTGGCAATGATAACAGTAACACTCCGATTACTAATAAAAGAATTAAGGATATACTTTTAGCTAATTTAATCACATAATGGATACACATTTAACAATATAACATACAGAGCTTACAGAGCAAAAAGGCCTTACTCAAAACATTCCTTTCTGAACAACATATTGATATTTGTCTGCTAAATGAAACCTGGCTTAAAACAACTAGTACAATTTACTAATTATAAAAACGGTATAAACTCACGTAAAAATTGTCAGGAACGGCCCGACATGTTTCGAACTCATTTGGGTCGCGAGTCGCGTAGCAGCACGGATAGCTACCCCTGATGAAGAGCTCCAAATGAGTTCGAAACATGTCGGGCCGTTCCTGACAATTTTTACGTGAGTTTATACCGTTTTTATAATTAGTAAAGATGTCTCACGATAGTTTTAATAACATTATAACTAGTACAATTCCTGATTTTACACCTTATAATTTGATACACAAAAATTCAGTCAATGAACATAATGGAGTAGGTATATTAATAAAACAAAACTTAAAATATAGTCTTGTAAATACAACTTTTTACGAATCTATTCAAAATATTTGCATATCAGTAGACACTGAAATGGGTAAATTGAATATTCTTTGCGTTTACTGTCCTCCTAATAGCAGCAGATTTGCTACTGACAAAATGAGAAAGGTTTTACTTGAAGTCCCTAAGCCATGCCTTATAATGGGAGATTTCAATGCTCATCATATCCTATTTGGATGTATGGCTAACAATAATAGAGGTAACAGTTTATATAATCTAATTGATAATTTTGACTTGTGTATTTTAAACGATGGTAAAGCCACAACTGTTCAGTATCCAAACAGAAATCCATCTGCCATAGATTTAGCTTTGGTCAGTCCCACATTAGCTCCTCTCTGTGAATGGCGTGTCCATGACGACCCGATGGGCAGTTATCATTATCCAACTGTTGTTGTTATAAATGTGAAGCCTTCTATATATGAAGTGCGTCCTGTGGAAGAAAAATACATTTATAATAAAGCAGACTGGTCCAAATATCAAGAACTATCTGAATCCTGGTTCTCACATTTAGATATACATGGTGCGGAACCTATTGATTTATATAACTTATTTGTAAATATTTTGTATGATATTAGAGCAGAAACAATTCCCAAACCAACGCCAAAGCAAACTTTAAAAGTTATGAGAAAACCTGCACCTTGGTGGAACCAAACATGTGATGATGCTGTTAAAATGTCTAAGGAGGCTCTCAAAGAGTATAGGAAATCACCAAGTATTCCTAATTTTATACATTACAAAAAATTAGATGCTCAAAATTAAAGGATATTAAAAGAGGAAAGTATTGATGCATGGCACAACCTATGTACTAGCTTTAACAGAATGACACCTATTTCTAGAATATGGAACTACATGAAAAGGTTCAGAAGGATAGGTTCTTCTCATAACAGATATTTGAATGATGACTGGATACCAAGCTTTTTAGACAACATAGCAGACTCATCACAGTTGAATGAACATAATTTGAATGATATTATGGATCAATCTGTGGAAAATGATAGTAACCCCTTTCTCAATAGACCATTTACATTGAATGAATTCCACATAGCTCTCAAAAGTAGGAAGGATACAACACCAGGGTTGGACAGCATACCATACATGTACATGTTAATCAAACAATTACATCCTAACGCACAAGAAATATTATTAAACATTTAAAATAAACTTTGGAATAATTTAGTCATACCAGACTCATGGAAAACTCAGTGTGTTATTCCCATCTTAAAGCCAAACAAAGTTGCAAATAATCCCTCAACATATAGACCTATCTCTCTCTCGTCATGTATAGGTAAACTGTTTGAGAACATGTTAAAGTTACGCCTAGACTATTTTGCTGAAACAAAGGACAAATTACCCGACATCCAATTTGGTTTTAGAAAAGGCAGAAGTTGCTCTGAAAGCTTTGTATCTCTAATAACAGAACTTAAAATGGCAAAGCTAAGTCATTCTAATGCTATTTTGTGTATTTTTAGATGTTAAAGGTGCCTTTGACAATGTTAATATTGAATGCCTAATAAATGTCCTGCATGAATTGGGCTTACCAAGAAATATTTTACACTGGATTTTTAAATTTCTATATAATAGAACCCTGTTTGTCAAATTGAACAATAAGCTACATGGACCTAGGCTTGTGAATAAAGGAACAATGCAAGGAGCAACACTGTCACCTCTGTTGTATAATTTATACACATCTCAGATCCATAATTTTGTAGATACATCACAGGTCAAAATATTGCAATTTGCAGATGACTTGCTTTTATACAGCATAAACCAAAATTTAGATATAGCTGTTAACAGTACAAATACTGCATTAGCGCAATCGCATCATTATTATAACAACATTTTAAAACTAGACATAAGTTCAGAAAAGAGTAAAGCTTTAATATTTAGTAAAGATTCATTTGTACACTCTAGAATAAAAGTTAGTTATAATAATGATGCAATTCCTGTTGCCAATCATCATAAATTTTTAGGTGTCATAATAGACGACAAACTAAAATTCGATAAGCATATTAACTATATATGTCAAAATGCCATGAAGGGCATAAATATCTTGAGGAGTTTAGCTGGAACTTTTTGGGGATCAGATCCAAAAACACTCTGTATGCTGTATAAAAGTATAGTCAGAAGTCATTTTGATTATAGCTCTTTAGCTTATATGAATGTTAGTAACACATTATTAAGGAAATTGGATGTGATACAACATATGGGTCTGAGAATAATTAGTGGAGCCATGCGCACTACACTCCCATTGTTTTTATGGAAATTGAAAATTGCATACCTCCATTGTCCTTGCGGCTTGCTGTAAACAGGTGGCTGAGAGATTTTGCTTGAAGGAGTTGTCTTGTAACAATGTAACTGTCCTTAGTAATGTTTTATATCCAGCAGAAGTCTCACAGTTAGCTGGAACAGCCAACATCTCGGCGAATACTCTTATTTCTGGTACATTGCCTGAAATAACAACAATAATAACATACATAAAAAACCTGACCAGAGATATTTACATCAATAGCAAGTGGCCTATTTACAAATGCCCATATAACACATTACTTAATTTTCTTGATATTAAATGTCATTTAGAAACTGTCTGAAATAAATATGACTTTCTAGAATTTTTAAACGAAAAAAAGGAATTTTACACTATATATACTGATGGCTCCAAGAGTGATCATGTCAAAGCAGCATTCTATGATCCACAAAAGAAAATAACCAAATCTGTTACCAAACACTTGCAGTATTTTTACGGCAGAAGCATGGGCTATTTTAGCTGCTTTGACATATGTAAATACCAATGTAAATAGTGTAAATATATTAGTAATAAGTGATTCTAAAAGTGTTTTATCTGCTTTATGTAATTGTAATCTAGTTTATAAACAGAATTATATATTGTATGGAATTAAGGATAAGCTACAAATGATTGGGAAATGTATAGAATTCTTATGGGTCCCTCACACAGTAGCATAGCCGGAAACGAGATTGTGGATCAGGCAACACGACAAGATCACCACGAAGACCACACCCAATCTTTTAAAGTGCCTTTCACGGATTATTACCATGAATTTAAAAATCGATCAAAGAGTTTGTGGAAGGATTACTGGAACATTATTACCGAGAATAAGGGGAAATGGTATGCTGAATTACAGCCGGACTTACCAACAACTCCGTGGTACAATCGTTTTAGGTACACCGGCCGAAAGTTCATAACGATAATTAACCGCTTGCGGTTTGGTCATTGCCTGGTCCCAGCGCATCTGTACAGGATGAAAATCGTTGCGGAAGATACCTGTACATATTGCTTTAAAGAAAACGCAGACATAAATCATATCATTTTCCAGTTACCAACGTTTGGAATTCAAAGGTTGAGTTGACACTTGTCAGTGAGATTAGTGACATTGCTAAAGAAAATTTAATAAGTGTTCCCCGCCGCGTTCAGGATATATTATCCAATGTAGTATTTTTCATTCCTGTATATAAATTTATACTCAATACTGTAGAAAAAATTTGATTATTTATGTTTCAATTAATTGTAAATAGTTTATTTGTTTGTTTATGTATTAATATGCTGTGTTGTTTTCATTATTTCCATTTATAACTATATCTGTGTGTATTGTATACTTGGAAAAGTATCAATATGTTATGTGATACTTGATAGTTGCTGTCAAATTATTAATTCGTTGTTTAAATTGTAATGTAAATGATCAACAATATTTTATGTTTTTGACTGAAGGACACTGATTCCATGGTCATGAAATAAATTAAAAAAAAAAAAGACAAGAGAATGTGTTTGACCCTCAAACTTGAGCCGTTTTTACAGGTTAACTCGTATATTTTTAAAACTCAGACACAAACAATCAAGCTGTCGTTATTTATTGTTTATCTACTTATCTTACCACGAAATTTATCGTGCCGTGCACCATCTTAAGCCAAAACTTAAATTTGACGATTTATCTTAAAATTGTGTCACTATTTAAATGACATAATGAATGCAACCGTCAAAACGTGACGTAAAGGTGTTAGAATTAGAAAATTTAGAAACGAACTCATCACATTTGTCGGAAATCAAGCGTTAGTATTAATTATTTTAACGTATATAACATTAATTACTTGCTAAATTGTGATTATACGTGAGTACGTGGAACGATTTTTTTTTTTTTTACTTGCAATTGGCGTTGCATGCCGAAAAGCATCGGCGGAAGCTAAATAGACGCATAATAAGGGACATGTCCAACCCGTTTGAGATGCCAGACGAAGAGTTTCGTCACATATACAGAGTGCGCAAGGAGATGGCACCTTGAAGTCGATCTTCACCACGCTGACGGTTTGCCAGTTCACACCAAGGTAACCATACATATATTATGTTTTGTTGTTTAATAGAGTAGATATATCAAGTAATCAATATGAGTAGCTGTATAAGTATCTTAATATTTAGAACAAACTCA
The DNA here is from genome assembly GCA_932273695.1 of Apotomis betuletana. Classification (NCBI taxonomy): domain Eukaryota; kingdom Metazoa; phylum Arthropoda; class Insecta; order Lepidoptera; family Tortricidae; genus Apotomis; species Apotomis betuletana. Next base: position 12,005,452 of record OW026305.1, on the reverse strand, counting down.
ACCTGAATTATTTTAAAACTGGGCAAGTGCGAGTCCGACTCGCGCATGAAGGGTTCCGTACCGTAATCTATAACAAGTTTGTTGTATGGGAGGAGTATGGGGTTGTATATATTTATTTTATTTTATTTTTTGTATTTGTTGTTATAGCGGCAATAGAAATACATCATCTGTGAAAATTTCAACTGTCTAGCTATCACCGTTCTTGAGATACAGCCTGGTGACAGACGGACGGACAGCGAAGTCTCAGAAATAGGGTCCCGTTTTTACCCTTTGGGTATGGAACCCTAAAAAGATACATTAGTATAAATAACTTTTAACTGGTTTTAGTTTGTACCTAATACTTACAACTTTCTAAATACAACAAAAAAATGTAATAATTTTTTTTCATTCTAATATTAATATTAGAACCCAATCATTCTAAAATAAAAGGCTGTAGACAGAATATGCTCAAAACAACTAATTTCTTTTATTGTATTGTAGGTGCTAACATCTTTACACTTATTGGCTGATGGCAATTATCAGCGTGGGTCCGGGCAGGATCATGGCCTTTCAATTGCCCAGTCGACTGTAAGCCATTACATAGGTCAATTTACAGAGGCAGTAAATAGAAGGTGAGATTGATGTAGCAATATTATTATTTTACATTTTTCTCTCATAAAATGACTGGAATAAAGTCCCTTGTAGTTGTAGGGATAAGTTCGCCTTTGTATGTGTGCAGGTTTTTTATTCATTTTTATTTACTTTTATGTACAATGAAATGTTTACATACATACAATACAATACAACAATTCTTTATTGCACACCAATAAGAAAAATATTACATGAGAAATCCATACTAATATTATAAATGCGAAAGTGTGTCTGTCTGTCTGTCTGTCTGTCTGTCTGTCTGTAACCTTTTCACGCTTAAACCGCTGAACCGATTTAGATGAAATTTGGTATATAGATAGTTTCAGTCCCGGGGAAGGACATAGGATACTTTTCATCCCGAATAAATTTAGTGTTCCCGTGGGATGAGCGGGTAACACCGCGGGGCACAGCTAGTAAATTAAATAATGGTAGACAATATAGGCGGTCTTATCGCTAAAGAGCGATCTCTTCCAGACAACCTACATATACATACATACAAAAAGGAAGAATGAAAAGAATATCACAGGAACATTAGACTTATAATGAAAAACGACAGCATAGACTTATTAAAGGATTAGGCTACGGTAGAGATAAATAGTGATCTTTAAGTTTATATTTAAAAATTGCCAAAGTTTTAGCTTGTCTAAGATCCAGCGGAAGCGAGTTCCACAGTAAAATAGCTTGCACAGTAAAAGAATTAGAATAAAATTTTGACTTCGATGCCGGAACAGTGAGTATACAATTTTGAGCGGACCTTGCAGATGTTAGGTAACTAAAACGATCTTTAAGGTAGCGGGGAGTTGCAGGTTACATAGATACATACACAGCTTGATATTCATAAATTGGCGCCAAATCTTTCAAATCTTTGACAGTGTTTTTTTTTTCAGATCGCTGACGAAAACTGCCAGAATAGCGGTACATGCCAGATACCCCGGATGAGTGCACGACTCCTGTATATTTAATTATAGCAATATAAAGGAGGAGATGAAACGGCTCTATGACGGACGCATTGGGGAGTACTTCCTTCTGGGTAAGTAAAAATTGTGATTACACGTGCACAATAAGGAGTATTTTAACTCGCTTTTATTAGCTTGACTTTTAACTAAGTTTGTGTAAGAAAGTCAACAATACAAGCGTGGAAATAACCAAGCGTGGAATATGTTAACTAATAACCTATAGTAACATTGTTTTTCAATAAAGACATTTTAAAAACAAACAAACTGTAGGTTACCTTGCCTAGAAATACGGTTTGTGTATGTTTTTAAATCACAGTTTTTGTTTGTTTGTTTTAAATAATATTTAACTTGTTAAAATGTAATTTCCTATTTCAGGGCTACATTTTGGGCCACATATTGTTGGCCAAAGCACGACCGGTCTTCACTAGAATCCTTGAGTTCTCTGTACAAAAGGAATAAGGTTTCCAAAATTTGTAGCGTTGCTACATAAAACTTACGTTGCTTCTTGGCCACTACTAAGCCACACAATCCCGGGACACTGTAAACATCCACAACACATTATTCAGATATAATTTCAATTTCTTGCAAGTAACATAACCTGTAATTAGCAGCCGTCAGCTGTCAAAACTGACACCTGATACCCGATTGACACTCTCAACAACTATTAAGCAAATACAGGAAGTGTGTACATTCGCTCAAACGCTAGGAAGCCGATGCAGACCGGAATGATTAAAAAAAGGATTAACGTCAGTGTCTGGATTGGACTGGATAACGTTAACGGTGTATATTTTTTTTCGATAGGGACTTTAGAGAAGGTTAATGTAAAAACGTGGATAGAAGATATTTTCTGATTTGTGTGTGTTCAGAAGAGGCTTAACCTCATAATTCCTTGTAACATTTTTGTGAAGAGCTTAGTCCGCTGTGATAGCCTTCGTGTTCTCTGCTGGAGCGTGAGACGGCGATTTCACCGCCCGCTTCGGACTTCAACCTCATGGCGTGCTGGTAAGCCAGCCGCCACTAGCCGCCGCCCGCAGGACTCCGAGTAAAGGAACCCGGCTCGGAGGCTGGCCTGTTCGCGGCTACGCCGCGCCAGGCTGGCGATTCCAAGGGCTTCACGGGGTTCCACGGCCAGTTGTCGGCCGCCTTCACCCTCGGGGCCACGCCAGGTTACCCCGTAGTCTGACCGTCGGTCCGGGGAACACCGCCTGCGCCGCCGCGCTGTCGCCGCTTCGTCCATTCCCGTAAGTGCGTGCCGCCTTTTTTTTATCTATTTGGCCAAGTAGAAATTAGAGTCAGTGGTTCACCGGAACACTTTCGCGTAAACATGTGCCTCGCATAGCCTAAAGCCCATCGTGGGCGACCGTCGCGTCGTACCAATTGTCGGTTTGCGCTGTATTGTCAGTTAATAAAGCGATGTGTAATTTATAACTTGATTTTCACTATTTATCTCCCCGCCAGACACACCAACAGGATATATAAGCATCACCAAGAGGACTCTTGTACTTCAAAGGTTCATACCTCTCCTCTGAATCTATCTAGGTATTTTTATTAACAAAGTAAGTGAAGTTATGTAGTGAACTGGTACACGTTTGAGTTGGGCTGTCGCCAGCGAGTCCGCGGGAGGCGTCCCGACTAACCAACCCAAAAACTTTTTTTTTCTTTTTTTTTCACTACATTAATAGCGCCCGAAGCTATTTAACAGTATATTATCCTGTTGGTGTCTATGGTGATAAGATTATGGTGTTAAAAATTTAATTTGGAAAAATAATTTATTCTTTCGCACAAAAAATTGTAAGGAAAAATTTCATAATTTAATCTTTTGCACTATCATTGGCTAGATATTCTGTAACAGTTTGACATTGTTATTATACTTATTTGATTTAAAAACTGAAACATTTGTAATAAATTTGTAAATTCAAGTTTGAGTATTTAAGTTTCCGGCCAAGCGATAGAAATTAAAATTTTTATTATTTTGCTGCTTGTTCTATGAAAAGTAAGCATAGACACAGCCCATTATTTCCAACTGCACACTATTGATAAGTGGCAGTATTGGTAATTTAATTGTATAATTTTAGAACTATTTCTTTTTTTGTAAGGTAACAACCAACATAAACAATTAGAGAAGTTAGGTCAACAGTTATATCCTATAGATTCTTCTGCAAGTTGTGGTAACGGCTCCGTTGTTAAGGTAATTGGTAATATGCCACTACCAGTTAACTTCGGAAACAAATCTCTTAAAATTGAATTTACTGTAATACCATCTGTTGCGGATAGTTTCATATTAGGTATGGATTTCGTCCATGAATTTGGATTGTCAAATTTATTCAATTTAGAAAACATGAAGCTCTCATGTAACAGTAATATGACACAAACAGAGCATCAGTTCTGTTTGTGCCATAAAACCTTATTTATACCCAATTATGACAAATTCAACGGTCCTTAAATAGCACCGTTAACATTGCGACAGGCTATAAACCATTTTTCAAGGTGTATGCCATTAGCCAATGTATTGGATTAGACTTTTTTAGAACAATTTTTGTACACTGTCATTTGACAAAATTTGTCAAACTTAGTTTTTTTGACAAAAGCTAAAATTCGTGTACACCTGCATAACCCTTGGATCCAGGCCACGCAAACCGGACCAAAATTGGTCCATTATTTCCTGAGAAATAAGCTTTTTTAAGTTTTTTTTTCTAGGAACTTTAGAGGATTTCTCCTATTTCAACCAGCTGGTACATATATTTGAATTTTCATGCAAAGTGTGACGACACTTTCGCATAACCCAAGGTGCGCTTGTATAGTTTAACTTTTAAGTCATTGGTACATGACAAGTACCACAAGTACTTGTCATAGTCCAATTATAAATATAATTTGTAGGTAAACTTAGAGTAACTTAAGTCATAGGTTTAAGCCTAGCTAAGCTATTCGTATAAGTAGCCTATCTTAAGTGGTTATACAGCATGGTAGTATAACAATATAGTAGGGAAGCCCGACTATCATAGTCCGAGAGCCGACCAAAATTATTTTAGCACCGCCCGCGCGCGCTCATGCTAAGCGGCCGCCGCCCGCCACCGGGTCCGTCACCAGCGCCGCCGTGCACGCCTTTTTTTATCTATTTGGCCAAGTAGAAATTAGAGTCAGTGGTTCACCGGAACACTTTCGCGTAAACATGTGCCTCGCATAACCTAAAGCCCATCGTGGGCGACCGTCGCGTCATACCAATTGTCGGTTTGCGCTGTATTGTCAGTTAATAAAGCGATGTGTAATTTATAACTTGATTTTCACAATTTATCTCCCCGCCAGATACACCAACAGGATACTTAAGCATCACCAAGAGGACTCTTGTACGTCAAAGGTTCATACATCTCCTCTGAATCTATCTAGGTATTTTATTAACAAAGTAAGTGAAGTAATGTAGTGAACTGGTACACGTTAGAGTTGGGCTGTCGCCAGCGAGTCCGCAGGAGGCGTCCCGACTCTAACCAACCAAAACTTTTTTTTTTCTTTTTTTTTCACTACAGATTCCCATTAAACTGACAGTTGCAAAAACCGCCTGAGCAAGTATTCTGTTCCAGGAACAACAGAATATATTATTAAAAACAATGCAATAATATTGCACCTATGTAGTAAACTTATTAGACATTTTGTAAAAGTTCTTGCTTATAGTTCGTTTTCTATTGGGAAACAGTATGACACTTTGGAGTACAGCAATGCCATTTGGCACGGGTATTATACACGTCTACCTGAGCCCAAAACACCCGGTAGCCAGACTGTAGATACAAAAACGGAAACCTTATATAATTACTTTGTTTTCCTTCGGTCCGTACGTATGTCAAAACCCTTATCTCGGGAACGCGTCGAGATATCAAGTTGAAATTTAAACCATATACTCAAGTCTACAATCCCTTGAAGTCATGAAAAAATCAATTTTCTAAATTAATAAAAAAAAAAGATACGGTCGTATATTTATATTTCGCCACTCTCAAGAGAATCAAAGTATATAGGGTACTTTCCGTTGACCTAGAACTATGCAATTTAGCAACTAATGTCGTCTTATACCACCAGTACAGGTAATTATCTGAAAACTATACATTTCTAATTAAAACATAAAAAAATGTGCTTTCAAAAGTTATATGAGGACTACCCGTTTGGATTAAGTTTACACCTCATTTGTATGCAGGGCCATACGTACCAGGTGCAAACTTAACTTAACCGGGTCCTACCAGTTAAGATGGGATGAGAAAGGTTAAAATTTGTAGGGAACGCTCGATGCGCGAGTTCGACTCGCACTTGACTGGGTTTTTTTGTTAGTAATACTTATTTTACTTTAGTATTCGGGTCTTTTTGCCGTTCCCTACGCTGCGCTGACGAACGTTGCAGTATTTTCAATATTTTATTTTTCATTGAAAATAGACAAATTTATATTTATTGTTAATGTTTTTAGAATTTGTATAAAATTGGCTTTTGAATAGTATTTTTTATATACCAAGTTTGATACAAAAAATATGAAAATATAAGGGTTTGTTTACATTTTGTTAGTACTGAAAGTTTGTTATTTTAAGGATTGCGTCATATCTTGCTACGGGACCCTAAAAAACTGGCACAGGTAATGAATCGGGCATCATCTAATTACCGGATAACGCCACCAAACTTGACTTAAAGGTTTAAACTAATCCGCCAGATTTTTTTTTCTGAACGACGGGAGCACTGTATTTTGAACCCCCCCTCCCCCCTTCTGACGCGGTGTACAGTCTGCTTACCGGGTGTTTTGGGCTCAGGTAGACGTGTATAATACCCGTGCCAAATGGCATTGCTGTACTCAAAATTGTATACCTCTCCATACAAGCATTCCCAATAGAAAACGGACTATTAGGATATTAAATGAATAAAGGCTACCATTTAAAAGTAATTCATTGTGTTGTGTTTTTTTATGAAACTATTACATTTCAGCTCAATCTCATATATTGAGAAGTGGTTGACAAATGATTTGCAAGATTTAACCTGAATATACATGCACTTAAAATAAAAAGTTTGTTAAAAACACTTTCAATATGGCTTATTATTATTATTATTAAGTCGAGAATGGAATATGGCATATTTGAAAACCCCGCCAAAAAAGCCCGCTGTCACTTAGTTCACAGCTCTACTACCTTTTTTTTAATACTACTAGCGCCAAAGTAGTATTAAATAAAAAGGATTGGCTATTTTTTTGTACGTAGTTACCGTTCTTCTCCTTGCGAGTATTATATTCCTTGATTTTTACAAATCACAGTGACAGCCATGCGGTGTTGCCAGGTCACGTCACTTAAAAATTACGCAGCAAATAGTCCGTTTTTGGTAAAACAGGTTTTTTTATAATCTTGAAATGCTTATTAGTAGAGGATCCCGATATAGAACGTCCTTCACCGAGATGTTTATTTGATGAAATGGATTTTATATTTAATTTAATATGTCAATAAATATATTGCATATGGGTTGCCTAACAAATTTTAGTCCAGGGTATGTTTTGTTAAAAATTAAATAAAATATAAATTTAAACATTTCACCGGTTTGATTATTAGATAAATTCAAAATAAAATAATCTTAATTTTATTTAATTTCAATTCAATAATCAGACCGTTGCAAAATGCTCGTAGGTATAGATTTAAGTACCTGTTTATACCTGGCTACCCGATAGTTGTGACGGGAAAAGAATAGGCAACCTAACGTTTGCATATTCTATGGGCTTCATACTTTCGATTGGTATAGAATTTATCTAATAATAACCAAACCGGTAAAGTGTTTTTTTTTTTTTATTATTATTATATAAACATACCCTGGACTAAAATTTGTTAGGCAACCCATATGCAATATATTTATTGACATATTAAATTAAATATAACATACATTTCATCAAATAAACATCTCGGTGTAGGTCGTTCTATATCGGGATCTTTTGGCTTGCAAAAACGGTCCCAATATTTGACTGACAACTATCCCCTCTACAAGAATTTGTCCTGCCAACAGTTTTAAATATTAGCCTATCTATACGAAGTCATCCCTCGTCTTAGAAGTTTTTGTGATTGGTTAAAGTTTTCATTGGCTAAAGTAAGTGTCAAAGTCCATGCGCGTGCACGAAAATGGCTAGTTGTCAAACCTAATATAGTTTAGGAAGTATATTACTGTACCTCTTATTAGTTTTTTTCATTCATTTAAAATAATGTCACTTTTGTGATTTACTACTAAATGTGTTAACAGCGTATTTATTTTTATAATCACTATCAAATGCAACTTTAATGTCGCAAAATCTGAAATCAAAGTAAATTTTGATTTTATACTTTATAATTTATTTTCTTTTTTTTAAGACTTAACAAATTTAAATGAATGACGAGACAATAAAGCACATACAAATTGGTACCACATTGCGTTTTAGTTGAATAAATCCGGCATTGGTTTGATAATAATCATCATCATTAAAATGAACGCTACAGATCCGCGAAGATACTGTGGGAACTACTGCTGTTCTCTGCGTTCTAGAGAATCTGCATTTGTCCACTATAATTTTTGCTCACGGTTCTTCGGAAAACTAAAAGTAAATGAATAAAAAGAGATGTTAAATTATGAATATGTCTAGTTACTCATTAACATAAATAGTAGGTTCCGAAAAACGTAACCAGCGGCATCAAACGGTAACACCGGCATTGGCAATTTTGCCACTCAAGCTTGAGACGTTTTTTCGCTTATTTTAAAATTAAATCAAGTTTGTTCCAGAGCCGAACATTACACTCAAACTGATCTTATAGTATTATATTATCTGTGTCGATACCTTAGTTCACACTGGTACTAACTTTTCGGAAAAAGTGGTTGCAATTAGGACGTTGGTGCACAACATCATATGGTTTAAATTTCACTGACAAAAAAATTGTAATTAGTACGAGTGTGAACTAAGGTATCATTTTATACGTCGTTTATTTATCACTTATTTATCCACGAAATGTATAAAGATGTGCACCATCGTAGGCCACTCATATAACACGACTTAAATTTGTCAAGTTCTACCGATTTTTAAATGACATAATGAATGCAACCATCATAGGCCCCCAGGTATACGCTAGTATATGCTAGGTCCATGCCGGTCGAAACATTGTGGACACAGTGTTGTAACAGTGGAGATAGCATTTTCAACATGGATCTCTTTGTTTACATTATTATAAATCTTGAATCTGTATATTTTTAACCACGGTTAAGTTACAATACTTATGGCATTTAAGAAAATAACGATATTTTGTTCTATCAATGCCATTTTTATAGCATTTTACTACAAAATTATTTCTCCCAAATTTGCATTTAAACATAATAACTTACTTAATTTTTATGAATCCGTGGGCGCGTGAATAATACGAAGATATTTATGAAAAGTACACGAAGAAATCCAACTCGCATGCACTTTCAGGTCATTGAGAGACACTCAAAGACAATTCACAATTGTCAGTCGACAAATTATCGCCATTACAACTTTTCAAAGTAAACATTTTATACTTACATTTAAATTGGCCCTGCGATGACAACAAAATGAACGAACGAAATCAAGTGAATGAATGAAACTCTCTTAAAAGTAGTCGCGCAATCACGAAACATGTGTCGACTTTGTGTGTAAACTTATTATCCAAAATGTAACCGTTTTTTTTGTGACTAAACTTTCCCATTTAAGTTGTGGCGACAGAACTGTGACCGAACAATAACCAAAAATGTGTCGTGTATCGTCACACAGTGTGCATACTGTTACGTAATTGTGACTAAAATGGTTGTATGGGACGTTGCATACAATACTTTTTCTACGACTCGACATTTAATAAATAAAATGCAAATAAACAACAAAAAAAATAATGAAATGTCCCCGCTCAGAACCAACAAAATAAAAAAATAAAATTGTCTGAAATACTTTTTTTAATTGACGTCCATCTGTCAAAAAAATATGAACTTATACCTAAAGGTATACGTTCACTATACTATACATCGATGCACAGAAGATAAACTTCTTTTTTAAGTTGGCAGCAATGCCTGTTAATACAATAAGTTTTTTTTTTTAAATTGGAAATTGTGTGAATGCAGCTGTTTATTTTGGAATCTGTGGTACTAAGTAATGCTTTTTTAGCGACATTATAACATCGTTTAGCAGTGTTTTTTTGGGCAGTAGAGTATAGACTTTTACAGACTTTCATAATTTATGTCTTTATATTAGAGGTAGGCACCAGTGGTCAGCAGCCCCCAATCGACTTTTTGAAGTTTGAACAGTTAGCAATTGTACAGTATTCGTCGGATAATGAAACATACCACATGATTGGATTAATAGTTTATTGTTATTAATTTATATGTTTTAAGCAATGTATATATCAAAAACAATCATTGTTTTAATAAAATATATATTTAAGTCTACACAAAAAATGGCACGTTTTCCCAGTGGTCAGCCGCTAAAATCCTATTAACAGCCTCTCTGAATCCAATCCCCAGCCCTTGTAACAATTAATAAGAATGAAATCAAAATTAGTAATATTTTTATCAAAATCAACGATATTATTTTTCTAAATCTTGTTTTTTATAGCTACTATTCTCATAGAACCAAAAACTCCATTGATACAAAGCGCAAAAAAATGTGGTGTATCCACATTTTAAAATAATGAGACATTACGTATTTACAAATTTACAAGACAGAACTCGTTACTTAATTGTTTAAAATAATCGAGACTGTATTAATAATATATCTTATCCGAAAAATTTGGCGAAACAGACGAAAAATCTATTTTAACAGAAGAAAAGGTTGAAAATTATTCAGTAAAATCATTTGAAATGCGGCTGACCACTGGGTTTTTTTACGATTACGACAAGACATGCCTAACAATTTTTTTAAATTTGAATTTAACCGTTTGAACGGTCGTTTTTACTCACAATTTAAAAAATAATTGAAATACCCAGTAAACAGCCGGGGAGGCTGACCATTGGATCATTTGCAAAAAAGTGGTACCCAGTGAACAGCCCCCTCAATTCATGCGTAAATCAGCGATAGTTTCATTAAAATGTAATATAATTTAGTACATGAAATAATCATAAACCTAATTTGTATAAGTAACAATCACTCTTTTGAATAAAACATGCTTTTCCTACCTTTTACGGGAACACCACGTGTAACACAAAATATGGCGGACATGACACTACTGCTCTTGTCGGTGGAAAGCACCTGTCTGAACGAGTTTATTTCTCCTCTCTGATCCCCTGCTGCTCTTGTCACGTGATATATTAACAAATAAGGAATCAGAGCATCATTTTAAGTATACGTGATTCGTTTATTTCAACCATAGCTATATTTATGACCAATAAACGACCCAAGAGGCTGTCCACTGGTTCCTGGCTGACCACTGGTGCCGTTACCCTAGTAACTATATAACTATAAAATGACAAGAAAGTATTAGAGTAGAAAATAGTTATTTACGATACAAGTGTGTAAGGTAGGTGATTTCAGAAGAGTGTGATTTTTTCACGAGCGAGGTACGAGCGAGTGATTAAACAAACACGAGTCGGAAATCATCTTACACACTAGTTTCGTACAAAACTTTACTATGCATGTACGAGAAAATAGAAAATACTTGAATACTCACAAAGACGGTTTGCATTGGAAAAAAGTGTTTTGATTTGATTTATCCAACAAGAGGCCGTCTTTAACATTTTTTACTTCTTCAAAAACATTTTACGGGTTTTTTTTTAATATTCGTCTTATGTCAAAATGGCACAAACGCGTGTACATTCAGCATTCAGCCGAATGTATTTAATGAATAACGATTTAAAGTTCGTTTATTGATCAAATTTTATATCTAATGTAATGCATGACGTGTTAAATGTATTAATTAAGGAAGTATTGGTTTTATTCTACATGTAATAATAATCGTTATTTGACTAATTTATCAAACTTTGTGTAAACAATAAAACCTCTTTGTGTGAGGCTGTCAGATACAGCTAGAAATTAAAAAAAAATTGAAAAGTAAAAAGCACTAGTGTGGAAAAGAAGTACTTTCCGCACAGTTTGAATGCCTAGAATACGCTCTTTTCGAGCACATGCATTGTAAAAATTATTATACTCGTCATATGAAGATAATAATAGTATTACCTACATGTTACTGCATGTACCAAGGATTTATTTCGGGCACACGCACTCGCCGATGAAGTTATTATTAAAAGAGGTTTACCTAAAACTTTTTCTCATTATATCCGAATATGAGGGTAGCTCGCGAGGACCCCTTGGGGACAGGGGGCGGGCTGAATGAGGCTTAGCCTCGGCGTTCAGCTGATTCGACTCTAATCAATGGGCCTTCTTTATGATGTAAAGTTGACATTGATACTTACAGAGAATCAAGTTTGATGACGCTTTACCTTAAATTAAATTAATATTTAACTATGTAAAATTGGTGTATATTTTCACGCTCCAGCGTTACGATCATGTTTAAAATCATGCGCATGCCACACCGCAATTGCTGCAATCTAACAACAATATTTGATGTGAATTTTGTATAGAACTAATTTTTAACCCGGAGAGTGACTTAGATAGTTAGATAGGTGTACAATTGTACATCTCTATTGCACTCATATTAGGCTACAGATGTCTTAATTCTAAAGACTATTTAAACCCAACATAACATTCACATTACTACCGTAAATACATACTTTGTACCTAAATAGAGATTCCCTACCAACGATCCTACAGTCAAACCAGCCCCTGGTTTTGTGGGACAATGTATTAAGATTTAAGAAAATTGGAAAGTTCCTAATAAATAAATAAATAATAATAATCTTAGTATGTAATTAAGTTATATTAAACAATATCAAGAAAAATGCCTCTTCATTGCGTTGTGGAGTGCTTATAGTCTAAAATTCTTTATAAATACGACCTTCCCTCACTCCCTTCCCCACCCCACATCAGTTATTTGATTCGAACAGAACTACATAGTGAAATTTTCCAGCGCGCATTTCACAATGTTGGTCCTATCTGGGGGCACGGTAGTGCCCCCGCCAAGACGAGCAAAAAAGAAGCGGGGCACTACCTACCTTTTCTCGAACCGTTTCGTCTCATTTTCAAACCCTCATAGCTTCGTCCCAGTTAACACCAGAGCGCCCAAATTCACAGGTTAAGATGCAGTTAGGGAACATATGAAATGTACTAAATTTCATTGATCTAGCTTTTATACTTTAGGTTTTATTGGTACCTAAAATACGTCGATTTTGCCACTCACTCACTTATGTATCAAAACCTCTGGGGTACTTCCCGATGACCTAGAAAGCTGAAATTTGGTATGTAAGCTAGGTTTAGTATACAAACAATAGAATAATTCTGAAACTTGGAACTTTTACCCCCCAACCCCTTAAACTAGGGGATGGAAGTTTGTATGAGACTTCTGCAAATTTTGATACTAGAGGTCTGAAAATTGATATAGGGACTCCTTTATTATTTATAAATAATAAAGTACATATTCTAGGATTTTAAAAAAATCACCCCCCACCCTTTAAATAAGGGGATGAAAGTTTTTATGGGTTTTCCATAATGGGCGATAAAAGTAGTATATATCGGGCTAAACGTAAGTATTTCTTATACACAATTATTACTACTTCCATATCTACACTTCGACTTCGTATCTGGGGGCACGGTAGTGCCCCCGCCAAGACGAGCAAAAAAGAAGCGGGGCACTACCTACCTTTTCTCGAACCGTTTCGTCTCATTTTCAAACCCTCATAGCTTTGTCCCAGTTAACACAAGAGCGCTCAAATTCACAGGATAAGATGCAGTTAGGGAACATATGAAATGTACTTAATTTAATTGATCTAGCTTTTATACTTTAGGTTTAATTGGTACCTAAAATACGCCGATTTTGCCACTCACTCACTGACGTATCAAAAACCTCTGGGGTACTTCCCGATGACCTAGAAAGCTGAAATTTGGTATGTAAGCTAGGTTTAGTACACAAACAATAGAATAATTCTGAAACTTGGAACTTTTACCCCCCAACCCCTTAAACTAGGGGATGGAAGTTTGTATGAGACTTCTGCAAATTTTGATACTAGAGGTCTGAAAATTGATATAGGGACTCCTTGTTATAAATAATAAAATATATATTCTAGGATTTTTAGAAAATCACCCCCCACCCTTTAAATAAGGGGATGAAAGTTTGTATGGGTTTTCCATAATGGGGGCTAAACGTAAGTATTTCTTAAATACACAATTATTACTACTTACTTAGAACGCTACGGCACATAAAAATAAAAAAATAAACCTAAAAATTAAAAACTACTTTACAAAAAGAAATGAGATCCCACCAAAAAAACATTTCATGTAAAATTAGCGGCCAAGACTCACATGCTCATAACGCTTTTGCTATTATTACTACTTACTTACAGACGCTATGGCCCAAATAAATGAAAAAGACTAGGGCACCTTACAAAAATAAATGAGATCCCACCAAAAACATTTCATGTAAAAATGGCGGCCAAGACTCATATGGTCTGGCTGTAAAAAAGTTATCAGATGCCTCGAAAAGCCAAGCCCCTAAGCCCTGAGTTTACTAATCCTACACCTTGGCTTCAAAGGTATGGCTTGGCCGTTTCATAAAGTAACGTAAATAAGTCCAACGGACCGTCTGGCCCATACGATATCAAGAAGTTAAGTTTATATCTCCATGATAATATATATAAACTTAATTCCTTACCATATAGGCCGGACAGTCCATTAGACTTGTTTACGTTACTTTATGAAACGGCCAAGCCATACCTTTGAAGCCAAGGTGTAGGATTAGTAAACTCAGGGCTTAGGGGCTTGGCTTTTCGAGGCATCTGATAACTTTTTTACAGCCAGACCATATGAGTCTTGGCCGCCATTTTTACATGAAATGTTTTTGGTGGGATTACATTTATCTGGGCAACCCTATTGCAATTTAATAATTCACATAAGAGATGAGGGGAGGTTGTTCTTGTATCGTATCTCCTATTATTACATACCTACTTATGTTATGAAGTGTTTATCTGTGTTGTTATTTTATCAGATTTATTTAACTATTACCATCATTTTTATATGTTATGTTAATATAAAAAGGTCGTTTGATGTATTTGTAGTAGGAACTTATTTAGCCATATATTTTCTTAGAAATAAATTTAGAAGGTCGTAATTTGTTCAGTTTTCAGGAGAAAGACAATTTTAAACTTTAACTCCAATCCTGCACATAAACTTTATGTGCATTATTATTGAAATCATTATTGTGTACAGCCATCTCTATACTTCTTTGCGTTTGAGGGTGAAACGGCGCTTATTATCTATTCAGCAGGTTATCTAAGTATGTAGCTGGTGTCTCATACGACATGGTTAACCCCAACGAAGGGCCGGCACGTATGAACACGCCTATTGCATTACCCCTAATTTCTTAGAATAATAACGCCTAGAATGATAGTTTCAAACGGCCGAAGCGTCACACGTGAGGCATAAAATGGATTCATGTAGTTGTGAATAACTCGTATTTACACGCGCCGATACGCACACAAACACACCAATAATGTTGCTAGCGCAATCAAATTCTCCAGAAATTGGCGGAATACTCTTGCCAGTGGTGTTTGGTTACTTTCAAAATTTTAATTGAATCTTAGACCTGTTGCTGAGTTCAAACATCATTAAATGCATTAACCAAAAGTTTTTTATTTATTATTTTAATTTAAAATGTCAGTTATGATGTAGGTATAGTCAAATCTGAATATGCAATAGAGCAAATCCTGAAACGGCCAAAAATTACTTTACAGCTAGCTGAAAACGATTCTAAATCACCGAAATTGACGTTTGAAGTTAATCCACCGGCGTAACAATATGATGTTGATCCAAAATCCACACAACTACTCTGACACAAAAAACTACAGTGTCAAATAAAATTAGACATGATTTTACAACTGACTTTACTTTTATTTGCACAGTCGTCAACTCATCATCAAGACATTTGTAAGTAATCAGTATATTATCAGGACAGAATAGACATGTTGACTAATTTTTTTTGAGGATGTCAATTGATTCTATTTGTTATTGTGATCAAATGTCTATATGGGACTGACTACATTTAAACTGCTCTAAAAGTCAGAAATGACCGTCAAAGTTCAACATTCCTACGTAGCACTAAAAACGCTCCATACAAAACGCGTCAGGCTAGTGACGTCACAGGCCGGTATAGGTACCAATAATTGTATGGAAAAATTAAGAAATTTGTCATTTTCACCGTGAAAAAGTGCGTTTAAGTTCATAGTTGTCATACAATTATTGTTTCATAAAATTATGACGATTCTGAAAACATTTTCAAAATTTATTTTGAATTAAAAAAAAATATCATAAAATTTGCGTACCTTTGAAGTCACATATTTCCAAAAAAGATATATGTTTCTGGATTTTTTTTCTTTGTTTCGTGAAATATTTAGCTAATTTTATTCATATAACTACAGTACGCTGTAGAATTCAACATCAGTCAAATAGCCTATTATGGGCAAATAATTCCGTTACACGGGTAACACTACGTGGTCATGCCGCTTATAAAAGATACGAATTTTTGATTACTGTTTTACGTAAAAATACGAGTTAAAGAATAATATTTACGAGTGAAATGTTATCTTAGAATGTTTATCATTTTTTTCCAATGCATTGTGACACCCTATCCTTGCACAAATCGTCATAATAATTGAAAATGTGGGAGCTCTTTACACCTGTCACGCGTCCTTGCAACTGAGAAGCCGATCGGCGCTTTAAGCCATTTCTGGCTTACTTTTAGTGGCCTCACCGTTGCGCGTGAACTGGGTTTCTAGGCGTTATTATTCTAAGCCTAATTTGTACTTATCGTTTATTCATAATTACTTAATACATCTCTCATAGATCTCATGAAAAAACCCTCAAATACAATGATCTCTATCATATACATATTGTTAGGAGCGTGGGGTTCGTATTTGATATAAAAGCACAAATTAATCCACAAATGAAAACGCACACATTATTACCAAAATTACGCACTTACAATTCACACGAACTGTACTTAAAATCCACTAATTAACACAAACACACTATTACACAAATTACGCACTCACTATTCACACGAACTGTACTTAAAGCGCACTAATCACTTGAGAGTGTTTCTTTCCGATTATCCTTTTACTCGCACTGTATCGCAGTTAAAATGTAACTAACTCGCGCCGGCTGCTGGCGCCTTTTATATCCGCGGAGACTCTGGACGTGCATTGTCCACACATAACGCGAATAGTCCAGTAAGGTCCAGTATGAGCGCCTTGATGAGAACATTCGAGGCGTCTAGATGTCTCTCTCTAATGGTGCATTCTCTGTCACTCCCTTCTCGAATGTTCCGAGTATAGCTATCTCTTTCTAGTAGTGCTATCTCTGTTACACACTTCTCAAATGTTCTGAGCATAGCTATCTCTTTCTACTAGTGCTATCTCTGTCACTCCTACTCGAAATTTGGCCATATAATGATTTGTGCTTCAGAGGCCCATAAGGGGTCCTGAAAACGCCTGAAAACGGGTTTTCAGGTTATGGCGTCATCTGATAGAGGGTGCCCTGAAACGAACTGAAAACATGTTTCAGACGCCTGCGGCAACTTGGGTGAAATCTTGATCTTTAGATATGTGATAGAGCATCTTCTGAAACGGCCTGAAATGACTTTTCAGCCTGCTGAAAACGCTTCTAACGCACTGAAAATGACATTCAAAGTTTTTGACCTAACCTACCGGCGTAACACTACCCCCTCTTAAGACATGCTCGTCCCGAGCATCATCATTTCCGTGGCATCTGGCCAGCCGGTCAACATGAACAATCTTGCTTGGACTACGAGGATTCCGCTTGACGTGACGTCGTTTATTTTAGTTACTACCTTATAAGGCCCCTCCTAATTCGGAGATACTTTCGGGGACTTTCCTAGTCGTCGCATAGGGTTATGTAGCCACACCAATGAACCTTCCTCAAAACCCACTTGATAAGACTTCCGGTCATATCGGGTTTTCATCTTTATGCTAGCGTGGAGCCCGTGTTCACGTACCAGGCTGTGAACATCATCAATCCGATCCCGCAAATGCATGGAGGACGTCCAGTTAATAGATCCGCAGGCAAATGGAGCTCTCTTCCAAAATTCGTGTATGATGGAGTAACCGCCGTACTCTCGTACTGCAGACCTATAAGACATCAAGAAGAGGGGGATATGCCGATCCCAATCTTTTTGGTGGCTCTCAACGACCTTGGCTAGATGTCTCTCCAGTGTCTGGTTGAATCTTTCGACCATTCCATCCGACTGTGGATGATACGCCGTAGGCCTTGTTTTACGGATTCCCATTATGCGACAAGTCTCCTGAGAGACCGCAGATTCGAAGTTTCTACCTTGATCACTGTGGATTTCGAGAGGTACCCCAAACCGGCAGAATACTTCGTTCACTAACTTTTCAGCTATGGTTACCGCTTCTTGATTAGGAATGGCAAATACTTCAGGCCGCTTCGTGAAGTAATCCATTACGACAAGAATGTACTTGTTTTCGGAGTCAGATGCTGGAAACGGTCCTGCGACGTCTAATGCAACCCTTTCCCAAGGTGCTCCAACGTTGTACAACTTGAGTGTTCCTCTGCTACGTGTATGCGGTCCCTTGACCGATGCACAATAAGTGCATCGTTTACACCAATTTTCAACATCTTCTCGGCAGTGAATACAATAAAAGCGTTGCCGAATTTTCATTAGGGTCCTTTTTACTCCAAGGTGTCCACCGGATGCTCCGTCGTGAAAGCTCCTCAAAACATCTTTTACCCTTTTCTTTGGGACAACGACTTGCAGGTGAGCATCCTTCCCATTTGTTGATTCCCATTTTCTACATAGAACGCCATCATGCATAACCAAGCTATCCCATTGTGCCCAGTAGCTTTTTGTTACCGCACTCATCGGTGCAACATCACACCATCTTGCTTTAGGCACACCTGCATTAATCCAATCAAAAATAGGTCTCACGTCAGGGTCCTTTTGTTGCGCTTGCTGCATGATATCATTACTCCACTCGTCGCTAACCGTATCAGTTCTTATCATTCGAACACATTCCTTGTCTTCTTGTCTTGAGCAATGTTTACAGTCGTCCGCACAAGGTCTTCGTGATAGGGCGTCAGCATTTCCATGTGATTTCCCACTACGGTGTTCGATGATGCAATCATACTCCTGCAGTTGTTCAAACCATCTTGCAACTAGTCCCTCGGGGTTTTTAAATTCTAGCAACCACTTTAAAGCTGCATGGTCAGTTCTGATACGAAACTTTCTTCCCAACAGGTATTTGCTGAAATGCTGTAACGTCTTGACAACTGTTAGCAATTCCTTCCGAGTGACACAGTAATTCCTCTCTGGTTTTGACAACGACTTACGTATTCAATAATTTTCGTATGCAATAACAACTTCGGTATCTCCTTTCTTTTGTGACAAGACACCAGTGTTGCTAGCGTCTGTGTCCACAATAAAATCTACTTCCGGGTATGGATACCCCAATATTGGCGTTTCACAATCTTCCTTTAAGCTCGTTAAAACTTGACTCACATTGTTCGTTCCAGTCAAATGATCGCTTTTCTTCCGTTAGTTGATGCAAAGGCTTTGCTATATCCGAGAAGTTCTTCACAAAACGTCTGTAGTATGAGCAAAGCCCCAAAAAGGCACGTACTGCAGTCTTGTCTTTTGCCAATCCTTCACGGCGCTGATCTTCTCAGGATCTGTTTGAATGACATCCTTTGAAATCACGTGTCCCAAGTAATTGACCTTACGTTTGAAAAATGAGCATTTCTTCGGACTGAGCTTCAAGTTTGCCCCTCGTAGCTTGGCCAGCACCTGTTCCAATTTATTCAAGTGATCCTCGAAATCTCTTCCAACGATAATGATGTCATTCAAATAGACCAAGCAAGTTTCTCCTAGAAGTCCAGCTAATATTTGTTCCATTAATCTCTCAAATGTGGCTGGTGCATTACAAAGTCCAAATGGCATAACATTGAACTGCCATAGCCCCTTGCCGGTAGAGAAGGCCGTTTTCTCCTTATCCTTGTCCTTGATTTCGACTTACCAATAGCCACTTTTCAGATCCAACGTTGAAAACCATTTCATTCCGTTCAATGTGTCTAAGGTGTCGTTGATTCGTGGAAGTGGATAACTGTCCTTCTTGGTCACATCATTAAGTCGACGGTAATCAATGCAGAATCTCAAGGTCCCGTCTTTTTTTTTTACCAGAACTACGGGGGAACACCACGGGCTTGTTGAAGGTTCAATAACGCCGCTTCTTCGCATTTCCTCGATCATGCTCACGACTTCCTTTTCCCGAGCTACTGGAACTCTCCGAGGGCGCTGTCGAATAGGCATGGTTTCCCCAGTGTCGATCTCATGCTGAACCACTCCAGTTCTTCCAATATCATCGTCATGCACAGAAAAGACGTTACGATATCGTAGCAGTAAGCTACGCGCGTTAAGAAATTCCTCCTTGGTAAGGCCCTTCCTGGAGTCGTTTAGTAACTTGTCAATATCCACTGAAGGTTCAACATTCCCAGGTTTCACGTTTACCTCAGATTCCCGACAGCCTCGTATCCAAGAAATTTCTTTGCATGATCCGACCAGCGTTCCTTTATTGAGGACTCATTCCGTGTGGCTTGGATTATGGATCCTTACAAATGCTGTAGATGCCGTACTATTGTACGGTCTGTTATAAAATGCATACAAAAGGCAAAAATTAAATACTTACCATACCGTGATGCTTTTATACAAAACACAACTCTTAGAATTGTAATATTTGTCACTCAAAAGTCACTTTAGACGTTGACATTAACACTCTGAATCCTTTATTCAATTTCAACTGACTGGCTAGACGAATAAACAGTGTGGGTAAAAACAAACATGTAAGACTATTAAGCATGTGAATTGTGACTTGCTAGTTTGAGAAAACGGAAAAATGAAAACTAAAGTACATAACTCAAATTTAGCAGCGACAGGTCCGTGGCAGAATTTGTGACAAGCTTTTAAGTAAACATGCGTGATCACTTAGTTCAGAGGTTTGTTACTGCTTAAGACTCTCACGCTCACGTCGATTTTTCCGTAAAGTTGTAAGTAGTTTTGGTTGTACGTTATATAAATATTCGATCGCGAATATAATTTTAGTCTGCACATGGTACATTTTTAAACAGGCGAAGACAAAAGTGCGTTAGTGACAGATTATATTTGTGTATGCTATTACACAGCCGGCTTACGATTAAATAAACATCGGGCTCCCGCGGGTTTCTCTTTACCTACCTTTTATTTACGACGACGCGAAATACATTCTGGATTTGTCTTGTTTTTGTAACCTATTTTCTTGCAGCATAGTTATTTACCTTCCTTTTCTTCTTGAAAAATATTGAAACAAAGAAATGGTGCCACAGGGTTGGATTTAAGGTATTTGTAATGTTCAGAGCTACTTAAATGAAATATGTCTATCTTATATCGCCACTTTGATCCAATACCTAGATTATAAAAACCTTGCCAATATCGTGTCTATTGTTGTAAATACGAATTTAGGAAACTATTAGTCGAGTTCATTTATTATGTTATGACCAAATGTTTTATGAAAAATAAAATGTGAACTCGCATCTATTGTTAACGGCATAAAGGCGTGCGTGTTCAGATGTTTTTACAATGTATGCTCATAAATTTGAGAACTCTACTGTACCTAAAATGACAGAAACCTATATCCATAATCGGAACGTATAAACTAGGTATCATTCTTAATTTTTAGAGCAAACAAAAATGCCCTGTTAATGGGTCTAGCCGGTAAATGGGGATCGGTATCGTGGCACTTTGATTAGACGATCCATGTCTACAGATAATCATCTGTAATTCGAGCTGCATTATCGGGTCAAGGTAGCATGCAAGACGGCATTTAAGCCGAAATTTTAGAATGATTAGCGAATGTCTAGAAGGAAATACTAATTGTAAAGTAGACACGCGAACGGTATTCACAGAGTTCGTAGAAGCGTGCTAGAATGTATTGCCGAGCATGAAACATCATCGACTCGGCAGAGAGTTCTGCTGCCAGTAACCTCTCTACAACACATTCAGGCGAGGGGCGGCCCGGAATGGTGTCGGTCTTCGTAACAATGCACGTATGGTACCTATTGTAGGCCGCTTAAAATTAATGGACTCTGCACAATTTGTTTACATGTTTTACTTTCACAGAGGCTTTATTGTAAGCCTGTATTGCTGACTATATATGCTATGGGCATGAGAGCTATCAGGTCGACATGAACTGAGTGTACAGAAAATATAATAACATGAGTTTGTAAAGTTGCTACTGCGATAAATTACGTGTCAATTTTTTCAAAGTATGTGGATTATTGTAAAAATTGGTGTAAAGTTAATTCTAAATTACTCTTGTAAAGACTCATTCTAAAGCGATATTATTTTCGGAGTATTAGAGAGTAGTTATAAAGCGAAGTATTTGTTATTACTTATTACAGATCTGTCAGTGGTTTTAAATAATCCTTTTACCTAAGTATCTCATTACTATCATCAATTTAGTATGTATGCAGGTACTAATAATAATAAATAAGTACCTAATGTTTATAATTTTAAAATCGAGCTTATCTATTCGAAGAGATTATTATCCTAAAGGATTAAGATTTTAATCTTAACCTAAAGTTTTTCAACTGGACCGATGTATTTAAAGAATACAATAGCATTAACAGAAAAACTGCAAATAAAAAAAAAAATATCAGACAAACACACAAATCGATCTACTCCCAAATTAAGCTCAAGAAGGCTTGTGTTATGGGTACTAGACGACGATATACATACTTATATAGATAAATATTATACTTAAATACATAGAACAACCATGACCCAAGTACAAATATTCGAGTTCATCACACAAATATTTGCGCGGGCCGGGATTCGAACCCGGGACTGCCGGCTCAGTAGGCAGGTCTGACAAGCTGATCCAACCGCGTCAAGTTTAGAAAATTAAGAAAATCAAAATATAGTTTAAGGAAATTATTGACCGAGCGAGAAGCGAGCAAAGCGTCTCTGTGTCAGCCACGTTTTAGCTTCGCAAACATTTTCTTTCGTATATCCTGATGTTTCGATGTCCGTCTGTTCTCACCTATTACGGGCAGTAAATACCTTGAAAGAATACCTCAAAATATATCATATTCTTCTATTTACTGCCTCCAGCAAATCGAACTCGCAACTTTTGCAATGCACATTAACTAAGTATACCTACCTAAATCTATGAACTTATATGGTATTATAGAAATTGGTAATCGATTTTAATGTTGTTTGTTTAATTTCCTACTCTGCCCCCACTTGAAGCATCTCTGCTTGGCCCTATGTTTGACTGGTAGGGAATGCCTTTTGGCATTACGTTCACAATTTTGTTTTGTGCAATAAAGCTTAAATAAGTAAATAATTAGAAAGAGAGACACAGACCTAGTCAGTCAGAGTTCATCACAAAGACAAAATAGAATTTTATATGACCCAAAATTTAACCAAAAATGTAACTGTTTAGTTTTGACGGTTTATTGGGGCAGAACATATCTACCCTCTTCCTTTGTCGTGAATAGAACCCCGAGGAGAGACCCGCATGTAGATAATATTTAATTATTTGAGATTCTGGGAGCGATACAATGATACAATACAATGTGGAGGTCACTCGATTCTGAACCTGTTATAAAACATCGCAATACATTATGTTTAACCGTTTGTTACTTAAAATTATGTTCAGTGAAATTGCACATCATCACAGCGATTAACCGAACTCGAATTTCCGTTCGGCATTAGTACCCCATTTAAGAAATTTCACCCTAACAATAAATAATACTTCGATAAGATCTCGTCAATTGCAACTACTTCCTAGTCGTTATAGGATAAAAATAGTGTTTTCACCTCACCAGCTCAAACATGGCGATTTTGCTGTCAGATAACAGTGAACAAAATGCGATTTTGTTTCGAGCGTGAGTAGAAAGTAGCTTTTTAATTTTTTCAATATCTGACCACGAATTGTCATTCTTCAGCCAAAGGTTAATTATAAAATTCTAATCATTTGAATCTCGATGCACTCTGTTTCTTTCATATGTATATAGAAGAGAGGAATAGAAACTTATCAATTTGAAATTCGATTTTCGAATCCGACCTCGATTGAGAACAGTTCGGATACGCGTTATACCAAAAAAATCATTAAAAACACCCGATACCTAAAGTTTTAAGCGCAACGTATTTTTTTTTTCTTTATTATATTTTTATTTAACGACCGGATATTAAAATTATTGTAACTTTTATATAAAACGATAGATCATTGTTGCTCAAATAAAATAAGATTTTTCAACTTATTACTTATTGTAAATATGATAATAATTTATAATTTCACCACTTATCATAGATGCATATTCGAAACGTAGGTACCTTAAAAAATATCGAGTTCATATCGCAATTGTTATTTTCAATAATTGCATTTATTTTGTTTGGTGTTTTAGGAGTAAAAATATTAATCAATTTATAAACAAAATCTCGTAATATAATATGTATTTATAAATAAACACGTCTTGTATCTGCTAAATCATCCAATTTGATCAAATAATGACAATAACCGTGTTGGTCGGTTGATTATAATTTCAATTAAATTATATTGTTATTCCTTTTTAAGCAGCACTTATTTATTTTCTGATTAATAATATTATTGAAATCAGCAACAAAGACTATAAACATACGTTGGAAGAAAAAGCACAAAATGTCGAATATGTTCTCGCTGATGAGGTGAAAAGTTGTGTGTGCTACACGAGAGCAAAGTTTTTTGCATCTCGTGTTGTTGAGTCCCTCGCTACACTCAGGATTCTAACATAGAATCACTCGCTACGCTCGTGATTCAAACGTAGAATCCTTCGCTTACTCGGGACTCAAAATCAGCACTCGTAACAAAAAACAACTTTGCTCTCTTGTTGCACAAATAACTATTTCACCTCACAAGCTCAAACATGGCGATTTTGCTGTCAGATAACAGTGAACAAAATGCGATTTTGTTTCGAGCGTGAGTAGAAAGTAGCTTTTTAATTTTCTCAATATCTGACCACGAATTGTCAGCCAAAGGTTAATTATAAAATTATAATCATTTGAATCTCGATGCACTCTGTTTCTTTCATATGTATATAAAAGAGAGGGATAGAATATCAATTTGAAATTCGATTTTCGAAGCCGACCTCGATTGAGAACAGTTCGGATACGCGTTATACCAAAAAATTCATTAAAAACACCCGAAAAAGTTTACATTGCAACGTATTTTTTTTTCTTTATCATATTTTTATTTAACGACCGAATATTAAAATTATTGTGCCTTTTATATAAAACAATAGATCATTGCTCAAATAAAATAAGATTTTTCAACTTATTACTTATTGTAAATATTATAATAATTTATAATTTCACCATTTATCATAGATGCATATTAAAAAAAAAATTTGTTATTTTCTTTTGCATTTTATTTTGTTGTTCTCGCTAATGAGGTGAAAAACACGAGAGCAAAGTTTTTTGCATCTCGTGCCGTTGAGTCCCTCGCTACACTCAGGATTCTAACATAGAATCCTTCGCTTGCTCGGGACTCAAAATCAGCACTCGTAACAAAAAACAAATTTGCTCTCTTGTTGCACAAACAACTATTTTTTTTCGAGTGTACATAGATATGTAGGTATTTAAATATGACAAAGTCTTATTGAACAATGACGTAAATTCTTAATGTTTTAAATATCTAAGAAAAAACAAAAATCTAATTGTGTTATTTGTGCTCTCTCAAATGATCTATGTATGATGGGAATTGAATCCACCACCTACCTACTTCTAGTTTACCGGTCCAATGTCATTTAACTATAGGTAAGTTAGAATTAATTGGGTGAAAATCCATACTAATATTATAAATGCGAAAGTGTGTCTGTCTGTCTGTCTGTCTGTCTGTCTGTTACCTCTTCACGCTTAAACCGCTGAATCGATTTTGATGAAATTTGGCATGGAGATAGTTTAAGATCCGAGGAAGGACATAGGATAGTTTTTATCCTGGAAATTATCCCTAAAAATATTGAAAAGTGAGTAGGTAACATGATGACGTTAGAATTAATTGGGTGAAAATAGGTAATATATAGTGTTTTCATGAAACTCACAGAAATAGTCCGCAGCGTAAACAGCCGAGAGAAAGTGTAAATTTTGCATGCAAAGAGCTGTTGCTAACTTGGGGAACTGTTTCATTTAGTTAGTACATTTGGCATATATAAGTAAATAGACTTTAGTTTGGTCCTGCCGTTTCAACCGCATAAGAAACGTATTTGCTCAAGTTTGGGAAAATGTGTTCCAACATCTACTCTGTACTAAGTATGGTATGCTACTATTGGCCATGGTCTACTCCTATGTAAACAAAATTACACGTTGAAAGAAAGGCAAACCAAGCGAATATTTTTTTTACATTAATATTTTTTTTAATTTTAAATTATTATCCGTTTCTTTGCGTCTACGAACAGCTGTGTTATCTAACTAATGTATATAGCACTAGGTATATTATCTTTGTAACCTCAATTTTCTCTTTAAAGTAATAGTCCAGTAAATTTCTTTATAGCTCCAGCGGCGGTAATTTAATGCGAGTTCCGCTCGGTTACTATGTTGGTAAATCGTAATTTTGTGCTTGGAATTCATTCCACCGTTGTGCCGACCCTTTCCGGTTTGATTGATTTTAGATCCGTGATTTCAGGCCTTTTGAATAATGCTCAACATTGCGAAAGAATGAGGATACTCCCTCCTATAGAAGTTATCATGAATATGGTAACGTATGGACTCATGGGTGAATGGAGAAAACATGCAATACAAACATATATAGCACGATTCTGCAGCGCGTCCGCAATTTTTGCCGTATCTCGAGTGGACAGTTTTTCTGCTGTAGTACGTAGAAAGATGGCATCTCTTTTGATCAGAATACGTGGCAGCTCATAAAGCCTCCTGAAGACCATCGCTGTAAGAAGCGAATGCTTAATAATGCAACACTTAATTAAAAATACAATGTCGTTAGCTAAATTTGAATACTAACATAGTTAAAAGTAAAATACTAACAAAATGTGGATCTCATTGTCTGAATAAATAAAGTTTATTATTATCTCCTTTATTCATTTGATATCTTAAGTATTTTTCAATATTTGAAATATATTTGGCACAACAAAAAAAAAATAATTATATCTTAAGTTAGGTTTTTCACAATAAAGTTATATAAAGTTAGTTATGATTATTTCCTGTCTTAGGAATAGGAAATTATACCTCGAGAATAAAGAAATAAAGATGAAAAAAATTAATACAATAAAATTAATATAATACAAAATTATAACACGATTAGGTGGTTAGTAAGAAAATTAAGAGTGGCGCCGTGGTGCCTAATATTTGAGCTCGTTCCAAATCTATTGAAACTTTTTACTACGACTACGGAAAAAAGAGAGAATACGAAGCTCGCGGGCACCTTCTAGTACATAATAAAAGACATTAACATGAAATCACGACTCCCCACTGCGTACCCACGTCTTAGGATTTGAATGTCAGGTGCCATCGAAGACTTCAGTAACGACGGGCGCGAGTGTGCGATGTCTCGATATGGGACGAAGCTAGTAAATATTGCCATTAATCATAAAGGCTGACATATTAAAACGCGATGATGCTGCCCTTAGTTTATACTTTGTCACAGAGTTGTATTGTACCACTTTGGACCGGAGACACCACTGTACATTATAGGAATCACTATAGAAATTATATCACTATAGATATTATAGAAACTCTCAACACTCCAAATCACTCTTTGTTTTTTATTACTAATAGTAATATCAAATTATAATTTAACGCAAATTTAGTGTAGGTTTTAGGTTTTTAAGTTGTTTTATCACTTTAATTCGAATGTTTTTTTTAATAAATCTTATACATCTAACGCAAATATTCTCCAAAATATTTTTATTTGTGTTTCTGTGTTATTAAGATGATTATCATATCCTTATATTATATATATGTATTTCTATTTTGCACTGAATATCCTGAAAGACGTAGCAAAGGAAAAGCCTGACTTTGTCTATACGCTACGAGTGCTACGGCGTAGCACTTCAAAGCTGTAAATGTCCCGAAAGCCTCTTTAATTATTTAATTTTAACTTTACCTCTTGCAATAGGCACGTAGACATTTTTTTTGAGGATATCAAACGATTCTATATTTTATTGGGATGAAATGTCATTATATTTTTTCAAGTTCTCCACTACCCAAAGGTTGTCTGGAAGAGATCGCTCTTTAGCGATAAGACCGCCTGTTGTTTACCTCTAATTGTAATTTCTTGCATTATACACGATGATTCTTAATTGGTGATCAGGAGTAGAAAAATATTAATATCCAGTTAAAATTAATCTTAATAGGCGAGGTCTCACGCAATTACCTCACTGTTTAAATAATTAAAAGTTAAACCATAATTAAAACTAATAACCACTAGATACATGGTCATCCTACATAAATTATTGAAGTAAGATACCTACGTCAAGTGCCATCGCTTTGGCGGGAAATTTTACGAAATTTTCTACGACTGTTTATGTAATGACAATGACAATGACAAGATATTACTCATAAATTGTGATTGCCATTAAATTATTAAAGAGGTGAGGTTGTAAGCTCACAAATACAGGGTGACAAGGAATTTAAGACAAAATTGGTTTCAAATAAAAATTATCATAGAAAAATAAAAGTTTGTTATAATGTAATTACGACTCACCGTGACCGCTATCAATTACTGAGTTAGAAAAGTTGGTACCTGATCACCGATTAAAAATCATCGTGTATTCTCCTGTATGTTTTATGAGGTGTGCTATAAATAGTACTTGTATTTATTTATTTATTCGACAAGGTTACAAAATGTAAATTGTCATTAACATAATAGGATGTAGTTATAGATAGACCGTACTAAATTTACATTTCTATGACTACCATGCACAACTTTCATTTAAAGGGTACATAATAATTTAAATGTTAAACTTAGCTAGGAGGAATACATAATACTAAGATTAAAATATAACAAAGACGTAACAAAAACATGCGTATTTTTACACTTATCTAACTTAAACTGTAATTGAGATCCTTCGCTTGGACTTAACTAATGAAATAGTTTATTAATAAACTATTTGAACCTATTGAGACTTAAATCTTGTTATAAGAATTTCACATACGTTTTATGTTTTATAGGACTATTTTGTGACACATTATTATTGGCTATCGGGACTAGAAACTGAGCTGGCTTGCGACATGGCTTTGAATATATTCGGTAGTTAATGTTACTAATGAGCTCAAAATCTATTTCGTTATTAATAATTTTATGTAGTGTTATTAATTCATACACATTTCTCCTGCTTGCTAAAGTATCCATTTTGAAGTAGCTCAATCTTTCCTCGTATGTAGGTAGCTTTCGTAGGTAACCTAAGACCTCACAGTGGCGAGCGTGCTTTAACGATTCTATAAAGCAAACCGTTATCTAGAATAAGTTTATCGCGCCCGTTCATCAGGATTACTTTGCAGCGTTGCTCAGGTTAGCTAGAGTTACAGAAAGTTACCTTTCTGGCAGGAAATCTTTTATCAAGTATATAAAGCTGGGTGCATCTTCGTATCGGGGTGCTCAAACAGAATGCCTGATGACCAACATCATGGCCGCTCGAAATGTCACTTGCTCCCGATGCCCATAAAGCCTCCGCCGCGCCGGCCTGCCTCTTGACGATAGACATACACTAGCCGACATACATTTTTAAGAAGATAAAATTTCTCTAGCTAGAATACCCACATAAATTCCGTTTCATGATTGGGTTGAACTGGTCCACGATAAGCTACCTAGATTGCTTTGCAGACAATTTAAATAGATTTTTGCACTTTTGAAAGATGGCAGATTTGTTGGACTAAATAAAACTTTTGTTAGCGTAGAGCTGTGCTCCAAATATGTTATGTAAAATTCTCAAAACAAATTAAGTGGACGAAATTATTAGTTGGATATTTTACTTTAATTTGGGTTAGGGGGATAGGTATATTGAAGATTAATTAACTCGCGCCCGTTGCTCCCCGTCATAAACATGTTTCGCTGTGATTGAATTTATCTGACGCTGAAATCAGTTCACAAACATAGTTTCAAATCAATTTAGTTCAAAGGTGTATGCTTATTGGTTTAAACTGATGGATGCAATTATTCACAAGGCATCATATTAGTGAATCTCATTACGTCTCCAATCCAAGAGTTGCAAATAGGTATAGTGTTTGTAGCGGGCGTGATAATAAAAAGATTCCGAAAATACCTAATTCAAAAGGTGCCCTCGTAATTGTTCATTTTTCCGGGGGTGGAGGCTGATAAAATAGAACCCAGCATCCGATACCAATTTTCTAGTGAGTATGATATGGTAAAGCCGTATCTATCCTGTTAATAAAACAGTATAAGTAAAAAGAGCAGCGGCGGTCGCAAGGGCACGAATCGGGCTCAAGAGCCTTCTCGGAGAAAAGCCTAAGCTTTTACCCCCTGACCCCACGCAATCAGGACGTGCGGTATGAAGTTAGTCGTAGACGGCGCTGCAGATCATTATTATTTAATGAATTTGCCCAATAACTGTGCCGAATATTACCAGAACCTTCACAGAATAATGATTAATAATCAACCACTAGCGTGATGTTGTTCCTCAGGTTATACCCCTTAACATTTGGAGAGCATAATCTATTCACAAATAACTGATTTCCATCGGAGCAGCAATTTTCGAGCTACAAAGGCACGAACACGCCCAAATCAAGCGCTATATTCCCCTCTTTTGTTCGGGGTTAAAAAGAGATTATAGTAAACGCGGCAATTACCTCGGGCCACATTTAATACTAATGGCGACCTTATGATTTATATTTAGTTCGAGTTCCGCGTTTGGTGCAAATCACTCGGTATTTACTTCGTCGCAAAGATTTACTTAGGTTTTTATTTTAGAGGCGCTTAATAATTGAAAGGACTAGGGCTTTATT
Organism: Apotomis betuletana; assembly: GCA_932273695.1. Lineage (NCBI taxonomy): Eukaryota > Metazoa > Arthropoda > Insecta > Lepidoptera > Tortricidae > Apotomis > Apotomis betuletana. The sequence goes on along the minus strand of OW026305.1, from coordinate 11,974,779 downwards.
CCAGTCAGTGGACACTAAAATTTCACATTCATTAACATCTTGACCATTTGACGACACGTTTGGCTCGGTTTGTAGACACCTGCCTACTGAGCCGGCGGTCCCGGGTTCGAATCCCGGCCAGGGCAAATATTTGTGTGATGAACTCGAATATTTGTGCTTGGATCATGGTTGTTCTATGTATTTAAGTATATATTTATCTATAAAGGTATGTATATCGTCGTCTAGTGCCCATAACACAAGCCTTCTAGAGCTTAATTTGGGACTAGATAGATTTGTGTGAGGTTGTCTGATATTTATTTATTTATTATTATTCCTGTATGTCGCACCCGCTCACGGGACAATAGTGTCCCGGACCTTTGGGAGGCGTGCACGGAGCCGAAGCCAACGCGTAGAGGCCCTTTCGACAATTTAATGAAATGTAAGGTGTACATCGAGCGGATGCTGTCCCTATCCGTGTCATGGGACGCACACAGAGACAGCGCCCGCTAAGTGCAAGAACTATTGATGGAGACATGGAGTCTAAATACAAATTGGGCTATGGGGATCAAATGGAGGACTGGCTAATTGGGCTATGGGTTGTGACTATCGGGCGTCTACCAGCAAAAGTGTCTCATAGCAAAAATGGGACTGGTAGACGATGACTCGCCTCCCGCTAGATGGGCCCCCACAAAATAGCGACACATAAAGTGGCCTAAGGGCAACACCGGTGCGGAAGGCTAAGGGCGGAGAGGTGTAATATACTGGGCTTTAAACCGAAGCCAACTAACCCCTTACGTTTCCACATCCACCCCCGAGCCGAAATTCTCACGACTCCACTCTGGCCGGCCGGTTACGGCAAGACAGAGGCGGAGGCCCTGCCTGACCCATCACCCCCCGTCAGGATCCCCCAGGAGCGCTCAGGTACGTGGGGTCGCTACCCCCCAACAGCTCGCCATATAAGCTGCCCTGCGTGATTATTATTATTATTATTTATCTTCCCTGAATCTACTATCAACAAAGTAGGCAGGTTACAAACTGCACAAGAGAATGTAAACGTAAAGCTGTGAAAATTAAACAAAACTACTGAGTGGTTATAGCCTAGTATGTACGTTTTTAGGGTTCCGCACCTAAAACAGGAAAAAACCCTTATAGGAGCACTTCCGTCCGACCAGACCCTTTATCCCGAGAACGGTGGAGGTATCAAGTGGAAATTAAAACCATATACATACTCAGGCCTGCAGTCCCTTGAAGATGTGAAAAAACGTCTAGAATCAGACCAAGCTAACTCTTCCAAGCAAATGAACTGTCAAACCATACATTTATTAGCTTATGTAGAAAAAGCGATGTATTTTAATCTAGATTAAGGTTTCAATTTAGATATTTATGTAAAATGTAACCATGTTGAACATCAAACAATACATTTTGGGGAGGAGCGCTGCTTATCCTATAGTACAGGTTTTGCACCTATTTAGGGAGTAGAGTTCTTTTTTAAGAAAACTTTGTAAAGATGTTATTGTGGAAATAAATTATTATGATTATTATGTGGAAATTATTATTATACAAACTGACTCACTTTGTATGGTTTGACAGTTCATTTCACAGAACTGTTTTTTCTATTCCGTGGTTCATTTGCTTGGAAGAGTTAGCGTGGTCTGACTCTATTTCGACACTCAAGGAAATCAACATTGATTGGGTATTTTCAGTTGACCTAGAACCATGAAATTTGGCAAGAAATACTGTCTTATACTACAGGTATAGGATAAATCTGAAAACTATAGGTACATTTGTAATTCAATCATAAAAACATAGTCTATTTAAACTACGTAAAAAAAAACAACGGTAAAGTGCAGTTCGTCGCTCAGTATAGTTTAGTTAACAATATGTATGCAGTGCTTTCATAGTTCGGACGGAGCCCTCGGTGCGTGAGTCCGACTCGCACTTGACTGGTTATTTTATGTAATATAAGGTAAGCCAATCCAGAAAATGTTAAAAGTGACATCTCAACGTTTCCCTGCACAACATTTTAAATATTCCCTTAACTTGTGTACTTAAACATTAATTTAGCAAACAAAGCAAGATACTTCCATATTTTACGCAAGCCTATTTGGGTCATTGTCAGTTCAAAAAACAAAATTTGTCCCTTCGGTGTTCGGTGGTCAAAAGTTAAGGGCTTGTGTGAATCTAGGTTATGTTGCTATTAAATTGGATTATACGACGACGCGTTTGGCTCGGTTTGTAGACACCTGCCTACTGAGTCGGCGGTCCCGGGTTCGAATCCCGGCCAGGGCAAATATTTGTGCAAAATATTTGTTCTTGGGTCATGGATGTTATCTATTATATGTATTTATATATTATGAATATCGTCGTCTAGTACCCATAGTACAAGCTTTGCTTAGTTTGGGACTAGAGGGAACGTTCTTTATTCTCACAGGCATTTAATCAGAAAATTAGGCCCTGGAATCCTTAATTTCGCAAATGTCCACCGGAAAGACGCGCACCTAAATCTGACAATTACCCATTTTTAATTAATAACACAATTTATAGGTACCTCGAATAAAAAATTTGTATATATATATATCGACTATGTACCTATATAGTAAGCAAACAAAATTAAACTTTTGATTTATTAAGTTCCTAATTTTTGCTCGCCATTTCTGAATATGTAGGTATGTAACTATGTAAACAAACTTCCAGTTCTTTCATGAAGCCTTATAAAAATTACAAAAGAAACTTGACTTAACTAGGCAATAGGCATCCCTTCTATTCAATCTACTCACCGCCCTGTCCTTTTCAACCAATTTCAAAAAAGGTGGAGGTTCTCAATTGGATCGTATGTTTTTGTTTTTGCATGTATGTTACGCGATTATTCCGTCAATATATGAATCGATTATGATATTTTTTTTTGTTTCATGAATCATACTTCAGAGGTGGTCCCATATAAACTTTATCGAAATTTATTATTACTTTTTGAAAATTGACAATAGGTAAACAAACCATAACCATTTTGATCATTGAAGTCGTTTAATGTAGGTATGTGTGAAAAAGTGATTATTAATTATTATATCCATTATCCTTATGTGTTTATTCCGTATCCGCAACCTTTGTGGGTTGTGGGTATAATGTCTATGGTCTAGCTAGAGCAAAGCAATTCCAACTTAAGCAAGAGCCCTGGAATTTACAGACCAATAATCCGCGTTATGCACGCCGGGTTCGGAGCGATAAATGACGAATCCTATTTTCTCTTAATTAAGAGTCACCGTTATTTGTATTTTTATTAAGAGTAACCCTCTTTTTTTTCAAATTCATTTATTTAGAATTTCCATAATTATTTTGTCGCTAGTTATCAAAAAGTAAAATAAGTGTATCTAGTAAGTTTTTTTCTACGGTGGTTACTTTTGAATGAGCTATAATTTATTATAACTATTATAAGAACTATAATATAAATGTAACACTACAAATGTTTTAAAGTTTTTAAATTTAGAATATGCGCAGAAAATTTTCAAATATAGAATTACGTGAATTAATGTAGGTAGAAAGGACAGTACTTAATGTATATTCCAGTGTCATAATTTAATCAATGTACCTATAGTATAAACTTATTTTAGTGATCATGAATGATAAATATTACTTATTATTAGAATGGTACCAAGATTGGGATGATTTAAATTCATGTATTTGGGTAAGTTGTTCATAAAGAATATTTATTTTTTAGTACCTAATGCTCGAAACATATTATTATTTAAACATTACCTATATAATGAATGCGAATTATTGTGCATTTTATTTCGTGTAAACAAAACACTGATTTGTCTATTAAAATTGCCTATTACTACAACACGAACTTATAAACTTTAATAATAATAACAAATATTTTAATAGCTACGGTTACGACACCTACGAACGACTAAAATGCTACGAAATTGTATCGTAAAAACTTGTACGGAACAGTTAACGTCATCTAGTGAAAACATTTTAAAACGTTAATTCTATGCACGTACTACGTCTTGAACAATTTGTGGAGCTGCGTTGATCGCCTAAAGTTGAATGCCACAAAAAACAGATGGCGCTATCAGCTCGTTTTCCCGCCGAGAAGCTTATTGAAGCGAACGGATGTTTACCATACATACACCATAACAGCAACAGCGTCTGGTGTAATTTTAGGGTTGTTAGCCAGCAGTTTAGTTTGTTTAGGTCTGAAACGGAATTTCAAGTCCGAATAATCACTTGTTTGATGATAGCATTATAATGTTAACCACAAATGTGGAACAAAAAAATTAATTTTGAATATGAAAAAATAGGAAAAAATATTATAAATACATTTCGATTTGAGTACAGTAAGTAAGTATAGATTTGAGGAGTATCAAAGAAAACTGCTATGGTACAGCTCGACATTTATTGAATACCATTTTGCGAATTCAGGATAAATTAGGTTAGCAAATTCCAATACTGACACTTTTTGGTATTTATATGGTCACTTTTGATGGCATTTGAGAACTTGGCTATCTGTTTACGTGTGTGTTTTCCGTAGCATAATGGCATAACTACTTACTATTACCACGGAGCCTCTCGCATCACGATGATGCCTGAGCGCGGATAGTTAGAATGCCATTGCGTGACTGCTCCTATAACAATCTCGACGATAACTATGTATGTGCATATTGCTATTGCAGCCAGCTCGACGTCATGGTATCTATTGTATTTTTCATGTATCTAATAGACGTCTTCATTCGTTATGTTATATTAGATTGTCCCCGCGGTGTTGCCCAGGTTGTAAAAGTAATACTGCTTCTTCCGGAATCGTGCCATCTCCGGGACTAAAGTTGTTCATTGTCAGTCTCACACGCACACGGGCTTCATACGAGTAGATAATATATAATTATTTTAGGGTCATTGATATCATTTTTGAATTATGGTGATACGTTGTTGGTGATACGGTGTTGTTGTTGTTGTTGATATAGATATCTTGGTTGTACGCAGTGTAGTTTGCCTATTTTCTTCGAATACCCATTCCTTCAATTGCTCAAAGGTTAACTGGAAGAGATCCCTAATAGGGATAAGTTCGCCTTTGTACATATTTCATTTGTTATCAATGTATTTATAACCAGTTGTTGTGTACAATAAAACGTTTACATACATACATGCGTTGTTACTAATTTTAGAACATTTTTCTGAAGTCATCGTAAAGACAGACTTTTTAGGGTTCTGTACCCAAAGGGTAAAAATCGGGACCATATTACTAAGACTTCGCTGTCCTTCCGTCTGCCTGTCTGCCTGTCCGACTGTCTGCAGGCTGTATCTCATGAACCGTGATAGTTAGACAGTTGAAATTTTCACAGATCATGTACCTATTTCTGTTGCCGCTATAACAACAAATACTAAAAAGCAGAATAAAATAAATATTTAAGGGGGCTCCCATACAACAAACGTGATCAGTTGCGTTCACTTTCCACCTCGATGGTATCCGGCGCCATACATACCAGGTGCAAACTTAACTTAACCCGGCCAGTTAAGATGGGATAAGTGTTTGTACGGAACTCTTGGTGCGCGAGTCCAACTCGCACTTGGCCGGGTTTTTTATTTCTCCATCTGGATCCGGATATTCTGGGTAGCAACGGGCGGAAAAGCTACTTCTGAACTTCACAGCCTTTTGTTTAAAGTCTTGTAACTCTTTATTTATTTAATCCTTATTGCACAAGAGAAAACTTAAGTATCGTACAAAAGGCGGACTTATATGACATTAAGGGCATTCTCGACGTACTTAGATAAATACATGTATTCCTATAATAAGTAGGTACATAGGTTTATAAAGTATATTTATAAATAAATACAGATAAAATAAATTAATCAGATTAGTTCCATATTCGCTAATGGAATTAACTATGTCCGGAATCGAACTAGCTTGAAATCTCTTTCGTAATGAGCAGGTCAATATGAGAAGCATGAGGTAAGACCAGTAAAATAAACCTAATTACGAAAATTCAGAATTATTTGAAGTCCTAGTTTTTGTTCGTCGCAACCATTGCCTCAAAATTCCACAAGATTGAATATTTTCGTAAGGGAGGGAGTGCCCAACAATAGGATTGCGCCCTACCGTATTAGGTACTAGTGCATCAATCGCTTGTTCACGAATACTCAAGAGCGAGTCGTACCGTCGGTTTTTGTGCATATTATCTTCCTTATCTCTTTGAGAATAGATATCGTCCTTATCTATCACTCACTCATTGAGGATTCTCAAACTATATGACGATGATAATCTAGTAATATTAACGCGTAGTATTAAAGTCAAAAAGAAGATAAATAGGTGGGTAGTTCGCAATTCGCATAGCCTCACCACTATACTTACTTTCTTGAAATAAAATTGAGGGGCTGTTTATAATTGCAAGGGTGCGACAGTTGCACCTAGTGGGGTGCACTATATTGCAACAATCGCCACTATCGGTTAGTCAATACTAAAGGACAGCCAGTTTCTCATTGAGGTTCCGGAAATAAATGACAATCTGACTCTTTCCTGATTAATCTACTGCTAAGGCCAGCAGCCGGCACTGACAAAACACCTATCTATAGATTTTCCTCGCCGCTGCCGCTGTACTACACTGTTGTCCTGACCAATGTTCCGAATAGGAATTGAAGGAAAGACAGGTTGTGGAAGTTGCATGTAACAATATTGCTTATTTTGATTTGACAATTAAAGTTTTATTTAGCTTACAGAATAGGTAGGTATTTTCTTAAATTTTATATCTTAACTTTAAAGCTGGTTGTTGGTAGATAGATTAGATAGGTAAGTTCGACTATGTACAATTGTACATGGAACTATCTATTACGTAGTTATTCTCTAAAACGTTGTGGGGTCTAAAAGTACCATAGTACCTACATAAATATGTATGTAAGTATAGACGCAATAAGATGCGAAATTATGAACTCGAGACAATTATCACCATTGTACAGGAATACACCTAATATGGATAATATGTTCTATAAATAAGTCATAAGCGTATGATATGGAGTTTATTACGTAGTTCAAAGGCGTACTTTGCCCCAAAACGCGACGTAAATTTATATTAATTAGGTGGGCTATTCGGGATCACTGATGATGCAGCGAGCGAGACGATCACGAGAGGGCGCTCGGGGCGTAGGGAGGAATGTAGGGATGACGCCGGCCGGGACCGGGGGGCCTGGAACGATTCATTGATCCGAACGCTCTCGGCCACACGACAAGGACCGACGAGCTAGGGGGAGGGTGCTACTCGCAGCATCTCTCTCGCTCTTCTTTAAGAATGAACCATTTCACGAGCTTACCTACTCGATTTTATTTCCACATTTACATGTGAGGTTTAAATGATCACCTTTCAGGTATACTTTTGTCAAACCTATTTTTTGACGAGAAAAGACCAACTGTTAGAAAACTGTCAAATATTTAATTTTAAAATAATAGGTACTTGAAACCGGTTCTGTTAATTGGTTTCAAAATAATATAGGTATTCTATTGTTTTCGGTACGCAGTAGACAACTTTCGACTTCTTTTAAAATCATTAAAAATCTATGACAGCTTTGAGAATGATTGATTTCAAAACGCTATTGGCAAAATTAAAAAAAGCAAAGCAAGCGCGAGAAAATGTAATCTGTAACCGTCCAATGCTACAACGTAACAGAATACAACATATATCACTATCTCGCTCGAAGCGCCGAAGGCGAAATATTTGGCCGTCTCGTTCGTTCACCGCACGTTCGAGCGGCTTCGCGTCTCGCTCTCGCTACGTATGTGTGAGTGAAGCGAGCCACGCCGTTGTTGCATTGCACGCACGCACAGTCACAGCACATCGACACCAACCGCGGCAGTGTTCAGCGCGTTGTCTGCGCTGTTTCTAAATAACCTAAAAAGTTGAACAAGCCAGATTATTTTTAGGAATAATCATTGCAATTATCATAAAATACTCATGAGTACTTCGAATTTATAAGAGTTTGTGCTGTGAAGTCGACGCCCATCTCGGAGGCGTACGTGGAGTGTATTTTTGTGCAACACAAAGCAAATACAAACGGCAAGCTGTGGGGATCAGGGGCCTTTTTTTTGCCGCCGCAGGGGATGTACTATCCTGTGAGTATACATCAAGTTTATTTCACAAAATTGTAAGCAAGGTTACATTGCTAGCTATTATTATCTCAAGTCATCTGAAGACGTGATAGGATATTGGCGCACAATAGTACGGCGCATGTCGTTATTGTCAGATGCGTTTTGTTTATACGTCCTTTACATACATGAGTATAAAATACTTTGTCTTTTGTTATTTGTGGTTTATTTATTATTATCGAATTTCACGCGTTTGTGGTAAATCCGCTAGATTCTTCCCAACAACGGGTACATTATATCTTTGATATAGGTACATGAGCGTTTGATTAAAATTAAATCGGTAGGTACATGACCAGAATTATTATCTATCTAGATACCCAGTTGGTGCGGCGTGTGTTAAGGCATGAATGAACGTTTGCTTTTGCCACTAGATGTGTTTTGTCTTTGAATATTAATGACATTTAAATTAATTACATCTTTAATAACAGACTGTAGGTAAGTAAGTGCTTGGAAAACATAACAATGTTAATCATATAATCATTTAGGGATGTTGATACAAATAGCATGTAATAATCAAATCAGTCAGAAAATGCATTTACAATATGATTTAACTTTATTACCTTAATGTGTGAATGTTATATAGGTCGGTTTTTATTGTGTATATCACATCTGCTGGTTATGTCGCTAAATTAGATATCGACAAATGCCGTTTTACGCACAGGGGTGAATGATGTTGATGAGCGCTGATTTGATTTATTGGAAATGTGAAAATTGAAGACATTTATTTCGTAACAAAAAATATTGCTAAACTCGACGATGATTGATTTTAAAGGCTGCTGTATGGCCATTGACATTATAATAGGTCTGCTGTATCTGATGATTACGTTGCGAACATTACTTTGAATTGGGCAATAAAACCAGTAAAAAGCCAGGTGACCATGTGGTACCTACATTACATGGGGCTGCTCGCGTGATAGTTTACAATCACAACAAAAGGAATAGTAAAAGAAATAGGTACGTTTTGTTCCTGTCTAGGTATACATTTAATCCAATTAAATACGTATGCTAGGTCAATATTCTTTCCAACTCAATTTAATATGCTCAACTTGCTATTTTTTAAATATATAGTTAGGTATGTAAAAATTGTTTTCTGTGATACTTATCTAACTTGATGTCCAGTAGGGTCATAGAATAATAATTTAAGTAGGAAGTATATCATTCAAAGTAAGCTGCACAATAATTTGATGATAAAAAACCGGCCAAGTGTGAGTCGGACTGGCGCACGAAGGGTTCCGTACCAATATTGAACAAAAAATACGTTCTTCGTATGGGGTCCTCCTTTAATTTTTACTTATTTTTTATTTTTATTATTTGTTGTTATAGCGGTAACAAAAATATACATTATGTGAAAATTTCAACTGTCTACCTATAATGGTTCATGAGAAAATGCCCGTTGAACGAAATATCATGCAAAAAGCCCTATTTTTTTATGAGAGCCCCCCTTAATTTTTATTGTTTTATCATGATCATGAATAGTATTTGTTTGCTATAGCTGCAACAGAAATACATCATCTGTGAAAATTTAAACTCTCTAGCTATCACCGTTCTTGAGATACAGCCTTGTGACAGACGGACGGACGGACGGACAGCGAAGTCTCAGTAATAGGGTCCCGTTTTTACCCTTTGGGTACGGAACCCTATGAAATCGAGTTAAGTATGCCTAAATACCTACAGGTGTCACTGTCGTGTCATGAAATCAAAATACCATGCCATAGGTGCCATGAATGTGTTATTTTCTTTCAAATGGGTAAGTGGGTAGTTCCTTAAATATATTTAGATAAGGCTTCGACACTAGATTCGAACCTAACCTATAATACTACAGAACAACCCACAAAACGGACTTAGCTTATCAATAACACGACATTGCCCATCACATCAGGCCAACATACCATACATACCTACTTACCCGGTCAACACTGTCGCCTCACGTAATAACTCCATATCTGTAGGTACCTAAGTGCTTTCCTACACCTGTACCCATTATAGACCAAACTTCGGTAACGGAAATTCAAATGAACACCAAGTGCGACTGCGACTATAATGTCAATGAAATGCATAACTAAGTTAAACATTGGACACGAAACATCTAAAGGCGCGTAGTTATTAAACTGGCATAAATTACCAACCATGCCTTCTAAACTTGGTAATCAACTAATCACAATAGATACTCGTAGGTACCTATCCAGTTACCTAAGTAAGCATCACCGGAATTAAATTGGGCAGAACGCTTGTTCGTCTGCCAGCCTACGTCAGACATGCAAATCTGCTCCCGTTTCTACCTGCGTTCGAAACTGTTGCCCTGTTGCTAAAATAAATAGCAGCCTGTTTTTGTTCCTTTGTTCAAATTTCGGGCGGCGTAGGGGCAGATTACTGGAACCCGTTCAAAGCCTCAAGGTGAACGCGCGCGTCTGGCGGGGATGCCACTAATAAGGATAAAAATATTTACAACACATCTTTCGAGTTCATGGACGATCCACCATTTTGAAATGTGTACCTACCTGCTTGCTTGCAAGCGAAGTCGTGTTGGCCTTGAAATTAAAGGTACACACGTAGTTTAAAGTAAGGTTTACCAGTCCTTTCTTGGCTTTCTTACCTGCAAAGAATAACAAAGCCAACACAGGAAATAGAAAATGATATGGGTGGGCGGTTAGCCGTGAGCAATTAAGGGCCTAATAACTATAAAACAATTAGTATTGTAGGTACTATGGGTTCCCTTTTGTTGTAAGCTTTGTTATTTATCTCAACTGACCAAGCAACTACATAATACCTACTACTTCATAGTTAACGGGTAAATTTTTTACAATTGACCTTTTTGGTGCTACAGTTCATCTCCCGTCTGCAAACGTGTGATTTTTAAACGCGTATAATGGTATAAACTTCGTTTTAGGTTATATGATTTCTTTATCCTTTTATTGCAATTTAAATGCAAAAATGTCTTGTAGGTTTCTTTTACTAACCTGGTAGAGCTTGGCAATATTGCTAGCAAATTGTATGTTCACGCGTCGTATAGCTGAATGTGTATTGTATATATGTCTTTGTGCGTGCCCTTTATTGTCCTTCTTGGAATTTTGACAAAAGCCCTGCCTCTGAGAACTAAAATTATATGGCACCATGTTACTTTTGAGTGTTCATGACGCAGTCTATGCGTCTAGCGTAGTCACCCAATCACTCCTGTGGCTTGGAAACATGGCGTTCATGAGTTTGTAGTCCCACAGAAAGTCCGACTCAGTGGTTGTGAGAGCTAACCAACCCTGATACAGTTCATGGCATGACAAAAAAATGCCTCAGAGCAGTCCCCTTTCAAAAGTCCCCAGTAAGGATTCCGTTGCAAGCGAATTAGAGTAAAATATAGCTAAGTTGCACTGCACTTCGATCATACTACTTACTAGCCTTTGGCCTCAAAGGGCTTGAAGAAGCAACTCTGCCATCATTTGTCAATTCAGACATTTTACAGCGTTTTATAGAAGTTTATTAGATGGTACTTGGTAGGTACTTCCTCTAACTTTGGTTTAGTATTGTTTTCTCTTGAGATAGAAATAAAATTTTAGTGCTAATTGGCACTAGTTTCAGCATAAATAACATGCACCAACATAAATACCGAAGAGAATAGAGACAGCCCGGCGACGACGCCGGTTCAAACGTCTGGAAAATATGTCAGTCAGTGTGACATGATGGGATGCTTTCTGTAATAACAGGATATCTTTCACGGCAGCAAGGCACTAGTAAGCCCTTAAGTGTATATTAACAAGGTTTTAAGACATACATATTTATACCTAAGTAGGTGTATGGTTATGGTCATAATCATATAACTTTTATCTTAGAGAAATTATTATTAGTTCCTATCAATCTTATTTGCACATCTTATTGAAATGCCTGTCTTTTTGATAGAGTAGGTACAAATCGGTAGACGTATTTTGAGATCAAAATAAACATCTTTACTTTACCAGCTTAGTATCGGAATTTTTAGAAACAACTGCAACTATGATATTTTGTTGAAACTTGTATACAGATTTAGCGAATAAAGTTTTGCCTTTGTCCTTCATTCTTCTCTAAGCTATATTTCTGTCTTAAACCTTTTCAATATAGATAACTGATAGAGAAACCAAGTTAAATTCGAACTTATACGACAATACGATAGCAAATCAATAATACAATGTTTATGTACAAATAAACAACTGCCATACAAAACTTCACCCCTTAAGTAGGCAGTATTATTTGTATACTCTTTTTATTAAAACAATTTAATTCATATAATTAGTATAAACAGATATATGTACAATAAATTAATACGTAATATGTTAATTAAAACTAAATTATATAAAGCTAAGCTGAACAAGGTTCAAAAAACACCGCTCCCTGTCGTTTCTGGTCCAAAGGTGCCTCGCAGCATTTCCACGCTGGATCGGTATGGACAGCCTTTGTACCAGAAACGACTCGGAGCGGGGGTCTTCCGCCTTTTGCCTGAGTATACCGCCCACGGTCTTATAACTTAGAACAAATTAACAGATTCTTATGCTACTCATTTAGGTGGTCAGTCTAACATCTGAAATTGCATCAATTTTAAGTGATATCCAATTTAGTCGAGTTACATTGGAAAAGTTTACCGGTTCTTAGCGAGAGATGTCACTGTTATCGTCTAAATTAAGAGAAGAATTTTAGACGCTAAATCTTATTACCATATTTTGTAAAATAGTTAATTTATATTATTTAACATATGTCCCACTAAACCAAACACTTTTAATCAAAATGCCTTTTTTTTTGCAATGGTATCATTCAACATTATAAATTATGGTAACAAAATCTTCCAATATTTACTGCGGATTCCAATTGACGCATGAAATGTTTAGATCAGAATATTCTGAATTAGTATTATCAATGATTTTGTCACTACCGAAACAGATTTAAAAGTGTGAGCACTCTTGTAATTTTGAAACGAATATATTTTATGATGTAAGGTTTGCTTTATAATTTATTTATTTTAATGAATTATTACTACAAATAATGACATGCTGTATTTTTTGTGAAATGGAACGTGATATTGACATATTTGACGTATAGATTGTGTTGATGTGTTAAATTAAAAGTTTACCGTTTCACATCTCAATTTCAATTTCGGATACATTCAAAACATTTTCTCTGCTTTTAATTGATTATTTACGACGACCTGGCTTTGTTTTTGGATGCCGATTCTTCTATTCACGACTACTCTGGCAATCTACCTACTGGATTGTGATGACTGCTTCTTCTACGCAATTATATATTACGACAATATTTTCAGTTGTAATGGACTACTCGTTTATAAATTGCGAGGATCATAAGACTTTTATTTAGCTAGTATTTGTGTAGTGTAGTGTAGTGTAGTGTAGACTTGATTATGACCAATTCGACTAACTAAGTGTAAATGATGGCAGTAAATTACTGTAGATAACGCTACAGAAAATAAACTTGTACGCATTTAATATTGTTTTATTTTACAATAAACCGATGTTGATGCTATTTCTATCACACTATGTAAATTGATACATAGTGTAATAGAAATAGTTCGAAAATAATATCTTGAGCTAGGTACGTAGCACGCCGCATGTAGCTGTATAGTTTACCGGCACAAAGCACGAGATGGCGCTACATGTCAAATCTTTAAGTGATATCTCTATCTCATATTATACAAATATACTCTATGATACCGCCTACGTAACGCACAAAACTTTTTGCATCGGTCCCCCAACAACTCGACGTCTCCACCGCCAAGGGAATAAAAATATAAGACGAATCTTTTACTAAATAACTGTACAAACGTCTTGCGTTGTCTGTGCTGTTCATAACATAAATAAATCTTGTTTGTTTTATGTTCTATGACACATCTGATCACAAATATCAAAATTCTATGCCGACCATTCTCCTCTCGTGTCTAAACACGTCGATATTGGCGAAATACCTCCTGCTAAATCAACAAGAAGTGAAAGCCAGGAAAAATTTAAGCGGCTTATCTCTAGGGTTTCAGCTTTCGCCATAACCATTTTCATATAAATTGTTACAATCAGTATGTATTTTTGCCGTACAAAGGTAGTTTGTGTGGGAGATTCAGTTACTCTGGAAGCCATCTTCCAACTTTATCTGGCGGCTTCTGTTTAAGCAGTATCACGTTGAAACAGGACGACACTCCTCTCGGGATTTACTATAGCTTTAAATATATTCCGTTCAGTTTCATCCACGAGAAATAAACTTCCTAGACATGCAAAAACCGTCTTAAATTTCAAACATTTTAATCCCTTTGCAAATACAACACGCGTTATTATTAATATGTTTACTACCGTGTAATAATTTCTCTGGCATGATTTATCATATATTATGCCGTATAGTTGTTTCCTTACTTGACCGCTTAGTAGACCGATGTTAAATCGAGCAATTATCGAGTACGCGGGGCCTATTGTGATTGCGAGCTGAGTCGGCCGGTATTCAATTACAGTTCAACAAATCTCCTGTACTCTGTCGCCCAACTACAATGTTCCTGGAAAATCACATTACGTTGGTATGTTGATTGGTTAACATTACCTACCTATTTAATCTATTAGTTAGTCTAGGCAACGTTTTTTTTTAAGTTAATCTGGTTCCTCAGCTTTATAGTTATTTAAAATCTATCTATCTATCTAGATTTAAGATGATATCTTTAAAATAACCACGAAGCTGAGGATCTATCAGAATTTCTTTTATTTATTATGGGTAGCACTAGCAAGTGGTATTGAAAATATTCACTTGAATATCTATAAACACTTTTGATTTCTTTTGAATTTTCTTGAATTTTATCTACGTTTCCGGTGCGATGTCAATCGTCATACATAGAAAGATCTCACTTTAATTGTTGGCCTAATAGTTTGATAATTATTTTGTTGTTATTGACTATCTACTAGTCGTGTAGTCCACTTAAACTAATGTTGATTTTTATTATTTAAACGTGTTTAAATCTTACCTTGGGTAGGTAGGTTTATAATGAATTTCAAAACGTGATCCTGTTCCTTATTTCCCAGAGGTACAAAGTATAAACAATACCGCAGAACACTGGTTAAAATTAATTGCAATAGCAACACCCGCCCGCTGTTGAATCCCATACGCACAATTCCCCCAGTTTTTGTGTCCTTTTATTTTAATATACCTGAAAAGCTAACGCTAGACGCCAGCTAGGCTACGAAATAGAGGCAGGTATTTTAGGTACGACGTCGCCGATATTACATGCCTGTTGTTTGGAACTAAAGTAAAAGCTGTTATTGGTTAAAGTATCCCTGTTCGCTAAACTTCTCAATATCCGTCCAAGAATAAAATTGCCGCTTTATAATAAAGGAAAAGGATATTTCCAACGTTGTATGCAGAAGGGTATTTCATAAGTGTTTTATTGTCGAGCCGTACGTCAGAAGAGTCGTTGACAATTGCGACATTTTTTCAGTTCCTTTCATCACGTTTTGCGGATTTTTGTTAGAGAACGGTAAAATCAATAAACTTATCTTTTATACTTGATATAAATATAAGGATTGGTACATTATAGTGAAACAATATATAACATTACTTATCCCTGATACGAAGCGTGTCGACAGGCAATATGGGCGGGTAAACGTTAAACCTAGTTGAGCAAGGTTAATATATAGTTGGCCTCTCTAAGCTAGAGATAATTTTGTCTGGTTTCTCATCCGGTGTATTGTTCCTAAGATGTGTAGGTATTATTGAATCAATATCAAGGGAAAACCAATTATATTTTTGAAATAAACACTTTAAATATTAATTATCATTCAAACCTTCTGTTAAGTATCATTAAGTTATTATAATTTTAGCATTAAATTTCTTTGTGAACTGGTAGGATAGGCAGTGCCTAAACGGGAAGACAACTTTTTTAGCATTTAGCCTGTATGTGTATCCCACTTCCAGGAATTACCAACGTGTTTTTTTTTTATATATTTTTATTAGGCTCTTCTGATTCCCGCATATATCTAGTAGATATGGCAGAAAGATGTCTTCTTCAGTTCTTAACAGATCAAAGTTCTAGCTATCCAATCCTGCTCGATAGCAACATATGGCAAACTTAGTTATCGTTTGTAAGTTACCTAACTCGACAAGTTTCTCGCCTACTCCACAAATTCCTGTTTGCCACAAAGCCTTCAGGTTTCCCTCTAATTCGCTGGCTGGATCCCTACCGCTTTTAATGGCGGTCTCCATTGTTGTACACGCTTCGTGAAAGTTACAAATTAATTTAAATGTTCTTAAGTAACACAGCCATCCTTGTTGAAGCTGTTAATGACTTACTTATTTCGCTCATTTTGGAGTAACCGGGAGAGTGGAAAATCGACTTATCTTGTTCACCCTTTTTATTGCTTACCAATTTATTACGGAAATCCGGCACAACGCACAGGCAGTGAGTACTATGTATGTGATACTGGTTTACCCGGCTTCTTGTTTCATTAAATAACAGAGTTGTAACAGAAGTTAAAAATATGAGTATCTGTATCTGCTAATTATAGTATGTGTATCTGTGTGTCTGTCGGTGGCATCGTAGCTCCCAAACGGATGGTCTGATTTGAATGCGCTTTTTTTAATTCGAAATCCTTGTCTGTCAAGATGGTGCTTGGCTATGTTCGGTTGGGTCAGGGGGTTTCGGGGGTGTATTATATTATTAAAAAGATATTTGCTCATTTTATTTGAATTAGTGACTGCAAAAAATAAAATCCTTACACGTAGGTACCTACATATTTACTCAATTCACACTTTAGTCTCTATAAGTTTAATACTTTATGAAAAACTTCACTTCACATGCTCGTTATTTTTTGCATCGCTGAAGGAAAATAAAAAATTCGTTATTTTTATCTGATGCGACGTTCTAAACATTTTCCCAGGCGAAAGTGATTTATGATTAGTGTACTATTCGTAAAATACTGCTGTCTCGCAGACGCATAGATCTTAAATTTGACTTACGCTGCATTCACAGAAACTGGAATAAGACTTACTTACTCGAAGTTTAAGAGACAAAATGTCATATGTACTTGACATTAATTATAAGAATAAACCTTATTTCCATGTTGGACTAACATTGTTAAATCAAGCCTTGGACTGGATTTGACCAAAATTATATTCGAAGAATAACGCTTACTCTAGGTTAGTAATGTCAAATCCCCATAATAGTTTGATAAATTACTATCCGAGAGTAAGCATTATTCTTGGAATAAAAGTTTGGTGAAATCCAGCCTTACACGATTCTAGGTAAATCACAGACTAGTCGTGTGTAATATACATACAGTTTAACTCTTCTTCTCATTGTGCCATATCCTCAACGGATGTCGGCGACCATCTTCCGGAACTTGTTTCTGTCTTGTGCCAGTCTGCAAAGACTGGCAGTGTCATTAATGTTGGACCAGCTCTTGATGTTGTCTAACCAGGTTAGCTTTCTCCTTCCTCTGCTCCTTTTACCGTCGATTTTCCCTTCCAAGATGTTTCGGATTATGTTGTATTTGTCGTGTCTATAGATATGTCCAAAATATAAGGTTTTCCTTTTCTTTACGGTGCTCAAAAGTTCCAGGTTCTTGTCCATTATGTTTAAGACTTTGTCGTTTGACACTTTATCTCTCCAGGAAATTTTTAACATTCTTCGGTATAACCACATTTCGAATGCGTTGATTTTAGCCTCCATGTTCTTATTAATGGTCCATCCCTCGACACCATAAAGAAATATCGACAATACATAGCATTTGACCATTCGCCATCTAAGTTTCAAGTTAATGTCTTTATTTGTATAAAGTTTCTTCATTTTCATGAAGGTACTTCTAGCAATTTCAATTCTGATACGTATTTCTTTTTCGGGATCCCATTTCTCATTAAGTGAGCTACCCAAATTCTTATAAAGCTTTACTTTTTCTACTACGTTGCCGTTTATGATCAATGAGTCTGGTTCAGCCACATTCTTGCTCACGATCATGCATTTGGTCTTAGCTATATTCATTTTAAGGCCGTATTCTTCTACCACAGAGTTGAGACGATCTAGTAGCTGCTGAAGTTCTTCCATTGAGTGAGCAAGAATAACAGTATCATCAGCATATCTGAGGTTGTTAATTACCGTTCCATTGACTTTGATACCAATTTCTACGTCTTCAAAAGCTTTTTGGAATATGGATTCAGAATATAAGTTAAATAACAGCGGTGACAAAATACAACCTTGTCTTACACCTTTTAGGATATTGAGGTCGCTAGTGCTTGATGTCCCTACTTTGATATTGGCTGTATAAGTTCCTAATGATTCTTTGATCTTTGCTGTCCACTTCCGTTTCATTGAGTATTTGCATTAATTTCTCATTTAACAATGTTACAATAAACTTTTCTCTTTTAAACCATGGTACTACGTGTGCCCGTATTTCACCCTAATAGGGACCAACCAAATCCGCCCCGTGGAGAGCCCGCATAAAGAGATTGATGAATGACGAGACTGGCCTTTTGTCATTCATACTGGTATTGGTTTAAACGAGTGGTATTTTAGCTTATGCGAAATAAGCTATTACTTCTTTAGTGATTAGATACGCTGTTCATGTTATTTATAGTAAATTACACCATGCATAATAGCCACGTATGAGGCATCCAGGAGGTTCGAATTCGAACCACATTAATTGAGCTGATATTACGATTAAAGTAAACAAAATAACATCAATATAAGTCCATTTTATTTAAAGTAAGTAGGTAATTGAACTAATCACACTAATATTATAAAGACGAAAGTTTGTGAGAGTGTTTATGTGTATGTTTGTTACTTCTTCACGCTTAAACGTCTGGACCAATTTTGATAAATCTGGGTATGAAGGTAGCTGACACTCTGGATTAACACATTAGGCTAGTTTTTATCCCGGAAAAATGTAGTGTTCCCGTGGGATGAGCGGGTAACACCGCGAGGCGCAGCTAGTGTAACGTATAAACTAAAGAAGTGCAAGTTGCAGCTAGTTTCCAAAAACTTTGTGTAATTTGCCGGATTTTTTTGGAAACTTACAAGAATAAAAAAAAAAACTATTTGTATATTCTCTATAGAAAATTTAAGAGTAGGTAGTTATCAAGATTTTTCCTTGTGGAAAGTTTCGCAATTTTGGAAACTTTCCGCCGACAGCCCATAAGTATAAAAAGACAAACTTACGTCTGTATTTAGATTAGTTAATACCAAATAAACTATGACACATAAAATTGTGAGACAGTTGGTAAGCATATGCTAAAATGCTGTAATCCTGTGAAGTCCGCACAGCGGTGGAATACAACCGTGTTTATATTTAGGGCTCATAACTTATGTACACAGCCAAAAAACAACGGACAATTAGGCAATGGTGAAGGGATGAAGTTGGTCGATAGTAGTTTTAACTAACTGATTCCGTCAAAAGTAGTTTTATTATCTTACAAAATCCACGGACTACGGACTCCTATTTCTGGGCGGTTTTTCCTTCGAGCATTTGTGTTATACCTACCAATTAAGCTTACCTACACAGTACAATTTCCTAAACTCCTTCGGCATTACATATAGAGGAGATAATACCTACCAGTGGCGTGGCGTCCCTTCGACCCGATTCCCAACGGCTTGGTCACTTCAGGAAGATTAAGCACCTTTATCTATTGCTACCGAAGAAACACTAAGCGAAATCATAGCCTTGCACAGGTACCTGAACACAGATTGACGAAGTACCAATCAACGTATCTTTGGTTCTTTTTCTTTGGGTTTTAGTCTCATCATAGAAGATCCAAGGATTACTGGCAATGACGGGCAAGTGAATAATAATTTAGTTAGTTAATTAATGGAGGTAGTAAAAAAACGATAGTTACCTACGTAAAAGAAAAACATAATTGTATCGTTGCAAAATTATGGAACACGTTAATCTGGACTGGACAGACTTTAAAGTGGGAAGTGGCGGAGAAACATGCTGACGCGATCTTTGTCGTTGGGGTAGGTTATCCGCTAAAGAGTGATAGGCTAGATTCCACTCGGAAAAAAGAACGGTGCCCGAGCGAGCAATGAATAAGCTTTATGTATTACAACGCGCACTACGATGGGGGCAAAATCTACTTATCTACGAATAAATATAAGCTAAATGGATCTTGGTAAATAATTAACTATTCCTCTATTAACCTTTACTTTCCGAAAAAAATGTACTGTGTACCGGTTTTAATCTTATATTTATGAGACAATATGATCTTGAGAGGGCGTAGTTATGTAAATACTCTTTGAAATGTTCTGATCTAGAGACTGTTGGATTTACAAATTTCTTCGAAAAGGTTATTTGAAAATTTAAAAAACGTTTGTATGAAGTTAAACGAATTTTATAGTTTCTAATGATACCTCACGAACTGCTTAGTAGTGTTCAAGTAGCGTGGTTTATCTGAATGAAACACAAATGTAAAGAACAATCTGCATTCGTGTTAAATACCGAATCCTAGTGTCGATACATCGACGACTTTCGAGATTAGATAATAAATGTCACTGTTAACCACTCAGCTAGGATAACGAGCCATTAACTGTATCAACAAATCGTTTACAAAATCCAATTCTACTACGAGTAAAAAAACCGGCCAAGTGCTAGTCGGACTCGCGCACCGAGGGTTCCGTACAAACACTTTCCATCCCTAAGTGGTTAAGTTAAGTTTGCACCTGGTATGTATAGCGCCCCATATAAATTAGGTGCACAGTTAGGTATTAAAAAAAAACTACTTACTAGATCTCGTTCAAAACAATTTTCGTTGGTAGTTTTTATAGTAATGTACATCATATGTTTTTTTTAGATTTTTCATTTTCTTATTTTAGAAGTTAGGGGGGGGGGGGGGGGGGGGGGCAACTTTTTTCCACTTCGGAAGCGTCTGTCACGCAAACTATTCGGTTTAGAAAAAAAATATTTTAGAAACCTCGATATCATTTTTGAAGACCTATCCATATATGCCCCACACGTATGTGTTTGATGAAAAAAAAAAAATTGAGTTTCAGTTCTAAGTATGGGGAGCCCCCAATATTTATTATTATTTTTTTATTTTTGCATAAAATCTTAATGCGGTTCACAGAATACATCTACCTACCAAGTTTCAACAGTATAGCTCTTATAGTTTCGGAAAAAAATGGCTGTGACATACGGACGGACAGACGGACAGACAGACATGACGAATCTATAAGGGTTGCGTATTTTGACATTTGGCTACGGAACCCTAAAAATGTGCGGTCGTAGCGGTGAACAATTACTGCGTCGATTTTATTTACCCTTCTGTATTGTGCTAGGGATGTGCCCTGAATGTATTTAGTACGTACCCCGTGCTCGCTACTGGCTACCAGCTGCTAGCGTAATTATTCATTCTAGAAATGCGAGGTTTCACTCGCTTGAATACAGTAAATTACACTTTCAGTTAACGCATGCATTTTACGGCGTAATTTAAATTTCTACCCATTTACTGACCGACGTTCGCCGCCGGCATACGAGTCTATTTGTTAGTGATTTTTGTTTTAGGGCTTATACATAATAGCAATTCCAGAATGTAGAGAATAAGTATATAATGTCGTGGTCTGAGTAGAACGAACGGAATAAAGATTTTTTTCTGTTAAAAAGGATAGATATTTACCAATTTTAACGTGTTTCTCTGCTATGTAGTATGATTTTTAAGGATGAAATAAGTTTATAAAATTTATTTTTGTATTATATTAGCTAAAATGTAAAATCGATTAGAAAATTTTGAAAAGAGCGAAAGCCAAAAAAAGGTATTATCAAAATCGATTCATAATTGGCGGAATAATCGCGTAACAAAAGACATATACAGACGAATTAAAAATATTTTTGTCCTCTTATTACATTTTGGTACAGGGATAGCTGGACGTCCAAAGATGGTTATAGGATAGTTTTTACCCGACTACGATAATTAACTAATTTTACGCGGACGGGCATCTTGTAACTTATTATCTATTCTGTGGTAGCGTATTAAACATGCCAACTCTTGAAAAAGGGCGCCTCCTATTTTCTGCGTATACACTGGCAGCGTGTCTCCGGCGGGCATTCATTTGTCTCGCGCGGCATTCGTTGATGGACACTAATCAACAATCTGAGGAAGGTGATTAAACATGCCGTATCCGCGCTAAGCTCTGACCATTCGCCTCACGTAATTTGTACGCTGCTTTCTTAGAAAATAAAGTCATCACACTTATTACAACTCTCTCGGTAGCAATTAACGGCGTTTTATAGAACGATTAATGTAATAGGTAACACGAAAATTCGTATTTTGGTTCTGCCGCCTAGAAGCTAAATTTAATTTAGTGGTACACGTTTTAAAACTTGATCGTTTATTTCTCTCTCAATTGCTGTAAGTCAACTATTATCAGTGGTACTTAATTCGAATGCCAAGCTTTTTATATCCGACTTAGTTGCTATTATCAACTATTATTTACTTAGGTTCGGTACTGCTATCTGTGGTTTCTACCGTTTTAAATATACACTTTTCTAATAAAGTTGAGTTTGAATAGAATCGTGACAAATGGCGTACTATTTTCATGTCGCAGTATCATAAGTGCTTATTACAGTAGTAAATAGATAACGGTATTTGCAGTGTGGTTTATCTCCCGACCTAAACGTTAATCTCGATTGTTAACCGTTAGGTTGGTATCCATTTTCAAGATTAAGTAATTTTATCACGCTAATCCAAATTAATAGCGCATTGATTCGCGGTTTAATGTTTTTTTTTTTTATAAATATACATTGCGAAACATACATTATAATAAGTATTTTACATTAGCCTAGAACACGACCTTATTTTTCTAGAATCGTCACTACATAGAAGCATCTCCAGATTAACACGCGAATCTGATGCGTGAGGTCAATGGACAGTCATTGATTCGCGGTTAAAAATTTTTATTTTATTTTTAGCAATGTAAATATACATTGCATAATATTTATTATGGTAAGTACTTTACATTAGCCTAGAACTCGAATTAATTTTTCTAGAATCGTCACTTCATAGAAGCATCTCCAGATCCCCACGCGAATATGATTCGTGAGGTCAATGGACAGTCGGCCACTATCAAATTATTTATAAATGTGCCTACACGATGAGTAAGATCCATTCCACATGCTTGATAATCTTTACTAAAATCTGTTTTGGACACAAATTGGCTGCAGTCCAGCACAGCCGCAGATATCGAGTTCAATGCGAGGAATGTCGGCGATCCGACTGCTTATACATGACGTTGCCCAACAGCAATTTGGCTTAAATGAAAGATTTATTACACGTCAACTTGTCCTGCGTTGCTAAGGAGCTCATGCACGGTGGAACTGATCCGGTACTCTTTATATTCTAGAATATCAATTTGCTGCAAGTCTGCGCGGACGGAGCACAAATAATCGATTAAGGACTGTATCGAAAATTATGGAAACAAGTTTGTAATGGTCAAAAAAAGAGGTTGCAATATTTCTAGTTGTCCTTTACATGTCAATCTAACATGTATATATTCAATGTAATTATTTATTTATTTCAAAAAAGGAAAAATTGGGCAAGTGCGAGCCCGACTCGCGCATGAAGGGTTCCGTACCTATACATATATATAATCTATAACAAGTTTGTCGTATGGGAGCCACGCTTAAATATTTATTTTATTTTTAGTATTTGTTGTTATAGCGGCAATAGAAATACATCATCTGTGAAAATTTCAACAGTCTAGCTATCACCGTTGTTGAGATACAGCCTGGTGACAGACGGACGGACGGACGGACAGCGAAGTCTCAGTAATAGGGTCCCGTTTTTACCCTTTGGGTACGGAACCCTAAAAACAAAGAAACAGTAAATAAAAAGCTTAAATACTACTAACAGCTATGTACAAAAAACCTAAAATTAAAATAAACTAAAAGCAAATTCAAAAAATTATACTCCCCTGCGGCATGGTACCGAAAATGCTGGCAGCATTTCCTCGCTGAACAGCTATGCTGATACGTTGAGCGAGGACGCTGCCAGCTCTTCGGTCCCCAGTGGTCTCTGCAAGCCTTTTGGATAAGTCTT
Organism: Apotomis betuletana; assembly: GCA_932273695.1. Classification (NCBI taxonomy): domain Eukaryota; kingdom Metazoa; phylum Arthropoda; class Insecta; order Lepidoptera; family Tortricidae; genus Apotomis; species Apotomis betuletana. The sequence continues at coordinate 11,950,658 of OW026305.1, read as the reverse complement.
TGTAAAGCTTGCGGGCACTGGGACCCCATGGACCTAGGGTCTCGACCCCAAACGGTACAAAATTGTATTCGGGGCCGAGACCCCTATATTTGGTGCTTTTCAGTTTCTCGGCCGCTTCAGCAGCTGCACCCGCACTGCCAGATGTTCCGTGAAGGTGGGACAGCGCCAGTGTGTCTACACAAGTGGCATCCCACACAAGCACACGTCCCAGCCTCCACGGAGCTAGGGACATCCCATCCGGTCTCTTGCCATCGTCCCTGGCGATTCCCGATGGCTCCAGTAACGCCGGCACGTTGACGGTGGCAAGAGAGCGGCAGATAATCTCGTTCAGAGTGGCATGTCTCGAGAAGCGGCCTGCACTTTTCTGGCAAGAGAGGCCATGGTGTCCCAGTGTATCGACCGCGCTGCCGCAGGAACATCTATGAGGCGCACAGATTGGCACTCCGAGTCGCAGGCAGGTGGATATGCGGAGGGTTTCGGGCTCTAGAAACGTACCAGTATTGGCAGAGGGGAATGCGTGCAGCAAGTGGCCCGCTTCTTTCGTGCCCGCTGCCAACATGCGGCGACTACATGGTCCTGTTTAAAATCCTGAATATTCTACCAGTGCATGAAAAAGTTAAGTATCTAGTAGCAACTGAACAATTTAAAAATCCTGAATTTAAAACTCCCAGAACATACAGCCGCGAGCTGAGGGCCTCGACGCGACGGCAGTACGTGGAGCCCGAAGCCAATAACTACTACGGACGGCGGACACGCAGTTATTTGGTGCCTCGAATATTTAATAAGTTGATTAATATAGAGAATGAATGTAGCAGTCAAAATGTTTTTAAAGTTAAGCTAAAAAAGTTTCTACTAGATCAGTTAGTAATAAATACCCCATAACTATATAGTTATTTTAAAATCTGTATATAGTTTGACCTTTGTAATATTACTAAGGTCAAACTATAGAGAGAAAACTCTAATTATTATATACTTAGTTAGGTACATTTGTAGACAAACGTAGTTATAAAAGTGAGCGCAGCATTCGCCAATAAACGTATGTTTGGCGAAAGTAAGATAAATGTACCAAATGTAAGCATTGCATGAGATAAATAATAAAAAAAATTCTGGCACGTTCAGAGCCCTTACTGCGACTTAGGAGGGAGTCATACGTTAATTTTGATAGGATGTCGTCCCAGGACCTTTGTGATTTTAAATTTTCTGGGAAGTCCTCTCTTGGGCAGGCAATGGACCAAGCTCTTTTGGCCTCCGTTAAGCCCGCAGTGTCATAGTTTAAGGCAGAGTCGACCCTCAGAATTTTGCCTATGAGAACTGCCGAGCTGTGGGCAGAGGACAGAAAAGCTGGTGCGGAAATGGAGGAAATTTTGCGGATCCCTATCCCACCAAAGCGAATGGGAAGGGATGCTTGGGTCCAGGATTCTTCGCTGAGCTGAATATTTAAAATAAATTCCAGGTTAGCTTTGATCACAGACCACCCCCACTAGACGGAGCATGTAAGGCGACCCGCGCGCACCAGTATCAACACGGCGGCCACCGTTTAGTTGCGTTCATGTTTATGAGGTCTCTCTACACCACTTAACACTACAATTTACCATGTTATTTATTTAATTTCTTTTTTCGTTGACGTACGCATGGATCATAAACAAGGACGCAACTAAACGGTGGCCGCCGTGTTCATACTTTAATGTTCTACCGTACCATATCGTTGGTGAGCGCGGGTCGCCTTACATGCTCCGTCTAGTGGGGGTTGTCTGTGGCTTTGATTAAGTCATCTAATTGGGTTAGTAAAATTTGGAAATTAGTGAATGGGCAGCAGCGAAGTACATACGTGAATTTTGGGACAAATAAGCAGAATTTAAGGAGAGTAATTGCAAAATGAGGACTAATTATAGGAATTTAGTATAAAAAATAACATAATTTTTTTAATTTCCAAGATGAAGGGTTTATCAGTGGAAAAACGGCTTTCAATTGTGACCAAATATTGTAACGGATCGGGTAGGTCGATGAGAAAGATAGCTGCAGAGGAAGCAGTTAGCCTGAAAGCGGTTTATAATACAATCAAACGGTTCGGCATGGATCATAGTTTAAAGGATTTGCCTGGTGTTGGCAGAAAACGCGGCCCTTCGCGTCCTAATTTGGACAAGAAGATATGCGAACAGTTTTCACGGAAAAAAGAGATTTCCATTCGGGATTGTGAGAAAAAATGCCATACTTCTTTCTATAGGAATGGTTCAGCGTGCCAAGGAGCGGAACATGTTGGTAACATAAAAAGCAAAAACAACCGAAACGCAGCAAAACCCAAGAGTCTTCCGTTAAAACTAGGGCTCGGAAGTTATACGACCAAATTTTAAGTAAAAATTACCTATGTATCATCATGGACGATGAAACGTATGTCAAACTCGACTACAAAACCTTGCCCGGGCCGCAGTTTTTTACGGTAGAGAGAGGAGCAAAGGTCCCTAAAGATAAAGCTATTTTTTGCGAAAAAATTGGCCAAAAAGTGATGGTTTGGCAAGCTATTTGTAAATGCGGCATGAAAACGTCTCCGGTCTTCGTAAAGGGTAATTTAAATTCTGACATTTACAAGAAGGAATGCCTTCAAAAACGAGTTCTGCCACTCATTCGCAAGCACAGGGGCCGTACATTATTCTGGCCTGATTTGGCTACGTGTCACTATGCTGGCCATGTACTGGACTGGTATAGAGATAATAATGTTGAATTTGTTGCGAAAACGCTAAATCCCCCGAATTGCCCTGAGATTAGACCAATCGAGAGATTTTGGGCTCTGATGAAGGCAAGGTTAAGAAAACAAGCCAAACCAACAGATAACATCGAGCAATTCAAAAAAGATTGGATTCTTACCCAAAAATCCTTCAATACAGTTGCTGTCCAGAGGTTAATGAAGGATATTAAAAGCAAAGTCAGAAAACTAGCAAAGGGAAGCAATAAATGAGAAACTTATCACTGTTTACGGTCCTTATCTACTTATTAAATACCATCTTTTGGCGACGCGTTTGGCTCGGTTTGTAGACACCTGCCTACTGAGTCGGCGGTCCCGGGTTCGAATCCCGGCCGGGGCAAATATTTGTGCAAATATTTGTTCTTGGGTCATGGATGTTATCTATATATGTATTTATATATTATGTATATCGTCGTCTAGTACCCATAGTACAAGCTTTGCTTAGTTTGGGACTAGGTCGATTTGTGTATGATTGTCCCTTAATATTTATTTATTATTTATTTATTATCTTGTCGGCGTTTAATGTCAATAAAGGATAATATTTCACTTTGATACAGCAAATAAATATCAAAGTTTCTAAAACCCAAAACCCCTCCAGTCGGGCTTATTTCCTTTTTTTGCGTATTGGTTGTTGTTTTTATTGTTAACTTATCTCTGATACACAAGACTTAAGTCACTATCATCTTATATATAGAAGCATTAAGACCTGCTCCTATAAGATAATAGCAATAACTACAAGCTTTTTTGGGAAATTCTGACATTTTGTTAATATATAACATCACATGTACCGAATTCAATAGCTTACCGAGCGTCCTGAAGTTGGCACAAGCTTTATCTGTCCTCAACTCGAGCTTGAGCACAAAAAGGCCTGTTTACGTGATAGCCAAGCCACTCAATTCACCTGCCAACTACCACACCGCACCCCCCCACAACTAGGTACGCTCGGTTAGGCATGTCCATATCGATATATCTGTATAGTATTTGATAGATAGAGTATCCAGTCAGCGCAACAATTAACTGTTTCCTTTTGTTTACACTGCTTTCTACCTCCCGACGACGAACTATTGGATGTTTCGATGTTTGCCGATGCACAGTCCGATTGCGTTGTCATACTGTCGGATTACGTTCTATTGTATAGGAATTAAAGGGCCTTCCGGTTGTTCTATTGTTTACCTTCTCTGCATCGCGTGTTGTCTGCTGTGACTAGATGTGAAGGTCGTATCGTACTCGTCAATCTGATCTAATTTTATTAATATAACCTAGCTAGAGATTTGCATTTTTTGTGATGTCTATATGGTATTTATGAGTATTTTATGCGGGCAGTCGTCATTGATAGTGTGGTTGAAGCGATCAATCAAGCGCGGCTCGCCGGGCTGCGGCCGCTGCGGCGACACTCCACACTCCACGTCTGCCTGCAACGCTGATTGCGCCCACAGGCCCACAGGCCCACTTCAAAGCGAACCGGTGAAAGGAAGCGTTCCCAATGTTTCCAGGCCTATGGGCCGCGAATGAACTTTTATTCATGTTCTGTTTATCCTGTCATACGGAAACCCTTTGCCTTTGTTGTTTCTCTATCTGTACCTAATGTGAGGTCGTTTGTTAATAGTCATAAATAAAACTATTATCGTTTATGTCATATGTGCTATTTAATTAGGCACTTAGGATTGTTCGGTGCGATAGTTAATTCGTTATTGCTTTGTTTGTTCCCAATATCGGGGCGTGGAACGACTTCTCGTGAAAAATCGCATTAACCCTGTCAAAAGTGAATTTTTCGCCAGGCAGCTTTATCTGTCAGAGGCTGACGCACAGTACGCGATGATAACCGAGACTTAGTGAATTTCTAAACGTTACATTCCGTTAATAAATTTTAGTATAGTGAAACCTATGTATTGCATCTGGCATTTGAAGGCGAACCAGTTCAGTTGGTGGTAAATAAATACCTGTTTGTACGGCGGCGACGCGGGCGCGGTGCCACAAGCGCCGCTATTTACTATAATTATTGTTTCACTTCATTCAATCCGCGAGTGATGCCCGGTGTGTAATTGGAGCGACTTGATAACTTATTGCGCGCGCCTGCGCATTATGGATTTTAACAGCATTTCGGGTGTATTATTTTAGTTTGGGTTGAATGATTCAGTTACATATAGACATACCACTATTTGCAAAATAGCACACAAAATCCACCGTATCCAGTAAAAGGAGTATTTTCCTTCGTTTTATGGGTTAGTGGTCTCGATAAACATTAATCTGCATTCATATCTTAAAGTTAAGGAGAGGAGTAAATATTATACCAACTACTAAGTTCAGACCTGAAAATGGTATATATAGTATGTACATAGAGATAAGAAAGCTGTGTTCCCCATATATGACAATGAGATTTGAGTACATACTATGTACACATTTACCCGGTTTACCACAATAATATGAAAACACCTGTAAAATCAAAGATGATAAAATCCCTTTATTTACCCGCGCGATATAATATTATTTAAGCCGGAAATTGGAGCGGCACAATTGTGGTTTTTGGTGTTGTGTGGAATTCTCTTAACATAATTTTAAGAGATACAACACACTCACCCGGTTTCCGAGTGCCGAGTGCTCACTTCATTAATTTCCAATTAGGAATAAAAAAACAAATATGCGCAATTTCTTCCAAATTGAAATCTTTATTCTGTAACTAGACCTCAAGCGTACTTTTAAATGTCTGAATATATATAATTCTATAACAATATAAATAGTAACATTATTGCAACTGACAAATCACTGGGCACACTTTAGCGGGAGATGTATATGTCTCCGGGTTCTTTAGACTAAAATACTGTTATCAAAGATGTAAAGGGTCTGCTGGCGTTAACATTGAAATGCGATATAATATAAAACAATAATAAGCTTATAATATAACTAAATAACGGAGATGTAGGGTGTCTACAATGTCAAAATCGATTTGGGTATGTAAAACGTCCCCACCAGGTTTTAGAGGTGTAGTCAAAGTCAAAAATAAAGATCAAAATACATCAAGGGAATGACTATTATAACTCTTATAAGTTAACAGTTTTTAAAACTAAGCTTCATGACAAGTATGTATTCAGTAGCTCAAACATTAATCCTAAAATATATTTATATACCTAATATAACTAATAACTAAAATTACCAGTATGTGAAGCAAACAATAGCAATTTTTATTCTATATCTCTAATATATTTACCACAACAAAAAAAAATGTTATGGTATTGTTTACGTTGTGATATGTACATAGTTAAATTTAATACACTGGACATTTAATCGTTATTTTGTGCAACAAGAGAGCAAAGTAGTTTTTTGTTGCGAGTTCTGATTTTGAGCCCCGAGCAAGCGAAGGGTTCTAAGTTAGAATTCTGAGATTTCTGAGTGTAGCAAAGGACTCAACAGCACGAGATGCAAAAAACTTTGCTCTCGAGTAGCACACACAACTTTTCACCTCATCAGCGAGAACACTATGATAATTCGGTAAAATTATTAGTACATTACATCAGAGGCCGGGAAAATGAGGATTTCCGGCCAAGTAGGTATATACGGCCGAGCGAGCGTGCGAGCGAGGCCGGATAGTGATTCGAGGCCGGGAATCCGTTTTCACGACGAGGCATGTATAGTGCTTTTCTCAAACATACAATGAAATATAAAAATATACTTCAAAGAATAACACTTAATATTGTTTGTCCGATATTTTCCGAATTTGACCGAATTTTAAAAATCCGATTTCAGATTCTGACTCAGGAGCCCCAAAAACCCCCGGATACCGAATTTCAGCCTCCTAGGACCAATTTGAAATTTTCTCCATACAAATCGATTTTTTTCGATAATTTCCGAATTTGACCGAATTTTCGGACAAGATTTCAGATTCATATTTTTGAGCCCCGAGAGCCCCCCGATACCGAGTTTTAGCCGCCTAGCACCAATTTGAAATTTTGAATCGTTTTTTTTTCGATATTTTCCGAATTTGACCGAATTTTCGGACAAGATTTCAGATTCATATTTTTGAGCCCCGAGAGCCCCCCGATACCGAGTTTTAGCCGCCTAGCACCAATTTGAAATTTTGAAAAAAAAAAAAAGTCTCTATCTTGAATTTTTTTTCCACAAGTGTCTAACAACCAACCTTTAAAAACAAAACCTGCTTTTTGTCAAACCAGCCAGCTGTGTGAATGAACTTGTTAAAACCAAAAAAAAGTTACTTTGCAGGCCTAGGCCTGAAAAGCAGTATGAAATCCCTTTACAGTCATCTCGAGTTGTTGCGCCCAAAAAGCGATACTTCCGAGCCTATTTTAAGGAACGTAAAGACAATATTTCATTGGATGTTTGAGAAAAAATTATTATTATAATTACAGTTTAAATTATTTTTGTTTTATATAATAGACACAATTATTTTAATATTCGGTCGTTGAAAATAATATATTGCAATTTAAACTTTTTCGGGTGTTTTACTTAATTTATGGTATAGGTATAACGCGTATCGGAACGTGTTCTTCTTTGAGGTCGGATTCGAAAATCGAATTTCGAAATAATATGATTTCATCACTCTCTTTTTCATATAGTTAGACAGATATAGTGCAGCGAAGTTCGAATGATTCGAATTTTTTAATTAACCTGTGGGTGAGGAATGACAATTCTGGACCATACATTAAAAAAAAGTTTCTTGGCACTCTCGCTCGAAACAAAATCGCATTTTGTTCACTGTTATCTCGCAGCAAAATCACCATGTTTGAGCTGTTGAGGTGAAAAGACTTTTTTTCTATTGAATCAAGGGTTGTACTACTGTTTGGAAATTTATTTTTCTCCAACTTGCTTGGAAATGTTCCCATTAATGTAGTAAAACTGGACCGCGAAATCGTTCGTTATATTAAGAAGGCGTTAATGAAAATTAAAAAAAATATATATTATTGGCCTTAGCCGGGAAATCAATATTATTTAAATAAGACGATTAAGTAAAAAACACACCTTCCGTTTATAACGTCTCATACAAATGAGGGTAATCTTAATTTGGCCGGTTACTGCATTTTTACTTTTAATTTTTTCAAAGACTTTGATAATTCACCATACAGCCAATTGTGCACTAAATTTAAAAAATAAAAACTATTATAAACTTTTTAATTGTTCTCTGCGTTTAGTTCTTGCACTGAACATTTTTTGCTCTGCTACTGTCAATGTATTTGAAATGTCGACAAATTTCGAATAACGGACAAACAATTTAAATAATAATCTTATATGCGGTTAATTTATTTTCATGATTCTTAGTTATTTATTAGAGATTTCTCACGAAAGTTTTAATTTTAATAATATGATGATATTTAATGAGTGGGTTGAAAATTAATAAGTGTACCAAACGTAAACAAATAAAAAATAAAACAGAAATGATTGTGTCCAAATCAATATAAAAGATATTTTGAACTTATGATCTTCTCCGAATGATAAATATGGTATGGTTTCTAAAGAAAAACAGTGTGTTTAGAAGTTGTTAATTTAACTAAAATTTATAATTACCTATGTGCATATTTTTTGTTATTGTGTTTTCATATATATTTAATTCTTATTCATATATTTTTTAAATCAAACATATGATTCGGACTCGAAATTTTATTCCTATCCCTAAAAAAAATAAGTACCAAATCAACTTCATGGTACTGATATATTAAATTAAAATGTAGATTGGTGATTATTTCCAAGCATATTTGGAGAAAAGCACTATACAAGCCTCGGCGGGAATGTCAGTTCGCAGATTCGTATTATTGAAGGACTCGGCTACGCCTCGTCCTTCAAAATCATACTCATCCACGAACTGACTTTTCCCGGCCTCGGCAGTAATATACTATTCCTGTCCAATAAATCAGTAACTATGAAATATACAAATGGTAAAGTAAATTGATCCAAAGGTAGTCACGTCAATATAACCTCGTTATTGGGCAGGATGGGTGGATAGGAGTATCGCACAAATTGATCGCAGTAGAATGTAAATGTATTCCGATTCAGGTGAATAGGGCAACTTATCCCGGTCCCGAGAGGAGTATGAAAATTATTTGGGCGCGTGCCAACGTTGCTCGGTTTGCGGCCAGCGCGTTGCCCATCCGACTCGATAACTAGTGCCCGCGTAATGTGCAAGCCACTTCGAAAGTGCATCATTTGTCTCCCTTACGTGTTAAACATGTGTGTTATGTCAATTTCACTGCCAATATCGTTGCATACGCAATTATAACGGTAACTAGATCTCTTCCACGCTCGACGACTGCGCAGCCGATGTCCAATCAAATTATACGAATGACACAACAAAACTGTACTGTTTTAGTGTTATGAACATTGTAGTTGGAGGGAATATTTACGTTAGTCACGATCCGTATTAGCCGGGGCGTTTGCTTACGTGAAACAGTGTTTATGTTGTTAAGGTAGAAATCTGTTACCAGTACAGCCGACAAGAGTTGACCTGGTACCTATTCTTGCTTTCAGGTGAGTAACGGCAATGTCATCGATACGGGAACCACAACCCTACTGGTATTTACTATTTGATATTATCGGCACTTAGCATGTGAATGCAACGTATAATCGTTAAAATAAGACTCATTAATCCGACATCTATCCGCGGCTACGCATCAGACGGTATATGCCTGCAGATGCAATTAACCGTGTATGTTTAAGTCGTTTAGCAATTTTAAACTCTATATCACACTTTTGTTTCATCTGGGAATATTGTTATGTGTGCAAGCATGTTCGTATAATTTCGTAGGTTCATTAAAAGCCTGTCGGTAATAATTTCATTAAGTGTTCTCATCAGCATGATCTCTGCGTCAATTAGTACGAAAACTTTTCGCACGTGATAATGAACTTAGCTTGTGATAACTTCCAAATTAGGTTCATTTTATCGTTAATTTTCATTTCTCTGTTTATTTTAACGTAGTATTCAACATTAAATTAGTTGTCTATTTTGATTTACTATTAAGTTATACTTCAATACTTATATACGATTGGGATGTTGTTTCTTAGCTACACTAACGTAGTTTATCTTTATATTTACTTCTCCATATTAGTAGCGTTCCTTATTTACGCAGAGGCATATAACTAGGCATTTACTGTGCATTACTTTTATAGGTTTCATTGACTATCTTAGTGCGTAATCTATCTGTCTTGTGTCAATCGGTATTTTCCTGATATAAAGTTGCAAATCGATTTTTACAATGCAACTTTAATACCTTTATATAAGCCGATGAAAATTCGCTTTTATGGACGTTACCTCTCTTATATGGTAAATTTTTATAACTGGCTGGCTTTATAGCTTTATTATCTTAATTTATAAGATATAACAAAAACGTCCAATCGAAGAATTGTGTGAATATGCAGGGTGTGTATGTACATCGTTTGCCAAATTAAAATGGGGGATAGAAGGGGTCATTTGCTATCTCCTACGGCCCCTAAAAAAAATCTTTGGCCCACGGATTTTTAATGTTTTTTTTTATTTTTTTTGGGAAAACCTAGAGAGCAACTCGTTTAAACTGAAATTACAAGAAAGTTTCAGTGCCTAGACCTGATTTTTTTAATTTTATTGCAAGGTGTAATGTTGTACGGTTCTGTCAAAATCAAAATTACGAGCAACAAGTCGGGTCTAGTTATGTTTTTATTGACCCAGAAACGTCTTTCAATATCCAATGAAACTGAAACTGTGATTACCATTTAAAAAAAAACTACAAAAAACATCTCTTGTCTTTCCTCTTTCTAATGATGTATACAATAATGCCATACAAACCTTGCAAAACTTGTCAATTTTGTGCAATCCCTATTGCAGGCAAATTTGATACGTATGCAGGATTTTGTCTAAATAACTCACTAACTAGGCAATAATCTTGATAATCAAATTTTATTCATAATAACACATCATCAATTACAATTTATAAAAAAAATATTTACAAATCTTGCTGGAATTGCCTTCCCTCATTGCGTATGTACGTGTAGGCACTATCCCTTATTTCGACCATGGTGGTTCGTAATCGAACTTCTTCCTTAATGACGGCGATTGGGATAAATCTTCCCTAGATTGAACTTCCGTGGCGTATACCTAGAGATGTACCGTTCCCGAGAACGTTCTTTCCCCATACAAACCGAGAAACGTTCCTGAGAACGGCACATCACTGCGTATAGATCTTTTGCCGGTCCCCAGATGTAAAAGGCCAACGGGGTTAGGCTAGGTTAGGATTGGGAGTCCCGCATAACTACCGGGGTCCGTCCCCGCACCCTGGTGGTATGCATAACGCATTTTCCCCTCTTAAAAAAAAAGGGTTAGGTTTGAGGAGGCTTGGGCAGCCTTTGCGGCCTTCAATGATGATGTCATGTCGTAGAAGGAGGCGGCTGAGCGGGAGCGCGAGGTTGACGCAAATGCGCATCCACAGCGGCGCAGAAGACAAAGTAGGCGGCGATTGGCCTACGCAGGCCGGATGATGCCGCCCTAACGAGAGTCTGCGGTTGATGGATCGGGAGACCATTGCCCGCAGTAAGAGACCCTGAGCTGGAAGGCTCCTCATCAGTGTTCTAAGGCGCCTTCAGTAGAGTGGAGACGGCCCTGTAAGGGCAGCGCTGTGGTTGAGTGCAACAGCGTTCCCGGAACCCATACCCACCTGGCCCCTGGTGTGTACGTGGTATTGACCAAAAACAACGTTTTATTCCGCACACCGATTATCAGCCGAATGCGTCCCTATTGCACAAAATTTACGAACTTATGAATTTGTGTAAGGTTTGTATGGTATTATTGTACATCATTAGAAAGAGGATAGACAAGAGATATTTTTTTTACAATTTCAAGAGCATGAGCCTTAGTAGGTACTTTTTTTGTAAATGATAATCAAAGTTTCAGTTCCACTGAATTGTGACGTTCTGTAAAACATTTCTAAAACATTTCTAGGTCATTAAAAAAAACCTAGGCCCGATTTGTTGGTAATTTTGATTTTGATAGAACCGTATGTACAACATTACACCTTGCAATAAAATTAAAAAAAATCAGGTCTAGGCACTTAAACTTTTTTGTAATTTAGGTTTAAACGAGTCGTTCCATACGATTTTCCAAGAGAATTAAAATAAATGTCATAAGAAATCCGTGACAAGATGTGTCATCAAGTATCAGGCAAGACACAAGACTGGAAACCTTGGACCTCGAACTGTGTAAAACAAATTAGTTTTAAAAGTAGGATATGAATAGTATTTGTTTAAAAGTATATCATAGTAATAAATAAGGCAATCTGGGACTTTTCTTTCGGCGGTTCTTTCTCCTCAGTAAGCCTTATCTGGTAGATATTTTAAACAAAATAATAAATGCCCTTCTGGCACATGTGTAACTGTCTTTACACATTAGGCCCATCTGGCATGTATGAACACCTTTATTTTAAATTAATATTTGTAAAATGGGTAGTTGCACAAATGTAACTTTGACAGAGAAATATTGTGTTTTCTTAGTCAATCTTTGACAACGGTATCTGTAAAGGTACCGAAACGTTGGGGAGGCTCAAATAATTAATAAACGCGATATAATCCGCTAAAATTCTTTATTTAAATATGGAAAGTTTAATTTAATACAAAATATCTATACATTAAGTCAAATTTCTAATTAAAATCGCCATTAATTTATTAAATAATAAAAAAAGTTCACCCTCCCACATACTACACACTTTTTAAAGCGTTTTTGTATTTCACCATGAATAATTCCCGCCATAAAAAATAAACTTTAGGTGGCTGTAAAAAAATAATTACTCAGGATATTGACGTTCCAGCTAATTAAAAAACACGCTAAATTTGTTTACTGTAAATACACACAACAAATACGGCATAATTGCTGCAAATAATAAACATATAGTTTGTTGAAAACCAGAGTTAACTAAGTAACAAGTACATTACTACTTGAAACAACATTACTACTAGATAGGTACGATGTTTTGAAGAGTATTGACAAAAAAATTAAAGTTTTGGTTGTGATCAAGCGATTTCAATGCGTTCAAGGCCTAATCCTAACAAAAAACGGTCCCTAAAAAATAATAATAATAATAATAAAAAACTCGATTGGGCTATTTAGACTTGTGATGTCAAGATACATTAAAGCTTGAAATATGCGAATATCGTAGAATTAAGTTAGTGTTTCTGTTTTTATCAAGATATGATTTACAGTGTACTTACTAAGTAAATATATTTATAGCCTTCTAGTTTTTTTTTTTATGTGTAGTATGTGAGAGGGTTTTTGGTGCGAAATGAAAAATGTATAAAAACTCGATTTAAAAATATCTATCACAGATTGGACTTAGACATATTGGGGTCAACCTCTTTCAATTAGTCTCTTTATCAATCACCTGCTAAAGTTCCTACCATAGAGTAAATTATATATACTGAGATAGAGTCATCAGCTTCCTTTGTGTACTAGCGCCATCTATTGAGCGAGTTTCGAGTTATCTGTGTCATGTACATATGTATATACATAGCAATCGCTATATGCACTGTACTGTAGGTACTTTCAATACATATTATATATGATTCATCTCACACTTAACATAATAAGTGGGCTTTAAAACTAGTTATGCTTGTAGGAAGGTATAAAAAAGACACATTTATAATTAATTATTTTTATTTCCTTAATTTTGGGGAACATAATTAGAACAAACGCTTACCACAGGTAGACACACAACATTTTTTACTTTAAAATAGTTTAAAACGAGGCAATCGTGATCCATTACACAAAGCCGGGATCGAAATTCTTCCTGGAACTTTTGTCGTCGGAATCCAAGTTAGCGTAAAGGTCAACAACGTAGAGCAGATTCGCTAATATCCGTAAAGCACAGCCGAAGTAAATTTCTTATACCCGTTTGAATATCCACCAGAAAACAAACTTGTCCATAATCCATAATCCATATAAAGTAAACTGTCAAACAGCACTACGCTACACGTTCCTCTACACCGAATTGTATTAACTAAGTAGTCTTTGAGTTTTCTTTCTTCTATTGTTTTTTTACATTAAAAAAAATACGCATTTGTCATTTTCCATTTTTTTTGTGGATATTAAATTTTTGTGACAATCATCATATAACTGCTTAAAATATAATAGGTGAAATCTAAAAAATAAATGAGTGGAATGGAACGGGGATCTAATCTTAAGCCGTAATGTTGCCTGTAATGATAAATTAAAATAATGCTTCATAATCTTTCACAATAACTTATAATTATGTTTTTATTATATGTTTATTTATGGATAAAATAATAACATAAAAACAGATTTCATTTTAATAACACTAATTCAAATATTGAATTTTGCTCCATCTATCGAGCGAATCTCGTATAAAACGCACGCAAGTTTTAATGTATGAAATCTGTAAAGTACTGAGTGAAATGCCCCTGGTTCCTACATCGTATTCCAAACACCCTGTATATGTAGTACATTCAGGAATAATTTAGCAATTTGTAACACGTTCCTGTATTAATTCTACTGGATTATATTATAATCCAACATTTTTTAAGCAATTAGCAACAAGGAATAAAAATTCTATGTCTCTAAATTAACGGCCCACGAAAAATTATATAATTAGGCGGCATCTGTAAGGATGTTCAATTACAGACGGTTAATTATTATATCAATAGTCTATTCTATTACAACAAGTGTAGGCGATAAAACCGCCTTAAACGACTAAAACATCAGCTGGAAACCGTATAACGAGATTAATGAGACTCCAGTACTTACTTACGGATTTATTCGCTTTATAATATTATTTTATGTAAGCTTTTACAATCAACGTTTATTTCAATCTTTTAAAGCCTGCTAGGGCGGAACTTAGTTTTATACCTCGTTAGGACACGGTAATCGTTGGGCAGGCGGAGTAAATACATGTCCGGTCCAAGCTTTATTAAGGGAGTTGGGGAATTTACCCGCCTGTGCATAACTTATCAGTGTGAGATCAAACAAATCAACGTTATAGCGCGTCACCTTTGAGAGTTGTCGTGGATCGAAGTACCATTAAGGCCTCGCCTGGACACGTGCCAGAGTTGGGGTATTATTAGCTCGTCGACAACGTCTGAGTTAATCAAGCTCAAATAAGATCAATATTTCCCGTAGGTGATGGTCCAGGGCCGGCGTCCGGTGCCTGTCACGCAGGATTACGAACCAGAACCGACAACGATGTACGCCGCTCGTTTGAAACTTCAATTTACGTCTTAACCTAATTATGTCGACAACCAACACGTAAACAAATTAATCTTTCGTAAAGAGACAAGGTTCATGTAATCGAATTCCAGAATGTCTTCTTAGAGCTCGATAGAAACGGATTCTCGACGCGTGTAACCCATAAGTGGATTTGATATGGGGTTCAGAATTTTAGTTTATGAATTACTCTTGCAGATGGTTGTTTGTCGCAAATGGAATGCGCGTAAACATACATCATTTGTTAAGTCATGCTGTATATCTTCGACGTACGTTGAATGGCGCTATATAAATAGAGTGAGAACTGGGTATGCATTCAAAGACCGATGCCAAAAATTAAGTGTTTATGAATGATAAGTTGTATCTATCAGTCAATATCCTATATAATCGCAACGAAATCGCTTTACCGAAATCAGCAAAAATATAAGTAATTGTTACGATATTCAAAAGTTGCTCTTGTGAATATATTCATGCATAATAAGCTAGTTGACTCTGTTAAATTGTATTGAACTAGTGTTTATATATTTTTCAGTTCATAAACGTAGAAGATAGCAGAAAGAAATGTATTAGAAAATGTGGTTTTTATTTTGTATTTTAAAAAAAGCTTAAAACGCTGTCGGCTATTTTCGCTCATGCATGATAGTGACGTCACCGGTCCCGTAAAGTAAACTGAAGGGCTACCCCAACGAATCCGAATAGTGCCGTCCCTCTCGATCTCCTGTAAAGTATATTTGAGTGAGCGGGACGGCACTATACGATGGTCGAATTTCGAACAGCAAAAATTGGGGGACGGCGTTTGTGTCTGTTTATGAAAATACTATTTTCAATTAACAAAATTTACCTTTCTAGCTCCCACATAAATACAATACATTTCTTTTAGAGCTAGTAATAAGATCATTATTGACGATTTCAAATATATTTCAAAAATGGGTCAACTAGCCTTTAGACACTATATCTTCGGCAAGATAAGCCTCCTTATTATAAAAGATATCCGTCGACCATTTAATATTCCGTATTAACGCAGAATTAACTACGTACTTTTTTCATTACCAAACGAGCATTTACTTCGCAAATGAACTGAATATTAGTCTTAATAATTATTTCGAGACATCATAATCATTTGGCGAATTCTATAAGTAGTATTCATACTACAAAGTGCTGTTTACTTTCTATACTTACTATGTAGCGTGACCATTCGCTTGAGAATTTCTGCGTTCCAACAAGAGAAACGCTTAGCTGAGTAGTTAAGTTTTATTAATGGCATTACCTAAGTACTCGGGCTTTTGTTTCAGCCATTGCAATATTCGTTATGGTTCAAGCCTCATTTGACCTTCTTCTTAAAGTTTAAATGTTACACCTTTTGGAGAATTACGAACGAAAGTAGCCTTGAGACCGCTTTACGTCGCTCTCAAACTAGTATTTAATGTAAACTGCGTGTTTATGAACTAGTTATGAAAATCTGTAGTCCTGAAACATAATATTGACTTGAGGTACTGGGCTCCTTAATCATTTAATGACCGAACTTATTCTCTAGCGCCGTTCATAACTTTTCAAGTAAGGAAGCATTAGATCACATTTAATATATATCGTGCGCTGCTAGCTGAAACGAAAATGCATTTACCACGCACAGAGAAATTCCCTGTGTATTTACTGACAAAGTGAATCGAGAATCCAATAATTGATTTTAATACAAATTAAAGTCCGGTATACCTATTCCGCAAATGTTAATTTAATTAACGTTTAGGTTCGGTAAGGGTGCACAAATCACGTGAGGTTTTTTCGGCTACTTTTTCCGCCAAAATTTCGTAAAATAGACTCGCTATTTTGAAGTTTTTAACAAGTAAAGATTTATTTTTAACAAAACCGAGTGATAATATCGATTTTTGTCTTAGTTCGTTCACTGTAGAAAAATACGTATATCGTGATTTTTTCGTGACCCCCTCTCCCCCCTATTGAACCTCACGTGATTTGTGCACAAGCCCCAAGATATGTCATAATTTATTTTCTCTCACTTTTAGTTCCCTACGCGGATTCAGTTTGATTGTGTTTGTCTATTAAATACGGACATACCCGATGAGATGACAATACTGAAGTGCCAGCATAACCCGCACGGTAGTAAGGTACACTCAAAAATTTGTATTCCGTATGTTTGTTGAATAAATCATTCTTACACCAGAAAGCCTGTTGTTAACAGCTTTAATCAGTCCGATATTATATTATAATATAATGCATAGGTACGCTTACCGTAGATATAATGTTGTCGTAGGTATGTAAAGGAATGGTAAGCACTAGGAAAAAGAAACCGCGTTAATTAACGGTGCCGGCGACCCATAAAATGGGCTACAGGGTGCAGTTTCAATGAGATTGCTTCCGCGAGTCGAGTGCATGTTGACTTTACTGTTGTCGAGTACGTGATGCGCCCCGCTATATTTTCTGTGAGAATATGAACATACATGTAGATATTGTTTAATTTTTATATGTTCAGTGAGCATCTAAATTAGCTGATAATTTTAGTATACAATAAGCCATAAGCCAGTAGTAAAATTGACAGCTGCGTTTGATGCTGACCGTGCATCATACATAATTATATTAATATACTGGACAAGTTTGCTTGTATTACCGAACAGATATTTGCTCAATATAGTAATTTATTGTCACTGAATTGCACAAATAACATAAACATAGTACAAATACCAGAGTTATGTAAGATTTTGTTGAAACTGAACAATCCTAAATTTAGGCCGGCGCTGATAAAATTGAGAGACATATTAGCTCACCATAATTTTGCTATTATATGTATTATGATCATCTTATAAAGCTATAATGCATCATTCATCCCGGTATTCCATCATTTTGACGCCCGCTGCTTGCCCCATTTCCACGAAGAATGTTAATATAACGTTATGTTTCGATATTTAGTGGCGCACTGAACCGTTTAAAGTGGGTACGAGAACGTCAGCTGTGCTTACCGCATACCATGCATTTGTAACCTCAACGTTAAGGTACGGTATAATTTTCTGGGGCAATTCAACTGACCGTGAAATTATATTTCGAGCCCAAAAAAGATGCGTAAGGTCAGTATGCGGTGCTGCTCCTTCAGAATCATGTAGGCCATACTTTAAACATTTAAATATATTGACACTTCCTAGCCTTTACATTTATGAAATGTCGGTCTTTGTTAAACAGAACCCTCATTTATATCATAGCTTCAACACCACACGTCTTCGTCATAGGATATTACATCATGTAGTACCTAATACAGCATTGTATCAAAAAAATGTACTTGGAATGGCTCCAAAAATATATAATAAATTACCACTACAAATTAAATCTGTACAAGAGCTCAGTATGTTCAAAACCCTCCTAAAAAAATTACTAGTCGATAAGTGCTACTACACTGTCAACGAGTTTTTGGAAGACATAATTTAAGTACTTAGTATAAATAAGGTGACATGCATGCCCTTACAATTTGTATGCCGAAAGGCGCCGCATAGTGAATCTATAGCATAATGTAACAACCTGTATACCTATGTTGGACAAATAAAGATTTTATGATTTATGATTTATGATTTATGAACGGGTCACGGCTTTACGAATGATCAAGTTAGCTCACCCGACGTGAACTAAGTGGCTGTTGTTTTAAATTTCACTTTCAACTTATTTATTAAATAAGTGATTTTAATAGAACATTCCATGCACATTCCAAGTAAGTTATTTTATTGAAACGTGTGACAGTCGCGCAAACCGAAGAAAATGTCGCTTATTGTTTTTTTTCCAGTGTAGTGGCCGAATTCGATAACGGTTGTTTCTTTTTAATGGCTGAACGATATGATGTTGTGTCTAAAAAATATATTGAAACAAAGGAAGGTTGCTTTTCAGGCGAGGAGCTTGAAATGTTGGTTGAAATATCATTTAATACTCCCTTCGTGTCGACCTCCCTACCGCACCCTAAACGTAAGACTTCCAAGTCTATTATATGGAACACAGTGTTAATATTTCATAGCATATTTAAGAAAATATATTGTATGTGCATACATTTAATTTCCTCAATCTGCCTCGTTTGCACAGCCCTCATTCATTAGTCCATTACATACTGGCAGATGTATAATATTACGTAACTCGTATCCTGGAATTCCCATGATACAGCTGAATTTCTCTGGATTCTAAATTCGAACTGAGTAGGGTTCCTTACGCTTAAATTTACTTTTACCCTTTTACAAATACTCCTCGATCTCTAAAGGACTAAGTGTCAAAATACCTAAATCCCAGAATGCCTATTTTTTTTCTCATTACACCGGATTCTTACTATGGCTGAATTTTAAAATGTCCTAGTGTCAACACCATAAATAATTTATTATATGCAGAACAACCAAATGGTTGTGGTAAATAATTAAAAAATACCTAAATGAAAAAGTCTATTTAACCTTGATCAAAATCAAAACGTTTATTCTGTAAGTAGGGCACTTTCACATGTCCGGAGGAGACCTCTGTTGAGAAGAAAGCCGAAAGAAACTTAACAGTAAGTCATTTTTTTGGGACTGTACCTACCTATCATAGTTTTGGAAAAATTGAATGTATTTTTCACGATCAATCACGACGTGTTGAAAAATTTAATTATTCACCCACACATATAGTTACTGGAATAATTAAATCTGACGAATTGAATTGACGCTTGTCAAATATAATTTAGGCATTTTGACTCTGTGACATTTTACCATACAGCTATTTTCGGATGAAGTTGTTTTGAATTTTCAGTAAGTATTTGAAAGACATGTAATAATGTTTTAATATTTAGGCATTTTAGGATGAAGACGTTTAAGGTCACAGTTTTTAAGACTTTTCTTCATGTAAAAAAATAGACATTTTCATATTTAGGTATCATGGGCGCATGGAAATTTGAAATTTAGTGAAATTCTAGGCAATTTGCAATTTAGTCGTAATAAACCCTACTCGCTTTAACTTATTAACATATATATCATTGAGCTGTCGAGCAGACAACAATTACTTTTCTTTTGTATTCTTGTCGATGTTGTATTGTATTATATTATTTATTGCTTGTGATTATTTATTGCATAATATGCAATAAATAAACATAAGTAAAATAAAAAAAATACGTTATCCATCACATAATCACGTCATTATTACACATTACCTGACATCTGACATACTTAATGCACATAAATTCTATAAAGATCGATTAGCTTATTTTTAATTTCACCTGTAACTAGAACTTATCTACAGCATGATACGCAAGCTTAAGGCTGCCACGTCCCTTGTAAGTCCGCCGTTGATCGGTGAACTCTTTTTACGCCTCCTTTGAGCTGCTTATTATTATTACCACTTATTACAACGTCGTGCCTCGAAGCAGTCAGAGGGAAACTCATTTTATCTTGTGCTCAGGGTGTTCATCTGGAACAAACGTTAGAACAATACAAATATTAACGAGAACAATACTACAGAGTGTCTTTTATGTACACGACTGCGCAAACAGCAAAGCCAGGATAATCATTTATTATGAAGAGCGAAATGTTCGGCTGCGTGTACAGTAAGTACAGTTCTGGAAAACTCTGACGCGTTTTATAAATATTTCAGCATAATTTGTTATGTTGTTTTTCGCGCGTATTTGAGTAACGATGTATGTGGGAATATGTATTACTTCGTAGCATTGAAACGGCTGGATGATGGATGGGTCCATCTTAATACCAAGGAATGGACGGATTTATCAAGTTGCAATTCGTGTTCAGCTGCCATATTGCTGAAGATCTGTTTAACATAATTATGTAGATATTTGTTTTAATATTGTAGAGGACAACCGCGTCCGTCGGCAATCGTCTACATGGACACTCCGAAACTCAGCGATGAGTAAGGAGCGAATGGACTGTAAAATAGAAAATAGGTAACGAACGGACGAATACGAAAACGCAAACTAAAAATCAACGGTATATATTTACACAAAATTAACAAAACACAACAAGGATCGGAAAACACTTAAATTTACTCTTAACTAATATAGTCTCTGTCTAAAATGAATTTAACACTGATCGCGGACCGATGGTACTACGCTAACACTGATAAACTAAATTCGCGGACCGATGGTACTACGCTACTGTATACAAAGATGGTTAATACTCGGAAGTAAAGTGGAGAAGTGACACGGTGGCGGATCGTTGATCAACGCCCTGACTACGGAGTGATACTCTACGTAGACTAAGGAATGACTGTGATGAACTGTGTGGCGGATCGATGATCAACGCGCGGACTACGGAGTGGTACTCTACGTAGGATACAAGATGACTGTCGAACTGTGTTACATAGAAAAATGGCCGTCCTTTTATACAATTCTGCCTAGAGGCCAGGGGGACGCCCGCCCTGTCTTTCTACATTAAATTACCAAAGTTATACATGACTGAGCTTAAAACTAACTTATTCTACGGATTGACGCCGTTAGAATTTACAATATATCTGCGTGTTTACGCTGTGGGAGCTCCCGTCCGACTGTGAGGCGTGAAAATACCTAAAGATTCTTTGTCCCCGGCAAGAGGCCGTCTCGCTCGCACCGTCCGAGATATACACTCGCGCGGTCGCTCTTAACGCGCTGCGCGCCGTGAGACTCGCTCAGTCTCTGATTTCTCGTGCTCTCGGACGGTTACGGCCGGGACAATGTTCTACAAATTACTCTATTTACTGGAATCTACATTCTTACAAAGTTTCAAATTAATCTATAATTTTTCCTCAATTTTTACATCGAACGTAAACAAAGATGACTCATCTGTTTTCGGCCAAGAAGGGAAAGTTTCCGATGAGTCACCTTTGCTTTGACGTGGTCTTTTTACTAAGACATGACGGGAGCTCTAACATGAAAATAATTTACACAGGGAAATTTAATTAATTTCAGCCGCTTATACGGGCAAACGATCTTATATCTAAGCATTGAATAATCTTTATTTATTTTCTCTCTTAAAACTAAATGCGTTGCAAAGCTGTCCGTAACAGTCTCCCCCCGTCGAGCTGCCGCGTAGACTCGGGTTGCATGGGGAGGACAGCTTCCGCACGGGCGTCGAAATACGCCGCCCTTGGTGTGCACGTTCGCGCTCTGCACCTCGCCGTCGGGACCCGGATGTGTTGCCTCGTTCCTCGGGTCCACGGAGACGTATGTGAGTGGCCGGGCGTTGACATCGCCTCGGCCTCGGCGAGCAGCGTCGTTGGCTCCTCTTCTTGGCGCCATGGTTGGGCGCGCCGTTGTGGCGCGTGATGTTGTCAGGGCGCGCGCTGTGGTAGCGCGTCGCGACGGTGGCGTCAGGTGGCGCGCTATGATTGCGCGTGGCGTCGTCTCGTGTGACGCGACGCTCTTCTCCCCCCGTTGTGCGACAGCACTGAAGCGGGGGCAACGCCTGGCGGCGTTGAGTGTGTGCGCTGCATGGTGGCTGCGCTTCGTGTCGGCTGTAGCTCGACACAGCTGTGGCGGGCGCCGCGGCGGGCGCCGCGGCGTGAGTGGCGGCAGGCGACGCGGGTGGCGTCGCGGCCGAAGTAGCGGCAGGCGTCGCATCGGGTGAGGTGGCAGGCGACGCGGGTGGCGTCGCAGCCGGAGCAGCGGCGGGTGCCGCGGCGGCAGTGGCGGCTGGCGACGCGGGTGGCGTCGCGGCCGGAGCAGCGGCGGGTGCCGCGGGGGCAGTGGCGGCTGGCGACGCGGGTGGCGTCGCGGCCGGAGCAGCGGCAGGCACCGCGGCTAGAGTGGTGGCAGGCGACGCGGCGGGCGCCGCGGCGGCAGTGGCGCCTGGCGACGCGTCAGGCGTCGCGGCGTGCGTCATCACCCTCTGTCGTTGTGTTTTCAGCCGGTTGTATTGGGAGATCCGGCTGATGTCGGGCAGCGGTGTCGTCCACACGCTCGTAGCCGCGACTTGATGCGGCTGGGCTTCCGTCGCTTCTTCTGAGGGCGGCGTCGGCGTCTCCTGTGGCCACTCCGCTTCAGGCTGCCACAGGAATTTGGGGCCGTTGTACCACCGGGCGCCTATGTCCAGGCGACGCGCGCTGTCCGCCCTCTTCTTTGCGCGTTGACGTGGTGTCTGCGCGCGTGGCGTCGTCGTGCGCGTTACGACGCCTTCCTCCCCCCGTCGACTTGTGGCGTCGGAACGGGGGCAACGCCGTCGGCGTTGTTTGCGCGGCGTCGCGGCGGGCGACGCCACTGATGTAGCATGTAGTTGGGGTGACGCCGCTGGCGTCTCTTGCAGGCTTCTTGGTGGGTTCGCTGTGTGCGAGGTTACACCGCGTCGGTGTGAGCACGCTGTCTGCAGTGCTTCTTTTGCCATTCCGTGTCGGTGTATGGCGTGGCCGTCGTCTCGGCGTAGGCGGCGGGCGTCGTCTTCTCCCCACGTTGGCACGTACTGTGTTGTTCGGGGTGACGCCGCCGGAGTGGATTGGTTGCAGGGACAGTCTTCCTCTGCTGTAGGCTGCCATCGCTTGTCTTCGGTCGGCGCGTTCCGTAGGGACTTGAGTGACGCCGTCACGGGCTGGGGCTCACGTAGTGGCGTCGGGTCGTCTACGGCGTGGCAGTGCAGCACTGCATGCTGTCTGCTCGAGTGCTGCTGCGGCGCCGTCCCGAAGATCACCCAACCCAAGGGAGATAGTTGGGCGGCGGGTTCGTTGCGTCTGCCCACGCGGAGAGCGTAAGGCAGCATCAGGTGCCAATGGTCGGCACCGATGAGGATGCGTGGGCGGGCTTGGCTGTAGCAGGCTGCGCCCATGTCGGTGAGATGCGGGAACTGTGTGACGTCGCTTCTCTCTGCCCGTTGTGCGCGTAGGCCCAGGTCATCGACGGTGCGTAGCTCGATTGGATGCGCAGGGCCGCCTGTCTGGCTGCGCACGTGGGCGTGTACTCGCCGACTCTTCTCGCTGGCAGCCATGGATCCCACGCCTTGTATGTGTAGGCGCGTGGTGGCGCCGTCGGCGCCGATCTCGTCTGCCAGGCTCTCTTCCATGAGCGAGATTGTTGAGCCCTGGTCCATCAGAGCGTAGGCTTGTGTTTCGCCGCGTGGTCCGCCAATGATGATCGGGATGATCTTCAGTAGCACTGAAGTGGTGTGTCCGAACTCCGCCGTGTTGGAGGTAAATTCGGAAATGCATGCCGTCGTCTCGGGTGCATCGTCTGTTGTGCGCGTAGCGGGGCGCCGTCGCGGCGCTGCTGTGTGTTGCGCAGTGATTGGTTGTGGCAGAGCGGCTGGCGGAGCACTCGGCGTCGCGACGACTTGCTCAGTCGCGATGGGGGCCGGCGCGTACGGATAGGGCACGTACGGGACGGCTTGTTGCATCGGTGTATACGGCGCTGGGGCGTTCAACGTATACTGTGGTGCGTTCGGTGTCGCGGCGAATTGCTCAGCCGCGTGGGGTGCCGGCACATACTGGCGGTAGGCGAACGGCTCGGTGGTACACGGCGCTGTGGCGATCAACGTGTACGGCGCGTTCGACGTCCAAGTGTGTGGCGGTGCTGGCTGCGCCCTGTCTGGCGCGTTGCTCGGCGTTGGGCTTGCATCGGCGTGTAGCAAGCGGTGATGCGGGTAAGTGCACCCGGGGACATCACAGCCGCGGGCGCGGCACTGGTCGCGGCGATGCCGGCGGTCCAGGCACGTGACGCAGAGCTTGTTGTTTCGGACCCAATCCCATCGGGCTCCGATTGTGATCTCGCGTAGCTTGCGGCAGTTTGTAGTGGAGTGAGTGCCGCCGCAGTATAAGCAGCCGTCGGCGTGCTTTGTGGCGTATATGTGCGCACGATCTTCATGAGGGCGTCGTACGTCTCCTCTTCCGGCGCCGCCGCTTGTTGCTCGGTTGTCTGGGACGCGCTGTGATCCCCGTAGCTCGGCGGCGGGCGTCGGTCTTCTGTGCGGCGCCTTAGCGTGCGAGAATTCCATCTCGGCATCGCTCTCTTCAAGGAGGAACTCCGCCATCAACATGAGTTCGTTTTCGGCGGAGCTCAGGTGTTCCTTAGCGTAGGAACACCAGCGACTGCGCAAGTGTGGGCTCAGTCGCTCGGTGACTTCTCGGATGAGAAGCGGGTTGGCGCCGTAGCTTCGGCGGTCCAGGTCCACAAGCGTCGACACGATGTTCATGATGCGTATGGCGAATTGGTTGAGATCATTGGCGCTCGGTCCGAGCGGCGGCATTCTTCGCAGCTCGTCGATGGCGCGATCAATGAGTAGATCGGTGCGCCCGAAATTCTTCTTGAGGACCCGTATGATTAGGTCGGGTCGAGCGGACGAGGCGATCATGTGCTGCACACATTGACGGGCTTCTCCTCGCAGGCAGTGTCGCAGGCGTGCGACATTTTCGTATGCGGAGTACTTGTAGCGTGCGGTGCTCTCGGTGTAAGAGTTGTAGAAAGTGAGCCATTCGCTTGGCTCCCCGGAGAATGGCGGCAGCTCGTAGACTTGTTTCGGAGGCGGCCGCATCATGGTTTCAATGGTGTCGGTGAGGCGGTCGATCACACGGTCTCGACTCGTTGAGCGTTCTCGACGGCTGTATGGTGTCCGGGGCTCCTCTTCGTGTCGCTTGCGTGTCTCGCGTTGCGGTGTAGGATCCCGTGTCTGCCTCGCTTGGTCCGCGTCGGCAGGTTGGACGTTGGACAGCCAATCGTTGACGCGTCGCTGTGAGTCGGCTTGTGAACCGCCGGCCCGAGATTGCTCGTCGATGCGCTCCATTTCGACGGCGAGCCTCTTTTCTACGAGCTCGCGTTCCAGACGAATTTCTTCAAGTCGGAGTTGCTGGATTTGTTCCATTGCGGCGAGTTCTGCTTCTTGGCGGCGCATGTCCGTAGTGTTCGACGCTCGAGAGTGAAGTGATGACGGTCGGCGCGGCGCGTGGGCTTTATCACCGAACGTGACGTTGAGGTCGCGCCGCTGCGCGCGGGCCTCTGATTGGTCGGCCGGCGCGGAGTGCTGTGATTGGCCGGCCGACGCGGCCGGCGCGGTGCGCTGTGATTGGTCGAAGCGCTCGGCGTTCTTCGACATCCGTTTTTCTAGTTCGATGCGCCAAGTCGCAGCATCGGTTGGCGGCGAAACTGGAGCTTCTTCGGCGGGAGACTCGGGCGAGTCTGTCTGATACTGCAGTCCCGAAGGGCCCGGACGGGCATGAGCAGCGGGCGGTGAATGTGCGACTGCAACATTTGCAACCGCGAATCGCTGCAAGTCGACTGCAGCCTGTGTGCGCTCGCGCTGCACGCGTGCACTCTCCTCACTTTTATTCCCGCGTGTATTAACCATTTTGTTGACGATTGGGAAAACCGCACTTTTCCCGCTACACAAACGAACCTAAACTAAACAAACTAATTCCGATCCGGTTCGAAGGACCAAACAATGTAGAGGACAACCGCGTCCGTCGGCAATCGTCTACATGGACACTCCGAAACTCAGCGATGAGTAAGGAGCGAATGGACTGTAAAATAGAAAATAGGTAACGAACGGACGAATACGAAAACGCAAACTAAAAATCAACGGTATATATTTACACAAAATTAACAAAACACAACAAGGATCGGAAAACACTTAAATTTACTCTTAACTAATATAGTCTCTGTCTAAAATGAATTTAACACTGATCGCGGACCGATGGTACTACGCTAACACTGATAAACTAAATTCGCGGACCGATGGTACTACGCTACTGTATACAAAGATGGTTAATACTCGGAAGTAAAGTGGAGAAGTGACACGGTGGCGGATCGTTGATCAACGCCCTGACTACGGAGTGATACTCTACGTAGACTAAGGAATGACTGTGATGAACTGTGTGGCGGATCGATGATCAACGCGCGGACTACGGAGTGGTACTCTACGTAGGATACAAGATGACTGTCGAACTGTGTTACATAGAAAAATGGCCGTCCTTTTATACAATTCTGCCTAGAGGCCAGGGGGACGCCCGCCCTGTCTTTCTACATTAAATTACCAAAGTTATACATGACTGAGCTTAAAACTAACTTATTCTACGGATTGACGCCGTTAGAATTTACAATATATCTGCGTGTTTACGCTGTGGGAGCTCCCGTCCGACTGTGAGGCGTGAAAATACCTAAAGATTCTTTGTCCCCGGCAAGAGGCCGTCTCGCTCGCACCGTCCGAGATATACACTCGCGCGGTCGCTCTTAACGCGCTGCGCGCCGTGAGACTCGCTCAGTCTCTGATTTCTCGTGCTCTCGGACGGTTACGGCCGGGACAATGTTCTACAAATTACTCTATTTACTGGAATCTACATTCTTACAAAGTTTCAAATTAATCTATAATTTTTCCTCAATTTTTACATCGAACGTAAACAAAGATGACTCATCTGTTTTCGGCCAAGAAGGGAAAGTTTCCGATGAGTCACCTTTGCTTTGACGTGGTCTTTTTACTAAGACATGACGGGAGCTCTAACATGAAAATAATTTACACAGGGAAATTTAATTAATTTCAGCCGCTTATACGGGCAAACGATCTTATATCTAAGCATTGAATAATCTTTATTTATTTTCTCTCTTAAAACTAAATGCGTTGCAAAGCTGTCCGTAACAAATATGTTGTGCGAGCACGTGAGTTAGTTATCATTGAAACTTTCAGAATTTGATTTATATTCGGTTTTAAAACAACCGATTTAATTTTATGCTCTGTTTAGGGTTCTATAGCCGCTACTAAAGAGGGATCACCACCTGGTGATCAAGGGCTTGAGGATACTCATGATAGTATTCCTTTTTACTTCGTTATAATTTCAGCGTCGCTGTCATCTAAGATGTATTTTATTGTAGTTCTATTTATAGCGGAATACGTAGGTCGTTGGATAGCATTATTTATTTATATATTTGCAGCATGTACCATTAATGAAATTCATGTTCCATAAGGTTATTGATTCGTGTAATTCGTTGAACGGCGGCAATGCTGGGGCGGCGGGCGGCGCCGCGAATTATTGATGATCGAACCCAAACCGATCCGGAGGCGAGGTGTCGGACCACGTCGCAACCCTCTCACAATTAAATATTTTTAAATTTTACCTGAAATCTAAATGAGATATCTTGGAAAAATCAGAAGCATCAGTTCAGTTAACAGTTATCTGTTTATTTATTGCTTTGTATTTCGATTCGATTTACTACTTAGTTAGTTCAATAAAACTGAAATATTTCTGTCCAGTTAGTGGTTAATTGATATGTACCTCCTTTGACCGTCTGCTTCAGGAAATTAATGAATGTAAATATGTTTGAAAGGTACCGATTCCATTATTGTTGTTTCTATTTGAATTCTTCATTTAATCGATGTCATAAATCATACCATAGAGAGAATGAAGACATTAAGTAATGTGACAAAATTTATTATAAAAAGGAAAACGAAGCAAATGGCATCAAAAGGGATATTGGCTTGAGGTTGACAAATGGTGAAGTATGGAGCGCAGAGCGAAGGGGCTGTCAAGCGGGCAGCGGCCGGGCCGGAAGGGAGCTATTCCAGCTAGTTACGACCGACTACTGAACGCCCGTCTCCATTGTCGCCCACATGTTCAATTGCCAATGTGGGGACACGTTCTTACATGTGGCTTTCTATTACACCCGGCCAACGAACACTTGTCTCGACTTTTATCCCGGCTCCTTACAATGAATGGACTTTTATTTAGGTCTAACGATATTTAGTATTTGTACCCTACATATTAAATATAGAAGCTAACATCAAAGGTCAACCACTATTTAGTTTTAATTTCAATTCTATTGTAAAATTCGTAAATTTTTCCTTAATTATTAGTAAAAGGTTCAGGGGCTCTGAAAGATCTAAGGCGAAAAGTTTTTAATTAAGAACTTTGTTCAAACAGGCGAGTAGACAAGTTTGCGGGAGTCAGAGTAGTAGCGGCAGTGGCTCAGTTAGCTGTTGATACAATTAAATTAACAGGCTCGTTTTTGTCGACCAAACCTATACATTTTAAGCTTTCTGTCTTTCTTCAAAAACACTTCACCCATTTCATTATCGTGCGACAAAAATCTCTAAATAACACGTTTGTGAGTAACAGAGACAAAAAATCTTATCGTTTTTGTAACACCCTATTATCACCAACTTTTACTTCGATTAAGGAGCTGTTATTTTAGGATGTCAAAGCAGTAGGCATAAGCAACATATTGACAAATTATCCAATCATAAATCTCAACATGAATTTTGTAGACCGCACTAACTCCGATGTGTTAACGTATTGGCGCGTTTATACTTGTTCCTATACATATATGTAGCTCTAATAATTGCGAACAAATTCTGCTTAGAATGCAGGTACTTACACTAAATTATGTATGATAACACTGTAGGGATTGATATTTTTATTGTGAATATTCAGATCATCCATATGCATAGTGTCGTAGTAGTCGACACGAGGGTGCCTGCCCGCGCCCGGCGCTGAGGCCGCGCGCTTCGCTAAGCACTGTAAATACTCCCCCAGTCACGTACCACCGCTGCAAACTGTTGAATATTAAAACATAAAATAATATTCCCACAAAGATTCTGCTGAAACTAAGAGCTTCGTGTTCGAGACGAAAAAATCCGGCCCAAAACAAATCCCTCGCGCACGCCAGGCCAAATTGTAAAAAATTTAATAACTCTCTCTGGCTCTGAGAGCGGTATTTAAATGTTTCGTGTTTTTTCGGCATTCAGTTTTGCTACAAGAAACCAAGCTCTCGTTTAAGTTACTATAATATAATGTATTAGAATTCCATGCACGGCAGGGCGAATAGAATATTGCGCTCCGTTAAAGATGCAGCACGGCTCTTATAAATGGGTCTCGAGATGAAATCGCATTAAATCTGAATTGTTATTAGCGTTGGATTGTACCTACTAGAATTTGGATATTACTACTATATTCATACACGAAACACAATTTGTTACATTCAAAACTAACAGAGTATTCAAAATGTAAATAGAGATAGATTCATCCTTAAAATCAACTGTATGTCTGCTTTTGTCTGTTTGATAGAGCGTAAGTTTTATTATCGCTGCTTGACGGGTCCGTGTTTGTGTTTACAAAATCCAGCATCTGTTCAGCGCCGAGGGAACGTCCGGGCGCCGGGCGGGCTGGGGGATGAGAAGGGGCCTTGCACCTACGCACTCCCGAAGCCCCATCCCATGTCATTAATCTAACATCGCGTGGTTGAGAACCGCATTCCGCATCCGAATGACGATATACATATTATGAGACGTATCATCACAAAGTACAAATGTTACATGATACGACAGTATTGATGGTTTCAGAGGTCCACAATCTAATTTTGGAATTTATCAAATATAACGAACTTATTAAAGCCCATAAACAAAACATAAAACCGACTTCTAAGTAGCTAACGAGCGTTTTTATTGCGACACTCTTGTGAACGCATCCTTAGAAAAGCACTTTAAAAGTTCTGAAATTATGCTACCGATATACTCTTACGATAAAGGGTTTCGTTTACGAAATATTAAGCACAGAAGTGGTCCCTTTGTGTGGCTTACCCGCGCCTGCCTCCTTCCTCCCGCCCCACCCTAGACTCCAAAGTCAGACTACGGATAATTTGTAAAGATAAACGTAAATAAATACCTTGAAAAAATTGACATAAAATAAAATAGGCCTTCCAGGGAGTGTATCTGTTTAATGTAAATTTCAAATGAAATACGTAATAAAGTTCCACTCCATAAAATGTATAACTGAAAAAAAATATAGAAACTGTGCAGCTCAAACTTGCTTTGCGGAAACCAGAGTGTGAGTGTGGAGACGTGATAGAGACACCGACATCCGACTATAACGTGGAACTCTGACTGCGTGCACAAGCACATACTGATTCTGATAACACTGGTATAATTTCCACGTATATCTACATTATATAGAGAAATTTTAAATAAAGTTATGATAAATCGCAGCCCGGGCTTCTGTATGTAGTTCGTTCACTATTAGTCGTTGAACTTGTAAATATCTGTTATCGATGTGTCAATATGTGTCGTCTTCAATTTATCGTGAGTCGTAACGGCAAGGTCCCCCGACGGTGACCCCAACTAGTCCCTATCATCCAGTCTTGAATACATATATAATTATTATAATGTGTTGTTGTTTTATATTGACCGCTATATTAGAGATAACGCGCGTATGTTTATGTAGCTATTTTATAAATACATGCTATGAAACGCGTTTCTAATGTTGTGGTATTACTTCGCTGCGCTATTCAACTTTTCTCATTAAGAATTTGTGTTTTCGACTCTACTGGTCTATAGCCTTCTTCGCCTTTTGTAATAATAGTTCCTAAAGAAAAAGTCTTGTTTTAAAACTCATCGATAAAGTTGGTTAATACAGAATCTGCGTGTGGATAAGCTAAGTACTTTAAACTTGGGAGTAACAGATTCAATTTTCGAAGGTTCATCCTTTCTTATGAGTAGGTAAAGCGTTGAACCCTAAGATAACCCCATAAGAGAAGATCAATTGCAAATTATGATCATATTTTTTAACTTTAGCTAATTCAATGTTAAGTTGCATAGTTGATTGGGGTTTGGAACAGCCACGATGACGCACAGCAGTAAATCCAGCCAGAGACGAGTCGTGTCGCCTTCAATTACATTCAATTGTTCTTGATATAATTACCTACCTAATTGTGAAACGTAGGATGCTTCTGCTCTGTTAAGCGACCCAACCTATTCCTTTAATACATATGGTAAGAAACGGCTTCCACGGAACTTATAATATATTAATACTGAGCTCTGACTTTAGGTAAGCTTGCTCCTTATTGTTTCGCTTCAGCTGATGGCGATTTAAATTCCGGTAGATGCCTGTAACACGACACAACTTTAATTAAGTAATTTAGTCTAATAGATTACTAATGCACGTAGTTATAAATACGGTATGGTTTATACCTAATGGTAACAACATACGAACGAATAAATTAAACGAATTAAAGCAAAGTAAGATAAGACAACTATCATTATAACTATACTCGTATCATATGAAAGTTCATTATATATACTCTTTTATTGTTCTATGGAGTATATTTGCACCTTACTAGTATTGGAGTGTCTGCTGGAAAATAGTACGCATAAAAGATGGTTGTGAAGTTGACCACCCCAAATCGTTTGCCCGCAAATGGCATATGTATATCGTTAGTTCATCGTTAGTTCACGTTAGTTCAGTAGGTAAAATCGTTAGGATCCGACTCTGTCATATTTTTTTTTAAAAAACAAAATGGGGTGGCTGTCTTCACGCTAACCACCCCAAACCACTTTTTCCCACTTTTGACCATTCACTTAGCTAGATAATCGTTAGTTCACGTTTGTTCACTATAAAATATCGTAAGGACCCGACTCTGTAATTTTTAATTTTTTTTTAAAGTGGGGTGGCTGTCTTCACGCCAACCCGCCCACTACGAAATTGTCAAATCTAAAAATATCCACGCATCAGGGGACGTTAGTTCACGTTTGTTCAGGCATTAGAAACGTTAGGATCTCATCGGTGTAGCCACAAAAAAATAAAAACGTAAAATTAGAAATCTCCATATAAGGCGATCAGACCAAGTGCTCTAAAATGTTATTTTATGAGATCCTAACGATTTCAATGGATGAACTAACATCTTAAGACGACGCTTGATCGATACAGATAGCTAACTTGCGGGCACTCGACAGCAAATGGCCGATTTCGTAATTTTTGTTTTTTTCATACATGGAGGCGGCTGTCTTCACGCTCGTTAGTTCACCCAGAAACCAAGCAAATAAACCATTTCTCTGGTGCTGTATGGATGTGAGGACGTTAGTTCGCGTTTGTTCAGGCATTAAAAACGTTAGGATCTCATTGGTCTAGCCACAAAAAAATAAAAACGTAAAATTAGAAATCTCCATATAAGGCGATCAGACCAAGTGCTCTAAAATGTTATTTTATGAGATCCTAACGATTTCAATGGATGAACTAACATCTTTAGATCACACTTAATCGATATAGATAGCTAACTTGCGGGCACTCGACAGCAAATGGCCGATTTCGTCATTTTTATTTTTTTCATACATGGGGGCGGCTGTCTTCACGCTCGTTAGTTCACCCAGAAAAAAAGCAAATAAACCATTTCTCTGATGCTGTATGGATGTGAGGACGTTAGTTCGCGTTTGTTCAGGCATTAGAAACGTTAGGATCTCATTGGTCTAGCCACAAAAAAATAAAAACGTAATATTAGAAATCTCCATATAAGGCGATCAGACCAAGTGCTGTAAAAGGTTATTTTATGAGATCCTAACGATTTTAATGGATGAACTAACATCTTTAGATGACACTTGATCGATATAGATACGTGAAACATGCCAACTTTGCCCGCTTTTTTCGTAAAAACCCGAATTTCTCTCTTTTTAGGGTTCCGTACCCAAAGGGTAAAAACGGGACCCTATTACTGAGACTTCGCTGTCCGTCCGTCCGTCCGTCCGTCCGTCCGTCCGTCCGTCCGTCCGTCCGTCTGTCACCAGGCTGTATCTCAAGAACGGTGATAGCTAGACAGTTGAAATTTTCACTATTTCTATTGCCGCTATAACAACAAATACTAAATAATATTTTATTTAATCCCATACAACAAACTTGTTATAAATTATATATATGTATAGGTACGGAACCCTTCATGCGCGAGTCGGACTCGCACTTGCCCAATTTTTTTTTCTATTACGGGATAAAGTTTTTTTTTGTCTAACGCATCCATCGTATTTATATGCATGCGTTTATTACGAGAAACAATTTTTAAATTTACATTTAACCAACTTTTTTATCTATTTTCACCTCTGGTAAAGTTATCTAAACTTTTGCCAACATTGCCCAAATCGATTATTTTCGTAACTATAGCCCCTACAACGTTAAGATAAGGATCAGTGTAAAATCTGGGGTAATAATGGCGTTCCACGTAAATATCTTGGTCTTAACTATACAAACACGTGTGCAATATGTTACATAGGTATTTTGTTTTTCTCCATACAAGCCGAATCAAGCAGTTTGAAATTTTCAGGGTTGTCACTTTCGGTTGAGTAAACCACCTTTACCAATACCATTATCAAAATGAAAAATGTATGCATAATATTGGGTACTAATAGTTAGGCGGTAATTTTTTTACGCCACGTTAGAATAATCGAAATAAAAATGATCATAATTGAATATTCTATGTTTTTGTGTTTTATGGACATGACATGACATGCAGCTACTGCTAAAAGTACAACGGCTTAATCGAAATATAATTTACCTTACCTTAAATATATAACCCTCCTTTATTTACGCAGTCAGGTAAAATTATGAAAAGGTGACAACCCTAACCCTTTTTTTAGGCTGGGCAATGTTAGCATTCATAGGTTAGCAAGTTACTGGATAACATTGTCCACCATCATAACTCATGTTTTAATAAGTACTTTTAGTATAAACTACAGTAAAAATTATCTACAGTTCTTATTTTATAACAAGTAATAAGATACATTCACCTGAGGCTTCCCCATTCTGTAAAAAATACACCAGAACTTCACCTAGAATTGCCTGCAAATATTCGAACATTTTAGGTATTCGAATATTCGTTTTTTTCGCAGATATTCGAATTATTCGTATACTATTTGAATAGTTGAAATTATTTTAAAAAGTATGAAAAGTAGCTTTTTTAAATTTCAGTAGTAAAATTAAACGAACAGCAATTCGTGAATACGTACATACGGTGACGACGACAATCCAAAGCGAAATCGACGATAAAGCCTGTGTGCAAAGTGAATCCTTCTGTATCTGACCCAGCCAGATGGCTCGAGAACGAGATCCTAAGAACGTAAGGTCCCTGTAAAACAACCCGTACTGCTCCTTGCTCTTCCATACGTCCTTGCGGTCATCGGTTTGACGACGCGGTTGGCGCAGTGGTAAAGCAACTGCCTACTGAGCCGACGGTCCCGGGTTCGAATCCCGGCAAGGGCAAATATTTGTGTGATGAACACGAATATTTGTGCCTGGGTCATGGATGTTCTATGTATTTAAGTATTTATTTATCTATATAAGTATGTATATATCGTCGCCTAGTACCCATAACACAAGCCTTCTTGAGCTTAATTTGGGACTAGGTTGATTTGTGTGAGGTTGTCTGATATTTATTTATTTATTATTTATTTATTTATTATCGGTGCTACATAGCTCTAGTAGAAGTGCAGGCAGAATGAACAGTCTCACAAATGATGGCTTTAACATGCCATATACAGTGAGTAGCACCTTCCTGTCCAAAGCGGCTAGCTTAGTCTGAGTCCACCTCAGTACGCCAAAGGAGTAAGTGAACAGAGGAATCTTCCAAACTCACCTTGTAGCTTGTACCCGACAAGAATTAAGTCATTTTGTCAAACGACAAAAGAAGCGCTCCTTCGAAGCCTGCTTCATGTCCCCGTAATACCAAATAGTAGTACTTAGATTTAATTTCGGAAAGAAAACTAAGGTGCTATCGCCACTAACTCTTTCTGTGACTTTCTGTAGTTCCACCACGTTTAAGCCTTCTGCACGGCTAGCATAAATTTGACACGTGACTCTTTCTCGCGCGAAACATACTTCCTGTCTCTATCTGTACAGTACTGAGATAGTGACGGATGATGCTATCTCGCGCGACATGAGTCGCGTGTCAAAGTTATGCTAGACGTGCAGCACTTTGAGGAACTTAGTTTACGAGTATGTCCGAGAGAAACAAACGAGGCCGATGATACAAAAATATGGCCCAGTATCAGTATACTGGGCATTACATAATTACATTACATTAAAATTCAGTAACCCTCAGGAAATATGGGACCTATAGTCTGTAAGATATTTAAACAAACATTTGTCACATCACAGGAGTCAGGTCAGGATCCATATAACGTAAATCTGCGCGACATTTTGAATTTCATAAAAAAAAACAAGCAATGACATAGTGGTTTTTCAACTGTTATGGTGTGATCAGGTAAACCAAATAACGGCAACAATTTAAAATGAAAAACTAAACTTTAATAACTAGGTTCTTATAGTAGAGTAGCTAAACCGCCAAATTGTGCGCATCGGGTTACAAGTATGAAATTTCTACCACAGATAGAGCGTTTTGCAGTGATTATTTTCAGATGTGGAGGGAAGTCAGATTCGTCCCCTGCGTGGCGGTAGAGTGGGGAGAATAAGACCAAGTACTGCTCTTTTTCTTTTTTTTATTACTGATCAGTTCAGGCTGTTAGGGCTTGTGCGGCATCGTTTTCGTGGAAAACACATTATCAGCAATTCATTTTTTATGTTATTTAGGAATAGTTTGATATAAAAAAATGGGTTTATTGGCGAAAAGGTAAAAATCACAAGAATTTTTTTTTATTCAGAACGATAAATTAGTTACATATATATATCCTGAATATTTACAATTTTAAAAAATATTGCTAAATAAAAAAAATTATCTAGTTTTTAAATATGTATAAGTACATATTAGGCACATCTCATACAAAAAGTAGGGGAGACCGGGGATGGTTGACTATAGGGGTAGGTAGACTAAGCCGAAATAACTCGCCACTATCACGTGTTTTCCGTCAACCAATCACGGCCAAGGACGCGTCTTCGCGACCCGCTAACTTGTGTGAAGTGCGCTGCCGCAGTCGCGCGTCGTTCTCGAGGGGCATCACGTTTTTGATTTTTAATCTCGGTAAGTAGTTTTTTTCGATAGTACTTTTTTTGTTATTATGCCTATTTGTTTGTTTAAAATATTGTTGTTGTTATGTCAGAGGTAAATATGATGGTCGTTTTCTATATTATACCGCATTGATTCCAAATAGCCTCAAGGTTTAGACAGGACATGCAGTTGAAATTCAAAATGGCGTCTGAGGTTGGTTGACCAATTTTATTAGGGGCAGGTAGACTAATTATTCAACCAACCCCTTTGGTGTAAATATATTATTGAATCAATTTTTATTGCGGTAACTACGATCACCAATCTCAAAACATTGTCCTTAAAATAGTATTTGTCACTGTTAGGTTGTTCTACATATTATACTATATGTAGGTATATTACATTTGTGTTTTTACAGAAAATCAGGACGAACAAAAGAAAAACTGAAAGAGGCGATGTACCAAAAGACGTCCTGGAAAGAGCTTGTCACGCCGTCATTTTCGATAATCATAGTATAAACGCGACATCAAAGACATACCAAATTCCATATAAAACTTTACATCGTTATGTTACTAAAATGAAGCAAAAATTTGAAACTAATCTGAACCTCAGTAGAGCTGACTTGACCCTGGGAGAAGGCGGGCTATATAAGAAATAGGCAAATATTTAGCGATAACGAAGAAAACGAACTGGAAGTTTATTTGAAAGAGCTGCTGATATTTATTATGGATTAACACCGTACGAAACACGCAAGTTTGCATTCGAATATGCACTAGTAATTTCGTTGATTAGTCGTTTATTTGAGATTATCACTTAATTTAAGGATGTTAATTAATATTTTGTTTACGAGAAATATTTAAATACTAATTAAAAAAGACTTATAATACATATTAATAATTTAGTTGAGCTTACAAAAGAAAGACTAATCTAACGTTATCTAAAAATAAAACAGATTTTTATGTTGTCATTATTATACGTGTTAATTAATATTTTCATAAAAGCAAGTTGATCTCTTAGAAGTCATTCATGTATAAGATTAATTTATGTTCACAACAATAATCAAATTTGATTATTGTTTAAACAAAAACCAAACAATTGCTGTTCATAAGTGAATAGAAATAACAGTTATTTTTCTTTTGTTAATAGAGAATTAATCTGAATTTAAATTTTCTTGTAGTCCAATAAAAACGTTTAATCAATTGTATTGTTTTATTGTACAATAATCTCTCTTATTTACTTACTAGCTGTGCATCGCTGTGTTACCTGCTCATCCCACGGGAACACTAAATTTATTCGGGATGAAAAGTGTCCTATGTCCTTTCCCGGGTCTCAAACTATCTCCATACCAAATTTCATCTTAGTCGGTTCAGCGGTTTAAGCGTGAAGAGGTAACAGACAGACAGACACACTTTCGCATTATTAGTATGGATTGCCGCCTAGGTCAACCTTCCCCGTGCTCATGGCCAACCTACCCCGGAGATGGGGTAGGTAGACTAAGAGTCAGGGGTTTTGAAAATCGTCTAGATATGTATTTTAATGATAAATTCGTGCGTTAAAAACCAAGAATTTAGCTACCTGAATAGTTCTTCTACCTGTAACAACTATTATTTCCGTTATATTGATTCAAACATCGAAGATACATGACCTGAAGCCAAAAGTTAGTCAACCATCCCCGGTCTCCCCTACCTTGAAAAAAATATTGATGTTAAGCTTAGCCTGCGTGCTCCAGTACATTTTGCTAAGTCGCGAAATTGTGTACATGGGGATACAATCACGAAATTTCTACCTCAGATAGAGTATTTTGCTGTGATTATTTTTAGATGTGGAGGGAAGTCAGATTCGTCCCCTGTGCGGCGGGAAAGCGGGATGAATAGAGCAAAGGAGTCCTCTTTTTCTTTTATTATTACTGATCAGTTAACGCTACTAGGGCTTGTGTGGTATCGTTCTCGTGTAGAACAGATATCAACAATTCTTCCCAATGGAAGCCGTGGGTTTAAAGGGTGTATCGGTAGGCTAAAATACAAACATACTAATATTAGCTATCCTGTTAAAAATGTAAACTTGCAAGCCCTACAGATTACGATCCATTGTGAACTTACCCCTTTTTAGGGTTCCGTACCCAAAGGGTAAAAACGGGACCCTATTACTGAGACTTCGCCGTCCGTCCGTTCGTCCGTCTGTCACCAGGCTGTATCTCAACAACGGTGATAGCTAGACAGTTGAAATTTTCACAGATGATGTATTTCTATTGCCGCTATAACAACAAATACTAAAAATAAAATAAAATAAATATTTAAGGGGGGCTCCCATACAACAAACTTGTTATAGAATATATATATGTATAGGTACGGAACCCTTCATGCGCGAGTCGGGCTCGCACTTGCCCAATTTATTTTTTTATATTCACAGCACACCAAAATATAAAATTAGTCACTGCCACTAGATGGATGTCCGGAAATTCAGTTCCACAATTTCTATAATATTATTTCCTAAATCACACACTAAGTGGAGGATCTTTACTGGTCGCTAGTCAGAGCTCAATTGTCGAATATGCCAGTCATGACCCCAAACAATATTTTAAATAAATTACATGCATACCGTGCTAGAAAAATGCAACTAAATTTAGAAAATAGTAGTTTATGCAACTGATACATAATGAGAGGCCTTAAAACACGAGTGGGGTTTTATGAAACGAGCGTTAGCGAGTTTCATAATAGGATCACACGAGTGTTTTAAGGCCTAATTATGTACAGTTGTATACACTACTTTATCTATACACATATCATAAGTACTCTAAGATGGGTTCAGAAGCCATAAGGAAATGACCGGCACCACTAGTGCTACCTGTAAAATATCTAAAGACTACATTATACATAAAATGCACGAAGCAATAAATCTGAACAAATACATAAACAGATTATTTATTGTAATAGTTGTAATTGACATTTACATTGGAACAATATTTTCAACTAAAATGTAAATTACAAACAAATCTTCACAAATCTACTTCAATTTTTATAAATAAATGGCTACTGTCCATTGGGACAATTCTGTCAGCGTCAAGGTTGGAAGCTACAAGTAATCGGTTGTCAAAGTTGTCAAACCTCCAAACACCGCGAACATTTAAACGGTGGTATACATCGCCTAATAAACGGAATCAAAAAGTGAGAGGAATTAGAGCTTGATACCGAAGTCCTTAATAAATTTTGCCAGGACATACACGAAGGGGACAATTCTACTTTCGTAACAGCAAAGAACCAACAAACAAATGACAACAATAATGGCGGCAATTCGAACCTCCGTCAAGACGAATGTTTTTTTTCTAAATCATATGTATCCATATTCTCATGTCACTCGAGATCAAATGTCGTAAGGTTTTTATAAAAAAAAACATACTAAATTGACGTTTCGTATCGGTAAAAATATTAATATCTATGGATACTAGAATAGAGACCAACTTGTGTTTTGACAGCTGTTCCTAATTTAAACTCGTAACCTTACAAAAATCGGTACTGTAATAACATTACAGTACAGATTTTACCTACTACCACACACAAAAAAGTTCTCATAGTAAAATTGGTTGTAATAATGGCTGGCATTTCC
The DNA here is from genome assembly GCA_932273695.1 of Apotomis betuletana. Taxonomy (NCBI): domain Eukaryota; kingdom Metazoa; phylum Arthropoda; class Insecta; order Lepidoptera; family Tortricidae; genus Apotomis; species Apotomis betuletana. The sequence continues at coordinate 11,910,557 of OW026305.1, read as the reverse complement.
TACGGTTTCTGAACGCATTTTAGAGCACTAATGATATGTGCGTAGATAAAGAATAAAGAACACCTGGGGGATCGAACTCCCGACCTCCTGCTTACTAGTCCACTATGTAGACCGCTGCGCCAGAAGCGCAATTAATTTGACTCACGAAAAATGTGATTACTAGTTCCTACTTGTTCAATGTAAGTGTCACAATGGAATAGCAACTCTCAGAGCTGGTAATAAGGTCCTCAAATTCTATAGCTACGTCAGTCTATATCATTAACATGACAACAAAGTCTGCACTTTGACATAACAAAACGTTTTTTACTTTCTATTTGATACAATTGAGTTCATGTTATATATTTTTTTCTTATCACGGTGTTGAAGTATTTAACGATAATAAATCATTACTCAAATTGCGTTTCAATTCATGTGCTATTTCCGTAAATTGGTAGAAATCGATTAAATCGATACATTCAGAACGTAAAGAAAGAACAATAAAACCAACTATTATTTTATATAGAAAGCTCCAGTGAGTCCGACGGCTCGGCAAATAAACAAAAATACATATATTCAAATTTGAAAAAAGTTCGTCGATAAAATCGATTTGATCAACCATTCATAATCGTTAGATTTGGCTAAAAATATTTTTTTGCTATATCACTCCAAACATCAACAGAGAACTGTCAAATGTTTGTTTAAATATCTTACAGACTGTAATCTCTCATATCTTCTTTGAATTGCTGATTTTTTTCCTTTTTTTATGAAATTGGTGTTAGATTTCGTGTTCGATTAAGTAGTTGAAAATATTGAAATAGAGTTGTTGAAACCCCTAATAAACCTTATAACTTGGTATTTTTCAAGTACATTATCATTATTTTTGTCATCTTTTAAAATATTAGGATATTTAAAAAAAATAGATTTTTAATACTAAAATACACTAGATGTATCTGGTAATAGGTACTGACTTCGAATAAATTCAATTTAGGACACAACGCAAATTTCATAGGTACCTACTTAGTATGTATAGGTATTGTATAAGCGATAAAATCCTTATTTGTTATATTTCAATCTTGTCCATTTGACCATGGAAGAAAGAACCTATGGAATTGGCATGTAGGTTAAATCGTACGAAAACCGCTGTCGCCTAACTCATACAAATAAAAGAAAATCGTTACACGTCACACTATTACAACTCTTTTTTCATTGGTTTAAAGTTACAGCAATATCAACAACAAAATGTCACTTAAGTTACCTCAGTTCTAGACTGAAAGAAACTTTACCTCGCTTCATTTGCGATGTAAATTACAATGTTCAAAAATTGTAACATAAGTTTGTTTTAAAAATGCTCGGAAGTCACCAAAAGCTAACATGAAGTCACCAAAATTCTTCTACTCGACAACAGGTGACACTGTGGTCAATAATATTTTAAGTTAAAACGTGATGGTACCTAAGAATAAGTATGAATTATCGATAGTTTCGTCCTCGACAAAACAATATGAAATTCCATTTATAACAAAAAAAATGCTACATTCCAACACATTTATGACTCTACGGTAGTGATATATTTTACGTTATATGTTACATATTCTCTGGTAACGAAAAAATTACATTCCTAATAAGCTTTTTAAAAACAGTCTTGCCAAACTAGCTGCTTCTACACTCGGATTTCAAATTCAAGACCAAAAAAACTACGACAGATACGTCACTGTCAAAATTGACAACATTTAAATGACATCTGAGTTTGTTTCTTGGCTTGCACCAAATGTACAATGTTACAAGTACAATACCAGATTTTGTACCAAAAATCTCCGATGTTTAAGTTTTTATTATCTCCTCTCGTAATTATGTAATAATAAATATTTCTAGTTATTTTGTTAAAACATAGAGTTAAAGTTACTAATAAATAAATTATCTTAGCGTGTTTAAAAAATAAAATGAAATTTACTATTGTAAAAATATTTTATTGTAGTGGCAACCTTGTGGTAGTTTTTTTGGTCTTGAATTAGAAATCGTAGTATAGTGATGAATCATACATTTCCGGCAGTTTATGTCTATCCTAACTTGCCTGCAATCCGTGCAAAGCACAGGGCCGGTTACTGTTCCTTTATCCTAATAGGCGGTGATCAGAATAGGGAGTGCTAATTTACCTGTAGGTACTTTGCACGAGGTCGTCACATATGAAGGTTCTAAAAGTTTGTCAATAAACGCACATTTAATAAAAAAACTTTTATGAAACATATTCAACATATATAATACATATTTGTATAGAATCTTTTTATCGATTCATATTTTTTATGTGGTAATACCACATTTTTTATTTTTATAAATAATGACACAAAGGTAAATTAAGAAAGAAAAATTGAATGCGATCTACTACAATCGAAGCGGGGTTTGAACCCGCGACCTCTGCGTTTCCGGTTTTTCGCTTCGATTGTAGTAGATCGCATTCAATTTTTCTTTCTTAATTTACCTTTGTGTCATTATTTATATATATAATACATATTTACAATACTTTTTTAGCAGGAGCCAAAAAGAAGGGTATTTCTAAACGGTAAGATAAGGCAGCCAACTTAAGCTACAAATTTTTTTTTTGCGTAGGTCTCCTTTCAATAAATCTTCCATTATTTAATTTCAGTTATCAAATTCGAAATTGGTATCGACAATAGTAGCGATAGTAACATAGCCGCATCCCTACTTGAGTAGCGTTCACTTTGACTTGAATACCAAATTTTCTCGATTACACCCTAACGTGATAACTCAAATAACGATCAACCAAATGAAGAAAAAGGAAAAAATTGAATTATTATTTATCTCATAAAATAACATTTTACAGTAGGTACTTGGTCTGATCGCCTTATATGGAGATTTCTAATTTTACGTTTTTATTTTTTTGTGGCTAGACTAATGAGATCCTAACGCTTTTAATGCCTGAACAAACGCGAACTAACGTCCTACCATCCATATAGCACCAGAGACATGGTTTATTTGCCTTTTTTCTGGGTGAACTAACGAGCGTGAAGACAGCCGCCCCCATGTATGAAAAAAAAAAAAAATGGCGAAATCGGCCATTTGCTGTCGAGTGCCCGCAAGTTAGCTATCTATATCGATCAAGTGTCGTCTAAAGATGTTAGTTCATCCATTGAAATCGTTAGGATCTCATAAAATAACATTTTAGAGCACTTGGTCTGATCGCCTTATATGGAGATTTCTAATTTTACGTTTTTATTTTTTTGTGGCTAGACCAATGAGATCCTAACGTTTCTAATGCCTGAACAAACGCGAACTAACGTCCTCACATCCATACAGCATCAGAGAAATGGTTTATTTGCCTTTTTTCTGGGTGAACTAACGAGCGTGAAGACAGCCGCCCCCATGTATGAAAAAAAATTAAATGGCGAAATCGGCCATTTGCTGTCGAGTGCCCGCAAGTTAGCTATCTATATCGATCAAGCGTCGTCTTAAGATGTTAGTTCATCCATTGAAATCGTTAGGATCTCATAAAATAACATTTTACAGCACTTGGTCTGATCGCCTTATATGGAGATTTCTTATTTTTCGTTTTTATTTTTTTGTGGCTGGACCAATGAGATCCTAACGTTTCTAATGCCTGAACAAACGCGAACTAACGTCCTCACACCCATACAGCACCAGAGAAATGGTTTATTTGCTTGTTTTCTGGGTGAACTAACAAGCGTGAAGACAGCCGCCCCCATGTATGAAAAAAAATTAAATGGCGAAATCGGCCATTTGCTGTCGAGTGCCCGCAAGTTAGCTATCTATATCGATCAAGCGTCGTCTTAAGATGTTAGTTCATCCATTGAAATCGTTAGGATCTCATAAAATAACATTTTAGAGTACTTGGTCTGATCGCCTTATATGGAGATTTCTAATTTTACGTTTTTATTTTTTTGTGGCTAGACCAATGAGATCCTAACGTTTTTAATGCCTGAACAAACGCGAACTAACGTCCTCACATCCATACAGCACCAGAGAAATGGTTTATTTGCTTGTTTTCTGGGTGAACTAACGAGCGTGAAGACAGCCGCCCTCATGTATGAAAAAAAAATAAATGGCGAAATCGGCCATTTGCTGTCCAGTGCCCGCAAGTTAGCTATCTATATCGATCAAGCGTCGTCTTAAGATGTTAGTTCATCCATTGAAATCGTTAGGATCTCATAAAATAACATTTAAGAGCACTTGGTCTGATCGCCTTATATGGAGATTTCTAATTTTACGTTTTTATTTTTTTGTGGCTGGACCAATGAGATCCTAACGTTTCTAATGCCTGAACAAACGCGAACTAACGTCCTCACATCCATACAGCACCAGAGAAATGGTTTATTTGCTTGGTTTCTGGGTGAACTAACGAGCGTGAAGACAGCCGCCTCCATGTATGAAAAAAATAAAAACGACGAAATCGGCCATTTGCCTTCGAGTGCCCGCAAGTTAGCTATCTATATCGATCAAGCGTCGTCTTAAGATGTTAAGTTCATCCATTGAAATCGTTAGGATCTCATAAAATAACGTTTTAGAGCACTTGGTCTGATCGCCTTATATGGAGATTTCTTATTTTACGTTTTTATTTTTTGTGGCTAGACCAATGAGATCCTAACGTTTCTAATGCCTGAACAAACGCGAACTAACGTCCTCACATCCATACAGCACCAAAGAAATGGTTTATTTGCCTTTTTTTCTGGGTGAACTAACGAGCGTGAAGACAGCCGCCCCCATGTATGAAAAAAAATTAAATGGCGAAATCGGCCATTTGCTGTCGAGTGCCCGCAAGTTAGCTATCTATATCGATCAAGTGTCGTCTAAAGATGTTAGTTCATCCATTGAAATCGTTAGGATCTCATAAAATAACATTTTAGAGCACTTGGTCTGATCGCCTTATATGGAGATTTCTAATTTTACGTTTTTATTTTTTTGTGGCTAGACCAATGAGATCCTAACGTTTCTAATGCCTGAACAAACGCGAACTAACGTCCTCACATCCATACAGCACCAGAGAAATGGTTTATTTGCTTGTTTTCTGGGTGAACTAACGAGCGTGAAGACAGCCGCCCCCATGTATGAAAAAAAATTAAATGGCGAAATCGGCCATTTGCTGTCGAGTGCCCGCAAGTTAGCTATCTATATCGATCAAGCGTCGTCTTAAGATGTTAGTTCATCCATTGAAATCGTTAGGATCTCATAAAATAACATTTTAGAGCACTTGGTCTGATCGCCTTATATGGAGATTTCTAATTTTACGTTTTTATTTTTTTGTGGCTAGACCAATGAGATCCTAACGTTTTTAATGCCTGAACAAACGCGAACTAACGTCCTCACATCCATACAGCACCAGAGAAATGGTTTATTTGCTTGTTTTCTGGGTGAACTAACGAGCGTGAAGACAGCCGCCCCCATGTATGAAAAAAAATTAAATGGCGAAATCGGCCATTTGCTGTCCAGTGCCCGCAAGTTAGCTATCTATATCGATCAAGCGTCGTCTTAAGATGTTAGTTCATCCATTGAAATCGTTAGGATCTCATAAAATAACATTTTAGAGCACTTGGTCTGATCGCCTTATATGGAGATTTATAATTTTACGTTTTTATTTTTTTGTGGCTAGACCAATGAGATCCTAACGTTTTTAATGCCTGAACAAACGCGAACTAACGTCCTCACATCCATACAGCACCAGAGAAATGGTTTATTTGCTTGTTTTCTGGGTGAACTAACGAGCGTGAAGACAGCCGCCTCCATGTATGAAAAAAATAAAAATGACGAAATCGGCCATTTGCCTTCGAGTGCCCGCAAGTTAGCTATCTATATCGATCAAGCGTCGTCTTAAGATGTTAGTTCATCCATTGAAATCGTTAGGATCTCATAAAATAACGTTTTAGAGCACTTGGTCTGATCGCCTTATATGGAGATTTCTTATTTTACGTTTTTATTTTTTGTGGCTAGACCAATGAGATCCTAACGTTTCTAATGCCTGAACAAACGCGAACTAACGTCCTCACATCCATACAGCACCAGAGAAATGGTTTATTTGCTTGGTTTCTGGGTGAACTAACGAGCGTGAAGACAGCCGCCTCCATGTATGAAAAAAACAAAAATGACGAAATCGGCCATTTGCTGTCGAGTGCCCTCAAGTTAGCTATCTATATCGATCAAGTGTCGTCTAAAGATGTTAGTTCATCCATTGAAATCGTTAGGATCTCATAAAGTAACATTTTAGAGCACTTGGTCTGATCGCCTTATATGGAGATTTCTAATTTTACGTTTTTATTTTTTTGTGGATAGACCAATGAGATCCTAACGTTTCTAATGCCTGAACAAACGCGAACTAACGTCCTCACATCCATACAGCACCAGAGAAATGGTTTATTTGCTTGGTTTCTGGGTGAACTAACGAGCGTGAAGACAGCCGCCTCCATGTATGAAAAAAACAAAAATTACGAAATCGGCCATTTGCTGTCGAGTGCCCGCAAGTTAGCTATCTGTATCGATCAAGAGTCGTCTTAAGATGTTAGTTCATCCATTGAAATCGTTAGGATCTCATAAAATAACATTTTAGAGCACTTGGTCTGATCGCCTTATATGGAGATTTCTAATTTTACGTTTTTATTTTTTTGTGGCTACACCGATGAGATCCTAACGTTTCTAATGCCTGAACAAACGTGAACTAACGTCCCCTGATGCGTGGATATTTTTAGATTTGACAATGTCGTAGTGGGCGGGTTGGCGTGAAGACAGCCACCCCACTTTAAAAAAAAATTAAAAATTACAGAGTCGGGTCCTTACGATATTTTATAGTGAACAAACGTGAACTAACGATTATCTAGCTAAGTGAATGGTCAAAAGTGGAAAAAAGTGGTTTGGGGTGGTTAGCGTGAAGACAGCCACCCCATTTTGTTTTTTAAAAAAAAATATGACAGAGTCGGATCCTAACGATTTTACCTACTGAACTAACGTGAACTAACGATGAACTAACGATATACATATGCCATTTGCGGGCAAACGATTTGGGGTGGTCAACTTCACAGCCATGCATAAAAGCTCTTTTAGATAAAGTAAACTGTATAAAACTTTCGTAACTATAAAACCCTTTTCTTTCCCACTTATCGTTACGAATTTATCCGCACTATATCTTCAGGACAAGACGATAAGTGAAGGTATTGAATTTCGTTAAATTAGATTGTACACCTATTTCCTACGTCGCACACGTTGGGTACCTACCTCTTATAAATACGATTCCGGAATGTGAATTAGCTAATCGCTATTCCAGAACAAATGTTCGTTCGAAATTGAGCTTGGACTTAGAATTCAGTAGAAATATTCGCAGAAGCTAATAAATTTCATTAGCGCATAGTAATTGGCGGAAACCTAAAAGCCCGTCCTTAAACTGACATTATTTTGCGAGGGAGTATAATAACGTACTAAAATATTTAATCCTGTCGTACAATGACAACGGAAACAAGTAGGATCTAATCCTTAATACGCAGTTACTTTGTTAAGTGCACACCAGGGTTACACAAAGGTCTTGTGCGAAGCTAAATCCATTCATCCTATAAATAAAACAACGCTTATATGTGTTGCCGAACATGCATCGCTGTTAATGTTTACATCGCTAGTTAAGGCTATGTTGTTTAGGTTGAAGTTTTGGAATTTACGGCAAACAGCGTATGTTGGGACGTCGAGAGCTAACAGATTCCTCTTAAGCAAGCGGGCGTTTGGATGCAAGACGAATCGCAGACTCCGCTGGTCTATAAAAAGTCAGTTTGTTTACGCGACAGCGCCCGCCGGATATGACTGGACGGTGGTACACCACATGTAATGGGAATTGTAGCTTTTCTCAAAGTGTTTGCCAGTATTATGGTTCAGGCTGCATAACATTTTTATGCTCATTTGTCTCGTAGTTGACGACTCGGCTTTAGCGTTGTTTCACTCATTAAAATCGTTAAAAGTGGTAGTTTGATTTTTTACGATCATTAATTTCCAACATATCTTTATCTTACTAAACTTTTTTGAAACATATTACAATTAGTAAACCAAAACCAAACGTTTTGATTATTATATTTTTTTAATCCCGTTTGTTTCGCGTATTCCTGACACGTACACAAAGCTTCATGGAGCAGTGAGTATGAGTCATGTCTATTGTTTGGTTATGGTACCATAAATAGCACACGCTCTTAGGGAGCGCTATGCAAACTCAAACATAATTTTAAACCAAGTCACCAGAGTGTCGGGCCCCCGCCCAGCGTCGCGATGGACAATTAGAACTAACAAAAGTAGAGTGCTCTTTGCGCGGTAGCGCCGGCACCACACGGTATAATACCCCGTCGCCTTGAGAGGCTTTCTTCTAAATATAATCCCTTCGCACATGAATCTCACTCGCGCCTGATAAAGTAATATTACTCCCTATGCTTGTCTTTATAGGCTCATGAAACGTCGTAAGCGTCGTTATGCTAGTTATGGCATATTACCTGCTTTACACCTTTTCATTATTTCATCGCGTTTATTACATCTTTGCCAATGAAACGTTTTTATAACGGGATTTATTAACAATGAGAGCCTATAGCTTTGTAAGGGATTATATTACTACGCATATAAAAAGGAATCATCTATGAAAGAGGGTTCATATAATTGTGACGCGGATACCTATCCGCCAACAATAAGTGTTGTGTACAAAGCAGATGGTAGCGTGGGAATGCAGGAGTGTAGCACTCCATTTTCGGGGAGGGGAATCCAACGAAGAATAGCAGCTTTCAAAGGTGACGAGAAAGGAGACCCACTCCGTTGAGCGGCGATTAATAATATCTTTAAACGCTCCCCAACCTTCCTTTCAGTTGTATCGGTATTACTGCCCAATTCGTCCGCAGAATAAAACATGATAAACAGAGTTTTTTGTACTTATTCACGAAGAAAAAATAATTGTAGAATTTGAGCATTGTTAGTTTTCATAGAAAAAAAAACAGATACGTGCTCCGCTTATTAAATGTGCCACTAAGTATTTATTAATTTGATAAGCGAGACGAAATTAAACACAAACATATTTATAAAAATATATTAAATACAAAAGTTCCGGGCTTGTCCTTAAGTCCATAGTCTACTGGGGCTAAAGATGCGGTTATCAACTTCTTACAGTACGAGTTTTCGAATTACGCGAAGTGTCCTTTCCTTTGCATCACTAGGTTAAAAAGTTTTGTTGATGTGTAATGGTGGGAAACGAGCGCTGTAAATCTTAAAAATAAATATCGGGCAACCTCACACAAATCGATCTAGTCCCAAATTAAGCTCAAGAAGGCTTGTGTTATGGGTACTTGACGACGATATACATACTTATATAGATAAATATATAGTTAAATACATAGAACAACCATGACCCAAGCACAAATATTCAAGTTCATCACACAAATATTTGCCCTGGCCGAAGAATAGATAAATACATAGAAAACATCCATGACCCAGGAACTAATATTCGAGTTGGTCATACAAACCCTTGCCAGGATTGAAACTCAGGACCGTCGGTTCAGTAGGCAGCTGCACTACCACTGCGCCAACCGCGTCGTCATATATTGCGCAGGAAGATCGCTAGGCCTCTTTTTACGTACTGCTTCATATGCTACTGCATAATAATATACTTCAATTCAGTGTAGTAACACCACATCGTAATAGATTCACAGACGTTTTATTTGATGTCAGTGGATATGAATAGTAGTCACTTTTTAATTTAAAGTTTTGCTTTGATTGTATTTATAATCGTTAAGGAATTTGAGTGGATTCATTTGTATGGTAATCGAGGTCGGTAATAAAATAAGATGTCAGTAACAGTCGTATAGTCGTAAATAAATTATATTGTCTTTACAATAGGATAAACAAGTGTGCTGACCTTATTTTCGAACAGATTTCGTTGATTTCGTTGTAGAAAGCAGATTTGTTCAAATAGATGATATTGATCTATGTAAGGAAAATTCTCATTCACTGTTCAAAAAAACAAATACAGATGTGCATAATATTTTCGGCTTCGGTGAAAAGTTGAGGCTCGAATAAAAATGAGCTTTCCCGACAAAATACCGTGTCAAAATTCATAAGATCTTTTTTGTACTCGTCTATAACTTCAAAATACTAGACTTTTACGGTGAATAAATGTAATCGGTGATTCAAAATCGTAATCAATCTAGGTGCAGTTCAATTTATAGTTCGGTAATAAGCTGATAAGTAGTACTAACCTTTATCACGAGATGCTGCTCAATAGGAGAAGATAAAGGATTAATCTAGGGCAGGCATCCTGTCGGGGTCACTCGAGATGGGAACAATAACATAATCTCGTGGTCTCGTCGACGTCGTGCGCCGGTGTTGAGGGGCACTATAAACTCGACTATCCCTTCAGAATTCGTGAGCTTACGTCAAGTCAAGCGTATATATATAAGCGAGCTTGAAGCAGACTCCTAACATGTATTCCATATTTATGAAATATTATCTACCCACTTATATTTCATTCTTTCATCAGTTTCATCTTAACCACTCACTTGCTTCGAAATTCGAGTTGAACTCTAATAATTATATAATAAAACAAGAGCGTTGACAGGTATATCAGAAGGAATTGAGTGGATAATGTACATTACTTACCATCATTGTTAGTTTTACTTAAGAGTTAATCAAAATAAATAACTTATTTTCTTATTAATTAGACACTAGTAATTGTGTGTGGCCAGCCGCTGTTTACATATTTAAAACAGCAAAATCTTTGAATTTGTTAAAACGTTACTCTGGATCGGCACTAAAACGAGTATTAAACACAAAATATGAACACTGTAAATTTACAGTCCATGTTGATACTCGATAGCTAAAATTTTAACGCAAAAATCAATTATTCTTAGGTTGGCTACAGCGATTGGGCTCTGCCCGCCAGTCAAGCGTACGTTTAGTGAGTAGACTAGGTACACAATTGTGCTCAATAACCACTTCCTAATTTTGTCGTATCCGGTACGGCGCCTATAGTGACGCAAGTCATATTTTATGCGGACTAAGGCTAGAGTGATAAATTCAACATTATATCCGGACTATGATTTAAGCATGCGGTTATTTTTATAACAAAATAGTTGAGAGTTTCTTCACAATGATGTAGCCGTAAAATCAAACATTTTTAATCCTTAATTTTAAGAACTATTGAAACGAAGTACCGTCTTCGTCTTGTCTGAAGAAGATAATTTAATTACGAGTTATTATATATTTATTTGATTCAATGTTTAGTGAAACCGAACAGGTATCCATTTCGACTAAAGTTCCAATTTTGCTTAAATTAAGCAATAACAAAGCGGATGGGACTGGGAGTCCCGGCCGCGTGAGACTTCACTCGCAATTTAATTTTGCCCCGGCAGGCGTTTCGGACGTAAAATAAAAGCAATTTTGTCTACGTAGTAAAAGCCGCTTTTGTGCTATCGATGCGATAATTTTAGGGCTATTGTTGTCAAGCTTGTGCTAAATGAACATTTTGAGAAAAGGATGGGGTTTCGTATATTGTTGTCCACACGGGTACGGTTATCGCAATAGGAGTGAGTGACGGCTGACGATCCGTGTCTGTGCGAGCCCGAGTGCGCCGCGTGCGTTGGCAGCAGCTTGCCATGGCAATATTTCGATTCGCAGCCCAGAAACGTCAACTATTAACAGACGTACATATTTATTGCGACAGAATTATGTGTTGACCACGTCCCTGAAACGAAATGACTATAAATCCTTTGATATAACTACGTCGGTCCCATGAAAACCATCATACTCGATCTAAATTCTTCACTGTTTTATGTTGATTTTTTATCGCACCGGCTAGATTTCTTCATAATTTAAGTCTATCATGTCTTATTATATTTTATGGAGCCTACTTATTTTTTATCACTTGAAGCTAGTTCAATCGGGTGCCTGTCGTATCGCATAACGTTTTTTGTCCTAAAAATGTTTGGCCGAGAATGTTTGGCATACTGTTGAATGGCATACTACTCGTTTGTCCTAATAATTTTTGCGCATACTCATTTAAAGTCCCAAAGCAAGTTTATCCTAATATTGATAACTCTAAAATCGAATTACCTAAAGCATAATATTCCTAACATGAATTGCCCTAAGAATTATTTTGCCTATTATTAAATTGGCTAAAATTACAGCACCTAAACTAAACTATGGTAGGCGTGAAGTCAGAATCGTTACGTATTCTACCTTCCGGCAGGTCAGATTTTGGTTAGGTTAGGTACAACGACGAGCGAAGCGAGGAGGAGTGTTAGGTAGAACTGTGACCCTAACGAGCGAGCGAAATTATATTAAAATTTAGCAGTCAGTAGGTTAGGTTAAAGACCGAAAACTGTAGGTTAGGTTAGGTTTGTTTTATGACCATGGATAGCGGAGCGTCAGAAGTCAGAATGCTTGCTTGCATGGAGGTATATTCAAATTTAGCAGATAGTAGGTTAGGTTAAAGGCCGAAAACTGTATTAGGTTTGTTTTATGACCATGGATAGCGGAGCGAGCGAAGCGAGTGGAGCGCCAGAATGGTTGCTTGCATGGAGGTATATTCAAATTTAGCAGTTAGTAGGTTAGGATAAAGACCGAAAACTGTAGGTTAGGTTAGGTTTGTTTTATGACCATGGATAGCGGAGCGAGCGAAGCGAGTGGAGCGTCAGAATGCTTGCTTGCTGCATGGAGGTATATTACAATTTAGCAGTTAGTAGGTTAGGTTAAAGACCGAAAACTGTAGGTTAGGTTAGGTTTGTTTTATGACCATGGATAGCGGAGCATCAGAGTGCTTGCTTAAAAATCTTCGAGATTTAGGTTTAATGAAATGTAGTCAAAATATTTTTAGCACATTAAATATTAGGAACATTACAATTATGCACATCGATCATTCGATAGTTGAATTTTAGCCACATCAAACGATAGGACAAATAATATTTAGGACAAACGATAATAGGAGCAACAATTTCGAACAATCAAAAATATGCGGAACAAAGTGTATGCCATACATTATTAGGACAAAAGACGTTATGCGACACGACGATAGGACTAATAATTGTATGCCATCCGATATAGACCCAGTTCAATCAGCAAAACGTTCGTCATTTCAAGTCGGAGATATTTTGGAATGTTTATTTATTAACGTAATTTTAAAATCTGATGGGGATGGTTTCTTATTCTCCTGTCTATCCGTATTATACGTAACATGTAAATTATTAGAAACATGAGTTATCTTACTAGTAGTTCCTGTACTCAATGTACAAGCATCTGCGTTAAATGGTTTCATTTGGTATTTTCATAACTCGTTGCTTCTCATACCTCTTCATCTAAATCTCTGTCGCGAAACCTACTGTTCAGTCGAATAATGTTATAACTCGTATGTATTTCAGCACATGGTGGGGACGGGCATGGCGAACCCGTTCCCTGCGGCGGCGGCGGCGGCAGCCGCGGCGGCCCAGTTCGCCGCTAACGGCGACGCACTCGCGGGCGTGAAGCACGAATCCAGCCCCGCTAACCCGCCGCAGCCCCCGCTCGTCAAGAGCGAAGGCCCACCGCCACCCGCGCCACTACCGCCGGCCAACTTCTCACCACAACCACCGCCTCAACCGCACCCACCTAGTTCCATAGACAATCAAAACAACAGCTCAGTAAGTTCATTTATTATGCATTAGTCCTGTATAACCGCAATTAAATGGATGGGTTAACTTTATATGTTACCTTTGTTAAAATAAGCTTGCATATTATATTATACCTTTTTATCCATTTTCCGAGTACGTGGATACAAATCTAAGTTACACTTAATACCTATTCGGAATTTGGAAATTACCTAAAGTTCCGGACATACCTATACATATGAATACCTACATACATTTACGTACAAATACAAATACAAATACTCTTTATTGGACACCTCCAACATCAAGGAATATACAACACAACATGAGATACATTAAAATAACCGGCAGAGGTAAACAGCAGGCGGTCTTATCGCTAAATAGCGATCTCTTCTAGACAACCTTTAGGTAGCGGAGTAGTTGAAAATAATAATTAGCGGAGTAATTAGTCTTCTTCATTTAAAGTTGAATAACTGCAGTCTAATTTCATAATAGATACATAATGAGCAATCTTTTACAGCAAAGCGATGGTGATTCAGCGGAAGAGAGCACACCCGTGAGTGTAGCGGCCGTAGTAGCACAACAAGCGGCCGCAGCCGTAGCGGTGGCGCAGCAAGCGGCCGCGGCACACGCGGCAGCCGCCGCGGCCAGCGCCGCCGTCGCCGCGCAGGCCACCGCCGCCTCCCCCGACAAGAGCCTCGTCCCCGTCTCGCAAGCGTCCCAGCCCAAGCGGTTACACGTCTCCAACATACCCTTCAGATTTAGAGACCCGGATCTCAGAAATATGTTTGGGGTACGTACCGCACGTCTTGGCTCTTCTGCAATACACTAGCGAAAGCACGGCATGAACGAAACATTTGTGTTTTATTTGTAGAAAGTGATTTCGAAATTTTAATTACGACGTTTTACATTTCAGCAATATGGCACAATACTTGATGTAGAAATTATCTTCAACGAACGTGGTTCAAAGGTAAGAATGATTATATACTTAGTAAAATGCAATACGAAGTGGCTCTCAGAAATTCTATCCGAGCGATAGTGATTTCAGTGCGGCCACTTCTTTTTGTTAGTTCTACTTTGGAGCAAATCGTACTCTCAGGACGCTCGAGTCGTATTTGAAATGTCAGTGTTCTGTCGGTACGCTTTGGTTTCCGTTTATAAGTCGAGTGAAATATTGGAATGCAATTGGCGTTTTTGCATTAAACTGTATCAACTGCCATTAACAGATGGCACGGACTTCGCTGTTTCATATCGCCTGATGAGTGACGACATTATATACCGTCAAATTCCTAACAAAAGCCACATTCCAATAGTTTTCTTTAACTATGACCGTTTCATGTTTTCTTTTTCTTAAACTGAAAGTCTGAACAACAACATAATTTAGTTAAATAACAGTCATTGACTTAAATCGGTATTTTCTGATAATTTTAAGGACAACAAAGCACGGAACGAACGTATCTTCAGAACTATTGCAATACATTATCGATTTTTTAGAATATCAATATGACTTGCGTGTATATTTGCAAAAGTGCCGAAGTTACATTATTTCTAGAAGTATTTGCTGCCCAAACAAAAATTTCTCTCACTATAATGTTGATCATAGATTTTTTTTATTTCCCCTTTTAACAAATCACTTCTCATGCCTATGATATATTATTTTTAATTACATGCAATTATATCTTGGGTTAACAAATCTTAAGGCAAATGGGCTTAAATCAATATTAATACATTGTGTTTAAGACTATCTATCTCATAGCATATTCTTGGTTCTAATGTTTGGTGCAGTATTCTAATTGCATTGTAAATTGTCATTGATTAAATACTGTTACAATATCTCTGATTTTAAAACTATTTAAAATACTATGAACAATTTATGCTCATGGCCTATTTTTCATTGTTTCGAAATACTAGTGCCGGCTCTGCTAATGACTAACGTTACTTTAACTAATTTTACTTTGAAAAATACGTCCTAAGCATAATTATGTTGATAGGCAATGTTTGTTCTTAATCATCGATACTCAAAAAACAACTCACTGTAAATGTCAGCTCCCTATAAAATTGAAACACAGATATAGAAATGATTTTTTATAATAATTGATTGGATTGACCGCTTTTTCGTGTTTACTGCTTTCCTTGTGTCAGTTTGGTGACCGCCCCTAAAGTAGTCCATGCTCGCTCATAAAGAAAGTATTTACTTCTTACAAATAATAGCTCCAAATTTATTTTTTCTTCAAAGCCTCACATTGGGATATGCAGTATTAGAGAATGATGCATCGTCACTTTAACAGCTGATTTTCTGAGTCATATTTTCAGGACAGCTCTATTATTCATCACTAATATTATGTTATATCGTCCCAACTGCACTCGCATTTCTCTCGTTGTGTGTACATATTGACTGTGAACCTAGTTTTACCAACCATAGCACATAGTCCTGAATGGCTTACTTAGGTCAACATGACTTATGCGTGTAGTTTGGATGATGGACTCATTCTGAAGTATTTAATCCTGACTATTAGATTGATAGTGATCTTAATATTTTTGTCCTCTTTAAATAATATAAACAGTTCCATTACACGCTTCCTAACCAGGGAAAATGATGTATTTCATTAGTATTGGGCATGTATATTTCGCTGGTCCTGATTATTGTCTTAGTCAATCGATAACGTTAGTATTCCGTGTTTCCTAGTACTACTTATCTAGGGTGCATCACTTAGTTTGGCTTTATCTCGAATGTCATTTGTGTCTTCTTGGTCTGTACGATCGAGTTTTGTGTCTGTCATCACAATCGAGAGCTTGCATAGCGTGTGTTGTGTCACGTATCGGTGGCGCGCCTCGCGCCCGCGTCGCGGAATGGCATCCAGCCATCTCCTGCTTAAAATTTCTCTTTCTCTCTGCCCAAATATATTTACTGTTATAAATACTTGCACTCAGAATGGTAATAATAGAGCTGTCATTGCTTTTATAAGTGTAAGCGTTTCGTACAATCAGCAACTTGTTTGTCACTTTCACAACTCGTCTCTTCCACTGTACCGTGTGCTGTGCTAGCTGCTTTTTGTATCTATGGATTATCACCGTTTTATGGACAGTAGTTAACTTGTCTCAGCACGACTGTTTTTGATACAGATAATTTAATGGATACCTATTGTATTACTTTATGGGTTAATATTTGAATGCCGTTTTTATAGTATTTTACAATGATAGTGATTTTGGTAACGATTGAATCATGGGTTAAATAACTCCAAAGCTTAGTTTTTAATTGCTTATGATTATGACTTTCATTAATGTATTAGACTTTTGGCACTGTACAAACACGCACATTAATGATGTTTTAGTGTCTTCTTAAGTTTAGCCAATTGAAATTGTAATTAATAAAAAAAAAATAGTCATCAACCATCTTACCCTGACCATAAACACCGTTGAAGGAGCATTACGGTGTTCATATAACTTCGGCTATCGGTCGATCATTTGAAATGATAGAACAAATTGCAGCTAACATCCCGCACAAATTGAACGTTGTGTCATAATGTAGAACCTCTTTGTATAAGTCTATCTCCGAGGTGTATAAATGTGTGTACTCTGATACCTATAAGTACTCGAACACTGTGATACAAACACTCCTTCTAATAGTACAGACTACTAGGTCGAGCGACATATTAATTTACTTTAATCCAAACGCTTATGTGTACCCATTCAGCTAGAATACGCTCAAAGTATCAACGTAATAAAATCAATTAATATCCTCTCGATTTTTTCACTAGAATATTTAAATAAAGAATATGCAATGCATAAATGTTAATTTTTGTTGCACGTTGTTTTTTGAGCGACGCTGTTTTTAATGCATGTTTTGTCTGTCTTGCATGCAGGGATTCGGTTTTGTAACATTCGCAAATAGTGGTGATGCGGAGCGAGCACGAGAGCGTCTTCACGGCACCGTGGTTGAGGGCAGAAAGATAGAGGTGTGCATGACTCAATGAATACCATCTGTACCGTAGCACTGTAACTTTAACAAACATCCCGCTCCTGCCCATGTGCCCATGCCACGCCCGCCACCGCCACCGCAACCTGCGCTCGTCTGCTCTGTAGTTACTGTCATGCTAGCGTGCTCCAGGCGGCCCGCCTTAGCACTAAGTATGCCGACGTCTAATCCACAAACAAACCTTATTTATTTTATCCCTTTACTCTCTAGACGGTCATTTAAAATGCCGATCGAAAGAGAGACTGTCTCACAGAGAACTGTCTGTAGAACGAACCGTATCGTCCCAATACCACAGAGGTAAGACTACAAGTAAAAAATTTAGTTCAATTCTATCTATATTTTCTAAAAAATAATTCGAAGCACTAACAATGATTTCGGCGACTGAATGGCATTAAATATTGTTATTCATGAGACTCCCTTCTAACTGAACCCCCGACGGAAAGATACTAACACCTCCTGATTTCCCTTTATCTCATACTCCAGTGTCAAATGTCTCAAGTGTTATTGACAAATATAAGACTAAATATTTACACCGGTAACGTGTCTTAAACATCTACTTTTATTGAATATTTTTAATGAGACATTTGTCACAAGATTGGCTGACTTTACAGAGTACTAAATCCATTAATCTAAAATTATATTAATCGTGATGTAGCATCGCTATTCCAAATTGGGTTCGAACCCCAAATGACTTCACTCTGTTAGTAAATTAAATATATTCCTATACTATTTATTGTATTTAAACGCTTTGTGGTTTCGAGGACCACTATATAGTTTTTTGTATACTTACATTTACTGCGTTTCAATGACAAAGCGTACTGTTTTTTTTTTTGTTTTTAATTTTCATGATTTCCTATTATTTTGGTTGTGCTTCTATTTATTTAAAAAGTCAGCCAATATTATGATTGCATTTATAGTTTCAAGGAACCCACTCTGATCTAGTATTTAATTTCCATACCAGGTTAATAACGCTACGGCAAGAGTTCAGACAAAGAAACCTCCCACAGTACCGAACGGTAAGTGTCAACTCTTATTAATTTAATTATACCGGACTGAAATTCATGCTTGTGTCTAGAGACTGTCACACATAAAATTAAATTAAATATGACTGGCCCTAATTTACACAACAGAACCATAACGCATCCTGAGATTTCTCTTTTAATCCATCCAGTTATTCAGGCTAGAAATGGAACAGTTCCCACCTTGGGTGAGAGAGCTGAAATTGTACAGATCGGTGTTGTTTTACCTGTTTCTGTTTAAACGTATACATGTTGGCTAGTACCGTTGTCTGAATGCAATTAGGTGAATGCTATTTAGAGATTGAGTCCACTGTCAACCGGAGACAGTCTGGGCCTGGCCTCCGTTTGCCATGCGCATGCACCGGCCGCAGTAGTGCACATGTCTATACCTACGTACTCTTACTCTTTGTTTATTAATAAACACGTTGCTCAACTGCATTCCTAACCTAAATAACGCTCTCGATTGGCTATCTTCACACGATCTTATATCGCTGGTTGCGTTTACACGGCTGCTGAAGGCTGTCTCCGGCGGCGGCGTCACATGTCCGCGACAAATTAACGTTCGTCTGCGAGCGAATTACACCACCAATTAGACAGCTTGTTAGTTTACCGTTAATCAGCCCGAGCTATGTATGACATGTTATATGTAGGTCTATTAATATTTGTTAATTATTTTGACGTTTTCTGGAATGAACACTACAATAATATTGTTTTGCAACTTGCACTGTTACCTAAGTAATTTTTCGTGTAAATCGTGTAGTGAGAATGAAATGATTTTTTCCTAGCATTAGAATAGTTCGAAGTAAAATGTGAATTATATGATGATGAATTTCTTTATAGCGTGCCTTTAATTTGTTTCAGTGTGCGTCCAGTGGCCTGAAGGTAAGATCTCGCACACTCATAATATACACATCTCTTACTCGATGATAAAATGCTTACGCGTCTACATTTATTATAACATTCATTCGAGCATGATTTCTTTACTTAATGTGGTGGGACTATATGGTTGATTAGTTCTAATGCTCGCTGAATCTTGAATGTCACGAATTACATTTAAGTCATTTGTAAAGCTCCTCTAACGGCCATGCTTCTTTAGAGCAGAAAGCCAACGGCTGCGGACTTGTGTGATTATCGCGACTAGAACGCGCCCGCGGGCTCGCGCTCGGGCGTGTGTGACTTCTGTCGAGCTGTAATGTGGCATGGCCCGGACATCCTTTTGATGTGAATAATAAACTTGCGTACCAACAGTACCCGACCGCGGCCAAGCCTCCGGAAGGGTACTCGCTGGCCTCGTAATTAGAAATGCATTATAGAAATGGTATTTAGTGATTTTAGATTTTGTTTATAATTTGTGATTAATAGTCGGATAATGTCGTATCGGCTTATTCAAACCGCACTAGAACGAAATAAACAACAAACTATCGAATAACCGAGGAAACGGCAACGGTTCGAGAGGATCGCTATGGCGAGAAAAAATGTAGGTATCACCTAACCGCCGCATCGCACGCGCGTGTCGCACGTTCAGTTCGCGACGGTTCCACGTAACGAGGCTCGACAAAATTGGAACAATCGGAACATATCAATATCGCATATCGGTCGAGTCGCCCCGGACCCTCGCCGGGTGCGCTGCGACGGTTAGTGAGCTCTGTGGCGCGATGTGTGCGCAGGGCTGCGGGTGTCCGGCGTGTCGTGGCCGTGGCTGAGCGCGGCGCCGGCGGCCGCGCCCGCGCCGCCGCTGGTGCTGGCGCCGCGCGCCGCGCAGCGACGCAGGTAACCGGTAACGCATGCCCTGCACCCTAGTCGTTGTGTGTTGCATGTAGCCCCCGTGGCCCGCGCCGTGCTGCGCCGCGAGCCCCGCGCGCCGCACGAGCAGGCCCTCCCGCACGCCGTCCTGCCCCGCGCCGCCTACGCCTCACCGTTGCACGCATACGCACAGTGAGTATGAGCCGCGCACCGCACACCGCACACCCCCATACTGCACCTTCCGTCTGGCACCACCTACAGCTACCCTACCCGCCCCGTCCTTTTGGTCTTTATTTTTAGTTCTATTCGAATTGACATGAAATTACACGCGTTGATAATTTTATAAATAAATTAAAAAAAAATACGAAAAATGTGGTATGTATATAACACAGTAACAATCATTTCCACATTTTTTTGTCGGCGGTACTTTTAAATTCATAGAGTACCGATTTCTTATTAAATTCTTGATTTACTATCAAAACATTAATGTGGCAATTAGGAACTACTTACCCGTTTAAAAATTTTTGCCGCGTGCAATGGGCACTAATATCTCAATAAAATTGTTAATTAAGTTTCAAGATTACTTGAAACTTAATTAACAATTTTATTATAACGCCATAATTAATGTTTCTGGAAATCTATCGGCTGCAACATTTCAACTAGCGAATAGAAAAGTTTCAGTTATGCAGGTTTATCAGTCGAGTTTTATATTAAAATTACTACCACAGGAGACAGAGCCCATCCCGCCCCGTACACCCTAAACGCCACCAGTGATGGTCCTCGATGTCAATAATGATCCTGTCCACCATCCTATCACCACTCCTTCCCATTGGTATGACTGTTACAAACCTTGTTAGATAAATAACCTTTAGTGTAGGTATTACTAGTTAGTATTTTACGTTCGATGAGAGTGTAACTAACAACTAACGGAACGTCGCTTAGCGCACTGTCCTGATATTAAACTGCAACTCTTCACAAAATTTATTTCACGCATTCCTTTGGAATACATTTACTTTACTTCTCTTACGAAAGTAACGTTTCTTTTTAATGCATTATAGATATTGTACCTATGTAGTTGTTTATTGTAGTGGCCTTTGCAAAAACTTCTATTTTGCCTTGTTCGATCTATTGCAAATATTTAACTTCGTGAAGCTTTCTTACTAGAATTACTTATAAATATTACTTTAAAATCATTTTTCTTAGGTCGTTAACTAAAAATAAGAAAACAAATAATGCAACTTAATAATCCATTATATTGTATTGAAACTTAATCTTTGAAAACCATTAAAAGCCAATTATCTAATTATGATAATAAAAATCTAGAAACAAGCTTTTTTATATTCTATCAATACGTGGATAATAAATACCAACTTTGTCCTGAAGGTATTAAGAAAATTACAGTTTCAGGTTTTAATGTTGACATTCACTGCATACGTAAGATGGTTTCTACTTTTAAAGAAGTAAATTCATATGCTATATATATATATATATATATTATGTTATATTAAGTTAACGGTCTAAGTAAATGAAAAAATATAATAATTCACGGAAAGTTCAACGTAGCTAGTTTTATTTTTTACAATAATTCACTTCCGAATAACAACGTCAGCATATATTTACAACACAATCAATAATCTCCAATAATGAATTGTTTTCAATTTGCAGCGTTTATTACGACCCGTTCTTAGCTGCAGCCGCGACAGCTGATTCCAACTACAGACTCCAGGTAACACATCCATTGGCATGCTATAATATACATTGACATACATTTATTTCACCATTTATCTGTTGTGTCTGGACGGGTTCAGACAGGAGGCAGGCAGGTTGTGTGAACCATACATGTGTTGTTACAGGCCGCGAAGCCGGCAGCAGAGGTAAACATCACGCCTCTAGCTCAATTTGATCGATATGCGACAATATCTGTATCTCTATCGCTTCCTGATTCATATTACCACCACGCTAGTATAAGTCAGATGTAAATCATTGTGGAGTGAGTGCTGGGATTTTGTTTGCTCCTTTTTATTCGTATGGTCCTATTGGTTGGTAATCCACAGTAATATATTGAGGGTGCACATTGTGTTTGTGGTAACCGAGACGATGGCTGCTGTTGAGTTATCTTTGTACCTTTGGTATTGTGGTGGGTAATTTAGTTTTGCGCGTTTGCTGCAGCTGTGAATTGACTCGAAAAGACGCTAATTTTTTATCATGCTCCGAGTAGAACATTGAGCCCACAAAGTCGTAATTGCTACTGTCGAAGTTTACTAACCATCACCACGTAGCAGTCGCAAAAGAATGTTAGTAACCGTAAACTGGTTAGTTTTTGTCTTATTAAATTATTCCTGTATAAATCAATAGTGCATGTTCATTTGTTTCATTACCTCTACCACATTTTCTGCAACAACACTAACCTCTCAACGTTTGAGCCCCTTACGTCATATTTTGTTGACCGACAATCACATGCCCCGGGACCCGCAAGGATACTTCACTTCGGGCCCTGCGGCAGCGGGCTTCGGTGTTGTCGTGCAACAAACTACACTCGGCCGCTGGGGCTCTTTGCTGCAGAAAATATTATTTCATTAGACTATAAAGTGAACGCTGCATGTTCGGCACTCGTGTAAATTTCACTGACATACGTAATTTACCACTTATTGTGTTAAAATGGTTTTAAGTGCTTTATTATTATGCATCGTTCTGGCTTTTTTCTTTATGGCTCAATATAAGCTAAGTCCATTAATATTAACAACGTCGTCAATCGACAGTGGTCGGTGAGTGGTCTTCGATGAGCAGTAGACATTGGTAAAGTATACATTTTCTCGAAACGTATAAGTATTAGATGAACTCGCGACCATGTCCTTCAAATTGTAATAAATATGTAGAACGTAAAATTTATACCCTACAATATTGCCTTTTGTGGGCTCACTGTTAACAATGTATAATTTTGTCATGATTAATTACGCGTTATTAGGCTACTAACAAGCGATAGATACATTTTTTTCACAGCTAACGGTTTCAATTTCATTCCTCCAAATGAACATACGATAATTCGATAAGAGTAGTTCGAATAGCGAACATTCCATCCGGTTTTATTTCATTTTAAAAATATTATGAGGATATTCGTTCTGTTAACATGCGACAACTATTTACTTTTCAACGCATAGTAGAATCATTCATATTTGGCGTTTTCGAGCCTGAGATCAACAGCGAGCGCGTTTGCTATACAATATCGCATATATCGATCAAAAGTAAGTACATCTTTCGTTTGGCAGTTTATCGATAATAATAAGTATTGATCGGTTTAAATGCAAATGCGAAAAGATCGGCGCGACTCTACTTCGTGTTATCTCCCGTTCAGTGGTAGCGTAATTGACCGTGTGTATTGTTATGTTTAGGCGGCAGCGGCAGCAGCCGCCGCAGCAGCGCCGCTGCTGAAGTCGCCATTGACGACGGCACAGCACGCCGCGGCCGCCGCCGCCGCCGCCAACTACGGAGCGGCCGCGCGCGCCGCCGCCGCCGCCGTCAGCGGCACGCCCCAGCCCACCGCGCTCGGCCCTCTCACCGCCACGTAACTATCGCTACTACTAATCTACTACGGATAGTGAATAAACATCGAGAAAAATTACAAGCCAGAAGACATTTCAAATTATAGCAATGATTCTATAAAATGGTAGTCCAGTTTTTGAACTGAGCTACTCGTAATGCAAGAGACCACACAAAAGCAAATAGTTCTTAGCTTCTGCTGTGTTTTTAATCAAAGCAGATATATGTTTTAAGGACAATGAACGAACAACCCTATTGTAGTCATTAGTCATTATATTTACAAACGAATCAATGGTGTATTTTCATACACATTTTGTCCACTAGTATGTACTACGGATTTCTAAAAAAACAACAAACAAACGTATAATAATTATTTTAACGTCTAATCACGGTCTATATTTTTTCCAGGTACGGCAGAGAATACGCGGATCCGTACCTAGGCCACAGCATCGGCCCAGTCACAGGTTATGGGGTCAGTATATTTGGATCTATCAAATTATATATAGATTACATTATGAATTTGTTGATGTGATGAATCATCAATAAACATTCATCATATCAACTGAAATACGTACATTAATGAACAAAACCTTCAGGATTATGGAAATTCATAATAACGAATCATGCACTGCTCTTATCCAACGATTTCCTACGTCCTTAACTAGGGTTTGCAATATTCGTAAATAAAACGATTTTGCAACTTTCCGGAACAATATCTCTTGATCTCTCTCCCGCAGTTGAGACCTACAAATTACCTTGGAAGAGTTGGAGGACATTATGCAGGCGATTAAAGAGCGCTTAAGTTTTGTCATGCTGATGTTGAGATGCTTATACCTGGTGTGTTCATAACTTTTGAGACGAATTTAAAAAGTTGAATTTGAAATAAGAACAAACACGCAGCTTGCTCGAGTGTTTCGAATTTAAAATTTGGAAGATTGGTTTTTGAAAAAAAAAAACGATTATGTGCCATTCTTTATCGAGATGGCGGAAAGCGAAATCCACACAGAAGTGGCTAAAAGAGAATTTACCAAGCTTTATTAGTAGAGAAGAATGGCCTTCGTCAAGCCCTGACTTAAATAAGAGCTTACCGAAAGTCACATCCAAACCTTCAGTCCCTAAAACGCTCTAAGGAGAGAATCGAAGCTAATCCCTATAGAAAAAGTGCATGTCGCTATTTGTCGAGTGGTCAGCACGCTTAAAGGCCTGTATAAAAAAGAAAAGCGGTCATTTCGAGTAAATTTTATCATATTTTTATTTATTCAATGCATATTGATAGTCCGTCCTATGTTTGTTTTATGAAAATACATAAATGGTTTCTGTTATTACACGAGGTATATAATAAAATATTTTTAGCAAATAATTGAATAATACAAAGAATCGAATTACTATCCCGTTATTTTAACTAAATCGTAGGCCGTCCTTAACGATGCTTTATTTTCTGATCGTCATATTATCGTTTTCCAGACGGCGGTGTACAGAAGCGGCTACAACAGATTTGCGCCGTATTAAGAAGCCAGTGGAACAAATTACGATTTTTACTCGAATATGGATCTACCTTCGTTTCCTTTGCCCTAACATGACAATGGACTCTCTTTGTAAAGGTACAAACATAATTTTATTATACATTAAGGAATCAGTAATAGTGCTAGCCGGTTCTGATCGGTTACTGTGCAAATAAGCTTGGGTAACGTAGTCGTCCCGGTCGACCGGACTCAAAATACCAAAGTCATTATTAAACTTTCTAACACAAATAGTATATTAAGTTCAGCTGTTATTGTTTTCGTGTAATGCATATACAAGTGCGAGCAGCTAAAATGCATTCGACGGTTTCGATATTTGTAAGAACTAACCTATTTTATTGTATCACTCGTGTGAGTGAACTACCTAAATTGGTAAATAGTGTACGCTATTATTTAGTGTAGATGTTACACTTAATATTGTAATTGACAATAGAAGAATACTTCATGTAACGATATTTAGTGAGCTTTGCACTTGCATATCATAGGAAATTGTAAATATTGAACCCAATCCCATTTCGATTTGTTAGTTTACAGATGAACAGTCGAGTTCATTTACATCTACACACTTACGAGAACAAAAATATCTGAACACGACCCTATTGTCAGGAGCATAAAATCGTGTTCAGATATTTTTGCTCTCGTAAGTGTGTAGATGTAAATGAACTCGACTGAACAATATTTTGGCTGGTCATAAACATTTCTTGAACTGTAGCTATAGTAACTATCTTTACCTAATTTAGGTAATATTTTAGTTTTGTACGAAACATTTGATAGAAACTTTCGTTTTAAAAGCACCACACCGGATGTCGATCTTTTAACTATTACCTATCTAGAATATTTTAATTTAGGAACTCAACTTATTACATAAGTAGGAAGAGGCGCAAAGCTAACCATTTTAGAACTGTTTTGAAATATTTCGTGGTGCAAATATTATGCGGTGCCATCTACTCGGTTGTTAATTTACAACATATTTTTCTAAAGTTACCTATGTACTTTTTTGATGTTTTACTTTATTTTGAATAGTCGTAGAGATTCCTCGCTGTAAGTACTCAGTGTGACGTAAACGTTCCGCTTGGGTCTCGCGCGCGACTCTCCGTGTCTCGCTGCGTACCGCTTCGCGAACATCGGTAAACGTTATTTTCCCAGTCTGTTTATTCACAAATTAAACTATTGATCGCTAGTTTATAAATGATAGCATTTTATTGAATCGTAATCGTAGGCATAACGCTTATATATGTAGTGTTTAAGAAAAGAAGGGAGCTCCATCGAGCTCTTACATATCATTGAGATTTCTCCTTGTAAATTAGTTTACACGATATTTTCATTAACAGTGTCTAATAAGGACAGCGCTATTTTAATGTTTTTATCCGGATTTTCTTTATTTTATCGAACAAACACGCGTACGGGTCCAACCCTTTTAGACGTCGTAAAATTTAGATCGAATGTTTAAATTAGAATTGTAAAGTAATGTATCATCTACGGATTCGCTCAAAGTTTATACCAAAGCACAAATACCCATCGATTCATACGTATTCGAGCATTCGTGTCGTTCATCTCCACTCAATAGATTTAGTAGTCTTTCAGTTAGAAAAACTTACAAAGTCTGCAAAATCACGGCTTCATTCGTAAGGCCCAAGTTTTGCATTCTCGAGTTGAGTAGGTACCTACTACGATACAACACCTACTCGCGGGTGTAAAACTGGCATAGCCCAGCCAAGACACATATATTCGTACTGAGTTTACATGTAATTTGCCATTTAGATTATTATTTTAACAACACAAACATTAGATTTTTGCTATAGTAGATCTGATTTTTTTAAGCCTATATTTAATTTTAGCCTATTTTGTGACTGCTTTCAATTCGAATATTTGAATAAATCGAATAGCAACTGCCATGAACAATTTTGCTTACAAAAAATGATTTTACATAACTTTGTCCAAGCTAACTCGATAAACGTTTATTTTGCCATGTCAACTTTAACTACATATTGAATTAGTAACATATCAATAGTGTTGCCTGCGCCGACACTCTCGGAGAGCTCGGTCTTGGGTCGGAGCAGCTGGCTCTGCAAAGATAGCTTTAATTATTGTCAACATTAAGTAAAGCGCTGACACTCACCTCCCTACTCGCGGACCTATTTAGCCGGCAACAATCCCATGACAATTTTGGTTTTAAAATAGGTCTAGTCCTTTGCGCACAATATACGTTGTAATTATCTTTACAGGTGCTTTTTTTGTAAAGGTTTCATGTGATAATTAAGAATCCACTTATGTGTGTACCTTCTGAACCGCGTTTTTAAATATGTTCGTTTTATTGGTTCTATATTGTATTTCTATTCGTTAAGCGATATTGTGTCATATTTTCCGAGTGCCGGTTATTTTACAATTTCTCTTCTTTTAGCACCACTGGCTATTTACAAGTTACAATTATTAGTTAATTAATCATTAGGTTAACGATACATTAGTAGTCATGTTGCAGCTTCGAACAATTATTTGTGCTTTACTGCTGAATACTCATGCGTGTATGCGTAATTTTAAGACGGTCTTAGTTTTTGAATGTAACTGATTATTTTAATGCAAATTTTTATGTAAAGTACAGGAAGGAAGTACATGTGATTCGTCAGGATGATTTTTATATTTTTTTGATGTAGATGTAGTCAATGTCACAAACTTGTTGATCTTCGGTAGTGTTTGGAGCTAGCGAGGCGGGTTCTGGGCGAACGCACTGTCGCTTCATTTTACCGTTCCTACTGCCCGTGTTGATTACAAGGTCTATTATTATTCCCTCAATAATTTTACACTTAAATCTTATCACTGTAATGATACGCGTTCAAAGCTCGCCTCGTTATCTTAAGTTTCTCAGATTTGTAGATGATTTTTTGATATCTTATTAGCAAGTCACAGAAAGTCCTTAGTTTTATATAAAAGTTTCGTAATCTAAGCCAAATTGTTATAACGTGGAGAAAATCTGAATTTAAATAACATATCTGACAAAATGGTTAGTGTGCTACAATAAGAAATGAAAAAAAAAAGCATCATGAACAATGTATAAATATAAAGTATGATCATTAAATTAAGAATGATATGTATTTTGTAACGCGATTTGTTTCTCAGTTTTTATGAGATGTTGAATAAAGTTTCAAACTGTTCTCGTTTCCGTATGCTGTGCACAAAATTATATCGATGGCTTCGATTCTATAGTTACTAGATCTAAAACGAATTGTTATATTGTGCATAATAAGGTCATATCAGTAGTATTGTTAGCGGTGACAGCATCGCATCGACGGCGTATGACTGCTGTTGCCGGGAGCACGCACGCAGGTGCGCCCGCGCCCTACAAAATATTTTAATCCATAATTACGTAATCTAAACACTAAATGTAACACGTAGCAGGCCTACTTTCGTAAAAATTCGAGTTCACTCAACTATGTCAAAAACACTTGGAATGTTTAATATAATTTACGTCACCCTAGAACGTAATTGGGATTTTCTGGCCGCTACGGTGAAAAAACTCACTTCCTGGCCAAGGTAAGACGTAAAACTTTAGACAAACCACGGGCGGGAATTCGTAAAGCCCCAGATCGCATATTTATGGCCCACCACACTTCGGTTGCGGCCACAAACACCTGCGATCTGGGACATTCACGAATTCATCGTCCTAGGTTTGTAATGTACTATTCCGTTTACTCGAAACTTTGGGAGTACCTGGCCAACGAGCGCGGACGCAGCTTTTTCGTGCTTTGTAAATAATGTTATCGGCGGGCGACCGCTGCATGTTGTGCGAATGATTTCTGCCTTCGGGTTCATATTGTTAACGTAGCCAGTTATAAGTATCACTTGTTCGTCAATTGCACACGTCGACGCTGATCAGTTAAGTAGTAGTGTACTCAGATTTCTATTAGCAGGGTTAGAATTACGCCTACGTATCCAAATGTCTGATGTACATTTAGTATTGAACTGGTAGACCTGCCTGCCGTTGCGGCACCGGAGCGCCCGCGCGAAGGTCGGCACGTATACGAGTTCAATGAATTCGGTTATAAAACGAGGGAACAGGTGGACGCAGGGCACACTATTCGCCAATCATTAAGTTATAGAGGATGCGTGAGCTACGTTTTCGTGTGGCTCTCGATTCAGGCGCCGCTCAGTGGTGAGCAGTTAGATGTTTTCGAAGCCTTCGCCTGCCACACGGAAGCCAGCTCGCAGCGGATTATATTTTTCGTATGTTATTGCCTAAAGGCAGGCGTAGTGTGCGCTGCCGGCGCACTGCGGCCACGCCCGCGCGCCCGACGACCAGTATTTGAGATACTAGTAACGTGCTCAATTTCCGTATCTGTATGTTGTACGTATACCTAATGTTAAAACTAAATGTTTTTAAATTAACTAACCTACAATAGATTTGTTACATAATAAATGTCTTCCGTTTGGCACATTTTATAGATTCATCGCACGTTTTATTGCTGCACAGTACTATTGAGAAGTGAATTTGATTATTCGAGCCGAGTGCACAGCGAGCTCCCTCATAAGATTTGTGATAAAATAAAATAATTAGATTTTCTTTTCCCGTGTGGCAATTTTAAATAGATTGCAAGCTGATTTTTCTCTTTTATTGTAAATATTTTTTTCAAATGTGAAATATTGAATGAAGTGAATCATTTTAAGCCTTTGGCATTGTATACTCATTTACGTTATTAATAAATTATAGTATGAAACTTCGATTTTTTATTTATTCATCCAACTAATTACAGCCCTGGTTTATGGTTAAACAATATATTGAACTCTGATTGAACTGAATATCGAAACAACGGTAAATATTTCTTCGAACGAGACTTTTGAAAGTGGCCTTATTGAAAATCAGGTGTGAAGTAAGTAGGTGGATGGATGGATCCACCACCATAAAAATGGCAGTGGATAATTCATTGCATAATACCGGAAGTAAGAGATGGCGAGACGTTAGGCGGGTAACAACGGCTTTCAATAGGCTAGTTGACTCATGTCGAATTGTAATAAACTAATGTTTATTCCGTATAGTATTTAGCAAAGGAAACCTAAATATATATTTTTCAATTCATAAAAGTGAAAGATGGCTGAAGAAATTTAACTTGAAAATATGGTTTTTAATCTGTATTTTGAAATGCTTAAAACGCTGTCCGCCATTTTCGCTTATGATAGTGACGTCATTGGTCATGTAAACAAAACTGAAAGTCTACTTTGACGACTTCGAATAGTGCCGTCCCTCTCGATCTCCTGTCAAAGTATATTGGAGTAAGCGGAATGGCATTATACGACGGTCGAATTTCGAATATTTACAGGTAATACTACGACACGCCACAGATTAGCGAAAGGGAAAAATGGCGGACGGCGTTTTTGACTGTTTATGAAATTTCTAATTTTCAATTGATAAAATTTAGCTTTCTAGCTTTCAGAAAAATACAAGACATTTTTTTTAGAGCTATTAAGATCATTATTAACCATTTCCAATATATTTCGAAACTGGGTCAACTAGCCTATTCCCATGTCGACGACGATCACTAAGCAGGAATCGAAGACGTATATAACGTACTTTTGACTGCTTTAATTCATGAAGACGACAATGTACTGTTTACTGAACTTTTCTGTAAACTTCTATACTTATCTTAGGTAGGTAAATGTAATTTTCTCAAAAATTGCATGTAATGTTGCCTTACCATCGCTAGGTAGACTACAGTAAGTGGAACATACCGAAGACTTTTTAGAAGTGTCCAGTAAACAGCGAGATTTTAAATTTGGAATCAATATTTGTCCAGTAAGTAAGTATGTAATTCCTATTACGTATCAAGATATTTGAATATCGAAACACGATTTACATCGTCACCGACCTATAAAAAAACTAAGGATGTGAAGGCGATGAGGTCGTATATAAATGGAAAAAGGATGCATTCCACAAATTGTTTTAATTATAAGTACAGTGCGACAGCAAATTGTAGAAATTAAAAAGTGGCGTCCCTTTTTCATAGATTAAATAGAAAGACGACATTGCAGTATACACTTGCAATTTACACTAAGAGCAAAATAGGTAAATGTAAAATAAAAAGAGGTTAGCACTATTGGCAGTATAAACGTAACTCAAGATGCATATAAAAAAAAAAAAATTGGGCAAGTGCGAGCCCAACTCGCGCATGAAGGGTTCCGTACCTATACATATATATAATCTATAACAAGTTTGTTGTATGGGAGCCCCCCTTAGATATTGATTTAATTTTATTTTTAGTATTTGTTGTTATAGCGGCAATAGAAATACATCATCTGTGAAAATTTCAACTGTCTAGCTATCACCGTTGTTGAGATACAGCCTGGTGACAGACGGACGGACGGACGGACGGACGGACGGACGGACGGATGGACGGACGGACGGACGGACAGCGAAGTCTCAGTAATAGGGTCCCGTTTTTACCCTTTGGGTACGGAACCCTAAAAAGTAGCGACAAGGTTTAGTGCGGAAGTTTGTATGCAGCGTTTAGTTCATAAATTGTGCTGTGTAAAATGACAATGATATTTCGGAATTCCTTCCTTTTTTGTGTCGTTTAGAAAAAACCTCGGAGTTAAAATTGAAGGTAAGCTTTATGATATGAATATTAATTAGAAAATACAACAATGTATAACAATAATTAAATTTTATCTTTAAGACTTAGATTTGTAAGACAGTGAAAATAATTAAACGCAGTATTTATAAAAAAAAAGAAATTAAGGCGGGATATAATTAAAAGACAAAAATTTCAAATTTGTTTGTGTGATCTATTACAATAATTCAGCAAAAATGAGTTCAGACGAGTCAGATTCCGAATAGACGGCACTCCTCCATACTTAAAAGCGGAGGCAGAGTTAGCTAAAATAATTTACTTTCGACTAAATCCAAGGAGACATAAAAAAATACAAGAGATTCATTAAATGGAAGGAAGAAAATTAAGTTAATAATTGGTCAGATAATTGTGATAAGGTCAGAATATTTCAACAATCTTTCTGAGACAATCGGATGGCTACAAAGGAAAGAAATCACAAATATTCAGCAGCAAAATATAGAATAGTTCTTAAATCAAGCTCTAGGCCTCTAGATGATAACCATTTTGGCGATGAAGGTAAATAAATGCTGCCACTATTTGATAACGATATAACTATATCTTTTATCCAAGTATAAACTCATAATTATTTTTGTTATAGGTTGTTATCATGGGAGTTAATGGTGCCTGCGACGACGAATATCACAATGTGTAATAATAAAAATGGGATATAACAAAAATATTCATTGGAAAATGACCGAATATGAATGTCACCTACAAAATATAATTTTAATCTAATTTTCTTGTTTAATTTTTGAGAAAAGCACTATACTTGCTTCGACCGTAGGAGCCATCCTGGCCTCGTATTATATCCGTCTAATTCCTACTCGGCCAGTATGGCTTACTTACTGGTCTCTGCCGTAATGTACTATTCATGTGACGTTCAGACGCAGAATAGGTGAAAAACTTAACTAAATGACTAGGTGTAAGTATGTAGCAGTAACGTGTATGTATACGAGGGCCGTCTGATAAGTTTATTTATAAAACCTTTTTTTGCTAAATGGCATTACCACTGGCTGGCACAATCTTTCAAAGGAAAAATGCAACAACAAATTGTCACTTTAACCATTGCTTAACACTTTCGCTACCAGGAACCCGCCTGGTAGGCGATCTGTGATCCTGATCAGTGATCACTATAAATGTTTAACAACTATGTATAAATCTGAATTTCGTGAACACTATTTTATGAAGAGTTGGAATGCTGCTAAAATAAAAACTGAACTTGATTCTGTTCACGGCACTTACGCACATCTGATGCTCCACGGTCTGGTGGCCCAATCGAAGCCACTACTGAGGATGTTGTTGAAGAATAAACATAACATCGTACCTACTCGACGACCGCCGAGTAAAGTTGCGTGAAATAGCTGAGAAGATAAGCAAGTCCACTGATCGAGTGCATAAAATCCATTAAATCCGAATTGTTAGAAAAACGACCCCCTCATCTCCCACGAAAGTCTTCTTTCATCAAGACAATGCCCCAGTGCACACCTCAACTATTGCAATGGCAAAAATTCACGAATTAGGCTTCGAGCTGGTTCCTCATGGTCCGTATTCACCGGACTTAGCTCCGTGTGATTATTACCTACTAGCTGTGCCCCGCGGTGTAACCCGCTCATCCCACGGGAACACTAAATTTATTCGGGATGAAAAGTATCCTATGTCCTTTCCCGGGTCTCAAATTATCTCCATACCCAATTTCATCTAAGTCGGTTCAGCGGTTTAAGCGTGAAGCGGTAACAGACAGACAGACACACTTTCGCATTTATAATATTAGTATGGATTTCCAAACTAGAAGATCGCTTGGAGGACAAAAATATTAGACAAACGAGGACTGTAACGCAGTCGTGAACGGCTATTTTGTAGACCTCGACCAATCGTATTTTTTGAAGGGGATAAAAAAAAATGGAAACTCACTGGAAAAAGTGTTTGGCCCTTCAAGGACATTATGCTGAGAAATAAATAAATGTAATTTGTATAAAAAATATGTTGTTTGACTTTTAAAAAAAATTATCAATTGGCCCTCATACATAACTTGGCATTACGTATTTGAATTGACGTAACTTCCTCTTCCTTTAGTTAAGTTTTTCACATATATATCTAATGGTTAACACCACACATAAGTAAGTAGGTATGTATTTATATAATACCTAGGTACACTGAAATTTCAGTAATTCCTTACAATTATAAAGAAAATTCGTAGGCAACGATGGTGTTTTGTGAGAAATGAATTTAATAGAAGCCTAAGCATAAGGTATAATAAAACAACTGCTCGTGTTATAGCAGGTTTCGTGTTAAGTTGATATTATTATTTTTAAATTTCCCTGCTTACGGGACAATAGTGTGCCGAACCTTAGGGAGGTGTGCACGGAGCTGTGGAGGGTAATTTTCGACAGTCAATTTCTGCTCGAGTCATGGGAATGGGACTAATACGATACTATTATCTATTCTGTGCTAATACCGAGACAGCACACGCTAGATGCATTCGGCATGTAGTTACGTCTACTTGTGGTCCTGCAAAAATGCTCTTGTTTTAAATCCAGAAAAGTCTAAATACCTAGTACTTGGAAGTAAAAAACAAATATCTCTAATTTCTCTACACGATCATGAAGTCAATATTAATAGTGTTCCCATTGAGCGTGTGTATATTGCTCGAAATCTAGGTATCATGATGGATAGTCACCTACGTTTCGAAGAGCACGTGCTCAACACTGTCAGTAATTGTTTTTATAAGCTCAAGGTGTTATACAATATACGTCAATTTATTTCAATAGACCTTAGAATTAAACTCTGCGAATCTCTCATCCTCTCCAAATTTAATTATTGCGATACTGTTCTCAGTCCCTGTCTCTTCAAAAAAACTCATAACTTAATTCAAAAGGTGCAAAATGCTTGTGCCCGTTTTTGTTTTTCCATACCTCCACGTACATCAGTGTCACCTTACCTAACCAACGCGAAGCTGCTGAAAATGAAACAAAGCCAACAACTTCACTTTGCCTGTCTTCTTTTCGGTGTCATTAAGTCCGGTAAACCATCTTATTTGCTATCCAAACTTATTTGGCGACAGCAGCAGAGAGTTGAGCGACAAAAAGCCAAATATAAACCGCTCATCATTCCCCGGTACAAATGTGCAGCATTTCGCGGTAGTTTCCGGTTCCAGGCTACTAAATGCTGGAATGCCTTGCCGCCTCCTTTGAGGAAATGTGCCTCTAAATTTACTTTCCAGCGGAAACTACGAGCCTTGTTGTTGGCTAGCCAAGCACTGGAATCTGGGACTGAGACTGCGGGACTATGTAGTTTATAATTTCATATGCGGGAAGTTTCATTTTGTCTGGTCTGCTTTGTTTTTTCGCTTTTTCTTGCCATACATACACACTTCACCTACATACATACATATACTACTACTATTATTATCGCATGTACGTATATATTTTTATTTTATAATGATGTTATGATTATTTATATATTTGTTTGTTTTCTAACTGTCGCTGTGTTTTGTAGCGTTGCCCTGTTTTAAATCGGGCTCCCTGTTGGGCTCTGACAGAATAACAGCGTTGCAGTTTGCTTTGTTTACGAATTGCAGCACCATGCTGAGTCAAAGCCTTTTTCTTTAACGCACACATTGCTGGACTTATTGAAAACATCTCTAATCCGAATACGATAATTAATAGAACACTGTTATGCCAATAATGTCCTGTCTGTGTGTGCTTTTATTGGAATAAACATTTTTCTTTCTTTCTTTCTTTCTTTCTTACTTATAGCTGTTCGTGTAAATACTGTAAATTACAGCATACTTAGTAGGTACAGTTCAGAATATTTAAAGAATGCCAACCAATTATAAGTCCGATTGATTGGGTGACCGATACCTACCTATTAATATTATTAGGTCTGATAAGATTGCAAGGCTCTTTGATAAATAAATAGTACCTAATCATTCTTTAGTATGTATAGAATAATTAAAACAATCGGTGCGGCCTGATAATCTAGTTCGCGATAAGGGTTGCCCGTGCGCCGATCGTGCAGTGCGTGGTTATCCACACTCCCGATGTAATGCGGCTACACGAGTTGTTAACGAACTTAACATATTATTGCGAACATGGTGTTGTGTCCTCCGTTCAAGTGGTCGTCCAAGGGCGGGTTCAACCTCAACAGCGCTGCGGCCGCAGCGACAGAGGCCGATGTGAGACGAGAGACGATCGTAAGTCTATTATGATTCATGAGTTACATACTTTGTCGCTAACGTTGCATTTTAGGTACCTATATTATTAACATATTATCTTTCATCAACTTTACACAGGTGCCATATGAAATAATTATTAATTAAAAAAATTACATTCAGAAACGTGTAGAGTACTATTAAGAAGTGTAACAAAATCTTTTAACATTATTGAAACATGTTTTACTAAAAGTGCTCATACCTAACTATATTTCCTCAAAATGATTGCCATTTACATGCGTTTTCACTACAAGTTTCCTCTAGGTCTAGGTAGAAACTTATCAAACTTATGATAACAATCTTTATTGCTCATCAACTCTACCTTATAAAATAATAGTAAACACATGTTGTATTATGTACATCGTACATCGGGCTTCGCATACGTTTTTTCGTAATCATATACGTAGGTCCATACATTATCACAGTGAAAACATGACTTAAGTAGTAATAATATGTATAATTACCTCAGTACCATATAGGTTCTTCGATCGGTCGATCCAGTTTACCATAGACTGAAGGACATACTATATAAATATAACTAGTAACCATATAAATAGTACTTACATATATTATGTACCCTGAAAATGGTTTAATTTCAGTCGGGATAAGCGCGCTACATGGGGCTACCATAAAAATATCGACAGTACACATGTAATACTTTACGACTCGACTAACTTATGACTAACTTATTTAGGTGGTTGTTAGAGTAGTATAACATATGTGTAAACAATTTGTACCTATGAGACGTGTGGCCTGGCTCAGGGACATAGGATAGAAAAAGGGATACCTAAAAAAATACATAGATAGGTCACAAAGGTTCTGTATATCACTGCTCCTTTACCATGATCGCGTCAGATCTATGTACCTATATAGTCAAAACTACTAGGTATTTATGGTTACCATTTTAATTAAATAGCTCTAGATTACATATAGTAAGTTTCGATGGCACTTCCTTTTCGCTAAACGATTTAAACAGACATTTTTCTACTTCCGCCTCTATTCATCATCATGTTAAGAGTAGTACTCTTTCTGATATTTCATCTATGCCCGTTGCTGTCTCTGATATCTTCTCTTTCTATCCCACTTCTGACGCTAATGTTAAAAAAAATATAAATAAAATTAAATCGAAAGCTGTTGGTTGTGATGATATTGGGCGTTATATGGTAGTAATCAGTCCTGGACTGTGTGCTTCCCAATAATAACCGATATCATCAATTCCTCGCTGCTTAATGGTGACTTTCCTTCTCTCTGGCGTCGCGCGTTCGTTAATTCCTTTACCTAAAATTAGCAATCCCACATCACTTAGTAACTTTAGGCCAATTTCAATTCTCCCTTTTTTATCAAAAATTGCTGAAGCGGTGGCTGACAAGCAACTTTCTAGCTTTATACACTCTTTCAAACTGTTGAGCCCCTTTCAGTCTGGTTGCACTTCTCAAAGTGACTGAAGATGTTAGGCGGGGCATGGAGGATCAATTGGTCACAGTACTTGTTCTCATTGACTTTTCTAACGCTTTCAATACTGTTGACCATAAGATCCTTCTTGCCTTGCTCAGCCATCTTAATGTGTCTTCTTCTGCTCTTGGCTGGTTTGCTTCATATTTTTGTGGGCGCCAGCAGGCAGTCCGTGTAGATCGGGCTTTGTCTGATTGGTGCGACCTTGCCACTGGTGTACCTCAAGGAGGAATTCTCTCTCCTTTATTATTTTCTCTTTTTGTAAACTTTATCACCCCTGGTCTTCGCTGTTCTTACCATCTGTATGCTGACGATTTACAACTTTACGACCAATGTAAAGTGACTGATATTACTGACACAATTAACAAATTAAACCTGGATCTCTTACACATCCAACAATGGTCTGAGAAATTTGGTATGTTTGTAAACCCCTCAAAGTGTCAGGCTATTGTCATTGGCAGCTCTCGTCAGCTTGCTAAACTTGACCGGAATTCTGTAACTCCTGTAAATTTCAACGGAACGCCTCTTCCATTTAGTTCTAGTGTTAAGGACTTAGGTGTTCACTTAGATAGCACACTGAGCTGGAGGGTGCAGGTAGGTGAAATTAGCCGGGAAATTAGCCGGAAAGTCATTGGCTCGCTTCATGCTCTCAACAAACTGAAAATTTTCTTGCCTATCAAAACTAAGGTATTGCTTGTAAATGCACTAATTACTACCCATAATTGATTATGGTGATGTTTGTTATCCGGACTTAAATGAGGATCTTCTTGATAAGTTGGATCGACTTCTTAATAATTGTATTCGCTTTATTTTCTGTCTCCGTAAATATGATGACGTTTCTTCTTACCGCTCTCAGCTTGGCTGGTTTCCCATCCGTCAACGACGCAATATTCGTATGCTCTGCACTCTCTTTTCAATACTCAATGAACCACAAGCTCCTGAATACCTGAAAACCTTTTTCTGCTATGTTGAATCCACTCGTAACCGTAATTTTCGCTCTTCCGGCAATCTTGCCCTTTCTATTCCTCTTCACCGTACTGGTTTCATGTCTAATTCTTTCTCCTTGCAAGTGGCTCGCCTCTGGAACGGTCTTCCTCTCACAATCAAACAGGCTCCGAGTAAGTTGGCATTTAAAAAGGCCGTGCGAAGTTTCTTTGCTGGCAGAACTGAAGTCTCATAGTATATCTGCTTGGTTTGTTTCATCGTCTTATATATTTATGTATGTATCTATTTATATATATGTATATTATATATATGTATGTACCTAATATGAGTATTTTAATTATATGAAATTATGTTGTTTGATGCACCGCCTACAATTTCTCTGCTTTGCCCTAAGGTTGACTGGTAGAGAATGCCTCATGGCATTAAGTCCGCCTTTTGTACGTTAAGTTTTTCTTTTGTGCAATAAAGTTTAAATAAATAAATTATAAATAAATACAGGGCCGGATTTAGGGGAGGGCAACCGGGGCGACGGCCCCGGGGCCTCCACATACGAGGGGCCCCCACAAGAGACCGAAAAAAAAATCAGACTAGTAAACACTAGTAAACAACTTTGCCTTCCATATTTTTTTCGCGTTTTACCCTCCATTAGGCGCATATTGCAGTTCATTTAACATATGTTATGGAGGAGACATTGATTATTTTTTTTATAATAAATAAATAAATTGGAATACGAAGTTAAATATTAAAATCCACGTACAAAATTTTTATTTTTCTAAATTTTTATTTTTTAAGATAGTCGCTAAAGGTACGTTACGGCAAACGTAAACATCCGGAGGTCGGAAAGTGAACATAATTATACGAGTGTTTGAAAAACTTTTACTTTCCAACCTCCGTATGTTTACGTTTGTCGTACCTTTAGCCACAGTAATTTTTTTTATGTTGCATTTTGTCATATCATT
Source organism: Apotomis betuletana (assembly GCA_932273695.1). Classification (NCBI taxonomy): domain Eukaryota; kingdom Metazoa; phylum Arthropoda; class Insecta; order Lepidoptera; family Tortricidae; genus Apotomis; species Apotomis betuletana. Next base: position 11,871,017 of record OW026305.1, on the reverse strand, counting down.
ATATTCATTAATGTCTGCTTGATTTAAACACATTGAAATCAGGAAACAATGTTTTTTTTTAATGTAAATATAAATATAAACTAAATCATTCTACAACAAATAAAAAAAATGCATGGGAAGAATTAGAAAAAATCCGAAGTGTATTTTATCAATTTATTATTTTTGTAATAAGTAATCAAATTGTTGATAAGTTAAGAAAAAAACCGGCCGCACCGCAACCGTAGTTGCTCATCCTTCACAATAGACTTAAGTTATGAGAAAGATTTCAAGCTCTATAAAAAGGTCGTAAACGCCAAAGTAACTGTAGTTACTTATTACCTTCTGGAAGTCAACTTACGTCCTTTTAAGAAAATTATGAAATTTTGCGATAACTCAAAAACGGCTCAACTGATTTTGTTTAATATAAATTTCATTGAAAATACTTATACGGCCTCATTTTCATGAATTTTTCCATAATTTTTTGACCCGTGGTTGAAAAGTTAGAGGGGGGGGGGGGGGACACTATTTTTTTTATTTTCGGAGCGAATATTTACAAAACTGCTGACTTTATCAAAAAATAATTTTTGGAGACCCCTATTATTTTTAAAAGACCTATTCAACGACACCTCACACACTAGTTGAAACGAAAAAAAAAAATCACCCCCACTATAGGTGTTCGAGAGGTACCCGAAAAAAATTTTTTTTTAGTTTTATTGTACCGTTTTGTTGACGTAATACATACACATACTCATACCAAATTTCAGCTTTCTAGTACTAATGATCACGGAGAGCTAAGCCGCGGACGGACAGACGGACATGGCGAAACTATAAGGGTTCCTAGTTGACTACGGAACCCTAAAAAACCGGCCAAGAGCATGTCGGACCACGCTCAGTGTAGGGTTCCGTAGTTGCCCATCCTTCACAATAGATGGGCTTAAATTAGGTAGGTACGAGAAAGATTTCAAGCTCTATAAAAAAGGTCGTAAACGCCAAAGTAGCTGTAATTACTTATTACCTTCTGGAAGTTATCGATTATACGCGCCAGATTGAGTGGAATCTTTTAATGCAGTATGGCAGTTAACTAAATATGTGTAACGTTCGAAGTATAAGGACACCGCGCGGCACTTACGTCATTTTAAAGAAATATATGAAATTTCACGGTAACTCAAAAACGGCTGGACCGATTTTATTCAATATATTTTTCATTAAAAGATAAGGCCTCATTTTCATGAATTTTTCCATAATTTTTTGACCCGTGGTTTAAAAGTTAGAGGGGGGGGGATTTTTATTGAAATGAAATGAAATGATTTATTTAATGCATGTGGGAAATCGGGTAACATTTTATTTTCGGAGCGAATATTTACAAAGCTGCTGACTTTATCAAGAAATTATGTTTGAAGACCCCTATTATTTTTAAAAGACCTATTCAACAACAACCCACACACTAGTGTTGAAACGAAAAAAAAATTCACCCCCACTTTAGGTGTTCGAGAGGTACCCGAAAAAAAGTTTTTTTTTAGTTTTTATTTTACCTTTTTGTCAGCGTCATACATACACATACTCATACCAAATTTCAGCTTTCTAGTACTAATGGTCACGGAGCTAAGCCGCGGACGGACGGACAGACGGACAGACGGACATGGCGAATGTATAAGGATTCCTAAATGACTATGGAACCCTAAAAACGAGTCGGACATCTGCTGTAGTCGTTCTCATATCAATTTATCGGTTAAAAAAAATTAGATATCTGCTTATTTCGATATCATAAGGGATTTATGTAGTAACTGGAGAACGAGAGCTGAAAATCGAGCTCAGTGGCGTGCCATGGGAGAGGCCTATGTCCAGCAGTGGACTGAAACAGGCTGATGATGATGATGATGATGATGAAGGGATTTATTATTAATAGTGATTTGCAATAAAGTGTACTGTAAATTGGGAACAAACATTATTTATAATAGAAATTTTCGTATAAGTTTCAAATCAAACATAAATTGAGGCCCTTCAAAAGGAGAATGGGCAAAAATATATGCAACCTGCCTGGGACCACCCTCCAATAGCAACAAGATATATATCGTTGGAAAGGTATTTTCAATTGGAACAACAATTGTTATGGCAGCTTTGTTGTTACTACTGTCCGCTCGGAGTTATAAGACTAATAAGTCTGGAAAAAAAAATATTATACTAAGTTATTTCAAACTCATGTACTCGTAAGTACTTTGGTCTCGTATATACATTGTAACACTAAGAATACGTTCACTCACTGGCGACGGTGAACGTCTACCCTCATTTTCACGCACATTGTCAAATGTCGGGTTGCACACAACACTCACTACGTCACTTGCTAAGGTCTCGTCGTAAGTCGTAAGTCGTTCGTTGGTTTTGTGCAAACTGCAAAATTGATCATTTTATTTGGAAAATAATTTGGGGCCCAAGGGGCCTCCACTCCTTTGTTGCCCCGAGGCCTCCACACCTCTAAATCCGGCCCTGAATAAATAAATTAGGTCAGAGTTTTAATTCCATTCGTTTGCAGCTCACGTTCTTAGTGCACATTAGATTATCATCCTCTAGTAATCAAAAATCTGTAGGTAAATAACGTGTTGATAAACGATAAGTTTAAAATCACTAACAAATCCGCTATGAGTACTTCCGTTCAGCATGAGTAATTCTCATACTCAAGAACATTGTTTTGTTTTTTTTTTTAATAATTATTTTAATCTTTATTGCACAAAAGAAAAGCTATTGTACTAAAGGCGGACTTATGTCATGAGGCATTCTCTATCAGTCAACTGCAGGTGGAGATCGACCTACGATCTCTACTAGTCCGGAGTAGTGCTCTGACCTCTGAGTTACCACATCGCATGAAATTAAGCATTATATTCCGCCAAAGGGCCCTGTGTAACACTTTTAAACTGACTTCAAAAGAGGCTGAGGTTCTATATTTCACTGTGCGTATTTTTAGGGTTCCGTACCTCAAAAGGAAAAAACGGAACCCTTATAGGATCACTTTGTTGTCCGTCTGTCCGTCCGTCCGTCCGTCTGTCAAGACCCTTTTTCTCAGGAACGCGTGGAGGTATGAAGCTGAAATTTATATCAATTACTCAGGTCTACTGTCCCTTGAAGCTGTGAAAAAATCAAACTTCTAAGCCAACGCAATCAAAAGATACAGCCGTTTATGCCGCAAATTTTCGACACTTGCAAGGGAATCAAAACCTACAGGGTGCTTCCCGTGAACTCAGAATCTTGAAATTTGGTACGAAGCAACGTCTTATAGCATAGATAAAGGAAAAATTACGAAAACCATAAATTTTTAGTTACATCACATAATATATATTTTTTTAATAATTTTAAACTTACTACCCATTTCCTCATAAACACGTAGAGGTATTAAATTGAAATTCATACCAAATACTCAGGTCTATAATACCTTTAAGCTGTAACAAAATCAAACTTCTATGTCAACGCAATCAAAAGAAACAGCAATTTAAGCTGCATATTTTGAAACTCGCAAGTACTCGCAAGGGAATCAAAACCTAAAGGGTACTTCCAGTCGACCTAGAATCTTGAAATTTGGCATGAAGCAACGTTTTATAGCACACATAAAGGAAAAATTCCGAAAACCTTAAATTTTTAGTTACATTACAAAATATATATTTTTTAATAAATATAAACTTATTACTTTTTTCTTCATGAACGCGTAGAGCTATCAAGTTGAAATTCATATCAAATACTTAGATCTAATTGCCTTTAACCCGTGAAAAAAAAAAAAATTCTAAGTCAACGCAAAAACGCAAAAAAAGAAAAAAAAAAACTTAGTAAATAAATAACTTTAATAAAAGAACTTTCGCAAGTCTGCTGCAAGGCTAGTATAAGTGTTTCAGTTATATTATAGATAAATGATATGTGTTAATATAAAATAAAGGATTACTTAAACGATAAAGAGATCTTTGTCTTAAATTTATGCTCCTCCATCTTTCCCCATTGTAATGTTATGAATTTCATTTTGCAATAAAAATACCATAGTTATGACTCGATTGTCGTAATGAACGAACTTTGTAAACCTTGCAGGTTTGTACGGAACCCTCGGTGCGCGAGTCCGACTCGCACTTGGCCGGTTTTTTTTATGTATGGTACACCGATTTCTCCGCCAAATATGGAGAGATTCAAAATTCTTTTTTTATTTGAAAAGGTAATTATACTCCTGAGGTGGTCCCATTGTCACCAAGTCGGGATCTAATGATGGGATCCCAGGGAAATCGAGGGCAACCCTCAAAATGTTTTAAGCACTACCAATGTTTTCAAGTATTATTTATTTACTAAAAGAATAAGCATGTACAAAGGCGAACTTATCCCTTTGATGGATCTCTTCCAGTTAACCTTTGAGTAAATGAGTGCTAAACACAAATGTAAATGGTAGACAAACCAAGCAACATGTACAATACTAAGGAGGATAACTACAAAATATACTTGAAAATGCAAAAACCAAGAGAGAAAGAGATAGGCAAACAGTCAATATAATACATAATTATAACAAAAACAGCAACCTAATCAATCATTCGACAGTCAACATTTTTTTAACTTCCCCTTGAGCGATGCTACGGACTGCGTCTTCCTTAGGGCGGGAGACAATTTATTCCATAATTTCGCGACACAGCAAAACAGATATCATAAAAATGACATCTATGAGGTGGGTGGGATAGATAGCGCCAGATTCGCACTTGACCGCAGGCGATTGCCACTACCATCCGTCATGTAAGAGAACTTCTCTGCAAGGTATAAGGAGGAAGGAATGAAAAGGACATATTATACAAAAGACAAAGAACATGTAGGTAAGTCTCTGCGCTGACGGATCGGAAGCCTTTTAAGTAGTATTGAGACACATGATCAAACTTGTGGAGACCAAATATACCTGATACAAACATTTTGTAGGCGCTCCAGCTTGTCAAGCAGCTCTCCCCGGAGATCCAGGAAAGCAACGTCACCGTAGTCAAGAAGTGGGAGTAAAAGAGAGCGGGCAAGCATGATCTTCGTATGAAGAGGAAGGAAATTCTACAGATGCCTCAATGAATGAAAGGACGCGAAAATTTTCCTACTGATCTCAGAAATGTATGTATGTATGTAAACTCTTTATTGTACATTAAAATATACATATACATAGCAAGGACATTAAACTAATGATATGTACAAAGGCGAACTTATCCCTGTAAGGGATTTCTTCCAGTTAACCTTTGAGCAAATGAGAGAGAACAGAGAAGATCCAAGAAGATAGGCAAAACTATAAAAATGCACAGAAACACTAAATGCTTACGCAAAAAAAAAAAAAGACAAAATCTTAAATGTACCTACATAAACTTACACATTATGTATATAAATATTATAGTATAAAACAAACTAATATATATATATATATATATAATAATAATAATAATAAGTATTCAATTTTAACAATAAATACAGCACTCGACGAAATTAGGGGTCTAGAAGCCATAACCCTTTTAACTTTTCCTTAAATGATGCCACGGATTGCGATTGCCTGACGGGCACCGGTAATGAGTTCCACAATTATGAAATATGAGGTGCCCATGACAAGGTTTGATCCATGGTAATGCCAAAATTTTTATAACAGTAGAAGATAAAGATATAGGCGGCGTACCATCAAATAAAATAACTGGTTTAGCTTGATCTGAGAGCTTGGAAGTAAAATGTGGGCTTCCGACGACAATATTATAGCCTGCGACTTCTTGGCATTCACCATCAAACCAAAGGATGAAGCCCAAGCACAGATTGATTCCAGGTCCGAAATTATTTGAGAAACCCAATGAGCCAAAATCATCGATGCTGGCCGCCGCGTAAAGCTGCAAATCGTCTGCATAGGATGGAACGAGGAGGAGTCCTCTCCTATAAAGTTATTTAGGTATTTGCGTCTGGTCATCATCATTATCGTTGATAAATCTTCTATTCCAAATAACAATAAAATAATAAATAAATAGATAAGGAAGGTTGGTACAAACGCATTAATGGTTAGTTAAATATTATAGGTTGGTTAAGACTGTTAGTTGTATTATTTTTAGTATACCCCTGAAGTAGTCCCATTGTCACCAATTCAGGATCTGATGATGGGATCCCAGGGAAATTGAGGGCAATACTCAAATGTTACAGGAACTAATCATCCTTTTCACATATTTACTAAAGCTAATAAATCGTACATAATCTTCTTTTTTTTATTTATACACATTTTGTTTTTCAAATGCTAAGCACATTCTACATATTTCCAGGAAGACGCATTTCAGCAAGATCCCTCTTGTTTCGATCATTACTATACTGTCACGTTTTAACTATCTTAGTTCTTTGAACTGGTCAGAAAATCTTTAGGATTACTATTCGCTTGGAACAGAATAACACATTTAAGTGGGTAGGTGACGGCTGAAGACGTACATTTGTTCGCAAATGGTATTTAAAAGTCCCGTCATAAATCATCTGAACCATACCTAGGGGAGACAGGGGCAAGACGAGGCTCGGGGCAGGACGGGAATTGTGCTTGTGTGCGTGAATAGTAAGCACAACAGAGCGAACACAGCGCCCATTCGCACGGTGTTCAGTTGTGTCACGTGAGTCCGAGCGGCGAGTGCATGTCACTGCGTGTTTTGGTTGCGCAGCGAGAAAAAACAGTTTTGTAAACGATTCTTACGAAGTTATCTTCTGTAAATCAATGAGCACCAAGGTAAGTTTCAATGCTATTGTTATATTATACCACATACTCGTTGAAGTAGTGTTAAACTAACGAATTTACTTTGCTTTTTGGCAGAATAATTTTGTAGGTTAGAACTGTTGTTAATTTTGCAAAATATGTTTGTTGGGGCAAAAAGGTCGGGGCATAAGGGGATAGTATCCCGTTATGCCCCATAAGTAAAAAACAAAAGACAAACACGAAAACTGACAAAAAAAAACCTAATAATAAAAAAACTAACAAGAAAAATCCTGTGAAAAAGAACCCTAAAAAGAGGAATAAAAACCAAAGACGAAAAAATGAAGATAGTTCATCCGAAGATGATGACAATGATTGTCCTTGCATATACTGTGGGTATTTATATTCACAGTCTACTGAAGGATGGGTTATTTGTAGCGTGTGCCATGGCTGGGCCCATAATTCCTGCGCAGGTGTAGACGATGACGATGAAGAGGCACATGTATGTGACCGTTGCCAACCTGACTAAAATGTGTACTCATTATGCCCCATGACCTTTCCCATTTTGCCCCGATCATGGGGCAAAACGGGATTTTTGACATGTGCAATTTAATTTTTATTTGTCCAAAGAATAAGTGATTCAGTGCCATAAATGATTATAATTTTGTTAAATGAATAGTATACGCGTTGATTTCTTGTAAGAGTTGTTTAATAAATAATTTGATTTTCACATTATGACGATTTTTCTCTTAAGTATCCCATCATGCCCCGGTCTCCCCTACCTACTTTGTTTTACCGGCATGCCGCACTTCTGTATGTTTTCAATAATATAAAAAATTAACTATCAAGATCACAGATATAGTTGACATGATCACTTTACGTTGACACGATAATTATCTTAAAAGCTACAATTAAGTACCTACATTACTTACATAATATAATATAGGTAATACTTATAATATAAATAGTAATATATTTCTGTACTTATATTTTATTTGCAGCTTAATACCTATAGGTTTTTCAATTTATGAGCAAAAATGTGATCAAAAACGTCTGAACAGTTTTTGTTTTTTTAGGGTTCCGTAGTCAACTAGGAACCCTTATAGTTTCGCCATGTCCGTCTGTCCATCCGTCCGTCCGTCCGCGGCTTAGCTCCGTGATCATTAGTACCTACTAGAAAGCTGAAATTTGGTATGAGTATGTGTAGTATTACGCCGACAAAACGGTAAAATAAAAACGAAAAAAAAGAACTTTTTTTCGGGTACCTCTCGAACATCTAAAGTGGGGGTGATTTTTTTTTCTTTTCAACACTGGTGTGTGGGGTGTCGTTGAATAGGTCGTGTAAAAATAATAGGGGTCTTCTAACATTATTTTTTGATAAAGTCGGCAGGTTTGTAAATATTCGCTCCAAGAACAAAAAAAAATAGTGTCCCCCCCCTCTAACTTTTCAACCACGGGTCAAAAAAAATCGGAAGAATTCATGTTAATCATCCTCCTAGCCTTTGTCCCATTTTTTGAGAATGAATTCTCAATCGGGGTCGGCTACCTAAAATCCCAAGATGTGGCGTAGGCACTAGTTTTTACGAAAGCGACTGCCATCTGACCTTCCAACCCAGAGGGCAAACTAGGCCTTATTGGGCTTAGGTGGTTTCCTCACGATGTTTTCCTTCACCGAAAAGCGAGTGGTAAATATCAAATGACATTCCGTACATAAGTTCCGAAAAACTCATTGGTACGGGCCGGGTTCGAACCCGCGACCTACGGATTGAAAGTCGCATGCCCTAACCACTAGGCTACCACCGCGTTTCGTTTCGTTTGCGGGAAGAATTCATGTTAATGAGGCCTTATAAGTAAATATTTTCAATGAAAACTATATTGAACAAAATCGGTCGAGCCGTTTTTGAGTTATCGCCAAATTTCATAGGTAATATTTTTTCTTTAAAAGGTCGTAAGTTGACTTCCAGAAGATAATAAGTGATTACAGTTTCTAGGGCGTTTACGACCTTTTTATAGAGCTTAAAATCTTTCTTAACGTAAAACTCGGGCTTAAAACAGCAGTTTATTGTGAAGGATGAGCAACTACGGAACCCTACACTGAGCGTGGCCCGACATGCTCTTGGCCGGTTTTTATATGCAAAATTTCAGCTCAATCGGTTGACGATATCTGCTTCAAAATTGAGTTGCAAGATTTCACCCGAACAAACATACTTTAAACATACCATGCAAGCTAAATAAAAGCTTGTAAAAAAAAAAGAGCGGAATTACGAATGTAAGTAGTGTAGGTTGAATCCCGATTGCGTTATAAATAGCGGCTGTGTGGAATCACGAATGTAGTAAACTGCAGTTGTGTTGAACCCATATTGTGTAGAATCACGCATAGGTAGAATCGCGTTTGTGTCCTCGATCGCATAATCCACATTAATTGCTTACCAATTTACCATAGGTTGGAGTGCTTGTTTGTCTACTAATTGGTAGATATTATCAGGACAGCATCGTTAGGCAACAAAAATTTTTTTTTTTTTTACTCAACGGGATTGCTTTTATTTATAATCATGCCTGATGAGCACCCAGAAGATACCTATGCACTTTAGTCCTGAAGTGGTCGGAAATAAGGACACAGATGAAACGAATGTAGAAGCAAACGCCGAGTAGTATAGCTCCAAGATGCGTCCTATAACCTGCAGTATTTGCTAGAACTCCAGCGTGGCGGCAGAAAGGCGAGTCACCCTGTTGTATTCCCTGTAGCACACACCGCTAATTCAGACATTACTTGCATGGTATGAAGCTTGGTTTCGTCTTGTATTTCATCGCCTATTAACCTCTTAAGCTCGGATTTTTAATAAAAGACCAGTAGATATGTATAAGTTATTCTTAAATTGAAAGTTGCAAAGAATAAGCACCAACAATTAACATGTTTAAGTACGCCAACGTGGTAATATCTAGATAAAAATTGTTTATTTTTGATATTTTCAGAAACTTACCGAAAATGTTAACGATACACAAACTGCCAATGGTACAGTCACAAACGGAGTTGCGGTACAACCGCAGCAGGATGACGCTCAGCAGGATGAAACTCTACAGCAGGATGAAACTCTACAGCAGGATGACTCCCCGGCCCCTGAGCCCGGGACCTCCAAAAAGTCCACCGCCAGTTACATGAGCATACAGAGTGTGAAGACGGCGTATAGCAGAGATTCAGATGTCAGTCAGGTCAGTCACGTCGTACTCTCTATTATATCAATAAGTATACAACTCGCCGGTCTATTTATTCTTTTTGGTACCATCATAAATCGGGTTACTGCCCCATCGGGATACCTCAAAACAGGACGAGTCCCGTTCTTCGACAAGTCCATCATTCAGTTATAACTTACAAACTTAGAAAGCTAATTTTAACTTTTACTCTTAAAGATTATCGGAAAAGTTACTTATAGCTTGTAGACACAAAGTCTCTTCTATATGCTCATACTCGTATGTATCATTAACACTGATTGTATTATTATGAACAAAGTGTTTGCACACGTTTAGGCAATATTTAGAAGTGCCTACATTTATTTTGTGATCAGGTGGAACTGAAGACTGTATCAGACTTTATAACCCGACCCGCACACGCGGAGCCGCAGGCGCAGCGCAAGCGCGGCATCATCGCACCGCACGCGCCACTCGACACGTCGCGCGCCAGCGTGGATCTACAGTACATGAAATATGAAAAGGATGAAGAGTAAGATATAATACTTCCTCGTATCTTGTCAATGAATCATCAACGTTTTAACCGAAAAATATCCACTTTTGGTCGAATGCCTCCCCAAATATCTCGACGAGGGCCGGCCATACGATACCTACCTCCAAAGATTTCACGCGATCCTTATAAGATCCATTTGTAGGAGGTATGCCATACTGCGTATTTTGGATCGTGGTCATCGCTCGAGAACCTCTCTTCTCTTTGCATATTAACTTGTTAGTTTGTCAATCTTCTTTTATATCTCATTATTCTCTCTCATTTTCTCAGAGGTTAACTGGAAGAAATCTTTTGTTATTACGTGTTTGTTATTTACTTTTATGTAAGTACAATAAAGTCCTCCCACAATATCTACTTTGCCCGAAGGTTGACTGGTATGCCTCATGGCATTAAGTCCGCCTTTTGTACAATATTTTTTTCTTTAATCTTTCCGATCCTTGTGCAATAAAGATTAAATAAATAAATAAATGGATTAAACATAAAATTTCTAGCCGTGAATACTTTGTTTCCAAACTGTAGACTTATCATCATCTTATCGCTTATATGCTCTAATAGACTTTGATTTTACACATTCGTATCTACACAAAATATTATGTAGGTACCTAATGTTCTCCTATTACATTACAGATCAATCCAACAAATCAGGAAGGCGATAATGGCGAATGACTTCCTAAAGAATCTAATGGATGATGAGTTGTTAGTAATGGTGGTCGAAGCTATGAGTCCCCAAGCGTTCCCAGCAGTGAGCCTGATCATCCGCGAGGGAGAATCTGGCAGCCACTTGTATGTCTCTGCCCAAGGACAGTTCGAAGTGCTCAAAGGAGGCCAAGTCGTAAAGACCTTCGGGCCGGGAGAGGCGTTCGGAGAACTCGCTATCTTGTACAAAGCCAAGCGATTTGCGTCAATACGATGTAAGTGATAACTTGATAAGTCATTTCAAATGACTCGTGGCCATTAACGATACCAGGTAGCTAATCTCGTATGAATGCTTCGAAAGCCATTCGATGAGTTTGTTTGTTTTTTAAGTGCCGATTTCTTTGTTCATATTCGAAGAATTAAAATGTATAATCATGGATAATCCTGACACTGACTAAAAGTGCCCGAACTGCATTGGCGGGATTATAATGACCGGTGATTTCGTCATATTTGCGATTTTAGTGATGATGATGTAGATTGTCCCTTAATATTTACCTATTTAAATTTATTTATTGGTAGGTACCTATTAAATGTCCTACAATCTAGATTGTCACCTGCCTTGATAAGAAATAAATAAACTATATTCATGACCAAATCTTAAAAAAAATACATATTAAACTCGGTTTTTACATTATATCACAAGTAGTCCAGTGGTAACTCGAAGAAATCTCGCATAGGTATAAATCCGCCTTTGTACCTAGTTATTATTTTTAATTTTATTCTTGGACTGTTTATGGTACGTTTAAACGCTTGCTAAGCCTTGGCAAGTTTTTTTTTTTCTTTATTTGCTTGCGGCCCGAGGGGCCCTTTGCACTGCTGGTTGCTGTCGCGGGTTGTCCTTTAGGACAAGCCGCCGGAAAGCCTTGGCAAGCCTACAGGACGCGGTTATATGTTAGAGTGAGCACGATGTAGGTCCGTCTCACTCTAACATATGACTGCGTCCTGCAGGCTTGCCAAGGCTTGGCAAGCGTGTAAACGTACCATCAAGTTCCTATACATACCATATAATAAATAACATATAATCCAAGCTTTACACACGTGCAGGTATAACAGAGGCCAAAGTATGGACGCTAGAACGGCGCGTATTCCAAAAGATCATGGTGAGCAGCGGGCGGCGCGAGCAAGAGTACAACATGCGCTTCCTCGCCTCCGTGCCGCTGCTGCAGGGCATCCACCCCATCGAGCTCGCCAAGATCTCAGACTTCCTTAAAAGAGTAAGGGGGTTGTAACCATATTTTTATACTCGCGTACTTTGATCTGTCAATTATAATTTCACAGACAAAATCACAATAACGCACTTTTTAATCCTGTACCAAAATTCTATACTCTATGGTACCCGCTACAGAACTTTAATATTCATAAGACATCTCTTTACTCAACTCTAATAATTTCAAAAAGAGAACATCAGCATATTTGATTAAAAAAAAAGCACGCTACTGTTCACTGATTGGTTGAAATTACTTGTCAAAAACGCACGAGGCACCCACCATGACCATCGCAATCATGTTTTTTTTTAAATAGTCAGTTTTAGTTCAACAAAAAGGTTACATCAAAAATAAAAATTCATAGTGGGTGATGACGATTAAAGAAAAAAATTTTTTTTTGTGTTTTGCTCGTATAATTTTTTTTGTATGCAATAGTTACACATTTTACACAATTAGGTAAGCAAAACGCGGTACTCGACTTTAAGAACCTTCATTGTGTAACGATTGTATAAAATACTATTAGAGTAGGTATTCATATCACGTTTAAGTGCATTAGGAGACTCTGAGGATGACACCTGATAGTAGCCTCTGAAAGAGCATGTCCAATTTCAGTATTGCAAATGTGCTAACAATTCGCAGATAGTAGCAAGCAATCCGGTTACGCACTATAGCTGCAATACAGTATATTCATGTTGTAACGTGTAATGTAGCCTCCACCCCATCACATGAATATCAGGAACAGGACAGTCATGCAATGTGTTTTGATATCAGGAGTTCTTCTCAGCGGGCACGGCGGTGGTGCGACAAGGCGAGAAAGGAGACAAATTCTACATCATCCGTGGTGGAACAGTGACTGTGACGAAACGCGAGGGCGAGGGTCCTGACCGACAAGTGGGCACGTTACGTCGCGGCGAGTACTTTGGAGAACAGGCGCTCTTGCACGAGGACCGGCGGTTGGCCACGGTCACCGCCGAGCCTCCTGGCGTGGAGTGCCTCACATTAGAGCGAGGGTAAGACATCTAAGGGCCTGACGAGACCGTTCTGATGTCGAAGGTACCCGAATGTAAAGTTAATCTTTTCTATACAATAATGGAAGTCATGTGTGATTAAGAATCTTACTTACTTAACGAGGGACTATGACTTGGTATTTTACTTCGTCTTATATATATGTATACGACACTATTTAGATTTTAATTAATTTAATATTTATTTCGTTATATTTATTTTGCATATTAAAGTAATAAATAATTCGTTATATATATTCACAGGCCATTTACGGAACTCCTTGGCAACTTAGACGAATTAAAGAATGTACGCCATTCCGTACCTCTACCACTGCAGCAAAGAAAGTCATCACAAGTTAAAAGCGGTAATCTTTTTATGTTTTACAAATCGTTGTACATCGGTTCTTATTTAAAACTTAGACAAAACATAGATAGACCTTTGTGTCATTATTTATAAAAACATAGATAATTAAGGAAGCTGCATTAGTTCCACGTACCTAAGATATAATTGCTATTCTTAACGAGACTGTTTCCAGTGCAGTAGCTAGCTTGTACTTATTAATTAATCAGCACTGTCGATTGTCGCGAATAAGTAGCGACCCAGAATTCTCGAGACGATTCAGCCTAACTTGATTATCTAACTTTGTACTGTATCAGTTTCATATTCGAAATTCCATATCATATTTTGATGTATGTATCTAAGTTGTTAGCCCTATTACGGGCTCTGTATATCAAATTCCCCATAGCCCCATATTATTGACAAGTCTGAAACGAGTTTCTGATCTATCCACTACTACTAAGATGCCATTGTGACTGAATGAGGCAGAAGACGGAAGGGAGGTGTATCATTCACGGCTGTAGGATAAGCCTGTGAAATATGATTATTTAATTCAATTCTCTCAACTCAATATTGACATCTGTTGTCAGAATTTGAATACGTGGAGCTGAAGGACCTAGAGATCGTTGGCACGATGGGCGTGGGCGGGTTTGGGCGCGTGGAGCTGGTGCGGTACAAGCGGGACCCCAAGCTCACGTTCGCGCTTAAGTGCCTCAAGAAAGTTGACATGGTTCAGCAACAGCAGCAAGTTCACGCCTATAATGAGAAGAATATCATGATGGTCTGCAACAGCCCCTTCATCTGCAGGTAATTAGTAGGCATCTCTTAATTATCACCGTCCTATATGGCACCAAGAGCAGAGTCATGATGGCTTGAGCCTGGAGGGAGGGGGACATGCCCCGCGTCATCACTGGGTTGGGTTTAGATCGATCACTGATAAAAACTATCGCAATATGTGTGGCAATAACAATGGGTCCGTTCTTGCGGCACATGTACTAACGAGCTAAGTTTCATAATTATAATATATACCTACCTAGGTACTATAAGTGATTGAATGTAGCAAGGCCTTATTCCTTTTAAAATGCTGATTGTTTACACATTTTTCTCTATGATCAAACATGTTTCTTGACATATTATTGATGTTTACTACCTAGAACAGGGCTATTGCGATTTATATGTACATATTTGAAACCTACAGTTTGAATTTTCATTGATAATTTTTGTTTCAATAACTACTCGAAATTGACAAAATTCACGCGGAATTTTTTTTTTTCAACTTATTTTCGACTGTAAGTAGGTACGCAATGAAAGCATGAAATAGCTATGTTACTACCTAGAACTCGGGGAAAAGTACTCACTTCAAAAAGTTGGTTGAAATTATCAATACATTTGTCATCATATGAAAAAAAATATTTTTAAAAGGAATAAGGCCTCTTAACTCAGGTTTTAAGGGTTTTTTAACCAGATTTATTACCTAAACAAGGTATTCATTATAGCTCGTATCATGCCTTATCCTGTCTTTTAGACACTAATGCATTCATTCGCGTAGGTACCTAATCATTTTCCAGACAGCTTTCCCGCATTGCCTTGAAAATTTCCAGACTAGTTTATTATTATGACTTTGGCTTATTGCCAGAAATATGGAATTATTGTGAACGCGTGCGACATATTTTATTTAAAATTCAAGCATCGGATAGTTAAATTGTACGAGCTAAATCACGTTAAAACTTTTAAAGGAAATATTTTAGATACATACCTGTCTATTTATAACATACTACATATTAATACCTACTATTTATGCTACGTTTCAGTTTGAATACCGATGTCCCAACGGTTCGATTACGCTAGAAAACACTATTTCACACAACACACAACAGCCTTTCGAAATCAATTAATTAATTTCCGTTAATATAAGTAATTCCTAATTATTTTATCAACATTTGCTAACGTTTCCGCTTATTATGGACAGAACCGAAGGTTATCTACCGCTAATTGTACTTACTTTCTTAGTTTAGTTTAGGGTTTGCTAAAATAAAAATGTTTATCTTTTAGACTATATCGAACATTCAAAGACAACAAGTACATCTACTTCCTCATGGAGCCGATCCTGGGCGGCGAAGTGTGGACGATCCTGCAGAAGCAGCGCTTCTTCCCCGAGGCCACGGCTCGCTTCATGGCGGCCTGCGTGGTCGAGGCCTTTCAGTACTTGCACTCCAAGGACATCGTCTACCGGGACTTGAAGCCGGAAAATCTTATGCTGGACAGGCTTGGTTATATTAAATTGGTAAGTATTTTTTAGACATACCAAACGTTTATGCTTATTTAAGTTGTGTTGTCCCATAAGTCCTCGTAAATGTCAGCGGTAGCCTGCGGCATAAATAAGTTAGTAGTACGTAGTAGTAAGTTGGGCATATGTACCCCTTGGGCCAGCCCGGGTCTTAGCCCAGACCAGATACCCTCAAAAATGGCATTGGATGAATAAAATGAGCAGTGATAATATGGCAGCCACGAAACGAGCACTCTGACGGAGAAACATCGAGACAAAGGGGAGTAAGCTATCGCAAGCGCGAGCAAAAGTAATGTAAGTACCTACCATCTCCCGTTTCCTGTTATGCACTCTGTCCTTCTGCTCTGGTTACGATTGCACCTTATGGTATAGATTCCATAACAAGGGAAGAAAAAGATTAGGTACCTACCTAATAACGTAACCTACATGTGTCACAATATTGTAGCTATGTTATCACTTTACTCGATTTACGATGGCGATATTAATAGCGCATAATTGTTGTAGGTCGATTTCGGATTTGCTAAGCAACTTGACCCAAATGTCAAGACGTGGACTTTTGCTGGCACACCCGAATACGTCGCTCCGGAGATTGTGCTAAATAAGGTAATCTTAACTTATACTTATCTTATAATAATATTATGCATTTTACGTCTTTATAGCTGTCACACGTAATGAAAATGTATTCCTGCTAATTAATCTTCGGATAATATCTTATTATAATTGCTTTCAGAGTTATGGGTTAAACCGTCGGACATATTAAAATCCCTCCTTGCCTCCAATCGGGCATTTTTTTTTAATCCTCTCGATCGTCGCCTTATTTTATGCTTGTTATCGGACAATATTGTATTGTCTAGATTTCAAGAGTAAATGCAATAAACTAGAGAAATGCTTGGAAACGTTAGCAAAGCAGGACAATAGATGCATATCGTTCGTTTTGATACATAAAATTTCATCCTTTATAAATTAAAAAAGTCTGGCAGTCGCCGGCCGGCTAAGGCTATTACGTATCGCTCACGTCATTAAAGTCGAGTACTGCTCGACATATTTCGGTATCCGTGGCTAATGTGCGAAACCATATATACACATCTGTGTTATAAACACCCAGGGCCACGACCGCGCCGTAGACTGCTGGGCGCTGGGCGTGTTCATCTACGAGCTGCTAGTGGGCAAGCCGCCGTTCCGCGCCGCCGGCAGCGACCACATGAAGACATACACGCTGATCCTGCGCGGCATCGACGCTGTGCCCTTCCACCCACGCGTACCTAAGTCCGCGCAGATGCTGGTGCGCAAACTGTGCCGCGCTGTGCCCGCCGAGCGGCTCGGATACCTCAAAAAAATGGTGGACGTCAAGAACCATAAGTACGACTTATTTAATTTTATGTCCCAGTGTTATATACTAAAAGGTGCCCGCAACTTACCTACTACAACCTACCATCTTTGCATGTCCAGCTATCCCTGTATCGCGAAAGTCGTTAAAATATGTCCAGCCCATGAAAACAAATGACGATCCTGCATCACGCTATTAAGATTTTCCGTGAAATCATTACACCTCTCCATAGAAAACTGATTTAAAATAGAATTTTATAATAGTACCTATAGAAGTTGAAAAGTCAATTTGATTAAACTCAAATTGTATATTTAATAT
Source organism: Apotomis betuletana (assembly GCA_932273695.1). Lineage (NCBI taxonomy): Eukaryota > Metazoa > Arthropoda > Insecta > Lepidoptera > Tortricidae > Apotomis > Apotomis betuletana. Next base: position 11,853,446 of record OW026305.1, on the reverse strand, counting down.
CGTAGGCACATTATTTAATAGGTAGGTATGTGATATCACAATTTTCCTCATCATTTGTTTACGTACTAGTAAAGTGTACCTACGTTTGATTGTCAACGCAATTTTATGCGACTACCATTTAACGCATCACTACAAAAATAAATTGAAGCCAAACCACGACGGGGAAACAGCTGTTTAAAGTGAAGAGGAAATAGCTCGTTGTTTAAAATCGGTCAGGGTTTAAATACCGTTGCGGACACTACACCCGATGGTCAATTTTATTTTCCTAAATATTCATACTCCCAGTCTTTAATGTGTATTTTTAACCGACTACGGCAAAATAAAAAGGAGGGTTATGATTTTATTATAAATACGGCAAATACCTTATACTCAAACTGCTCAAACAGATATTTTAATGGCATACACAAGTAGGTACAGTCAGCCAATTTGATTCCTAGCTAGGCCATTTCGTACCTTGTCACAGTGAACGTCAATATGAAAGCCGCTTGAAATCTCATATCATTGTCATTGTGACAAGGTTCTATAGTGGCCTATAAATCAAATTGGTTGACTGTACATAAGTATAAATTCAATTATGTATTAGAATTGCGTATGTTAGGTATTTTATCTCATATCTTTCTATGTATTGGATTCAATTGGCCTTCCAGCTATTTATACATAGTTACCTAAAGAAAAACAAAATAAATAAAAATGTATTTATTCAGTAACACAAAAAGTTTTAGCGTACTAACAGTGTTGGGACCTCTTTTTAAGTATTTAATACCTGAGCTAAGAGACACCACTCTTCAAGATGGTAAGATGTTTGCAGTAGTAAAAAATTATAAATTAAATAAAAAATAACATCTTAAAAACTACAAATAGATTCAAATCAACAGAAAATATGCACCATTGTTTGCATTGAGTTGAAAAGGTTATTTGCTGTCAGTCATCAATTAACATAATTTCTGTTGAACAGATGGTTCCTCGGGTTCGACTGGGAGGGGCTGCGCGAGCGCAAGCTGAAGGCGCCGCTCGTCCAGCGCTACACGAGCCCCACCGACCTCTCCAACTTCGAGAAGTACCCCAAAGAGAAACTGCCTCCGGATGAAACCTCCGGTTGGGACCTTGAGTTCTAGGAGAAAACTAAGTCGAACATACTTGAGATCAGGGATCGCTACCGGTATTAATTAAAATTGAAGTATCTTTCAGCTTTCGCGTTTCTTTTTTATTTTTTTAAATTGAATTTAGGTATTGTTATAAGATTTCGTAGCCCACCAAAATGTGAACATGGTGTTATAAATAAGGGAAAACCGACATTGAATAACGGTATTTTGTGTGGAGCCGAATGCCGGTATCCGATCCCTGCTGAGGATGGTATTACGCTCATATTTTTTTGATTAAAGAAGTTGGTGACACTGAATGTGTTTGGAGAGAGTGGTTTGAAGATAAGGATATTTATTTGAATAAAAACTGTTGGACCAAATTACAGATATGTGTAACCTACCTTAAGGTAACAAATCAGGTGCAATTTATTATTATACTATTACGTACGTCCATCGTATAAATATGTCTAGGCAGAGACATAACTCATACGTCCATGCATTAGATGTAATGCATATTTGCGTTTTGCTATGTCGGACTTAAGGTGCAATTCTGTGCATCGCGGTCGCAGCCGTACGCAGCCGCGCGCCGTCGATTGCGTGCGACTGGCGCTGTATGGATCTGCCACTGACTATTGTCGCATCAGACTCGCGCGTCAGCCACACGCGATCGATCGCATGCGGCTTTAACACGTTCACTGCGAAACAGGTCATTTTAACCCTGTTCTGAACTTTCGCCTGTTGCGGCGACCGAAATACGCGACTTTGCACTGGTGCGAAGGCCATAAAGTTGTGATATTTAATTTTTTAAAGTATACATTTAGATTCGTCATTTTACAATCTACCCGACAACATATAAATTAATTAACAGGTCACATATGACCTGTTCGCACCAGATTAAAACTTTTGTTATTCAGTGCGGAACAAGGCATATATGACCTGTTGTGTGTAGTGCCTTGTACAGCACTGCACGTAAGTCCAGAGTGCATTAGTGTTGTTACCCTGCTATGCTAGTGCTATTAGTACGCACGTTTGTTTCTGTTTATACGTAAACATGAATGCGTCTAAAATGCGGTGGCGTAGAATGTTGGACAAATTTTTTAAGAAGCTGGAACTAAGACAAAGTTCGCATATTGGACCATGATTCGGTTAGAACGTCCCAGTCCCCGAGTGACAGTCAACCATCGTCGGCGGTTCATGTAAGTACGGAGAACGAAATTGAAATACCCGCAAACGCATCACAAAAATGACGTATTTACATGAGCCCATCATCTGGTTGCACATGTAACAAATGTAAAAAAAAAGTAATACATTGTTTCGATATATTTATTTGGTTTATCTTTCCCATTACTAACTAAATCATCGACATTTTTATCTGTGCCAGTTCTGGCTGTGCGTTACAACTCAATTTTGACCTGTTAATTAATTCGTCTATAAAATCTAATCAGTCATCAACTTCGGCGAAGGCAGTATAAGGTAGACTCATTATTAGACTAAACATTATTATAATTAAATTTCATATATATGTATTTAGTAAAGACATTTTAGGTAAAATATAGAACCCTTCTTACAGGCTGTAATTGACTTGTACCGCACAGCCAGAAAGTTCAATACAGGACTCTCATGGGTTGTAACGCACTGAGAGCGAGTTCACAAAATGAAGCTTCGCATTGAACGTGTTAAATGACCGCGATGCACGGAATTGCACCTTTACATAAGTATTGACATTCGTTTTGGGAGAGTGAAAATGTTAGTACCTATTGAATTATTATATGTGTTTTATTTGTAATTTTTTTTCGGTATGCAATAAAGCATTTTTGTATTGTATTTTTGTAAGTTAAGGTAGGCTGATTTAGAAAATACATTTTTTTATTTTATTTCATTTTTGTTTAAGTTTAAAACCCTCGCCCGCAAACCTTACCTACTCTAGGACATCAAGGTTATTTATGTATCACGTTATTAAATAACACTCTTTAACAACCCAAAAGAAATGGTGTTTTCTCACATTCTGCGGTCAAATGATATAGGTACCTAGTACCTACCTATTTATGTATGTAACCGTGCCTATGATTTAAGGCCGTTCCCTGAGCCAGATTTGCAAAAATACCCCAAAAATTATCCTATTTTTCTACGAAACGTTGATATTAGTAAACGAGGGAAAAATATATATCATTCTTGATTATATTATCTTTGATAACACAGCATTCGATACACGATTCATAACACTTCGCTCGATACAATTAATTCCCAAAGTAACCTCCAATTCGAATTTTTACTCCAACTTTACTTGTTTTTTTTCTACGTGACACTATGAATCAAAAAAAGGAGAAAAATCAATCATAACTAAAATAGTAATTTTACAGCTTCCGAATTTCAATAATTGAAGCCAATATTTTTAAAATAAATAATCATCGACAAATTCTTACGAAAAAAGATATCGCCTTACGACCCGCAAGCTCTGTCTCCGTCACTCTTTTGAAATGTGACTGTGATGTGACAGGGACGGGTGGCCTGAGGAGGGGCTCGGGGTTCTGGCTCAGGGAACGGCCTTAACATCAGGCAAAATAAAAAACCGGCCAAGAGCATGTCGGGCCACGCTCAGTGTAGGGTTCCGTAGTTGCTCATCCTTCACAATAAACTGCTGTTTTAAGCCCGAGGTTTAAGTTAAGAAAGATTTTAAGCTCTATAAAAAGGTCGTACACGCCCTAGAAACTGTAATCACTTATTAACTTCTGGAAGTCAACTTACGTCCTTTCAAAGAAAAAATATGTAATTTGGTGATAACTCAAAAACGGCTCGACCGATTTTGTTCAATATAGTTTTCATTGAAATTACTTATAAGGCCTAATATATATAAATTTTTCCGATTTTTTTGACCCGCGGTTGTAAAGTAAGAGGGGGGGGGACACTAATATTTTTTGTTATCGGAGCGAATATTTACAAAACTGCTGACTTTATCAAAAAATAATGCTAAGAGACCCCTATTATTTTTACAAGACCTATTCAGCGGTACCCCACACACCAGTGTTGAAAAGAAAAAAAAATTGGGCAAGTGCGAGCCCGACTCGCGCATGAAGGGTTCCGTACCTATACATATATATAATCTATAACAAGTTTGTTGTATGGGAGCCCCCCTTAGATATTTATTTTATTTTATTTTTAGTATTTGTTGTTATAGCGGCAATAGAAATACATCATCTGTGAAAATTTCAACTGTCTAGCTATCACCGTTGTTGAGATACAGCCTGGTGACAGACGGACGGACGAACGGAAGGACGGACGGACGGACGGACAGACGGAAGGACGGACGGACGGACGGACAGCGAAGTCTCAGTAATAGGGTCCCGTTTTTACCCTTTGGGTACGGAACCCTAAAAATCACCCGTAGGTGTACGAGAAGTACCTACCCAAAAAAAAAAAAAAATTATTTTACCGTTCTGTCGGCGTTACACATACTCATACTAAATTTCAGCTTTCTAGTACTAATGATCACGGAGCTAAGCCGCGGACGGACAGACGGACAGACGGACATGGCGAAACTATAAGGGTTCCTAGTTGACTACGGAACCCTAAAAAAGAATGTCCAAATCGGCTTATACATGACTGAGCTCTGAATTAACATAAAAAAAGGATAGGCGTAAAGGCGATAGGCTTAAATGAGTAAACCATAGTAAACCAAAACTCATATTATTTAATTATGCAGCTATATTCAAGTTTCGGAGCATTTCTAAAAAGTGTATGCCTACAAAAATAAAACTTCAACTAAATAAACGTCATATTCTGTTGTAATTTAAGTATTTTATATCAATTTTATTGCTATGTTTGATAATATGTTTCAGGTTTTGTTGTATTTATACTATCTTAATTAATAATCTTAAAAAAATGTTGCAAAACGAATTGATTTACCTTTAAAATATTTAATAGATTTAGATTAAATGCTCTTTAACTAGCGAGCATATCCTCTGTGTTAGTTTATTAATGCGGACCTAAGAATGCTCTCGACAGTTCGAAAACGAAGCGACAGTCGAGGAAAAGCTAGCGTAGCGCGGGAATGTAGGTCAATGGGCGGAAAACTGCGCCCGCGCCGCTGCCCTTCCCCGGGCGCGGGCCGGGCGTAAACCTGCCGTGACATTGGAAATTGGGTTCATTAGAAACAGCTGACCAACTTCTCGATTACTATAACAGTAACAGACCGTCGTAAAGTATGGCACTGACAGTGATAAGGCACATATCTAACGGGTTTTGGGTCAAGAATCTGTTCCAATTATACACACATCTGTTTCGGTTTACTCACGGCGTTGCGTCATTGGTAAACAAAGCAGTGTTTGTCTCATCTTCCTGCGTTATTAAATTCCGTCCACTTCCAGTTACACGACAAAGAATAACATGGATTTTTAAACAAATTCGTACGCGCTGAGTTAATTAGTTGCTAGTGTACAATTTATTCTACATGAGATCATACAACTCCGTGCGTCTACCTGTGCCGGCTGCATTATGCATGAAAGTGCACTAGAAATACAACCAGTTATATTGAACTAAATTGTGGTGCTAGGTCGGTCACTGCTTCCACGCGAGCGGTGGAGAGAGGAGACAGACGACGGCGGCCGCGTGGCGGGCCCGGCGCGGAGTCGCCGACTCGTCGCCGTGACGCTGCACGCTGGCGCGCCGGCCCCCTCACACGCATGCAAACGCTTCGCCGGCCTAGCGGTAGCGTAGCGGCTAGTCAACTCAGTCACTCGCATGTCACTCGCTCGAACCGGCCGCCACGGGTACGTCCGGTCCGATGCGCCGCCGTTTAACCCACCGACGAATAAAAACAAACCGCACAATGTTATCGGACTGAAATCGTTACCCGTATGCAATGGAAGGACACACAAAAATGAGAGTGCAGTGAGTTGGATAAATATTGGTACCGTGTTCTTGAAAGTTGTTTACTTTTGGAGGTAAGTTTGTTTTCGGTTGTGATAACAATACCTTAGCAGAAGTACCTACGATGTGGATTTTTAAGGAGTTTTGAAGTATTTTTATCAATATCACCGTAATTGCACTTGTACCAATGTTAAAAAATTTGCTACGAATATTGTTGCAAGAAACGAAAACTTCTTGTTATAATAACTGGAGAACATTTACATTTTATGCATCCCGGTTGAGAAATTTTTGTAAGTTCTATTTATCCAAGATAGGTAGAACTTACAAAAGTTTTCTTAACCATATAACATTGGATACAAAATTTCCCTGCTGAAACGCAGCTCAGGTAATATTTTTTTTATATTAAAGACTGTACCTACGTTTAGTTTTCCTTATCATATAAGTATGCATGTATAGGACAAGGTTAAAAGATATTATATATTATAATTTGGCTATTACTTCGCCGTTACTATATTCACATGGCAAAACATTTACAGTTGTCAGTTACATCCGACTCTCTCCGAACTCAGCTGATTTTCCCACCATTTGTCATTTGACTCTGTAGGTGGTACGAGACGGGTGCTTACTTACATCTTACCTGACACTAACTACTTAAGTACTGGAAGGTCAGATACTCATTTAGCTATTTCAAGTTGTGTTCCAAGAATGTCGTTCAGTCGTTATAGGTACAAAGTAGGCGCATTATTGGTATGTGTTCTTGGTTCTTGATATTGTTATTCGCCTTGAGCTACGAGTATTCCTAAAATGTCTGCATTATTAGGCTTAAAAACACTTGTATGTTAACAGGCTAACAGTATGAGTTAGTTATTCTGAATTCTTTAGCAAGAAGTTATATTTAGTAAAAATAGGGACATACGATAATCGAGAGATAATTAAAATAAGTTATTAAGTAGCATAAAATGATGATAGGTATATACGAACAGCATTCTATGAAGATGAATTTGAATTAACATCAAAGACTTGAAAAAGAAAATGAAAAATGTTAACATTAATTTTTTAATGTGGGTACACAACAATTATTTAGGGTGGTGGAGAGGTTGACACGTTGGACCAGTAATCCAGAGGCACCAGGTTCGATTCCCGCCAGATTACGCAAGAAAATAAAAAACATTTAAATAATTTAGTTGCCACGGCGTAAAAATAACAGGTTTTTTAAAATTTGACAAGCGGGTAAGTAAAGACAATTATGTGATGTCAGATAGGCGCCTAAGAATATAACATCGTAAACAGATATCTAATTGCGCCCAACGTTTGCTTACGCATTTCTCCAGTTTTATAGAAAGGCCAGCCTTAGAATAAGAAGTTTCAGCAGATCTGCAGAAGATAGGTTGTTTTTTTTTTATATTCGTACCTATCTATAGTATGTAGTTGCTGCTATTGTAGAGGCTGCTAACAAGCTTTTTTAAAATTGTCGTAGAATAATTATACGGTTTCCATTTAAACAGTGAACAGGGCCTAAGCTAAACTTTTATCCCAAGAATACCGCTTACCTACTCTCGGATAGTGACGTCACAACCACATAATTACTATCCGAGACGCGAATGACTTCTTTAGCCCCACTATGCGAAGCTAAAATGTGGTACTTTTGAACAGGAGGAGTAAAAAATATATACTATGTATGTGATATTTTGTTTTTATGCTATGACATCACACGAGTAGCCACACAAGGGTGAACTACCCAAGTGCGCAACTACGCACTGATCATGACCGTTACAAAAGCAGCTACTTATACAGGAAGACACAGCATAATAAAGTCCGTTTCGATTTATTTTGCATACATTTAAGGCACCTATAAATACGCAGTTATGGATGGTATGACACACAGACGTGCTTAGCGAATTAAATTAACCGGCAACTATAATATAAATGCCAAATTTGAACTATTAACGATAAAACTTTGAAATATTTCCAAATGTATCTGTATGGGCATGAAGTTCAAGTTATTGGCGAATTCACACTCGCTCTACTATTAGTGTCACGTGGCTTAAAGGCTAAAAGGCTATTTTCCTAAACAAATATAATTGGTCCATCAGTTAGATTATCAAAAAAATTATATTCTGTAAGTTAAACAAAAAATTACAAGGATATAAGCGGTTAAAGTTCACGCCGTGGTACATTTCATTGAATTTTAATGTGCTTTACGTTCTATTTTTTTTTTTGGTAGATAAAAGTAAAAATACGTGCTCAACATTTTTTGATAATCTAACAAACGCACTAACTTTTTACCCGAGAAACTACCCAATTACAAATAAGTAAATCCCACAAAAGACAAAGGTCTCGGTTAGTACCATGTGCCAGTTCGAGAAGCCCCCTCGCCATCTGTTAGATGGTGGTACGTAATCGTAAGGGATTATAGCCAGGAGAATCAAGACAAATTCATCACATATTTGTACTCCCTTAATTATGAAGAGGTACTAAACGAATGCGACGCGAAAAAAGCTTTTTGTAATTTTTATGATCTGTTTGTCCTTTTTTATGATTTATGTTTTCCATATGTTAGAGTTCGGGTTTCGAACCAAAACCACAAACCGAAATGGCTAACGAAAGGTATCCAAAATTGTTGTAGAAGAAAGCGACAATTATACTTAAAAAGTAGACGTTTCAAGAGTTGTAAAACGGCGTATAAGAAATATTCACGAAAGTTAAAAAAGTGTATTGTATTGCATCAAAAGCAAGAAAATACAAAGTACATTAATAGAAACCAAAATAAAGGTAAAGCTATATGGAACGTGATAAAGAAATATACCACATCTGACTGCTCCAGTAGATGTATAAACAAATTGATTGTTGATAAGCAAGAGGTGACTGATCCTACACAAATTGCGGAATCTTTCAATGACTTTTTTGTAAATGGTGTAAAGGCAAACTGCACTCAATTTGCTGGAAAGATAGATGACATCAATATTAGCCAAAATGAGTCTAGTATTTTTCTTCATCCGCTAAATATTCACGAACTGAAAAAAATTGTAAAGTCACTGAAAAATTCAAGAGCCGTTGGTTACGATGAACTCAGGACTGACATTATTAAAAATAGTTTAGATGCCATTATGTATCCACTGTTACATGTCATCAATTTGTCACTAGTGCAAGGTATCTTCCCTGAAATGCTTAAGCAATCGGTCGTGAAACCTTTATTTAAAAAAGGTGATAAATATAAAATGGAGAACTACAGACCCGTTACCCTGATACCCATCTTTTCAAAAATATTTGAAAAGGCCATGTACAGTCGGCTCTTGTCATTTTTGGAGAATAACAATATCATAAATGAGGCTCAAAATGGATTCAGAAAGTGCAGAAGTACGTCTCTAGCAACGTTTAAGTTAATAAAGCACGTTTTGCAGTGTGTAGATAAAAAAACTCCAGTAACAGTGTTGTTTATGGACATGAGCAAAGCCTTTGATTTTGTATGTCACAAAAGGCTACTTGCTAAATTATCCAGATATGGAATTAGAGGGCCTGCACTTGACTGGATAAAATCATACTTAGAAAATAGAATACAATGCGTTGAAACATTAGACCTATCTATAAACAAAAATCAATTGGAAAAATACCAGTCGGCGTATATCAGTAACAATTACGGGGTGCCTCAGGGTAGTATATTAGGACCTCTGTTGTTTCTGGTATACATCAATGACTTTCCTCATGTTTTAGATCACGAGTGCATCCTTTTTGCAGATGACACTACGATAATAATTGATGGCAAAGATTTACAACAATATAACGAAGAGATTAATAAGACTCTGGATAAAACAATAAACTGGCTTACAAGAAATAATCTGAGAGTAAATATAAATAAAACAAAATACATGCAGTTTAGAACTACTTTAGCTATTCCGCAAAATTTGCATGTACATTTTAAAGATGAGAAAATTGAAGAAGTGACTCAATTAAAGTTTTTAGGAATTACTATTGATTATAACTGTAATTGGAAAGAACACATAAGCAGCTTACATTCAAGAATCAACCAATTTGTATTTGCTCTCAGGAAGTTACGTCAGACAGTTACTCTGCAGGCAGCTTTATTGGCATATGATGGCTACGTAGTATCTTTGATCAGATACGGAATCGTCATTTGGGGAAACGGTAGCTGTAACGAGAATGTGTTTTTGGCCCAAAAACGTTGTATCCGAGCCATTTTCAATCTTAAACAAACTGACTCATGTCGTCCGTTCTTCAAAAAACACGATTTATTAACTGTTCCATGCCTATATATATTAGAGGTTTGCCTTTTTGTGCATAAATACAAATATCTTTTCCAAGAGAGGCAGGAATTGAGCACTAGAACGGTTAGATCGCAATATATGCACAAATTGTATAAGCCATCAGTAAAGTTGGCTACCTCAAACAAAAATGCTTTTATAATGTGTATTAAAATATTTAATAAATTGCCTGATGATTTAAAAAATAATGATGACATGAATACTTTTAAGAAGCATGTAAAGCTATGGTTATTGGACAAATGTTTTTATAATGTTAAGGACTTTTTAGAATAATTATGTTTAACTTATTTAATGAATTTAATTTAATTTGTTTTATAGATAGGTAATGAGAATTTTGGATGGATATTTTAATTTTTATTTGATATTAACTGATTAGTGTAATTTGTTATTTGTAATGAGTTCGATAATGTATACTTTTAATGATTGTAAATATTGTTAGAATAAGTACCCACATTTCATGCGTGTACACCTGAAAAGGTAGAATTTTGGTGAGACATACATTTTAAGCATGTACATCTGCAATTAATGTAACCTATCATTCATACGCAATAAATCATTCATTCATTCATTCATTCATTCATTCATTCATTCAGTACCTCGCATTTGCTATGGCTAAGGCGGCGCACTGCTCTGTACAGTGAACACACACTCAGTAATAGGTATATGTTAGTTGGTGGACCGAAAAGCGACAAAAACTAGTCTCTCTCCTGGATCAGTTTAACATACAAGACACATGAGAGTTAAACAAGTTTAAGGAGATCAAATGCATAACGTTTGCCATAAATAAACTTTATTGGCGCTAAATGTTACTAATATTTGTACTCTGAAACCGTCACTTTCCGTTTTTCTTTTTTAATGATCATCGTGTTACATCTAATTTAATAAGTTTTGTTTAAAAAAAAGCTTAATAGGTTATAGCTTGAGGACAAATGACCTTTCAGAATAATTATTAGGTACAGTCGAGTTCATTTACATCTACACACTTACGAGAACAAAAATATCTGAACACAACTCTATTGTAAGGAGCATAAAGTCGTGTTCAGATATTTTTGTTCTCGTAAGTGTGTAGATAGATGTAAATGAACTTGACTGTACTGTAACAAATGGTACGTAATTAAAGATTCCATTAGTAATCCGCACTCGCTCTGCAGTAGGAAGATAAAGCCAATATTCATATTCCTACTGCAGACACCAACACCTTGACCCGGCGAGTTAGCAATGCGGATCTTTATCCCTCGTCGACCAAGTTTTGAACCTTTTTTAGTGTGTAAATTCCTGTATCTACAAGCTCCGCTCTTCCACTTTTTGTGTCGATGCGAGAGTGTGTCCGTCTGTCTGTCTGTTACATCTTCACGGTTAAATAAGTAACTGTTGAACCGATTGAGATGAAATTGTTGATTGAGTCCATCATCCCTTATGCGGGTGAGAACGAGGGTGGAATGTACCATGGAAATGTAGGAACTTACGCGCATGCGACAATTACTGTCTAAAAATTCCGAGTCGCAAAGGTCCCGTGCTCTGTTCAGTAAAGAACTCACAACAAACTGTAGGTGAAGAGGAGGGTGGTGAGATAGAGCGTTCAAATACCTATGGTGTGCATTGCTGGGGAGTGAGCAAACTGATAATAATACTTTTCTCTATTAGACCGTTCGCCGACACTAACTACCTATCAGGACAATGATCGTCGAGTCAAGTCAAGCCAAGTCAAGGCCGTACTTGCTGGGTAATGAGTTTGTCCTTCACAAAGTTCTCGTCATGTGGGATGGTAATGTCGACGAGCACTGCCAAGCATTTGGATTGGTCTATCAACACGATATCAGGCTTATTGGCTACAATAGTCGTGTCCGTGATGATAGATCGATCCCAATAGAGCGAATAATCAAGTTCAAGCCGAAAATCGAAAGCTTAGTCATCCGTTCTCCAAATACGTTACAGATGAAGATTTCAAACAACCAGTTACTTATTGTACAGATTTCTAAGAAACGCGTGCTTGCGTCACGGGTTTCTCCCGGTCAGCACGACAGTTATTATTACAAAATGGGATGAGTATGAAAAGTCTCTCCACTGTATTTAAAGTAAAGTGCTGATAACTTTTTTACCATATTTTTTTGGTCCAAAATCGAATTTGAAATTATTATCAGAATCCTCATAATTCATAAAAATAATGTGTACTACTTATACGCACTTTTTGACGATCAAATTGGCAATTTAATTATTTTGCCATACATACATATATTGTTATTTTACCTTTTCGGGGTGATTACGTCACGGCCCGCTCGCCATTTCTAGGAAGCGTTTTCAGTCGTGTGTGGTCGTGTCGAACTTTAACAGTCCCATAATATACATTTCATCCCAAGAAAAAATAAAATCATGCAAAAAAAAAAAACTACACGCCTATTAGATAACCGCTTTTATTAACTTGATTTATATTAGGTAATTTAACGCTATAAGTATACTTTTTTTTTGTGGCCGACGTTTGCTTGAATATGAGCATTTGTTAATCCGGAGTATGGGAGTTCTTCTTTGGAAGGATTAATCTTCTGAACCTTAGGGTTCTTATGTTCTTAGGAACATTTTAAGAAGAAGAGCCATCTTGAATTTTATTGCTGGATGGACTCAGAATAGTCGAATGGAATGACGTCATAACGTCATTATTTTTTTTGTATGGGATTTGGATATGTTTTTTTCTGAACCCTGAAAAACAATTAGATTTAAAACGTTTTTTGAAGTATTTTAATAATCCACACTTTTCTTTCTGACACATCTATTACGGACACTTCTTAACTTAAGGATAGTAATCAGTCACAGCAATTGTTATGGTGGCGACATGGTACTCACAGTTAGTTTTGAACCCAAAGTGCCATTTATACCAAGTTATGCTATAAACATACAATTGACAACATTTCATATTTTTAAGACTATTATTTTATTACTATTCTGTGGTCCGCTTAGAAAGAAGACGTACCTACCTAATGACTGTTTGTATATTTTTGATTTTATGACCTTACTAAGTATAAGTACCTAATATTATTTATTTATGAAAATATACTCATTCATACACTCCAAAACTATGTCACAGAAAGGTTACTTTAGTCTGGTGTCTAATGAAACGAACGGCGCAAAGCTCTCTCGATATTAATTTCCACCTGTTATAAATGTAAAATGTTTTCAATAAGTATACGGTATAAACACACTTGTCACTATTATATGCATTACCATGTTATTTTTGTAGACAAGTTACAACATAGTCGAATCTGTCGAATTGATGTATACCTAATGAATGTATTTGTATTTTTTTTTATTTGGGACATTTAGGTGTATTAAAAATAAATAAATAAAGATAAAAAATAAAAAGCATTTATTTCAGACAAATTAATCCATATATTTTTAGTATTACAAATATAACTTAAATAACTATGTTAGTGCCTAAACTAATGTGTTGAGAGGTCCAGTGCCTGATTAGTGCACTGTCCCATCTCTCCGCCACGACAGTCAGGAGACTGTGGTGTATTAGATGGAATCTGTTCAAGACAAAAAACTGCCGAACATTCCATTCCACAATCCATTGCCGACAATGCTTTGTTCAGAAGCTTGACAAATCTGGACGATTGTCTTCAAGACAAACCGCAACGATCTTTTACAACAGTTTTATAATTCTATAGAAATAGAATACATGAATGGTTCAGAATATATACTTAGCTCTACATTAGTTAAACCAAGAAGAAATTTAGTTTTAAAAATTATATTTTTTTCCGAAATTTGACAAAGAAGTTTACGTGAGGTTTGACACCTACTTCAAAAGGTGATTCATGATTCAAATGTAGGTACCGTTAATGTCACCGTTAAGGAGTTATACCTTCTATTACCAGCTCAATTCATGAGACGAGGTTACTTATCTGAAACACAAAAAAACCGGCCAAGAGCATGTCGGGCCACGCTCAGTGTAGGGTTCCGTAGTTGCTCATCCTTCACAATAAACTGCTGTTTTAAGCCCGAGTTTTAAGTTATGAAAGATTTTAAGCTCTATAAAAAGGTCGTAAACACCCTAGAAACTGTAATCACTTATTACCTTCTGGAAGTCAACTTACGTCCTTTAAAAGAAAAAATATAAAATTTGGCGATAACTCAAAAACGGCTCAACCGATTTTGTTCAATATAGTTTTCATTGAAAGTACTTATAAGGCCTCATTTACATGAATTTTTCCGAATTTTTTGGACCCGTGGTTGAAAAGTTAGAGGGGGGGGACACTATTTTTTTTGTTTTCGGAGTGAATATTTACAAAACTGCTGACTTTATCAAAAAATAATGTTAGGAGACCCCTATTATTTTTACAAGACCTATTCAACGACACCCCACACACTAGTGTTGAAAAGAAAAAAAAAATCACCCCCACTTTAGGTGTTCGAGAGGTACCCGAAAAAAAATGTTTTTTTTTAATTTTTATTTTACCGTTCTGTCGACGTTATACATACACATACTCATACTAAATTTCAGCTTTCTAGTACGAATTATCACGGAGCTAAGCCGCGGACGGACGGACGGACGGACGGACGGACAGACGGACATGGCGAAACTATAAGGGTTCCTAGTTGACTACGGAACCCTAAAAACGTTAATCCGAATTTCGTTTCGACAAAAACTATTCGACAAATATCAATTTAACTTTTTTTCATTTGTCCGAAAATTCAATTCGATATTTTACGATTGGGGATTAATTGTTTAGGTTGTTTATTCACTCGACTAATGGCACGTTTCCCTAAATCTCATTTGTCCGTAATATCAGTTTTCCGATGTACCTAACGTTTCGGTTTATTAATTATTCGACTTTTTTTAGTATGACTTTGGTTTCATTCGTCCGATGTAATGATCCGGTTTATTAACTACTCGGCTGTTCTCAAGTGGACTGGTGGTTCTGTTGTGGTCACAGTTCTAACTTAACCTAACTCAGCCAGGTCGGTTTTGGAGCTTTGCCGGCTGCTGCCGCGGCACGCTTGCTTCGCTCGCTCGGCTCGCACGCTGTTGTGGTCGTAGTTCTAACCTAACCTAACCCAGCCAGGTCGGTTTTGGAGCTTTGCCGGCTGCTGCCGCGGCACACTAGCTTCGCTCGCTCGGCTCGCACGCTATTGTGGTCGTAGTTCTAACCTAACCTAACCCAGCCAGGTCGGTTTTGGAGCTTTGCCGGCTGCTGCCGCGGCACACTAGCTTCGCTCGCTCGGCTCGCGCACTGTGGTGGTCACAGTTCTAACCTAACCTAACCCAGCCAGGTCGGTTTTGGAGCTTTGCCGGCTGCTGCCGCGACACGCTAGGTTTACTCGGTCGGCTGGCGCGCTGTTGTGGTCGCAGTTCTTATGTAATGCCAAAAATATCACGTAAATGAAAAAAATAGGTATTAAACGAAAGACTTCTCAATTCAGAGGGCAAGTGGATGGGGCGGGAAAAGTTAAAAGGTAAACTGAAAATTTGTTTAAATGTATGCAGTGTCAAAAGTATCATTGGGTAAATGAAAAATGGGCTACGAAAAATAATAGGTACGTAACAACTCATAGGGCAAGTGAATGTGACGGGAAAAGTTTTTCGGACAAACGATACTTCTACTAATTGTGAAATGGTGAAAAGAAAAATGTACGAATCCTGTCATCGGACAAACGATAATTAATTCGAATAGTTTTCGGAAAAATGAAATTCGGTCAATGGTTTTTAGTGTTTGAGGTAGGTTACCATGAGACGATGATTAAACTTTAGAAAATACGAGATGAAAAAATTATTTATTATTAGTGCCTGTAACATTTGAGGGTTGCTCTCAATTTCCCTGGGAGCCCATCATCAGATCCTGACTTGGCGACGATGGGACCACATTAAGGGCATACCTACTAAAAATATATAACAAACAGTCTTAACCTACCTCATCATCCTCCTAGCCTTTGTCCCATTTTTTTTGAGAATGAATTCTCAATCGGGGTCGGCTACCTAAATCCCAAGATGTGGCATAGGCACTAGTTTTTACGAAAGCGACTGCCATCTGACCTTCCAACCCAGAGGGGAAACTAGGCCTTATTGGGCTTAGGTGGTTTCCTCACGATGTTTTCCTTCACCGAAAAGCGAGTGGTAAATATCAAATGACATTCCGTACATAAGTTCCGAAAAACTCATTGGTACGGGCTGGGTTCGAACCCGCGACCTCCGGATTGAAAGTCGCATGCTCTAACCACTAGGCTACCACCGCTTCCGGTGTCCGGCGACAGTCCGTTAGACTTATGGCGGGTGATTTTTAAAAAATCTCAGAATATGTATTTTATTTATAACAACACTTTTAACCCCTATTATGGGAAACCCATACAAACTTCCATCCCCTTATTTAAAGGGTGGGAGTGATATTTTTTAAATTCCAGAATATGTATTTCATTTATAACAATGAGTCCCTATAGGTATCAATTTTTAGACCTCTAGTATCAAAATTTGCGGATGTCTCATACAATCTTCCCCTAGTTTAAGGGGTTGGGGGGTAAAAGTTCCAAGTTTTAGAATTATTTTATTGTTTGTGTACTAATACTAGCTTACATACCAAATTTCAGCTTTCTAGATCATGGGGAAGTACCCCAGAGGTTTTGATACGTCAGTGTATATATAAGTGAGTGGCAAAATCGGCGTATTTTAGGTACCAATAAAACCTAAAGTATAAAAGCTAGATCAATTCAATTTAGTACATTTCATATGTTAACTTGTGAATTTGGGCGCTCTGGTGTTATCTGGGACGTAATAATGAACTTTATTCTGCAAGTAGCCCACAAGGGCACTTTTACATGTCTGAGTCTACCGGCATTTCACAAGAGGAGACCACTGTTGAGAAGAAACGCCGAAAGAAACTCAACAGTAAGTCATTTTTTTCAGAAAGCATAAGTGCTTAACTATTACAATGATATGAACTTAACTATACGTAGTTCTACAAGAAAACATATTAAAAGTGTATTTTAAGATATAAGTGAGGAAAACTGTAAGAATTAAATAGAAACTACAAGATAGCCTGACGGTTTATCACAATTTATGTACGTTTGATATGCTTTCTTATTAGAACTGTGTCCCTTAAACTAGTTAGGTACAATCTAAGGATCTGTGGTCGCTGCTGCGCGGACAACACTATAAAAGTTCACTCTATGTATTATACTCATAAAAAAATGTTCAAAGTGTTAATTGTGTAAAGTGTTATACATCGTTATGTAGCTGATTAAGAGACCTACAAAGTGCAGTTTGTTTCATAAAAAAACAGGCAGTATTCGAGGAGTTACAGTGAAATACATTTTTAAAATTAAGGTGCGTCTACGCTAGGCGAACCGAGCACAAGCGAAGCACGAGCGGAGCCGTTCTCGGCTTCGTCGTTCGCGGCGTCAAGTGTGGACGTACAACGAGCCTGCAACGATTACTTCCCTCGAACGTAGTTTTCCGCAGTGTGCTCGCGGCACTTGGCGAATATGGACGATATTAATAATATTGCGGCAGCCGCTGCTGTTGCACGATATACGATATACGAGACCATGCATCAATCTTCTTATTTTTTTTATAGTAATCCTCATGTTTTGGGTCCCATATCAATGGATTATTTTGATACAATTCAATTAATTGCAAAGAAGCATCTTCGGTCCACGTTTCCATGATGCTCGGCTCGAGCGACCGACGTCTGTCACTAAACACGTCCACGAGCGCACTGCGAGCGCGAAGCAAATCCCTTTGTGTTCGTCAAAAAACCGACAACCGCCGGAACGCAAACGAGCACGAACGAAACGCTCGCAGCGCGCTCGTTCGAGGCTTGTAAGTCGGTCCACACTTGACGAATTGTGTTCGGCTCGTGCTCGGCTCGTGCTCGGTTCGCCTAGCGTAGACGCACCTAAACCGTCGCAGAACTGTCAACATCAACATCTAGCGCGCTCGCTGCGCGTGAGTCATGCTGCGCTGCGATGCTGCCCGGAGATAACGCTGCTGCAGTTGGACGCTTTACAATGCTGTTTCAAGGTACATCGCTGCATCAAATTAGTGATATGAAATTAATATTTTTTTGAACTGGAGTGAGTGAAACGAAATTTTTAAAGTAAGAAATCTTTTAAAAAGCTTTCAATAAAGGTCACTACAATTATGCCACCAAAAATGCCACGTAAACCAACCTGCGCACACTGTAAAAAAATAATTTTGGAGAAACATTTTCTGACGTGTTCGCTATGCAAACGAACATATGACCTTTTATGCACCAATTCGGAAAAATTGTACGATTTAATGGATGCTGAACGGAAGGCGTCGTGGTGTTGCAACAAATGTCGCCAAGTTAAAGTTTCATTGAGAAAGGCTAGTACACCAATAATCACCAAAAAGTGTGCTATAGGTGCTTCGAACTCTAAACAAATTGAAAACATACAAAATGGAAAACCTAAAGAAATATCTCCATCATTCTCACCCGAGTCACAACAACAACAACAACAACAACCAGAGTTAGATTTTTCGGTGGACAATGTCACAAAGAGGAAATATAATGTTCCTATACATAATTCTTTTGACTCATTGACGGATGAAGAATTCGATAGTACGATAAATTGCAACGAAACACTTAATAGAAGCTGTCCAGACTTAGCTATAAATTACAAAAACGAAGTGGAAGTATTAAAAAGGAAAGTCGCAGAACTACAAGAGAAACTTAAACACTCCGATAATTATAGTACTAAGCTCTTAGTTGAAAATGAAACCCTTAATAAACAGTTATCCGAATGTACCAGACAAATAAATCAGCTTAGAGATATATGTAAATCTACGCATAAAACTATGAAACCTGCAAAGAATCCCAGTAAAGTAAAACATCAGTCGTCGCAAACAGATATAATCAAAGAAGATATAGATCCTAAAAATGATGATTCTAACCTCTCAGTAAATAATGAGCCCTATTCTACATCTAGCGCTGAACACACAGAAGTAACGACGAAAAACAGTAGTCATACTTCGAAAAAAATATATATCATCGGTGGAACACAAAACTATGGACTGGCTGCCGCACTATTAAGGTCAAGGCGGAATACATTGTTTGAACAATATGAAATAACATCTACCATCAAGCCTAACGCACGTTGTGAAGACATATTACAATCAACAGAGACTTTAAACGCCAATAATGGCGATATAATAATCTTGAATATAGGTGAAAACGACTGTAATCCAACAGCGCTTCTTGCAGAACTAAGTGTTTTTATAAAAATGCGCCCAAAGGCCTTTGTTATCGTCACTAGTGTAAAAAGTAGTCTACATCTCAATGAAAATAAGTTGAACAACACTGTAAAATTATTTTGTAAGAGCTTTGACAATTGTACGTTTATTGATTTGGTGGACCTGGATTATAGGAACAAACACTTTATGCAGAATCTATGCTCTAAAATTAATTTGGTTGTCGATTCGCGGTACTATACAAATGAATACCTTAGTTACAATAAATTGAAATCTAGATTAAACAAAAGCCGGAATAAAATATGTACATCATATAACCCAAGTAATGTTAACACTGAATGTACAGGAACACTGATACAAAAATCCATCCCTGATTATTTCCCGAGAATCAACACAGGTACCAAGTTTTTTCGCCGCTAAAAGTAAAAGTATTTTTTTTAACCTTTTTCATCAAAATATCGCAGGTTTTGTCAGCAAAAGAGAACTCTTGGAATTAACATTGGATGAGTTGACAGGAGAAAATAAACAGTATGATGTGTTGTGTTTCACTGAAACATTTATAAAATCAGGAAATGAAAGGAATTTACGTATGAATGGATACCAGCTAGCATCATCATACTCTAGGTCACACCAAAAACGAGGTGGTGTCTGCATATTTTGCGCAAACAAGATCCAAACACGAGCACTGACTTTCCTAAATGAATTTTCCGAAGATTACGTGTTTGAATGTTGTGGCGTAGAGATACCGTTAATTAAATGTATTGTCATTTGCGTATATAGGACACCATCAGCGAATGCATCACATTTTCTTAGGAAGTTAGAATGTCTTTTAAACAAACTTAAACACAAAACAAAGTCAGAGGTAGTGATCGCCGGAGATTTTAACATAGACCTTATCAAGACTACGGAAAACACGAAGGAACTCAAAAGAATTGCTGCCAATAATAATTTTAAATTACACATTCTTCGTCCTACACGCCAAAAATCATGCTTAGACCAAATTTGTTCGAATATTCCGGAAGCTAGAAGTAATATATTAGAATTAGGATTGTCTGATCATAACACTGCACAGAGTTTGTCTTTTCCTGTCGATCGCATAGAAAAACCACTTTTGTGTCTGTATCATTATAAAAGAGATTACAGTACCGAGAACATCAAAAAATTTCAAGACTGCCTTACTAGTTTATCATGGTCTGACGTATATGACATAGATGATGCGTCGGCAGCTTTCAAACAATTTCACGAGTTATTTACTCTTTTTTACAAGCTTTGCTTTCCTATAAATCGGATAAAAACTACGATTAAGACGAAAAATGTATGGTTTACAAAAGGCATAAAGAAATCTATAATAACAAAGAGGCGTTTGCGTTTTGGT
This sequence comes from Apotomis betuletana, assembly GCA_932273695.1. Lineage (NCBI taxonomy): Eukaryota > Metazoa > Arthropoda > Insecta > Lepidoptera > Tortricidae > Apotomis > Apotomis betuletana. Next base: position 11,832,647 of record OW026305.1, on the reverse strand, counting down.
TATTACACGAAATCAAAACAGCATAGTGGTTATTTACACAGTAAGATTAAATTTAACAACTACTCTAAAACCTTGAGGCGATGTATACACCAAGCTCAGAAAATTTCAAATGTAAATTATGTAAACAGATCTAAAAATATAGGTAAGGCTACATGGGAAGTAATTAAAAATGTGTCTAATAAAACCAAATCAATTAATGCCAATTTCGAAAAACTAGTCATTAATAATAGTATAATTGTAAAACCTACTGACATTGCTAATTCTTTTAACGACTTCTATATAAATTTAACAAATTCTAATGAAAATGATAATAATTTTAAACCTGACCTATCCTTGGTAAAAGCAAGTAACGCTAACCTATTTCTGGCTCCGACAGATGAAAATGAAATATGTAAAATTATTGCAAATCTTAATCCCACAAACTCTGCTGGTCATGATGAAATACAAACCAAAATAATCAAAGGATGTAAAAAAGAAGTTGCTGCCGTTTTAAGCTACTTGGTGAATTTGTCCTTCACCAACGGTATCTTTCCGGAATCTCTAAAATTGTCCTTAATCAAACCACTGTACAAAAAAGGTAATAAGGAATCCGTAGAAAACTACAGACCAATCTCACTTCTCCCAGTCTTATCAAAGGTATTTGAAAAAGCATTCCATGCACGTTTAACGTCATTTTTCAATAAATTTAAAATCATCAAACCTGAACAGTTTGGCTTTCAGAGAGGGAAGTCAACAACATTAGCTGCTTTCACCTTGACCAATAATATTCTGGGCTACATGAACAGAAGTATGTCTGTAGCTGCCATTTTTTTCGACATGAGCCGAGCTTTTGATTTTGTCTGCCATGAAACGCTTCTTGCCAAATGCGAACTGTATGGCATAAGAGGTGTTGCTTATGACTGGCTCAAGAACTACTTGTATGGTAGGACACAATTCGTAGAGGTAACTCAAACTGACTCTTTAAATACCGTAATTGCACATAAGTCGTCTACTAAAATTAACAAGGTCGGTGAAGGGAACAGTAACAGGGGTCGGTAACAGGGAAGCATATTGGGGCCCCTGCTGTTTTTATTATATGTCAACGATCTACCAAACATTACGAACTTTGACTGTACCCTTTTTGCTGACGATTTATCTATCGTCATACCGTGCCATGATGCCAGAACATATAATAATGACATAGTTAAGACAGTTGTTGATATTATAACATGGTTACGTAAAAATAATTTAAATGCTAATATAGATAAAACGACATTTATACAATTTGTGAATAAAAATGGTAATAAACATCCACTAACCGTGACCTTGGCTAATCAACATTTAAAGGAATCTTTTCACACAAAATTTTTAGGAATATGGCTAGATGATGAGTTTTCCTGGAGCAATCACATTAATGAATTATGCAGCAAAATAAACTCATTTGCATATGCTCTGTGGAAACTTACAAAGGTTAGCACAAAAGAAACTGCACTAAAGGCCTATCATGGATACATTTGTTCTCTGCTTAGATATGGCATACTTCTTTGGGGGAACTCTAGCCATGCGCGACGAGTACTGATAGCTCAGAAGCAGTGCATAAGAGCTATATGTAATGTAGATGTTTTAACATCTTGTAAGCCGTTCTTTAAAGACCTAAAATTACTGACTGTACCCAGCATATACATATATGAAGTGTGTTTATTTGTTAAACTTCATCCAGAGTTCTTCAGTAAAAAAAGGGACGTATGTAAATTTAATACAAGATACCCTAACCAACTTGCTATTCCATCTAAAAGAACGAAATTATATGGTAAAAATGCATATTGTATGTCAATTGATATTTACAACCGGCTTCATGATGACATTAAGGAATTGCCGCTTACTTTATTTAAAACTAGATTAAAAAAATGGCTTATTCAAGAATGTTTTTACTGCATAAATGATTTTTTTGATTATTATAAAGCTTGAGTGTTGTATATAATAAATTGTCTTACTTTAATTTTGAATAATGAATATTAGATATTGAATATTGACATTGTAAGTAATATTGTAATTTGAGATGATGACTATATGTAGTCTATTGTTTCATGTGTCCATTTTGCATGCCAGTTACTGGTGAAATGTGTGTTTCTCTATCTACCTGTCTGAACATCTTATGTACCACGTTTTAAGCAGAATAAATGACTTTGACTTTGACTTTGACTAAGGAGTCAGCTATGCGGTATCTGGTTCAGGCCATGCATTTTTGTCTGTCAGATAGTCCTCTACTGTATAATATGCTTTTGACATTAGAGATTTTTTTAAATAATTTTTGAGAGATGGAAAGGCTAATTCTAAAACATGATCAGGTAACTTGTTATAAAAATTAATACATTGGCCTAAAAAGGATTTACTTACTTTAAGAACAACAAACTTTCTAATAGCGTTTTTTTTCTGGTGTTAAAACTGTGGACATCAGAATTTTTTGTAAATGAATCTAGGTTTCTAATAACATACATAATACTCTCATAAATATATTGGGACGCTACAGTTAATATGTTTATATCTTTGAAAATGTCTCTTAAGGAGTCACGAGAATTTAGGTTATATATAGAACGAATGGCTCTTTTTTGTAGCACAAATATAGTCTGTATGTCAGCTGCTTTGCCCCAAACCAGAATACCATATGACATGACACTATGAAAATAACTATGATAAACTAAGCGAGCTGTATCAACATTACTCAATTGTCTAATTTTCCTAACAGCGTACGCCGCTGAACTTAATTTACCTGCAAGCACTGCTATATGTGGACTCCATTGCAACAAAGCTATGAGGGTTTGGAAATGAGACGAAAAGGTTCGAGAAAAGGTAGGTAGTGCCCCGCTCCTTTTTTTTCCGTCTTGGCGGGGGCACTGCCGTGCCCCCAGTCCCCCCAGATAAAAAAAAGCGTTCAATAAAATAGAAGTCATTGCATTTTAATTTGTACAAAAGGTTTTACAAATTATGAGAGGATATGGAAGATGATATTTTTAACAGGCATTTATTTTCTCCTTTGAAGTCGATGGAATTTATTGTCTTAATAAATGTATGTTTCTTAATATCTACATAGGTATGGTTGTACCTTGTTTTGCCTAACAACTTTTTGCCTAGTTTCGGTTTGCCTAATTTAATTATAAGTAATATTATTTAGCATAACTATTCACTTTGCCTAATTTTCATTTGAGTGAAAGTCGTTTTGTACAATACTTATAAATTTATTTCTTCCATTTTTGTTTAACCTAATGTTTGTTTCGTATAATCTTATTTTGTATAATGTTTGTTTGATTTTTTTTTTTACATTCATGTCGCTTAATTATGGTAATTTTTTCTAATCTTATTTCGTACCTAACCGACTTCGTACTTTCATTTCTAACCTAACCTAACCTACTGTTTTCAGTTTATGACCCATTATGACGCGCCGCTCGCTTCGCTCGCTCCGCTATCACAATACAAACTCCGGTCACAATACAAACCTAACCTACAGTTTTCGGTTTTAAAACTGAATCAGACAGTAAGATTTTAGTGAAAACGTTATTATCGGCTATGGAATGATTATAAGAATCGACAAAGTGAGTTTAAAATAAAATAATATTCGATAGAACAAGAGTTATGAAAAACATAACTTAAGCAAAACGAATTCCGACATAATAAAATAATAACTATGAAAAATTAATTTATACATATTGCCTTTTGACAAAACATTCATTACCTATAGTATAGTAAAAGTCGATAGGCAAACTGAAATGAGACAAAATATTTTTTAGGCAGGTCAAAGGAAAACCATCTACATATATGTTACTCGAGCAATAATTATAAGTTTACATGAACGTTTGGACCAGGATTAACGATTCAGCCATGCGTTTTTTGTATAAACTTTCTTTAAGGTGATAATGCGGAAACATTAGAATCACAGATCAACGAAACTCTATATCTAAAACTAATACAGTGGCTAGAAGTAAATAATCTTAAAGCTAACCTTGTTAAAACTAAGATAATGCAATTCCACACTAATAAAAGAAAACAAGAAAATCTGCATGTTAATTATAAAGGTCACAAAATCGTTGAAGTAAATAACATTAAATTTTTAGGAATTACTCTTGATCAATTTTGCAGCTGGCGTGATCATGTAAGAGATCTTTGTTCTAGAGTCAATCGTTTTGTCCTTCCACTAAGAAGAATAAGTCTAGTCGTTTCTAAAGAAGCAGCGCTAATTTCTTACTATGGATATATACACTCAATACTACAGTACGGAATAACGATGTGGGGCAGATCTTCCGATATTCACAGTGTATTTAACTTGAAAATATAAGCTGAAATTTATGTATACGTAGTAGCTAAGTATTCCCGACTTAGGTACCTGCGTTGTTAAATATTCATCCTGGATAAAATCCAGTTATTTAAGACTTGCATTTTTTTAGATTGTCTGTTGCCGCCTTTTTGCCGCATCGTGCATTGATAATAATTTCGAGCGAAATCCTTTCCATAGAGATTCTTTTATTTGATGTCATGGTATTGATTACATTGTCAATTCATTTAATTTTTACAGAAATACAACGAAGAAAAGATACACAACACGATAAAATTCACCATAAATCAACACAAATCACTATCACAGTAACATGTAGAACATATTTTTTTCTAATTTCTGCCGCCATGTTGGCATGTCAGACCGCCGACCAATCAGAGGCCGTTCCTGTAGACTGTAAACAGATAATGTTAATATGGCGTTTGGATATTGTATAATGATGATTGACAAAACAGATACGAACAATAATTATTAAAATAGAAATTTACAATGTACTTACTTACTTACTTATAAAACAAATGAATAGGTATATATTAATTAATATCAACGTATTTTATCGTGTTAATATACTGTTATGATAATTATTATCTACTCTGCTCTTTTAGTAAGCATATAAAACATTACATTAAAACATAGTTACTTTTTAGGGTTCCGTACCCAAAGGGTAAAAACGGGACCCTATTACTGAGACTTCGCTGTCCGTCCGTCCGTCCGTCCGTCCGTCCGTCCGTCCGTCCGTCTGTCACCAGGCTGTATCTCAACAACGGTGATAGCTAGACAGTTGAAATTTTCACAGATGATGTATTTCTATTGCCGCTATAACAACAAATACTAAAAATAAAATAAAATAAATATTTAAGGGGGGCTCCCATACAACAAACTTGTTATAGATTATATATATGTATAGGTACGGAACCCTTCATGCGCGAGTCGGGCTCGCACTTGCCCAATTTTTAATAAAATCTTTTTAGTCTAACATCATACAACTAAACGTCAAGATTTTCAATAAAAATAATAATAGTTACCGCCCTAGGGCGTAATTTACGATTTACCGCACGATTTTCTAGCATGTAAACCTTTGATTTACGAGCAAGTGTGATGAAAAACAATTAACAGGCGAAATGGGAAATGAATTACTTATGTGTGCGTTTATTTACACCGTTAAAGTCGATGGCGTTTATGTTTTAAATTAAGTTTCTTATCTACATATATACACGTAACCCAAGCAATTATAAGTTTATACGTATGGACCAGGATTAACGATCCGGCTCGCAATCTAGGACGCAATTTATGAACTATCTTAAGTAGCCGCTATACATTATAAATTATGGTTTTCCATTAGTGTAGGATATTAAACTTATAGATCTTAACCGTACGTGCCTGTAGAGATTACTGAATACATATAAGTATGTACGTGGGTAGTTCTTGCCATGACTTGTGATACACTCTAACCACGACTCTAACATTAGATAAGAATATAGAAAACCAAAACAGATAACAATTAAAATTATCACTATCATTAGCTTTTGGACAATTACTTTTTTCTGGTGGTGTACTCGTTCAATCTAAGAGTAAGTCATTCATGGTCATGGGTTGTAGTTGTAACTTGTACAAACATAAATCCACCATGCGCATAATGTTGAAGAAGTGGTCTATACCGTAGGTATAAGTACATAATTGTATGTATATTTGCATAACTTGGTATAAACAGCACTTTGGGTTCAACTACCTGTGAGCATAATTACTGCAGTAGCCATCTCCGCCACAATAATAGCTTTTACTTATTACACACTTTGTTAACAATTATCTGGATGTGTATATACTTGGAAGCGAACCACAAATTAATCTATCAAAACGATAGCTATAGCATCATCCGTCTAACGCTGAACTTTCCAATACGTGGCCGCCACTCCAATGGAAAGGGCTATTCTGGAATTTTTCTGCGCGATAGAATCAGAAAGGAGGATATTCGCAGAAGAACCAAAGTAACCGACACCGACATAGCGCACAGGATAGTATGGTTGAAGTAGCAATGGGCGCGTCATGTAGCCCGGAGAATGGATGGCCGTTGGGCAGCAAAGTGGCATCCCCAAAAATCCTTTGCAGTAAGCTATTTACCACGCATTTTCCATTCTAACCGTGATCGCGCTGGCGCAGGGCTCATGGAGGCGGTTTGCGAGCGCGGCGACGGCGCCTGCGCGGCGCGCGCTCTGGCTGCTGCGCTGCACGCACTGAATCTCTACTGCGCGACCGTCTCCGCTGCTCTTATCTGCTGCTGCGCTAAACCATCTCTCCACAGGTAACATTATCCATTACGCACACAGTGTACCTACGCCCATTTCTATATTTTATAATCTCATACCCCGCGACTATCTTACCGCGTCGTTTAAACGATTAACCTTAAGGTTTTTCATGTAATCCTAACTAGAGAAAATAAAACAATAAAATCAAAAATAAGTAGATAAAGAAATTTCGGAAGATGATTTTGGCGTGGTGTTTTAAATTAGCAATTCAGACTGCAATTTTCTCTGGATCGAAGCAGGTGCTGGAAATGTTTACATCATGTCGTGTCATTTGTAAATTAATACGAATTTCGAATTGTCTGTAAAAATAACAAGTGACGCCATGTGTGTTAATGCGACACTTAGGGTAGGTATATCAGAAATTAACAATTTTCAAAGTTTACAAATGATACTTATCGTAACAGGAGCACAAAACGATGGCGAGGCCAAAACGTGCGGGGTGTGGCCAGCCTGGTGCTGGGCGTGGCGATAGTCTGCGGAGCCGCAGCCGCCGGCCTCCGACCAGCCCTCGTGGTCCCTCTCACGGCCGCCCTTCTGGCCCCGTTCGCCTGGCTCTCCGCCGCCGCCCTCCACGTGGCGCTCTGGACCCGGCGATCAGCCGCCTCCGTCCTCTACCTGGCAATATACTGGCTCCTCACCGCAGTGTCCGCGGCAACTATCATCTGGCAACACTTTGAAACTAAGACGGCGTCGCCTGATCACATAGAAATCTATATCCATTCCGTTACTGTGATCATGGCGATAATTATGTCTGCGGTGGACTGCGTTTGTTTTTATGATGAGGTATGTATAAACTAATTAATTATTTGGCACTTCATTTCTGTAACTTTCAGTCTTTGATAATCCTGATGATGATCTTTATATTATACTGAAGTTTCAAGGTTCGGTTCAAGAAAGCTTTAAAATATAACTAATTAGGTAATGCTACTTGGGTCTACTGATTAGGATAAAATTAAGAACGTAGTTGAATATATAAGTACCTAACACGGAATTTAAAAATACGCGTATCTTTAAGAATATTTTTAGTGATGTAGCTAGATAATCAGTACTTAGTACCTATCTTCAACCTTCAAATAAAAGTTAATAAGTAAATTTAAATTCCAATCAACAGCTAACTATACGATATATGTAAACGGAAAGTGGAACGGCATTATAATAGCTTGATGAGAATTATAATGCGTGTTGGCATATCATTTCGAGCGGTAGCGTAGAGGAATGTACGTCGCTTGTGATTCGCGCCGGCGACGACACGCGGGCCCGACCGCTCCCGCACCATTGACCTAAAAACACCCTATCACAGTTTATTATGAACATTAGTATTACATTTGCCTGCCACTTGTTACTCCCGCTTGATTGTATAGCGGATTTTACAGCCGTTTTATTATAACATCCATAGCCGGCATATACTTACATTAAAGCTAAAGAGGCATTGTGGTAGAGAAACAAAAGAGCAAACCACAACAAAATAAATTAAATCGTTTAGTTATAGAATGAGACGCTGCCTGTAATTCAAAGATACTACGTTCGATTCCTAGTAAATATACAATGCGTATGATAGCAATTCAATACAATATCTTTTATCTACGCACATATCATTAGTGCTCTAAAATGCGTTCAGAAACCGTAGGAAATGGCCAGCATTACTACAACCAATTTTACTATGAGAACTTTCTTATCTGTGGCAGTAGGTAAAATCTGTACTGTAATGTTATAACAGTATAAATTTTTGTAAGGTTATGAGTTTAAATTTGGAACAGCTGTCAAAACTAAAGTAGGTCTCTATTCTAGTATCCATAGATATTAATATTGTTATCGATACGAAACGTCAATTCAGTATGTTTTTTTATAAAAACCGCACGACATTTGATCTCGAGTGACATGAGAATATGGATACATTCGTTTGTATATGATTTAGAAAAAAAAAACATTCGTCTTGACGGAGGTTCGAATTGCCGCCATTATTGTTGTCATTTGTTTGTTGGTTCTTTGCTGTTACGAAAATATAATTGTGATAAGCTGATAAGTATATTGTAATTCACATTTTAGTTGAAAATATTGTTTCAATGTAAATGTAAATTACAACAAATAATCTGTTTATGTATTTGTTCAGATTTATTTCTTACTGCATTAGTATATGTCGTTTTTAGATATTTTACAGGTAGCACTAGTGGTGCCGGTCATTTCCTTATGGCTTCTGAACCCATCTTAGAGTACTTATGATATGTGTGTAGATAAAGTAGTGTATACAACTGTACATAATTAGGCCTTAAAACACTCGTGTGATCCTATTATGAAACTCGCTGACGCTCGTTTCATAAAACCACACTCGTGTTTTAAGGCCCCTCATTATGTATCAGTTGCATAAACTACTATTATTTCAACGATAAAAAACAAGACTTAAAGTACGTTTCAACTTTCAGACACAGAAGTTGAGTAAATAGGTTGGGTTGGGTAAATAGTAGGTAAGTCTAATTTTACTTGTCGCTTTTTCAAGTTTTAATGCATTACCGCCAACTACCAAGCAATGGGAATTCTTGGGAGTATTTCCCACTTGGACAATAATTCAAGAAAAGCCACGTTGCTTTAGCGAGTTTAGCGGCTGTATCATAATATTGTCTTAGTAGGTAGTACTTGCGTAGGTGGGTTAAGCTTATGAGTTATTCGTATAGGGATGATGATTGCTGTTGAAACTTTGAAAGTGTTAAATTCTACAGCATACTCTAGTTTGTAGGAGTCAAAAATAGCTCCGTATGTCATGAAATTAAGAAAAAAAAATGCTTCGATATACGAGACTTCAAGTGTGCGCAAATTTAAAGATTTTTTTAATGAAAAAGCAAGTTTGAATTTGTTTTCACTATCCTCCTAATTTAATAAAACAATAATGTAATAATAATTGTAACCATGTACTTAACGAACTTTATCACGTATTTTTTATTAAAGCAGTAACGTCTGCTAACGTAAACTAAATGTTTACAAATCACGAAACTTTATCACGATCAAAATGGTAAATTGTTTTATATTTTGGATTATTTATTTCATAAAAAACACAAGATATTAATAAAAACAATAAACTAAAATATATAATAATATTATATTAATATTTATATTTTCCATCAAATTATTTGTCGTCAATTGGGTAATTGACGTCACGTCTCTGTAGTCTGTAGCCATTTGCATGGAACATTTTCAGCGCTCTGAAGCCGAAGGAATGTCGAACTTTAACCGTAATTTCTGACTTTTATAGCAATCTAAACTAGTGTGATTCAATATATATTAGGATCGATTGACATCCTGAAAAATTATCATTATGCCTTTTCTACCGACCGCTAGTGATCTTGATCAAGATTCGCGGTCGCAGCCCGACGATCGTCGTGATTAAAACAAACACAACGTACGTTACGCTATACGCTTGCTCGCTCATGATTAACATCCGTAAATTATGTTCAATTTCTTTTCCAAGCTATAATTACTTAGTAAAACACCGGCCAAGAACGAGTCGGATTCGTTATTTCGTACACGAAGAGTCTCTCCACTATGAAATAAAGCGCCGAAAAGTGTTGTATAAAATTGACAGTCATAATTTTGTTTCGCATAGCAGCCCTTGGCAGAATCATCATTTCGCAGAATTACTTTTCCCATATTTTTTTAACATACTGTCAATAGTACATTGGCATAATGACGATTAGAATAATAGTCCTGATTGAATAAGCGTGTCACCGAAATTTGTATCGCATAATATTTACTTGGCATACTGTCATTTCGCACAACGTTTTTTGGCAGAATCGTACATTGGCATAATGTTGTTTAGAATAATAATCCTATGATCGCATAATTGTGTCGCCGAAATTTGTATCGCATACTATAATTTTGTCAATACAAATCTAACCTACAGTTTTCGGTTTTTGACCCATGTTCCATTTTGTCGCAGTTCTTCCTAAATAACGGACTCTATGCGGTATGAGCAACAACTTTATGGGTGAATTTCAACAAGCTCGAAATTTACCTAATTTTGGTGGCTTTTTTTATTTTTGATGTTAGAGTCAAAATTATTTATCAATAATACGAATAAAGTCATAACCAATATTGTGTAGTAATGGCCCTTTGTTATTCATAATAGTTTTAAAGATATTATGATTTTAGTAATTTGCCTGCCACCAAAATTGCACATATACACCAAAATTAGTATCTTGTGCTAAAAATTAATATTTGTCAATGAAATTGCCTGCTGGAAATGAAAAGAAAGTATATGTTTAATTAATCATTTTAATTATACCAAAATATCTATGAAAATACAATCACTAACTCGTTTGTAACAACAATGTATTTTTTTCTTTTCGAGGACTCCTTCTCTTGATTGATTTTTCTTGCGATTAGCCATCGTAAAAACTACGTACATTTCAAAAAAATAAGCATGTACAAAAGCGATCTTATCCCTTTAAGGGATTTCTTCCAATAAACCTTCGAGTAAATGAGTGTTAAACACAAGTAAATGGCAGACAAACCAAGCAACATGTACAATACGATAACTTTACAATCCTCCTCCTTGTGTCGTGTTCCTCATTGCTCAGGGTCGTGACCTCCACGAATTATTTTGTGGACGATCGCCTTCCACTTGCTGCGGTCTTTGGCGTTGTGCAATGCCTCGTGGACTTTCGAGTTGCAGTTATCTCGGATCTGGTCTGTCCATCGCATAGGACTTCTTCCTCTTGGTCGCCTTCCCTGTACTTTCCCTGTCACCATGAGCACTTCCAGGGTGTCGTTTTTCTTCCTGGCTAGGTGACCGAAGAATTCGAAGATCCTGCGGAGACAGATTGTCGACAGCCTAACGGTGACTCCCACTTCTTGAAGAATTGACACATTTGTGCGGTGGGCTGTCCAAGGAACTCGTAAAATCCAATAACATAACTTTACAATAGTACAAATGAAAATGCAAAAACCAAATTAGAGAGAGATAGGCTATATATATAGAGTGATCTTCGTATGAAGAGGAAGGAAATTCTGCAGACACCTCAATGAATGAAGGGACGCGAAAAGTTTCCTACTGATCTCAGAAATATGAGGTGCCCATGACAAAGATTGATTTATGGTAATGCCAAGTTTTTAGGGTTCCGTACCCAAAGGGTAAAAACGGGACCCTATTACTGAGACTTCGCTGTCCGTCCGTCCGTCCGTCCGTCCGTCCGTCCGTCCGTCCGTCCGTCTGTCACCAGGCTGTATCTCAACAACGGTGATAGCTAGACAGTTGAAATTTTCACAGATGATGTATTTCTATTGCCGCTATAACAACAAATACTAAAAATAAAATAAAATAAATATTTAAGGGGGGCTCCCATACAACAAACTTGTTATAGATTATATATATGTATAGGTACGGAACCCTTCATGCGCGAGTCGGGCTCGCACTTGCCCAATTTTTTTACAGTAGAAGAAAAAAGTACAGGCGTACCATCAAAGAAAATAACTGGCTTAACTTGATCTGAAAGCTTGGAAATAAGGGGCTTCCAACGACAATAGCCTGCGACTTCTTGGCATTCTTCATCAAACCAAAGAATCAAGCCCAAGCACGGATTGATTCCAGGTCTAAATTGATTTGCGAAACACAGGAGCCAAAATCATCAATGCTGGCCGCCGTATAAAGCTGCAAATCGTCTGCATAGACATGGAACGAGGAGGAGAGTGACTGTGGTTGGTGATTCCGTTAATGAAGACAGAAAAGAGTAATGGAGAGAGTATGCCCCCTTTAGGGACACTAGCAGACAGTTCACACCAGCTAGAAAATCAGTCATCAACTCGAACCCGCTGTTGCCCCCCAAAGAGGTAATCACGAAACCAGGACAGTAAAGTTGGAGATATATTTAAAGTATTAAGTAAACTGAGAAGGATATCAAAATCAACAGGGTTAAAACACTACTAAAATCTAGGAGCACCAATATAGTCACTTTTCTATATTCTATATTAAGACGAATGTCGTCGGTGATCTTTACCAGCTGTGGTTGTGCTAAAGAATTGAAACAAGTTAAGTCTATATAGATGTGATGAGGGACGTGGATTTACAGAGGATTTAATGATTTTGGATAAGACGGGAAGAATGGACATAGGACGATACTGCGAAAAGTACGACGGATTAGGGGTTTTAGGGAGAGGAATCACATGGGCGCATTTCCAAATTGTAGGAAACGTTTCACAGGAAAAAAAATAGTAATATAGGAAAGGATAGCAGCTATAGAATCCGCCACCAGCATAAGCATATATAAGCTACCCTCACCGACAGCTTGTAATATTAGATGTATTGTGTTTATACTTGACTTCAAATAAATTCACCGAGTCAAAAGTGTTGGAAATGCGATTACAAATGTGTAATTATATACAGATTACAGAATAAACAATTCTGGTGGCATCAAGCAATTTTGGTGACTTTGAAATTGCCACCAAAACCACCAAAATTGATCCACCAAAATTAGAAAAAGTGATTAAAACAATATTTAAAAAATATCCGTATTATTTACTTCCAATTTAACTGTATATTTTAAAAAGGAAACCTTTCACACGTCTTACACACAATTCACACACAATCAAATTATTGCTAAGTCACTAGAAACATATGCCACAAAAATTGTGTCAAAACGTATTTGTACCCCACCAAAATTAGATACTTACGTGCTGAGTGGACAGATCCAGCAAGGTACGACATGTGTGTCATCGCTCCATGTCCATGCCGGAGCGGAACTAAACGAACAGGTTAACACACGTTTGCTGGTCTTGTTGCGTTTCGTTCATCCATGAACACATTTTCAATATTTACCACCAAAATTGTCAATTTCACCCGGACAACCTTTATTGCTCAATTTTAAGTATCTATTTATGTATTAATCTTTATTTATATATCCTTATAAGATACTTAAACTAATAAAGATTATAAATAAATGCAATTTTAGTTTAAAACATTGAAGATATGGTTCTATCAAAGACATTTATGAGGAACAACGAATACTGGACGCCGCACCAAAATTATAATTTTACCGCAAAAAAAATAATTATTAAACATAAATGACTTTTACAATACTTTGCGATTTGGCTTAAGATAATAATTAGTGTCTTCTTTTCAGAAAAAAATTTAAACTTTTAAAACAATTGTTTCACACTATAGTTATCAATTCCGCCGCAATTTTTTTTCGCTGAGATAATCACCCTTATCCGTAAAGAGTTATGACAATAGTTGTTATGCGATTAGAGAAGACACCCATACTAGTATTATTATAAATAAATAAATAAAATAAATAATTAAAAAATTCTGCCAAATGTCGGCGATATTAGTATTATGCTTTAAGAAATTCGGCGGAACATATATTCTGCTACTTACTTAAAATGCTGCGAAAGTAAAGTCGGCCATATTACTATTCTGCAATTCAAAATTCTGCCAAATGAGTGCTATGCGACATGACAGTTATGCTAAGTATATTTGTACATTGTACAATTGGGAATTTTGATTTAAAAAAGTCATCCACTTTGAATTGCATAATGGCGGAATCTCTATCTGGCCCACTTTTTACACAGGCCACATGTAGACTTTTTGGGAGCAAAAAAAAAGCAGTTACATTTCGGATTACAAGATGGCGGTCGATGTGATTGTTTTTAGGGTTCCGTACCTCAATCGGAAAAAACGGAACCCTTATAGGATCACTTTGTTGTCCGTCCGTCTGTCTGTCTGTCAAGAGTTCAAGACCCTTTATCTCAAGAACGTGTGCAGGTATCGAGTTGTCATTAACACCATATATACTCAGATCTACGGTCCCTTGAAGCTGTGAAAAAATAAAACTTCTACGTTAACGTGAAAAAAAGATACGACCGTTTATGTCGCAAAAAACGTACATTTCGACACTCTCAACGGAATCAAAATGATAGGGTACTTCCCCATGACCTTGAACTATGAAACTTGGCAAGTAATATCTTCACATACTACAAATACTTATAAAAATCTGAAAACTATACGTTTGCAATAAAAAAAAAAAAAAAATATAGTCCTTTTCAAACATCACATTTGGAGAACTCGGTTGCGTTAAGTTTGCACCTCGTTTGTATGCGGCGCGATACATTTCAGATGCAAACTTAACTCAACCAGGCCAATTAAGATGGGATTAGTGAAAGTTTGTACGGAACCCTCGGTGCGCGAGTCAGACTCGCACTTGGCTGGTTTTTTTTTTGTCAAATCACTGGTGGACATGGATGTCATGTCATTTTCGGGCGCTGCAGCTTTAGGTTCGAGGTTGTAGGAGAGTCTTCATACGGGGCCCAAAGAGCACGTTAAATATATGCTACAGCTTAGTGTAGGAAATAACAGACAATTCCTGGGACCCAGAGTGGGATCCCTTTGTACTAGAGTGCAGGTGGGTATGTAGATGTAGTCCTTCATACAGGCGGCCAAACAAAACGCATTATTTCAATAACTAAAATAGGTATTTTATATAACTAGCGTTGATTTCTTTAGTGATGATATGCGTAGTATCAATCTGTCCTGTAATTTTATTTGATCGAATCATAGTATCAATCGATATTCTTCGGACACGAATTGATCGTCTCCGATCAGTCCCACGTATCATGTGAATAAATATTATGAAAAATGCAAATGTTTAACAACAAGCGATACATCACAATAAAAGGACGTTTCATATCATTGTCAATATTAATTTTGTATGTACACCGCGACTAGTTGTGCTAACGTGGCAGTTATCTTTGCTATTTTACCACTTACCAGTTAGCTTCCTATGCTACAGCGATTAGACAGGCTTAGACCATTAGAACACTTATTCTGATGCCTTACACGTACAGGAACTAGCTTATCCCATTAAACACAATTATGTCACTTATCGAGTTAAGATAGTGCTTAGCTTAGCTCGTGCCTACAGGATACCTAGTTAACTTGCAAGTAGTTGTTTCGTTGCCATCGTTCAATTAATCTATAAATAAAATCTAAAATACCTGTGAAGACGCAAGATATTATAGTGGATATACCTATAAATTAACCAATTGTGTCGTTGCAAAAATATCCTATTAAAGTGTCAACCGTAGTGCGTTGACACTTTAATATGTTCATTGGACATTTAGTAGTTAGTCTTTATTATGGATAGGTACTGTCTAACTCTACATTCGCCATCAAATAGTATATATCTTACCAATCTACGCGCTCATAAATATCTAAAAATGCACTCTATCGCCATCGCAATAAGAGTCGTTTAGATTTATGAGCGCGTAATAGTTTGCTGCGATATATCTCATGGTGACTGTACATAGTTTGTGTGAACGATCCGAGACTCAAACGAGTATCCGCACCCGCCAGGCGGCCGCCGCCGGTGCCGCGAGACACTCCGATGGCGCCAGCGTCTTTGTTGGCAAATCTTTTAAAGAGGTATTGGTATTCTACCTACTTTACGTCCATTAGTCTCGATCTAAATGCGTTATATGATACTTTTAAAAGGACCCCTAACTGAAATATACTTTGATATTTATGCAGTTTTGTGGGTTGACTGGTATAGATACCTAATTACTAACTTTTGTCTCGCAACTAAGATATTTTAAAATGCATATGAACTGGGTTTACTCACGTCGTCGTCGGTCCTGAGGATGAATTGCGAACCGATTCGAAACATGTCGAGCGATATTAGACTTATACGACTTGAGTAAACCCGTTTCATATGTATTTCAGTATTTAGATGTTTAATCATATCTACGTTGTATTATTGTTGAGTAGGAAGTAGGAACCTGCTGGAGCTAAAATAGACGTTTCCGATGACATCTCGACATCGCACTTTAGTGATGATTTTTGGATGTGTTGATACGGAGCCCTTCGTACGCAACTCCGAATCGCATTTGATGACCTTTTTATGTACGATTTAACACGAATTATTCGTTTCAGGTTACAAAGAGATTTCAGCAACCTCAAAAATCGGGACCAGATATTTTAAGCGACATAAGTTATTTACACAATGATTGCCACTTTTATTCAAAGATATCGTTCTATTGGCTTAACTCACTTTTGTACAAAGGATATGAATCACCTCTAGAGCAAGAAGATTTAGGAGAACTCTCCGAAGCAGAACGTTCATTAAGACATTACGCTAAATTTAAGAAGATTGTTGACTGTCAAAAGGTAGTGAAATAATAAGTTTTTAAACTAGTAGGTACCTACTTAGTTAGAATAAGTGTCGGATTTTTTATGGTATTTATTTCAAGAGACTAATTAAGAAGTACTTATCGATAATTATTTTTATTACAGAAAACTAAAACTGAGAACAATAATTATACCAGTATATGGACGTGCTACATTCGTATGGTGTGGCCAAACTTTTATATAGCAGGAGTTCTCAAATTATTTAGCGATTTAATAGGTGTCGTGCCGCCTTTAGGATTAGCCGTAGTTATTAAATACATACAAGACACGGGCCAAGAACACAATTTCGACGTAAACGAACCTGTGACAGTAGAAGAATTTTTGAGTAATGGATACGTGATGCTTCTGATAGTGACGTTGGCGCTGATAAGCCAGGGCTTTTTATCACAGAACTCTACGCACTTAGTAACAGTAGAAGGAACTCGGTTGAAGACGGCATTGCAAGTATGTATAACTTTTTACTAGATTAGTTGTAATTGTAGAGATTCCTTAAAGTACTTTCGTATTTGTCAGTCCCTATATTTTAGTATTTTAGTTTCTACGCTTAAATCAAGTACGTGTTTTAGATCTTTGAATTGACGGTAACAGGGCATGGTGTATGACAAGTGCATGCGGATAGCGCCGTGGTCAACTCCTGACGCGGCGGGGGAAGAGGCCCCTCTGCTCGCGCCCCCCGACTTGAGCACCCATACCGGCTACCTCACCAATCTGGTCTCCCAAGACACATACAACGTCATGTCTTGTGTCTGGATCTGTCATTATACGTGGGCTATACCATTGAAGGTATTGTGATTTGCATCATAATGCATTGTCCGATCGGGTCAGTTACTCAAACATTACATTGTTTTATTATATTACAGGTATCTGTTATTTTATATTTATTGTACACTAAACTGGGAGTAAGTGCAATAATAGGTTCATCAGCAAGCATTTTGTTCATCACTCCCTTGCAGTTCTACTTAGGGAAGAAAATATTTGACAATTCCAAAGAAATTGGAAGATGCACAGACCATAGAATTTCAAAGCTGACTGAGATATTGCAAGGAATTCATGTTATAAAACTATACGTATGGGAAGACCTATTTAACGAGAAAATTCTTAATCTCAGAGAACTCGAATTGAAGTTCCTGAATAAAGAATCAATTTATTGGAGCTGTCTAAGTGCGTATCAACTGAGTGATTATGTTTTTTAATACTACCCTTTTACACTAACAATTGCGACACGTGTAACAAATGTTTGAATGTTTTCAGCTTTTACAACCCAAGTATCCACGATATTGGTAACAATGATTACCTTCACAGTGTACTACTTCTTGGACAACAGCCACACATTTACAGCAGTTAACATTTTCACCGGCCTAGCTCTTTTCAATCAGCTGTCTGTACCGCTGCTTATTTTGCCGGTAACAGTGCTCATGGTGATTCAGGCAATGGTAAGACAACGTGAATGCTTCTTCACCTAACTTGTTATTGTCGTTATCAATGAACTATCACTACCAGTTAATAAAGATGATAATAACTTATTTAGGTCAGCACAAACAGGATTCAACGATACTTAGATCTACCCGAATCAAATAACGTCAGAGAAGACGATAATGAACCGTTTTGTCAAAGGAAATCCACGGACACGTTCAACGACGCTTTTGTTGATGTTAAGCCGGATGATTCTTCCGAAAATGCTATAAAAGATACAAATGACGGCGATGATCTGAGTAGCGATCAGTTCTCTGACGAAGACATTTTCAATGTCGCAGAAGACAAGCAAGAAATTCTAATTCGATTTAGAAACGCAGGATTCAGTTGGGGACCAAAGAATGACACAGCATTAGAAATTGACCATCTGGATATTCCTACTGGTAATTCTGTTAATTTTAATGAATGTAATATTAGTACCTAACAAAAAATTTGTTACAGGCATTAATTTACAATATACACTTTGCCTTCACAGGAAAACTTATAATGGTGGTCGGCGCAAGTGGATCGGGGAAAACATCTTTTCTATACTGTATCCTAGGAGAGATGCATTTTGAACGAGGTGAACTCCGTCGAAGCGGGTAAATATTCGTTCTAAATTACGGTCACAGATACGACCTTCTATAACCTAAGATACGTGATATTATGATGTATGTATTTATGTATGTATGTAAACACTTTATTGTACATGAAAACAAAAAAAAACACATTACAAAAGAATAATCATGTACAAAGGCGAACTTATCCCTTTAAGGGATCTCTTCCAGTTAACCTTTGAGCAAATGAGTGCTAAACACAAATGTAAATGGTAGACAAACCAAGCAACATGTACAATAGGTACAAAGGAGTAGGTATAACTTTACAATAATACACATGAAAATGCAAAAACCTACAGAGAGAGAGATATGCAAACAGTCAATATATTACATAGGTATTACGTAATATCTATATAAATACATATACAACATAAATATAATTATAATTATAACAAAAACAGCAACCTAACAATTCGTCGACAGCCACAATTCCGTTAACTTCCCCTTGAGCGATGCTACGGACTGCGTCTGCCTTGGGGCGGGAGACAATTTATTCCATATTTTCACGGCGCGCACAGCAAAAGACATATCGTAAACATGAGATCTATGAGGTGGGATATTAACTTCTTTCTGGAATGGAAGCGAAACAAACTTATTATTTGTTTCTTTAAACATTATTCGATTGTTTATTATCTTTCAGAAATTGTTCAACGTGGTTCGCGGGACAGCCGCCGTGGTTGTTAGAGGGGTCGGTGCGGAACAACATTGTGATGGACAGTGCGTGGTGCCACAGCAAGTACTCACGAATCCTGCGCGCCACCGGCCTTGTACCCGACTTGCAGCTGCTACCCGGTAAACACTTTTTGAACTCTATTATGTCCCGTTTTGTTATAATAATGTGCTACCCGGTGAGCACTCACATTTCTGCAGCTACAGGAGGAATCGGTGCGGGACAACGTCGCGATGGAAGTATATATAGTAAAATACGTAAGTAGGAAATGCGAACGAAGTCACTGGCAAATTTTGAATAAAACAAAGATTATTATTATTTCCAATATCGTTACATGTAGTTACTCGTATGTATCTCTCAAAATTGTGTGTATGTAAATTGTAAGGCTCGCAATAAGCAAGAATCGAGAAAATTATATGTAATGAAATATTGCATGATGTTTTACTTGTATAGGTACTACGACTAATTGTTTATAAAAACATTATAATATTTTTTTACTTGAATGTCCTCAAACTTATCTGTGTACCATAAGCTGACCAGCTGACCTGAGCTAAGTTAATAACGAATTTAATAAATGGGTAAAAAGAGAGACCTTGCACTAGCATAGCATCTCCCGAGCGTCGGCGTGCTGCCAGCACTCACGCAGCGACGACGCAGCGTCAACGCAACGTGTGCGACTTCATTAATGTTAAGGGCTGTGGCGCCAGCAAGACGCTGGCATCACCACGACGGAATTATGCTGATGCCAGTGACGCCGCGTCGCCGCCGCGTGAGCTCCAGCAGGACGCCGAGGCTCAAAAAATGTGTGGAGTGGATACAAAAACACATGAGACTAAATTGCATTTTTGTCGTGCAGAAGGAGACGCGACTCAACTAGGCAGCCAGGGTGCGCCTCTATCAGGAGGTCAGCGGGTGCGAGTGAGCGTAGCTCGCGCGTTGTACTCCGGGGCGCGGTTGCTGGCACTAGACGAGCCGCTGGGCGCGTTGGATGCGGCTCTAGCGAGACACCTGGTGGCGCGGGCGTTGGTGCCGGCCGCGCGGGGCGGGTCCACCGTGCTGCTGGCTACTAACAGGCTGGAGCTGCTGCATTATGCGGATCTGGTGAGTGGTGATGTCATGAAGAAAGAAAAGCGATTCTACTAGAATATTAACGGCGGTCAAGTCAGCGCGTGAGAATAGGCCGCGCCGTCATTGTTGATACAATACTACATGCTGGACAGATTCTGCACTGAAGCATTAACAACGTCATTATTTTTTATTTAGTTAATCTTTGGGCATGGGCCTCCTCTCGTCTAAAGGTTTCCCCTGAATGCTCGACTTCCTGTATGTCGAGACCAAATAAAAAAGAACTCATCACTTTCTTGATTTTTTTTGAGTGCAAGTTACTGAATATGACGCATCCATTATAGGACCACAGTATAGTGGTCACCCATTTTACTGGTGGAGGGGTGAGCAGTACATATCCCAACTAGGGTTGCCACCTGTACTATATTATATAGTATCGTACTATATTGCGGTCAATTGTACTATATATTATAGAAATATAATATAGTACGAAAAATACTATATTTTCATTGCTAACTCCACTGCTGCACTTTTTTGTATAAACATCGACTAAATTGGAAAATCTCCAGAGCTGTCTAGGAAAATTATTAGAAACCTACAGCTATTTATAGAAAAAAGTTTAATTTATTTAAACAAGTGGTTTGATTTCAATCCATCCAACTTCTTAACCAGTGTCAGTTTCTAGATTTGAACAAGAACATTGAATTTAATCAAATTGAGACTTTACTGGATTCTTTAAATTTAATTGCAAAACTGGGCATTAATGTGAATAATTTATATTCAGAATTAATTCAAATAAATGAAATGATTTTAAAGATAACCTTAACTAATGACCAGGCCTTTAAATCAAAAACAACTGCATAAAAGTGATTCAAATTTAACAAATATGTTAAATGTCATTGGCTTTTTCCTGTCAATCCCAGCAACTTCTGCTTTCACCGAGAGAGTCGTCTCAGTGATGAATAATAAATGGAGGGAAGAAAGAAACAGAAGTTTAATTAAGCTCATTAAAAATGAATTGCTGATTTTTATTAATATGGAAGTAAATTGCTGTGATTCGTATAATTATTTTAAAAACAATAAACTGCTGTTAATATCCAAAGCGCAGAGTAACAATAAATATACTTGGAAAAATAAATAATGTAATTCTGTATTTGTGTGTTTCTTTTGTACCTACTTAAACTGGTGTGCAATAAAGTGATATAGGATTGTAATTTGTATATAATGTTTAAACATGATAAATGAATGAATGTGTACTATTTTTTTTTTCCAAAATTTCCCAAAAGTACTATATTTTGGCAAGGTTCTGAGAAAAATACTATATTTCTTCAAAAAAAAGGTGGCAACCCTAATCCCAACACCCAACACAAAGTCAATCAATGAAAATTAGTGTAAGGTCCATTTTGCCAAAATGTTGCTTACTCGCTTTCTTTGTCTGGGGTGCCTCAATCAGCCGTTGTCTTGTCGGTTGCTGACTCGAAGCAAATATATAAATCAAAGTTCAAAATTACTGCATATTTGAAGTGGTTCAAAGAACTCAGATCAGCTGTAGAAATTAGTGACATCGGTGCTCGCCTTTTTATTATAGGTCCATCTCTATACAAATCTCCGTCTGGT
This sequence comes from Apotomis betuletana, assembly GCA_932273695.1. Classification (NCBI taxonomy): domain Eukaryota; kingdom Metazoa; phylum Arthropoda; class Insecta; order Lepidoptera; family Tortricidae; genus Apotomis; species Apotomis betuletana. The sequence continues at coordinate 11,810,452 of OW026305.1, read as the reverse complement.
TACAATTTGCGGTTATATTATACGATATCTGCGCAGCCGAATGGAAGCAACGGCCGTATACAAGCGGCTAATACCTATCCGTCGTCAGGTGTACCTATATACGTCAATTGATTCATATTTATGACGACTAAACAAATAAGTAATAGATATCAGCATGATCAAAATAACGATAAGCTTTAAAATGGCACCTGAATAATTACGATGTTTTACATCTACGACCGGACGGTAATGGGTCGGCAATGTAACAGGTGTAGAAAAAAGCACGGGTCTTTGGCAGAAAAGCTATTTAAATAGAAACAACATTTAACATACAATGAAATTCCAGGTTTTAGTCATGGAGGACGGTCGCGTGGCAGGTTTCGGTCGGCCTACCGACAACGACGCGGCAATATCGCGCTGGGCGAGGCTGGCCGGTGAAGCAAGAGCAGCGGCGGCGCGCGGGGGCGCTGGGCCCCCGGGGGGGACGGCTCGGGAACGCACCAGGCTCGTCAGAGCGCTTAGTCGAGCTAGATTCAATAGAAGCATATCGGAGGACAACACGTTTGGGGTAAGAATGTGTTATGAAGTAAATAATAGCCTACTTAGTACCTGCATTGTACTGGCGACGTACTAAATTATACTAAGACGAAACTAAAACGGTGAATACCTACAGGGGGAGTGAACGATTCGTCATGCTCGTCTGAGTTAATTATCTTCATTTTCTATATAATAATATTTACTCAATATTATTCATGATATACATTTTATCGCGGTGCAGAAAAATGTATTGATTTGAATAGGGACGACCGTCTATGTCTTTACGTGCGTCATATCGTGTGGATGTTTGGACACATTGAACAATAGCCTGTTTTTGTCCACAAATGTCAGTGGTAGTTACGTCATCCTACGTGCGTTTACTCGTCCCATCCGGTGTGTATGACCACCAGGAAATCTCAGACTAAATTCGGGTGTCACTTGTATGTATACACGATGATTCTTAATTGGTGATCAGGAGTAGAAAAATATTAATATCCAGCTAAAATTAATCTTAATTGGCGAGGTCTCACGCAATTACCTCACTGTTTAATTAATTAAAAGTAAAAACATAATTAAAACTAATAACCACTAGATACATGGTCATCCTACATAAATTATTGAAGTAAGATACCTACGTCAAGTGCCATCGCTTTGGCGGGAAATTTTACGAAATTTTCTACGACTGTTTATGTAATGACAATGACAAGATATTTCTCATAAATTGTCATTGCCATTAAATTATTAAAGAGGTGAGGTTGTAAGCTCACAAATACAGGTTAGTAGGGTGACAAGGAATTTAAGACAAAATTGGTTTCAAAATAAAAATTATCATAGAAAAATAAAAGTTTGTTATAATGTAATTACGACTTCAACGTGACCGCCATCAATTACTGAGTTAGAAAAGTTGGTACCTGATGATCACCGATTAAAAATCATGGTGGATATGCAAACATCGGTCATTATTATGCAATAAACAGCAAGCTAGGGATGTAATTTACATAGCAATATTTTTATCGGTACAGGTCACAGTGTCGTGTGGGTCGGTAGTGCCACAAGGAAGCAATCTACGACCGTTGTTATTTTTACTGTATGCTGTATGTTAATGACCTGCCCCACGCAACATCGCAATGGTGTATACTTTTTGCTGACCACACAACCTTAATAGTGAAAGGAAACTTAAAAATACGTATAATCAATCAGATATAAACAAAGTAATAGCAGACATTAATACATGGACAGATTTATAATAATCTTAATATCAATATTGACACGACAAGACTTATTTATATAAACCCATTCGTATGACTGTTAATCTAACTAGCTGGATTTGTTTTCACTTGAGAAGACTTAAACATACTGTTTCAACTCAGGCCGCGTTAACTAATTTCCATCGTTATGTGTCGTTACATGCAGTAGGTAGCACTGTTTTCTTTTTTATTTATTTTATTGGTTTTGATATTATTTCGGACAGTTACAAATAGGTACACAAAGCTTTTCAGAGCTATATGACACATATTGTTACGAGTACGAGCGTGGAGTCCGTATTAGATACATAAATATCAGACAACCTCACACAAATCGATCTTGTCCCAAATTAAGCTCAAGAAGGTTTCTTGTGTTATGGGTATACCAGATGACGATATACATACTTATATAGATAAATATATACTTATTAAATGTCTTAAATACATAGAACAACCATGACCCAAGCACAAATATTCGAGTTCATCACACAAATATTTGCCCTGGCCGGGATTCGAACCCGGGACCGCCGGCCCACAAGCGCTTACAAACTGAGCCATCCGCGTCGTCGAGCAAATAAACATTTATATTTCTATTGTAAAGTAAAAATTGCAAAATATTTTACTTACTTGGCTATCTTTGAATTCTGTTTAGAAGTAGTGATTTTTTTCTCTGCTAACCAGTACTTGGCTATTTCTAAGATTATTGGATATTTCTGGTTTTGAAAACTAGCATCCCAAAATGTGCGCAAATGTTGTCCAGTAGGACCTATGAAATTTGATTAGAATTGGTTATGCCATTTGCAAAATATACGCACGAATGTTTTTATGGAGATGTACCTACTCATCGGTAGCTTTATTTACTATGACCCAATATTAATACTTCAGGTGGGCATCAGTGAAGCCGCGGGCGCCCATCTCCTGACAGAAGTCCCGACGTGCGCCGGCGGCAGCTGGCGGCGGACCACGGTTCGCCAGAGACCCGCCTTGTCAAGGCAGTTCTCCTCGCCGCCTCCTTCTGTGCATAATTACAAGTAAATTTCTGTATTCAGAATCTTGCTTTATTCTTGATAGTCTATTCTGGAGCTGAATATTTTATTAAAGTACCTACCTGGTGTAACTGCCAACGCCGTTTCACTTAAACGACGACTTTCAATGTATCGGATACCAGCTGCTGTTCTGCTGCTGACTTTATCACCAGTCACCACTCTATGATCGCCTGTGGCCGTCTACGTTGATATCATATATTTTTTTATTGAATCTGTGAAATCACGCATCCTGTAGGTGCACTACCTACCTACGTAGAAAGCAGTTCTGCCCAGATCGGCCTTCTGACCGTCAGGGTTAACTCATCATGAACGAACGTCCTAATGACTATTCGACACTTAATTACTGCACGTCATTCTTACGCTGTGTGTAGTTTAGTTACCTAACATTATATGTGTATATGTTGCAGTCAAAAGTGTGAACTGGTCAAAAGGACTTTTAACCGAAAGTAGTTTTGCCTGTTTTTGTCGGTTAAAAGTCCTTTTGACAAGTTCACACTTTTGGTTAGGGATATAAAAAAATAACAAGTGCGAGCCCGACTCGCGCATGAAGGGTTCCGTACCTATACATATATATATAACCTATAACAAGTTTGTTGTATGGGAGCCCCCCTTAAATATTTATTTTATTTTATTTTTAGTATTTGTTGTTATAGCGGCAATAGAAATACATCATCTGTGAAAATTTCAACTGTCTAGCTATCACCGTTGTTGAGATACAGCCTGGTGACAGACGGACGGACGGACGGACGGACGGACGGACGGACGGACGGACGGACGGACGGCGAAGTCTCAGTAATAGGGTCCCGTTTTTACCCTTTGGGTACGGAACCCTAAAAACTAACCTTACTTAACCCGGCCGAGTCGGATCTGCTCTGAAAGGTTTTTTTTTTCTATCATAAAATACTATTAACCAATGATTTTTAGGCAAAACTACTTTTGACCAACACGCTCAGTCAAAAGCAGTTTTGCCTGTTTTTGTCGGTTAAAAGTCCTTTTGACCAGTTCACAATTTTGACTGCGACATATATATGCTGAACAAGTCTATTCTAAAAGCTAAACATGAGCATTTACCACATTTTATAAGAACTATACAATTTTTATGTACCTAACTTCAGTGGCAAATTACATATTATATTCTTCACGGTTTAGATTTCACATTTTTGCATATTTATACTAATCCTCTTCTTTAAACTACTGGGAAAAAGGTTACATAAATATATATAAAAAATAAAGGGTACATAAATTCAATAATGTGGACACAGATGGCGAAGAGACGTACGTCGCGCGGTTAGCGCCGACGAGTCAAGCGCGGGGCTCCGACGAGAGGCCAGTCTGTTGCGGCGGCTGCTCAGGAGACCGCGGCCTCATCGGACACTCGGCAGGTTGGTACCTACCCATTGACATGCTGGCACTAAGCCGACTTAGTGCATTCTGCATCCCTTGGGCACACAACAATTAGGGCGCCTCGATAAATTGTTAAAAAACGTTGTCTGTAGTTTCGGGGCCAGCGTGAGGTATCTATAAGGGACCTTTGTAAAATTGTGAGCCCTCGGCACGGGTCCCGTGTTGTATGGTACAGATGGACCTGGCTCTATCTTTCGGCACACGCCCTTCCAATCCAACTCTCTTACGCCCTTTTTTCGGAGAAATACAACAAAAATAGGTGCTATACAAGTGGGCCTGTGAACTGTAGAATTCACGTGTACTTATTTGAAATTGATTCGTTAGGTACCGAATCTCCCTAGAAAAATCTACAAATCTACCTACGCCAAAAAAAAGAAAGCTTTATCGACAAAAAATCCATATAATTATCCGATCTGCACACAAAATTTCACGAGAATCGGTTGAGAAATGCATCCTGAAGAAGAAAACAGCCGGACCACCAGACATTTGGATATTTGGACATACGCAAGCATTTTTGTTGAAGTAGAGACAGAGACTATTCCCTCATTTCCCTCGCTTGGCCAATAATAATTTGACATTGATATCTATTGGTTACAGATGGACACCACGAACACTTCGTCGGTTAATAAGTTCTGAATCAGACTCCGCGCCAGAAGAGACGCAAGCGAATGGTGGGTATAAATTAATTAAACCAGTTGGCTTTGGAGCCCAAAGTACTATTGAACTTCTTCTTATGTCATATTCCTGATTGCCGACGGTCGTGATCGTAACCTCCACGTATCATTCTTCGGACAATCGTTCACCATGTCTTTCGGCCTGCTGCAGAAAGCATGGCGTCGGGAAATTTGCTCTGATCTGTCACTATGAGTTTTTCCTTATAAGTATCAAATATACCCATCTGTTTTAATCATCACTAGAACTACACATTTTTATCAAGGTAATCTGCTCTACCAAACGCGTGGAAACAATCGGAATGACTATTCTACTTTTACATATCACGAGAGAATTCAAGAAACAAATATTAGTAATCTTAGTAAGAAAGAACATATATATATATATATCTTAATTTTTTACGGGACAGCAACAGCAAACGAGACAGCCCTAGAAACTTCGTGTCTTTCAACGGGCACCAACGGAGTTGATGTCACAATAGCAGTTCCGGACAAGCGGACTGCGGACAAAGAAGACGGTCAAGAAAACGTTCCAAGCGAGGTAAAGCTCTGTTTAATTATGGTTACATGTACCTACATACTATAATAATTCATAGACTTATAGGTAGGTATATACATGCTTTGGTTCTCATTCTCAGGTACTATGTGTATTATATGAATTGTAATTTTATAAATACATAGTACCTACTCGCACTTATTATATACTGCTTTATTGGCTCAGTTTCATTGGTCGATAGGGCCCGACTTTCATAACGCATGCCCTAGGGCCCTCATGCGAGGAATTGTTTTAATTGGTCGATAGGGTCCGTATGCGAGGTGCGGTAGATTTCAATAACGCATGCCATTATGAGTTTCACTGGTCGTTATACCGTCTTCGGGGAGTCCCCGCATGTCGTATGTCGACCGAGTTATCGACTTGTGAGTTTCACTGTTCGTTATACAGTTTGCGGGGAATCCCCGCATGCCGTATGTCGACCGAGTTATCGACGAATGAAACTGAGCCATATATGATCTAGGTACTTTCTAGTGATTAGATTACAAACTACCCCTATTATGGAGTTTCTATGGAGTTTTCTATAATATCGAAATATTAACGTAGGTATATAAAGCAAACGGAAAGTTTGAATAATGGCTACTGTTACGTCATTACTCCATAGAGACCTAGAATGTTAATATACTTTTCTCAAACTGCAATGAAATGTCGTCGTAACGTGCGTTATAACAGGTTTCGAAGTATCAAGTTTCAGACGGAACAACTCGAGAAAACTCTAAAGGAATTTCATATAAAATTGAAGGCCTAGGCCGACATTTTTTTTAACATGGTGTCTGTGTTCTTCAACAGGCTAAACAGTTGAATAATATTTTTCACCTCACTAGCTCGGAAAGACCAGTTTGTTTGTTTGATATCTATTGAGAAAATCGCTTTTTATCCACATGTGGAGAAAGAGTTTTGACGTTTCAACGCAGCTAAAGTAAAATTTGACATGAGCTTATTTTCTGAAAAATCCCGTTTAAAATACCTACATGAAAGCTAATTAGACCTTAGTTTTAATAAATGGCAAATTGGTTGATTATTGCAGATATTTTTCAAAGATATAGTACAAACCCTTATTCTTTTTTCCTCGCTGTAGTGAGGTGAAAAGTTTTGTGTTATACACGGGCGAAAAGTTATTTTACGTCTCGTGTATTGAAACACTCGCTACGCTCAGGATTCTATTTTGAACCACTCGCTTCGCTCGTGGTCAATCATAGGATCCTTTCGCTAGCTCGTGTTTCAAATAAACACTCGCGGGTAAAATACAACTTTCCCCCCTTGTATAACAAATAACTATTTTTGAGTGGTGTATTTTTTATTTCATTGCATGTTTGAGAAAAGCACAGCTTAAGGCTCAGTTTCATTGGTCGATAACTCGGTCGATATACGGCATGCGGGGACTCCCCGCAGGCGGTATAACAACTAGTGAAACTCACAAGTCGATAACTTGTTCCACATACGGCATGCGGGACTCCCCGCAGACGGTATAGACCAATAAAACTCATAATAGCATGCGTTATGGAAATCTACAGCACCCCGCATACGGGCGAACAATGAAACTGAGCCATTAGCCGTGAAAAGAGCTTGGCGGCTTCGTATCACTATCCAGACCTACTCACCCGGCAAGCCGTTATTTCCCGGCGTCAGCAGTACCTATTGTACTATACTGCAGTTCAATATGTGGTATTTCCAATTTGATTCCAGTGCGCCATCTGGTGGGCGTACGCGCGGGCGTGCGGATGGTGGGGCGCGGCTTACTGGGCGGCGGCGGCGGCGGCGCAGGGCTTCGCGCTCGCCGCAGACTGCTGGCTCGGGTACACCGCTACCGGGAACTCGCAGCCTCTCACCGACGAACAGGTTTGCGTCCACATAGCGCCGAAGTATCAGCTTTGTCAGCCACCACCACATATAAAACATGCTATAATTATATAAATTTTAAAAGCTTAATATGTCATGAAATAAAGAAGAAAAAATAAAAGGACTTAAAGGTGTTTTAAGTCCTAAAGTAAATTTTTAATTGCTATCAAAATCGTCATATCATAATTCAACAAAACAATAAGTGTATGACAACCTTGTACATAAACGCACTTATTCACGGTCATGATGGCAATTTTGTTATTTTTTCATACATTATACATATATCGTTACCTTTTGAGATGATGACGTCACAGCGCGCTCGCCATTTTGTATGGTGCGTTTTCAGTGCTTCGTAAGAATGTCGAACTTTGACACTATTTTTTGCGTAATGGACTGCTCTAAATGTATTTAGTCCCATATAGACGTTTGATCCCAATAACAAACAGGATCGATTGACATCTTAAAAAAAACCCTATTGGCTGGAATGGAATCGACTCAGAGGCATAGGCATATATGTAAATACCTATTCATTATTATTATTTCATCGTAGGATGACGATGATGTTATTGTTCCATAGATGCGATCGTCAGTTTGCACTTACCTCATCTGGTGCAGCTGCGGCGCGCTGTGCGCGGGCGGCGCGCAGGCCGCGTGCGCCCTCGCCGGCGCATGCGCACGGCGCGTGCTACATGAGCGTCTACTGCATGCCGCGCTGCACCAGCCGCCGCAGGCGCCCGGCGCCGTGCTTATGCGCTTCGGCGCCGACGTTGCCGTCGTCGACAAGGTAAATACCTACCACAGATCCGCGCGTCAGGGTGCACAAAGCATTAATTTTACATTCCCTAATCGTCATCGATTTTAATGATTCGAGAATATCGTGCATTTCATAATCATTAGCTTTAACCGGGCGGCGGGACTAGGGAATGCAAGCGGTTAACCTATCTGTATGAAACAACTACGGTTTTGGCTAAAAAAACCGAGTATTTCCCATATCAAAAATAACCGATTGTATTCCTTAGCCGTACAAATTCATTAAAGAAGTAAATGATAAAGTGTATTTCGTGTTATGTATATGGTTTTGCAATTTCAATATATATATATAGATATTTACCTCCCCTTATTTTACCGACAGAAACTGCCTATAGCCGTCAGTCGTTGGGCGCAGCTAGCCCTGCTGTGCGGGGCGGCGTTACTTGTGAACGCGGTGACAGCGCCGTGGACGCTGTTGGCTCTACTGCCCGCCTGCCTTATCTACTTGTGGCTGCAGACAGTGTATCTACGTAACGCGAGGTAAATAGCTTCACACGGCCGATAGACAGTACTGCTCGTCAACGCAACGACAGCGGTACAACGGTAACTGCTCACCATTCCCTCTGCTCGTAAAAAGTCATCCACCAAATTAATGGTTGGATCAAATCAAAAGCACTGTCGAGAGCATCGCTTCGTAACTCCCTTAAGTACTAAATGGGTTTCCACAAAACAATTCAGGCTTGACGAAGTTAGCGGAAGAGTGCAATGTGTTACTATCAGTTCCCACAATGATCATCACGTCAACGACTGCCGAGAACATGCTTCCAAGAAGTTATTTTCCTCAGTAATATCTGTTTGCACAGGGAGCTCCAACGCAGCGAAGCCTACAGCGCGGCGGGCGTAGTATCACTAGCGGCGCAGACGTCGGCGGGCGGCGGCACGGTGCGCGCGGGCCGACTCCAGCCGCGCATGCGCGCCGCCTTCCTCAAGCGGCTCGACTACAACCACAACGCGTTGCTGCTGCATAATGCTTCCATCCGCTGGCTGGGTCTTACGTTGGTATGTTCGTGCACTTTTGCCCGTGATCCCTTTCCTCTATACTTATCAGCTCAACACTGCTATGTGGGCATATCAAACTCGCCTAATTTCTCAGCGCATGGCTCGCCTATCTGACTGCCAATTACGATCACTGTAAATGATGCAAACTATGTCTTTACATGGCGCGAACGTATGCCTGGTCAACAATGGTGTGAATGGTGAATATGACGGGGATTGCGATGAGTTGTATGTGGATACGGGATGGTTCAGAAAAGAATAAAAAGTCACCTGAACCATAGTTTTTTTGCATTTATGTAACATTCAGGAATGTAAGACGTTTTTTTTCTAGGATCTGGTGGGAGCGGCGGCGGTGTGCGTATCATTAGGAGTAGCCTTGTGTGGAGGCAGCGCAGTAGCAGCAGGACTGGCCGGGGCTTACTCACTCCTGCTGCCGGCCTTTCTGGCACATCTGGCTAAATGTCGCGCAGACCTCGATCTCCAGCTCGCAGCTGTTGAAAGGATTCGCGCGCATGCCGCTGTGCCGCAGGAGGATTATCGCGAAGACTGTAAGAACTTAAATAGACTGTGTTTTGTTTCTTTTTCAATTTAGTCGAATATAGTCTGATATACAGCTTGTTTTATTTAAGGTCCAATACCGACGGGCTGGAAACGAGACGGAAAAATCGAGTTTGAAAATGTATCCGTCCAGCAAGAGCCGAACACACTTCCGATACTACATGACATCAACCTCTCTATAAATCCCGGCGAGAAGGTTTGTAAACTTTGGGAAACATTATGATTATGAGTTATTTATTGCGACGGAAATAGTCCCACGTTGGGCGCCAGCTTCAACTAAACACTCGTCATAGTCACGTTCTTTACACATTCATAACTTTTACTTGTTTGATTGAACCTTCTTAAACGCTCTTAACATACATTTGCCTCATTAATAAACATATATTTGCCACACGTATTTGCTTGAAATAAAGGTTAATTGGGGTATCCCAAAAAAAATGACCCCCCCTTTTTATATTTTTATTCGATGAAATAGGCCATTTTATTATAGCGATTTCACTAATTCTTCATTAGAATAAGTAGTTATTTTTTTATTAATTATTTAAAGAAGCTCATAAGATGACGTCATGCATTTCCGCGAGTGTTTGAGGCACAGACAACCCGTTTGAGGATAGTAAAAAAACGCTATTTAGCGCATTCTTATTTCTACTATTTCGCTGGTAAACCTACGCATTTCTGAAATGGTCGAACTGGCCATGAAATTCCCAAAAAAAGAAACAATATCTTGTCAAAGAACTGTCAGCTGACAGTTTGTAAATAACCAACAAAAATGTAGTTGTTTTCAAATTTGTTTGCATTATTTTACTACAAGTTATATGTGCTGCTTTTCGAGAGCTCTGTCTTAATTTTGTACTTATTTTTACGCCATGCTAGTCTCCATGGCTATGCTTTGACCGTACCAACAAATATTTGAATTAATCCAATACTACATGCCTCAACATGTCAAGGAATACGATAAAAGTATTTGTGTGATACTAGAAAATAAATGGAAATAACAGTCCTAAAACCTAAAAATTCAACATCCCAGCAAGCTTCATGGAGCAGGTTATTGTTAATACATACTTAAAAACAGTCAAAGGATTCACTATGGAGAATTATGTTTACGGACGAGAATATTACTGTCAAGATTCCTATTTTCCCGAAGAAAATCGCATCAGTTAACGATATTAAAGATTGAATTGACAAAAATTTACAAAATACTAATTAAGTGTGAATTACCTACATCATAGTTTTATTTCATTCCTATATATTAAGTAAAGTATTTTTTGGATGATTTATATGCTGTAACATTAAAGAATGTATAATGTAGAAGAAAAAATTAAACTCATGATATTATAACAGTTTTTTTTATTGGAAGTAAATAATCTTTGTGACATTTCCAAGCATTTGCACTTTTTTACTACCTAACCATATGGACACGTTGACTCGTTGTCGGTTTACAGGTGCGACCACAATGCTGCTCAAAAAACGGTGTGTTTACGTTGTCCCGTGTCGTATCTGTACCATTTATACCATAAACTCTATATAAAACACATTTTTTAAGATAATCTTAAAATGTGAAAAGTGTGTTCTATGTAGAATTTAATCAATTATTATTGTAAAATTTTACTGGTGGTATTTACAACTTTATATCACTTCTTCAGGCAAAGTTTAAGTAAATTGATTGCCTAATACTGCTATCACTGCACAGCAACAATGGCATTTTTCGGTCGAACCTTCCTGTCCTTTTTATGTTCATGTTGGCTTTAAACTGTCTGCAAGCTGGTGAGAGTTGCGGTTGCCCTTTTGGGTGGTTGTTGAATAATCTGATTCACTTTATAAAGAATAATAAACCATGCTTGTATATGTTCAATTCCATTTCTAGAAAAACCCCATGTAAATATTGAAAATGTAAATAAATGGTTGTCATTGTTACTGTCAGACGAAATATTTACCGGTCCAAACATAAAATCTGTGAATATTTGTGTTCAATTTAGTTTCAATTGCCTGCGCAATCAAGTATTTAAAAGATATTTGAATGTTTGACTTACAACTTCAACATTATAACATTAAAGGATTATAATGAGAACCGTTAGTATAATTTGGACCGAGTACTGGGGTAACCACAGATAACACCACCTGTACCTTTCCAGACGACGGTGACGTAGTAAAACCCCGGTTATTGAAGGTCAAATGAAAAGTTGGGTAGTATCTTTTTTACGAAATTTTTGTCATTTTTTTTAATAACTAGAAATGATTCAGAAAGAACCCAGCTCGTCAGTCATAATCGAATTATCGGTTTTGAAAAAAAACGGTACACCCCAATTGTCATAGTGAACTTACAAAAGGTTTTTATTTCAGGTGGCAATCTGCGGTCGAAGTGGCAGCGGCAAATCCACTCTCCTCCTATCATGTGTGGGCGGCACCACCATTACCAGCGGCCGAGTCCTAGTTGACGGGATCGACGTCACCCGCGTGCCTCTGCGTATGCTTCGCCACCGAATCGTGGTGCTACCGCAGGAGGCCATCATGTTCTCCGGCACTCTGCGAGAGAACTTGGATCCGTTAGCCGTGCACACGGACGAGGAGCTATGGCACAGCATCAGGGCAGTCGGGCTTTATGACTTCGTGACGTCGCAACCGGCTGGGTTAGGTAAGAGCAGATTCCAACTATACTATGCCCAATGGCATTTTGTAAATTACTGACTACAATATTGTGAATATTAATTACACATTACGAGCACCTCAAATTAACAGTTGAATCATCAATAGGCTGCAAGTGTAACAATAACAATTACTTTACCTGAATACAGTATAGCGGCAAAGTCATAGGTATTATTCTAGCATTTTAATTTAAGTACTTAGTCACGATATTTTTCCCGTCATTTCATTACCCACAGGTATCTACATAAATCCAGTGGTGGACATTGAGGAAAAAAACGTGGTTTGAAGTCTTTAGTTGACGTTTGCAAATGAACGGTTTCAGAGTGTGTTGTGGGCAAAGCGCGCTGCGGGTGGAGCGGCGGGCGAGCGGCGCGCGCGTGCGCGGCTCGAGCGCTGCTTCACGCGCGGCTAGCCAGCGCACTGCTGCTGGACGAACCGGGCGCCGCGCTGGACGCGGCAGCCGAGCGATCTCTTCTGCACAGCATAGCCAGCGCCGTGCCCAACACCACCGTCATCACTGTCGCGGTAACAAACTAGCCAAGATAGATGTTTAATAGGTAAAGCCTGACCAGAAATATATGAGGATGCGCCATATTGCGGAATTTCACTGGAACTAATTTCTTACACTGGCAATGATTTTATGATGGTTTGTCAACAATGTCAATGACATTCTTGGTGATTTCTTTAAAAGACAAATATTTAAAATTATCCAAAGAAAATGCCGAAAACCATTCACAATTGTGAACGTAAGATTATAAATAAAGTGTACATGTATTTACTACACGAAAAACAGTCAGGAAAAGAGTGCATTCCATTAAATGATATTACGAGGTTAACATAGTGGAACTGACAGGTATTTAAAACTAATGTCATTATAGTGGGTTGCGATTGGTTGCAAAATTGTTGCCATGTAAATCTTATAAATTGCGCCCTCTTGACAATCCTCATATATTTCTGGTCAGGCTTTACAACGGTAACTACAAATAGCAACCACGTAACGCACGTGTAGACGCAGCGTAATGAGGTCCCCTATGAGGTGGACTGATTGTGTGGTGAAAGTTGCTTGAGCCCGCAGGATGGAGACGGTGTAGGGACGTCTTTCAACTGATGATTATTATGATGATGATGAGCTGTCAGCAGCACAAGTAGCTAAGCATTAGGTATAACACGCTCGCAATGATCTGTACAACCTTTATTTTCTTAATAATCATAATGGACCGTGTCATATCATTTAGAGCACCTGCTACAGACAGAAGTACATTCTGCAAGTTCATTTCATTTAGTAAGAAAACCGTATATTTTATTTTACCTACTTATAGATTGAAGCAGAAGTGATGGCCTCATGTCTAAAATAATCCACTAATAGTTGTGTGTGCTGATCTGTGGCGGCTCTATGGTGAAATGATGTACCTTGAAGGTACACCAGGTACAAAAACATACATATCATGTACATTTTTTGTACATATAATGTTTTTGGCTGTACCTGTACCAGGGAGCGAAATAATGGTCATTTTTTGTGGCGCCGCTGGGGAGCATACTCTGCAGCGGCGCCACAGAGAACTTATAGATAGAAATGACATTAGCTATTATTTTCTTATGGAAATTGATGTACTAGTGCAATTTATTGTGTGCAGGTAAAGCCAAAAACATAATATGTACCTTCAAGGTACATCATTTCACCATATATAATTCATTGATTTTCATTATGGAGGCGCCGCCACAGAGCAGCACACTAATAGTTCTAGAAGCAAAACCTGTCTGTCATTATGTTTATAAGTAGGTAAATACATTTTGGCAAAATGATAGGGGGCGGGTTAATGCTAATCAAACTCCCTTGTTTATTTCATTGCAGTCAATTTTAAATGACATTGTTTTCAAAGGTAAATTAGATAAGTAGTACGTCGATCTGACGCTGACGAAATTAGAACGATGTTGATAACGATGTTGTTAATTTGACACGTGGCCAGCTCAATTGTAGCCCATAATCGAGGCCAATGCTCTGATATATTTAGCTAGCAAGATCACCATTATAAATATAAATACCATAATATAACACCTGATACCATTCTACTCTAGCAAAATGTATAACAACATCACTTTTGATAAAATTTACTGAACCTCCACGGACATAGAGGACAGTTAAATTGTATCATAAAAGGCGAATGATATAGCTTGGAGAATTTAATTTCCTTGAAAAGTAACGGACTTAGTTATAAGAGATAAGATAATCATTTATTTACACTAAACATTACCATTATATAGGTACATAGGTCTTATTAAATTATTGGTAGGTTTTTTTTTGGTCAGTTAGGGTTACGTAATCAACACTAGCATAAAGATAAGGTGTTACAAAGTGTATTAACGTTTTCCGAAGCGTTCTACCTTTGAGTTTTAGAATTTCGATTCGGTGAGAATTATTAAAGACTTGCAGTTTGTAGATCTTTGCAGCGAGGAAGGACTATCGGAAAAAGATTTAATCAAAATGTCTTACAAAACCTGTACCTACCCTATTTCCTTTACATGCGCATGAAAAGTGCTAATAGGCGACCATAACCAATTGCCTAACTGTTATACTTATACTGATAAGGCTGATTTAGACGATGCCAATTTTGAGACGCCTAAATTACGGCGCCAGTGATTACCGCACAGCACACCTCCGACCGTTTAGACAATGACTATGTTCAGCCGCCTAAATCTCGCCGCCAGTCGTGTTTACACAGTGCTTTTTTTCAGTACCAGTCATTAGTGGCAGCGAGAGACGCGGAGGGGGGGTCACTGGCGCCAAAAAATAGGCTCGTGTTCTATTCCGCGCCAGCGCTGGCATGCGGCGAAAAAATGGCGCGGAAAGTGTTTATACGGTGCCTTTTCGAGGCGCCGTAATTTAGGCGTCTCAAAATTGGCATCGTCTAAATCAGCCTATACTGTTGTAGCACCGCGTGTCGTCGGTGCGCGGGTACGACCGCGGCGTGGTGCTGGAGGCGGGCCGCGCCGCCGAGCAGGGCGCGCTGTCGGCGCTGCTCGCGCTGCCCGGCTCGCGCCTCGCCGGCATGCTCGCGCAGCCGCCACACTGACGCATCCACGAAGCCAGACCCACCACCTGGCGGACGGTGACCGGCTAGCAAACTACCATCGACGACGCGAACATCTCGTACGATCGCGCCTCATCCCTACGATGCGCGGGTACGAACGCGGAAAACGCATCGGAACCTCCCTAAACAGATAGCAAGACCAAGCGCCTGGCAGATATATCATGAAGCAAGCCATCTTAGCGTAATAAATATATTATATGGAGTATTATTACCGACCTTTGACTGGCGTTCACAGGAATATACTTAATAGTATTTAGGTTATTTTGTTCAAGACTTCACTGCTCAATCTATCTGTGTAGCCTATGAATATGGACATTTTGGACCAAAATCTCGGCATAAACATTTTGAAAAGAAAATAATGTATTGTCGCAGCCCTATAAAACGTATAATATAAACAGAACGTCGAATGGTTCAAATATTAAACATTTAAATTGACATAAACTTTTTTGTAATCTTATTAATTAGAAAGGGGACATGATCATGAGTTAACTGGGCAATAAACGCTACTAAGTAAATGCACGACACTAGTATATTAAATAAAATAAAAAAAATTAAATAGTACTTGAAAATGATGACGTTTCAGTGGCACAATCACTCTATTGGGGCAACGATAACTAATTAGATGTAGTCACTTTTATGACCAACAACCCACCTAGTGGGCTCTCATAACCTTTGCTCAGATGCCGGCCGGGCCCGCTGAGCTAACTGTAGCTATGAACAAACTCGCGGTATATATAGACTGTCGGTTTCTGGGGTATTGTTAATTGTATTGTCTAGTTATGAAAGTGATACATTGCGAGCGCCTGCTAGACGGGTTGTAGGTCGTGAAAATATTACGAAAAGGGATCAAAGTATATACGACAGGATTACAAAATATGTTTTGAAATTGGTGCCACTTCACTAAATTTAAATTTTATTTTTGTTTTAATGATTTTAAGTTCTGGGATATCTTACCCTATAGTCCCTAAACGGTGTTCAAATTATAAACTACTGTACGGAAAATGGACTGTAATTTGTCCACTACAAACTACAATCAAGTTTTATCTACAATCAAGATGTAATAGACTATACGATCTAAGATCTCACTCGTGAAATAGTAACACTTCAGACATTATAAATTTTAATTTGATATGTTCAAGCGAAACATTTGATTGCCTACTCTAATTTGGACGGTTCTCATTGGCAAACATCAACCATTCTGCGTATCTAGACCTGATACTTGTAATTTTCTTAATGAATGTATATTGTGTACGTTATGATTCTATTATGCATGACGGGATATAAGTTCATATTTAAGATGTATTACATTAGGTAGTTACATTTATTTTGCCAGCACTCTATTTATTGTTATACAGGGCGTACGATATGAAGTGTTACCGATTTCAAGAGGCTACGATTTTTTTGTTTGCAACAAAGTTTATTTATAATTACGAATATAATGAGAAAATTAACTTTTTTTTATTAACACATATATTTTAACTCGATATGACCACCTGCCTTGCCTATGGCCTTCACACGGTCGAAAAATGAATTGCACGCTGCACGAATGTGGTCCTGCGGTATGTTGTGCAAATTACGTACGATGGCTTTCTTCAGTGTATCCATACTGGCATGCTTTCTTGTCCTCTCCTTGCTCTCCAAAATTGCCCAGATAGAAATTGAACAAAAAAAATCATGCGATTTTTTTTTACTGAGAATTTTGTTAGATATGGCCAGTGTGGATTTGGTAACACTTCATATCGTTCAATCATAATAAAAAAGTTGACTTTAGTACTTATTTTAAGCGTAATGTTTGTACCAAAAAGTATTGCTCTTTGTAAATATGGTGAATACAGTCAGTTAGATGTCCTTCAATGTGCTAGGACCGACAGCATTTAAGCAGCCAGGCTGCAAAATGGCAGCTATGATGCAGTAGTCTTAAATGTATTAAAACTGCAAACCAACTGCGCAGTCCGCTTGCAGCTGGCAATCACGCAAACTGCATTAGAATGGCCTCTAACTGTCATTTTGCAGAGAGGTTGCAGTTCAAATGGTGGTCGTCAGTATCGGTCCTTTATAGTGGTAAACATAAGGAGAGAAAGAGTAAATGATTGAAACAGCGCGTGTTTTTCTTTCCAAACTGTATTCCAATAGAACAACAATTGCACATTCCTCGTTAAAGCTCGCGCGGCGCGGCGGGGACGCGCTCAGAGACAACGATACATCATAAAATTATATCACTACATAACAAATTACAACAATATTTACGTTGGCACCGATTTATATAGTCATATAAAACATTTGCGTCACCACACAATCGATATAAAAATATTTACTTAAAGTACTTACGTAAATATACTTACAATTTACTCTAAATAAATCTCGACATCGTCATTAAATTCATTTTCACTTATCGGACTATAAGTATTGGCATTCACGTCTCGCCGGACAGGACGGGTAGTAACAATGTCTGATCTAGGTACGTCGCGTGCTCGAACATTAGCTAGCATATTCATCATATTATTACTGGAAACAACTAAATCTTTGGTAAAGAAAACAAAAAAAATACATCTTGCTGCGTAGTGCAAGATGACCAAATATCAGATAAAGGCACTAGGTTTAGGCCACATTGTTCAAATATATACAGATGATTTACACTAATTTATAATTATTCGGTCATAATTTAAATCGCGGCTACTTCATCATTAGACGGGGTAAGATTTGTTCACATCGAAGGTGTCGAGCTGCCAAATTAAGTAATCGAATTTAAAATGTACTATGTAATATTTTTCGGAGGATTTTTTTCTAGATCGCCTATCACCGTCCCTGAGTTTAAAGTTTTAAGTACCTTAATGATAGGCTTTATACGAAACCTAATCAACTGGCGTAGAACCAGCATACACTAATTTTGTGCGTTGTACAATATTCATTACACTGCAAGTGAACACCAACGTTTTGCATTTTTTGCACTCCAGTCACAAATATATTTTTGCGTGCAAATACCTCGTTCTTTTTTAATAAAATATAAATTATCAAGATATTAAGAAACATGGTCATTATCACATGTCATTTGTAAGGAATCAAGTTTCGAGCCCTTTCATACATAAATCCCATATATATAGTTGTTACAATGCTCTATTCTTTTATATTTCATGAGGTATTTGTACATTTTATGCCTAAAACAACACCATACAACATTATTATTATCCTCTCGCCGGCAAGTGCATTAAAATTTCCTTAACCTGGGGCAATGAGTGAGTAATTATCATTTCTACCATTCAGGTGAACGAGATCACGAATTGTTATGGTGCAATATATTTTATGTTATACATTTTTCTATACACGAAACATTTCATTCACTCCAACACGACAATCGAATATAACAGCGTAAAACGACAGTGTTTAAATGCCTCACTGAGGATGAAACAATACTAGCAAAACTATTGACAAGCTAGCTACATTTGATTGGTACATAAATTGGTTTACCGATTTGACTTTAGCGTACAAAATTACAATGAAATACAGGCAGCCGGCGAAGAGGCGTCGCAAGTTGCTT
Organism: Apotomis betuletana; assembly: GCA_932273695.1. NCBI lineage: Eukaryota > Metazoa > Arthropoda > Insecta > Lepidoptera > Tortricidae > Apotomis > Apotomis betuletana. The sequence goes on along the minus strand of OW026305.1, from coordinate 11,791,548 downwards.
GTGATGCGAGGACCGACCGAGCACCTGACTATTTACCGGACCATTAAATTAACGCAAAAATCGATTCCGATCAATAATATTTAGTAAGTAGGTATTCATAGTCAAGTGGTTCTATGCACTGCATGGTGAAGTTACCAATTTCATAATTAGACGTTTGTAAATAGTTCTAATCGTCAAGAAATGAATAATAAGTGTGTCAGTTTTAACAAGTGTGAATAATACATAAAATAATTCAATTGATTCAATAACAACTTTTATCCCGAAAAACTAATCAACTATTTTTTTTTCATATCGTGCCCTCGCATCATAAAAAATACCGCGACTATAAAACTTCGAGAAACAAATCCAACTAGGATGACACTTCATCACACAACGTTCGACAATCAACTTGCCGCATCTCCTCTGTTTCTACGTTAAAGCAAAAAGATGCGGCATGGATATTGCAAATGTGTACTAGCACTAATACAACTGGTCGAGATTCCGTATTCAATGTCTCGTACTAAGTAGAAAAAGATAGATAATTATCGTGCGACGCAGTTGGGCTAAACCCTATTTGAGCTAGAAGCAAAGATGAAGTACCATCCTAAAACTAACCGAACCTCTGCTAAGTGTACGGGCGTTATGTGGGCTCGGTCTTTACGCCCGCACTACTGGCCGCGGCGGCGCGGGCTTCCTCTGGGAGTCGCTCCGGAGACGACAGAATGTCCGTCGTGTTGCACAACACTCGGAGGGAGTTTAGTACGGCTGGAAATATTATTATAACCATAAATGTATGAACATATGTGGCCCGTTCATGCTTCTAAGAGTTTTCGTCTTGCTGAACGGAGACAGTATCAAAGGTAAATCAGGATAAGTGCGCCTTCCACATAGAAAAGTACATATATGTTTAATACTAACGTCATCTTACTTAATGCCAACTTTGGACCAGAAAACAGGGAAAGCAATACGGAACGTTGATCTGGTAAAGTTTTTGTAGGTAAAATCGAACTAAGCTGCAGTCGTCTCTATTGCACCTATGGTTCAGTTGCTCGAACGCAGTGCGACAGCAATAGTTGGTTCTAATAACTATTAGACGATTCCCTCCTAGTTTCTCCCTTTATCTATCTCCATACATCTGTCCTTTAAGGACGTGGTCGGTACGCCCTTTAAAAGACGGAGTAGAAAGGTCTGCAAAGTTTGCTTTAATGTTACAGATCCATACTAATATTATAAATGCGAAAGTGTGTCTGTCTGTCTGTCTGTTACCTCTTCACGCTTAAACCGCTGAACCGACTTAGATGAAATTTGGTATGGAGATAGTTTGAGACCCGGGAAAGGACATAGGATACTTTTCATCCCGAATAAATTTAGTGTTCCCGTGGGATGAGCAGGTAACACCGCGGGGCACAGCTAGTACTTTATATATACATAATTAAGGGGGGTACTGATTGCTTAAAATGAAGGTAATTTTCGTCTAGCTTACCCGGGCGCATCTCGACGAGTGAGCAGTGCTGCTCAGCCCAAAGCAAAGTGGTGCGCACGAGGTCAGCGCCGCTGCCGCACGACACGCACGCGCTAAACGAGTCCACCAGCGCCGCGCACACTACGCTAAACTGAACTGAAGCTAAGGAAACTAATTGGCATTGTTTGGCGCAGGGCCCACAAAGTACAAACCATACTCTTAAGAGGCCTTATTCCTTTTAAAATTTATTTTTTTCGTATTATGACAAATATATTGATAATTTCAACCAACTTTTTGAAGTGGATACTACTTTTCCCCGAGTTCTAGGTAGTAACATAGCTATTTCATGCTTTCAATGCGTGCAGTCGAAAATAAGTCGAAAAAACGAATTTTCCGCGTGTTTTTTGACAATTTCGAGGAGTTTTTGAGACAAAAATTATCAATGAAAAATTCAAACTATAGGTTTCAAATATATACCAATAAATCCCAAGTAACATCAATAATATGTTCAGAAACATGTTTGATCATAGAGATAAAATACTAAAACAATCAGCATTTTAAAAGGAATAAGGCCTCTTAACTGTAAAGCCTTACACGAGCACCGAATGAATGTTGTGCACCAATTAAAAAGTTACTCTTATAAGTATGTAGCAAATCCTTACTAGAGTAACTTTTTAATGCTATTAAAATGTCAACTTTAAATTTTCGATTATCATACTAGATGAAGATCAGTCTATGGCAAGCTATACCACTATGTTGGTTCGTGAAATCGACTTGAAATATCCAATTCACAACCAACTTACTATCTGAGAGTACTCATACGTGGAACAAAAGCCCTATCTCCGCTTACGTGTATTATTCAAACATTGGAATCGTCGTGGCAATAGTTATTGTAGCTACTTATAATAAGTTTCTGTCAAAAATTACATTTTAGTGGCAAGCTTTTATAGCCGACTGTACTTTTCTTTGGATATCCATCAAATGCTCACTGAGACGATTCTAAAGAGCCCAAGCTCGGTAGGATTGCTTTTTCTATTATAGAGTTCCTATGGCCACCTTCCGGCTCCATCATCAGATCAGCCCCATAGTAACATATTATTGTATAGTCATCAAAGTTAAGTAAGTATGCAAAATTTCAGCTCAATCGGTTGACGATGTCTGCTTCAAAATTGAGTTGCAAGATTTCACCCGAACATACTTTAAAGTTTAAACATACCATGCAAGCTAAATAAAAGCTTGTAAAAAGGATACCAGCCAATACTTCCAGGTGTGCATGGTGCGCGTGGCGACGTGGCGCGCGAACATCTCGCGCAGGCGGCCGGCGCGCGCGCGCGACACCGGCGCGCCCGTCGCCGGCAGCAGCGAGTGGCAGTTGCTGCGCGGACAGAACAGATACGGTGTTACTGCGGACCGTACGGACCGATGCGACTATACCTCACTGCACACCGACAGGAGGTGTGCGTGTGGATTGAGTGAGCACCATTCAAAAATGAGAAAAAATGTGCTGATCATTTGGTAAAAGTTCTAAAACAATTGTAAAACTAATTGATTAATTTATAAAACGATAAATAAAAATAATTTATTAATGTGTGCTCACTCAGTTCCCACAAACTACCAACGAAATCTGTGAATGTGTTTATTTAACATATAATATTTTATTTATATACTAATTTTTGGTAAAACCTATGCTTAAGGTAGGTATTAATTTGTAGATCACCTGGTTACGTATTTAAAGTTTTACAAATAATTTCGTATGCTCACTCAATCCGCACACTTTCGGAAACCCAATTTCTGATAGAAAAACTGCAGATTGAAACTTCTATATATGTGTATAGTTTAGTAAAACTCATAAGGGAATTTGTAACATACAAAACAAACCGCTAACGTGGCAGATTTTTGGATAATAAATGTTTGTAAGTGCTCACTCAGCCCCCACATTTTAGTTTTTAGATAAACAAATAAAATAATGAAGTGAAATTCGATGAGTTGATTCTTGTGTAAAAGGTAATTCGAGCAAATGTACAAGCGATCTAACGAAGTTCGATGAATGATTCCTAAGTTGTAATAAAATTCTGCGAATAGTGTTATAGGAAACGATAATCGATGAAACGATTTTCGGTAAAGTGATGGATTACCTACAACAACACTTATATGATTTTGAAAAAAGATACAGTCGAATTGAGAACCCTCCTTCTTTTTTTGAAGTCAGTTAAAAGGAGTAAGAGTAACAGTGTGGTAGAGAGTAGGTGGTGAGATAAGAATTTAAATAATACTAGAATTTTAAAGTATATATATATATATATATATATATATACCGAATACGAATAGATAAGTAAATTTCTATAATAATACACTTAAATATAATTCAAATTAATTAAATATTTGCTACAACCTTGTACGTTTTACCCAACTTTAAGTATCGTGTTGCAATAAATTATTATTACCTGTATTATAGGTATGGCGTAAATTTACAAATTTAGGCATTGCCAGCCATTATTCAGTGAAATTATTATAAAAATCGATTAATTACATCGGCAATAAACGAAATACATTAAAAACCTTTCAAATAGTTTCAGTCGGCAGCTATAAACAAAATCGCGGTTTTATAATACTTCCTATTTCGTAATCCATCCTCTCGGAGTACTTTAAAAGAAAATTATCTCGAATAAGGGGACTTTGAACACATTATGAGATAAAATGCCAGGTATATTTATCTCACGTCTGAAATATTGTAAGATAGGCACTATCAGTACATTCTGAAAATATCCCAAATCTACATGAACATGACTGTACACACATCAACGCCAATCGCATTTAATCATAATTTATAATAAATAATCGTCATGAAATAACAAGGATCAGTAACCTCACCAACTTATGTCAACTCCTGAAATAGTGACAATAAATTATCGCAACATTGTTTTGATTACGTATACTTACGATATGGAATTGTTCAAGCATTCTATTTGTTGCCGTAAGCTTTCCATCTCCTCTTTGATTTGGTTCCGCTCGGCTTTCAACTGCTTTATGTACTCAGCGCCTTTCTGAAGCATAGCAGCTTTGCTTATCTGCAAATAACATTTAAAAAATCTTTTAATTGCTTGCCATGTGTTGTAAATTAAGATTACAATATTTGCTTGTGCGTCAGAGTCAGCAGCTTTGTACTAAACAGAAAGTAAATAAACACCTGCATGTCGACTGAAGTGACGACTAATGACATACGTTTAGTAGTGCGAGAAAACGATGGCCTGACTCTTTCAACCGGATTAAGAGGATATATATCACGGCACCCTTTCCCATACTATTAGTTTACGTTAAGTTTGCACAAGCTTTAGGAACTGAATGGGAAGGAAATGTTCTATGTCCGACCGTTTCGATTTTTGCGCTTATATATTTCTCGTGACGTTGGAAAACAGAGACAGAAATAGAAAATAAAAACTCTAGTGTAGTAGAATGAATGAGCCGTGGCGCACCAATATATTGTACTGAATCAGCAATTTTATTCACTTTTAAGTCGAATGTCACGGAGTCGATCGATACTTTTGACAGTTATCGAATCTGGGAACTGCCTCGGTAAAGTGCCGGCATCGAAGAAGTTATTTATATGTTAAATGTTTACAAAATGAAGCGAAAATTGAAAAATTTAATGATTCGGACAGGATTCGAACCTGCGTTTCCAACGGCTTTCCGGGCCAACACTGGCGTCCTCCCAATTGGACCACCGAATCAGATGTCATTGAATTTTTCAACCAGTTGCTTCGACATGCCTCAGGGTGGCATCGTAGCGCCATCTACCGTAAAGATTTAGACTTTATCGTCGGCACCATCGTCTCAAATTTGTTGAGAATCGATAGTAACGATGTGCTACACCCAAATTACTTATTTTTTATTAAAGCAGTAACGTCTGCTAACGTAAACTAAATGTTTACAAAATGAAGCGAAAATTGAAAAATTTAATGATTCGGACAGGATTCGAACCTGCGTTTCCAACGGCTTTCCGGGCCAACACTGGCGTCCTCCCAATTGGACCACCGAATCCTGTCCGAATCATTAAATTTTTCAATTTTCGCTTCATTCTGTAAACATTTAGTTTACGTTAGCAGACGTTACTGCTTTAATAAAAAATAAGTATTTATATGTTGCCGCAGTGCTTCTGTTATTCGCACGGACATAGACTAGGAGCCTGTTTGTAGCAATGCCAAGGTTACCTTGGCGGCAGGGTTGGCACTGAGCTGCGGGATGAGCGCCTGCAGCGTGTCGAAGCCATTCTTGATGTTGTAGCGGCGCTTTTGCTCGGCGTGCATGTGCGTGCGGCGCGCCTCGCGCGGCGAGCCGCCGCGCTCCGAGCCCGGCGACAGCGGCGGGGACAGACTCTGTTCACATATTATATTAGGATCAGTTATCTGTTTTCTGTTATTCCTTGCAATGGTGATGACGCCGTCACTTGTTATTTACTAGGAATATTGCAGTCGCAACAGATACATCCATTCTTATGCTCTCTAGTCTCTTAGCAATACCAGTAATATGATTAATACAATTCGCACCTTTAGAATTATGGTGACCTAATTCAAAATCTTGAAGTTTAGAATTAGGTCTCTTTAATTCTAAATATATAGTTAAAAATGGAAGTGTCGACGATTTTGAATGGGGTAACTATAATTCTAAAGGTGCGAATTATTTACCAAAATTTATATTTCTAGAAAACTTTCTGTTCTGCACATAAAAGACACACGGTTGCGAGTAAATCTTGACCGGGCTTCGGAAAACTAATTAATTAATTTATTTAGATTTACGATTTACCTACTTAGTTACATTTTAATGTGAATCATTCTATACTAAAGCTATCACAAGCAGCGGCTTGTGATAGGTACTGTTTCTTGCGTCAATATTTGTTTACGGCTTACCGCGAGCATTCGCCTGATACGTCACAAAAAATTAATGTAATTTTCATATAATTTTTTTCCTACTGTTACTTGAAAGGACAAAATGAAACCTATCGAAGATAAATAGAATGGATCTTTATTCATGTATTCATCGTATCATTGAGCCCACACATAGGTAATTTCATTATCTGTCAATATGGATGAACACCATGTTCTTTGCTTAGACAGGACATGATCATATAAGACTGACACTGGACTATGTAATAAACACCTAATACTCGGCTCGACTCGGCTTTTCGGGCTCTGCTTAAACGCTAACTGAATGCAGATATGCTATATTATAATTGCGTTCCTTCTGTGAACGAATCTCCATCCGATAGAAATGGAGATTTCCCTTATCTCAAGGGATAAGTTCGCCGTTGTACATATCTATTGTTATTATGTGTTTGTTATTTGCTTTTATGTACAACTAGCAGCTCAACCCACGGGAACACTACATAAAAAGTAGCCTATGTCTTAATCCAGGGTCTCAGCTACCTCCATACAACGTTTTAACAAAATTAGTCCAGTCGCTTGAAGAAGTAACAAACATACATTCAAACACACTCACAAACTTTCGCCTTTATAGTTTGATAAAGTGCTTAGAATAGAATTTCAAAAACCCATTCCAAGACACGTGACAAAATCTAAGATTAATTACGATTTACGACCGATTATTGCACGTACTTGTTATTTCTTCGGAATAGGAACATTATCATAATCCCACACGACAACATGATTCACTGAATAAAACATTTTAAATAAATCAACAAGTGACAGTGCAAATTCTAACCACTATCCGTAAAACGTACGCCGCGAAATGCTTTAGCGTTTACGCACTCGTTCAGAAACCATGTGCAGAAAAACACTATCAGTGTCAGAACACTGGCTGTTTCGTCATTCATATAGCCAAACCCAAATAAAGTTATAGGTTAATATCAACAAATCTTGTATCTTTGCTATACAAACGATTATCGTCAATTTTAGGAGCGGACGCGCGGAAGTCAAAATCCTTCCCTGAGCAGTGAGCGGTTAAAATAGCCTTCGGGTGGTGTTCGCGATGATGTGATTGATTTAATAAATAAATAAATAATAATAATAATACATATTACACGAGCTCACAAATCGATCTAGCATTCAAGTTTATCACACACATATTTGCCTATGCCAGGACTCGCACCCAGGACTGTGGGCTCAGTAGTCAGCTGCACAACCACTGCGACAACCGCGCCGTCATTGAACCTCTCCAATTTAACTCGAGCCCGAAGATTTCCAAGAGGTCAAGGACTGTATGATTATGTGTATTCCCTTGGCCAGTTTCTTAGTATCGTTTTAAATAAATAAAGCATTTCTAATATTTATTCATTCTGTAGGAGATAAATACTGAAACTATCGCTCAAAATCGTTGGTTACGTCGTATTTTTTAAGACTAAACAAGCATTGTAAATTTGTAAATGTTGAAATATTATTTACAATGCATGTGCTCGAAAAGAGCGTATTCTAGGCATTCAAACTGTGCGGAAAGTACTACTTTTCCGCACTAGTGCTTTTTACTTTTCATTTTTTTTTTATTTCTAGCCGTATCTGACATCCTGACGCAAAGAGGTTTTATTATTTACAAAAAGTTTGATAAATAAGTCGAATACCGATTATTATCACGTAGAAAAGTACAATAAAACCAATATTTCATTAATTAATTCATTTAACACGTCATAAATTACATTAGATATAAAATTTGATTAATAAACGAACTTTAAATCGTTATTCATAAAATAAATTTGGCTGAATGTACACGCGCTTGTGCCATTTTGACATAAGACGAATATTAAAAAAATACTTTTGCACATGCGCAGTAGTAGATATGTCGAGTGCGGTTTTCAAATAACTCCGCCATTTTTTATTGATGTCTAGTTTATTTTGAAGTTGTTTTGTGAAAATCTGCTGCAATAATGGCGAGATAAAGGGACGAATCATGAGTTTAAACCCGTAAAATGTTATTGAAGAAGTAAAAAATGTGAACGACGGCTTCTTGTTGGATCAATCAAATCAAAACAATTTTTTTCCAATGTGTCAGTCTTTGTGAGTATCAAAGTATTTTCTATTTTCTCGTACATGCATAGTAAAGTTTTGTACGGAACTCGTGTGTAAGATGATTTCAGACTCGTGTTTGTTTAATCACTCGCTCGTACCTCGCTCGTGACTAAAAATCACACTCTTCTGAAATCACCTACCTTCCACACTTGTATCGTAAATAACTATTGTACTCCTTTTTCTTATGCAACTAGATATTGGCCGACCTTGGCGTTATCTTAAATACTTTACAATGCATGTGCTCGAAAAGAGCATATTCTAGGCATTCAAACTGTGCGGAAAGTACTACTTTTCCGCACTAGTGCTTTTTACTTTTCAATTTTTTTTTATTTATAGCCGTATCTGACAGCCTGACACAAAGAGGTTTTATTATTTACAAAAAGTTTGATAAATAAGTCAAATACCGATTATTATCACGTATAAAAGTACAATAAAACCAATATTTCATTAATTAATTCATTTAACACGTCATTAATTACATTAGATATAAAATTTGATTAATAAACGAACTTTAAATCGTTATTCATTAAATAAATTTGGCTGAATGTACACGCGCTTGTGCCATTTTGACATAAGACCAATATTAAAAAAATACTTCTGCACATGCGCAGTAGTAGATATGTCGAGCGCGGTTTTCAAATAACTCCGCCATTTTTTATTGATGTCTAGTTTATTTTGAAGTTGTTTTGTGCAAATCTGCTGAAACAATGGCGAGATAAAGGGACGAATCATTAATTTAAACCCGTAAAATGTTATTGAAGAAGTAAAAAATGTGAACGACGGCTTCTTGTTGGATAAATCAAATGAAAACACTTTTTTTCCAATGTAAACAGTCTTTGTGAGTATTAAAGTATTTTCTTTTTTCTCGTACATGCATAGTAAAGTTTTGTACGGAACTCGTGTGTAAGATGATTTCCGACTCGTGTTTGTTTAATCACTCGCTCGTACCTCGCTCGTGACTAAAAATCACACTCGTCTGAAATCACCCACCTTCCACACTTGTATCGTAAATAACTATTATTAGATTATTAAGTCTGACTGTTAAGATTAAGATTGAATTAGTGTCACTGACTTGGTGGGGCGACATGACGTCACTGCCAATAGGTGAAGGCTGTCCTCTTCTGTGGGGGGACTTCGGATCGCCCTCGTCACCAGTGCTGTTTAGTTTGTATACACTTTGAGCTGTGGATAAAGATAGCACGTACATTAGTCCAAAAGATAAGCTAACATGGTTTTAGGGCTTATCTAAGCCTAGGTAATTTCGGTGTGAGTATACTAAAAGCTTGTAAATTTTTCAAATTTCATTCGCGTTTGTACAAGTTGCATACTAAGTAAATCATGATTTCGAAATCTGAGAATATATAACAAAAATAGTACATTACGTAACAAGGGTGGTAAACGAGGAATTACAAACGAGTGTCTATTAGAAGCCCGAAGCCGAAGGCGAGGGCTTTAATGATACGAGTTAGGAATTCCTTTACCACCAGAGTCACGTACGACGTTTTTCATACCAAAATTACTTACCGCCCTAGGTCGTAATATACGAATTACCGTCCTAGGGCGGTATATACGATTTACCGCCCGGTTTTCTAGCATGTAATCGCTTAAAGTGTGATTAAAATTACTTACCGCCCTAGGGCGTAATTTACGACTTACCGCCCGCCTTTCTAGCATGTAAGCCCTTGATTACGAGCAAAGTGTGATGAAAAAATATATATAACTCACAATGCTGCGCGCTCAGCAGCTGCGCCAGCATGACGCTGGCCTGCGGCAGGGCGGGCTCGGAGGCGACGCTGCACAGCGGCGGCGGCCGGCGCGCGCCCGCTGCGCCCGTCGCGCCGCTCGCCGCCTCCAGCACGCCGCTCGACGACGAGCGCGAGCGGATACGCAGTGTGCTCGTGTTTAAGATATATATAACTCACAATGCTGCGCGCTCAGCAGCTGCGCCAGCATGACGCTGGCCTGCGGCAGGGCGGGCTCGGAGGCGACGCTGCACAGCGGCGGCGGCCGGCGCGCGCCCGCTGCGCCCGTCGCGCCGCTCGCCGCCTCCAGCACGCCGCTCGACGACGAGCGCGAGCGGATACGCAGTGTGCTCGTGTTTAAGATATATATAACTCACAATGCTGCGCGCTCAGCAGCTGCGCCAGCATGACGCTGGCCTGCGGCAGGGCGGGCTCGGAGGCGACGCTGCACAGCGGCGGCGGCCGGCGCGCGCCCGCTGCGCCCGTCGCGCCGCTCGCCGCCTCCAGCACGCCGCTCGACGACGAGCGCGAGCGGATACGCAGCGTGCTCGTGTTTAAGTCGCGTGCCTATTACAAAACAGAAAATTTACAACATTTCATATTTTTAAGACTATCATTTTATTACTTTTCTGAATTCTGCTTAAAAAGATGAAGTAATCTCTGTTTTTATTTATTTTCTGAGATGATTATTTACTTTATTATTAATTTATAAAAACACTAATTTTAAAATGTGGCAACACAGAAACTAGAACTTAATGGAACGGTTACTTTAGTCGGTTTTCTTATTAAAAAAAAACTTAATCAAACTCGGTATGCATCAGTCACCTGTCAACGTCAAATAAAAAAAAATATTTTTTTTCGCTCTTTGGTTTAGACAACAACCCTATTCAGCCCGTATTGTCTTAGATTGTAGTTATTTGATGTATTTTCTTATATTTCTTTAAATACGGAAGAATAAATTCAAAGATTTTTTTTTAAGGTACACGACTTAAAGCCCTGTCGATCTCTATATTAATTTCCACCTGTTATAAATATGAAATTTTGTCAATTGTAATCGTTGCTGCTTTCAGTTTTAGAGTTTTAAACCTACGCAAACAAAATTCTAAAGTAAGATAAAGTTTTATAATAATGAAAAGCGTTCACATTGCACATAAGGTATACTAATGCTCGGACCTTTTACTGATCTGACGTTTTTTTAGCACAACCGCTAAATGTCTGTCCACCTCGACCTTTCCGGCAACTGTACAACCGCATTGTATAATAGCCCACCCACCCTATCACAATACTTGATTTATTCCGTCCAGTCGACATTCAGTTGAGCGCTCAGCGGCAATATGTGCGAGTACCTTAAGAGGCCTTATTCCTTTTGAAATTTGTTTTTTTCATATTATGAAAAATATATTGATAATTTCAACCAACTTTTTGAAGTGAATAATACTTTTCCCCGAGTTCTAGGAAGTAACATAGCTTTTTCATGCTTTTTTTGCGTGCAGTCGAAAATAAGTTGAAAAAACTAATTTTCAGCGTGAATTTTGTCAATTTCGAGTAGTTTTCGAAACAAAAATTATCAATGAAAAATTCAAACTGTAGGTTTCAAATATATACCAATAAATCCCAATAGTCCTGTTCTAGGTAGTAACACCAATAAAATGAAAAGAAACATGTTTGATCATATAGAAAAATGTCTAAAACGATCACCATTTTAAAAGGAATAAGGCCTCTTAATGGTTATAAAGTCGAACTAACCCTGGCACTGTGCCTCGCTGCGGCGGCAGCAGCGGCCTCGTGCGTGTGCGCGGGCGCAGGGGCGGCCGCGAGCGTGGGGGCGGGAGCGGGGGCGGGGGCGGGGGCGGGCGCGGACGCCGGCACGCTCACGGTCCAGTCGGCGTTGAGCTGCGCGCCCAGGGGCAGGCTGTGCGAGCGGTACTGCTCCTTATTTATCCGTCCGCCCAAGCCAACCACCGTACCCTGGTAAAAAGAAAAGCGATTTGCTGCTTATAAGCGAATCCTGCACCAGATCAGAGGACGCAACGGAGCCACGCTGTTACGTCGGATAAATCAAATTAGATTTAAGTTTTTTTTTGTAATGTAATTTTGTAGTTCTCAGTGCCTTGGTTTATTTACTGTTATGCTGTGTAACTAATTTAAATAAATAAATAAATAATAAGGCATAGAGCAGAGGCACTTGCGTTCAGACAGCATTAAATGTAGCTGACAATTTAAGTATTCAACTTGACATACGCTAGTAATAAAATTATCAGCTACTTTTAGGATCACATGGTTTTAAGGCCTAAGTACGTACAGTTCCACCGTTACTCTACTTTATCTGCACACATTTTTATCATCATATCATAGATTTTCTTATATGTACAGGGTGATTGGAAATTCGACCTATTCCTTGAAGGGGGTTATATAGTACGGCTCTTCTCAGGTGAATTTTTCGCTTCGAGCCCTAATCTTTCAAACAATGGCCATTGTATCTATTATCGCAAAGCCGCTAGCTCGAGTTTGCCACGCGCCACTATAACATTCATGGTTTTCATGACCGTTTATTTCTAAGGTGTTTTGTAATTTTGACACGGATCTTTGTTTAAAGTAGTCACTTGTCCGTTGGCTTTCAGAAAAACAAGTTATCACGATCCAAATGCAAGTATTTTTTTCATAATTAGCAGTTATAAGGCGGATTTTAAAAAAAAAAACTAAAAAATCATATAACTCGATAACCATCAAATTTAGACCCCTAGTTTACTGGGCTAAAATTATCGCAAATGGGCTCTAGTATAACCCCCTTCAAGGAATAGGTCGAATTTCCAATCACCCTGTAGATATGAAGTACACAGTACTAGCAGTAAGTCCCGCACAGCGGAGAAAAGAGTGAAGCGACCTCTCGGCGCCCACGGAGTCGCCTTAACATCGTCATAATATATACGAGTATGATGACGTTAAGACGACCCTGCCCGTGAATGTAGATAGGCTGTACCTATAATATCTGAACTTGTTATGACACGTTACCAATGTAACTGAATAACAGATTACTTCACAGCTATTAGTGCACGGTACGGGTGAATTTATACCTATCCTGTATTTGTGTTTTCTCTTTGTAACTACAGCAATATGGAGAAAGGATTATTTACACTTCTTACGTACAGTGCAGCATTAAAAGTTTCGTCACTTTGAACCTTAACTCCATCGCATAAAGCAGAAAATTACGAAGCTTTTAATTCCTCGACTATACTTCTCAGTTTTCGATCGAGTCATCCCGATATATTATTGTAAAACCGTACCTGTTGTGAAGAAGTGGGCACCAGCGGTGGCGAAGGCATCTTAAAAGCGCGCGCGTTAACCGTACTGGTCTGCGGTTTCGCCTTGTACGACTCCACAGTGTTCGGCTGTAAGTAGTGCATCTGCGGCTGCGACTGTCTAGTCTGCCCCCTCTCGATGCTTATCGTCGCCTGCGAGTTTGGGCTCTGCTGTTGCCCGTAGTTTGTGTACTGGTTGTTGGGCAGTTGACTCGAGTACATGGCGAGCCGCGGTCGAGGCTTCTCGCGAGTGTACCCGCTCCTGCCTTGAATGACGATGGTGGAAGCGTATTTTTGATTTTGCACTGGTTGCTGCAGCAATGACACTGTTTCGGGCGCCGTTTGGGAGGGCGGCACCACTGCAAAAAACATATATATTTTAACACTTTCGACACCAACAACCCGGTAGCCGGGCGCTCTGCTCGTAGTAAGTTTTCGCTACATACGATTTTTCCCATGTTATCGGCTACGAGCGTAGCCTGTAGCGCTACGCGGTAGCGAATGCGTTAATTGATTGATAATTTATTTCGATTATCTATCAAACGAAACCAATGATTGCAATTAACATGATACACGAAACGCTGTCTTCTCTTTGGTGTGTTAGCTTGTGAAAAGTTTAGTGCTGTGACGTACCAACACAAATATTTAGCTACTTGTAAGGGTAATCTATAAACGAATTCAGCGTATTGAGCACTAACAATCCTCAACCGGATACTTTTTGAGCTTTCGTTGATAGTTCAAATTGAATATCAATATATGCGCCAAGCATTCGCCACTCTACACAACGGTCGACACCCTGCGTCCCACCGCTTGCCGTATAGGTTCTAAAGATCTTACCTGTGTTATATTTGTATGCCGAGTCCGGTTGTGATATAATTTTAGACGTATATTGAACGCGGGGCTTGTCGAACACGTTGTTCATCTGTTGATTAGCCTGCGTCGAGTTCAGTTCGTACGCGGCCGAATACGGCGGCATGATGTCCTGAGTGTTGAGCATGTTGTTCTGCATGTCCGTCTGGACGAATAGCCGCCCGTTTTCGTACATATGCATGTGCTCGTTCTTTACCGTTTGATCAGACATCGTCATAATTTGAGTATTATTTGTTGAACCTAAAAAAAAAACAACATACCTACTTGAAATTTAAAGACGTACTTTTAAACAACAACATACTATTGTATTGTACTAATATTAGCTGCATTTCACAATCTTATTTCAATTCGTCAAAGAAACTGAACAAGTACATGAATCTTAGGACAGAGGAATATTATATCTGTAATCGTTCTGCCGCGCGATGTCTTGATCGACATAAGTAGTAGTAGGTTACTCGTTACGACGGCAGTAAGGAGATATTGGTGCCGCGCCATCCATAGGTATGGTTGTATGCGTACACAGCCATCGGCCATAATAACAAACCGGTTGAGAAATGTGACCTGTAGGAGCTGGAAACCTAGCCATCCGGAATCAGGACACATGAAAGAACTATTGGCCAAGCCGGACACCTTCGCTTGCTCGGGCAATTATTCAGCCACGTACCGTGTATGGTCATCTGACTGGTAGGCATGGTGGCCGCAGTGGAGTTGTGGGGGCCGGGCAAACCGTAGCTGTGGCTGTATGAATCTACGGTCATGCTGTTCCGGTACATAGTGTCTTCCGTTGTGAGCGCTGGTTCCTCAGGTACGGGTGGCAAGCGCGGAGTTGAAAGAAGATCTGCAAATTCTACAACTCGATAATATAATTCAACCTACAGCAGTGTTATATTATTGCGAGGGTTCTAGGGGCAGAGAGGGAACCGAGGTATAAGCGCCGGTCGATAGTTTTTTTGCACAAAGCACCTAAGGAAAAGAAGGGGCGCCGCATCAAGTTTCTGCCCGGTTCCAGTAAAGTCGTAAATCGAGAGTTGTGTTACAAGTAGCTTGTCTTGCGAAAATCTTGACTTTACAATATAAAGATACTATACATTCGCCAGTTTTAATTTGTTTTCCATTTATTAACATCTGTTTTGAGGATATGCGGAAGTTATCTCATAAATAAATAAAAAATCGGCCCTGTATAGATTAATAGTATAGATAGAATTTAATACATACCTTGTAGCGGTTCCAATGTGTCCATAAAATCGTCAAGGTTAGGTTGTAGTGGCCCTAAACTTGGTTGAATGAAGTCTGCTAAACTGGCACCTCTTGCTGAAATTGAAACATACATTGTACCCTCGTAGAACAAAATAGTTTTCAAGAAAGTTCATTAGAGCTCTTAACTGCACAACGATTCATCATTCAAAAACAATTTCGAATATAAGGTTTAAAAAAATGGATTAATTTTATCGGATCGGGCGATTTGGCATGGCAATTCGAAGCCGCTAGAGCTACAGCAGTATTGTTACTATTGATGATGATGATGAATATAAAAGTTACCAATCTCCCTGGGGTCCGGGAACGCGAACGGCTGGTGGCTGGAGATGGTGGAGAAGAGAGTGTCACTCATAAAGGTCAGGTAGTCCTCGTCTGTGAGCATGTTCGCTGCGAAGTCGCTGCACTGCGAGAACGACTCCACTGTGTCCATGTCCGATATCTGCGAGTTTATTTAGGAACATTACCGAATCATCCGAGAGCCAATGCCTATACAAAGTTGCGTTCCGTCTTAACCCTCAAAACAATCGCAAATGGGTATACTACTTAACTTTTGAGTTACTAGACTATTTTTCCAACTGTTCATTTCTCAACTGTGTCATCTAAATTGTCTGCAACCAAAAACATTTTCGGCTATTTTTATCGTTGTGTAAAAACTAGTGGGTTAGGTTAACTTTGTTTACTAAAAGTCCTGATGATAAGTTCAAGGTTTTATAAAATAACTTAGTTGCCGAAATAAAACAGTCCGGGAAACAAAATTAGCCCATTCGTCAGTAAAAATCGTATTTGGTGTTAATATGTACCTATAGTGTACAGGGATTTGTTAAACTTTATCGCAAAGTTGATCTTGACCCTTAGTCAAAAATATCAAGACAAACTTTGTCTTTATCGGATTCATTATCATTACAAGTATATAAATAAAGTATATTATATATATATTAATATTACTAATATTACTATATTACTAGTATATTACTAATATTATAAATGCGTAAGTGTGTCTGTCTGTCTGTCTGTCTGTTACCTCTTCACGCTTAAACCGCTGAACCGACTTAGATGAAATTTGGTATGGAGATCGTCTGAGACCCGAGAAAGGACATAGGATACTTTTCATCCCGAATAAATATAGTGTTCCCGTGGGATGAGCGGGTAACACCGCGGGGCACAGCTAGTTAATATATAATTTTCAAAAATACTTACCGCATCCTGTACAGAAGTGTCCCCTTTGCCCAGGAGACGCATTATATGAAACATGCGCCATTTTTTATATTCTGCTATAACCGCCTCAGCCCTACGTTTCCAATACTTCCCCTCTAATATTGTTGTCTAAAAAAGAAATATGTTTGCATTACTTTTATATTTTCCATTAATATCATTATGTTAAACATTCATTGATCAATACTTATATTACTTAAGTAAGATTGTATAGTGACAAACGTCAAAATACAAAGAGAAATCTATTTTATCATTAGGCATCGGACTTGTGATAGCACGGTAGGACTTAGAGAGCTATGGAGCCGATACGTATTAACATTAAAATACAGTTCATACTCATACTCTACTCATGAGCGTATGTAATTCGCAATTTTAATTTTATAGTCAAGCAAGGATAAAGTCAGAATGAATATACAAATACCTGATTCGTGTCGGCATTGTTTTTTTGTCATCATAAAATACGTAAATATTTGCGACTTTTTATTTATATTATATTGTCTGGAGTAAATTGGGTTCTATTTTGATCAAATATCCAGTTATGACTAGAAAATGCATGATATTGACAATTAATATAGGTACTTAAATCTAGGAGTTGTAGGCATACCGGTCAAGCGTCTCACCCACTCGACCAGCGGAAATCTGGCTTTAAATTGTCCACATACGCTTATTCCTACTTTTGTTGTTAGAAAGGTTCCTCCATCTCCTCGAATTAAAGCCAAAACCAATACATATAAATAATGATTTAAAAAAAATTACCTCTGGCTTCACGTGCGTATCAACATCCAACGGCGACGCGAACTGGCACACCAAAGTATTTTGTTTCTTTATGACTGCAAACATACATCTATACATATAATAAAGCTGAAGAGGGTCGAAAGTCTGTACATGGGAGATATTCGAAAAAAGTTGGCGGTGGATACTTAAAATGGATAACAGAACACGTTCCAACCTTTTTAGGGTTCCGTACCTTGTCATTTAGAATTTTTGTCTGTTTGTCTGACACGTGAAAACAGAAAACGGCTGAACGGGATTTTGATGAAAACTTCATTAGTCTGTCGGGAAAATCCCCGGCCATATTATAGGCAATAAAAAATTTACCATTAAAGGGGGGGGAGCCACTACACTCGATTGAGTTAAGTTTGCACCTGAATCTTATGGCGCTAATTAGGAATGAGGTGCTACTTTTTCAAACATGTGCTACGACTATCGAGTACCCAGATTTGGACAGCACAGAAAGTCCTGTCTGTGGGGTATCAAGAAACAGTGATAAAGCAAAACTGACACAGACCGATTTCCACGCGTGCCAAGTCGCGGGCACAGCTAGTAATAATTATTATTATAGCCATAATCATAACAAATATTCCATTAGGTAATAATAATATCAAACAGTTTGAATTTAACCTAGTAATTCATTTTTATATGTTTCAGTCCAATCTTGGTCATGTTGTTATAAGAAATAGATATCATGAGTTGGAGATAAACCGGTCCCTAATCAGCATAATAATTATACACGTGTGGCGCCGCAGTCGAATTGTGTAGTGCCAGACTGTGACCAGCCATGCTGTCGTATAGTTCCACTTTTGAGATAAGGCAGTAGGTTTTGTAATTAAATCAAGGTCAATTGATCTAGAGCAAATAAAATAAAGATTGGCAGGCAAACTGCTCAAAGCAAAACTGTAAGTAACCTAATATTGGAAAGATTCCAACGGTGAAGTGTTGGAAAGAAGTTACTATTTACAAAAACAGCTGAATAAGAAATTTCCCTTTAGATATTGCATAATTGATAAAATGCCCAAATAAAAAGGTTTTCTAGATGCAAAGGTTTAAGGAGATGATAGAGGAGGTATTTTTAAACATTTCTAGGCATATATGTCGTAGACGAAATTTGATATATTTTTTTTTAAATAGATATTTAATAATTTTAGAAAAATACCCAGAATTTGGTAGAAACGAGTTTATAGTGCCCGAATACGCGTTATTTTGTCAACACTTTCCTTTGTTTCTGATAGTTTAATGTATGTCGGACGAAATAAAGCTACTTTTAAGTGTATTTCATCATCATCATCATCTCAGCCATAGGACGTCCACTGCTGAACATAGGCCTCCCCTTTGGACTTCCATATATACCGGTTGGAAGCGACCTGCATCCAGCGCCTTCCGGCGACCTTTACAAGGTCATCTGTCCATCTCGTAGGTGGACGTCCTACGCTGCGCTTGCTGGTCCGAGGTCTCCACTCGAGCACTTTACGGCCCCATCGGCCATCTGCTCTGCGTGCTATGTGGCCTGCCCATTGCCACTTCAACTTGCTAATCCGGTGAGCTATATCGGTCACTTTAGTTCGTCTACGGATTTCCTCATTTCTGATTCGATCACGTAGAGACACCCCGAGCATAGCCCTCTCCATTGCTCGTTGAGCGACTTTGAGCTTTGAGATGAGGCCGATAGTGAAAGACCACGTTTCGGTGCCGTAAGTCATCACTGGTAACACACATTGGTTGAAGACTTTCATCTTGAGGCACTGAGGTATGTCGGACGAAAAGACATTGCGTAGTTTCCCGAACGCTGCCCAGCCGAGTTGGATTCGGCGGTTGACCTCTTTCTCGAAGTTGGACCTACCTAATTGGACGTACCTGAGTTAAGTGTATTTACGGCCTCTAAAACAAAATGGAGGCATACGAAACTTTAAAAAAAATCGTAGGTTGACACGAGCATAGTTTTGATGTGCCGTAAAAAAAAAAAATCTTTTGAATTGTTCAAACACTTTTAAAAACATGCCTATTTATTGTTCTTTCTTTAGAGGTATCAGTCATTCACATGGCTTGTCAAAACTCTGAGTTAAGGGCTAAATACTAAAGTTAGGGACCACCTTTAATAAAACTAGGTACGTCAACTTTAATTTTAAAACTTTAGTAACAAAATCAAAGTAAAAACTTAAATCACATGTTCAAAATGTAAACCACGATTTCTTATACAGGAACGGGCCCTTTTCCGCACTTCTGTCGTAGTTATTTTTAGTTGCATCTCCTCCCTCATGATACCAAAAGCTTCGCGAATCCTTGTAATTAACTCCTCTTTTGTTGCGATTGCTGAGGTGTACACAAGTCCTTTGGCCCGTCCCTAAACAAAAAAGTCCAAAGGAGTTAAGTCAGGGGATCGAGCGAGCCAAGGAATGGGTCCATCTCTACCGATCCAGCACTCCGGAAAACAGTTGTTAGGTAAGGTATTCTCTCACAGCCAAAGTCCAGTGTGCCGTGCAGCCGTCTTGCTGAAAGATGATTTCTTTCCGCTTCTAATGGTACTTCGGCTTCCTCTAGGAGGATAGGAAGATCGTTTTGTAAAAACTGGAGATAATTGGGTCCGGTCAAAATATGGGGAAGAAATTTGGCCCGATCAAAGTTCTGCCAATAACTCCAGCCCACACGTTAACTGAAAACTTCTTTTGAAAGACCTGCTTCTTCCAATGAGGATTTGCGTCCTTGTCAGCCCATTTATGAAGGTTATGAAAGTTTGTGATCCCCTCTCTTGAGAACTTTGACTCGTCTGTCCAAATGATAGATTTTAGAAATGACGCGTCGTCAATGTCGCTGTTTAATAAGAATCTGCAGAACTGTATTCGTCGCACGGGATCTCTTTCTTCTAAACCCTGCACCCCACCCCTCGAAAAGGATATTTTTTCTCCTTATGCATCGTGTTCCAAACCTTCCATGTCGATATGTTAAGGTTTTGAGCTACTGTTCGGATGCTTGTCGTAGGATCAGCTTCAAATGCGTGATTAATTTCTTCCTCGGTATCCACATCGTATATTTCAGCATTCACTCTAGTAGCCGGACGATGGATCCCATTTTCGCTAAGACGACGAAACGTGTTGTAAAACATCCTGACATTGAGTAATCTGCGATTTGGATAATGCTCCTGATACATTCGTCGTGCCAATGCTCCATTACCGTCTGCCCTTCCGTACACGAAGATAATGTTAGCATAATCTTCGTTGCTAAAGCCATCGATGTTCATAATGTTTGATTACAAAATGTAAACCGCGTCAACCGTTTGTTAAATTTTCATAGAAGAACTAAATTTGCAATTGGCTATCGTGAAAACTTAAAACAAAGGCAATTCAAAACATTCCAAATTTGAAAACTCTTATTCTTTAAATAACGTGTTCCAAATTTAATGCTATGGTATTTAGTTTAGAGCTTTTTTTTATAATCCTCCTCGGACTTTGGTGTATTGTGGAAAATGGTACTTGCTATTTATTAATTTTTATTTAATTTATAAAAAATAATTAACTTAGAATGAATTAATTACAACAAACTTTTTTGTTTTATTTTTTACACGTTATTTTTATTTATTAGCTAGGTACCTACTTAAAGTAAAATTTCAAGACTAGTACGGGGATTTGGAATTCTTAGAAAGTGCTCCCTAACTTTAGTATTTAGCCCTTAACTCAGAGATTTGGCAAGCGATTTGAATGACTGATACCTCTAAAGAAAGAACAGGCATGAAATAGGCATGTTTTTAAAAGTGTTTGAACAATTCAAAAGTTTTTTTTTATTTATTTTTTACGGCACATCAAAATTATGCTCGTGTGCAATTTTTTTTAAAGTTATTATGCCTCCATTTGGTTTTAGAGACCATAAATACACTTAAAAGTAGCTTTATTTCGTCCGACATACATTAAACTATCAGAAACAAAAGAAAGTGTTTACAAAATAACGCGTATTCGGGCACTATAAACTCGTTTCTACCAAATTCTGGGTATTTTTCTAAAATTATTAAAATATCTATTTAAAAAAAAATAAACAAATTTCGTCTACGACATATATGGCTAGAAATGTTTAAAAATACCTCCTCTATCACCTCCTTAAACCTTTGCATCTAGCCACCAAACACCCTGTATCAAATATTCCATTATATATATTTTTTTATTCACACCCAAAAGGATGTTTAGTAAAATATAAATGATGATAAAGAAAAAATCATTAATGAACTGGAATGAAGTGGTTTGATAATAATTAAATTAATTTGCTATGCCTGATTTATTTACAACATGAAGCATAGGTTTTTGATCAAAACTATTACATCACAAGAAAGAATTAAAAGTATGTTTTTTTTTTGTGGCTTTCAATTCTTGCTGATCTTAGCAAGAGGTATTTCGCCAATGACTCGTTTCCAATCGCACACGGCGACAAGATTGAGTACCTATTGATATCACGTTGTACGTTTTATTTTATTTATTTTATTTTATTATCACGTTGTACGGTGAGGTGAGAAAATCGTGCTTTTTGTAAAGTGATAGCGATTTACAAAAACCACGCGGACTATCAGCCTTGACCCAAGAAGGGCTATGTACGCTTCAAGCTGAATTCTTCATTAGCCATTCACTCATACGTTAGTTCACTGCACAATACGCTATCAATACTACACATTGAACAACCAAAATGAATAACATCACAAGAAAAAATCAAAAGTATGTTACCATCACCATTTGAAGGTATCCCCTGTCAAATTATAGAAATAGAAAGAGATAATGATTTTTTACCTTAAGGCCGTTCCCTGAGCCAGAACCCCGAGCCCCTCCTCAGGCCACCCGTCCCTGTCACATCACAGTCACATTTCAAAAGAGTGACGGAGACAGAGCTTGCGGGTCGTAAGGCGATATCTTTTTTCGTAAGAATTTGTCGATGATTATTTATTTTAAAAATATTGGCTTCAATTATTGAAATTCGGAAGCTGTAAAATTACTATTTTAGTTATGATTGATTTTTCTCCTTTTTTTGTTTCATAGTGTCACGTAGAAAAAAAACAAGTAAAGTTGGAGTAAAAATTCGAATTGGAGGTTACTTTGGGAATTAATTGTATCGAGCGAAGTGTTATGAATCGTGTATCGAATGCTGTGTTATTAAAGATAATATAATCAAGAATGATATATATTTTTCCCTCGTTTACTAATATCAACGTTTCGTAGAAAAATAGGATAATTTTTGGGGTATTTTTGCAAATCTGGCTCAGGGAACGGCCTTAATTTTTCTTTGATTGAATAAAAGCACTCTGGTTGTAGGTAAGGATTTCATAACAAATTAATTGAGAGAGGCCTTTGCCCAGCAGTAGACGTAATTCGGCTGAGATGGACGTAATAAATTCGGATGGGATGAGACGGCGGCTATTTTTCTGAACAAATCTTTAGTAAAATTATTTATTACTTATGTAAGTAGAAATGCTAAATACTCACACTGCATGTGCCAGCATCTCCATATAACGTTGTTCAATCTGATCTTGTCCTTCCACCGAAGTTTTATACCTTTGAAACGATTCCATTTTGGTGAGGTTAGTTTTTGTCTGAGAAACAAACAAATCAAAATATGATAATTTATAATAACTTACCATGCTCTGTTTAAATTTAAATCCCGTATCCCCCGTCACAAGTCAATGTTTATTAATTTAATCCTACATAAGTTAACTATAAATGTTCTTGAACTGGTAAGAAACATTTTGACTTGAAAACATTTGGAAACAAACATTATTAAGGGATAAAAATTGGCCCTGAAAGTTTAGTGGAAAATGTACAGCCTTTCAGAGGAAACTGTACTGTAATAATGACAACTTGGCTTGATTAAATATGAAGCCTTGTTATCAGTAACACTATCAATAAGTGATCTTAAGCTTACATAAATAACAGGCCAGATAAGAAGCTAGACTTATATCTTATCTATTCTCTACCAGTACAAATACAGGTAGAGAAACAAATTGCCACCACTTATTACTTTATTCACTTTAATTGACCAATTACTGATGTTTTCTAATTAATTAAAGTATCTTAAGGTTATGTGAGAGTAAATGCGTAATTACTATGATATCAGAGAGGATGGTGATTAATTTATTGTAGTATGAAAATCAACCTCAAGCATTTTTTTGGTAAAACAGCTAGCCACTAAGATATGCCAATGAAAAAAAAAAGACAATTACTTGACAAAAATAATGAATTTTATGTATAAAAAGGAATTAATGATTATAAATTCCTGAGTTAAATGTATGATGTTTGAAGATTCGGTCTAGGCACATCCTACCCCTTTATTATATCCAACGACCCTACTGGTTGAAAACCTCAGTTTTATAAATAAGTACAGTACAAACACATGTAAAAATAATAAACCATTAAGTATATTTGGTATATGACTATACAATCTTCAAGCAATGGCCCATACCCTCCAAACATAACTTCTGAAACACAAGTATTTTAAGATGTCACAGGTCACAGTACAATAATATGTGTGACTTTTTAAGGTGAACCCTTTCTTACTTGTTAATAAAGTCAAAATTTGTCTGCATCTTTACACCAATAACCTGTAGATGCTTCCTTATGGTAAGCAACAAAGACCTTTTGATTTTTTGTAACTATTAAGATCAAGGAGTATTACTTCCATCCTCATCATATACATATACATGGTGTCCCAAGGCACTTCCATCCTCTTCATATACATATACATGGTGTCCCAAGGCTATGCCACGTGGAGGGGAAGTACATTAAATATTTTAGACAGGATATTTTGCTCAATGGAGACAACCTTTTATTTTTAAAATTAAGTAATACTGCATTGATAGTTTGAAAAAAGATATGGAACATTTGTATGAACATTTTCGGTGACACATATTATAATAATTTGAACATTAAAAATTTTGGTGTTCCTTTATTTTAACATATTATGTTAGTTAATGAGAATTATTCTTTGCCATTTACTCTTTCGATTGCCATCATTAAAATACAGGTGGGTTTTTTTTCACTTTTGATCGGTTCCTTTCCCAGATGAGACAAGCAATTTTTTTTAAATCTGTGAATGTAGTATTACTTAATTTTAAAAATAAAAGGTGGTTTTAATTAAGCAAAATATCCATGTGGCATAGCCTGCATTAAAATTAAAAAGTAGCAAATATATTATATTTGAAATAATTTGCATTGATTGAAGTAAAGAGACCCAAAAGTCAATTCTTTAAATTTTTATCGGGATAAATTTATTTTGTAGCACTTGACACCAGCTTATTTTGGAATATTTTATCAATGTCAAAGGTATTTTTAATTTAAAATAAGGGTGTAGACATAATTTTTTTGAAGATGTCAATTGATTAAATTTTTTATATGGATTAAATGTCTATATGAGAATAAAAGACATTTATAGTGCTCTAAGAGTCAGAAATTACTGTTAAAGTTTGACATTCCTATGGAGCACTGAATAGTCAAAAGTCATAATTTACCATTATTGACTTTCAATACCACCTGAATGTTTACTATCTAATACCACCACCTATCTTGATTGATAGGTTCTATGGTCTAAATTTAATTACCAAATAAATATGCCATAAATTTAGATTTTTTGAGATAATACTATGTTTATTCTATGTATCAAATTAACAGTAATGTAACATAGTAAATCTTTATTTTGTATTTTTATTGAAGAACATAGTTGTAATGGTGTTACATATACAAATTAAAAGTGACACATATTTAGCCCGCATACAGGCATGTTTGAAAGACATGCAAAATTTTATCCACTTTAATTAATTATTCCTTTATTTACTTTATCTCTTGAATTAATCAGAGAAGTATGTAACTATTTAATAACTAAAACAAGGAGGTATATTTAATAATTTAAAATGAATTGCACCAGTTTATATCAAATAAAGCTTATTTTAGGATAAGATCTGACAATTAAAGCATTATATAAATTGCTTCTTCAGTTGTATGTTATGCTAACAAATTGAGATTGTCATTTCTATGTGAAGGCTTGTGCTGCAATCAGTGCTAAACAATTTATTGAAACTTTAATTATTTATAAATATGTCCATACTATATAAATATAATCAATCTGTTATCTGAGTATGTGACCTGTGTCTTTGGTGCAGACTATGATGACCTCCTGTTATCTTTGCAAGCTTATATCCAATTGAAGCAACTTGTTTCCCTATTTTTGATGAAAATCATTGTTGAAAATTACTCATAGCTATATAATTTCATAATCCTTAAAGGTATTTCATTCTCCTAAAAATATATACATCAAGGACATTTCTACAAAAACATTGAAACAGAAATAGAAACAATCCTAGATTTAATGTAAATGTTTCTTATAAGATATGGGCAACTGCATAGAGTACTTTTGTAGTATAATTAATTATAACATACCTGTAAGCCAAAGTCATACATTTAAACAACTTTGTAAGAGATATTTCAATGGAAAGTTGTTGGTGTTGTTTACTATCTTCTTTATCAAACAAGGGAAAAGGCTCTTTGGACCCTGGAACCGTATATCTGGCCACCACGGACACTTTTTGAACATTTTGTTCTTCGTCTGGTACAGGCACAGCCAAATCGTCGAAATCGTCTTGAGCCTCAGCTTCAAAGTGCGACACCATAAAATGACCAGAATGTATTGTCTCCTTCCCAGCCCGCGCCTGCATCTTCTCTATGTGTGGCATTGTGCGTCCGTCGTCGTTCATAAGTCCAGTTATGAACACGTTTTTTTGTTCATTAATTCTCTTCATGTAGGCCTATCAACTTTTAGATTTAGACATATTTTTACTTATCACTCACAATTCACATTGTTTTTTTCCATCTCACTGACAGCCAAATAACTGAATGTTGCCAATGTTTATAAATATTTACGTACTTTCAGTGTAGCAAGAATAAAATATTTGTTATAAGGTGAGCGCGCACTACTTTTCAACGGAGTGACGCGACGCGACGTGGTGCGGCCAAGTATTCTTTGTATGAAAAATGATATAGCGCCGTGCGCTGCAGCGAAACTACGCACGCAGTGCATATTATTATATACTAACATTACGCTCATCTTTAAAAAAATAATCTTGATATTTCACTGGCAATATTTTAATTTAAATGTCAATGTCAGTGTCATTAATAGCCTTTCGATTCGATCTATTTTATTTGATTGTAGAGTGAGTAATACCAAGCAACTTAGGAAATTTAACCAGAAACAGTATTTATTTCACATTTACAACCATCCAAACCTACGATTCGTGGTCGCTGAAAGTGCCTATTTCTAAATCGGTACAACTATATCTAACCTCTGATAATTTCTCTCTGTTTAATAGGATCTTTACTTACCCGCCAATTTGTAATTTGCTACTTTTCTATGACCTGACACTAAAATAACTTCACCATGAATTCTCCAAGTGCAAGATCGCCCTCGTACCGTAATATTTCTTCGAAGCACAAGCACTCTCCAATAGAACTCAAAGAAAAAATGAGGAAGGTTTGTCTGTTTGTTTGATGTGTCAATTATTTATTTTCATAAAAGATTTTCTTTTTGTACACTCAAGGAATTTGAATATTTAACAGGTTAGAATCTGATATTGTTCTGTTAATATTCTTCAACATGATACTCTGACTGATGACGGACCACAACATAAGATAATGCAAACAAAATAAGATGACTAACAAACTGCTAAACAGTCAATATCCTTGACTGTACACACATAATGTTTACTTTTTTATTTCAGAATTACAAAGACAAAGTCCAAAATTGTAGGAATATGCTTATCAACAGGCTCCGTGGCACTGTTGTTGAGACTGATTTGCGGGAAACCTTGACTGACATCTATAAAAGCATGTTTAACTTTTCTGCGGATAAAACAATTACTGATGAAGAGCATGAAATAATGGAAGAAATAAGGAATGAATTGGTTCAGGAGGAAATGGAATGGTTTGTAATTATAGTTCATTAAAAGTTAGTATATTTCCCATGTATGTAGAAATACACAACTTTTAAAATATTGGGTAGAGTAAAATTGACTATCTACCCTCATGCAGTAAATGCTGATCCAGCCATATAGTATATACAGTTTGATTCTTTTTTTTCTTCTGGCTTTACAGTTGATAAGCCAATCTCAAGTTTTGAAGTAAAAAGTTAGGGAAACTATTATCAAATTGTAAATCAACAAATGGAAATTTGGAAATGAAAGGATTGGGATCCAGGATTATAGTCAAGTTTGAATCTTTATAAAGTGCACATATTAAATTGGGGATAGTTACACCCAATTAATTCCACTGGTGATAAAAGTGAAAATAAATCTATCACATTTGTTTTTTTTTTTATATTTGAACTTAATTTTTTACAACCTTTAACCTTTTGAGCGCCAAAGACGGCATATGACGTCAATGGAAAACTGTGCCCCAGACGGCACAACGTCATTTGCCGCTATACAATGTCATACTATCTCCTGTCGGCTTGGTGCCAGGGACACAGTTTTCTGTCAAGGAGCTGAGCGGTCGAAAGGTTAAACAAAGCAGTATTTCTCTTAAACTAAATGATCTATTGCAACGAAACAAAAACAATAATGATATAAGGAATAAGGCTGTGCTATTGAAATGTCAGTTATCCAGAAAAAAAGCCTCCCATTTAGTATTTTGATCTTATTTAACATTTGTTTTGGTGATAAATTTAGCTGTAGTTTTCTCCATTTCTATATCTTCATTCCCATAGTGAATTTACAAATCTGTATTTTCACATACCTAGTTGAAAATTTTAGCAATTAGGTCTATAAGCAAAGTTAACAAAAATACAGATTTATGTAAGGTTACCTACTCACACTGTTTCAGAGGCATAGTGCATCTGGAATATCTTCAGTATAGTGTCAGGTCGGTTTCCATCTTGGGCCAGCTTTGAGACTGTTAATGGGCTTTTGTGCTGACGTGTATAACTGTCCGTTGAACCTTTCGATTGGAGCCTTTGTTCTGCTCAATGGCATGTTGTGTTAAAATGCCTCATGTCACACCTCAGAGATTTAGCTGCCTGTATACTGACATATCAGCCGAATACTGCAATACCATTTCACGTTTCACGTTCTGTCCATGAGTTTGAGTGTCATCGGAGATCTTTTTGGTCCTACTTGTGTGTCAGGGCTTATAAAACTTAGCTCCAACGATATGGAAAGTTTCCACCAGCCTGTTATTGATGTCGTTCACAGTAACGCAATTTGCTAGGCATTCAAAACGGTTTTCGAGCTACAGCTAAAAAAAATCGGGGGTTACAACACCTGAAGCATGGAAAAGGAGTATGGTGACATTGTTCTTCAAGAAACGTGACAAAACCTTATTGAAGAACTACAGGCCCATCTCACTGCTGAGCAATGTTTATAAGCTGTTCTCGAGAGTCATTACAAATCGTCTCGTGCACAGGTTTGACGATTTCCAACCTTCGAACAAGCCGGATACCGAAAAGTCTTTAGCACCATAGACCACATTCATACGCTGCGGCAGGTTATACAGAAAACAGAGGAGTATAACCGGCCACTATGCTTAGCGTTTGTGGATTATGAAAAAGCCTTTGATTCGATCGAGACATGGGCTCTGTTTCAATCTCCAGCGGTGCCGTATCGACTATCGATACATTGAAGTGCTGAAGTGTTTGTACAGAAACGCCACCATGTCAGTCCGAATCCAAGACCAGAGCTCAGTGCTTGTCCAACTGTAGCGAGGAGTAAGACTAGGAGACGTAATTTCTCCAAAACTGTTTACTGCTGCACTGGAAGACGCCTTCAAGCTACTGGATTGGAACCGACTTCAACATCAACGGCGAGTACCTCACTCACAATCGATTTGCAGACGATATCGTGGTCATGGCAGAGTTGTTGGAGGATTTAAGCGCTATGCTCGAAGACCTCGGCAGTCTCCCAGCAGGTACGTCTGAAAATAAACATGGACAAGACTAAAATCATGTCGAATGACCATGTTGCACCTTGCCCGATAGTGGTTTGGAACTCTGCCCTCGAAGTTGTCGAAGAATATGTGTACCTGGGACAAATTGTCCAGCTAGGTAAGTCCAACTTCGAGAAGGAGGTTAATCGACGAATTCAACTCGGCTGGGCAGGGTTCGGGAAGCTGCCTCATATCTTCTCGTCGAAAATTCCCTAGTACCTGAAGACGAAAGTCTTCGAACAGTGCGTGTTGCCAGTGATGACTTATGGAACTGAGACATGGTCGTTCACAATGGGACTCATATAAGGCTGCTAAGAATCATGCAACGTGCAATGGAAAGGGCTATGCTCAGAGTTTCTTTGCGCGATATAATCAGCAATGAGGATATTCGCAGAAAAACCAAGGTAACCGACATAGCTCACAGGATTGCACGGTTGAAGTGGCAATGGGCAGGCCATGTCGGCCGGAGAATGGACGGCCGTTATGGCAGCAAAGACCTAGAGTGGCCACCACGTATAAGAAAGCGCAACGTGGGTCGGCCCCCGCGGGCGGGGAATCAGTGGATGCCGTCTTTTTGTGGCGAGTCATGGGGGAGGCCTATGTTCAGCAGTGGACGTCTGCGGCTGATAGATAGATAGATAGACTCACACAGTATATCTTTCCTTAGGCCATTGATGTATGAACCAAACCACATGACAGTTTTTTTTTATCATAACTGACATGAATAATGTGTAGGTACATGAGATTAATTGATAGCAGAATGATTCCAAAAAAATAACTAATCAATTTACTTTATCTACGCAAAACATTATGTATGAGTGGCTGTACGTCTAGCATAACTGTGACATGCAACTTTTTGACGGGCGACAAATACTACCTGTCACTTTCCTTTCAATACCGTGCGAGCAAGGCACGTGATGCTGAGTCACGCGACAAGCGAAGTCGCGGCAAGATATGCTGGCCTTGCTGCTAACACAATTCAATTGGTTTATCATTATTGCCTAGAACAGCTCTTCATATATAACGTGTGAGAACCCGTCAACCCCCTCATATGGCAAATCTTGTTGCAATCCCTCTACAGTACCTAGTGAACCACTAAAGGACCTAAAATGTCAACTTTATAGTAGGTACTATCAAATAAACTGGTCGCAAAGGGAGATTGATTATTACTCAGAATTATATCATATTAATTTCTTAATTAATAAACTAATTGCTTCGTAATGAAATGACCAAAAGCATACATCTATTTTTCATCAATGGTATGTGTAACTCTGGTTTTACTTCTTAATTGTGAACGCCTGTTGAAGTAGAATGAGTAATTAGACGTGACAAGACAACCATACATGGCATATTTATTCCTATATCAGATTTATTTACTTTATTTGTGAATTATTTTATAGGTGGCTGGAAGAACATGAAAAATCACAGGCTGATAATGTGGACTGGTCTACACTAGAACAAGAAGATAATGTAATATGCCCAGTATGTCAAATAAGCAACTTAAAACTTGACTTTGGCACTTTGACTTGTTTGCAATGCAAATCTAAAGTTCAGACTCCAAAATCTTTAGTAGAAATTAAGAAATCCCTGGAAAATTCAATTGAAGCACATGGTGCCACATGTAATAGCCAAGTTCAATTCACTACGGTTCCAGAATTGAATGAAACTCACATATATCTCATTTGTGATAGCTGCATGGAAATGCGGTTGGTGGTGTAGTTACATTTATCAATATGATAATATTTTGTAAAGATAACAAATAATTTACATACATTCACTGGCTGAATGTGATAGTACCAGCATGTTTGACAAACTGTTATCTAACATTGAATAAGTTGTATCCCTTGTATCAAATAAATGATTGTTATTGCTATAATATGTCTCGCAAATTTTTGACCCCGCAGAGGTATGCATCGACGTTAGGATAGGAAGACCACTTACAGAAGATCATAACATTTTGGTTTCTAGCTTATCAGTTTGAATAATGCACAATACTGTAATTTATAATTTTCAGTAGCCTGCTATTATTAATTCAATTGACATAGCGTGAGCAGTTCCATTTCAGTAGTTATTGGTTATTACTCATTTTTATTGTCCTATTATTTGTAGATGCATAAGCACATGCGTGACCAACATGGCATTCTTTTTTAGTTTTTTTTTTATATCCAGTTAGTAAGAAAGACAGACAGCGACAGACTTATGAAAGACAGCAAATGATTTTTGTAATGTCAAATGCATTTAAAAATGTTACTTAATATTGAGCAGGTGTGTATGGTAACGAACGGAAACATAATTTGATTATACAATAAATCACCATTACATCACATTGAAAGTATACTAACCTATTGATTTTATAGGATTACATATTTCTTATCTTGATTTGTCTAATTTCTAGATTGCTATAAAAGTGCAAAAGGGTTCGCATTTGTTATAATTTTTAATTGTTATAATTGTTAAACCAACTTATAATAAAATTGTTTACTAATTACATTCATATGAGATTGATGTTGTTGAGTGTATTTAACTTAGCAGGTTTTATGATACTATATTAATTCGTAATAAAACTCCAGTTACAAAATAAAAAATGACCTTTATTTCAATTCATGAAGCATGGTAACAAGTTATATTGTAAATTATTATTTTTGTCATATAGTCGGAGTTAGAACATTTTATTATATGTGATTACTCTACCCAAAGATTACACTAAACGGTAACTTGTATAAAATGTCCATTAATAATAGTATAAAACAGTACCATTATTTTCACCGACAGTACCTATTACATGGGCATGGGCATCTTTGTGGATTAATTCATCATCTATAAATGGTCAACTAACGTGAATTATCCTAGGCCTGCAAACAAAAGCCCTCGATTAGTACACGCATACACATTTTTAATCGTAATCATAATCACACATTACCACAATAATTATTATGAATAAAATCAACATAATCTATGAATCCTTAATAATCTGCCCTTTGAAATAATTTTCTAAAATTAAATAGTATCTTTTAAGGAACCTGGCAATGTTACGGACCGTTTTAATAATAAAAAAATACAAATAATAATTTGTCTAGGATTAGTTATATGGGCGGTAATCGAGTAACCTTGTTTTTGCACTGTTGCCGTGGCTGAAGGGAGGACACATTGTATCTATTTCCTTACTTGAAATATCAATGTGAATTGTACCTAACAGTGCTATCTGGGATTCCGAAGATTCTCCTTTCCATTTCCTTGCTGGCCAATCTCAACACTTGCTGGAATTTTAAAATAAAAGACGACTTTCATAATTCATAATAATGTAATATAACGGAGAATATTTGAAACCCATATCAAATTATCATTTTCAAACACGAACCTTTGGAAGTTTATATTCAGAGGGTTTATTAATGTATGTAGGACCAGTAATCTAATTCTTAGAATAATAGTCGATTACATCACGCCAAATCAATCTAACAATTAAAGTTATTTGTCACGCCTACCCCATTTTTCATACACTCGCCGAATAATAACTGGGTGAAACTTTCAGTGCCCGTCTTATATTGCTAAATAACGACGGCACAGTTGGCAACGTCGACCTAGAACAACATTCTAGTTTCGATTTGAATATATTTCGAAAAATCCCACCTGAATAATCCAATCGATACATTCCATTATATAATGACATTTTTCAAACATGTGACAAACTACTAAACAAAATATCATAATCAGTATAACAGTCGTCCACGTAGGAGATTATAATCACTTAACGGTGTGCTACACTGTGAGCAATATTTCCTACCAAGGCGACCGCATATGGTAGGTTGATCACAAATAAGGCCACAACCTTAATGGAAACTCGAGCTCGCGCATAAAACGATGGACGAAATAGAACAAGAGATGCAAATAATACAAAAAAGCTTCCTCAATATCTACTCCACTCTATGTATAAGAATTAGAAAATACTTTCTTTTCTGCACTCAGTGGCTTACTAATAGGACACAATTGCTGTAACTCTCTGTTTGTAAGTGCTAATGCTGGTTTTAGTCTCACGCTGACCGCACGCGCACCGTCGGCGCTGAGGGCCGAGATATATGAAGCGTTTTTGAATGACGCTTAGCTATCAGCGCGCACGGTGGTCAGCGCTGATAGCTACGCGTCGCGCGTCGGCGCCGCGTAGCTGTCGGCGCTGACCATCGCACGAGCGCCTCTGCTTTCAGGGAGCGTTCTAGTGTCGAGCGGACGTCGTCAGCGTGAACAGTCAGTGTAAGGCGGTCAGTACGATACTAAAACGAGCCACGCTGACGAACTACGCTCAGCGGTCAGCGTGAGACTAAAAAACCAGCCTAAGTATAGTAAGTATAGTCTATCCAGAACGCTAAGAACAAATTAAGTCAAACTGGCACAAGTGAAATTAATTTTACATGATCGTTTGTAACTTGTACCAAATTGTCATAATTTGATTTTAGAGTTTCGTTTCGAATAGATTAGATATATCTTGTTCAATTACAAAACTATGTATTTGTTTAAAGCGGAATTTATTTTAAATAAGTATATGGATGTGGATGTGCTGAGATACTTTGTATCCCAGTACAGTACAATATAGCTATTGACACCTCTTGTTTTATTTTGTCGTTGTAAATGACCATCGTAGAAAAGCGTACAGTTGGTGAGGCTGCGATCACCAGCCTTATGACCAAGGGTATCGCAAGTCAAATCCTAATGGGGAATGGATGATATCATTAAAAAAAAAGCAAGTTTTTTTTTGTATGTCTTAGGGGGCAAACGAGCAAACGGATCGCCTGATGGAAAGCGATTATCGCCGTCCAAAGACACCTGCAACACCAGAGGAGTCACAAGTGCGTTGCCGGCCTTAAATATATACATGTTTAGCTTTTTGAAGAATCCATCCATTCCCCATTACTTCACCCGCAAGGTCACCTCGGTCGAGACTGATCGCTGACTGTGTAGCACAGCTCATATTACTAGTGTAGAAAATAAATCACTAACAATTTTACTAAGTATTTGTGGGTTATTGCTCGGTATGGGCAAGGCGTACTCACTATATAGGTAGACCTTGTACATCCATGAGGTCCTCTTGT
This sequence comes from Apotomis betuletana, assembly GCA_932273695.1. NCBI lineage: Eukaryota > Metazoa > Arthropoda > Insecta > Lepidoptera > Tortricidae > Apotomis > Apotomis betuletana. The sequence continues at coordinate 11,756,929 of OW026305.1, read as the reverse complement.
TGAGCGTGAGCGTGAGGCATCGTGGTGGTGGAGGCGAGCGGCACGGCGAAGGCGGCGTGGTGGTGCGGGCGCGGGCGGCGCGGCGAGCGCGCGGTGATCACGCGCGGCTTGTGGATCTCGTCCATCACGGAGGGAGCCACGTATGTGAAGCCCTGTCGACACACTCACAAATCTGAATGGCTTTTTTTTATGCATACAGTAGGAGCAGGCTGAACTCGGATTTATAATTCAAGACCGAAAAAACTACGACAGATACGTCACTGTCAAAATTGACAACATTTAAATGACATCTGAGTTTGTTTCTTGGCTTGCACCAAATGGACAATGTTACAAGTACAATACCAGATTTTGTACCTAAAATCTCCGATGTTTAAGTTTTTAGTATCTCCTCTCGTAATTATGTAATAATAAATATTTCTAGTTATTTTGTTAAAACATAGAGCTAAAGTTACCAATAAATAAATTATCTTAGCGTGTTTAAAAAATAAAAAGAAATTTACTATTGTAAAAATATTTTATCGTAGTGGCAACCTTGTGGTAGTTTTTTTGGTCTTGAATTAGAAATCGTAGTATACATTGTCTACATTCAATACAGCCTAGACGTGAGGCTCTTCTCAGTTCAGTAAACTTAACTTATAACATTATAGCAGTGCTTCGAACGATAGTGCAGAAACATAATACTAAAACTGTCAGTCGCGAAACTTCTGATTATCCTATTATTCCTACTACGTTACGGTAGAATCAAAATGAAATAATGATTTAAATCCTGAATAATTAAGTCCTATATGACAATGCTTGCTCGGTCTAGACCTACAGGACTGCTACTCAGCAAAGACAGTAGGCAGCGTTCCACTCAGCCTTTTGCGCTATGACTGCCGAATTGAGTGAGTGCCATGTATAAGTCACTGGCATAAGAGTACAAATTCCGTAGACACATATGGTGTGTCACTAGTATAGGCTTCGTAATTTTCCAATAATTTATTTTGCCTAGATCACCGCTACCGCCAGCTACGCTACTGATTATTATGGTGACAATTAATCGAACTTTGCTGACCTGGAACATGAGGTTGGCACTTTCACTAAGTGTGGACTCGTCGGGCGAATCAATGGGGGTCTGCAGTGTAAAACGGGTGTCGAATTGCGAAACGTCGTCTTCACCGGTCTGGAAATAAATGGTTCTTCATTACAATGCGGTATTTGATGATAGCTCAAATCAGCCGCTCTTGTCTAGAACGATCTGTTAGTATGAAGTTTCTAAGAAGATACTGGCTTGTGACATAAAAAAAAACAGTAGTCAATACAATAATGTTATGCAAGAAACACATGATTTTATCAAGATTTTCGATTAGGATTTTCGTTTTTGCAGCCTTTTGTTTGACTTGCAATATTCGTAAGTACATATTTGTTTAGGTCAAATATTGCAAGTCAGATGTGGTGGTTCTCGTTATTAGAATGCGCTACGTGATAAACGTTAAGTGATATAATGCAATATTATTACGATATACGAGATTTAGGATTGATACTGGACAAACAACTTGACTTCAGGCAGCACATAACAAAGACATGTAAAAAAGGTTTCTAAAACGCTAGGTTTCATTATGAGACTCTCTTGTTCTCGTTATTAGAATGCGCTACGTGATAAACGTTAAGTGATATAATGCAATATTATTACGATATACGAGATTTAGGATTGATACTGGACAAACAACTTGACTTCAGACAGCACATAACAAAGACATGTAAAAAAGGTTTCTAAAACGCTAGGTTTCATTATGAGACTCTCTTCGCAGTTTTCCACTATCAATGTGGCTATTATGCTGTACAACGCTTATATTCGTAGCAGGCTGGAATTCGGAGCGTTGGTATGGGATCCCCATGAGGACAAATATGTCCTCATGGTGGAAAAAAATCAAAAGAAAGTTGCTAGACACGCGTATAAGCGATTGTATGGGCATTATCCATTCTTGTATCCATCTCTTTTCGTGACGGGTATGGTCGGATTTCACACGCTTGAGTTGAGGCGCAAACTACTGCTTATAGTACATTATTATTGTCTCCTCAATAATAAAGTGAATAATCCGTCTGTGTTACAACGCATCGGTCTGCTGGTACCACGGGCGTTCGGCGCGGTGCCGGCGCGGAGGCCTCGCCGGCTGCTGGCGGGCGCCCCAACGGCGAGAGCGATTACGATCCTAAACCGCGTTATGCTTGAAGCCGAGAACGTTGATATGTTTGCTGATAGTGTTGGTGCATTTTGCAGGAAAATCATTGCCTACCTAAGCACTACACATGTTGATATACTACACGTGTCTTATGATATGACTTATATCGTCTTGTTATCTTGTTTATTAGATGTTACTGTTTTTACTTTTATTTTTATTGTTATCTTGTTTGATGTTTAAGTATGTACCTGTACCTACCTAATTGTGTTTCTTTTTGTATACCATACAAATGTTTTGGTCATGTGTACTGTGAATTTGTATGTAATAAATAAATAAATGTAACCAAGTATTAAGACGAAGTATTTAATGTAGGTTCGGTTGTGTTTGGTCTTCATAGTGAATAGATGACGCAGCAGTTGATGGATGTTGTAAATGTACAGTAAGTATTAAAAAACGTCACGAAAAACATTCCGACGCTCAAACTTATTCGTAGCTCCGGAAGAATGAATCGCTTTAAATGCTATTTTCACTCTTCAATCAAGTTTTAACTATCCGGTTCTTATTGTCTACGTTTGTTGGAAATGAAAGCGCTTGTCTCCAGCTGTCAGAAAGTCTAAGGATCGGATTTTAGCCACTAAAGCTATGCTAAGATTTTGAATTTTGGTTAAGTAAATGTTTAGTAGCTTAGTAGCCTTGTTCTATTTTATGAGGTTCTCATGATGACCTATTCTTATCTTTTTATAGGTTTTTCTGTGCGTTTAATTTGTAGAAGGCACCCCTGTTGCTGCGTTTCTGACTACTTTGCGTGTTACATGAACCAGGTCGGCAGGCGGCCCCAGTCAATGGACGAAAATGTCGTCCCACTAGACGTGCTTGAAAAAGGCGTCGCCGCGCACGACCTGCGCGCTCACGGCGCCAACACGCCAAGTCTTGGACCGCTTCATGAGGTCTTCAGTGGAGAGGCAACATTAATTTACCACTAGGTTTGATGGGCGTCTTCAGCTCGCTAGTGAAGACTTCGCCCACTGGACGTTCTTCAAAAAAGGGCGTGGCCGCGCACGGCCCGCAGCACCGTAACGTTGCTTATACGACCTATTCATAAGTTACGTGAGATAGGCTGGCAGAATTAGTTTACTCACCAATCTAGGTTTGATAGGCGGCTCCAGTCGGCGGGCCAAGACGTCATCCCACTGGACGTGCTTGAAGAAGGCGTGGCCCCTCACGGCCTGCGCGCCTGCGGCACCTAGGCGTTGAGTCTCTGACCGCTTCATGAGGCGCCGGATCAGTTCGCGGGCGTCTTGTGTGAGGTAGGCTGGCAGCATTAGTTTACCCTTTAGAATTTTCTCTATAGTCTTTGTACGATTGTCGCCGGTGAATGGCGGCTGAAACGAAATGATATATTAGTACCAGTAGTACACATTCAGCCTACCCGGCGATAATAAGTAGTTTGCGCATAGCAGTGCCTGTAGCAGAAATTCATAAGAAAGTGTAAGTAAGTTACCTTATAACTTCAGTATTTATTTTAAAAGACATGCGAAAGGGAAATTTACAAATTCTGATCGACAGACACAATGTAATAATAATAATGAAAGGTAACCAGCTGGGATTTTTCATACATTGAAGTATAAGTAAAAATAAAATAAATAAATAAAATAGTTTATTTCAGACCAATGATCCATAAGATGTTAGTAACAATTTTAACTTAATAACTATGTTAGTAGGTACAGAAACAATATGACATAAGAAAAAAAGGCAAGTCAGTCCGCGACTGGTTGCGGCCTCATCCTATTTGGCCCTACCGATGGCCACTTCCACCCAATATTTAGTTAAGGGGCAGTCCAGCCTCTCCGACAATGCCCTGAGGAGGCTATTGCCGCTGCCTCGCACTCGCCTGAGTAGTGATCCAACACGTAAAGCCAAAGGACCATGCGCCAAATTGGACCAAGAACCAACAGCCATGAGAGTTAAATCATTAGATAGATATTTAAATTTACTTCATTTTTTTTATGGGCAAAGGTGAATTCCATTGCATAGCTGAGATATTGCACATGTGGCAGAAAATGGAACTAACTAACTCATACTGGACAAGTGGACAGTGACCAATGGATAGATAGGGGCGCCAGAATGATTGTTCATCGCTGAATGTAACTATATTTGTGTAAAACTGAAAAGTAACTAACTATATATTATACACTCCTACACGCACAATATGAGGATTATTCATTGTACAGTGAAACCTGGATAACTGGGACTTGAAGGGACCAGCAAATTTGTCTCACTTAAAGAGGTATTCCACTTACCCAGTGTCTCAGATATACAGGTATAGATTAATGTCTGTCCCATTTACATAGGGTTCCATTAATAGAGGTAAAAAAAACCGGATATTTCACTTACAGAGGTGCGATAGGTGATGTATTTCATAATAATTATACATGAATTATAATCGTTGGCAGTAATAAAAAGGTAGGTAGGTACTTCATAAACGAAAATCATTAACACTTTTATAAACAGTACAAAAATACAACAGAATGCGTCAATTAAATAAACTTGTCATTTTATATTGTCCTTTTTAGGGGTCAGCTATTAAGATATTATTTTTTAATTTCTTTAAATTTAATCTTAGGTATAATGTTGGTTACAATTTGTTGAAATTTCAAAATTGGTGTGCAAAATAATAGTGCTTTTACTCACTCGCGTTTTGAAATAAAATGAAGTCCCTGTTAGAGAGGATTGACGTTGTCAGTTATAGAGGTTGAAGTCTTTAAATTCAAAGATAACCAATTATTAAAAGTATAACTTAAAATGTAGTCTCAATAACAGAGGTAAAATACGCCCGCTGTCTCAGTTATGGAGGTAATTATGAAGACAAAATCGAAAAAATGAATCCCAGTTATAGAGGTCTGTTTTGTCCCACTAACAGAGGTAATTCAGTGGTAAAGTGTCGGGACAGCAGCACGAGTTCCGGCTATGGAGGTTTCTCACTTATCCAGGTCCCACTTATCCAAGTTTCACTGTAATAAAAAGGTACCAGTAATACTACTAGCCACTAGATTGCTTTTGGTAACTACGGCTACCTGTCACCGCTCTTATTTTATTATATGAATAGAGTCCAACTCAAAATTCGAAGCAATTGAGTGGCTAGCTTAACTTACGATATCGTCAATTTAAAATAATTTTAGCGTTGCATTACTGGCGCTACTATCAATGTGGATGTGGTTATTAAGTATGTATTTTTTTGTTCCGATTTATGCCACATCTAAATACAAATACGGATATCTCAGATCTACAATGGAATCCAGCTTGGTGTCCATAGTAAAAAATTAAGCTTTAATACCTACTAAATTAACTCTCATCTCTGTTGGTTTTTGGTCCAGCCGCCATACAAATTTGCCCATGGCCCTTTACTATTGCTGACCCTATTAGGATTTTTCACCACTGTTCTACTACGCGCGTCAAATAAAGATATTACCTGTCCAATGAGCATATCATACATCAGTGCTCCTAGACTCCACCAATCTACGGCTTTTCCATGCCCACTCCTTGTCAAGATTTCTGGAGCCCTAGAAATAGCAAAAAATAAAAATATATAACTGCCAAGTATAGGAATTATGGCCTATTCAAAAGGTACTATGCGCGGGTGGCTACCTGACACCACCAACAGCGTCAACACATTGCAGTAATAATGTGACCTAGTTGTTAAGTTTATTATATTGTACCTACTTAATATTATGTTACATTGTAAAGTAGTTATTTATGGGCCTTTGATGCCTGAAATAAATAAATTGAACTGAATATCCTTGCAAAATTGATAAGTAGGTATCAAAAACATTTCTTATAAATGTAAATTTGGCATGTAAGTTTAATATGGGAAAATAATAAATCGTAACTGTTGACGATTAATAATTTAAAGCCAGTTTTGATTTCATGATAAGCCATTCTTCCAATCACATTGACAAATCAGTCCAGTGAAAAATAATCTTTATCATGCTTCTATATCAAACTAAAATATATTTACACAATCTTATAGGTATGATAAATTTGATACATGAATAATCAAAACATATACTTACATATACTCTATCGTCCCACAGAATGTGTGTGTGACAATGCCTTCTTGGATGTGTTCTTTACATAATCCAAAATCTGTAAGTTTAACATGGCCCTGGGCATCCAATAGGACATTTTCTGGTTTCAGATCACGATAAATTATGCCTAAGCTATGTAAATGTTCCAATGCCAATATAATTTCTGATAAATAAAAGCTGAAATAAAATAAATATGTTATTATCATCAAATTTAACAAGCACAAAATAAATTATGGTAAAAAATGCAGTAAGTACACATGTTAAATACTTAATTGGTACAATCTTATACTAAACTAGAAGGCTCCTGCAAACTACATCTAAATGGAAGAAAAACGCATAGGCCTCTTTTTTACTTCTCACTACTCGGGTAAAAATAAAAAGTACTCTATGACCATCTCCAGTATTCAATGTAAAAATTTTTTTTTACAATTTTATATTAGTAGTAGATGTATATAATCATAACATTGTTTTCAGTAACTAGCTGGAGGTTGTGTTAACAGGTTAAGGCTGCCTGTCCATAGAAGCGGAGATTTGTAAAATTGACCAATCACATTTCTCAGATTGAATGCTCTTCTTTCGAGCTTTACAAAGACGCAGCCTGTTTGGTTAATTTTCTCTGATCTGCTTCTGTGGACACTCGGCCTAAACATACTTATGTGAGGTGTGAGGATCTATTCAGTTTTAGTTATAGAACTTTTAGTTCATATTTAGTTTAATGGCCTCATTATTTATTAGCATAAAAACTAGATAATTATACTAACCAAGCAGTGTCCTCTAGGAATATACCTTCTCTCTCAAGGTGCATGAATAGCTCACCACCACTTAAGTATTCTAGAATTAAGTATAATTTACCACCTGTTTGAAAAGCATATACTAGTTCCACTATAAATGGGTGCTGAAATAATAAATTATACATTATACATATTTTTCTTCATAACAACAAGTACATAAACATGTTTCAATTTACACAAGTACCTTCACAGCTTCCAAAATATTTCTCTCAGCTTTTGTGTGTGCAGTGTCCTTTTGGTTTCGCACTATAGAAGCTTTCTTGAGAACTTTCATAGCAAAATGGGCACCAGCATCTGTTCCTGTTATTTTACGAACTTGGAACACTTTACCATAACCACCCTTTCCCAATACTTTCCGCAGTTCGAAATCTTGGGGACCAAGACGTTTGCATTGTCCAGGGTTAACATTGTCCTCAGATAGTTGGATAGTCTCAGATCCTTCAGACCTGAAACATTAAACACCATGCTGCTACAAATGTATGTCTATATGGTGTTGTCAGTTAGTTACATATTATTCATTCATGCAATAAAAAAAGGTATTAACATAAAATTTCACTTACTCAACAATGCTATTCACGTGTAATTCGGGTTCGTAATCGACCTGCAGTCAAAACAAAGCGAGTTAATTGTTTTATGATTATAGGAATCATACATATTTTTAAAACTAATGATTGATTATAGCAGATAGGGATTAATAAATATTACAGTAAACCAATATACTGTACTCCAATTCATAAAAGTACTCGCTTTAAAACTACGACGAAATTTATCCTTGAGTTGTAATTGAGAATTTACTTGGTCATGCTTTTAGGTTACCATTACAAGGACTTTGTTGATTAATGCAATGTGGCATAAATACCTCATCGATTTCGATAATATCGTCCTCGTCTGAATCTCCAACAGTAACAGTATCCACATCTAAATCCAAATCAAAAACACCTGCCATATACGATGACATTTCTGTAATATCACATCAGCGAATACTCCGTTGTGAAAGAGTGTAATAAAATAAATTCCGTGTAGACAATTGTATTAATCGTTTTGAATGAGATGTGGTTAACACACTAAATTAAATTTTAATTCAAGTATACAATGAAAAAGTAATGCAACTTCTGTTCTGTCACGCAAATGTGAGCGAGAGAAGAGAACCAAAAAGTCTGGAGAGGACGAAACTGAATGAATGAAGTTGCTAAAGTCACACACGAGTCAATGACCATTCGATGACTCTATCGAACTTATTGTATCTATAGTACGAGAAGGCTGAACAAAATAATATATTTAATTGGCTAGATGGCGCTATTATAGCATTAATAAAAATGTATCGTAAGTGGTTGAAACATTCACAAGAAATTTATGTTGTTACTTATACACGTAAATAAATTTCAGTTGTGTAATTCAAGTGTAATTATTCTTTAATGCTTATTGACGAGAAAGTTCGTTACAGCGAGAACAATCATAAAATAATTGATTGTATAATTTTTCCTTAACATTTGACAAACTTGTTTGTTGGTTTACCGAGCAATTTCCGGTGTTACACTCACCATTCATTTTATAGTCTGTGGTGTCATTTTGAAACTATATACAAACACAAAATATAAATTTTCATATTTTGAAGACACAGTTTCTTAAAAAATATTCGTGGCGTTATACGATAAATCCATTTTAATACGTATGTGTTCAATTAAATTTAATTTGAATACTGTTATTTAGTCTTTGATTAATCTTAAACACTGTAATAATATTTTATTTTACGCCGGAATTGGAATTTGAACGTACTTAAATGATACGATTGTTGAACGTTGATCAAGGGTGTAAACATGTATTTAATGTGGTTTTACTATTTTGATTAATTAGAACTTCTTGTATATTGTGAAGTTTTTTCTCCTTTGAACAAATGTGTGTAAAATGTAATTATGCAATTCAAATTTCAACCACTTTTTAGTTTTTAAAGTGAAACCTTTCAATGGCTAGTGACAGCGACAAAAGTTCGAATAATCTTGATTTGGATGGATATTTAAAAGGCAACAAGAAACAGGGAAGCGGTGGAAGTACTGGTGAGTTAATTTTCATACTTATTGATGCTTATTTCAGTACCGAAAGCGTAGATATTTTCCTAACCTCTTTTGTTCAGCCTGATTAAGTCATCAGTGACTATTTCTTACACCTACATGTTTTATTTCTTTGGACTGGTGAATTAAAACAAAATTACTGGTATCTTACATTTTATTGGCTATTATTTGAATTATTTATTTTTAGAATTTTAATCAAAACAGTGTCAAAAATTCTTCTTTTGTAAATAAAGTAATAGTTACTTATTATATTCTTCTAATTAATAAATAAATAAATATTAAGGGACAATCATACACAAATCGACCTAGTCCCAAACTAAGCAAAGCTTGTACTATGGGTACTAGACGACGATATACATAATATATAAATACATATATAGATAACATCCATGACCCAAGAACAAATATTTTGCACAAATATTTGCCCCGGCCGGGATTCGAACCCGGGACCGCCGACTCAGTAGGCAAGTGTCTACAAACCGAGCCAAACGCGTTGTCAAAACATTATTTCACTTCAATATTGTTAGAATTGAAATGTATGAAGTTTTTAATTGGTTCTAAAAATGCATTTTTTTATCATTAATTCTCTTTTTGCTTACTATAGTACAAAACCGCCTGTCTCCTCAATAGAATCAACTAAAGACTGACACCTTTCTACAGTAGTATTGCTCCATGCTGTCTGTACCGTGTGCCACAATTGAGTCTGTCGTTTTCGATCAGCTTCAGCATTCTTAATATCTGTCTATAAGTTCTCCATTGGGATTTAGGAAATTGTGCTGGCCAAGGTAAAACATCACCTTTTTCGGATTCTAGTCTCTTTTTCAAACTTTTACTGGTGTGTTTGGGGTCATTATCCTGATGGAAACTCCACTTTAGCGGCATGTAGTCATTAGCATATACCTTTTTCAAATAGTATTCTTTATTCATTATGCCCGCAATTACAATGATAGGCTTGGGCCTTTTGACCACCATTGTTAGAAAAACATCCCCATATAATAAATAAAATAAAATAGCCTTTATATCTCACGAACAGTAATAATAATTATAACATAAAACCCTTAAAAACAGACAATAATAATATGATTAATTATAGTTTAAAAAAAATTATAAAATTACGTGAGGACCTTCCATTTCTGGATGAAGGCCTCCTCCATCTCACGCCAATCATCTCGATGTTGTGCACGCCGGACCCAGAGATTCCCGGCCACTGACACAACAATTTTCAGTGCCAACTTTGAATGATGGTCTCAATGCTGTCAATGTATTACGAAAAATTGTTCTTTTTAATGAACAGTTTCACATGCAGGGAAATTATGACAATACTTTAATTAAAATTCAGCGTGAACTACAAAGTGCGTACGTACTACAGAAGTGTTTCAAACAAACTAAGATAACAGATTTTGTTAATGTAGATAAATGATAATTATATGTAAGTAATGTTTTTTTATTATAATTTTCATGTGAAATAAATAAAATGTAGTTTTATTTTATACATGCGTATATTAATCACACATTCAATAATAGGTATTAGATACTTAATAACAACGTCATCGGCTGTTACGACTATCGGTTTTTACGACCAAATATGAGTAGTCCCTTCAATGTCGTTATAACAGATTTTGACTGTATTACTATTAATTTTAATTTTTAACACCACACTAGAACCCTCTATAAGGTAAAGGCCTCCTCTAGAGATCTCCATATATTTCTGTTCTGTGCCCTCCATATCCAGTTAGGACCTGCTAACTGGACAATATCATCTGCCCAGCGTGTCAATGGCCTACCCTTTTTTCTCCCACCTGCCGGACCTTTCCAGGATGTTGTAAGGAAGGTCCACCTTTCGTCTTGGAGTCTGGTTACATGGCCAGCCCACCTCCATTTGTGTCTCTGTGCGTGGTTAAGAGCATCTATTACTTTAGTTTTATTTCTAATAATGGAGTGGTTGATCTTATTTATTTTTCTTATTTTTAGAAGACTCCGCTCCATTCCTCTTTGGCATGTCACGATCATACGTTTTGCCTTCGATGTGAGTTCCCAAGTTTGGCATGCATAGGTCATCATGGGGAGTAAACACATATCCATGACTTTCTTTTTGAGATTGAGAGGAAGGTTGCTTTTTAGGGTTCCTTTTAAACTCCAGTACTTATTCCAAGTGTTTTTAATTCTTCTTTCTATTTCCAGTTCGTTTGATTTTGGGTTGAAACTTATTTGTTTTCCCAAATACACATATTGGTCGACATACTCTATATTTGCGTTATCTATATGTATAGGTTTTTTGATGCTATTTGTCATGATTTTAGTTTTGCTGTAGTTCATTTCTAGGCCCATCGTTTTGCTCTCAACATTTAATGCATTCATCATGTATTCTAGATTGGAACTGCTATTTGCAAATAAATCGGCGAATCTGAGATGTGTCAGGTTATTTCCGTTGATGTTTATACCATGAGTTTTCCAATCGAACTTCCTGAAGATTGATTCCAGCACAGCTATGAAAATTCTTGGCGATAACGGATCGCCCTGTCTTACCCCTCTTTCAATGGGGAAGGAAGGGCCGATGTTGTCTAGTTGTATTTTGCTCGTACTATTTTTGTAAATATTTTTAATTAATGTTATGTAGGTTTTATGTTCGAATCCCGGCCGGGGCAAATATTTGTTCTTGGGTCATGGATGTTATCTATATATGTATTTATATATTATGTATATCGTCGTCTAGTACCCATAGTACAAGCTTTGCTTAGTTTGGGACTAGGTCGATTTGTGTATGATTGTCCCTTAATATTTATTAATTTTTATTTTATGTACTTGTTGGTCCTGTAGTGTTCTTCAAATGGCGGAATGTAGTAGGGTGTCGAATGCCTTTTTGTAGTCGATGTAAGCAATGTACAGTGGTGTGTTGAATTCTTGGTGCTTTTCTATGATTTGTTTAGTGTCCTACCGAAACACGTTTTTCTGCCGAAACCGAAACCGAAGGTTCGATTCTGATTACAGTTTCGGCCGAAACCGAAACCGAAACCGAATCTTTTATAAACGTGATTAAAACGTTTTATAAAATGTCAGCGGGCTGTTCTTTCTAGATCTAATAATGAATATAATGAAAAATTTCGCTGACCGATGGAGCTAAGTGTTCCAATTTCAGTTTGGTCCAAAATTCTTTCGTATGTACGGACGATTGGATACTTTTCTATTCTCGCCTGGAAGTCGTATTTCTTAACCGATGCTCATGAAATTTTGTACTTAGATTATTTTAGTCGATTAGAGCAATTTTTAAAATGTACAGATGGATATAGAGTTAGGTGGGGGTAGACAAAGTAAAAAAAATACAAATTTCAGCAATTCACGTTTCACTTTTGTTTAATTGAAATTTTAACATTGACACTGGGTCTAAATTATATTACCCAAAAGGTGAAAAGCTGTAAACTGTACTGAGGCAGCGATCTGTTAATTGTAGATGGTATAAAATGAAACAAGTTTAAAAACCTAGCAACAAAATAATTGGTTGAGTTTTCATTTTTATAGTTGCAATCAGGCAGCCTACTAACGCTAATTCAGACGTAGGTACTAATTTTATTACATACACGCTGCAATGACGAATCCTAAAGTAATTTTATGAGATACGTAAACCTCCTCACTTTTATCCTAAATAACCAATATCGCCGTCAATTTCTTTGTTAATTAAGAAAATTTGCGTTAAAAATTACACTATGAGTATCAACTCTGTTCATAACAAAAACTAAATTAAGTAAATTTAAAGTAAATGTAAATTTTTAACCGCAAATCTTCGCTATTTTGAAAAATTCGAAAAACTGCGTCGACGAAAAAATACGATTATACTTATCGAACATATTCACAAAATTTCATGACAATCGGTTGAGAAATGCGACATTAGGGCGAGGCAACAGTCGGTAAGCGCATAGACATCGAAACATCCGGGCATACGAAAGAATTTTGGGCCACGCTGAAACGAAAATGCTTTGCTCGCTCGGTCAGTTAAACATTATTCGGGGAACAAACACAACCGTCACCTCACTGAGCAAAGTGATTTTAGCGGCCGGCGGAGTCAGGCGAGCGACGCCATATTGCCAGCCGTGCCAACTGCCTTTAGGCGACGTTAGCCGAACGACCCGACAGTAAGATGTTGTAAGTTTCGGCGTGGCCGAAAGGTTCGGCTGTTTTTTGGCCGTAACCGAACCTTTGGCCGAAACATGATTTTTAGGCCGAAACTGGCCGAAACCGAAACCGAAACTTCGGTCGATCACTAAAATTAATTAATTTTAACATGGGGCCAGTTTTGGTGGGCAAATTAGAAAAAAAATTGCAAAGTATATCGTGTGATATATCAAATGAAAGGGTATATGAACATCTCAAATATATATATTTCATAAATTTAAATTAAACGGTTTTGAAGTTATTTACGAAAATTAGCGAAAATTGACGATTTCCCCACACACCCCTTATCTCCTAAAATACTGGGCCTAAAAATTAAAAAAAAAAATACAGAAAATAGTTCAAAACATATTCTATTCTTTTCTTTTGTCATACATATTTGGCGGAAAATTGTAAAGTTTTTGAGAGAACTAACCTTTAACAGAAAAAAAGATTAATTATTAAAAACGTTAGTATTTGGTAACAGATTGCGCTAATTCTATAAGTGATATCGCTTTTGTATGTATAAACGGTTTATAGTGAATTTATCCAGGATTATTTCGTTCCTACACGCTTTATATGTATCAATACCGCCCTACCTCCGGGATACATTCGAGGGCGCGGGGGGTGACGCTCGCCGCGGGGAGGGGGGAGAGTAAATAAAATTAAACTTTGCTCTATAATCTACATATCCTGAAAGATAAAAGTTGTACTTTAATTTTGCCAAATTTTCCATACATTTGAATCTAATTTTCTTTAACTTAATACCAGTATACTCCTACTATAAGTTACATTGTAATTCTTTTTTATGTATTTCATGACCATGGAATCAATGTCCTTCAGTCGAAAATATAAAATATCATTGAACAGTAACATGTTACATTGTAAACATCTGTAGTATTACCATAGTCCATGGTATTACGCGTATCCGAACGCGTACCATAGGGTTGCCAGATCGAATCACCCTATTATCGGGAGAAACTTTTTTTTTGGGATTTTGTGACTGGTCGGGCGAAATAAAAATTGAATCTGAAGTAAACATATTAAAAACAACAATTATCATTATTATTACCTCGTCCACTGCCGATAGAAATGTTCTACACAAATCATCAACAAAAATGTAAAAATTTATTTTTTATCGTGCATCGTGTATTTAGTGTTACTTTTTAGGGTTCCGTACCCAAAGGGTAAAAACGGGACCCTATTACTGAGACTTCGCTGTCCGTCCGTCCGTCCGTCTGTCACCAGGCTGTATCTCAAGAACGGTGATAGCTAGACAGTTGAAATTTTCACAGATGATGTATTTCTATCGCCGCTATAACAACAAATACTAAAAATAAAATAAATATTTAAGGGGGGCTCCCATACAACAAACTTGTTATAGATTATGATACGGAACCCTTCATGCGCGAGTCGGACTTGCACTTGCCCAATTTTTTACATAATATTTATTGTTTGCCCTCTTGCCCTTTTTCACTAATTAAAGAATACTTGGGGGAAGAAACAGTCGAGAACGATGTGTATAAACCAGTTACGTTATGTTTGGACCACATTTGTATACGACACCATTAGGTCTAGCATAACTATGGTTCGCGACTCATGTCGCGCGATATAGCATCACCCGTCACTCTCTCACGATACTGTACAGAAAGGGATAGGTAGCTATCTCAAGCGAGAAAGAGTCGCGTGCCAAAGTTGTGCTAGAGGTGCTAGTTACCAGGTGTAAGCCTAACGTAAACGTACAGTATGGGAAATTAACAGTTATTTCCTTTGAAAATTATAGTTTTATAATATGAAGTTGTTTTTCGGGAGATTTTTTACATTGTCGGGAGTCGGGAGGACATACAAAATTTCTGGAGAATCCCACCATATTCCGACCATCTGGCAACCCTACGTACCACCGCAACGACTTGACAGACGTCAGTTGCGTCGTGACTTGTAATAAAATTTTGTAACGCGGTTCAAATGAGAAATTACATTGTACATTTTTGTTACCACCCCAAGTGAAGATAAACGTAAAATAATCTGAAAAAAGTACGTCAAAATGATCTTTACTTTAGAGGAAAGCACAACAGAAAGAATATCTCCTCTTCTGGAGAAAATAATAAGCACAATACAGTTTCAAAACAATGCATATGAATCCACACAAAAAGATTATATGTTTTTATTGATCGTAGTTTTAATGATAGAAAATGGATTTCTGCCAGTTAATAACGGCTCAGAGTTGGTGCGTGAAGTCGAATCTATTGATATAAAACAGTTGTCCGAGTGGAAGAACAACTCCGCAGTCTATGAAGCAGTATTTTCTATGCCTGGCATGGAGAACTTTCCACTCAAAGTTATAATGAGCCCACTGGGAGCAATGGCATTGCTTAATGTTGTGATTCTGGATTTAGACTTTGAAACATATTCAGTTTGTTTGCCCGTCAGTAGATATGTTGTCTCACCACAAGCATCAAAGATTCCAATGATTTTCCGGGACTTGAAACATCTGTCTAATCTGTTCAAAAATAAAATATTATCTGTAGTTAAAAGTATTGTACTAACACAACTAGGATATCCAAGTGCCAGTTTGATTGGGGTGCCTGAAGAAGTGTTTATAAAAATTATGTTACAGCTCCCTGTTTGTGATATTATTCAGTTATCAACACTAAGTAAAAGGATGAAGTATTTAATAGAAAATGAGACATTGTGGCATGCATTATGTAACAGAGACTTTATTAATTTGCCTACATCTGACTCTAAAAGTTGGAAAGAAATTTATAAGGAGCTGTATATTGCAAAACAAAATTTAAATGTAAACCGACCGCCGCGATTGGCAGGGAGTATGCATGATAATATGGACTATTCTGATTTTGTATCTTATATTGATAACCCCATGTGGGATATAATTATATAAATTATACATTTTGTGTTTTTTTACTTCATTGACCCCCCCCCCCCCCCCCCCCCCTCAATCAAAATAATAAGACAACAGGTCATAAGACATTTCCATTCACTGTTTGTGTATTGAATGAATGATTTCCTGTATTGTGATTGTAGACAATTACTATAGAATGGTGGAAATGTATCACAATTACTTACTGTGAACCTTTTAGATTAATTTGCTAGTATAGTGACATATGAACAATGCATGATGCCCTGGGCTAGTGTCATAATACAGTTGTAGTGAGGCCATGTTCAGTTTTTTTTTATTTACAAACTCAGGCTATTGACCACCTGATCGAAAATGATATAATATATATAAATGTTGAGATATTTATGAGTGCCTTGTTCGCTTATCATCTGATGGCAACTGTACAAATTGGTGTGTAAGAGGGAGAATATAGGATCTTTTTGGAATAATTTGTCATTTTAAGTTTCATCTTCACTCTAGTTCACTGCTATAGCTATAGACTGGTAGTTCAAATCAAAATTTTCAAGTCTAACGGCATTTTGTGAGCCATTTTGGCAACATGACTTTTCTGATGTAAAAAAGCCTGCTGAATTCGATTCTGGATGTTGCCAAGCCGAATTTTGCCCCCCTCCCCCCATTTCCCCCCTTTTTACCTCAAAATATGCCCCTAATCACGGTTTTTACGGTTTTATACAAAAAGTATTACAGCTAGAAAAAAAATGTCAAAGACAAGAATGATCTCTATAAAATTTCCTACAACATGGTGTATTAAACGTTTTTAGTAGGCCTTATGGTTTGTGAGCAATATCTTCCCGAACTTCATAGACTGGTAGAAAATTCTAAATATCGGCTTCCTTTACCGTGCTAACGGCATTTTGGGATCCATTTTGGCAACATGACTTTTCCGATGTAAAAAAGCCTTTTGAATTCGGTTCTGAATGTTGCCAATCCGAATTTTGCCCCCTCCCCCCTTTTCCCCCCCTTTTGACCTCAAAATATGTTCATAATCACGATTTTTACGGTTTTATACAAAAAGTTTTACAGCTAGAAAAAAAGTGTCAAAGACAAGAATGACCTCTATAAAATTTTCTATAACATGGTGTATAATTTTTTTTTAGTAGGCCTTATGGTTTGTGAGCAATATCTTCCCGAACTTCATTATTTTTTAAAAAATTGATAAACTTGGTCGAGGCAGTGAAATGCACTTATTTTAGGATAATTGGTATCGCACAGAATCCAGCCGCTCTGCAGCGCTTGACGCTGACATCCAGTTTGCATGCTGCTTATTATCTGTCAAGACTCACGAGACTTTCAGTCATAAGCAGTCGTCAGATTTACACGCAGAACCGTACCCAAGTCGGGCTAAAAGGGCCGTAGAAAATAAAAATGCTTTGCTTCTGACCATGAAATCCTTCGAAATGCTCAGTTATACGCCAGATTCTCCAGAAACGGGCCTTAGAAATGCAGTTACCCAGGATCTTGCAGCAGAAAACAATAAAGTGTCACTTCTCACTGCCAAGCAGCTCCTTAAAAATGACTCAATACCTTCAAACTAGGTTGGGCTCGCAGTTTTTATCCCGCGAACGCGCGAGCGGGACTAATGTCGTCGTAGTGCGAGGAATTGCAGACGAGACTAAGGTTCAAGCGTCACCAACTGAGGTCGATACCTCAACATACGAGCTATTCATGAGGAAACCGACACTCGACATGTGCTCCACACTGTGCATAGCCCACCCAGAAGACAGGTTATTAGTGTTGTTGTTGCTTATCATTCATCATCATGACAAAATTAAGGGACTGGTTTAGAACGTTAAAATATTCTGGCGTTTTACTCAGGCACTGGCGATTCGAACGGCTTTATTGCAGGTAACAAAATAATTAAATTGATCATTTGCGTTTCTAAAACATTTACCTAGACACTCCTTTGATTAAAAGTATTCCGTTTTCCGATATCGAAAAGCGCTGTGAACTACTCAATGAGATAAACATACACCCCATGAGCGAAAGGCTGAGAAGTTCCTGTCCCTGCTGTACAAGTCGAGTATGTGACGATGCAGGCTATGCTTTGTTTGGCACCACTCCAGCGCCTGAGCGTTTGCCCCCCACATCAGACGCAAATATGGTAGATTTTGAACGACCTGCCTTGTACAGGTGTTGAAGGTCGGACCTTAGTTCATTTTGAACTTTGCGTTGTAGCTTGTAGACCTGCACCCCTAGCACAACTGTCGCAAACGGCCATTTCTGGCGCGAGATAATTTGCCTGTCTCTTTCTGTGCAGTAATGTAAGAGGGTCACGGGTAGCGCTATGTCGCGCGACAAGAGTCGCAAAGCATAGTTGTGCTAGACGGGCTGCTGAGCCTTTCGGAAACAAACTTCGTTACTTAGAGTGAGCCAAGCTGCTTAGCAGTGTGAATTGGCACTTTATTTTTTTCTGTTGCAAGATCCCGGGTAACTGCATTTCTAAGGCACATTTCTGGAGAATCTGGCGTAGAACTGAGCATTTTGAAGGATTTCATGTTCAGAAGCAAAGCATTTTTATTTTCTACGGCCCTTTTAGCCCGACTTGGGTACGGTTCTGCGTGTAAATCTGACGACTGCTTATGACTGAAAGTCTCGTGAGTCTTGACAGATAATAAGCAGCATGCAAACTGGATGTCAGCGTCAAGCGCTGCAGAGCGGCTGGATCCTGTCCGATACCAATTATCCTAAAATAAGTGCATTTCACTGCCTCGACCAAGTTTATAATTTTTTTTAAAAATAATGAAGTTCGGGAAGATATTGCTCACAAACCATAAGGCCTACTAAAAAAAATTATACACCATGTTATAGGAAATTTTATAGAGATCATTCTTCTCTTTGACACTTTTTTTCTAGCTGTAAAACTTTTTGTATAAAACCGTAAAAATCGTGATTATGAACATATTTTGAGGTCAAAAGGGGGGGAAAAGGGGGGAGGGGGGCAAAATTCGGCTTGGCAACATTCAGAACCGAATTCAGCAGGCTTTTTTACATCGGAAAAGTCATGTTGCCAAAATGGATCCCAAAATGCCGTTAGCACGGTAAAGGAAGCCGATATTTAGAATTTTCTACCAGTCTATGAAGTTCGGGAAGATATTGCTCACAAACCATAAGGCCTACTAAAAAAGTTTATACACCATGTTATAGGAAATTTTATAGAGATCATTCTTGTCATTGACATTTTTTTTCTAGCTGTAATACTTTTTGTATAAAACCGTAAAAACCGTGATTAGGGGCATATTTTGAGGTAAAAAGGGGGGAAATGGGGGGAGGGGGGCAAAATTCGGCTTGGCAACATCCAGAATCGAATTCAGCAGGCTTTTTTACATCAGAAAAGTCATGTTGCCAAAATGGCTCACAAAATGCCGTTAGGACGGTAAAGGAAGCCGATATTTGGATTTTTCTACCAGTCTACTAGATTTGCTTGACATCATGTATCTTTTCCTTTGATGGGATGAGATCCATTTGACTTTCATTAAAGTTACTTTTGGGTAGTTTTTCTTAGGTATTAGTTGGTTGTCCTACCATGAGTATCAGTGGTGGGATCATTTAATCTTCTCTGTGTGGCCATCATCATCACCAATGTGATCAAAAGCTAATTCTTCCAGCATATTGTTTGACGACGCGTTTGGCGCAGTTTGTAGAGACCTGCCTACTGTGCCGGCGGTCCCGGGTTCGAATCCCGGCCAGGGCAAATATTTGTGTGATGAACTCGAATATTTGTGCTAGGCTCATGGTTGTTCTATGTATTTAAATAAGTATTTATATTTATCTATATAAGTATGTATATCGTCGTCTAGTAACAATAACACAAGCCTTCTTGAGCTTAATTTGGGACTAGATCGATTTGTGTGAGGTTGTCTGATATTTATTTATTGTTTTGGGTAATTTTTTCGGTAATAGGGTGAACCTGAACAGCATCATCAGTGGGATAACAAATTTTGTAGGGGGCAACAATTTAGGTGAAGTATGGTGGGCAGCCAACGTGTAACCTAATTTACCTGATAAATTTATTTATTTACATTGTCTTCTTGCAACATATATTCAGTAAAACTAATCACAAAATATAATTTTGGCTTAGGTGACAGCGGTGAAAAAACAAATCTGGGTGTTCCCCCAGTTGGCAAGGGAGGTCGGCATTTGTCCATACCATTTGATTCTGCGACTGCTAATGGTGATTTGAGTGAGTATATTTAATCCTTAGTGTGCAATAATAAATACAACCAATGTTAATTAAAACATTGAATATGCTCCATTGAATCTAAACATTTTTTGGTTTGTACAACAGTAATTCATACTAAGTATACAGAAATATTAAATACTATCAATTATTGAAGTAAAGAAGACAATACTCAATTCGAATATAAATAGGTACCTAATACATGGTTTAGGTAGGTAGAATAAATAAATTAAAGTTTATTGATACCTTCTCAATAAACCAAGAGTTTAAAGTTCATGGCCTAAAATGTACACTTTTGAATAGATATGTTAATGTATATTATTCATGTTTACATTGCCCCATTCCCTTTACACCCTTTACATTCATTACTCAAGAGTTATAGGGTTACACTTTAGGTACACTGCTTGAGAACAATATGTACATATGAGAAAAAGTATATCTATAGATGGCGTTACTAGCGTTGATCATTCTCAATATGAGGAATGAATGGAGTGTAGCCAATGACAGTGACATTATAATTTATTGATGTTTTTTTTTAACGTTACCAGCGCATATTTTTCTTAGAATATTTTTACTTCAAACATGCTTCAAACTCTGCTCGTAGGCCCGTGCCCGTATGCCGGAGAAATATGTAAATTTTAAATATTTTCTGTACATTTTGGTATTTCTCTGTCTCTTAAGGGGCTACCCGCTCTCAATGACCTTCGATCTGTTGCGATAGATTTTCCCATATTATAAATAGCTAATCATAATAACATAGTTTTTCCACAACAAAATACCGTATCAAGTACCTTTCACATGTCACTGACTTTGAGATACAGGCCGTCAAAGTTTACGATTTTTTCGGGGAAAAAGTTGTGGAAACGGTTTTTTGCGTTTTTCTCGAAAAGTATTGAGAAAAATAGAAAAAGCTTCACAACAAATTTTGTGGAATATGGTTTAGAACAATAAAATGTAAGATATTTTCTACATATACACCGGGGATAAAAGTAGAAACGAGATTAGTGTATTTTTGGTCCTTCACCGAATATTTTTTTATAAAATACAGTCGTTAAATCAAAATTCGGGTCACTAACAAAGTGTTAAGCATAGACCATACTACAATATATATTAAATAGGACATTATAACTCTATAATCCACAAACTAGATACGATGTAAAAATCATCAAATTGGCTGATTTCTGCAGGGAGCCCCTTAAAGAAAGATATAAAAATCAAACAAACACAATGTGTTTATATTGATTTCCATATTTGTGATATTTGCTTGAAAGCTCTCGTGTCTTTCAGTTAATTTAATTACTTAATGGTTGACCAAAGATCCCGTAATGAATAATAAAAAGGCAGAAATAGATGAATTAACTGCACTCAATTGTTTTATCCGTCTCATCCACTAACTATTATACTAACAAATACATCTCCTTCGTTACATACCCCAAAAATCAACCATGTGAAATGTACAGAGGTCTATTTAATGAATGAGCGGTAAGTATTATATTATTGTTCAAAAGCTTATGTATTTAAACCCAGAATGATCAATTCTCCCTAGAATGCAAAGTAAAAAAATCGACAGTGTTTTCATTCATAGCATTTTTAATTTTCGTTTGAACTAATTCGTATTTAGTTATGTTATGCGAAAGGGAGTATTCATTTATTCATTCAGAATAGCTTCGGATTGGTTAACTCAAAATTACAGTTGTATTAGCTGCTTTGTGGCTCGACGCACGGTTAAGTAGCTATAAGGGATTATGTAGCGTAGATAGAGTTCCTGGTATAGGTGGTCGGAGGATGATACCCCGCGGAGAGGCGCTACCGGCCTGCGTTTGTAAAGGGAGAGGGGTGCGCGCGAGATGCGCTGCGCAGCCTCCGTCGTCCTCGCCTCTGTGGCGCCGCGTCCGGAGAGTTGACGCTAGCTGCGTGAGCTAGACGCCACGTTCCGTGCTCGTGGATGGCTCCGCCGCTTATGCTGATGGCCTGGTGTAGGTGAGCGGCGCCGTGGAGGGCCCGCGAGCGCCGCGCGACCGACCGCCGTGGCGGTGCTACGGACCCATGCTCACTCACAGCCGCTCCGACGGCGATTTCCCCATTTACGCTAGAGGTGAGCGTGTCCTCCGTATCTCATACGTGTTGTTGTCGTTGTGGTCTTAGATCTAGCGATTAGGTTCGAGCATGAACGAATCATTTCATCGCATTTCATTTCGTGTTTGTTTTATCGACATGTTATTATGATCGCTCCTTAAATTTTGTTATCGAATTGATTTTAAAATAAAAATGTACTATCATGTATATATCATTTACGATTGGTCGATGTTCAAATGCACTACTATTGTCTCGACGAGCAGTCTATTAAAAAAGCCTTGCTCCTTAATCTGGTTAATTCGATTAGTAGTGGCGTCAGTTGGTCGGGGAGCCCCAAGTATGAACTTTGCAAATCAATATTATAGCGTATCAGTGTTTACAGCGTGTAACGTTGAGAATGAATTGTTTCTACTATTCCATAGCGTCATAAATTTGTCAATACCTTATTAGTGCCGAATTCGGGTATTTTCGTTGTCAGTTTATATACAAGTTATGATTTATTTCGCCACAGGCTTGTACGTAAACGTTACCCTTAAATTTAGGCTTGGTCGCGTATGTTACACGCTACGCAAGCTTTAAGCTTGAACTACATGGTTGAATTATTTTCTAGGGCATTATAGTGTCTATTTATAAATAAAGGCTGCACGCTTAAGCTCACTGGCAGGCGGCTCATCCAACCACGTTAACGCGCTGCACGGTCGTCCAAGCATTTTATTAGACCTTGCCTATTGATATTTTTAAAACAACCAACGAAATTAATAGTACTTGTAATGGTTAAATCATTAAACGATGTTATACCATAATCGAATCTCTATTCACTTAATGTATTTTAATAGATCAATTTGAATATTTATATAGCTTAACTTGGGCCATTATTAAAGCAATGGTTAAGAAGTACAAATGCTTTAACCATATTACAGTTATCAAAGTAGGTGTGCTCTCGTAAGCATACCTATACATACAGAGTGAACAGTACTCTAGCTAATTAGAATGTAATGTTAATCAAAATCACTTAGGTTAAGCTACGAGCAAATTATAAGGTTTTTAATAGAACCCCCAATATTAAGTAACATGGTGAGCTTGTTACTGCTTTGCAATTTGTTAGAACGTTTGCATTTCTTTTGTTTACTATTCATGTTTTTCATAGTTTTTTCATTACTTAGACTGGGTCAGTGCTCCATGGTCATTTTGGATACCTTGTTGGTTTTGTTATGTTATGAATTTGTATAGGAGTAGCCAAAGTCATTGAACAATTATAGAGCCAACGGAGATCGTTATATTCTGTTAATCGTTATGTTATGATATGACGACGCAGTTGGCGCAGTGCTAAAGCAGCTGCCTAGTGAACTGGCGGTCCTGGGTTCGGATCCCGGCAAGGGCAAATGTTTGTGTGATGAACATGAATATTTGTGCCTTGGTCGATGTTCTATGTATTTATTTATGTATGTAAGTATGTATATCGTCGCCTTGTACCCATAACACGAGCCTTCTTGAGCTTAATTAGGGATAAGGTTGATTTGTGTGAGGTTGTCTGATATTTATTTGATATTCGCTGTATAGATATTTTCATAAATATATTTTATAATTTTAAGTAGACGTTACGATTCATACAAATAACGATTAGGTCCCAAACTAGAAGTTTCAGCCACTATGCCTGACGGTTCGGTTTGAATTGTTATTTTTTAACCCATAGCTGGTCAGTAAAATGGCGAGCTAGACAAATGTGTAGATACTTATAATAAATAAATAATAAATAGTTTAGTAGTTTTCAGAACGCAATTTACCTTGCCTAGGAAAAGCAGGTTCGAATCACGGTATGGACGATGGACATTTTATAAGTAAGAAGTGTGCATATAAAAATACGCATCACTAGTGGAAAAGCGTTAAAGAAAATCTAGCTCAATTTACTTGAACTAGGCAACCTGATTCGGTACTATTTATGGCTTCCTGTAATCGGGTACCTATTGCCAGGCATCAAGTAAATCTGTAAACTGTGGCCCTAGTGAAAAGGGGTACCTAGGTAGGTATACCTTAGTCTGATTCATAGTTGGGCAAATTTCATTTTGAATGAGAATAAGAATGAACGGCCAGACGTCATTCAGAAAATGTCAAATATGATTTATTCTAGAGCGCGTCATTCTGAGAATAAGTCATTCTGATTACCGCTAACGCGTTGATTGAGTTAGTTTGTTAGAGGTCCATTTAAAATAACGTTTTAATTGATTGGCGATTATCTTGATTAAGAGTGATTGTTTAGTATAAGTATTTTTTTTATGCATTCTACTTTAGTTATTGAAAAGTCGAAATTAAACGGGGGTGTGCCATCACAAGGTCGGCAGCGGGGTGATTGGAAAGATTTGGAAAGATGGATACCTAAGTACCTACGACGCCATGGAAATGTGGTCCTAAAAACGCTTTCTGAAGATAGTAAGGATCGCTTTTCGCACGAACAACTCGATCCTCAAAAAGAAATCGACATTATAAATTTGCGCCTATAATATTTGAAGAGTTTTTTCGATTCCTCGTGTATCTCGTAGTTAATATTTAACCAAAATGATATGGGACCATCCTGGGAGGACCTCTGTAAAAATTTCACACATAAAAATAAGTTTCCATATCGATTTATAAAAGACGAAGATGTAAAAATTGTACAGTACTTCCTCATTTTGAAGAAGGTTAAAAATATATTATAATCAAACAACTTTATTTCAACCCGTTTTTTACCACTTTCAGGGATTAATTTTCAAAAACGCTGATATTACTTTTCTTGTATTCTAATAATGTGCCTTTATAGTGGTTTGCTAAGCTGCATTACGCTAAGATTCAAGTCCAGTGCTAAAAAAAAAGTTTGATCTCTATACAAACTTTTAACCCCTTTTTCACCACATTAGGATGCAAAAACGCTGAAATTAGTTTTCTTGTTTTTTTTTTAAAAATACCTTTTTACAAAGTTTCTAATTCCTAGCTAAAAATAAAACTTATACCCGATACAACCTTTCATCCTCTTTTTAAATTTAGGGGTTGAATTTTCAAAAACGCTGAAATTACTTTTCTTGTATTCTAATTATATGCCTTTATATACAAAGTTTGAATGAAGTCCCGCGCTCAGCAAGAACGAACCTTTATCTTGAAAATTTTACATCTTTATTATATTCAGATCTAAGTAATGTTGAAATTGCTAAATGTGCTTTTTTTGCAATTGTTAACGAAATAGTAACGACCCTTCGTACGCGAGTCCGACTCGCTCTTGGCCTTTTTTTACTTTTTTCGGCTAATTTGCTCTAATTACGCGGTATCATTACAAACTCAGGTACATCTACGAACGAATTGCTTTACTAAATTCGATGAGTTTAAGAACGACGTTTATAAATACTTTGATTCGAATAATAATGCCTTTACTCAAAGTTTCAAGTACCGCAATCAAAAAAATGTTTGATCTACATACAAATTTTCAACCCCTTTTTCACCACCTTCAGGGCTGAATTTTCGAAAAACGCTGAAATGAGTTTTCTTATCTTTTAATAAAATACTTTTTTACAAAGTTTCTAATTCCTAACTTAAAATACAACTTATACTCGATACAATTTTTCATCCTCTTTTTAACCCCCTTAGGGTAGAATTTTCAAAAACGCTGAAATCACTTTTCTTGTATTCTAATTATATGCCTTTATACAAAGTTTAAAATCCCGCTCAAAAAATTTTTGATGGTCATACATACTTTCAACCCCTTTTTAACCCGTTTAAGGGATGAATTTTCAAAAACGCTGAATAAAGTTTTCTTTTATTTCATTTTAATACCTTTTTACGAAGTTTCAAGTTCCTAGCTTAAAATTAAATTCGAACCCCATGACAAACTTTCATCCCCCTTTTAACCCCCTTAGAGGTTGAATTTTTAATAACGATCAATTAATGTTATTTTTTAAAGTTTCAAAGAATTTGTAATGGATTTAAACTTTCAACCCCTTTTTAACCCTTTTAGGGGATGAATTTTTGAAAACGCTGAAATCACTTTTCTCGTATTCTAATAGTTTGCTTTTGTACAAAGATTCAAGTCCCGCACTCAAAAAAATATTTGATCTCCATACAAACTTTCAACCCCTATTTTACCACCTTAGGGGATGAATTTTCAAAAACGCTGAAATTACTTTTCCTTTATTTTAATACATTTTTACGTAGTTTCAAGTTCCTAACATAAAAAAAACTTGTACCCCATACAACCTTTCACCCCCTTTTTAACCCCCTTAGGGGTTGAATTTTTCAAAATCGCTTCTTATCTCTTGTACACTTTATAAATGCAACCTACTACTGTGCAAATTTCAACTCTCTAGCATTTGTAGTTTCGTCTCGTCGTTGATGAGTCAGTCAGTCAGTCAGTCAGTCAGGACACTTGCATTTATATATATATATAGGTTGGTATTGGTACACGTAATATACAATTTAAACTATCAGTTTTCCCAGAGATGTAAAAGGTCTCTAGGTGTCAAAGTGAATAAGATACATTAAAAAATAATGATTAGATCTAAATTCCTTAGATGCACATTATGTAGTCTCTCTCTTTCTCTCTCTCTCTCTCTCTAAGCGTCACAATAGAGTTATGACCGTTTGTTTCTGGTTAATATTTGACTTAGGTATACTCCTTTCCACTAGGGCCACTTGCGAAGTCTGCTTATAAACATAGTATTTAACGACTACGGGTAGTTACCTAAGTGTAAAAAAAGCATCAGCTGGTCTTCAAAAGAAATGTTGCGAAGATATATACCTATTTTTGCAACATTTTTTTATGGACTATTATCTGAATTTGCTACAATAGCGTGGCAAATATAAATATTTACAAAAGGTACACAGGCTACGAAGGGCATTTTACGATGGAATATATTAGTTAATTTGATTTCCATACATATATAATGTTCTCTGAGGGTACATACATATATAATGAAGAAGTATTTGTAAATGAGGTCAAAATTCATGCGAGTGACCTAATTGGTCGAGTCGAGATTGACGAATTTCACTTTCATTTAACAGACTCAATTAAACGATTGTTGATTCGCCCTTGTATTTAAGAGGTGATTGCTAAACAAACCAACTGAACGAAGCCGTTGCACAGAAAACAATTTGATAAGCAAAAGCAATACTGAAGTATTATCATTATCACTCGCTATCTAATCTATCAAGAATGTACCGGTTGTTATATCTTAGTTATAATTCACGTTTCGTTCTATAAGGACATTGACAGTGTATTTGCAGTGCCCAAAAATGTTTGGTTGAGAGGTTTTATCGTGTTGTGTCAACAGTGCGGCGCCTAATATGGATGACCTAATCGTCAACTCTATAACCAGGCATCGACCCATAGATGACGATACTAGAAGCGACTCTGGAATTTTAGATAAAAATCAAGTATCCTGTAAGTGTATTGACGTTTCCTGAATCAACTCTGGCTATTGTAGCGATAGAATTTTATCAGCTTATTTCAATTCCCATCCTAATCTTTGTAAACATCGTAAATTGTTGTAGCATTTGTTCACTCCTCGATTATTTCTACTCTGAATTCTTGTTTATTTTCACATAGTATGGAATAGTTTGCGACGGTAGAAAGCGGTAGATTTGCTTCAGCTATTTATGCCTTAAGAACATCTTCACGGTGTCATAGTTTGACACGTCACAGCCACTGCTCTGAATTTACGCCTGTTTATAATGAAAGTAAGGTATTTTTTACGGCCACAAAAATATGTATATCATTGACATGTTTTCTTTAAAAAGTACAATAAATTTGCCATTATAGCGAACCAAGTATAAATTATGCCCGTACATAAATATAAAAAAAACCCACGCTACTCCGAATATAAAGTATCTAAATGAAAAATCGTTGTTTTTTAAATCATTTCATTTATAATATCTGTACATCTAGCACAACTGCACGACTGTTTGTCGCACACACGAGATAGGCGATGCTGAGTCGCGCGACAACTGAAGTCGCAGTAAGATACGCTCTACCTGCTGGATATTGGTTATTTACTCCTAGTAGATACTTTTGATAAATACTCTTGAAATAAAGACATTTAGGCAAAAACATACTTTGAACAGGTGTTTCCCTATACGTCACTACATAATATATCTATATTTATAAATAATAGACAATGGACACCACAATCTGTTTTACGAGGGCTGCTATACTTATGTATCCGGAATAGAAAAAAAATAAACAAACGTATATGGCTAAATATGGTTTTATTGTTTGTCAAAGTATTCTCCGCGATGATCGATGCACTTTTGCATTCGTTGAAACCAATTTTTAAAGCACTTTTTCCACTTCGATTGAGGTATCTCCAAAACGTGCTGTTTGAACGCATCGACGGAGTCTTCAGGGGTCGAAAATCGTTGACCACGTAATTTATTCTTTACATTTGGGAATAAATAAAAATCATTGGGTGCCAAATCAGGGCTGTATGGTGGATGACCCATCAATTCTATTTTTTGACCTTCCAAAAATGTAGTTGTTTCGCGTGATGTATGACAACTGGCATTGTCATGGTGAAGCATGGTTGTTTTTGCGTATTTCCTCAAATACTTCCGGCAAACAAATGGTTGTGTACCAGTCCGAATTAACCGTTTTACGATTTTCCAGTGGAATTGTAGCCACATGGCCATTAATACCAAAAAAGCAGGCCACCATTTGCTTTAAGGTGCTTTTTGCACGAGTCACTTTCGTAGGGTTCGGCTCATTTTGAAACACCCACACTGTTGATAGTTTCCACCCACAATGTTTAGTTTCGGGATCGTATGCATAGATCCAGGATTCGTCACCTGTGTAGATATTATAAACAGATTTTGATTTACCTCGGTTAATTTTTTTTTACGTTTTCTTGCACCATTCGACGCGAGCTTCTTTTTGATCCTGAGTTAAGTTGTGCGGGATCCAACGCGAACAAATTTTTTTTACACACAAGCATGCATGTAATATCTTATGAATGCTCGTCATACATATGCCCTGAGTGGCCTATCTCGCGATACGTAACATGACGGTCTTGCATTATAAGTTTTCGCACAGCTTCAATATTTTGTGGCACAACGACCGATTTCGGGCGACCTTCCTTAACTTCGTCCGTGAGCTTACTCCGTCCACGATTAAATTCACTAAACCAGTGATACACAGTGGTTTTCGATGTAGCTTCATCACCAAAAGTCGAAGTTAATTGATTTACGCACTGTTGTTGCGGTAAACCACGTCGAAAATCGTAATAAATCATAGCACGAAGATTTTCACGAGTGAGTTCCATTATTTCAGCGATATGACATTTTAAACTCAACAAAAACAAAACACTAGCGTACATAAGAAAAAGAATAACCTAAACGAACTTTTTGGAACCTGGGTAAGTTTTGCGATATCTGAAATTGCAACAAGCATTAGAGTAAATTATTAAAAACAAAATGAGCGGTGTTATAACACATGGTCGGGCTATCTGGGTTAAAAAAAAATTACAATTTTTACCATGGAGGTTAGACATTGCGTTTAAAAATGTTGGAATCCCAGATTCCGGATACATAAGTAGCAGCCCTCGTATAAACTACTCCGGCTGGTGCGACAAATCGCTAATCTCTTTTGCGTGAGCCTAACATATGTACATGACATATTTAAGTATTATAACATCAGGTACGTAACGTGTACCTACTGTGTACGAGGGGCGATCAATAAAAAGTGAGAATGAGTATGTTATAAACAACTTTTATTAAATGTCATTTTATTTTTCGACATAGTCACCTTTTAGCATAAACCACTAAGTATATCTTTTTTCTAAACTTAAAATTCCATTTTTAAAAAACGTCTCATCTTGAGTACTTAAAAAATCTTGTACTGCAGCGACTACCGCGTCGTCGTCTTCAAATTTCTGGCCTCTCAGGTATTCTTTCAATCTCGGAAATAGGTAGAAATCACTGGGGGCGAGATCCGGTGAATACAGAGGATGCTTAAGGATATCGAACCCAGCATTACGAATTGCAGCTATCGCAACGGCGGACTTGTGTGCCGGGGCATTGTCCTGGTGGAACAGCACAACTTTCGAGAGTTTACCTCGCCGTTTTTCGCAGATCCCATTGCGCAATGTTGCTATTTGTTTAGCATATAAAGTGCCCGTAATAGTGGCTCCATGCTCGAGAGACTCAATCATTACTACCCCTTTATCATCCCAAAAAACAGAGCCATGTAAGGTCATGTTACCGGCAGATGGGCCCACCTTGAATTTCTTCGGAGTTGGAGATGATGGCCTTTTCCATGTCATAGACTGCAATTTCGTTTCAGGGTCGTAATAGTGGAGCCATGTCTCGTCCATTGTTATAAATAAATCGCGCCAGAAAAAGTTCCCGGTCTTGCTTTATCAGGTCCAAAGCTTCTTGACAAATCTCGACTCTAATAGTTTGTTTTGCGTGTCAGAAAGCATTCTTGGTACCCAACGCGCAGATACCTTTTTCATACCCAAGCGTTCATGTAAAATATTATGCACGCTCCCCGTTGAAATCTTTACATTTTCAGCAATAAAACTGACCGTGACACGACGATCCGCCAAAACTAAGTTTTCGACATTTTTCACAATTTCTTCAGTTACTGCTGTGGTAGGGCGTCCGGAGCGGGGGTCGTCCATGGTCGATGTTCTTCCACGTGTAAATTCGGCGCACCAACGTGCGACTGTCGAATAAGGAGGAGCATTAGACCCTAAAGTGTTCCGCAAATCTAGATTGACTTGGTCCGTAGAAATTTTTTTCAAACAAATATTTGATAACGGCGCGAAGTTCAATTTTCTCCATTTTCGTTAACGTACTCAATAGCATTGCAAAGAAATGGCCGTATTTTTTTTTAACTAAAAGGAGTTGGTTTTTTTTTTCATAGCAATCAGCTAGATAGATTAACTTTACCGGCCAGTATTTAATTTCCTAATATTGAAAGAGTGTGCATCTCATTCTCACTTTTTATTGAACGCCCCTCGTACTGTTCACACAATCATTCAGTCACTCATGAGCCGTGTAGTTATTGAAGTGTACATAGTAAATAGTTGGTAACTCAAAAGCTTTACTGCTTGTCGTTATATTTAGGAACTAGATGTATTATAACAGTAGCTTTAGATACCGCATAGATACATAACACATTTCAAATCTTATCTGTACAGTTTGTACTAGACTGGTATGTATAATTAAACCACGGGTAAAATTTATTTGGTTTTGTCTTGACGCTCTGTTAGTAACAAATCTTAATTAGGTGTTTATATTAAAGCAAAAAATAGCTGGGTAGCAGATAGGAAGCTGGGGAGTAAAAGTTGTATAATATTGAAGTCCAATGACAGATATTTCATATTATCATAACAAAATTTTACTTTAAAATCATTGAGAAACAGAGTTACTACTACAAAAGGTAAAAACGGGACCCTGTTACTGAGACTTCGCTGTCCGTCCGTCTGTCACCAGGCTGTATCTCAAGAACGGTGATAGCTAGACAGTTGAAATTTTCGCAGATGATGTATTTCTATTGCCGCTATATCAACAAATAATTTAATTTTGCCAAATTTTCCATACATTACAATCTAATTTTCTTGGACTATTCACCGACAAAAGAAGTGAGATCTATATATGAGCTCCAAGTTCTTTGCCCTAATTTTTTTACATACAATACAAGGACAATGCGATGCGACATACTCAATGCATTTATACTGCAGTATGATTTGCCTGGGGGCATTGCATTCGTGTAAGTAAACCGTAGCGCAGGATTCTTGTTCGTAACTGCTTTGTGGGGCTGTATTTAATAATGTACACCTGCCCTACGCGGGGTGCGGTGCTATTCACGCGACTCGGTGCATGCACGCTCCGGTCGCCCGGCCCGCGGCGCACCCGCTACCTGTCCAATGTCCAATTTATGTACTTTCGGTTTACGATCCCGCCGATCCCGGCGCCAACCCATTCCATATACCTCAGTAAAGGTAGCGTACAAACTTATTTAAAATCGATTTCCCATAACCGCAATTCACATCAGGACATGTTACCTACTACAATTTATGGAGCTATATCCCAGTAAAAACCAATTATAGTATCGTTCCTTTCACTATAATACTGAAGTGCGAGCTCACAAATGAAGCAAAGCGAAACAGGGCTTAGCCGGTGCTGTACATGTGTTGGATGTATGGAGCCTGTTCCCATATTCCAATGTTTGCACTATCATTCCTTTCACGACAAAACTGAAGTGCGAGCTCACAAATGAAGCAAAACGAAACACCGGCTAAGCCGGTGCATTCACGTGATGGAGGCTCGCCGAGTCGCCACAGACCGGCGAGGCGAGGTAGGCGACTCAACCGTCGATGCATTGCAACATGCAGGAGCGTGCGGCAGGCGGGGCCCCACTCTGCCCCGCGCTGGCGTCGCGGCCCGCACGCCAGTCCGCCGATGCGCGTCCCTCGCGACGCAGGCATGAAAGCCTCGTGATTATTGTCGCCCGGCTCGCGCGTGTGGCTTTGTTTTGTGTTACTAAAGTGTTGTTGTGGTGATCCAACACTGAAGATGTCCTTTGAAATGACCGTGCGGAGTTGACATGTCGCTTAGCGCGCCAGCCCAGGTGTTGCGCGGCGGTAGGGCTGGCAGCCTCGACCACCTCGATTTTCAAGAGCGCAGGCAGCTGATCGCCAGCTCCCTGTCCCTTACGGACTTCTTGCACGTCGGGGCGAAGGAAGTCGCCGCTGTTGCCGGTCAGTCCCCTTCCCTTTCCTGGCTTACACGCCTAGTCACATTCCTAACAATAGCCTTGCGAAACCAAAGGCTCATGCATGACATTTGGCCTCCACTCCACTGTCAGTACACACAGTATGTGCGGCTAGCGCACTAACGTCATACGCTAATGAATTAGGACTCTCGGTACTCGGTGCCTAATAGCTTTGTAGAGATAACCCATGTCTGGCAATTTGAATTACTTACATTAAAATAAACAATTGAAAAGTACCACATAAAACAATTTAAATGCCCGAATTGGACCACAATCGTTCCTGATCTAGATTTTCAGAATACGATGTATATTAGTCTGTACTGTATACACCTACTGATAGTGAATACTTAAAGAGTAAACAATGTTATCTGTAAGTTTGTGTCTCATTACTCAATAATAGCTGCCTACTTATTAAGATAACGACTTTCAAGAATTTAGTATTGTGTAGAGCAAAATTACCATGCGAAAAGGTTTTCTATTACATATGTTAATTTATATAGTAGCGGCAAAAATCTATCATATTTGTGTATTTCGATCCTATCTTTGGATCCTAAAAATGTTCAAATTAAAACCATTTCTATATGATAGATTTATTGCCCGTACTGTACATATAATAGATATGTAAAAATAAATAAATAAAATGTATTGAGTCAAGGTGTATTAATATAATTACTTAATTTACGCATTATCATACAAGTTCTATGTAGGAAACAAAATAAGAGCTATTCTTTAGAGCACTTAAAATACTCTTTGAAGCTCCGAACTTTCTATGAATATTCTTTCAATACCTGATAGGCTTCAGAACTTTGGAAATATTGCCTAGATTAGCAGTAAGAAAGTAAGATGACTAGATGACCCTTGATATCAAAATGTTTTCATAGAATTGGTTTTAGAGATCTAGATAATACAATGTTTTTCAGCTTCAAAATCCCAAAGCTTTTTGTTATCGCTGTGTCTACGTCAACTGGCGAAAATCTTACAAAAACATGCTCTGCTCTTTGTAATTCTTATTTAAAGAATTCATTGAAAATACTTCTGACACAAACAAAGCTATATTTGTATGTATTTTTTATCCGCCAATCTCGGGTTCAACAACATTATGGTAGCTAATTTGAATATTAACAAAATGATTTCATTCGTTAGTTTAGTTAATTAAAATAGTGGATGTAAGTTTAAACTAGCGCAAGTACGTCAACAATGTGGACCCCAAGGAGTGGTGATGCGCCGAATAAACCGCCTGTCACCTGCCTCACATGAATCACATGATCGTAAACATTAGCCTTCGCGTGCCGGTATTATGAACATTACTGTGAACCTACAGTTCTAACCTTCAGCTTTATTGAAAAAATATTTGACTCAACTCTCAACCTTAATTTTTTCAACGTTCTAAACCATTTTTAAGATTGGTTCACAAAAAAGAAGGTTCGTCCTTCGGTAATTAAGAGTTTTATTAAGTAGATATTAAATGAATATTAGTATATATTATTTATAAATAAAGAATTCGCTAATCTCTGTTTCTAGATTGCCAAACATGGTTAATGCGGATAACTGTTCGACCTTAAGTTTGACTCGGCAGTCATGGTAAAAGCAGCTTACCTACGTTAAGGTCAAATTGTAGGCAAAGGTCTTTGCTAGCAAACTGTTGTTACATTGCGGACATTTATAATCAATCATATTCGGATAATTTTTAGTTCATGTGTATTTCTTTTTTACTGTCAAACAATTGACCTATACATATCTTATAATCCAAAATCAAGAAAAGCATTTTCACTCACCGCAAAACCAAATAGGAATTCATGATAAAGAGGTTTGTTTGTAAATAAAAATGACTTTACACGATCGATCGAACCGAAGCCACTCCCTATTTTAATTTCCAATTAGTCGTGTACGTTTTCCCACGTCTACACCATACTAGTTAACTACGCGAAAGTGAAAATACGGTTTTCCACCATTCATATCTTACAGCTCGTTCTATGTAGAGCCCCATACTCGGGACTTTCACTATCTTCATCTTATCTTGTTGCAAATTTTAGAATGTAATTCTTCTACTAATTAAGCTTAAGTTTTATGTTCATATGCTTGTGATAAAATAATGCAAAGAAAGTGGTAGTTAGTGTTAGATATACCGTAGTATAACGGAAAATGTCGTAGTTTCTAGTAATAATAATAGGGTACTAACTGGATACTATTAAGTCACCTTTAATATCCGGCTCAGTTGCACGTGACCATGGTCACGGATGACTGATATTCCAACGAGATGTCAATTAATTGCAAACACTTGTAATTGTAAACATCCCAACGAGGGCCTGCCCGAAAAAAATACAATTAAAAATTTTTTTCTTCCAGACTTCGTATCGTAGTCAGTTTGGTTGTAGTAATGAAATGAAATGATACCGTTTAGTGTAATTGCATTATCTTATACCGGTCATCACATCACTCATCAGTGTAACAAATCGTAGCTGTATGTATACTATCTGTTCATCCAAACTATGTTTGACTACTTCGTTTGCGATATAATTGACAATAAATATTCGTGAAATATTTATTTCATCTAAAAGAAAAGTAGAACTGATGACTACTTAATTAAAATAAAACCTATAATATAGTGTATTTAGTGTAACATAAACATCAGACCTAATTAATGATACGAAAATAATAACGTAAGTACAATAAAAAATAAACATTAGATCTAAACCGAATTCTGCATTTCTTTTAAACATAGTCGAAGGCACAACCAGGATGAGTCTCGTCTGAGCCGCGGTACCGAGCGGTCGCATTTGTCCGAGCCATCCCAAACGACCCAAAAGACCACCTGAATCTCTGTCCCAAAACAATAGCCCCACGCGAAACAAAAACAGCGAGCCGGAGCGGCCCGGCCATCTGTTCGCCTAAACCCCCGTCATAAAGTTCAAAATCTACGCCGTGGTGCCTGGTAGCACACTACAAAGTGAAAAATAATCGCGTCCCCCAAATATCTCCCAAAATGTTCGGTTTATATATAGTGCAGTGCATCTATTCAGCGTATGGCCTAAGTAGTGAGTGTAAACCTAGTGCGGGCAGCAGGTAGCAGCAATGAAGTGCCTACATACAACAAACCGTTTGGTAAAGGGCGATTGCACAGCACAGCGTCCCAAATCAGAACCCGGTGAGATCTTTCCATTATCACTGCTAACTATTAACCAAATCGAATCAGTAATTTTAAAATAATTTTGCATTGTATATCAAATTCATAAAGCCATAAAGAAGATTAGCTAAACACGTGCGTAGCGAGTGACAGACCTCAGGTTTGCGATTAATAGTAACATTACCTCCTAGATGCGCCCCACTTGTGTGTCACACATCTACAAAAGCCCCGCAATCTAGATGCACTGTTTTTACCCCAAAAACGCACAAATCCCATCGATAAACCAACAAAAACAATTAAAAAGAGACAAAATACATAAAGCTTAATTTAATCACTACAATGCAATGTCCAATGAATAGAGTCAAACATTACCTCTACTTAAATAAGTACCCCTCGGAACGATGAACTCCATGACAAAACCATTCCCCAAAATAGCAATAGTCGCGTCCTTACACCTAAAAACAACAGGACCTCCAATTGAAATGCAAACGCGTAGCCTCTTAAATTTGAAAGCTTGAGATATAAAACATAAACAAACAGAAATATAACACACAATTTACCTACAAAACAATACACTGTTATCCCTGTAAAAGCCCTGTCTTAATATCCAAGCAGTCCAGCCAAAAAAAAAAAAGCTTTGTTAGAGCACCATGCAAGGGCTCATTCAAATCCAAAGGTTTCCGCTATCGTAGAAAGACTAGAAAGTCGCCACATCTGGCGTGCATACGGCTACGATACAACACAAAGACAAGCTCGCCAATCCATAAAAAAAAAACAACAAAAAAAAAAAAACCAAAGTAGACGCAGAAAGGTTCACAAGTTATTACATCGATCGCAATAGAGAACTATACCCACACACAAAAAACCCCGAAACGCAATACAACATAGCCAGTGTCTATCAACGCATATTACAAAAAAAACCTAACAACACACAAAACCCCTTTGACAAACACTACTATTTATTTATTTATCGTATGGCGATATAATATGGCACACTGGTTTATGGGTTACAAAATTTTCTATTAAAAATAAATTATCTAAAATCTAAAATTTACAATGCCGCAGGTATAAACGCGCTAATAATCTAGATCATAAGCTCTCTCAACAGGACGCCTCTAGACAACAGAGTTATAGGAATCAACCATAACTTAAAGGAAAAGATAAGATAACAAGGCGGCGGCGGCGATAACCAACATACCCTGAGATGGTGACTGCTTTTCCGAGCTTATTCGGATTAACTTTTCATCGCCGAGACCTCACGCAATACGCTGACGAAAAACAACAAGAGAAAATCAAGCGACATGCGATCATAAGAATCTCGCGGATGCTAACTTGGAGCAAAATTACCAAAGACTTGAAATCGCACCGCGCTGGGATATAGAGCAGAACTGATATATATTATATATATATATTTATATGAACAGCAGAATACTACGATATATACGAATACGAATACCCTAAAAGTAACAGCACACGCTTCACCGCCAAGACATCAAGCGACGCGGTAGGCACCACAGGCCTCGTTTATAGCCGTAATTACTACAAGAAGAAATTAAAAATCGATGCGCCCCTAGAATAAAAACAAAGACACATCGCATAGACATGCAGAAGAAGAAATCCATCTAAAAGCGCAACTCAGGAATCTAATAAATAAATGGCGCCTAAGCGGAAATAACACCAATAGCCTGGCCATTCTTATAAGAATAACAGTGAGCGTAAGATAAATGAAAACAGAACAACCCATTCATCATCACAACGTTCTGGTTGAATGGATCTGGAATTACAAATTACCTGAAACGCTTTCTCCAACTCACAAAGCACAAGCTAAAAAATTTCACCCTTCCCTCAAGACGATTTTAACGCGCACACATCGGGTATAAAGATGTAAGAACGCGACGTGGCCTTCACCAATTAGAGAAAACCACATTCCATCCAAACAACAACGGTAATAACGTGGAGATACAGACTTAATAAGAACAGAGGAATTCCAATTAGACATCATTACCGAAATATCGTCATAATGAAAACATCAGCGAAGAGAACTTCATCCGACAACAAGACCGACACAAACGAAACCGTGACGGCGAAAATACGTTTCAGAACATTTCAACCACAAGACCATGACATATGGCAAGATATAAGCACAAAAAAGATATACCGAAATATCGTCATAATGAAAATATCAGCGAAGAGAACCTCATCCAACAACAAGACCGACACAATCAAAACCGTGACGGCGAAAATACGTTTCAGAACATTTCAACCACAAGACCATGACATATTGCAAGATATAAGCACAAAAAAGATATACCGAAATATCGTCATAAGGAAAACATCAGCGAAGAGAACTTCATGCAACACAAACAAAACCGCGACGATGTTAAGACGTTCCAGATATACCGAAATATCGTCATAATGAAAACATCAGCTAAGAGAACTTCATCCGACAACAAGACCGACACAAACAAAACCGTGACGGCGAAAATACGTTTCAGAATATTTCAACCACAAGACCATGACATATTGCAAGATATAACCACAAAAAAGATATATCGAAATTTCGTCATAATGAAAACTTCAGCAAAGAGAACTTCATCCAACAACGAGACCGACACAAACAAAATCGTGAGGGTGAAAAATACGTTTCAGAATATTTCAACCACAAGACCATGACATAGTTACTGCAAGATATAATTACAAAAAAGATTACTGAAATATCGTCATAAGGAAAACATCAGCAAGGAGAACTTCATCCAACACAAACAAAACCTCGACGACGAAAAGACGTATCAGAATATTACACTACACGCTGCAAGACAACCGACAACCACAAAGAAAAAAAAAAGAAATACAAAAATATCGTCAGAATGAAAACAAAAACACGATTTTATCGCGCACACATCGGGAGTAAAGATGCATGAACACGACGTGGCCTTCACCAATTAGAGAAAACCACATTCCATCCAAACAACAACGGTAATAACGTGGAGATGCAGACTTAATAAGAACAGAGGAATTCCAATTAGACAACAGCCGTAACAGTAGCAAAAGTCATAAATAAGCCAAATAATGATCATAAGCAACCTCATCCAACAAAAAGTCCAACACAAACAGAACCGCGATATCAGAGATATACCGAAATATCGTCATAATGAAAACATCAGCAGAATGAAAACATCAGCGAAGAGAACTTCACCCTAAATACCTAAAATAAAGCTGAGTAGCACGGAGAAAACCAGTACGAAACGAACAAATTAATCTCAAAGAACGCAAGTGCAATATGAAACAAATTAAACTAGCAGAAGGAATGCAGTATAACCTTTAGAAGACAGGAGAGGCAGAGACCCACCCGTCGAGAAAAATAAAAATCAACTCTGATTTCTACATAAGCTCAAGACAAGCTGACGAACATGAAACATGGTTATTGCAACGCCTAAATGGGAAGAAAATTTATCCAAGCATTGAGGAAGTAAGCGACGTCGACCCGAGAGACCTAGGACCGGAGCCCACACACACGGATAAAACGCCTCCCTAGCCCATATTTATTGCTGCCTAAGGCATAAAGATAAAAAATTGGCCATCGAAGCTGCACTTGAAAAACCCCGCTGTACAAGGATATTCAGTATATAGATCAAGAACCTTTCAGAGTGGTTAGAACTTGCGTCAGATAAGAACAAAGAATTATATCACGACGGAAAACAAAAAAAATCAACTAGAAGATACCGGCAGGGAAACAAAAGATGAGAAATAGAACAATCCGGAAACGTTATCTCCTCCAACATGCCTACGGTGAATACGAACACGACACGCAAAGACGCCAACGAGAGCACGCGACAACTCACCAACGCTCATCCCCGATGCTCTACCCCACCTCACCTAACTTCCAATATTGGCTCAAGGTTGCATAATCGGCTGATTGTGGTCGACCGGTTGCGGCTAGTCGGCCCTCCTATCCCATCCCAGAGCGTGTCACTCCTTATAAATCTGTGCCCCCTGGTGTATCCGGCTTGTCCGGGTCAGGCTACGACCTGGCTGGGGGTGTGGTGCCTATGTTCAACATAGTCGAAGGCACAACCAGCATATTTAATCTTAGTTGTGTAAACGGAATAGTTTATAACTATCTAAAGCGAGAAACAGACTTAAAACACAGTATAACTTTAGGAAGTGATTTTTATATATTCAATGTAATTTTTATTTAAATCTTTAAATCTTTATTTAAATGATGCCACACCCAGTCCCATTGTTACAAATCACTTAAACGTTCACCTTCTTTTAATAGCTACGTGAATAATTTTATATAATATCAATATAAATTGGAGGAAAAAAAATACTCGTAATTTTAAAACAAAACTTAAACAAGCTGCACATACTTACAGTTAATATTTTCGTCATTTAAATGAAAGTCTGTACATCACAATTCTTGAAATATGCTATTAGATACATAACATAGTACATACTTACTGACATACCAATTCGAGTGTAATTTTCAGAACGTCTCGTGCAGTTTTGTATTTTTTTTTATATACATATAAGTATACGCATTATTATTTCGTATCATTCACACGATGATATCATATCGTGATTATTGTCTTCGGTTATGTGCCCATTTATGAATGTAAGTTATTTTTTTGTGACTGTAGCTGTACACCCAAACTCAGTCGTGAATCTTAAGAGTCATCGACCTCTTGATTTTTATGGATTATAGTTTCGTTCTGGTGATTATTGTATTCTTTGTTTTGGTGTATTACAGTATTACCTATCCTTAATAGTTATGGTTGCAGTAATATTGTGACTTTTCCCACGCGAGTAACTGCGGAATGTAAGTCTTCCATAGACTGCGGGATAGCGAATCACGTCCGGGACTGTGTTAGTGTGACGTCATTGCCCACTGTTATAAGTGACCACAGTGCCCAGCGTTATTTGTTCGCTATGGAACATGAAATCGACCAAAAAACATCAAATGACATAGTTGAACGTCGATTATTTAATAGTGAATCAATTTATTTATTTTATTTTGACATTTCATATTACGATTTTAATTTTATTTATGACGAAAATATACAACTTGACTATAAATTTCAAAAATTATTTAATGTACTGACATATTATATAGATTTACATTTTCCATTAAAGCAGTTAAGGCACAAAAAGTCTACTGTTCCGTGGATGACTGAAGCGCTGCTTGGACACATGCAAAAACATAGTGACCTCCATGAGATAAGGCGACAATATCCTGAAAATAAGATTATATCTGAGTGCATTGAACACTATGCTCAGTTAATTAAAGCTGAAACGCTACGAGCTCGACAGACCTACATAGAAAAGCAAATAGGTGAAAGTAAAAATCCTTCTAAGGAAATGTGGAGGGTTATAAATGAAGAGATAGGCATTAAAACCAAATCTCAAGACATCTGTTTAAAAGATCAAGACTCAGACACGCTTATATCTCATCATGAAATCCCTAACACATTTAATTCACACTTTTTAAACATAGTTTCAAAACATATTATACAAACTGATGAGTCATTGTCCAAGCAGTACGTCAGTAAACACCTGGGCAGTTGTGATTTGCCGATATTCACTCTCCCTATTGTCACAAAAGAGCTGTTGGACAAAGCCCTAAAATCTATGTTGAAAACTAGAACTACCATTGATACATATGACATATCCTTGAATATTATTTTAAGTATTTGGCCAATTATTTCTGACATTCTTATATTCCTAGTTAATGACATGTTTCGCACTGGTACATACCCAAACGTGCTGAAAAGCACTAGAGTTTGCCCAGTTTTTAAAGGGAAAGGGGACAGAACTGACGTGAACAATTATAGGCCAATTACCATCGTACCTACCGTCTCAAAACTAGTGGAGTCAATTCTATCAGCCCAACTAATGACCCACTTTGAATCAAATGACTTGTTAAATGAGAACCAATATGCTTACCGCAAAAATAAGTCAACTACATCGGCCGCACATAAAATA
This sequence comes from Apotomis betuletana, assembly GCA_932273695.1. Taxonomy (NCBI): domain Eukaryota; kingdom Metazoa; phylum Arthropoda; class Insecta; order Lepidoptera; family Tortricidae; genus Apotomis; species Apotomis betuletana. The sequence continues at coordinate 11,714,671 of OW026305.1, read as the reverse complement.
ACTGATTGCATCGTGACTGGTCTGGATGAGAGGTACAAAATGGCAGGTATTCTATGCGATCTATCCAAGGCTTTCGATGTCATTGGTCATCAGCTATTGTTAAATAAGTTGAGTCTATATGGCATCGAAGGGTCCGCCCTAAAATTGCTCACGTCATTCTTAACAAATCGTAAACAGGTCGTAAAAGTGACTAAAAGTGGTAAAACACTTACCTCGAATGCTGGATATGTAAATGTAGGTATTCCCCAAGGTTCAGCCCTTGGAAATACATTATTTATATTATTTGTAAACGACCTTCCATCGGCAATCACAACTGGCCTATCGGTGTTATTCGCGGATGACACTACAGTCATAGTCAGTGCTAAGACCTACGAACAACTTGCTGGAAAAATTAACGAGGCGTGCGAACAACTCCAAAAGTGGTTTTCATCTAATGGCCTGCTACTTAACGTCTCTAAATCGAATGCTATTATATTTTCTGGCCGAAAGACCACACTGCCGCCGTGCATTGCTAGCGGCCCAATGCCGTTAACCAGTGAGTGCAAGTTCCTCGGTTTTGTTCTGGATTCAAACTTAAACTGGAAGTGCCATGTAGACCGGCTCTGTGACAGGTTGGGTAGTGCTGTCTTTGCATTAAAAAAACTGAAACCATTAATAACCAAAAATGGGCTAAAATCTGTCTATTATTCGCATTTCCATTCATTGATGTCATACGGAATAATCATTTGGGGTAATTCTACTGATGCCCAACGAGTCCTCATTCTCCAAAAGCGCGCACTCAGAATACTGGCTGGGGTGAAACCCAGACATTCTTGTAGGGATTTATTCAAAACGTACCAGATCATGACGCACTACTCACTTTATATATTTGAAATTGTAATGTTCGTGAGAAAGAGTTTGCCAACTTTTGCACGAGTCGAAGTGTTGGGCAAACAGATTCGATCGTCAGGCAGGCTCAGAACAGTCCCGCGTCGCATGGCACTTGCAGGTAAAAACCCGCGCGTAATCGGCCCGACCTACTACGAGCATCTACCCGCCGAAATACGAACTGAACCATCTGACGAAACATTTCGACGAAAATTGAGAAACTTTTTATTGAAAAATCCATTTTATTCTGTAAGCGAGTATATGGATATGAAATTATAAAATTACATTTGTTTATTTAGTTTTTAATGTTTTTCTGACGATCCCATTGGTGATATGCATACCTATTATAAGTTGTGTTGCTAGTTTTTTACTCATAGTGACATTATTTTTTGTTTTATCTGACATTGCATTTTACGATTCTATTTTTATTGTTGTAGTTTATTTATGATAGTGTATTTGACTTATTTAAATGATTATTATTAAATTTTATGTTTCTAAATGTTTCTATTGACGATCATAATATCAAAATTCATGTAGATTAACTTAGGATAATTTATAATGTAATTTGTTATTATGAAATAAATAAATCTAATCTAATCTAATCTACCAAGTACGCATGGTCATTATCAGCATATTTCAATCCCCTGAATGAACTATAATAATATCCTATGTGTCTACTATTTATGAACGCGATCGTCGTGTTTTCCCCTCCAGTCACTGCCTGATATTCGGTGCATATTCTAGCTTCTAAACGGCTGCACAACGTTCGCTAGTTCGTGGTTTCCACTCTCTAATCCATCTTCACCGACGGTTATCAGTTCTACGTCGTTTATCATTAAACATGGGTTGGTGGGAAAACCAATAAACTTCTTTAATTATGGCGTCCTGTAATAATTTGCTTATTAGATTCTAATGTTCCATTATCGAACCAAAAATCTGCTGTAAAATTGTTGGCATTATCAATATGAATACTTAAATTGGCAATCTGAGCAAATAGTTTTCCAATATTTACTTTAAAACAGGTGTCAAGCATGTATGTACATACATATAATGTCGGCTTTGTTCTCGTTTAAGTCATAAGCCCACACCACTACACGAACGCTACAAGAGGAGCATATTAATTACACAGTTTAAATAATCTTGTTACGCAATATGTATAAGTTCATACGATGAATCATAATGTTAAAACGCATTCCTCTTCACAATTGTCGTGATAGGATCTTAGTTTACCTTTGTTTGTTAAAAGTTTCAAACAAAACACGATTATTTTAACGTATTCTGTTTCCATCCGTATCATTTGTTTCCACCCTAGGACCCAATTTGCTTTTAGTCCAACCCACTTTCTGCTTTCTGATATTTTTTTTATATTAGGCAGAGTCGACGCTTCCTACGTGTACATGTAATCCTCCGAAGTCTGACACTTGTAGTATCTATCCTACTATTTTTACTGTAGAGCCAACAGAAATTTCAAATGCAGTCGTTGCATTTACTCTATCGGATTTTATCGATTTTATATCGTGTTTGCATCGATATCGTATATAGCTACTGCATCGCAATCGGCGACTATTCCGATAGCATCGCGATTTGATCGATGCAAGTATGCTGCGAAATAACTTTTTAAAGTAATATGATCACTTCAAGAATTGTATATATATGCATTATACACTCGTATTTTTCTTTAACTGGGGTGAACTACTTATGTATTTGGAGCCAGGTGACATTGCTCCGGGACCATTTCTTAAGGCTGAACTTGAATCCGAGCTCGCAACGATAAGGATCTTGTCAATCGCAAAGAGTAATTTGGTGGTCCATTCGCACAATACGCCTATTGAGAGCAGATGGTACGTGAATAGCGGTTTGTAGAGGACTGGTGCGTCGGTGCTGCCTCATCGATCACGGCTAGCGTGGGCTGCGAGACATCTGCATGAATCACTTCTTATCTACGCAATTACGGGGTTCTGTACCGTAACCTGCCTTTGCCACGTAACAAACCTACAACTCGTTGCGACCATTATTCTAATTAAATTCCTACGCTTTTTATCAAGTTACAATATTAACGTTCGCCATTATCTATATTTGTAATGGTAATGAGAAGTACATATCTTGTTGCTAAATCTTCGTCTAGTTACAGAAGCAGCGCTTCTCGGAAAGTTTGTTTAGTCGGTGTAAATACGTTCAGTTGACGAGGTATATAAACTCGATGCCTTAATGAGGCACCTGAACTGAAGCAGCTGACATTTATGAGCGCTAATCCGTTGATTAGTTCATTCTGTATAAGTGTAATATTATAATGTAAATATTTCTTAAATTTTACATTTACTTAGAAAGTAAAACAGAGATGTCCTCTTCTGAAAATTAAAATTTAGGTTCTCTTACTAAAACTATAAAATACTCTCGGCGTTATATTAATTTAATCATTTAAATTTTTTATAGTAATGTTTACCCAAAAAACCAAGAAAGTGTTTACCGAAATTTTGATCCTCATTAAAGCCGTCATATCCGGCAGCGTTCCAATCAAGCCCTTTCCCTATACAGCCCTAATTTCATGAGTGCCACGAAAAGGTGTCACTGGTGTTACTAGCATAAGAGTACATATTCCGTAGACACATGATGTGCCACGGGCTTAGCAGTAAGAAATCTTTGAGCACATGTTGTGTCACTTGAGACGAACATGTTAACTTATGTATTACTTATATCAAAGGTCACAAGGCACGTGCCTCTTCTCAAACATCTAGGTTTTCATTCAAGTGTAACCCGCGAGAAACCTTTCTATTAATTGAACGGGTGTCTATCAATTGTCATTTACTGTACAAACAATGTACCAACCCGTGATTGATTTGACATTATCGCTCTTGTAGACACAGTATTTCAGTCTTCGATATGAAGAGTTATTGGTTAACTGCTGTGTTATGGTATGGATAGTTTGTTCAACTCTAAAACTTTATACCTGTTTCGAGTCATCCGAGATTTCGGGCAGGTAAAAAACTCGAAGGCTCCCAAGCATCGTAGCGTTTCCCTCCTGTAATTTATCTGCGCCTCTACCTTATTTTATTTAAAATGTGATGGAAAGGAATGACACTGTGAATATTCAAATCCTCTTTTTATGGTTGTGTTGCGATGCGAGCTATGTTTTTTAAGACATAGGAATAATACGAAATCACTATTGGTTTAATGTTATCACTCGGAGCAAACAGAAATTCATATTTAAAATAAAATAAAGGATTGAAGTCATCTGACGTTGAGTCGAAAACTGTGCACTTAACCTTATTTTGCCTCAAGACTGAAGATGTTTCTTGAATATTTAATGAGTAATTGAGCCGTGCTTTGTTTTATGCATGACCTGATCGACCCTAAACTTTCATCAGTTTATCCTGTTCCGTCTGAGATTTCGAGTTGTGATTTGAACTCGAAAATGACTATTAAATTTTGGTACTTAGTTTCTTACTCGTTGCCGATATATCAATAGTCTTCAAACAGTGCAAATCTAGAGTTGTGCTAACATGCGAAAGTTTTCTCTTTTGTGTGTTCCCCGTTGTTATTGTGATGGGCACGGACAGTCTTTAACAATACGCTCTCGACATAATGGGGCCATTTATTCTGTCAATGTATGTATGAGTAGATACGTAGGTACGTTTATTCAGATCTATTATCAGCGTTGACGTTCGGACAATGTCTTTTAAGTTTTTTATTTGTTAATGGCATTGGAAGTACACGTGGTATAGCTGATAATTATATAGGGAGAATAGACCTAAAGAGTTCGATATTAATTAAGTAGGTAGTCATTTGTCATATTCACATGGTTAAGAAGTGGAAACATCAACCTAGCAACTACAGCACAATTTTCAAGCAAGTTGGAGTAGTTTGGTCGATACGATTTTCTTTTTTAGTAGGTATCACAATTCTCTTAGTTTAGACTTCATTCATATTCGTGCTTTGTTGAGGTTACTAGAATGGTAGTAGATTTATAGCTCTTCGCTTGTTTCCAGTAAATATGACCACATGGTGACGTCAAAAAAAATACCGTTGAGGTTGCCTTACACAAAGTTACTTCGTGTAATTACTAATTAGTATAAGTTAACAGTTTTCTCTGTATTGTCACCCGTGGTAGCGCTAGGGGGTCTAGTAACTTTACCATAGTAAATAAACGTATGTCATGTTGTTTGCAGCCAAGAAACAAAATGGCACGACAGTGCGCACCAACAGCCTGGGATCGGGCGCGCGCACGCCGCCGGTGGAGAGGACCAAGTCGAAATTCTCGGCCCTCGGTAGACTCTTCAAACCTTGGAAGTGGAAACGGAAAAAGAAGTCTGAGAAATTTGAAGCAGCTTCTAGAAGTAAGTTGGCATTGGTATTTAAGATAAGAATGAAATAATTGCACGAGAAAGCAAAATATACAAATGAAAAATAGAAGACAAGGACAAAGTTTATCTTGTCTCGATGGCCGGACTTAGCTGAATTAAGACACACAACACATTCATAGATTACAATGTAAACAAGCACTTCAAAACTAAATTTTTGACGAACATGTTTAAACGTATCTGTTGCTAAATGTAATGTATCGACATTTCATAAAAGTGTATAAACTCCGATACTAATTGTGACTTTTCTTATTTGCAGCTTTAGAAAGGAAGATATCCGTCCGAGCAAATAGAGATGAGTTGGTGCAGAAGGGGATCCTCCTCCCGGAGAGTCCCATCTCGCCTGTGCCCGAAGCTAGTAAGACTTTATATTCATTATAGAACAAGAATACTCTTTAGTACATTACACACATCGACTAGAAAGAATATATGAACAGATAACTCGTTAGATTACAATAGAGGTAAACAACCGGCGATCTCTTCCAGGCCACCTTTGAGAAAATTTAGATTCAATTAGTCTGTAGCATCCAAAACAAAAAATATATCATAACATTATTATGTTTCTTATATGAATGTTTCTGTGTAATTATTTATTTTATAATAATTACATATCTGTAACTTACAGCTACTAGCCAAGGCGTTACAGATCTTAACTTAAAAGATCTTATTATATTTCTTTTGAATGTTGAAGATAGAATATTTATGCTGATTATAAAAATAAATTATTATATATTAACGTTTTATCAGCGTGTTTAATATGTATAACCAAATTGCAGCTTTCTAGTACGAATAGGGAGCTAAGCTGCGGACTTGTCTACGGACAGACATGATGAAACTACTATAAGGGTTCCTTGTACGGAACCCTAAAGATGAAGTAATAAAATACTATACTTTCTATATATGTATCACCTTTATTAGGTATATTTTACAAAATAAATTAGACTATTTAAGTCCTTCCCTTGGTTAATTATAATTAGAAAGCTATGACAGGCAGATATAGCATTGATATTGATAATATTAGTACCTTGTTGATACAAATTGTATATAGGTAACTAAACGGGAAATGATTACGTCTCTTTACATAATTCTGTGCGTGTAAAATATTACCTACGTTAAACTATATCATGCTTTTTACAATAGAAATGTCCCGTGATAAACTGTCATTATTTCAAGTATCGTAAACCATGCACTGACTGTAGAAAACATAGGAAGTGATGCAAACAGTAAAAGTGTTGATGAATGGCAGACGAGGTAGGTGCACGCGAATACATTAAACAGTGAAGACCGAGTGCGTGTCCGATAACGTACTATTTCGATATATAATATTCTTTAGATATTGTATCGGAAAGTTTTTCTCATAAATTATCTGAAAATATGGGGGTTTCCCGCACACAGTAGCAAATAATTAACGGCTTTCATTGAAATTCAACGAAAATATTGTTAAAACAAATAGGATTTACCTCAAAGTGTAACAAAATATGGAATACATATTTAGTTATTTTAGTTATGTACCTATCTTTAAAAAAATTACTACTTGTGTTTTTTTTTTGTATTTACCTTGTTAGTTATTTCGTTGCGATAATTAGAAACTTATTTGTTAAGTCTCTAATTGACTAATTTACTTTCTTTTGGTCTTTGCATTTTCATGCGTATTATTGTAAAGTTATCTTCCTTCGTATTGTACATGTTGCTTGGTTTGTCTACCATTTACATTTTTGTTTAGCACTCATTTACTCAAAGGTTAACTGGAAAAGATCCTTAAAATGGATAAGTTCGACTTTGTACATGCTTATTCTTTTGAAATATATTTCTTGTTTTTGTGTACAATATATATATATATATATTAATTGATAATCACAATTTTTTCGTATTTTTTATTAAGTAATACACTCCACTTGTTATTAAATTATAAACAATAAAAATTTAAAATTTTTATTTAGATGCTTTTGTCTTTGTATATGTTTATAAATTTAAATAATTTACGACATAAATTACATAATTAATTGGATTAATTATATTGATCAATATATTTTTTTGGTATACATATTAATGCAAACCAAACCTTTGATTTGTTACGGAGAGTCAGTTAACGAAATAACAACGACGATAAATAAATCAATTGACAATTGACCTATAGGTAATATTAACTAAAGAATATTAATTTATTTATGACATTTATTGTATTAATTAACACCGGTCCGTTTACTCCCCAAACTACTCTATTGTGACGTCACCGCGACAAATGTCCGGGGTCTATTGATTTTACAATGACAATAAAATAAAGATGATACACTGATAAATACAATTATATCGAATATAATACCTAATAATACAAAAACCTTTTACAAAATGACAGTCATGTGATTTTTCTAAAGTTTCTTTAAGCTGGATTTAGGGGGTTCCCTCTATTGGGCATAACCTTAATTGTCCGAAACGCTTTTGGCATAACAAACTTGGCATTACCTGTTTTCGACGAATGTTACTGCGACAGAAACATTATTTGTCAAAAAGAGTATAAATAATAAATAATAATAATATTCATAAACAATTTGTTCTGCTACGAATTAAATGTATCAATATCAACTGTGGGGCCATTACATAATACAATTGACAACTGATATTGTAACTTAGACTTACAGATGAAACATGGGAATTTTAATGATCCTTTAAACAATTAAGAGACCAAGTTCCTATGTAAATGTGCGAAAGACTAATTACACTAAACTAGATATATGAAATATTTGAAATGCTACCTATGCGATTTTATTATTTGACAAAGTAAAGACGAGCATATCGTGATCTTATTTGAAAGTTGAATTGGCAGCAATTTCGATACAGCCGTTTTGCATTTACGCATTAGGCACTGATAGTTTGTGGCGCAACGAAGACAATACTCATAAATATATTTAAAAAAAACGGAATGACACATGCCGTTAGTTTGATAGTTATAAATTGTAATGAATAACTCTTTTCCTTACTTACTTATTGGTAAATTATTAGGTCGCGTTTCCACTACAGCTAAGTAAGCCATATAGCCGTGTACTTACGTTCGAAGAAATAATCCACCGACAGCATCACCTTGCGCCCGTCAGTGTAACACGCTATTGGTGGACGTTTTTCTTGCACGCCGCTAAGCTACATACAGTCAGCATTAAAAGTAGCTGAACATTTTATGTACAATTTATCAGTAGCTTAACTTTATTTTAATTCACATAGCTCTGTGTGTGTGAAATTTGTCATATCAGTAGATTTTAATGGAATTTAGTTTAAAAAAAAATACTGTAACGACAAATTTCACTAGCACAATGCTATATGAAATGTGTTATGCCCTACTGGACTTGCAAACCCGGTATTATTTTCGTATGTTCAATCCCAGATCTCGGGATTACCCATACAAAAATTCCAGGTTTGGAAGCTCTATGTAATAGTGGAGAAGCAGCCTAAGCAGTTATATAGGGATCGGAAATTCAGGTGGATATTTACCTAAAGTTGTCAAAATCCTATTGCTATCACACTCGTACCTCAAACAAAGCCGCCTACACCTACAACTGAACAACAAAGCCGCCGCCAAAGTTTAGGTATAAAAGCATCTGATTATCCAATGCCTATATATATTACAAATTATATATGAAAAATATGACTTGAATTGGTCAGATTAATTTAGTCTAAATCACGTTTATGTCAATCACACATCCCCGACCCCTATCAAGATCCAATTCTATTACTTCAGTCGAGCAATTCTTTTAATAAACATAATTGGTTAGGTACTCGGAAATAGCATTAACGTTTTATCTATTCTTTTAAGTTTGAATAGTTCTAGTTTTCGAAAAAATTATGATTGTTTATAAGTTTGACTCAACTTGGTGTGACAGATTATTAGTGTGCATTGATAGTTTTGCACTGTCCCTTAAAACTGCTACAAACCCAAGTTCTTTCTCTACGAAAGTTTCCACAGAACTATAACACATTATTGTTTGGCAGATGAAGAATCCCCCACGTACGGCGAGGAGGCCCGCGCGGAGTCAGCCATGGACCGTGGCATCAGCAACGCCCATGCGGCTCTCCAGGCGCAGTTGGCGTCGCAGCTGCAGCATCAACAGGCTGCGCTCGCCAACGCGCTTGCCGCCGCCGCCGCGCAGCACTCCTTACACCAGAACAACAATATCATAGGTTAGTCCTGCATGCTGATCATAGTGTGTTACTTGATAGATGAAGGGTGCACGTAACTCACGCCCATGTCCGCACGCGGAATCGAGATCTGGACCACAGCGACGCGCTTGTCGCCGCCGCCACGCACCGCCATACACCAGAACATTAATATTATGGGTTCGTCGCTTGATAGATGAACAGTCCATTAGTTATAGAACATTCGGCCATCGTATTTTGTCGGACAAGCTCGTGTTCATATTTCTGTCTCAATAATATTTTCTACAGCTAGAAGCAATTCAAATACGAAGAAAACAAAGCAGGTTGAGAATCTTGTGAGAACAACCAACCATTGTAGGAGGCTAAGTTAGTGTCCAGCTGTAGCCGTTTTTCGTAAATCTACGGATAAAATGTACTTCGCTGTTAGATAGTAACGCTGCTTTTTGATAGGTAACAATATCGACAATATAGTAATCTACTCAAAAATCAGAGGTGACAACGGGAAACTGCCATACTTATAAAAGCGAAAAAGAGGCTGCTCAACAAGATGGCAACACTGTATCCCCTCGACAGTGGCGCCATCTAAGCAGTTGTTTTGAAGGTACTGATTTATTTTTTGATTCACTATGATAACTCCCCAATTTGTATCTGACACGACTTACCTTTTGGTGTATTCATCTTAAGGAATTCAATATAGTCATCACTTATACCAATAACCTCGAATATTTAACTGTCCGTAACCACTTAATAAGGAGTGGAATTGCGTTTGATTATCCGTGTGAGAAACACCTTAACCCTTTGAACGCCATGAACACCTTAAGGTGTGTCCTATCTACCACGCCACCGGCACATATAAGTGTTAATAAGTATAATATAAAACCAAACTCTTTCCTCGCAAATAAGGTTTAATTTGACTCTCTTGTGCTACATAAGAGTTTCGCTTGTGAGCATTTTAGAACATTTACGATGCCATTGTTAGTGGCATCCAGTGAGTGAAAACATGTATTGTAATGTAATACATGGTACTCGTGCGTATCTATATCATATAAGTTGTAGAACAACATACTTATATATTATTATTATATTTTTGTTGATTTACGTATATTACGGAAACTATATAGTAAAATACTGTTTGTTTTTTCACGCGGTAAATTAATAAATAATTATGCCTGGTATGATCACAATCAAATATTGACAATTATGACTTGTTATTTGAAAAGACAATCCAATTAATTAATAGGTTTAAAGATCATTTATTCTCATTAAGAATTTTACAATTCACTTATTATGAGAACTTAAAATTATACTTATAATAAACAACTTTACAAAATTAATTAATTGATTGACACGATTTCATATTTTGAAAATACATTTTTTTTATTTTTTGAATTCCGCTTAGAAAGAGGACGTAATCAGTCACTGTTTTTATATTTCTCCTAAGATTACTAATTATTTTATTATTAATGTATTAACAGTTACTCATACTAAACATTTGTGACCCCAAAACTATGACACAATGGAAAGAGTACTTCTGCCTAGTAAAAAAAAATTAATGACGTTTAGATTAACATTATTGGCAACTTTTTTTTTCGAGGATAGACTACAAATCTAAGCAGACATAGTTGTCGTAGATTTAGGTTATTTTATGTATTTTCTAATATTTCTTTACATACAGAAAAATACATTCAAATATTTTTTAGGCTGTACTGTACACGTTGCAAAGCTCTCTCGATCTCTATTTCAATTTCCACCTGTAAGAAATATGAAATTTTGTCAATTGTGTGATTAGTTACTCTTAATAGCAAAATAAAATCTAAATTGTCGAATATGTCGAAAACCAATTACCAAACCCTTAACCCGTACTAATATACCGAATTCGAATACTGTATTTGATAAAATTACTTTTTAGGCCTGAAGAATATAATTATAAAATTAACGTAGATTTTAAACAATATCCGGTATAAGTATCTAAAACTTAATAAATATATAACAATATGTTAAAGATAACTAATACTCAGTTCAGTAAGTCAAAACGTCACGTATACGTAACGTGAGGTATACGTTATTGTTTGAATAAGCCAAATGTTGTGTGAAAATAAGCAGTAATGTAGACCTCTCCTGTACATCTCATAAACCCTCAGCAAATATTCTATGCCCTCCCATATTGCACAAGGGTTAAGCTGTAAATGTTCATCGTATCGCGAACAAGGGAAGCATTATTTATTTCGTTCTCCAACTTTGGCAAAAATGAAGCGGTCTTTTTGAGGCAAAATTATACACCGTAGAGCGCAATTTGCCATGATCGCGCTAACCGTCTCGTTTATATTAATTGAATAATTGTACTAATTAGTCCCAAACCTTTGCTAATTAAAAAGGCTTTAAGTCATAATTTCAGTTCATGACTTGCAAATGAGCGCTCAATTATGTAGGTTAGTGCTAGCGATTATTAAGTAGCTAATGTTGGTCGCGCATTGATGAGTGGATAGGTTTGGCGCGTGTCGGGAATTAGCGACATCCTGGCAGGACGCTCGTCGAGCGTTGACCTACACATGCCACTCGGGACCTTAGGTATTGATGACGTCATAGAGCTTTAATCAGCCATTAAGTATTGTATGCTCAAGAAGTAAAAAATGAGTGTTAAACAACAATGTTATGGGAACTTTTCTACACATTGTAAAACTTTGAACAATGTCTTATAAATAGATATTGAACTAGCTGGCAATGACATTGTACCTAGTATTTATAGCTGCAAATTTCTCGTCAACTTGAAATAGTTATTTTAATTCAAAATAAGTAGGTAGCAAGTGTGTGCGAGATAAATCTGTTTTGCGGTTTATTCATGATCATGAGCGAACACGGGAACGATCGTATACAAGGGAGGCATCGAAACGGTGACGGTTTTATGGAAGTTATATGTCAGGACGTGCGCTTTAGACGTTGCGACGCGGGTGTTCGTGAAAGTCTAGATCTGGCTTTCAGTGGTCGGGGGTGAGCGGGGGTGGAGTGGTGCGAGTCTCGGCGGCGCGCGCCTCAGTGCTCGCCCGCCCGCGCCCGCGCCCGCCGGCCCCGCGACCTACGACCTGCCGCAACCAGGACCGCGAGCCGCCCTAACCTCATTCTATTACCGCCCACGACAATACGCCACCTGTCAAATCACCGACTAATCTCATGACCTCCGCCATAGAGAACGCTCTCCGCGCCGGAATGATCTTGACGGCCGATGACACGGTATTGACTCATGCGACGTAATACGACTTTCCCGTAGTGCCATTCCGACCGTAAAAGACATTCGAATTTAACTTTTCACGAGGAACCTTTGTCGTCGTCATGCCCTAATAAATGTAGAGTTCTTATGATCATCGAGCGTTGAGTGATCATTTCAAGTTTTGTTAGTTTGGTATTGTTGGTTCTTTGTCTCGGGCTGTTGCCTCGTACGAGTGTTATCTTCTATTACCATTGAGTAAAACCTATATTTAGCGTGCATAGAAGGCGAAAAGTGTCGAAGCGTGAGCTTTGCGGGCGGTATCGATCGTCACCGGCCGGCAGCACGCGATCGCGGCCGCTGCACCGGCAATATTGTCCCACGGCGCCCATAATCACCCGCTACCCGCTACTGGGAATACTCATTATCCTTAACCCGTTCCAAGTACTTTGAGAACGAATGTTTTACCTAAAATAGAACTGTTGCCGAGGGATTTTAGTTAAGGTTAAGGATCTCTTTTAACAACATTAAGCTGCTTAGTGGTAGTGTCAGTTAGTTGTCATAATTATGACTTAAAAGGATTTATCTTCAAGCCTCTTTGTTGTGAGTGTTACATTACTTGCCTCGCCGGCTCTAGCCGCAGATACCGGCGACGTGTTGTCGGCGGTGACATAAAGAGGAAATAATATTATTAAAACTATCGTGAGACATCTTTAATAATTATAAAAACCGGCCAAGAGCATGTCGGGCCACGCTCAGTGTAGGGTTCCGTAGTTGCCCATCCTTCAGAATAGACGTAAATTACGAGAAAGATTTAAATTACGAGACAGATTTCAAGCTCTATATAAAGGTCGTAAACGCCAAAGTAACAGTAATTACTTATTACCTTCTGGAAGTTATCGATTATACGCGCCAGATTGAGCGAAATATTTTAATATAGTATAGCACTTAACCAATATGTGTAACGTTCGAAGTGTAGCGACACCGCGCGGCACTTACGTCATTTTAAAGAAAATTATGAATTTTTGCGATAACTCAAAAACGGCTCGACCGATTTTATTCAATATAGTTTTCATTGAAAGTACTTATAAGGCCTCATTTTCATGAATTTTTCCATAATTTTTTGACCCGTGGTTGAAAAGTTAGAGGGGGGGGGGGACCATTTTTTTTATTTTCGGAGCGAATATTTACAAAACTGCTAACTTTATCAAACCTAAAGTGGGGGCGATTTTTTTTTTCGTTCCAACTCTAGTGTGTGGGGTGTCGTTGAATAGGTCTTTTAAAAATAATAGGGGTCTCCAAAAATCCCCACTTTAGGTGTACGGGAGGTACCCGAAAAAAAAAATTATTTCGTTTTTTTTTATTGTTTTGTCGGCGTAATACATAGGTACACATACTTATACCAAATTTCAGCTTTCTAGTACTAATGATCACGGAGCTAAGCCGCGGACGGACGGACAGACAGACATGGCGAAACTATAAGGGTTCCTAGTTGACTACGGACGGAACCCTAAAAACGGTATAAACTCACGTAAAAATTGTCAGGTTGTTTTTTACTTCATTTACATATTTAAATATTATACATTTTTATACAACAAAGTTCTTTATTATATTCGGTGATGGGCACGGCTCGTGCAACATCGCGATTTCTGGCATAGAAAAATACTAACATGATTGTAATATATATATATAGATGTATGTATATAAATAATTTTGTTATATATATATATATATATATATAACAAAATCATATTAACTTCAATAGAACACAACAATACTTCTTTTAATCAAGATGGCGGGTTTTTTTTTTCATTTTTATTTTAAAAATATATACAAAACCCACGATGTTGCACGAGCCCTGCCGGCGATCAGGCGATCACTGATGATTATAACAAAGAACAAGGATCTTTATTATTGAAGTTATTTGTTTCCGCCGAGGAACCGTGTTCCGGTGGAAACATTTATGATTTAGGATGCTTCATTAATTATTCTAAATATGAATAGTAGGTATCGCGTATGTTCTTTAATTGATCGTAAATTGAGTGTTTTCTGAAAACAAACATTTTGTGAAATCATGCGTGTGATTGATGGTATCCACGTTACAATATTGGCTGTGCAATAATAATCAGTTGCTAGGTTCCACAACGTGGAGCAAGAAGGCGATAAATCTCTGTTTATTCATGTAATGTGTGATTTATAAACCGTTAAGTTTGGTTGATAGTATAACAACAACTAATAATGTATTCTGCTAATACTGAATAAATACAGAAATTAGACATTGCTGGAGCTGATATTAATCACAAATTTTGTGCTTATGCGATACCTACGTGATTATGATAATTATTGCTTAAAAATGTATTGTATATAATAAGTATATTAGGGCAGAGGCCGGGAATAGTCAGTTCGTGGATGAGTATGATTTCAATTATACGAATCCACGAACCGACATTTCCGCTGAGACCTTTTCTCCAAAATATATGCTTGGAAATAATTAGCAATCTGCATTTTGAATTTCATATATCTCTGTCATGAAGTTCATTTGGCACCTTTTTTTCTATATAGGAATAAAATATCGGCTCCTAATCATATGTTTCATTTAAAACAATATATATTAATGAGAATTAAAATTACATATGAAAACAAAATAATAAAACTGGACAAAATTATAAATATTGGTTAAATCGGCAACTTCTAAACGCACGTTTTTTTTTAGAAACCATATCATATTTATCTTTCGGAGAAGCTCGTAAGTTCAAAATAAATTTATATCGATTTTGACACAATCATTTCTGTTTTTTTTATTTGTTTTCGTTTGGTAAACTTGTTAACTTTCAATTCACTTCTTTCAAATACCATCATAATATTAAATTTAAGGCTTTCGTGAGAAACCTCTTATAAATAATGAAGAATTATGAAAAAAAATTAACCGCAAATAAAATTATAATTGCAAGTCGCTCAACGAGCAATGGAGAGGGCTATGCTCGGGGTGTCTCTACGTGATCGAATCAGAAATGAGGAAATCCGTAGACGAACTAAAGTGACCGATATAGCTCACCGGATTAGCAAGTTGAAGTGGCAATGGGCAGGCCACATAGCACGCAGAGCAGATGGCCGATGGGGCCGTAAAGTGCTCGAGTGGAGACCTCGGACCAGCAAGCGCAGCGTAGGACGTCCACCTACGAGATGGACAGATGACCTTGTAAAGGTCGCCGGAAGGCGCTGGATGCAGGTCGCTTCCAACCGGTATATATGGAAGTCCAAAGGGGAGGCCTATGTTCAGCAGTGGACGTCCTATGGCTGAGATGATGATGTTGATGATGAAAATTATAATTGATATTGTTTGTCCGCATTGATTGTGCAGTACGAGAACTAAACGCAGGGAACAATTAAAAAGGTTTAACTAATTCTTATTTTCTTAACTCAGTTTTTGATACTTGGCTATTGGACAGTTGGTTAAAATGGTGAATTTTCTTCTTTGAAAAAAATAAAAGTAAAATGCCAGTCAAATAATGTACAGCTGGCCGTCAGCCGGCTAAATTAATATGGACCCTCATCTATATGACGCGTCATATACGGAAGGTGTATTCTTTACTCAATCGTGTAGTACCTACTATTTCCCGGCCACGACCAATAATTTTATTTTTTTATTTTGTTAACGTATTAATAAGATAACGAAGGATTTCGCGGTCTATTTCTACTAAGTACATTAATGGGAACATTTCCAAGCAAGTTGGAGAAAAATCGTTTTGTTACTATAACTGCTGTAAAGAGACTCGTAGTAGGGATGAAAAATTAAATTATACCTATATAGATTTTTGACAATCGATCTGAAAAACGAAACGATAATATTTTAAATGTTACTGTCAAACTCAATGCACTGTGCCATGTTAATTATATCAATAACATTGAATGGATAATTTATAAATTAAGGTTATCATTACGCAATCTTCAGAAATTAAATCTTATCAACTGATAATGATAAACTTCCAACTAAATTATAAAACTTCTAATCTATAAAGTTCTAACGCCTTAAGAATCTCACGCCTTAGTTTCAGCAAAAATATTTTTGACTTGGGTTGGCCATGGTATTACCATATTTTGAGAATTTTATAACATCAACGAAAGCTGGGATCATTATAATAGTAAAAAAAAAGATTATTTACTGTAAAAGCGTAAATATATGAATATTGAGTAAAATCTTATGTCATTAGATTCTCATTTATCACTTTTATCAGTGTGCTAATTGATTTCTTCGAAATTTTAAGCGATTGCGATCCCGTTGTTTTACCTCTCAATACTCATTAATTTTACATGGACTTGATCTAGGATATATGTTAAGAACATTTCGACAAATTTGATGAGTATTCACGGACCAGACTATTCGTTAATTTGCTCACAGGACTTCACTTGCTAGAAAAACTTTAAAATACCGTCGTATCTGATGCGACTGTTAATGTCAGTCTAATTGACAACATTTAAAATTTTCAAATTGTGTTAAATTTAACCTTTAGAACGCTTTTCCTCCCATGTCAAAATGTGTACGCCAATAGTTAGTAGAGCGAACATATACCTTATCTGTCAGCGGGAAAATTGTTTTGAGAGCGCCCTCGTCCGCCATTACCCCTATAGTGGTCGTTGGCGTGGTAGGCACGACAGCACATGACCACTTTAGTGGCTCGTTCAAAGGGTTAAACTAATGTCGTTAGGAGTCGTCGTCACTAGCAACTAATAAGGTCAGTAACGATCAAACTGAGATCAGAATATTTTGAGTTCGGAAGTAAAGATGAGTATAAAAATATACTCGTGTTTACTTTTTCACATACGAGGGTGAATTGAAAAGTTGTGAGCCTAACCTTTAAAATAAAGACTTGAGTTTTTATATTAATTTTATTTCTCTACATAGTCTCCAAAACGATCTATACACTTTTGCCACCTTGCTTCCAACTTCATTATTCCTTGTAAAAAAATGAATCTTCAAGGTGATTGAAATATTCAGTCGCAGCTTCTTGCACCTCAATATCTGTCGAAAATTTCCGTCCTGCCAAGTGTTTTTTTAGGTTCGGGAAAAGATGATAATCAGAAGGGGCCAAGTCCGGTGAATAGGGTGGATGCGGCAACAATTCAAACCCACAGTTATGTATTTGTGCGATAGATTTCGCTGCAGTATGGACAGGAGCATTGTCTTGATGGAACAACACTTTTTTAGAAATCATACCAGGTCTTTTTATTTTAATTTCTTCATGCAGACATTGTAAGAGGATGCAATAGTAATCAGCATTTATGGTTTTACCCTTTTCAAGATAATCAACCATGATGACCCCTTTGCAATCCCACAAAACTGAAGCCATTACCTTCTTCGCTGATAAAATGGCCTTAGCTTTTTAAGGAGGTGGAGACCCTGACCTTTTCCATTGTTTGGATTGCACTTTTGACTCCGGTGTATTGTGGTGGACCCAAGTCTCGTCTATAGTTATAAAACGACCAAGAAAATCTTGTGGGTCGCATTGAAACAGATCCAAACAATCCTGTGATACTGTATGGCGGGTGCGTTTATTTTCAGCTGAAAGCAGTCTAGGTACCCACCTTGCAGAAACCTTAGAAAAACCTAGATCCTTAGTGATTATGTTTTGCGCTCGCTCATAGGAAATACCAATTGTCTCCGCTATCTCTGCAACTTTCAACCGCCTGTCATTCATAATCATATCTAGTATTTTATTGATATTTTCATCTGTAGAAGCCGTTATTGATCTGCCACACCTAGGTTCATCTTCAACTGCTTCTCTGCCGCGTTTGAAATCTGCTACCCATCGTTTTACAGTGGCATATGATGGAGCGGATTCCCCTAAAGTCTGGCACATGTCTTCAAAGATTTGCTTTGGCGTTAAGCCCTTTTTTTGTAAGTATTTTATTACAGAACGGTGCACAATTTTATCCATTCTAAAGAAAATCGCGAACCTCTTATAGTAATTCGATCACAAAATTTGCAATTGTGACAGAAGAAAAACAAAAGATAGTGCATTATAATAAAAAAATATGCAAGTCTTACGTGCCAGTATTTTTTTTTTTTTTAATTTCATTATCAACCTCAGGCTCAAAACTTTTCAATTCGCCCTCGTATACTGGTACTCTCATATGGTAATCGTGTTTTCTGTTTAAGCGATATTCTCTTAATAACGCTGTCCCGCGTAGATATCGCGTAGATCATTCTAAAACCTTAGCTGCTTAGCTACTTCTGTTGCTGTCTTTACGTATAGTTCGCCATTACGCTTGTCTTACCGGCTTTATGTATAGTTATTTTCTATCTATATATCTTGTATTCACCCAGGAATAGTACATTACTGCAGACGCCGGGAAAGAAGGGCTTATCGGTTGCGTTAGGTATAGACGGATAGTGATACGAAGCCGGCAAGCAATTTTCACGGCTAAAGCATAAATAAATAAATAATAAGTATAGTGTTTTCTCAAACATGCAATTAAATAAAAAATACATCACTACAAAACACATCATAATACATCAGCTGTTTAGCCTGTACATAAACACAGACGCCATGTTAAAAAAAATACTTCCCGGTTTGGGCCTTCAATTTTGTATGATTTTCCTTTACAGTTTTCTCGAGCTGTTTCGCCCGAAGCGTGATACTTCGAAGGCTGTTATAACGCGCGTTATGACGACATTCCATGGCATGTTTGAGAAAAAAACAATGGCCTGTTCATTATGGTTTACTGACTATCCTCGTTTGTTCATACTTGCGATTTCCTTAGTTCAACAGAATTTTCGTCAGACGTTTTTCTATTAGAAGTTTGTCTATTATATGCGAGAAGAAATGTAATATTTCGCAGTTCATACTACATGCTATTGATGAATTAAAAACAAACCACATAGCCACTTTACATACCATGAATATAATTAAAGTCTTACGCGATCGTTGCGTGCGAGACGAGATGGGTGCGGGCACGCGAGTAGAGGTATGATTGGTGAGGGTATGATTCGATGTTCTATTATCCTCCCAGCTTATATATTTATAGTGTCATTGAATTAAATCAAATCAATTTTAAATATGAGTTCGATGTGTAACCAAACGATGGGTGCGGGGCGTGAGTGGGGCGCGGGCCGCGGAACTGTTAGAGGCGGGGGGTGAGGAAAGGCGCGGTGTCGCGCGCGCCGCGCCGCGGCCGGCGCCTGCCGCCACCGCCGCCGGCGCCGAGGGTCTCTATGATGGGCTACATCATGGGCTGTGCCTGCCTGAGAGGTGAGGATATTGTTTATTTACGACAACTCTACAACCAACATGTACAAAAAACTTGTAGCACAACTAACCACGACTTGGCCATATCACACTATGTGTAATTAGGAACCTCGGCGCGGATGGCACCTACGGCTTACGCCGCTGGCGCCGAGGATCTATATTATGGGCTACACCGTGGGTTGTGCCTGCCAGAGAAATAAGGATATTGTTTAGTTACAACCCGAAAAGCCCTGTGACTACAAGCCGAGGTAGCGTAATGAGCCGTGACATTTATATAGATACTGTGAAAAAAAAACTTCTGCGCCTGCCGCCACAGTCGCCGGCACCGAGGGTTTATGATAATTGATGAGCTATATAATATGCTCTGCGTGCATGAGAGGTGCGTACGATATTGTTCATGTACTACTTTTCACCCAAAACACCTTGCTGCGGTAATTCGTTTACGTGACATTTCACGCTGTGTGAAAATAGTGACCCTCGGCGCCTGACGCCACCACCGCTGGCGCTGAGGTCTCTAAGATGGTCTACATCATGAGCTGTGCCTGCTTGGGAGGTGAAGGCTCAGTTTCAGGCGTAGTTTCCATAACGCATGCCAGAGGACCCGAATTTGAGTTTCAATAGTCATTATACCGCCTAGGGAGTTATCGCGGTCGGTATATCGATCGAGTTATCGACCAATGAAACTGAGCCGTTACCCATTAGATATCCGTAGATGATAAGCCGAGGTATTAGGTATAACTAGCCGCACGGATTCGCTTGACATGTGTTATTATACATTGGCAACATTTTAAGGCAAGATTTTTTTTGTTGCTCGACTAAGAGTGGCGCAGCGAAGTTGTGGTACTGCACTCAAAAAACAAACTGGATAATGTGTCACATTGGCTCTGGCAGTTTGATTCACAGTGTTACGCTGGTTATAAAAAAAAAACCGGCCAAGTGCGAGTCGGACTCGCGCACCGAGGGTTCCGTACAAACACTTTCCATCCCTAAGTGGTTAAGTTAAGTTTGCACCTGGTATGTATAGCGCCCCATATAAATTAGGTGCAAAGTTAGGTATTAAAAAAAAAATTATGGTTTTCGTAATTATTCCTTTATCTATGCTATAAGACGTTGCTTCGTACCAAATTTCAAGATTCTGAGTTCACGGGAAGCACCCTGTAGGTTTTGATTCCCTTGCAAGTGTCGAAAATTTGCGGCATAAACGGCTGTATCTTTTGATTGCGTTGGCTTAGAAGTTTGATTTTTTCACAGCTTCAAGGGACAGTAGACCTGAGTAATTGATATAAATTTCAGCTTCATACCTCCACGCGTTCCTGAGAAAAAGGGTCTTGACAGACGGACAGACGGACAACAAAGTGATCCTATAAGGGTTCCGTTTTTTCCTTTTGAGGTACGGAACCCTAAAAACGAACACGACACAACCAAAATATCACTAGGAGTCACAAGTACGCACTGATACATGGTGGTATATCTGGCACAATTAGGAAAATGTTTGAATTGTTGCCAT
This sequence comes from Apotomis betuletana, assembly GCA_932273695.1. NCBI lineage: Eukaryota > Metazoa > Arthropoda > Insecta > Lepidoptera > Tortricidae > Apotomis > Apotomis betuletana. Next base: position 11,693,344 of record OW026305.1, on the reverse strand, counting down.
ACCAGACTTGGTTGTATAAAACCGACCTATAGCTTACGCGTTGAGTTCAATATTTAACAAACTTCTATAGAAACCTTCGTTTTGGTTATATTATAGATGGATTTATAAAAAACATAGTTGGTTCATTAAACCTCGCGGATGTCTACTTCGGGGACATGAACGGAGCGGCGAAACTAACTAAACAAGTTAATGTGTTCGCGGCGGTATGAATACAAGGTTCTGATCCGCGCAAACTAAGCACGTGTTTTGAAGCTAACTTTGATAGCTGTAATTAAAAAAGTTTCTGAGGTAAGGAAAGACAACTGCCAACTACTATTGGTTCACAGTCCCCTGACAAGCTTAGTTAGGTACACGAGATATCGTATCGTGAACATTGTACGGAGCTACATAGTAGCCTAATGAATATACCCCAGAGTTGGAGTTAGGGTAAGTTAGGGTTTTTATTTCTCATTTTCCCTCTGGAGCCCAATAAGTTATTTCAAACTCTACTGCTTCAGACATTCATACAGGGTATAATAAAAATGTATGTTAAATCTAAGTATGTACCAAAGCTTTTGTCTACAAGAAACATGGAAATATATGATCATTGTGAACGGATCCTGCAAGCTACATCATCAAAGGATAATCCAGCAAGCTACATCACCAAAGGTACTCACCTGTGGTTAGCAGTGCTACGACGTTCTTACACAAAAGGCACCATCTTGTTTCTAATGTCAATAGCCGATTATTACTAGATCCTCCAATTCCGGTACTACGGAGATAGTCAGATGGGGAGGACTACCCTGTTTATTTATGTATAGTAATATCTCAGGTCCAGGTCAGAGGTAGGGATAGACAAGCATCTGAATGTTTGTCTTTCTTTATCACTGCTCATAATGTGTTACACCATTTTTTATTTTTTTTTATTTTTTTTTTATTTATTTAGGAGAACCAACAGCTTTAACAATTTTGAGTAAACTTAAATATAATAGAAAGCAGGGAAGCCAATTACAGGATCTCACGGATAGAAACAATTTAACTAATCTTAAATTAAAGTGCGACACTCATCACTTCACATCATCTCACCTTGTATAGAAAAAGTATATAAAAAAAAAAATAAGAAAATGGTAAACAATACACTACACTACACGAGCTCTAAAAATGGCAACGTATATTTTAAGCCCAGGCGGGTGAACGACTATGTAACACGTCTAGTTAAAGCACCTTTTCACCAAACTTTGTCTCACAGAAGGAATTTTACAGTTAAATATGTCGATATCCAGTCCCTTCGCTAAATTGTTCACGCTACGACTTGCACGCGTCAGAAAACTATTTTGTCTGTAATTGGATGATGCAGATTTAAGAGATATGGGAGGAAAATGCCGTTTAGAACGAAGGGGAGTATTGAATGAGAGGTTCTCAAGCAACTCAGGGCAATCAGTGACGCCGCTTGTAATGTTAAGAATAAAGGTTATATCAGCTATCTCACGTCGTTTTTGTAGAGGAATTAGGTGATGTTTCTTACATATATCAGTGTAGCTAAATGTACTATAATTAGATTTAAGTTTAAAACACAAGTACTTTAGAAATTTTTGCTGGACACGCTCTATTCTGTCGATGTATTTGCTATAACAAGGATTCCATACTTGCGAAGCGTATTCCAGTTTACTTCTCACATAGGAGCAGTAGAGAACTTTTAACGTTTTCGCTTGAGTAAAGTGAGTCGAGTTACGCATTATGAAGCCTAGCGCCTTAAAAGCACCGCCGACGATACTGTCTATATGCCTGTCAAAAATGAGTTTAGAATCATGTACAACACCGAGGTCTCTCATTTGCGTGACCTTTTCTAGCGGCTGGCCTTTCAATGCGTAAGAAGTAGGAATTAAGTTGTGCTTGCGAGAAAAAGTCATTGCATAGCATTTAGATGGGTTCAATTCCAACTTATTAAGCCGGCAATACTCATCGAGGCGACTGAGGTCTGCCTGCAGTAATAGTGCGTCATGGTTAGATTTTATCCTTAAATAAATTTTCATGTCATCAGCGAAACAAAGAAGTTTAGAGTGAATAAAACATTTACTTATATCATTAACAAACACGTTGAATAACAGAGGTCCGAGCAGAGACCCTTGAGGGACCCCACTGGGAACTGTAACCCACCCTGATATATAATTATTTATGACGACTGCCTGAGATCTATTTTACAGATTTCATTCGTAGGTAGATAGGTGATTTTACGCCACTATCGCTCGTTAGACACTGTCGCTCTAACTCTAAAATACGAGTGTGTTTGTTTACAGCTGTAGAGTGTAGTTATACCGAAAGAAAATATTTTACATTGCCTTTTTATTCAGATCCGAGAAATAATAAATAAACCTTTTGCCGATGAAGCTTTAGTAAATATCTCGTAGAGCCATTATTCAAATTGGATCGCAGTAGGTACCTACACATCCTAACGCTCCTACTCATAGTCATATTCATATGAATATAAGCATAGGATTTGGGAATTCACAGCCGATCCTATTGCGCAATGTAAATAATGTATTAAGTGGAATTGAGTGGTACAATCGCCAGAAATAGGTTTTTATTTTGCTTTTCTGTTCCAAATTTCTTATTACGGTCGTTCAACCCACGCAGTCTAATGTAATTAAAGATAAATAGCTCTAATACTTGGAATTCTTTAAATGCTTTACGTTTTCATTTTCATAATTCAGAACAGTAATTTACATAGTAGGTACAACAAATTAATACAATTCTGAAACGTGACTGATAGAAAACTAAGCCTGTGGGTTTACGAGTGTTAAATTTAGCTAAATATGTATGCGTTTAACGGCATTGGCGTACTTAGGGGTGCCCACGCCAATATGGTCTAGTGCCCACCCCAGGATTTTGGGTTACCCATACAAAGTCATGATTTCAACTCCCAGGCCCCACCTGAAAATAATCTAAGATACGTCAGTAGGATATTATGTGTAGTTTGTATAGAGTCCTTATTTCATGGACTAATTTTTTCGACTTATAGAGTTTGACCGCTCAGACCTCGCACAAAGCCCAAAGCCCGCCCAGAAGGCTTTCCTTGGGGCCTGACTTATTATTAGCCAGGCCCATCTTTATGGGCCTGACTAATAATAAGTCAGGCCCCTCTTTCCTACTGAGCACTTTGGGCACGTGCCCAGGGTCCCCATTCTCATGAGGGCTCCCAACCTCACGCCACTTTTGTCCCAACAACTACCGAAAAAACATACCTTATTAGACCCTTTAGTAATGGAGTGCCCATGGCCCCGGCGTGCTTTAAGACGACCTTGCTGTTCATATTTTATTTCATCATTATCATTTGTTTATTTCGCAATAAACGCAATCATAGGCCTACCATAATGTCGTGTTTTAAACTTTCTACCACAAACAGATCTGTTCCTACAACCGTGCACTTATTGTATCGTAACTTGCTTTTGAAAGCCATTTCCATTCATGACGTGGAGTATACATTAATATTGCGTCTATAGCAGCATTGAGTTTAACGTTGGCCCTCCCGCTGCCATGAATAATAAAGAAGTAATCCATGTGCGATACATATGTAATAACTGACGTCACACGGTGCAGTGCGCTACATATGGCTGAATAAGCACGAATTTACGTGGGAGTATGCAATTTCAGCTGATTTTTCCCCGGCGCTTTTATTATTGCTTCTGTAGATTTTGTATGTTACTCTCAAAATAGAAGTGGATATGTGGGATGTACAAAAGCCAATATTTTAATCGTATTGGGATGATGGGTAGACTTTAAAATACATATACGGATTTAGAATTGCATTGTTAGATATTATTGTGCAGTGGCGTAGCTACCAGATAGGTAACATTGCCGTGCACACACACTAGTTGTTAGGGTCCATTAACCAGCTAATTTTGAAATGTTGAGGTCCTTATTTTTTCCTGAGGACATAATTTTCTTTCGCACCGAGATCCGAAGCTTATCATGGTGGCCAAGAACTATATACGACATATAACTACACCGTAATAGTCTCCGATTGCTTTTACTCGTTAATTATATTCGACTATATTATTTAAAATCAAACGTATTAATTAGTCTTCTTATACATTGAAGATAAATTACTAATATCTATTTGAGGAATAGTTTTACAGAAAAGCAAATTATTCCCTTTTTAGTATAAAAAACTGAACATACTGTACTGTATTGTAAGGCCTTTGGCACCAATTAAACGTACGCCCACGGTATTGTTTGCTTCTAATAATTTAACTAGGAGTAGAGTAAAGAGCGTGGGTGATAGGGATAGCTTTTACTTATGCAAGTAGTATTAACCGAGATGGAAACTATAAATAATCCGGCTTACAGCCCGTTGAAAGCTTTATATCCATGAGCCATGACTTTCCTGTCCATATATTAGTAACTCCTTGGGAACATTAGGTGCATTGCAAATTAGCGAGCAACTTTGTAATGTTATTTCGTCGGGGGAATACTGCTGCTTAACTTTGGATTAACTTCGCATGTATTAAGAGGCCTTAAACATTTTGCAATGTATTTTTTTCATAATGCGATTTTTTCATTATGACAAATGTATTGTTAATTTCAACCAACTTTTTAAAGTGAATAATACTTTTCCATGAGTTCTACATAGATAGTAACGTAGCTATTTCATACTTCCATTGCGTGCAGCCGAAAATAAGTTGAATAAAAAAAACCGGTGTCTGCGTGAATTTTGTCAATCGAGTAGTTTTTTAAACAAAAATTATCAATGAAAAATTCAAACTAGGTTTCTAAGTACCTAGTAACAACATTGATAATTTATAAAGAAACATGTTTGATCATAGAGAATAATGTCTAAAACAATAAGCAATTTTGAACGGATAAGGAACTTTAAGCTAAACATATTTTATAATGTTTAGCTTAAGATCTTAATTTAAATATGCATTAAATTGTGGACCTTAGTTTTACATAAATGCGAAAGCATATTTTACTGGCTGATCTTTGAAACCCAGTTGAATTATAATATGCCTGAAACATTAATGTTGACAGTTGTGAATAATTGAAGCAATTTGTTCCACACTGTTATTAAAAAAATAAGAATCTGATTATTGCTGCGCGGTCATTGAACCTCTGGATCTCGTGCTGTTCGTTGCCCATCGGCGCGCGAGTGCAAAATGAATGACTATAAATTAAAAATTCACAACAAAGCTCGCTGGCGTGTAGGCGGGCGGCCGGTAGCGCCGAGGGCGGACGGCGATCGAAGGGCGCGCGCGGTGCCGGCGCACGGGGGGCGGCGGGGTAACGATCGTCGGCCGCAGTGCTCGTCAGTCTTCCAGCCGCGAGCGCGCCGCGACGCCGCGAGCATGAGCGACGTCGGCACGCTCGCCGCCATGGACGCCTTCGCGGGCGGCGCGAGGCGGAGGCCCGCGCGCCTGCCGCCGCCGCCGCCCTTCGTGCCGCCGCCGCCTCCGCAGCGCCACGACCACTACTACATGCGCCGCAAGTCGCCCGTCCCCAGGCAATGCGCGAACCTCGCGCTCTTTACCCGCAACGGTACCGATAACAGCCATCAGCCTTATCACTTTACCAGCTGACGAGATTCCAAGCGCCGGTTCTCTCATCTTCACTCTCAGTACATTTAACAAGCATGGCATGTAGAGCTTGTGATTAGCGGCAGCAACAAGCAGCAAGTTTGACAAGCTGTTATCGCCCGCACGCGCTTGCAGTCGGCCGCCCGCCGGCCGATACGCCGGTCGCAATGTCAATGTCACGCTACCATCATCAGCATCACCACACTGACACTATCTATAAACTATGGCTTACCTTATCTCTTCTTTGACTGAATAGAACTTTGGAATGACTAAGTGAGGTATTGGATAGGATACCCGTAGATAAGAAACGTTTTTTTACAGAAGTAGTAGATAGTTAAAACCAACAGCTATGGAACTGTGAAATTAAAAACACAATTAGGCACTGTTTTAATGTAGTGCAAAATTAATGCAACATCGTGTCTACTTAAATCGTACTTCTTGCACCCCTTTATAAATTTAAATGTGGCGGTAATAATAACGATTTTCATGCAAATCTAATTAAACTTTCTTCGATTACGACTCGGGGCGCTTAATCGCCCCGGTCGACGGTCTGGTACGTCTGGTAACAGCAACGAGGTGTGAAATTTGCTTGTCTGTTATCATACCTATCATAAACAGTAATTTAATGCGGTTGCAATTTATTTACGTGTGAATATAAAGATGCAGTTACCAAATGAAGTGGTTTAACATAAACAGAATTGTTCTAATCAAAATCGATTAATTTTCATCTCAAATATTAACGTAATAAATTAGTCTCGATCATTATTGAGCATATTAGAGTTAATGTAACAAAACTTTATAGCCGTGTAAAATAATAATATCTCCCGAGTTATAAACAAGACCCACAGTAATCCGAGAATCTTCAAGAATATAAAGTAACAAGACCACTCGACATGTCAGTTTACCGAAAATTTGAAAGAGTTGGCAAGAATTGGAAGAAAGTCGCTGTGCCTACTCGTGAATTTTAATGCCATCGTAAATAGGCTTCTCCGGCGAATGCTGCGAGTAAAGTTTGAAGATTTTGGCAGATCATTTACCATTTCGTATTTAGTTGTAGAAATATATAAAGATAATGTGTATTTCATACATTTTTTTTCTAAAATTAAGTTTTTAAGTCAATGTTTGATTTTTTTTCTATGCTCTCCGATTATTCGAAGACGGCTGGACCGATTTGAGAAAGCATTGTTTTTAATATAGGTACATACATATTTATCCTTTCTAGTTCGTCCCATTGTCAGGTCACGATCTCATGATGGGATCGTGGAAAAATCAAGGGATCATTCAAATACACTCCTATCGCGATTTGGGTACCTATATTATTTATTTTTGTTGATGTCGGGTATATGTTGAAAAGTGATAGTATATATTCGATTTAGCTTTAAAAAAAATGGTAATTATTGTGTAGGTGTATGCCACTGCGAAATGAAACGATCACCAAAGGCTAATAGTATAGCTATCACGAAGTAGCGGTGGATGGCGTGATAACGCTAGAAATGCGGCGAAAATGCGGATTTCTATCAACACAAATGTTTTTTGTGATGAAATGAAACTGCGACGGCACCGGTTACTTCGACCGTATTTCTTAACTTTCTAAAACAAAAGCCACTATTTAGTTATTGTTCTGTTTGTTAGAAAGCGGCCACGCTCAGGTTGACCCTTGGTTAGTTCTGAGACTTCCGTAAGACGTCTAAGATTATGCAAAGCGTAACTCTGGCTTTCGTAAGACTGTTGCTAAAAGTAACGAGCAATTGAAAGGATGTGAGTCGAAAGAAAGACGGATGTTTGTTAAGACAGTGCGTGCCGACTAACGCAGATAAATAACATAAAGGCGCCGTCGCGTGGCCTCGCGCAACTACGTGCCGACTGCCGGGAGTCCGCCGTCGCACAAACTACGCCATTTTAATTGCTCTCCTGAATGCCAATCACCACATTCTGTGCAATAATCACGCCAGCTATATAGCTTTATTTCCGAGTGGAAATTTTATGTTCGAGCGAAAGTTTTTTGAAGTTATAATTATAAATGCACGCTTTCAGTAGCTCTACTTAAATACGAAATCATATACACTATGCGCATTATTCTCAGTATGATTAGGTCTGCGCCTTTGTTCTGCAATAGGTACCGTATGTTTATTCGTGTACAGAAATACGGAGAATAACCCTCTGCAGCAACTGTCGGTAGTAAACAAGCCTCATAATTCAGAGAGATATTGAACTATACAAATACATAATTTAATTCTTAACTGTAAAAATTCAAAAGACCTAATGAGTGTAGGTATGAATATTCATACCTAAATGTGTGATTAAATAATATAAGCATTAGTTTTAAAAGAGGCACGAACTCGTGCTTTAACAATGTTACTCTCATTCTCATAATACCATAACATTAGCAAACCCAAAACACATCGAGTAATATTTCAAACGCGACGGGAATTCAGCCTATCGTTAGAGGTCGCGGTGTTTCCCAGCCCGTTTGTCCTTCGTCACACAAGGCTGAAAATGCTGAAATACTTTGAGCGTGGAGTTCAGATGAAAAGGCCTTCCTCCGGCAGAGAACGGGCGGTCGCGGCCGCGTGCCGCCCTTGACCCGCCGCGTCTCTCTTCCGCACCGGCTGATCTCGGAAATCCAACCGCATCTCGCTAAAGAGAAAAACGAATTCGTTTACCAGAACAATGGGAATGAAACAGCTGTACCTCAATTATTCCAACGTCTACTAAAAGAAATTTCTTTAAAAGAACGTACAATTTATTTCCTCGTTACCAATGCCAAGTGAAGTAGAGTTGAAAGTTGGGGTTTTGGCATGCAGATGCTACTAAACGGTTTTGAATGATAACATTAAGACGTGATTAAGACATTTCTACGCTATTTACGGAATATTACGAATAGTATAAAACACTTGAGTCTTTGGGAACTGACGTCTTTTCTGAATGTGCGCATTTAGATTTCCGAATATACGTCCAATAATTAGGTCGGTACTGATTGAGTTATAGCTCTTTTAGAATATCGGTCGTTTTAAAATTAGATGGTGCGACGTGGTACTGAGTCACGCTATGTACCCTAGGTACACAATTGGCTAGCGCTATTTTTAACCAGTAGTACGGTATTGTTTTGATTTGAAATGCAATAAAACGAGTTACGAGTGAAATTCTCATTAAGACCGTTACCAGATTTGGTAAACAATAGTATTGATTACTTGATCGGTGTACGAGTGGGACAAGTTTATTGCGATTAGCAGCTCTATTAGTCGGCGTCGTATTTTCGTAGCGTAATGAACATTGACGTAACATAATCCACTGTGATGCTAGTTTACCGGGCGTCGTCGCCCGCCCACGTGGCGCGAGTTGTGTCACTGTCGCGAATGTTTCTTATCCACGCCACTCTCGGAAAAGAATCACTCACGTCTCGTGTTAATGCGACCCAATTTAATCCATTTCACCAATTTATCTTTCGCCTGAAAAATGTTCATTGCTTTTTCCAGAAATGTTGAACTGTCGAGGTATTTGGTACATAGTGTACCTAATGGGCGTACCTATACAAGATTTTGCATTTTAAACTACATATTTACTTAAAATAAATAAAACATCTAAATTGGAGACAGATTCATTAGAGTGTTGTGTTCTGACGTTACGTGCAAATGTTATCCTTCATACTTCACGGATCGCTTATGACATCTCATGCTGCAGTTAATTTAACCTGTCATTGTCACCAAATACCATATTTTGGTTTATCATTTCTAAGTTGTCCATATCCGATTAGACGCGTCATAAATTCATGATCAGTAACGTGGTCTTTAATTTCCCCAGAGGCGCTGTAACTCTTGTAGGTGTAGTATGGAATACGTAATAGGTTTTTGTTATCCTGCCAGTTAACTCTTATCTTTCTTATTTCGTCGTCCTGATGCGCTATAGGCGGGTTCCGTACACTCGTTTAGTCATTTATGGCAAGATTCCAAATGTAGCCGTGAACTGAATATCTGAAGCGCGCCTCACGATTCCAGAATACTGTTTTTGCCATTAAATTAGAGTGTTTATTAAGAAGACATGCTCGAGATGTCACGTCATTGATGTTTTCTGCATTTGTCACAGTAAATGTATTTTTAACGAGCTGCTGGTTCGAGTTCACGCTTGATGCGAGAGGAATGCGAGCGTGCGGGAAACGTTCCTAGCGTACTCTTGACATTGCAGCTATTACTGGACCACGGGTGCTAGCAGGTCCTTGACGCCGTCCGTCCGCATTTCTGCCTAATTACATCATCCATCACTCTTCGACTGATCCTCCTTACTAAAATTATGCAATCGACGCTACTAACACTATGTTCGTGGTAAACAAAACGTTTTTACTTTATACCTCGGAGACGACGCTATGCTATGACGTATTATGACAGTAAATATTACATTAGCAAACACGAAATGGATTAGGGTTTTTTCCGCGATATATGTACAGATTTTCAAATGCATCAGAAAACCTTGAAACCGCAGAGGTCCTTCAAAAGTCACACGTACGGGTAAGGGGTGTTGTGGTTATGTAACATTGCAGCGAGCGACGTCCTCGGAACAGTCAGGGTGCTCGGCCAAGGGCGGCGACATTGATCGGCGCGTCCGGGCCCACGAGGCGTTCTGCCGTACAGCCAGCGCGCTCGCGCATCAACCATCCCCCTCTAGTGGGGGGCAACCTCGAGCCTGCCTGTTGAATAAACACCGGCGTCCTTGTCGAATAACTTAACGCTTACACAATGCGATTGAGAGTTATTGTGTGTCAACAGCCCCGGACGGTATTGAAATTGAAAGCCATAAAATAACAGCCTGGCCAATTCCAGTTGTTTATCTTAGAGTGGAGCCTATTTCCTATTGATGACTAACTGAATTGTAGCTTGAAAAGTTTCAATGGCGTACCTACTTAATTTTACGAAACGAAGACATTTTAATTATCCAGTGGTCCCGCCGTAGATTCCTTCAAAGTTGTTCAGAATATTTTTTTTATTTAACAACTTAGATACAATATTGTAAACGTAAACGGATAAAAAATATTATACAGTATGATCATGACATGATACATAATTGGTGTCAAAAATAGCTTTGATTGAGGAGTAATCGAAAGCTGCGTGTAAATTAAATGCTGTTAACAAGATTTAGCCGTGGCTTTGCCCGCGTTAAGGTCTTCGCACACTATAGCAACTCAACGGCGACTCGATTCTATGACAAATATTGAAATTTAAGCCCTATGTCATATTAACTAGGTTTAATTTCGACGATGCACCGACGCGTCGTCCACTCGTCGTCCACTACTAATATCATTTTTTGAAATTAAACCTAGTGAATGTGACATAGGGCTCAAATTTCAATATTTGGCATAGAATCGAGTCGCCGTTGAGTTGTTATAATGTGCGAAGACCTTTAGAGGGTCTGAAATGTTTTAACCCATAACATAATCCACGATCTGTTTGTGTGTCAAGTCAAGATGACTGTATCGAAATAGTTACGTTCGATGGTTTACGATTATTGAGTAAAATCAAACAATTCAAACATCCAAACAATTTCACAAACTTTACATTCGGATTATTTGAAGGATTAAGAGGCCTTATTCCTTTTAAAATGCTGATTGTTTAGGCATTTTTCTCTATGATCAAACATGTTTCTTAACATATTATTGGTATATATTGGTATATATTTGAAACCTACAGTTTGAATTTTTCATTGATAATTTTTGTTCGAAAAACTACTCGAAATTGACAAAATTCACGTGGAAAATTCGTTTTTTCAACTTATTTTCGACTGCACGCAATGAAAGCATGAAATAGCTACGTTACTTCCTAGAACTCGGGAAAAAGTATTATTCACTACAAAAAGTTGGTTGAAATTATCAATATATTCGTCATAATATGATAAAAATAAATTTTAAAAGGAATAAGGACTCTTAATACGGTGAATAGAGACTAAAGTACTATGTGTGACCTTACAAACGGTCCGGTAGTTTTGAATTTTTGATATGTTGTCTAGGATGGTTAGTCAGTGTTTAAAATGCAAAATGCATAATTCCCCCCCCTCCGCGCCCGCCGCCATATTGAAAAAACCGGCACTTTCTTCATATTTTTGCTCATATCTTCCTTTAGGAGCATTTTAGCTAGAAGAAAGCTTCGACAATGTTATACAGAGTTAAATTTACTACATTTTCCATTTTATACTTTGTTTCTAGGACAGATAGTTACGGAGATATGCACATTTAAAAAAACTTAAGAAATTGCTATTTCCAACTCAAAAACAAACTTCTGGATTATATCTTCGTTTAGGAGCATTTTAGCTAGAACAGTGCTTGGGCAATTTTGTAGAGAATTAAAGTTACTATAATTTACATTTCAAATTTTGTTTCTAGGACAGATAATTACGGAGATATGTAAAAAATAAAGTCACATTTTCCGAAAATGTATGTAAAAATGGACATGAGTTTTATAAGCAATTATATTTCCTACATGTTTTAATTTGTCCTAGACTAGTCCGTAACTGAATGACAGCGTTCTAAACCAAGAATTTTGAGAAATTTTCGGAAAATTCGACTTTTCCTGTTTTTTTAATATGCATATCTCCGTAACTAACCGTCCTTATATCTACATTATCTACATTTAAAAAAACGTAAAAAATCCCAATTTCCTACTGAAAAACAAACTTCTGGATTATATCTTCGTTTAGAAGCATTTTAGCTACAACAAAGCTTGGGCAATGTTGTAGAGAATTAAATTTACTATAATTTACACTTCAAATTTTGTTTCAAGGACGGTTAGTTACGGAGATATGCACATTTAAAAAACAGGAAAAGTCGAATTTTCCGAAAATTTCTGAAAATTCTTGATTTAGAACGCTGTCATTCAGTTAGGGACTAGTCTAGGACAAATTAAAACATGTAGGAAATATAATTGCTTATAAAACTCATGTCCATTTTTACATACATTTTCGGAAAATGTAACTTTATCTTTTACATATCTCCGTAATTATCTGTCCTAGAAACAAAATTTGAAATGTAAATTATAGTAAATTTAATTCTCTACAAAATTGCCCAAGCACTGTTCTAGCTAAAATGCTCCTAAACGAAGATATAATCCAGAAGTTTGTTTTTGAGTTGAAAATTGCAATTTCTTAAGTTTTTTTAAATGTGCATATCTCCGTAACTATCTGTCCTAGAAACAAAATATAAAATGGAAAATGTAGTAAATTTAACTCTCTATAACATTGTCGAAGCTTTCTTCTAGCTAAAATGCTCCTAAAGGAAGATATGAGCAAAAATATGAAGAAAGTGCCGGTTTTTTCAATATGGCGGCGGGCGCGGAGGGGGGGGAATTGTGCATTTTGCATTTTAAACACTGACTAACCATCCTAGACAACATATCAAAAATTCAAAACTACCGGACCGTTTGTAAGGTCAAAATCCTTTATTCACTGAATTAGATCGTCAAGTTTGATTTAAATGTTATTCTTTGGGTATTTATTTTATTTTTCATTTGGTTAGTTTAGGTTTACATTTCATCTTGAAAGTCGCAAAAATAAAAAAGAAACCCAGGTTCAAACCTCGGTGCCGTTAAAAATTGTCACGAAAACTGTTTAACTAAAAAATGCAAAAAGATGGTCAAAAAATATGTAGATACATAAAGCTGGCTATACATAATGAAATGAAGGGTTTTACATCAGTATTATAATAAAAGTAAAAGCTTCTGTGATGTGTGTGTGAGTGTACGTTTCTTAGTTTTCTCACTGAAACGGCTGGAGGGATTTGCATAAAATGTGGAACAGAGTCACACATAGACTACTTTTATCTCCAAAAAGTCATGGTTTCCGTAGAATTGTGCTAGAATTATACTTCTGTATTCTAACGTGAGCGAACCCGCGGGCAAAAGCTCCTAGTACATTGTAAAAACACAGGTAGGATGACAAATAATTAGTAGGTAAATTATATTTGCGAAGTATGAAATCAAATAAATTTAAAAAGAATAAGCATGTATAAAGGCGAACTTATCCCTCGAATCTACACAATTATTACAAGCATTAACGATTGCAGGCCGATTCCACATCAAACAAAATGATTTTATATTTTCAGGAAAACCCGTGGTATAGTTGCACGCTGCTGTATATATTTTCGGAAATAGGTATTTTAGACTTCTCAAAAATACATTTTGATGGCTGATAACGATAACGAGAAGTTGTATGTCAATTGTTTGCGCATTTGGAACTATGCCATCTGAAAAAAAACCGGCCAAGAGCATGTCGGGCCACGTTCAGTGTAGGGTTCCGTAGTTGCTCATCCTTCACAAGAGAAGTTACGAGAAAGATTTCAAGTTCTGTAAAAAGGTCATAAACGCCAAAGTAACTGTAATTACTTATTACCTTCTGAAAGTCAACTTGCGTCCTTTAAAAAAAAATTATGAAATTTTGCGATAACTCAAAAACGGATGGACCGATTTTGTACAATATAGTTTTCATTGAAAGTACCTACTCATAAGCCCTCATTTCTATGAATATTTCATTATTTTTTTGACCCGTGGTTGAAAAGTTGGAGGGGGGGGGGGGGCACTATTTTTTTTATTTTTGGAGCGAATATTTACAAAATTACTGACTTTATCAAAAAGTAATGTTTGGGAGACCCCTATTATTTTTAACAGACCTATTTAACAACACCCCACACAATAGGGTTGAAACGAAAAAAAAAACCCCCACTTTAGGTGTACGAGGTACCTACCTACCCGAAAAATAATTTTTTTTTACCGTTTTGTCGGCGTGATACATACACATACTCATACCAAATTTCAGATTTCTAGTACTAATGATCACGAAGCTAAGCCGCGGACGGACGGACAGACGGACATGGCGAAACTATAAGGGTTCCTAGTTGACTACGGAACCCTAAAAAGTGGCAAAAGCTTGCACCAAGATATATCACTCACTATTATATCTTAATAATGAAGCTGTGTTTACTAAATATTCTCACGAAGTGGGCCAAGGCAACGCGGATGATGGATCGTGTGGGTACCAAATATAATTATAGAATCAATCATATCATAGTTTCTTTTTCGCGTAGGCGACTTAGGCGCGCAATTATTTGTTCTCCGTCTGTTGGTTAATTTTGTGTCGCGGGATGCGTCAATTATGCTCCCATAGCGGGGCCAAGGACGCGGCGCGGGCGCCGCGGTGAATGGAAGCGCGTGCTGCTATCGCGACCATCCGTGTCCTATTATTAGCACCAACTATATCCACCTCCATGTCACGTCACATCTGTTACTTCCAGTGTCACATAACTCAACTTATACCTACATAACACACGTCCGTTGCCACGACTTGCCCCCTCTGACCCTTGACCGCGATTGCCTCCCATAACGACTGCGCGACGGACCGTAAAAACGAGCTTTTAGCGAAGATCACAGTATACACATAAAAGCGTCGTAAACCAATCGATCTTTTGTATTCTACGATTCTCTTTAGTTACGATCGTGATAAAGTATCTACCTATATAAAATTTACGGTTGGGTTCGGGAAGAAGCAATTTAGGTAAAATGTATTCTTAAGCCCTGCGTTTGTTAACGGGTGATAACAAAAAAATGAGAATAACTTTCTATGGACCTCAAAACAAGACTATTAACTTAGACAAAAAACTTTGTTTATGAAGTTGTTACTACTTCTTTTGAGGTTCTTAAACTTCATTTGATTTTGTTTTTCAAGCATTAATATTTGTCAAAATGGTGTCGAAACAAGAAACGCTGCGAAAACGGTTGAACATTTTTATAATTCAAACTATAACTGGGGGAAAAAGTCTACTGTAACGGGTGATAACAAAAAAATGAGAATTCGTTCAGAGGTGTAAAAAAATACTCGTGTATCTTTTTAGCACAATTTGATATTATTGGAAAATATGTACATAGAAACTATTTACAAAATCATCAATGCACATTAGAATAGGACTCGTGGTCAGCTGTTCCACTCAGTATAAACATGACGTTGGAACAAGACTCTTGGACGGAATTGTTGTCCATTTTCCGCACACATGTTTTAATTATTTATATCAGTTGGGTACAATTTTCAGCTCTCCAATTATTTTTGTATACTAAACTGCTCAAATAACCTAAGAAATCTTCAATCGTCCGACATTGTGCAAGGTTTATGGGGTTTCGGATTTTCGGTACAAATGGTATATTATTAGCGTCTAGGAAACGTGTCGTTTTTTTGACATAATGCGACGATGCTTTATCCGACCAGAACATATTCTCCATCTGAGTGATGTTTGCGAATAAATGCTATCAGTATTTTTTTCAAGCATTCGCTCTCATACACTTTTTGGTTGACCGCTAAACCACTCGGTTAGAACGACAGTTTCGAAAGACCTTTGTCGGATATAGCCACATAAAGCATAACTTTCTGCTCAAACTTGTGCTTATACTTGTGTTTTATATCGTCTGGTGTTGTAAAATTATTGCTGGTGTAGTATCGGTCATTTCCAGGTATATGTGTTTTACTCAAAGGAAAATAACTTTTATCGTCCAAAATGAATGATTTTCCTTTGTAATTTCGGATCATCCAGCGACACTGTGATATAATAGTCAGTTTTTGCTGTTCAGTGTATTCCAGTGCTCTCACCTTCTTGCGGCATTTCAGACCTATCTTTTTCAAGAACGAACAAGTGCACGGTTGGGAACACTTTATTTTTTCTCGTGGCATCTCGTTGGCTCATAGGATTATTATCGTTAAAAGTGCTATGGAGTAGGTTCATCCTTCTCTTGGTCATTATCTTCGCTGGTCGCCGGCTACCACTTTTGTGATCTATCGTCAAGGATGCAAGAATTCTATAAATAGTGGAGACTAAGTACATATTCTTTACTAAAATTATCTACAGTAGACTTTTTCCCCCAGTTATAGTTTGAATTATAAAAATGTTCAACCGTTTTCGCAGTGTTTCTTGTTTCGACACCATTTTGACAAATATTAATGCTTGAAAAACAAAATCAAATGAAGTTTAAGAACCTCAAAAGAAGTAGTAACAACTTCATAAACAAAGTTTTTTGTCTAAGTGAATAGTCTTGTTTTGAGGTCCATAGAAAGTTATTCTCATTTTTTTGTTATCACCCGTTAGATAATTTTAGTAAAGAATATGTACTTAGTCTCCACTATTTATAGAATTCTTGCATCCTTGACGATAGATCACAAAAGTGGTAGCCGGCGACCAGCGAAGATAATGACCAAGAGAAGGATGAACCTACACCATAGCACTTTTAACGATAATAATCCTATGAGCCAACGAGATGCCGCGAGAAAAAATAAAGTGTTCCCAACCATGCACTTGTTCGTTCTTGAAAAAGATAGGTCTGAAATGCCGCAAGAAGGTGAGAGCACCGGAATACACTGAACAGCAAAAACTGACTATTATATCACAGTGTCGCTGGATGATCCGAAATTACAAAGGAAAATCATTCATTTTGGACGATAAAAGTTATTTTCCTTTGAGTAAAACACATATACCTGGAAATGACCGATACTACACCAGCAATAATTTTACAACACCAGACGATATAAAACACAAGTATAAGCACAAGTTTGAGCAGAAAGTTATGCTTTATGTGGCTATATCGGACAAAGGTCTTTCGAAACTGTCGTTCTAACCGAGTGGTTTAGCGGTCAACCAAAAAGTGTATGAGAGCGAATGCTTGAAAAAAATACTGATAGCATTTATTCGCAAACATCACTCAGATGGAGAATATGTTCTGGTCGGATAAAGCATCGTCGCATTATGCCAAAAAAACGACGCGTTTCCTAGACGCTAATAATATACCATTTGTACCGAAAATCCGAAACCCCATAAACCTTGCACAATGTCGGCCGATTGAAGATTTCTTAGGTTATTTGAGCAGTTTAGTATACAAAAATAATTGGAGAGCTGAAAATTGTACCCAACTGATATAAATAATTAAAACATGTGTGCGGAAAATGGACAAGAATTCCGTCCAAGAGTCTTGTTCCAACGTCATGTCTATACTGAGTGGAACAGCTGACCACGAGTCCTATTCTAATGTGCATTGATGATTTTGTAAATAGTTTCTATGTACATATTTTCCAATAATATCAAATTGTGCTAAAAAGATACACGAGTATTTTTTTACACCTCTGAACGAATTCTCATTTTTTTGTTATCACCCGTTATTTATTCATTTTTACTCGTTTACTTTAGACGAGATCACGAGAGCAAAAAAATCAGTGCCGTAAAATACGTTGATTATCGCCACCATTCCTTATCTTTATTTCTCTTCTTTTCAGAACCAAAGAAAGACAAATTGGAAAATGGTGGCGAGCTGATGAGGCCTGAGCGTCCGAACTCCTTAACAGCAGGCAAGCACACGCGGCGGATATGTTATCAAGGAGACGTAGGTTAGTAATTATATCTTTTCACTCGGCGATTACAGGAACCGGTGTGTACTCGTATTAGAAAACTTGTAGATTTCCAGAGACCACATTTAATCAACGTATTCCCGACGCCCTACTCCTATTATCTTTAAGTACACGTCAGTATATCGGCTCTCTGCCCACATTCCTTTTGTATTCTGCTCTCCATATCTAGGTATGTTATCTTTAATGACGACATGGAAACTGCAATTCAATACCGGGGACACAAAAAAGAACCATTATCTAATAATTGCCAGACAATGTTCGTGTGATTCACTAATCTGGGCAGACGGATGTGCACTCATTGTTAGCCAAAAATTGTGGCGTAATACGTAGTGGGATTGGTCCAGTTACAACATTCGGTCACAAATGTATATGGGGACATCAGAGAATGATCAAAGGCTCAATTGTTTGTTATAATTAAACATAACGGAACTTTAACACATTCAGTGTTTCGTTCTACATCCACGACCAAATTAAATTTGGAAAATTCAATAAAACCCAGTCCAGTTTGTTTTGACACTCAATCAGCTAGTTCATGCTCTAATATCCTAAAATGTTGTAAATATTCAGGTGGCCTCGTCCCTGTTTGGCTCTCTTCCAAACTCACCCGAGGGTGAGTATGTCTTTGCGAAGTGCATGGAATTTGCGGTACTGGCTTGCGAAAAGCAACACCTTTTGACGTAATTAACTAAAACGTACAATCACAAACATTCAAAACGGGTGCCTTGTATAGATATTCCATACAAAGTGTACTCGATTTTAATAAAGCGCGTTAGTGTAGTAAAGGGTGCAGGCGACAATAGAAACGCTGCCCAACACTGTTATAAACTCATTGTTAAATAACCAACAACCTACAGCTCCTGAAAGTGGCACTCGGGTGGAATTACGCTTTTACTGTTCTGTTTACTCGTTTCTAGCTTTAAGAGCATAAGACTTCGACTTTTAGTAGCAAAGTAACTGAAAATAACAGAACATCGCATGTATAACGACCGCCATTGACATATATATGTGGAGAACATTAGGTCATCATCGTGATACATATAAAGATGACACATGATTGTATGACGTTAACTGTTCGTCCTAAAATGTGACTCCAATTGTAATTCTTTTTTTGATGGTATTTGAATCTGAAATGCTTATGGAATCTTTTGCAATGCTATTAGGTGGTATCTACTATCTACATTAGCTTGATTTTTGGGGAAATGTAATATTAATATTGTATAGCAGACCACTTGAAAATACTTTATTTTTCCGCTGTCACCACCAACAAATTAAGAATTTTTAGGTCAAGTTCTTCTTGGCCCATAGAGAAGAGACTAAGAATTTGATAAATAGACGTTGGCATGATTGACTGATTGTGGCTAATACAGGAATTACAAACTCCAGAGAGTCTAGAAGTCTTCTTTTTAGGATTATTTTTAAGGTTCACAGTTTGTATCTCTATGTTATGTTTCGGTGACTCGGCTCATCGTATGAAAACTCTTGTTTTAATCGTAATTTTGTTACTTTCGTTCCAGTAGGCGGCTACGGAGAGCCGGGCGGCGAGGAGCAGTTGGTGCTATCGGAGCTGCCGGAGCCGCCGATCGCGCTATCCGAGATCGGGCCCATCCCGCCGCCGCCCATGTTCAGCTCGCCGAGCCCCACGCGCCACCACCACCCCCACCAGCACCAACACCAGCACGCGTTAGCGCAGCATGCACATTCAGACTGTAAGTATTGAGGTTACTGCTGGACCTCTCGTTTTTTCTTTCAAACTGTTGATTAACTCTAAACATGTTTTAACGCCCTAATAGACTACAACATTTATTACGTTCCCGCAAAGACACACAGGCACTCGAGAGTCTGACTAAGTGAATGACTAGCTTTAAGGAAAAATAAAAGAACTGGGGACTCGGCACTTGGCATCAGAGAAAAATTTACGATATTTAGGTAAGTGTAGTTTAAGCATGTGACGTCACACCCTTAGGTTCCATGTTTATTTTGTGACCACTAGTGACAAAGACAGGGAAGGTCACAATATCATTGAAAACTTGTGACGTAGGTCATTACTGGATGCCCCAAAACAGTTAGTGTCCTTAATAGATTTCTGGCTTTGTTTTACCATATGTATATGAATTAAAAAACAACAATGCACAGTGAATACAGTCAGGATGAACAAAAGTCTTGAAATATTGAATAAATAAATAGCTTCATCCCGTAATTAAGAATCACCACGGACTAGTCAGCGTTACTTTTTAAGTAATTTTACTTTGTTCTAATGATGATTGACATTCTAAGACGTGAGATATAAGCATCTGTCTAGACAGCTAATTAATATGACACTGCGAGAGTGATAATTCACCTGATAAATTAATATTTAGACCAATTACATTTTAGCGGCGCAGTTACCGACTATTAGTAATAATTTAATCGTATGGCATACATGTCGCATAAAACAAAAATGTGAAACTATAATTTAATATCTAGATAGTATCTTTCTTTTGCTGAAGCAAGTAAACGCTCGACAAAATACTTATATATGTAATGTATATGCCTCTATATGATCAAGATCATGATATTTGCAACGTGTGTAGCATATTTTAAATACGCTGGAAAGGGTCCCAAACATCTAGAAAAGTAACTACACGACACAGTCACCAACCCGATCAAATAGAAGAACAGGATATTATCCGAGGATAACCTACTAACTGCTAACGTACGCGAAATATTTTTTCTTCTATTAAACGAAGCATTGTCCCGTTTTCCGCCAATGCTATATATGCTGCTAAGAATTTTAATTGATAGATGGTCAGTTTTCAAAAGCATTTGCGAGGATAAGGGCTTATTCGGTCCTTTTATAGTTTGATAATTTAATAATTTTAGAGCTAGTATTCGATAGGTTAAATATAAGTAGTTACATTACAATGTACCTACAGATAAATAAGTTTCTGTCAAAAATGACATTTTAGTGGCAAGCTTTTATAGCCGACTGTACTTTTCTTTAGATATCCATCAAATGCTCACTGAGACAATTCTAAAGAGCCCAAGCTCGGTAGGATTGCTTTTTCTATTATAGAGTTCCTATGGCCACCTTCCGGCTCCATCATCAGATCAGCCCCATGGTACCATATTATTGTATTGTCATCAAAGTTAAGTAAGTATGCAAAATTTTAGCTCAATCGGTTGACGATATCTGCTTCAAAATTGAGTTGCAAGATTTCGCCCGAACATACATACTTTAAACATACCATGCAAGCTAAATAAAAGCTTGTAAAAACGTTTTAATTATAGCCGAAGACGACGATGACCAAGACGAGGAGGAGGAGCATCTGACCATAGGCGCGGACACGTCGCGGGTGGAAGAGATCCCGCCGAAGGAGCCCAGTTTCAACGCGGTGCCTCTCAAGTCGGCGCTGAAGAAGCGGCCCGCGCAGGCCTCGCCCGCCGCCACGCCGCTCGCCACGCCGCTGGCGCCCCGCCAGGACCACCACCATGCCAGCTTCAAGTCAGTATACTTTCCAACTACTATACCAATGATAGGTGCGAAAATTGGGATAATCTCAGGGGCTTCATTCGATGACTTAAGCCATGTATCGACTATATTATGGACAACTAACTATTTGCAATTTTCCTTTCAAATTAACTCTATCACGGCCATGTATTAGGCCATAGGTACATATCGATTTTTCGAGCAAGTTTTCATTTAAAAGGTAAATAGCTTATAGATAAGTCAGAAATCTGTCTTTAAAACCTAAATAGCATATCTTTATTGCCAATTTGGATATTCAGATGCTCATGCTCCATTTTTTATGAAGACGAACTCGATTTGATTATATTTTATTCATCCTGGGATTTTAGGCCAAAATACTGTTTACGTAAAATGAACTATTTGAAGGCACTTTCAATAGATCTCGATTTTTTATATATTTACTGTGTTATTTAATTTACGTGCAATTGATTCAACCAACGAAATATACGAACAAAAACGATGCCGAATATTTTTTTATCCTAAATATAAAATAAAATGATAGTTAATTAGCATTAGCAAGTAGGTTCTTTTGTTCATTCAGACACTGAACAAAATATATAGTTATACTAAAGTGAATAGGTAATTACAATATTAAAACTATTGTGAGTTCGCCTCCATACAACTCAACATCGACCCCGACGCACATATAGGTATAAAAGCATCCGAATATCCTATCCCTGGTTATTAAAATCGTCGAATTTAGGCCCTGTTGATTACCCGATATATCTGGAGAGAAAAGTATCTGTTATGCAATACAGTTACTTCAACTCATCTTGGCGAGCGGCACTTCACATTAGTATGCTTGTAAATACACAACTCAGATTTGTGTGAGGACATGGTCACCGACATCCTTGTTGCACGCAATCCACGGGGATTGCGTGAAACAAAGTGCAGAAAGCTTGTATAGATACGGGTCTATACAAGCTTTCTGCACATATACTCCCGTGCGCCAAGGTAAGTTAAGTTACTTGTACAAACATACATGACATACTTTTCCTGCAGTTACTGAGCCAGCGTATACAGTCGTGTGAGGACCTTTATTATCTTAAAACTTAAACTAAATTACCTTACGTCGAACTGTTGACTGTTATGTTATGTCTAGTGATCTGGTCAAATTAAAGTTTCCATTTTGATGATTTTGAAGTTTTGGGTTCTGTTGGGGTTAAATAAAATCAAAACTAGAATCCCTACACAATGTCTGCTTATAGTTTCAGTTACCACAATTTTTGTTTATTTTGCATATTTCTAAGGTAGATCAGATTTATATAAATACTCTAATGATATTTTGTTTTGGTATTTGTAGCCGCCTGCAGCAAATACCAAAGACTTTAAAGTTACCAAATACTGGTTCTGCTTTAATTTGATGGGACCTAATATTTTATAAGAACACGTTACTGAAAATAAGTTTATATCTACACATGTATGTTATTTTATTTTATGTGGTATTTAACGAAAGCATACTTGAATGCATTGTGGATGACAATTCTAAACAAAAATAATAATATTTGATCCTAGTTATTATCGTCTGCTGGTCTTCCTAAATCCCCTCAGATACATTTTTCAACACTGAAAATATCTGCTTTTATGCAATTTATCCCAACATGTTCTACATAATCAAAAAACCATTTATGCGACCAAGGTTAAAATGTATTCAAGTTCCTGCGATAATCGTGTGATACTAACATTATGTAAACGAGTATTTGGGCGTGATTGTGAAATTGTTTGTTTCCACCATGCTCCGGGCAGACGGCCGCCGCCCAAACCGAGGACCCGATTTTGGTAATTGTCAAAGCTATGTCAGTGTTGTCGGCACGGCCAGAGGCCTTCGGACGGCCATGCATCGTGCATTGCACCCTCAGCTCACTGTCATCTTTTACATCTGTCGTGACGAATGCTCTCTAAGCACGACTCCTTCCACCTCCTTTCTGGCTATATCGCATTACATACGCTCAACCAGCACGGCTAGCATAACTTTGACACGCGACTCTTTCTCGCGCAAGATATACCTACCACCTGTCTCTATCTGTACAGTACTATGAGATAGTGACGGATGATGCTATCTCGCACGACATGAGTCGCGTGTCAAAGTTATGCTAGACGTGCAGTAGGTCCATGATAGTTGAGTAAATCACGTGATAGAAGAATACTAGGCATCCGTCACTTTCGCATTTATACGTGTCTTGTAATTCATTTATCCCGTGATTAACGTGAACATCATAGGCCCGTTGTAGTCCTGTCACTAATTTGTTTCTCAATTTGTGATCGGATCGCAGGACCCAGAACGTATCCAGTGTGAAAAGGCGATTAACAATACACGCGCCAGTGATGTCATGCTTCCCACATATCTACTAATTACTTCCACTCGTGAATATTATCACATTCAGTCATTAACACGATACGATTACGATTTATGATATTGTTATCATAATTGATCGCGTTAACTCGGTGTCAGTGTATATTTAATAGATGGCATTCATTTTCCGCAATCTATGTTATGGTTTTGTAATGTGTTGCATGTTTATGTCTCTTTTAGATTTAGTCTTTAGTTTATAGAATAGATTTCACTAATACGAAATTGTAAAAAAATACAACGTGATTATGATTATAATATTTTAGTCCATGTTTACATTTCATTGCTTTGATAAAATAATAAAAATTAACTTTGATTTTGCTTATAGCATCCGTGTCCGTTTTCATTTATACGTTATTTTAATGCTTTACTCGTCAAATAATTAGATGATAATTTATTAGATACAATATTTGTCGTAAAATCTTAAACAAAACCGTAATAACTTGTATATATTATTGTGGTCAAGTGCAATTTACGATGTACGGATGCTATTAAAAGCTGCCCTATTGCTGCGTACATGCACCGGACGCCCACACCAACCAATGTTAAGATCGCAACATACAGACAGGAATGACGTCACAAACATAACACAACGGCGCGTCCACGCGTCATTCAATTCATTAAAAAAATATCGCATTCGCGCGTATCCGGCCGATTTTATATGATTATGACGTCACGGACTTCCGTTGTATCTGTTCAGTCATTCTTGTTGATATTTGAGATGCTTTTTCATTCATGCGCGGAAATGTAGCTGTTATGCGCGTGAGGATAAACCTCTTCAACACGTTATTTTGTAATAATAACGTTGAAGACGTTGTCATCCATTTATCAATGGCTCTATATTGGAAGGATTTAAGTTTAAGCCGCACACAAATACGAGTTATTATTTTACCTGGACGTTTAATGACTTTTGTTCAAGTAAATAAACGATACGGGAGTAAAATTGCCGTCTTAACACCCATATAACTATACGATATACTCGTAGGCACTTAATTTGGAGTTTTTATGTCCGGGTGAACATAAGTGGCGTATTTTTAAGGTTACGACTAATGAAAAATAATATTTTCTGAGCATTGCTGTTATTATTGAGTAGTAATAATAGTAGGTAGGAGTTGAAATAGGAATCGTTAGCATCTGTATAGTACAAATTAATTATCTAAGCTAAGCTAATCCACTTACCTGCATTCA
The DNA here is from genome assembly GCA_932273695.1 of Apotomis betuletana. Classification (NCBI taxonomy): domain Eukaryota; kingdom Metazoa; phylum Arthropoda; class Insecta; order Lepidoptera; family Tortricidae; genus Apotomis; species Apotomis betuletana. Next base: position 11,668,341 of record OW026305.1, on the reverse strand, counting down.
CAATGGTATTGTGTCTAATACAATCCTATCTGCTTTTGTTCTCGTAAGCGCCAACCAGTTACTTACAAAAAAAGGTTAGAACTACATTGCGTGGATATTGAATTTTCAACCTTATTCCTTGTTGAATAGGTTTAAAATGTTTGTTGACGAGAGTTCATAGTCCTTTTTCAAGAGAATACGTTCTTGTGAAGAGTCGGACGATTGTAAAATTCCAAAAAAGTTATGATCACCATTATTCAGTTAGTGCATTTTGTAGTCTAATGTCCAAGGAAGTAGAGTCTATAATCTATATTAACCTTCCAAGGTGGTTACAATCTGCTTTTACTACGAGCTCGTTATCTTAATTTGTGGTTTACCAGTTGTGGTTTGTTCAATGGTATTCAGTTCTTAAGTGGATTAGCTTAGCTTAGATAATTTTTACTATAATATAATAATGTGGCATGGTCGGGGTCGACAGCAGCCGGCCGGTGCGCGTGGGCAGCGCCATGGACAACAAGGAGAACGCGCGGCCCTGGGAGGGCGCGGCCGAGCTGCGCGAGGAGCACGCCGACTCCGACCGCGTCGCCGCCAAGCTCGCGCGCAAGGAGAGCCTCAACATCAAGCTCGCGCTCCGCCCCGATCGACAAGAACTCATCAATAGGTAATACTTTGTTTTTAATATTTGCTATCAAACTGGTTATCTGGGTGAATCAACTTTTAAGTGCACCTTGTTGCTATGGTTACGCAAAAATTGTCCCTCGGACAACCTAAGCATTTTTCTATGAAACAGAATGAAGATGTCACTTGGACAACGGGGACAGAGTAAACAACACAAAAAAGTTGTTTCACATATCTACACTCGTGTTGTTCAATTACTGTAATCATTTCCGATTCTATAGAAGACCTATATTACTTGGCAGCGACTAAAATCACAGATGTAATTTCATGCCATACAGTACCATATCCCCCGCGTGACCACCTTAACAGTATCAAATATGATAGTGTTAACAGTATCAAATGACACGAGTCGCACTCTTATCATGTAACAGTTGCATACTAGTAGTTTATGTGACTGTACATAATGAAGGGTATTAAACGAGCCGAAGGCAAGTTTACTAATAACATCACACGAGTGTTTTAATGCCTAATTATGTACAGTTACATACACTACTTTATCTACCCACATAACATAAGCCTCCATGATTCATTCAGGAGCCGCACATTATGACAAATTTTACCCGGTAAAGGCGGCAATGAAGTTTTCTGGCAGCTGTCATAGTTATTTTTTAATTCAGAGACAAACTAGAGTCGGCCCCAACTAACATATCGTTCGATATCTTACTTACGTGCGACATTTGTCAAATTTGATAGCAAATTGACAACTCATTTCGAACTAAACGTCATCTCAACTGACATTAGAATAGGGGTCAAATCGAATTTCTTTGTTTTTCAGAGATGTTCGAGATTTGAATGAATAATATCATCGAAATCGATGTTATTATTCAGCAATAATAACATTGTTACAGATAAGAAATCTATTCTAACAAAACAGTCTTATTTTTATGGTGGTCTTAATGTGCGGTTCTTGAACGCATCATGGAGGATTTATGATATTTGGGTAGATGAACTACTATGAACAATCCATAAATGCTCGGATCAAGACGTAGAACACGTAGGACGCGCGGCCATCAGAACAGCGGAGTAGATCCGTGAGAAGTATAGCCTGGCATAGGGCTACTAAATTTGCATGGAAAAGAAAAAAGAGCCTCAGCGGGAATCTAGTGGGTTTTACACTTATCGACATAAATTTTTGTATTTCTTGTACTGAGGGGCATCCAGTGTTAAAAATATACAAGCTAAAACAGCATCTAGAGCGCTATTTACGTATTACGTAAATAGCGCTTATAACAATAAGTAGGCTACAGTGTTGATCATTGTAGTTGTCAGGAGAGAATTTTCTTTCATTCTGGTCGCAATAGGGTATCCCACCAAAAACATTTCATGTAAAATTGGCGGCCAAGACTCACATGCTCATAACGCTTTCGCTGTAAAAAAGTGGTCAGATCCCTCGAAAAGCCAAGCCCCTAAGCCCTGAGTTTACTGATCCTACACCTTGGCTTCAAAAGTATGGCTTGGCCGTTTCATAGAGTAACGTAAATAAGTCCAACGAACCGTCTGGCCCATACGGTATCAAGAAATTAAGTTTATGTCTTCATGATAAAATATATTAAACTTAATTCCTTACCATATAGGCCGGACAGTCCGTTAAACTTATTTACGGTACTTTATGAAACGGCCAAGCCATACTTTTGAAGCCAAGGTGTAGGATCAGTAAACTCAGGGCTTAGGGGCTTGGCTTTTCGAGGGATCTGACCACTTTTTTACAGCGAAAGCGTTATGAGCATGTGAGTCTTGGCCGCCAATTTTACATGAAATGTTTTTGGTGGGATCTCATTTCTTTTTGTAAGGTAATTTTTAATTTAAATGTTTTTTTTGTGCTGAAGTGTTTCTAAGTAAGTAGTAATAATAATTGTGTATTTAAGAAATACTTACGTTTAGCCCCATATATATATATATATACACTTTTATCCCCCATTACCTATGGAAAGCCCATACAAACTTTCATCCCCTTATGTTAAGGGTGGGGGGTGATTTTCTAAAAATCCTAGAATGTGTATTTTATTTATAAAAATTTATACCCAATAGGTATAAATTTTCAGACCTCTAGTATCAAAATTTGCGAAAGTCTCATACAAACTTTCATCCCCTAGTTTAAGGGGTTGGGGGGTAAAAGTTCCAAGTTTCAGAATTATTCTATTGTTTGTGTACTAAACCTAGCTTACATACCAAATTTCAGCTTTCTAGGTCATCGGGAAGTACCCCAGAGGTTTTGATACCTAAGTGAGTGAGTGGCAAAATCGGCGTATTTTAGGTACCAATAAAACCTAAAGTATAAAAGCTAGATCAATGAAATTTAGTACATTTCATATGTTCCCTAACTGCATCTTAACCTGTGAATTTGGGCGCTCTGGTGTTAACTGGGACGAAACTATGAGGGTTTGAAAATGAGACGAAACGATTCGAGAAAAGGTAGGTAGTGCCCCGCCTCTTTTTTTTTCGTCTTGGCGGGGGCACTACCGTGCCCCCAGATTTATATAGAGATAATAAGGAATAGCCACGTAGTAGTTACAGTCAGCAATTTTAGTATGTAATTTGACATAAGCTAGTTGAAGTTGTAAAATGGTCAGCTACTTTTGATGCTAACCGTACTGTAGTAAAGTGCACAGTCAGCTGACGCGACGATCTTGCAGATCGGCTATCCATGCCTGGGCGTGTTTATTTTCGTATGCATCGTCAGGCCAACTCATTGTTATCAATCTTTTATTTCTTCCTGTTTCTTTGATCGCGCTCTTGGCACTGGCATTGATATCCCAGCGCTACAAAACGACCGCCGCTATTACAGGACATTGCGGATTAAATCTAGCACGGTTTATAATAAAACTAACGATGCGCAAAAATAGGTAAAATAACGATCATCAATAAGTATAAACCGTCATAAGCTAACCTAATGACATGCTATTAATTAAGGTTACCCTGAACTAGGAGATTTGGGCCTTTGCCAAGATTTCGCGTTAATCGGACGTTATGAAAACATTCCCGGTGCGTCGCGAGCTTCGCAAATTTTTATTTTGCCGCTCGATCGCTAGCGCTCGGACGCAATCGGAGCGGATATATCTCGTCGTCAAGTCACGTTACGTCAGGCGAACTAATTGTTGCCGACGCCGGTCTTATGTCACCGGAGTGTACATACTCGGCTGGATGAAGTGTTTACCGTTCGTGCGCAGGAACATCCTGGTGGTGCAGAGCGAGCACGAGCGGCAGGAGTCGTGGGAGGCGATCGGCGCGCGCCTCATCCGCCGCCTGTCCATGCGCCCCACCGCAGAGGAGCTCGTCGAGAGGAATATACTCAAAAGTGAGACCCTACTATGCCCTTCCTACCGTATTACCTACTCATTACAGAAACACGAGAATCCCACCGTGAAATCGAATTATATGTTTCGCCACCCTTGCCTGTCTCATGCATCGTTCTACGCGCTAGAGGTACCTACCTGGAGGGGTACAGCCAAACCACAGACCACCCCCACTAGACGGAGCATGTAAGGCGACCCGTAGGCGACCCGCGCGCACCAACGATATGGTACGGCAGAACATTAAAGTATCAACACGGCGGCCACCGTTTAGTTGCGTTCATGTTTATGAGGTCTCTCTACACCACTTAACACTACAATTTACCATGTTATTTATTTAATTTCTTTTTTCGTTGACGTCGGCATGGATCATAAACAAGGACGCAACGTAACGGTGGCCGCCGTGTTCATACTTTAATGTTCTGCCGTACCATATCGTTGGTGAGCTCGGGTCGCCTTACATGCTCCGTCTAGTGGGGGTAGTCTGTGAGCCAAACCGAACACCGTCGAAGTTAAGTTCTTCGTTCACTCTAGAGAATAAGCCTCATCTTTGTGTAATAAATAGTGAATAAGTGTTTTGTTTACTCGCAGAACGTGAACATTATTATGCCACACCGAAACTCAAAACAACAAGATTTTTAGTAGTCATGCGTAAGAAACGAACTCTTTCGTTATGCCCGAATAAATAGAGTTGATACATTTCTGCCGTGAATGAGTCTGTTTACTCGTGGAGCGGAACAATTTGACTTATTAACCATCTGGAATATACTATTTAAAGACATTGTTGATCAACAAACACTAATTCAAATGTTCCAGAAAACGCGAACCTATAATTCCTGCCAAAACATTTTGAGTGCTAAATAATTAGAACAGTGACGTTGTGGTATTACCGTTGGCCTATTTCCCATTATTACAATATGTCCCGACATACTCTAGTAACTTCGTCATCTCAATCTAGTATGACCGTTTCGAGTTGATACGATTTAAGTGATCAAGTTTTTGTTCATTTGGAGTAATACATACTTTTCTACAGGTCAATCACCTGCCGAAGAAAAGAAACAGAAAGAGGAAAAGAAACGTTATCTTCTTCGCAAACTTAGCTTCCGACCCACCGTCGACGAGCTCAAGGAGAAGAAGATTATACGTTTCAGTGACTACATCGAGGTTACACAGGTAAGACACGTTTTGTCGCCATGCATGACTGACATAAAATCAGATCAATAATCAGATTATTAGAACGTTCATAAATGATACGACGGTTACAAGAACCACAGACAAGATACCCCTAGACCGCTATTCTCATACAAGAAAACGTAACTCTGAAAAAGCTCAAAATTCGGTATAAAAACTAGATGGCGCTGCTTCGTAGCCTGGAAGTGACAAAAATTGTATTTTTCACCAATATTTTAAAGTGATTTTTGATTTTTGAAGATCAAACGCGTTACTGCTTCATTTGAATACGATAATATAACTTAAATACACAATTTTTAAGAATTATATTTTTTAGTCTTCAACAACGTGGTTTGATCGTATTAAAATAGATGGCACTACCTCTGGATAGCTCAAGGTTGCTTGCGGGCTCACCAATTTTTGCTACACAAAATAGCTAGATGGCGTTGGTGAACTGGTGTAATGTGGACAAAATAAATTACGCCCGAATTGACAAGCGACATTTCCCACTAACAAACAGTAACGTAATATTTGTTAGATAAGTTTTGTACAGTCAAGGAATTTCATTTCCTACCCATTTCGTTAAAATGTCGTTAGACATTCGCAATGCATTAAGGCCGAAAATTATATTTCAATAATAGTATTGAAATGTCAATATAATATTTGTCACTTAATTTTACAAAAAACCTCCTCGCGAAAGGTTATCATTTGCTTTTAATTTCTAATTAGGAACATATGTCAGTGTCAATCGAGAAAATCGTAAAATAATTTTCAGCAACGTTATTAATTTGAAAAATAAAATGCTTGCCGCTAACCGTGAACTATTAAAAGATAATGATAATGACTGAAAACAATGAAGAGCTCAAAGAGTGGAGTTACACCAGGAAGGAATACGGATTTATGAGATCACACGTCGGTTAAATGCTAGCAGGGACACAGTTTGACGTTGGGTACGGCGATATAATGCTGAAGGAAACCTTATTGATCTACTGCAAAGCAAAGTAACCATTGCATCGTCCGCTTGCCATGGCCCAAGACCAACGCCGACGACAAAATGGCTTTACGCCAACGGGACGATTTGCGGAAATGTTTGACATTTACCCTAGAACAATTAGGAATTGCCTACATGCAGGCGGCCTGCGAATATATATTCGTTCGTTTTGTTTTTGTTAAAAGTAATATAAAGAAAACGTTTATAAAATTGTGGTTTTATTGAATGATCACTGTCGTTAGTTCTGTTAGTTTTTGTATAGATAAATTTCGGGTGCCTGTCGTATCGCATAGCGTTTTTTGTCCTAAAAATGTTTGGCATACTGTTGAATGGCATACTACTCGTTTGTCCTAATAATTTCTGCGCATACTCTCTTAAAGTCCTAAATCAAGTTTGTCCTAATATTGATAACTCTAAAATCTAATTACCTAAAGCATAATATTCCTAACATGAATTGCCCTAAGAATTATTTTGCCTATTATCAAATTGGCTAAAATTACAGCACCTAAAATAAACTATGGTAGGCGTGAAGTCAGAAACGTTACGTATTCTACCTTCAGGCAGGTCAGATTTTGGTTAGGATAGGTACGACGACGAGCGAAGCGAGGAGGAGTGTTAGGTAGAACTGTGACCCTTTGAAAACTCTGCTTGCTAAAAATCATCAAGATGTTTGCTTAATGACATGTAGTCAAAACACATAACAGACTATCCTAATATTGTAAGACCGAAAACTGTAGGTTAGGTTAGGTTTGTTTTATGACCATTGATAGCGGAGCGCGCGAAGCGAGCGGAACGTCAGAATGCTTGCTTAAAAATCTTCGAGATTTAGGTATAATGAAATGTAGTCAAAAGATTTTTAGCACATTAAATAAACAAATAAAATAAATTCCTTGACTGTACCTACGTAGGAAATTTGTTAATCGTAAAATATATTTGTAATAATATAAATAATGAGCCTTAGATATTGCAATTTATAATAGACATAAAAAGACATTTATTTATAAGTAGTAAGGAATTAAAAAAAAACGAAGCGAAGTATAGAAAACAAATACCTACTGAATAATGATCATTAGTACGAGTATACTTACTTACTTATTCCCCCGTTTTTCGATGCTGCAAATATGGGTAATTTCAATTGCTTTTTTTAGGATCCCGTAGGACTACTAGAAACTCTTACAGTTTCGCCATGTCCGTCGTCCACGGCTTAGCTTAGAGACATCTCGTACTATGAAGCTGTAATTTTGCGTCGGCCCTTAGGTATACAGTACGACGTTTAGACGAGAGATAAGGTTAGGGTAATAAGCTTTTTGAAATACAGACTCTTTATAATAATAATAAAAAACAGCGTGTTGCAACACCGCGTATAACTCGATAAAACAATATTTATATTTTACTAGCATTGGGCTGCAGTAGCCATTTTTTAAAGTATTTCTCAAGACATTCCAGATCGCGAGTAAGGGCTTCCTTCGAGCGGTTAATTTGCCATTCTGGTTTATGATGGCGATTTCATCAACATACATAAATTTCCGACTCTCTGTTTCCGAAATCGGTCCTGACCCCACTCCTGTTCAACCTATACATACACGATATACGAGGGGCGTCTGAAAAGTTCTAAGCCTAAGGTATTTCGAGGTTATATATGCGTTTATGATACTGGCCACTAGAAAGGCCATTTAAAAACAAATTATTAAAAAATAACATGTCACGTTTTTATTATTCTGTTTCGAGATATTCAACGGAAAAGTACATCATGTGTGAATTACCAACGAATATTACGAAAATTGAGCACCGTGCTGTAATTAAATTCCTTACAAAAAGTGACAAATCACCGCAGTGTATTTTTGAGGAAATGGCTATTATTTACGGTGATTCTGGGCCTTCTTATGCCACAGTCAAAAAGTGGAGTCGCTTATTTAAACTCGGACGGGAATCGATCGAAGACGACCCCCGCTCAGGGCGGCCAATATCGGTAGTGACCGAAGAAAACGTAGCAAAAGTCAAAAAGCTGGTATTAGAAGATAGAAGAATTAAGGTTTGGCAAATAGCTGAGGTCTTAGGTATTAGTAAAGAAAGAGTCGGAGAAATTTTACATGAACATTTGTACATGAGTAAAGTCAGTGCTCGTTGGGTACCGAAAATGCTAACGGCCTTCGATAAAGTACGTCGTGTGGAAACTTCTCGGGCGTTTTTAGAATTGTGCGAAGATGATTTAGATGAAGTTTGTTCCCGAATAGTAACTGTTGATGAAACATGGATCAGACAGTATGATCCGGAGTGTAAGTCTGAGTCGATGCAGTGGATTGAAAAGGGTGAAAGGCCGCCGAAGAAATTTAAAGTGCAAAAGTCGGCCTCTAAGTTAATGGCTACGGTATTTTGGGATTGTGATGGCATTCTTTTAATCGATTATTTAGAAAAAGGCTCTACGATAAACGGAACTTATTATGCAAATCTAATAAGACAGGTGCGACAAGCCATAGTTGAGAAAAGGCGGGGTAAACTAAGGAAAGGCATTTTGTTTTTGCAAGACAACGCACCCGTTCACACCGCTAATGTTGCGAGGCGTGCTCTGAAGGAAGTTGGTTTTGACGAAATTGACCACCCACCCTACAGCCCAGATCTAGCCCCAAGCGATTATTTTCTATTCAATAATTTGAAGAAAGAGTTGAGGGGAAAGCGATTTAGAAGTGACGAAGAGATGAAGGCGGCTGTACAGGAGCATTTTGAAGGGCAAAATGAAGATTATTTTTTTAATGGCCTAAAAGCACTGTATAAAAAATGTAAAAATGCATTGATTTAGGAGGAGACTATATTGAAAAATAAACACGAGTTCATTTGTGTAAATTGTTTTTTTCTATCTTAGGCTTAGAACTTTTCAGACGCCCCTCGTAGGTTAAACAGGAGCGGGGCCAGGACCGATCCCAGCGGTAGTCCATTGTTCAGCTTCTTGACTTTGCTTGGAGTGCTTCCGAGGTGGACGATAATTCCCTATTGCTGAGCATAGAGTTGATTAGTCCACGGTCATGAGCTTATAGATAATTACCTGTCTTATAGGCCTCGTATCTTAAAAACTATACACGTTTTATAAAAAAAAAGACGTATACATGAGAAGCTTTATATCATGTCGAGTAAAAAAACCAAAGGAGCTCAAGGAGTAAGCCCCTTTTTACTACCTCGCACTACGCTGCCAAAACTTTAACAAGCGATTTCTCGATGTATAGCAGGCAGGGGGCGAAATAGTAGAATAGAATGTGATACTTAGAAGATAAATCCTATGGATTTAACTAATGCGAAAAGTGCAAGTTGCATTAGATAATCCTTCACATTTATTTGTGAACTTTGTAAGGGTACCTAAAGAGGGAAGAAATAAAACTCATTGATTTCATTTTACTTTTTACTTAAAAATAATAATTAAAATCAATCTACGAAAACACAACTTCCATTATTCGGTATAATTGGAATACGTGGTGTAAGTACACTTTGTTCCTTGGCTTCTCCCGTTAAAATGGTTAAAATCGTGCCCTTTACGATGTGCCTATTTCCCGAATTAGGTGCATAATTGACAGACAATTCGGGCATTGTCGTGTATCCGAGTCTAAGATCCGAGTAATACAAAAACTTTATGCTCTAATACTGTACTCGGCGGTAAATAATTATTGCCCATCGGTCTTTAGAAAAAGACAATTCAACAATTGGCTGTTTACGACGATTTCCTAACACTGGTGACCGTCCATCAATCATCGTTTAAAATTAAGAGGAACGAACGTATTTCACGTTTATAATATTATTAGGATTATTTATATAATGTTGATTATACTATCTTTGCATACTCAGTTATTACTTTATTTTTATTCACTTACCAAGCGGGGGTACATAGTTCAAGCTCGTACTATTTTCAGATGATGTGCATATCGAAACGTGATACCTACCTGAAGGGCTACTCCGATGTTGGAAATTGTACTGTCGTATAGTGCTATTCCATTCACTAAAATATTCTTTGACAGATGATCGAGAAGGATGGCGCTATTCGACAGTCAAATTTTGAACATCGGGGTAGCCCTTCTGGCATCACTGGTTTGACATGTCTTGCCAGATGGGTGTGTGATGTCGTCAAATCAAATGTCATTGTTTCAAATTTGTAAAATTGTATGTATTTTATTCTTGAAATTACGCGATTAATCGAATTTTGCGGTTACGTGTTTCCATATCAGAATTTATTGTTTTTTTACAAAGAATAGTTTGGTATGCGTTTCGTGAAGGTCTATCGTAGGCCCAGACAAAAATATTATTATATTGATTAGTTTACGTCAAAACGATGACATGTAGGGAATTGTTGCAACTACAATGATTTGCTCTCCATACAAATTTTAATCCCGTTTTTCGTCCCTAAAAGGGATAAAACTTGATATAAATGATAGCCTATGTCCTATTCTGATATATAAGGTACATAACTGGAAAGTTTCATCATAATACGTCCAGTAGTTTTTGAGATTAAGTGAAACGTACATACATACATCCATCCAAACTTTCACGTTTATAATATTATTAGGATTAGGATTAGGATGTAAGTAATTTTTATGTTTAAATAAAACATACACAAATAGTGAAATGAGACGAAACGGAACGTAGTAAACAAACATCGCACCTAACGTCATCTATTCACTTTTTACTGTATCACTTGGAAGTTGGAATGTCGTTGAACGCTTGACGACTGTGTTACTTCACGCTTGCGCGTACCGTACGGTAGGGATTGAAAAATGACGACTTTTGAATGAATTGAGACCCTTAGCGGCATCTAGCGACGTAGAACGATAGTAACTAACGGAGTACGGTGCGTAGTATGAAGAATAGCGGTCTAGGGGTATCTTGTCTGTGCAAGAACGAACCATTTCAGAATCATTATAGTTTGACTCGTAAAATCTGCTTGATTTCGGTGATCCAATATAGCATGCGTATGATGGTTTTGACAAATCAGCCTCATCCTCAAATATCAAGGAAAATGTAACATTTGAAACCCTTTCCTGAAATTATGTCTATTGGGTTAATAGTGATGATGACTCTAGAGTTGTATGATAAAAATTGGGTTTACTAATGTTTCGCCGAAAATTATTTAGCAAATTCTTAACTCGCCGAACTACGTATCCCATATTTTTATTTGGTCAAATTTTCATTTCCCAACTCAACGTTTCGCACTGATATCTTTTCCCAATTAATGATTTGATAAACTATTGTTAGACCAATTATTATCTGGGATTTTTATAAGATGTCAATTATGTTTTCGTCAAATGTATTGATTGGCATACCTTGATTTAGCAACATATTGAATGGCATTATGAAATCTAATCTAGTTTGTTAGAATGCAAGGTTCAAATTGCAGTATAATTTTATTGCATTAAGCGGGTAGGGTGATGCACCATGCACCTAAATTTAGAGGGTACTTTTGTTTACATACTTTGTGGCTCAAAATAGCATTCCATTCTTGAGTTATCATCGCTGATAGTTAATGTGCGTGTGTGCATAAAAAAAAATAACCCTAACCTACCTATCTCTGGGAGCAGTTTCGTCCCGAAGACTGTAATCCCGACGGCTAGAATTCCTACAGTTCACATACATACGTATCACAAGTACAACAAAAGGAGCGTTTTTTAGGGATATAAAAAAAAAACTAACCTAACCTAACCCGGCCGAGTCGGATCTGCTCACATACATACGAGTCACAAGTACAACAAATTGATTTTGATTAAAAAATATTTTTTTCGGTTTATATTTGTGTTTTATTTTGCACTATCATCATACTGTAAGCAATGGTTGTAGGTAATTTGCCCAAATGGCTTTTGATGAATCGTTATTTGACTAAGCAAATCATTTGCTACACAATTATTTACCACATAAAATTTGACGATATGTTATTTGCCTTAGCATATCATTTCCTACACAATTATTTACCACATAAAATTTTACATAATAAAATTTTGGAATATAAAAATGTAGCGAAATAAAATAAATACGAAGTAAAATTATGCCAAGGATTGGTTTGCGTAATAAAACTTCGGCGAAAAGTTGGTTGCCAAATGAAATTTGACGAAACATAATTCGGCCAAAAGGCAGTACACCTAAAAATTGGTTAATATGTCGTGAAATGAACCAAAAAAATTAAAGGCACTTTAACTGATACAGGGATAGCGGCGCTACAAACAGCTTTCATATGGCAATGATGATCATCATACGTCATATATTTGCATTATTAAACTTCAATAGCGATTTGTCAAGGATTTGTCATTAACCAAATTCAAAATATTGTTTACCGAAATGCTGCTGAATCCTTCGTTCTCCTTGCGATATAAATAATGAATCCTATTGAAAAAAACTTGACTTTCATCACTGTGGATAGATTTCGCTTTATTATGTATAAATTACTTAAAATGTGCCGAATGTTTAGTGCTGTTTCCTCTTTGTTTACATCAGTGACATTCACCGACTTTCAACGTCAGTCATACAACGTCAAAAATGTGTCGTTACTAAAGCCTGACCAGATATATGTGGGGATGCGCCATATTGCGGAATTTCACTGGAACTAATTTCTTACATTGGCAATGATTTTATGATGGTTTATCAACAATGTCAATGTCATTCGTGATGGTTTCTTTAAAAGACAAATATTTAAAATTATCCAAAGAAAATGCGGAATATTATTCACGTAAGATTATAAATAAAGTGTACACATGTCTACTACACGAAAACCAGTCAGGAAAAGAGTGCATTCCATTAAATGATATTACGAGGTTAACATAGTGGAACTGACAGGTATTTAAACTAACGGCATTATAGTGGGTTACGATTGGTTGCAAAATTGTTGCCATATAAATCTTATAAATAGCGCCCTCTTGACAATCCTCATATATTTCTGGTCAGGCTTTAGTAAAATAAATTAGTACCACTAAAATCAGCAATATGGGCCGAAAAACATCCTGTTGGGCTATACAGTTGATCCCAATAAAAAATAGAATCTATAGACATCCTCAAAAACATTGTACGTCATGCCTATTGTAATTTTAATCCTGGCGCAAATTTAATTTTTTCGATTCGCAATACTAGCAAACCAGTTTTTTTTAAATGTATAGTTGAGTCAAGTATGATTTTTATTGTTTTTTTAATATAATAACAACATAAAGTGAAGAAGCGTGTCTAGCCATTAGTCACAGCATTTAAAGCATGAGTAAATGTGTCGACACATTTTGAAATAGAATTAATTAATAGCCCATGAAATGTAAATAAATAAGAGTTTGTTCTAAACAGACCTTCAAAATGTTATTTAGTATACTACAAACAGATACGTGTACTTTAAAACTCGATAGAACGCGTTTTGTAGCTTGCTCGCGATGTGGTCGTTTGGGCGTAGCCTGGGCAATGCACGCTCATAATATGTGTCACTGTGACACAAATTATACCTAATTTAAATACAAGTAACTGCCGTGGCAGATGCTTCACTAATAAAGAAAGCGGACATGTCCCGCTGTTCGCCAAAAACAAAAACATTTTCCAGTACAACGTTGGACGTTGCATCGCGGGTAACTTAAATATTCTTAGCAACTGGTACCATGATGATACACGTTATCGATTTTCTTTTTTGAATCTTAATTTATAAGATCGACAATCCATACTAATATTATAAATGTGAAAGTGTGTCTGTCTGTCTGTTACCTCTTCACGCTTAAACCGCTGAACCGACTTAGATGAAATTTGGTATGGAGATAGTTTGAGACCCGGGAAAGGACATAGGATACTTTTCATCCCGAATAAATTTAGTGTTCCCGTGGGATGAGCGGGTAACACCGCGGGGCACAGCTAGTAATAAATAACCAGCGTTCTATAAGATAAGGAATCCTGTGAGTTTGTAACACAGTTTCCTTGCTCAATATACTTAAACTCACGTTTTCCTGGTGTTTTGTTCAATGAGCTTTCCCTTTTTTCCCTTCATAGAGTGTATTATATTATGTTTATTAGGCGCACGACTACGACCGGCGCGCGGACAAGCCGTGGACGCGGCTGACGCCGCGCGACAAGGCCGCCATCCGGCGCGAGCTCAACGAGTTCAAGAGCTCCGAGATGGCCGTCCACGAGGATAGCAAACACCTCACAAGGTAATAACATTATTCAAGAACAACTGTACACTATACTTCTTTAGTTTTTGGATTACCAGTACTGCAGCCTAAGTAGGTATCCATAACTTAAACTGAACAACGTGGTAAAAGTTGCGTGAGTTCGTTAGACGGACTTACGCCGGGTTCTTTGGTTTGGTTGTGTTGTAATATAATAAGTAAATGTCGTTGGTTTTTGTTTGATCAACGCGATTTTTAGTACAGGCTGGAAAGATGCATTGTTATTAAAATGATGTAGTGGCAATTAGCCTAGTACTCAAATAATTTGACCGACTTCAAACTGTAATAAAACAATAAATGATGTCTTACCTGCTTTACCCTAAGTAAATTTCTGATGCTACTAACTATAACACGCTACCATGGGTTGAACGGGATAGGATGTTACGTTTAACCCATCACTGTCTCAGTTTGAAAATGTGAACCTTATGTCTCTGTAATAGAGGCTTGCCGTAACCTCACATATGGGTCACGGACAGTGAAAGTGTTTAAAACTCAATAGCGATCGATTCGATTAAATGATTGAATTAAAATAAAAAATTAAAGGAGTGATTGTTCGTGTGCAGGTTCCATCGACCATGACGGCTGCGCGCATGCCTCGTGGAGCGCTTGCGGCGCGGCTGAGCGAGCAGCGCGCGCGGCGCCTCACTGTGATCGTTACATATAAACTAACTTATATATTGAGTTCTGCGACACGCCGGGAGCCGACGCGACAGCTTACCGGAGCGAATCGGTAAAGTGTTGAATATTCTAAAGTTGCGTTATACCGCCGTTCCGAACTTACGTTTTGTATATGCGTACCGCGAGTGCAATCTTGTTTTAAATTGACCCTTTATTGTAATATCCTAGTTATTGCCGAGTACAATTTTATTACTTTAATGGTATCGTTTTATGTTAAGTTGTATTCTAAGCGTACCTATACATTCTTTTAATTGACCTTCGCGAAAGGTTAGTGATACTGATTATTATGATGGAGATTATGTGCTTGAAGCTCGGTGTATTGTGAGATTTTCGAGTGAATCGTTTTGGAATGTGAAACGTATCCATCATATGTAGATTTGTGATTTTTTCTTATATTGCTAGCTATTAGCTCCGTAGTCATTAAGCTAGATTCGATTTTAATCATATTTATTTCACATATAATTGATATATTTTTATGGTCACAATAAATTTTTATCTATAATTTGGAAATTATAGCTTTATTGAGGGCGTACATCTTGAATTGAACTTTTGTCGCGTGTCTTATTGTTATTAAGAGCAATTTTAAAACTTTGGCCGTGAGATACTGCCACTAATTTATACTGTTTCATCGTGAGACATGTGTAGTTCGAGTAAAGGGCCACGTGATATCGCCCGAGACGTAATTTTAGTCGGATTGTTGCATTACACTGTTCAAACCTACGTGTACAATATGTTGTACAGTACTACCATAGGGGTGTAGGTGTTATATTGGTATACATATGTTGTAATCAATAATATAACCTAATTAATGTAGTCTTCTTTGGAATCCGCAATTTATTTAAACAGTTGAGAGATGGAGAAGTGCTTCCAGATGCTGTGTAATATAACAATAAACAAATTAGAACATAGATTGTAGACGCGACAACTACAAGACAATGTTTCTAGATCAAAATAAGTTTTGCTATCTACGTAATCTTATCAAATTTGTAGGATACGGAACTGTCGCGGCTAATATACCACCTAACATCTCCTACCATTTCTACAGCCGGCGATACAGCTGAGATTATTCGTTTAGTAACTTCGACTAAACTCAAAACTGGAGATTACACACAATATTACGATAGCAAATATACGTAGTAATGCGACGATATTTCTTAGTACAGGGAAATGCACAGTGATCACAAAACGCACAGACAGCGCGCTGTCATCGTTCAGAGTATCTTACCACATTAAGCGACGAGAGGCTTCCGTCTTCGTGGACGCGAGCTCGACTATTATTATCATAGACAATGTCAGGCAAATCGGCGGGAACAAATTGTTTAACATCTTCACGCTCTCACTTAGGACTAGCGTTATCATATTCGACGTTGAACGAAGTATTGCGTAAAGGACTTAGTAATTTGATCGAATAAGCTCTTATAAAGATGTAGATGTTAAATTAATATATACGCCTTCCGAGATTAAATTTTTATCGTTTTGTACTGAATCAGCGGTACGTGTAATCGAAGTACCTCTTCGTTTCCACGACGTCGGTCGTATTGTCTAAAATGATAGTATAGAGAGCAATAATAATATCAGTTCGGTATGTTAAAATGTAAAATCTTTAAAACTTTAGTGTTCAGAACATGTTTTCATTAATTGATAATTTCTTAGTATGTAAACCCATAAATAGAATTGTAATAAAATCATTTTATATCGCAATGTATCATTGTTTATTAGCGGTGCCATTTTGTGACGTGCTTTGTACTGAAGTCGATACGTTTCTTGTTTATGAGAGCATTAACAAATCGAGTAGCTGACGCGGTTCGGTGCCGGCGCCTCGCTCGCACTTCCCGCGGACGGACAGCTGGCGATCGCTGCTAGTCGTGGATACGGCTCTCGCCCGCCCTGTCCCGGTCACTCCTATACCTACCATAACATTGTCATTAACATAAGTTTATGTATTACTATACGATAATTTAATTATATTTCTCTCATATTAAGCATTTTCGTAATCACAGTACTTTATGCAATATTATAAATAAATAGAGAGCTACAAAAGTTGTAAATGGTGGTTAATCTTGAGACCATTCCATTATAAATAAAATTGGAAGCCAAATGACGACTTATTTTTCTAAAACGTTTTGTTAGATTTGCAAATAAACGTTAATATAAAATGTAGGCGTTAATCGATATTGTATTAATAAGAAGACATTCAGATTTCCAAAGATCTAAGGCTCAACTAAATTCTTTTAACTAGCTTATGTATTGCCATTATAATTATGTATATATATGTTATTGCGATATATCGTGCGACTGTTGATGTCACAAGTGACTGTTGGAGAAGTGAGTATATTTAGCTGTTATATCGAAGACACATCGCGTGCAATCCACGGGGCTGTTGAAACGAAATTAATGATCAAGTCGTCATGTGCTTAGTTTAGTTAGGTATATAAAAACGAAGGTAACGTAAAGCGATGTCACTTCAATTTAGCCGCTTCCATAGAAATCTTGCGTTCATGTACCTACCATGTCTATTCGTGACCATAGTTGATATTAAAACGTTTACTTCGAGTAAAAATACTTACCTAACTATTGTGATACAACTTTTTTATCAGTAGTATTCGCTCGGTTTATTGAAATACTTTCTTTTCTTGATGTTATGGAGAGAATGTCAAAGCAAATATGGTAAAAAAACTATATTTTATGTAATAACAGTATGAGAACATTGTACCTTTTGCATATTCATTTAGATACCTACCTACAAATTTGACTAGATCTTTCACGACTCCCAGTTATTTAGTCGAATGATGTAAGCACTTTACTAAGTACCCTGGTCACTTGCCAAACTCATTTCCTACATGATTTATACTTATATTTCTCGTTACGGCATTCTCTTACATTTTAACGTCGAAGGTGCTATATGTTAGCAATATCTGTGTACACCGAACAATCATCTCTTAACGATAGTATTCCATAATGAGATTTGTGTGTAAATTTACATTGACAAGGCGTTCTCGGCAACAATTATGTTGTAGCTAGAGAATTTATTTTTATACTTAGTATACAGTGGCAGTTTGCATTTTTGATGTCATACCCTATTCAAGTCTTTGATGCACGTGTTTATTCTTTTTTATAATGGAAATATAAATTTGTGGTAAATGTAAGAATATGTTAATCTTGTTACAATAATTATGATACAATTGTATTGCCAGCAACAACTCTATTTGAATGCTGATTACAAAGTACCAATGAGAACATTTCTGTATATAATTTTAATTATGATGTATATTACGGAATCTCTTTTTTCCAACAGTATCGCGCGCGCGTCTCTTTCGTGCTACTACGATATAAAAATTGCTACCTTCAGTAATTTGTTTACTGTTGCTTTTATTTGAATATTGTGTAAATTATTAATGACATGTTGTAATAAGTATATTTTATAATAGCCATAATTACTTGTTTTATATAAGGTAAGTCTGTAAATACCATGATTATACATTAAGTTTTATACTCGATTGTGTTTGTTTTATCTCCAGCCCTCCCTACACTAAATCTCGTAAGCCCGTAATCAAATTAAGAAAGCTCGAGTGAATAAGCCGAACCGGTTACGGTTGATATCGGTCGTTCATTATTATCGGGCATTCAAAGTATTGTTTCGAGAAATGCTACGGAGGCTTTGACCCGCGAGGCTGTGGTAGCACTTTCGATGGCGCTTAAGTTATGGTCGCGCGGCCGGGTTGCGACGAGAGAAAGTTAACTGTAGTCCGTGCCCGTTACCGGGCTGCGCCTGCCGCCTGCCGCCAGTCCGCGCCGCGCGCTGCCCGGCTAACTACGCGCGCTCACTTACCCACACCTACCCGCGCAATGTTTACATTACACCCGACGATCCCGCGAAAAGATAACAGAAAGCGACAGTGCCAATAAGTGCGCCGTTACACCGCAGACAGTGGTCCCCAGTCACGATTAGGGGTCCCAGTGTGAAAGTGCAGCGGCCGGACAAAGGAACGGAATGACGTTCTCTGGAAGCATGAAGAAGCCGCGATCCGCGAAAAACACATGGGAGTCGGAGGTGAGATTCGATGGTTTCTATCATTGTTTGACGGTGCTTAATTAATACAGGCACGCGTGATTCACAGTATTGTTATGAATACAATTGATAGATCTTTATATTTTATATGCATGGGTATTTGAGTCATTAACGGAGGTTTAGTGCCTTTTCTCTTTGCCGAGTATGTAGGCTATATGTAGGCTTTAGCAAGGCTAATGCATACATTACCTACCTATTATAAAATATTAAAAGCAAATAGGAATATCCTATATAATTATATAATGTTCTTATTGTACTTCATATCAATTTTAAAACGCTGTCCAATAGGAATATCCTTGGCTACCTAGAATCAACATTTGATGTAAAACGAGTAATAAACATGAAACGAAAGTTACTAAGAAGTACAGAATACTGTACCAGGTTATGTTAATTATAAAAAACCAGCCAAGTGCGTGCCTGACTCACGCACCGAGGGTTCCGTACAATTACTTATCCCATCTTAACTGGCCGGGTTAAGTTAAGTTGGCACCTGGTATGGATGTCGCCGGATACAAATGAGGTGCAAAGTTAACGTAACCGATCACGTTTGTTGTATGGAAGCCCCCTTAAATATTTAGTTTTTAGTATTTGTTGTTATAGCGGCAACAGAAATACATAACCTGTGAAAACTTCAACTGTCTAGCTATGAAGGTTCATGAGATACAGCTTGGTGACAGACGGACAGCGGAGGCTTAGTAATAGGGTCCCGTTTTTACCCTTTAGGTACGGAACCCTAAAAAGTTATTTGCGAATTTCGCGTGGGTTTTTAGTTACATACACTACTATAGGTGGGCTCAAATGTTGCTTACTTACCTACTTTATATTTTCCTTAAGTTTGACCTCAGTAAAGTTAAAAGATTCGGTTCTAAAAATAACATATTACTAATAAGGTCTACTTATCCCTTAAATGCATACTAGATGCAGCTTACATAAAAAAGAATTCAAGATTTATTTAAAAGTAGGAATATTCATAATGTTATTGAGAGTGATTTCATAAGGAAATTTAATCCATTTTAATATTTCTTCGTCATATGTTGACGGTTGTATATTTAAAAAAAACTTACCGCCATCTTTTTATGGTCTCGCAAAACGGTGTTTTTTGATGAGTGTTTTGGCAGTCTTTATGTTAAGTAGGTATAATTTTTTTTACTAAAATGTGTTTCTACATATATTAAACATTGTACGGATACTAAATTTAGTAAGGAATTTTACGTATCTATAAGCAATATTTGTAAATTTAATTTATGTATGAAAAATTCACAAATTTTTTTTTTCCAATTTGTTCAGAAAAAATAAAAAAAAAAAATTTATTTTATTTTTAGCTTAATTGATTCACTGTAAAGCACAAAATATCTCATATTTATTTAAAAAGAAAAAATCATGCATTTAAGGGTTATATGTCTACCTAGAAGCGTATCTATAACTTAACTCCATCCAAGTCCGTTTAAAAAAATCACACAGTTTATGTAATTATTAACAGGTTGCCTTAGTCTCGGCATAGCTAGCATATCTCGGTAAACAATTAGGTACCTACACATACACATGCACTCGGCTCCGTTAACTCAACCCCTTTCAATTATTTAAAGCTGCAAAAACTTACGTATTCCCTTTCATTTCCACTACAAGAAAAGCAGCGTAAAGTTTTTTTTTGGTATAAACCAATGTATAAACATAAATTTTATACCTACCTACTTATTTAGAGCTAGGTACGAGTATGTTGGTGCATTCTAACATTTCTAACATAATAGGTCTTATTTACTTGCATTTTATTTTATTACAAACAATTCAAACAAATAAAAACTGGTGGACTTTATTTTGTTAGGCATTATATACCATGCAATACGTAGGTATTTGTGGTAATCATAAATTTATTATATTTTTACGTATTAAACATACATTTTGTTAAAATAAATGCTATGCCCTCTCGAGAATAGGACTGCGCTCAACGGTGTCTAAGTATTTACTTAACTACTTAAACTGCTATGCCGATCCTGCTAAGCTTCATGCTTTTAACTACATGTTTGGAAGGTGGATAATTATACCCATAACTTGTTGCGTGGTATGTTCTCTGTCCTTAGCGTTTTTTGCGTTTGCCTCTCACTACCCGTACCTAGTCAGTGCAATGCCTTGCCGACCCGGAATATAATATAGCGGCGTGACATGTCTTAAATAAATTGACAACAAAACAAATCGGCTGCTGCTGATTTTATCGAACAGGTTTTGACCGGGAAGTGTTGTTTGAAACCTTATGCAGACTACCAACAATGAACGCTACCTATAGGTACCTACCTACTTACCCATGGGCAACTTGTTACATTTAAAAAAAGGTATGTTTTTATAAAAGATTGGTTATAAGCTTCAACCTACGTAAAAAGGTCGATTTGACACCATTAGGGTGTGGAACCCGAAATAACATAACAGATAGTAATTTTTTATTAGGCACTTTGCTGTATAAGCAAGCTGTTGATTGTAGGTATCAATTACCTACTCATTTTCCTAATAGGTAAGTACGTAAGGTCATGTGTCATATAGAACCTATTTCATTAACTAATTTTTGTCGTAGGAGTTTGAATAGGTAGAAGCTACCTGGTTGCGAACCTTATACCTAATATAAAATTAAACAAAAGTTTAATACCAAACTAACTAAACCTACTTTTAATTAAATGTTTAACCATGTATGTACGATTAAACAGGTACGTTATTGCGTTAACAGCTCCCTAACTTTCTTCTTAGAGATTCGGAACGAATCGATATATTTTTTAGTTTTCCGGTAAATTGGTAAATCAGCTGAGTTCGCGAAGTGTGTCAGTGGACGTTAACGGAGACGCGCAGGCGCAGCGATCCGGGTCAGCGCTCTTCCGACTCGGACACTAGCCGATTCTATCGCCAATAACATCTTTCACACACGATCATAATCTAAGTAACCGGCCAAGTGCGAGTCGGACACGTGTAACGTCCTGCATCAAACTTTTTTATTATTATAAAATACAGTTCGACTCACGCTTGACCAAGTTTATTATGAGTAGTTTTTCTACTTATATTATCAATATGTCCACGTATAGGTACTAATGAATTTACAGCATTTAAATAACAAACAAAAAACGTAATAGAGGGGCGCCCGATCCATAAAAGAGACTACGCATGGCCGGAACATCACAAGACCGTGCTATATGAAAGAGCCAAGGAACGCCGACCTCCAATATACACTATGCTGTTCGTTCTTAGGATATGATATGCCACATGATTAGGGTTTGCAATATCCGTCCCAGTTTTAGTATCCGGATAATTTGAATAGTTCATTTTCAATATCCGGATATCCGGATATTTCGGATAATTTGAATATACGAGGAAATAAAACTCAAATCCAATGTAAAGTCTTGTAACCAAAAATATAATATCGAATTTAACTTGAAACCCTTAAATTAAAATTAATCCTGCGTCATACCACACATGATACATAAAATTCACTAATTAACGACACAATAACGAACCTCAAAACAGTCAAGCGTTCTTTGAAAATTTTTAGCTGTCCCTTTATTTTAAATTTTCTTCAGTCCCAGGTTTTTAAAGCCGTTTGGTGTCGGCCGCGAATAATGTATATTAATGTTCAAAAACCTAGTATTTTGAGAAGATGAAGTCCATTCATCCAGGCTTGTTGAAAAAAGTTTCCATGCGGAGTTTGTTTCTTCATTAGCAGTTTTATATTCGGTAAACTCACTATCCATTTTAAATATTATTTTTTTCTTGCTCAACATACGAAGTTGATCTGCCAAAGAAAAAAAAAGACATGTTTATATTTTTACGGATCTTGTAAAAAATGTAAGTACTACCTAGGTACTACATATTTTTTGTGTTATGGATAGGTTCAATACGATAAGATTATACAAATACAATGTGTTAATAAAACTGAATATATTGTTTGCAACAAAAAGTTGTAACTATTGTAAATTTGTAATTTTAACGTTTTCGGGCAGAATACTTCTTGGAGATTGGCGGGGAGCAGAGTGCAGAGAAGTCCCTTAGTATGGATCCCATGAAATAAAACCAGTACATACGTTATGACACACTTATGCTCTTTATTTTGTATCGAACAGGAACTGGATAAAGCGATCACTCTAATTAAAATCAATTTAACTTTTAGACGACGAGACAAGTACAACAGTCAGTTTAGTCGGGGCACCGGATAACAGATAACCATAGAGAGGAAATGTCAATTGTGTCATGTGAGCATGTTTCAAATAATATTAAAAACGCCACATCTTAACACTTCCCCTCATGCAAAACATGAGAAAACAACATAACAATGCAGAGAAACATTATATAACTATATAATCTAATTAACAATTCAAATTAATTAAAACTCTACATTGACTATGTGCCGACAATCAAAAACATGACTTATGTCAACCATCCAATAAGCACCAAGATGATTGACATGATCTTACAAAGATATGTCACAGAACTATGCTCTAATTTAACAAAGTAAAGTAAAATTAAGACAATACATTTCTCAGATTTAAGTCATTAATAAAACCCAAATGCTTATAGCTACACAGAGGCTTAGTGAAAAGATCAGCAACCATCTTATCAGTAGGTAAATAACTAACAGTAATATTGTCGTTCTTCACAACGTCTTTCACAAAATGGTAGCGAAGATCTATGTGCTTGGTCTTTTTGTGGCAATACTCTTTAGTTTCAAGCAATTTCAACGCACTCTGATTATCATTAAAGATTCTACAATTAAAATGTTTACCAAAAATTTCAAACATAAAATTTCTAATAAAACATACTTCTTTGCATGAATCACTAAGACACAGATATTCACTTTCTGTAGTCGACAGAGCAGTACATCGCTGTTTGCGTGATTCCCAACAGACTGTAGAATCACCCAGCTTAATAACAAAGCCACTATACGACCTTCTATCCACGATATCATTGGCCCAGTCAGCATCAGCATATACTGACATATCAAGGCTGCCAGATCTTACAAACACTAATCTGTAATTAATTGTACCACTCAAGTACCTTAAAATTCTTTTGGCAGCCAACCAATGATCTCGCGTAAAAGCGGTATTAAACTGACTTAAATGACTTAGAGCATAAGTAATATCAGGTCTCGAACACACAGACAGGTACATTAGGCATCCTATTAACTCTCTATAAGGATAATCACTATCAGATAAACAATTATTGTCTGATGCCTTTTCTAACTTATTATTAACTGTCATAGGAGTTGAGACACTCTTACAATTAGTCATGCCAAAACGGCTTAATAACCTTTTAATATAGTCAGATTGTTCAAACATTAAAATGCCACGACTTCTATCCCTGTGAACTTGAGTACCAAGACAGTTCTTTATAGGGCCTAAGCTTTTACAACTAAATTCAGACTTTAATAAGCTATACAATTTTTCTTTCTCATTTTGACAATTAGAAAATATATAAAAGTCGTCGACATACAATGCAATCATAGTCAACTTATCATTATTCTTTTTAATATACACACATGGTTCACACCTATTTTGCAAGTAACCATGATTAGTCAACACATCATGAACCTTATTATTCCACAGCCTACTCGCTTGTTTAAGACCATACAAACTTTTATTTAACAAGCATACTTTAGTCTTATCAGTTGAGAAACCTGGAGGCTGTTCCATATAGATTTGTTCATCAATATTACTATGTAAAAACGCAGTATTTACATCTATATGTTCCATATCCATGTTAAGTTCGTTAGCTATACAAAATAACATTCTCAAACTAGAGTGCCGAACAACTGGCGAGAAGACATCTGTAAAATCTCTACCAGGCTTTTGACTAAATCCTCTTGCCACTAAACGAGCTTTATATTTTGTATAGTTACCTGAATCATCAGACTTTAATTTAAAAACCCATTTACAACTGACAATGTTATGGTTAGCAGGTCTATCAACAATTTGCCATACATTATTTTTAATCATAGAGTCGTACTTAGCTTGCATAGCAATTTGCCACTTATCTTTGTTAGGGCTTGCTACTGCTTCATCATAGGACTGAGGCTCGTCATAGATAAAATTTTGAACTAAATATGACAAATCTGATGAGTCAGACAAATCGTAATCTGCATACCTTGCTGGTTTAGTGTTCCGCGTAGAACGAACAGGTCGGTCGCTGTCGCTGCCGGATGCTGGCGCGCCTAAATCTTCCCCTCGAACGACCGTTTCGTTCGATGAAGAGGAAGAACCTAAGTCCTCGCTGTCTCCATCGACTCCCTCAGCACTATGGAAGGAAGAGTCCCCTGAAACTGGAGAAAAACAAACATTAGGCGGGCTTTGCGCATTATCAGAAATATCAGATTGACAATTACTGTTGTCAGTTGGTTCATTAAAATTTAATGATTCATTATTTAATTCAGGAATATTATTCAATTCATTACTGGATTCATTGCATTGCATTCCATTTAAATTATTATTCGATAAATTATTATTTATTAAATTATTATTCACTAAATTATTCATATTAGAATTATTTTCATTGCTTTGCAAGTCATTTTCATAAGAATAAAATTTATCATTATCATTACATTGAATATCACAGTTATCAGTTGTACTATCACAAAACTTATTTTCAAAGAAAATTACATTTCTTGAAGTTATTATTTTATTAGGTACTAAGGGATCAATTAACCTATAACCCTTGGTATGCTCGCAATACCCAACAAAGATACAATGATGAGATTTAGAATCAAGCTTATCACGTCTCACGCTAGGTATGAGCGTCAGAGCACGACAACCGAAGACACGTAGATGGCTCAGGTCAACTTTGTTGCCTGTCCAAACTTCTTCAGGAAGTTTATTAGGAAGAGCCGCTGTAGGACTTCTGTTCTTAAGATAAATAGCTGTGGAAACAGCTTCACCCCAGTATTCTTTACCAAGACCAGATTCCTGAAGCATACAGCGCACTTTTTCCAGCAGGGTCCGGTTAAGGCGCTCCGAGACACCATTTTGAGACGGGCTATAAGGAGCAGTTTTCTGATGAATTATCCCCTGACCCCGTAAATACTCACTGAATTCATTACTGCAATATTCACCACCTCCGTCAGTACGAAGGATTTTAATCGAATATCCGGTTTGCTTTTCGACGGTAGCCTTAAAACACTTGAATTTGGACAAAACTTCAGATTTCTTTTTAATTAAATAACCAAACGTTTTACGTGAGAAATCGTCTGTAAATGTTAGCAGGTACCTAGATCCACCCAAGCTGCTGACAGGCATTGGCCCACAGACGTCGGAGTGAACAAGCTCCAACAATTGCACAGCACGTTTAGCTTCACCCTTAGGAAAACTTTGCACTGTTTGCTTCCCCTCAACGCAAGATTCACATTCCTTAACGGCTGCATCCTGCTGAGATTGATGAAACTTAACACCATTAGCAATATTACGGAGAACACTCACCCCACGATAGCTGAGATGACCCATCCTCCGGTGCCATAGCTCCGATGACACCGCCAAAGAAGCAGCATCTGTGTCGGGCAAGCTCTGCTGCTGCGACACATTTTCCATACTCTTGGTCACAAACGACCTTTGCTGTGGATCAGAAGAAACAAAACCATGCACATTGTCCGAAATATGAATTCCCCCAAGTTTAGTGGCAGATATTGTTAAATATTCCCCTTTGAAAACATAACACTTATTATTTTTAAAGGTAACAGTAAATGCCTTCTCACACAATTTACTAACACTTATTAAATTAGTTGAGAGGTCTGGGACGTACAAAACATCTGTTACTATTTGAGACTTGTTATTTTTCATAGGAATACTAACCTCACCAAAGCCTAGACATGGCAGGGAGCCACCGTCAGCAACAGTTACATGTTGTTGACACTTAGTAATGTCCTCAAATAAACTAATGTCTTTGCACATGTGTTTAGTTGCACCCGAGTCCAAAACCCAAACTGTACTACTATGTGGCACACACTTTGAAGAAGTCACCATCAAAGCTTCATTTCGATTGCCATCTCGCTTCTTATTCTTCTTAAACTTGTAACATTTCGCCTTTATGTGTCCTGGTTTGTGACAAAAATTGCAAATGATGTCCTTCCGCTTGGTGAACAAAGCTAGATCACTTTGTTTTTCATTATTTTTCCTCCGATGGTCCTCCTGAAGTAATCTAGTTCGCACCATCTCACTATTGAGGCTGTTGGTGATCGAAGCAGTCTCCAAGCTGCTGACAAGAACATCAAAATCTTGAGGAAGTCCCGACAGTAGTAGTTCTGCTATCTCAGTCTTCTATCATTCTTCCAATATCACTTAATTGACGCACAAGCGTCATAATGTGTTCAATGTAATCATTCATATTATTAAAACTATTGTAACTCGCTTGATGCAGTTGTCGAAGAAGCATTACACGTCTGTAGAAGCCTTTATCCTCAAAAACATGGCTGAGAGCTTGCCAAGCTTCCTTTGCAGTATTTGCATCTCTTACATATTGTATACAGGAAGCTTTCAGGGATAAATTTATTCTTGCTAAGGCTCGTTGGTCATTGACCGCATCCACAGCAACGTCGTCGCCTCTTGTTACACAACTCCACAAGCCGTCGATAATAAGCGCATTCTTCATATAATGCTTCCATACACAATAGTTTCCAACACCTTCAAGCCGGTCGAAATGAGTATACGACAGCTTTGTAGCATTTGCATTTATATTATCCGCCGCCATTTGCATGCACGCGCCGCCTTGCACTTGCCCCAAGCACTGCAGTGAAGCTCGCTGCACCAGCGCGAAGCGAAATGGATGAAGGCGGTTAGCAACACGCCAGATGAGTTGTTCGTATTGAGATCACACATATCGAGGGCTTCATACTATAGGGGCGTATGCGCAAAAATGCGATTTTTCGTTTTTAACGGCATCGTATTCATCTAATAACGATACATCGGGTCAATTTTTTTCATAATTTTATCGTAATTATAAGTTATTTAAAATAAATAAAATATGTTTTGGCGTATCATTGTAGGTCATAAATTTTTATCGATCCAAAGAGGCGTACAGTAGGCGTAAGCGCAGTAATGTAATGGAATCTCATAATATGATCGGAGTATAAAGGCGTATATGTTCATACGTCTATTACTCGATTGTGTGATTTACCAAAAATTGTCGCACAATAGCGGCGTATGTACATACGACCATATTTACCATACTTTTTAGTGATAGTATCAGTCTTCGGCCTCATATACCGTCTCACCATATGGGCGCAAAGTCCTTGAACGTCACACCTTTCTCCGAAAAACATATCTAACTGGTAGGTTTCTAAGGAACTATCCTGCTCGTATCCCAGGTGGATTCGATTCAATATCCAGATCATAAATGCTCGATGTCATCCGAAGGACGAACCCACTTAGCATGAATCGCACATAATATGCGAGCCGACTAGGTCCAACTTTGTTGAAAACAGAGGTTCCCAAGAAATATGGGGCAGGGGGGCGATGAAGAAATAGATTAACAGGCGTCCTTACATATACCATTATGGATTGCTACCATCATGCATAATTATCCATCTCAGATAGCTGCGGGGACAAAGCTAACTAGTCAAGCTGGAGAAGTTTAGGATAAGCAGAAAAAAGACGAGGAAACTCAATACAACAATGAAAATTTGAGCACGGGCACAAATTAGTCAAGACCAAACTAAGTCTCCTCTACAAACAGGTAACTGCAGTTTTAGGATCCCTACACAAGCCAGATAATACCTTCACCAGCTCAGCGGCGGAAGAAACAACCCTCGTACAGACTCGCTTCTCGGGCTGTGAGTTATAACGGTTAGTGAGCTGGGTGGATGAGGAGAATACTCCAACGGAGAGAGAATGGCGACAAAAAATACAGAGGGTTTTCAACTGCTTGACTCATACAAATTACCAGAACCGAACGGAATAGAAGGGAAGAGATAATTATCAAGATATATACTATTGATCTGCCTGCGTACTGTGTAGACAAGTCGAAGTAATTGTCATACAAAACCAGGTAGAAACCTTCTACTCAGGCGTTAGATTCTTCAGTGAAGATTAATCAGTGTTTTGCTTAAGCACTTGCAACATAAAGTATTCTGCAAAATACTAAAAACAATGTATGTGCCTTATGCTTAGGCACATTCATAGACATTGAGGGACGTCAACGGCATCGACAAGATAAAATTCACCAGCATAAAAGCGGCACTGGTAGGAGCCGGAATGAAAGAGATTCATCGGCATCGAAACTGGTGAAGCCAAAACTGGTGCACTCAAAAAGGCAGTGGTAGCAAAGTAAGAACCCTCGAAGCTACGTCCGCTCACCACTTTTGTGAAATCATCGCCACACTAAACGAACATCACTATTACACAGAGTCATCATATCCTGCGACATAGTAATACTAACGAGCGGTAATCACAAGGGTATGTGAATGTGACTTCACCCGCTCTACACTGGCTGTCTAACAACAAACTGAGAGTTTATTCGAAAACACTTAACTGGTAATGTTCGCTAACAGATACTTTGTGGGTAACTAACCCAAAATGATCAATATAGAGCTCTAATTTGTCGAGCATGGTAAATAAAAAAAACGTAGCATACCCGGCATAATAAGTTTTAATTGAGAACAAAACTATTCACCGTTGAAGCTAAACTACAATCACTTCAGAGGTTGATTTGCTTGACAGCCACGGGAATACAGAACCTCAGGAGAGCAGCTAAGGTGTCCTCGAGTGAACAAATAGTGGGCACAACATCAACCGATTTCCTTAGTCTATCTTATAACTCGTCAGCAACATCAAGGGTCTCCTACTAGAATTGGGCCTTCTGATGGAGTTGGGTTGGCAAAAGTAGTGCCATCAACTCGCCACGGCGTACGGTTAATGCTTCGTTATTGTAGAAGATGGTCATGTTATCACATTACACACTAGATTACTAGAACCTATTAAGATTTCGTAAAATCCGATTTCTTCAGAGAGTGGGCACCTCAACTGCTTGGAGTTCGCAAGAGGACACCTTTAACGACTTTATGACTGCTGTTCTAGGCAAAGACCGACGGGTAGACAGAGAGACTTTAGTTAGCACTGAAGTGCTCAGTTAATAATCGTTCGAGATGGTCAGCCGACTGGAGATCGACATCTGCCGTCATTACTTAATATCCCAGAATGTCGCCGATTCAAGAGCGGCGCTGGGTCATAAGTTCTTCTAAAAAGTTATAATCAAAGAAACGAATAATTTAATCAGTGAAATGTATATTCTTTCTTCACTAAATGCTTGAATTTGCCTTAGATCACTACTATACGACCACACTCAAAAGCCACTAGCACTGTTTTTTTGTCGGGCGAAACAGGCGTAAAAAAAATCAGAAAAAATTGAAGGAGATTCGTAACAATGTGAAAATTACTGTAAAAAGAAAGTATTTCGATATAAAAACAGAACCCAGACCAATTGTCATTGAATAATTGAATAGGAAAAGATTTAATTTATACGCCCCTCAATTTCAAGTATTTTTCAAGGAAAATCGACAGTCATTTCGAATATTTGCGCTGCAGTAAAGAGGCGTAAGCGCATAATTACTAGTTTTTAGAATACTTTACGTAAATTTGATCATACTAGATAAAAACAGTGACAATATAAATACTCCATGCAAATTTGCAAAAAGATCCGTCGAAGCGACGAAAAGTTATTAAGTTTTTTGCTTCTCCTGAAAAGTAGGGGTTTTGCGCATACGCCCCTATAGCATGAAGCCCTCGATATATTTCATGGGATTACGCAGTGGAAGCGTGCTGGGCCCATAACCTCTTGGAGATTGGCGGGGAGCAGAGTGCAGAGAAGTCCCTTAGTATGGATCCCATGAAATAAAACCAGTACATACGTGACACACTTATGCTCTTTATTTTGTATCGAACAGGAACTGGATAAAGCGATCACTCTAATTAAAATCAATTTAACTTTTAGACGACGAGACAAGTACAACAGTCAGTTTAGTCGGGGCACCGGATAACAGATAACCATAGAGAGGAAATGTCAATTGTGTCATGTGAGCATGTTTCAAATAATATTAAAAACGCCACATCTTAACAATACTTTCATATGATTCATTCATATGCTACTGTTAGTAAATATTTAGTATCACAAAATTATACTAGTACCTACCTATCAAATTTTTCATGTTGCACGTAACGTATCCGCTTGCTATGGTATGGTATTAGATTAAAATACAAAGTTCGATTTACTTACGTTATCTGGGCGAGTTGTAGAAGCCTATCGAAATGAACACGCTTTTTAGGGTTCCGTACCCAAAGGGTAAAAACGGGACCCTATTACTGAGACTTAGCTGTCCGTCCGTCCGTCCGTCAGTCCGTCCGTCCGTCCGTCCGTCCGTCCGTCTGTCACCAGGCTGTATCTCAACAACGGTGATAGCTAGACAGTTGAAATTTTCACAGATGATGTATTTCTATTGCCGCTATAACAACAAATACTAAAAATAAAATAAAATAAATATTTAAGGGGGGCTCCCATACAACAAACTTGTTATAGATTATATATATGTATAGGTACGGAACCCTTCATGCGCGAGTCGGGCTCGCACTTGCCCAATTTTTGTTAAACACCACTATTTTACTTTACGCACGGCACGACACATTCGATAAAAACAATAATAACTATCTCCCAGAACTGCTAAGTACCGACTGATTGACCGTCAAGGGATTAGCAGTGCTTATAAAACAGGTAAAAAAACCTTGGTCCCAACCCCGACCACGACCTAAGAAACCATTTCTTTCGGTTTAGCCGCAAAAGGGTAAAAAGAGAAAATATATCAAGTTATTATGCTTTGTTTTTTCTATAAAACGTCGTAACACTAACTGTTGGCTAACATACATCTGTATTTTAAAATATTCCTAATGTTTTTATAACAGTGATGGTAATAATATTCTAGTTTTTAGTAGTACCTAAAATATCCGGATGTTCGAATAAATCGTGTTGCATTATTCGGATAATATTTATGGCGGATATTCGGATAATTTGAATATCCGAATATCCGGATTGCAAACCCTACACATGATCATGCATCTCCTATTACCAACACGGTTTTAAAGATAGATTAAAAAAGGTAGATCGATTTGTAGAGTAAGACGGACGGACAGCAATGGGCTCATAAATAGGGTTCCATTAGTGCCCTGTAAGTACTGAACCCTAAAATCACGGTTACTTACACATTTGTATACATATTTCATGTACAAAGCCATTACTTTTACCTATAAATTTATATGGATATTAACTTGTAGCTTTGATATGTGTGGTCGCTGTGGTCGAAGTTTACAATGTTTTAAAAAACATGAAATTCACTTTTAAGGTTTTTATAATTATTTCTCAATTCTATTGCTATTAAATTTGTAATCACCAAACAATTTCCAGCAAGGTGAACGTTTTAAAGTTCACGACATGAAGCAAGTATCCTAGAGTCACGACTCTACCTAAAATTACAACGCCGTAGGTACTTTACTTACCGGAATTACTGAGAAATGCTTTTATATGGACAGACCGAATTAGAATGGACAATAAAGTAAGAGCTAGTACGTGTGGTACCCATATAACAAAATGGCTTATTATTTTCGCGGCGACAGAAAAATTAAAGAGCAGCAAACTATTTGCAACTAAAATAATAACTTGTCAGCGATTAAATATTTTGGCAATCATTTATATTAAATGAGCTTTAAACTAAGGATATTTTAAAATTCAAATAATGGCAGCTACTTTAAGGTAGCAGAAACTATTACTGAAATCATAGGTGAGGTACTATAAATAATGACTTGGCGACTAATATTAGCAGAAGGATAACAATTTTTATATTAGTGGCAACTACAGGTCTCCATCTAAAAAAGCATTTTGGGCTTTGATTTGCTGGCAGCTTAAATATTAAAATGGGTACTACATAAAAGTAATGGGGAGTTATTTTTTTAGTTTTCGAAACCATAATTTAATGAAAACGGCGATAAGCGTTTTTTAGGTAAAAATGTTTTGCCCATACAAAACACGCTTATTTTAGTCCGAATCTAGCTAAAACACGCTACGCTAAAATAAGCATTGCATTATCATAAGACTTGCCTCAGAACCGAAGCTGTCAACCCCGATTCCACGTGGTCTTGTCTGCCCTACCCCTAGAGTGTATATAAAAAGCCGGAGGCGCGGAGGGAGAGCAGCCCTCGCCCGCCGTGACAAAGCTCGGGAGCCGTGCGGAGCGGAGCGGCTGAGGCTGGTCGCCGAAGGCGACCAACAAGCCGAAGCTGCGGAACGGAGTACGGGCGACCGTGCTTTGCCACGCAAGGGCGGAAGGGCTGCACTTCCCGCAGCGCCGGAGCTAAGGCAGAGTGACACAATATCCAAAAAAAAATTGTCGGTTTTAGGAGTCCATATCTCGGTAATTATTCAGTTTAGAAAAAAGTTGTCCATACAAAACACGTTTATTTTAACGTATTTTATACGATAGAATCATAAAAAAAAAATTTAACAAAAAAAAGAACCGACTTCAGTAAAACTAAAAAGCCGAAAATAACCCGTTCAAGTACAGATTATATTTGACTCACCCTTTGAAATCGATCCCAAACCACTCAGTTATTATATTTATATATTAAAGTTTACGTGAGGTTTGGCACCGACTTCAAAGGGTGAGTCAAATATAATCTGTACTTGAACGGGTTATTTTCGGCTTTTTAGTTTTACTGAAGTCGGTTCTTTTTTTTGTAAAAAAATTTTTTTTTCGCTTTTTAGTGATTCATATAAAATACTTATGGCGGGGTGATCAGGGAGGTCTTGAAGGCATGCATCTCGTTTGAATTATCTCCTAACTCCTAACTGTTAAGGAGTTGTACCTTCCATCATCAGTTCAGCATGAGAAGATGATGACTACCATATGCAAATACTTAAATAGTTTTAGAAAATACGTGGGGTACAAAGATGTATCAGAAGAGAAATATGATTTCATTAGATCCATACTTCCAAGTAATGGATCTCGTAAGAAAAAATAAAATCACTATATACATCATGGATCCAGCCAATGGATCCTAAGAGAATGATTGGAAAAAAAATGAGTGCCTATAAAATTTCAGGAATTCCTTCGATTCCTCATGGATCTCGTCATCCGATCATCACCAAAATTTTATGGGACCAACCTTGAGATGTCTATTCATGAACCTAAAAAGAATTTTCCAAATCGACTCATAAATGACGGAGTTATGAGGTAACAAACATTAAAAAAAAAAAAAAAAAAAAAACATACAACCGTACTGAGAACCCCCTCCTTTTTTTGAAGTCGGTTAAAAAATAGGTGTCAATATGACATCACACCTGACGAAAACTTTACCAAAATCAGAGCCACTAAATAAAACTATAGACCAAAATTATTATTTATACATGCAATTTTCAACTTTGATTAAAGCTCTTAAATTGTCGCACAAAGTATTTTTTTTATGACCTTGATTTATTTTATATGTAATCTCTATTGAACAATTAGAGTAGGCCATTTTCAACTTTTTATCCGCTGTCATGTTTCCGCTTAATTAGTTAATTCAGTCGCCAAAACAATAACTCGATGCTAGTTAATATTGAAACAAAGCCGAAAATTGATTACTTAGCTGCTACTTTTTACTTTAATAGTCTCCGCAATTAGGGCGATTGTGCACTACAATGAATTTTACTGTCCGGCAGTCCGATTTTTTACGGTCCGATATGGCACGCCATTAAATGTATATAGTAGTTTGTGCACTATACGTAATTTTACCATCCGACATTTTACTTTTCCCCATTCCGGACCGTTTTATTCCACCACCACCACCACCAACATCATCACCACCACCTTCATCACCACCACCACCACCACCGTTACCACTACCACCGCCATCACCACCACTACCACCAACACCACCATCATCATCACCACCACCACCATCATCACCACCACCTTCACCACCACCACCATCATCACCACCACCTTCATCACCACCACCACCACCACCACCGTCACCACTACCACCATCACCACCACTACCACCAACACCACCATCATCATCACCACCACCACCATCATCACCACCACCTTCATCACCACCACCACCACCGTCACCACTACCACCATCACCACCACTACCACCAACACCACCATCATCATCACCACCACCACCATCATCACCACCACCTTCATCACCACCACCACCACCACCATCACCACCAGCACCATCACCAGCATCATCATCACCACTATCACCATCACCACCACTACAGTTGTCGTGTGGTTGTGATAATTTTCTATCTTTATTATGTCATATTTATGTGCAACTAAAACACCAAAACACCAACTAGTGGTTGCAATGCGTCTGAGGCAGCCCTGTGCGTGTTACACACACACATTGACGCTGACATTCAAGTTCAGTTTTTAGTAGGCAGTGTCCGCCCTGTGCCTATACTCACTAAACAACTCACTCGCTCACTCATTGTACAAATACTGTATAAACTTACCTTAACGTTACTGCAAGCATTTCATTTGGTGGTACACCCAGCCTAAATTTTGTACCTTGCCTCTTAAATAAATAAATAATAAATAAATAAATAAATATCGGACAACCTCACACAAATCAATCTAGTCCCACAGTAAGCTCTAGTAGTAGGCTTGTGTCATGGACACTAGACGACGATAAACATACTTATATAGATAAATACATACTTAAATACAAATAACATCCATGACCCAGGCACAAATATTCGAGCTCATCACACAAATATTTGCCCTTGCCGGGATTCGAACCCAGGACCGCCGGCTCAGTAGGCAGTTGCTTAACCACTGCGCCAGCCGCGTCGCCTCTTGATCCATGTGCTTAAGCGGTATAGCAAAAATCATAACAAACTCATCCATCATTCTTAGTGAAATTACGATTGCGTGGCGTGTAGTTTCAAAGAGAGAGGTAACCAAAAACTGCGCCGCACCTGCGAGTAAAAAGACGGACAAGTGCACAAGCTAAAACCGTTTTTTTCATGCCATATCGACCATGAAAACTCGGACTGCCGGACAGTAAAATTCATTGTAGTGCACAATCGCCCTTAGTCGCCAACTTATTATTTTTGCTATCCCCTTTAATTTTTTATAAATCCCTAAATCTGATTAATTTGTCGCCGCGTTAAATACATGCCTAACAAAATCAATTGAGTACCTAGAACTGACATTTGTTTTTTACTACCTAACAGTACTTTTAGCTCCTACGCAAGGTTTACTACTGGGAAAAAACTACTATAAGTAGGTACTTCCACAAATTCGTATCTTTAATTCCCCTTATAGGTTTGCCATTACCACCAAGAGTTAAGTTTTATACTATTCTTCTTTTTCTGAAAGTTGAGAGCATAAGTAAGGCTTCGGATGTATAAGTTTGCAGACCTACAACTACATCGCAAGCGATAGGAAATAGAACCTGACATCAGTTAAACGTCTACATAGATGTACCTACTATGTTAGGCTCTGTGACCTGTAGACCTCGCGATCCTTTTTTGAAATGGCTGAAAAATTACTTTTTACATTTTCGCCATTTTACGAGAATCGATTGTGAAATGCAGCTTGAAGGCGAGAACAGCCGGAAATCCAGACATCAAAACATCCGGTTATACGAAAGATTTTATAGCTAAGCTTAAACGGAGACTTGAGAATTCGCTCGCCCGGTCAGTAATTTTGGAGTTAGTAAATTACTGAATTGGATTTAATAAATTTTACCCTTAGAGCCTTAAATTCTGCTTTATACAGACTTCAGAAGTGTCTTAGTCTTAGACGTTACTGCGATTCCGGAACATATTTCTAAACAATTGTACGCAAAACTCACGCATGAATAGTGATTTCGTGTCGATATCGTGTACTGCGCAAAACAACTTTATTAGCTGTTCTAGTAACTGTCACTCGGTTTCGAGTTTCGAAATAGTCACGACAGTAACCGCGATACTCGTACCACGATTCGGTTACATGTTGGTTACATTACCTACAAATCAATAGATTCGTTACGCTTGTTGCACATGCTTAATGTTATTTACATCTGATATTATAAATATGTACTTATTATAAATTAACTAAAAGATGCTCGCAAAGTTCGCGTTAAACTTTTATCTGTACTTACCGTATAGTCGGAAGAAAAGTAGGTATCCTATACGCATTTTTGGATTTCCAGCTATCCTTGTACAAAAATTGCCTAAAATCCGTCCAGTC
The DNA here is from genome assembly GCA_932273695.1 of Apotomis betuletana. Lineage (NCBI taxonomy): Eukaryota > Metazoa > Arthropoda > Insecta > Lepidoptera > Tortricidae > Apotomis > Apotomis betuletana. The sequence goes on along the minus strand of OW026305.1, from coordinate 11,631,113 downwards.
GTTTCGGCGTGATGATATGATAGGGCAAATAACATTTAACAAACGATGATAGGGCAAATAAAATTGTACGGCATAGCAGTTTATTTTTATTTTATTTTACCCATTAGCTTTATAATATACCTATTCAGAAAAATGTGATAGAAGCTGGCGATTTTAATCCAAATGTGAAGAAAGTAACGATTTTGTGGCAACACAAAACCGTTACCAAAGAAAGCCGCCTAGTGGAAAAAAATACAGTCACAACACACGTGGAGAACAGCAGTGAAATTTCCATTGAAAATCCGCCTTAGGTTGTTATTTCATAATCCAACTGTATGATTTTCAGCGGTTTGACCAATTAATTGCCAGTTATCCTTTTTTTATATTTTAATATGAAATTGGGATATTTTCGAAAATGTAAATATGTGGTAATAACTGCAGTGGTAATATATAAATTTTTATCCTTTATTTGATTATATTGGTAAAAGGCCTGAATAAAAAAAGTATAATGTTGTCAATTTTAGAATTTTCTAATACGGACCTAGTAGGTATGTAATTCGTGACCTTATAGTCCTTCGGTTGGCGTTGTGTACGATCTCCTTAAAGAACTATAGTGTAGTTTCGTACTTCATTATCGTAGGACTATACCCAAAAACCGGCCAAGAGCATGTCGGCCCACGCTCAGTCTAGGGTTCCGTACCTAGTTGCCAATCATTGTTCACAATAGACGGGCTTCGAGGTTTAAATTACGAGAAAGATTTTAAGCTCTATAAAAAAGGTCGTAAACACCGAAGTAAGTGTAATTATTATTACCTTCTGGATTTTATCGATTATACGCGCCAGATTGAGCGGAATGTTTTAATGCAGTATGGCACTTAAGCTTAACTAATATCTGTAACGTTCGAAGTATAAGGACACGCGCGGCCCTTAGGGCCTTATCACACTTGCGAGTTGCGAGCGAGTTTTCTATACAAGTATTAGTCGCGACGAACTCGCTGCGTGATCGCTTTCATACAAAATTCGCTCGCAAATCGCAAGTGTGATAAGGCCCTTACGTCATTTGAAAGAAAATTATAAAATTTTGCGATAACTCAAAAACGGCTAGACCGATTTTATTCGATATAGTTTTCATTAAAAGTACTTATAAGACCTGATTTTCATTAATTTTTCCATAAGTTTCTGACCCGTGGTTGAAAAGATAGAGGGGGGGACGTAATTTTTTTTATTTTGCTGCTGACTTGATCAAAAAATAATGTTTAAAGACCCCTATTATTTTTAAAAGACCTATTCAACGAAATCGCACACACTAGTTGAAATAAAAAAAAAATAGCCCCCACTTTAGGTGTTCCAGAGGTACCCGGAAAAAAGTTTTGTTTTTAGTTTTTTTTTACCGTTTTGTCGGCGTGGTACATACTCATACCAAATTTCAGCTTTCTAGATCACGGAGCTAAGCCGCGGACGGACGGACAGACGGACAGACGGACATGGCGAAACTATAAGGGTTCCTAGTTGACTACGGAACCCTAAAAAGCTCTAAAGTGGTTCATAATATTTAACATAATACATACTTCCGTATATGTGTCGCCCTTTCTCGGAAATCGGCTTGACTCATTAGTGTGCATCTAGATTATAAATTATAATATCGCACCGATTACATGATAGGCAAATCGTCGTGATTCAGATTCAGAGAGAAATCGCCGATCTTGCACCAGATTCTCGGGTGGGTGCGGTTTAGTCAAATAGTCACGTATAATCTGCACTTAGTACTTATTAGTTTAAGTACCTATGTATAAAGTGCAGGATGTCGAATGTAGGGCATTTTAATAGCTAGGTATTTATCGTTCTATGTGTAGAAACTAGAAATTGGTAACATGAAATCAATATATCAAAAGTTACTCTTTGCGTAAAATAACAAAATGACAACACAACAAAAAGTAAGTACTTACCGAAGGTTTGACACTAATAGCAGTTACAATTATTGGTCTTCAAAATCTAATAATCTATCTCTTAAATAGGTTGACCTGTGCTTTAGGATAAGCAGTGCTCCTCCCCCAATTCACAAATATCAGATGTTGTAGAGACGAATTATCAAAAGAAGAATTTCCTATTATTTAAATTGCAGGTGTAAGTGTGTGCGTGTGTGCGTGTGTGCGTGTGTGTGTGTGTGTGTGTGTGTGTGTGTGTGTGTGTGTGTGTGTGCGTGCGTGCGTGCGTGCGTGCGTGCGTGCGTGAGTGCGTGCGTGCGTGCGTGCGTGCGTGCGTGCGTGTGTGCGTGTGTGCGCGTGTGTGCGTGTGTGCGTGTGTGTGCGTGTGTGCGTGTGTGCGTGTGTGCGTGTGTGCGTGTGTGCGTGTGTGCGTGTGCGCGCGCGTGTGCGCGTGCGTGCGTGCGTGCGTGCGTGCGTGCGTGCGTGCGTGCCTGCGTGCGTGCGTGTGTGTGTGTGAGCAAGTGTGTGTGTGGGTGTGCGAGTGTGAGTGTGTGTATGTAGTAGGTATATCTACGTTTTATAGCTTATGAAATTATAGGTACTTGTAATGTCTTCTGTATTTTCATAATTTTTATTCAAAAGCCAATCGGTCAGCAGTATTTTACATTTCTTTTTGGTCATGTGGTACACATTTAGATTTTTATTTATTTTGTTATAGACATACCTACGGTCCTAAAAAGCCATAAAATTTTCTACTGAAAGCAGTGTTGGATATTGATACTCTTTTTCCTATATTGAATGGACGACGATTTTTTGTAATTAATTGTTTGTCAAAATAGTGAGAGGCGTGGAATTTAAGGATATTACTTGTTATACATAATTTCCTTACCTTCCGTAAGGACTTTAGCTGTATTATACAACTGTCCAGTTGGAGTCATAAACGGTAACCTATGCATAACTTTTAAATTTGAACGTTGAGCTCTTTCCAAGGATATGAGAGTAGACTTCGAGTATGTATACCTATAGTATATATATTATGTACCTAGTAGTCAATGTTGCCTGTGCAAATACAAGTCCACCGAGTTTCCCCAGTAAATAATACCCATGTTAACAGTCGGAAGAAATTTCCTTAGTAATAAGCATTTCCTTCTAGCAACGTTTCCTGAATTAGTTCCAGATAATACAGGGTCGGTGAAAGCGTTGTCATATCATACCAAAAAGTCCATAAACGCGACGCTGACACGTTTGTGTTTTATTGACACGACCATTAGTCGCAGTCATTATAATTAGTCTCACAATCATATAACGGTTAGAAACGCATTTGATTCGATGGTATCGTGTGTATTAAGCTTGATAGGCGATGCAGTAATCGATGTATTACCGGTTGACGAATTATTTCGACTTTCACGGGCGCCTTACTTCCAGTTTTAATTGTCGGGTTGCTTTCTTTACTGCCAGTTCTGCGTTCATTGAGTCACTTTCCGCAATTTTATAAGTTAATTGATGTCCGGCGATAACTTGTTACTCTTAAACATGCATTGAAGCTAATAATTAATAAAAGTTTTAGCTTAAATTTGAATACGTTCTCTCAATTCATAACTCCGAGTACCTATGATCGATATTCTATGCTCTATCATCGCCATTCGTGTAGAGTTTTTGAGGAAACATTCCGGTATTCATCATACTAATGAAATTTAATGTAATTAGTAAAGGGTACCTATGTTCCTACTCCTACTTGGTATGAGAAGGCGACGTGCTAAATAACAGGAAACTGGCACAAGCAGCGGTTTCGAAAAAATCTCAGTAGCTGCTGTCATTTGACACCTAGGGCAATGTTTACATAAATGAGCGGGCACAACGGTGATTGCTTCCAAATAGGTGGTTGTGAACGAAAGTGATGCCGACCGCATTGTTAGTGCTAGAGATCATAATAGAAACTAGCTGGAACTGTGAACAGCGGGCCTTTGTTGCGATACAGCGCAGCAACGTGCGCCCGCGCCGGGATCTAGGTCGACAAGTGCACGCTGCATTCGCAAACGCAGCACTACATTTGCGGCATTTAAACGTGCATTTCCTAAATTAACCGTTCCACTTCCACTTCCACGAAGCACGTGCAAACATTCAATGACTTCTAATTCATGGAAAGCTGATTTATCACTTTTATTACCATAACCGCATCTAATTGGGAATGTCTTCCTAACCAAGGCAAACGTCAACCGTATTCTCGAAAACGACACTAATGACTAAATTACTTGATGTTACCGTATGTAATTGTTTGAAAGTTCAAACGTAACCAAGTTTAGAAGAAATTGGTGTTGTTTAACTTTCAGCGTAGGCAGGTGATATATTACACCTGCGCCAAGACAGAAGCTTAATTTACTCATCTTAATTCCTATTTTGACATTACGAAATCGAAAGCTATATACTTCGAAACGCATTTCGGAGAGCCGCGCGGTTGGGCGGCCTTGTTCTAGACGCGAGAGGTGAGGCTTGAACGAAAATACTTCAAAACAGTCTCTTTGTTTAGCATGTTGTTCAAATGCCACTTGTATGTCAGTGTCACGCTTTTGCGATTATAGAAGGTTACCTATTTATGGCTTATTCAGTTGAACTTAAGTTTAAAATCTATCGGTAAAATAAATAAATATACATACTTCATAGATATTTATACAAATTTTTAATAACGTACAACAATGTTTTAACAACATTTCTGTAGTTCAATCACGTACACATACCTAAAATTGTACGGACAGCGTATTACAAAACGCAAGTTTTGCAAGCATGCCTCGAGCTTCGGAATCATCCAAGATTTAAGCGCATTTAATGTTGTGCAACTGAAGTCATTCATTGAATGTTTTACGGAAAAAGAGAAGGTTATTAAGTTTAGTATGGCCTGCTATTAGAACACAAGATATAAGTTTACAGCCGTTAAATTATTTTTATTGAACTATAAATATAGAACTAGTCGGCTATTGAAACGTTATAACAGCCCAGTTCTATGTTTAGGTATATCTGTGGAAACCTAGAGTTATTAACGAGTATGCATAACTCAATGAAATGACCATTGCTGTGCATAACCAGGACTATTGACGACAACTAATTAAAATAAGGAATAATAATTTCAATAACACGAGAACGGGATCCATTCCCGAGCATGTTTACAAAAACACGAAACACTACTAAAACTTTACCTAACCTAATCGAAGGAAAAATTGTTTTCGAGGTTTTGGATCGTTTTAGTAAGCCCTTTGATCCGTACGAATTGTGACGTTCATATTTGCGTTACCTATTTAAAAATTGGGCAAGTGCGAGTCCGACTCGCGCATGAAGTGTTCCGTACCATAATCTATAACAAGTTTGTTGTACCTATGGGAGCCCCCCTTAAATATTTATTTCATTTTATTTTTACTATTTGTTGTTATAGCGGCAATAGAATTACATCATCTGTGAAAATTTCAACTGTCTAGCTATCACCGTTCTTGTGACAGACGGACGGACGGACGGACGGACGGACAGCGAAGTCTCAGTAATAGGGTCCCGTTTTTACCCTCTGGGTATGGAACCCTACAAATTACATTAAGAACTCTCCCCCTATTTAGGATGCCATAGACGTCGCATACCTACTTAGGTACATACTCGTATACATAGGTACACACCTTCTGTTTTTTGTCCGGAGTTAAAACAATGACAATTAATCAATAACATGTAATGATAGTAGCTAACAGCCCCTTTTGAAATACTTCCACGTTGAAAGACCTAATTTATTTTCAACAATAAGCTGGAAGTGTATTAGCGCGCCTTACACAACCGACCATTTTACATTATCTGATCTGACATTCAATTACTTCCAAGCTGAAGTACTTAGGTATACATAGTAGCAGTCTCTTTGGATACTTGTTGACGCAATTTATGCCATTTCGTATCGCTTTCTTGCCATTTGATTATACCTAAATAAGGCCAATTGTATTAGTAGGTACTCGCTATTGAAAGGTCTACGCTAAGAGAATAATTTTGATTGAAGTTGGCACAATACAAGCGAGCCGGCTGTATTATGAGGCTCAACCTAACTAAAATGAAGCAGGTACTAAATCCCTGTCCACGAATAGGTACCCATTGGACTTAAGCACTTAGAGATATAATCTATCTGGCGTTCCTACGCACAAAGACACAAAATCTAAGGTTTACCTGTTACTTAACATCTGCAACTCTCTTTTTCGCTCTCATTAACCATAATATTAGGAACTTATGTATACGTTGGTTTTTGACACAAATAAATACAAACAATGTTCTTTGAAAGAGAATCCGAAACGTGGGTAAAACAATTAAGCCAAAACAAAAGTAAGTTAGTTAGTAGGTTAGGTAATCTCCCAAGAATGCTTGCCAAATACGGGAAATGAGTTCACGGCTCTCATCTTAGCAGGTGCATCTGAGAGGCTGAATAATGTATCTTTTAACTAACTTCTATTATGTTTCGACGTCGTTATTCGTACGTAATCTATGTATTACACGTTTTATTGTGTGAATTACAAAGGGAGATGAAGCGGCTCATTCAATCTCAGACTCGCGATTGCATTGAGCTGAATGACTGGCAAGCAGAAAATTAGTTCTAAAGTGGACTCGACCAAACTCGGTCCAATTGTCTACTAATTGGCCACAGATGTCACGATTTTTAAGCAATCTGTCATGAATGGTGCTGAATACCTTACTTAATGTTCACTTGTTTTTGTTTGTTACCCAGTAGTGACGTTCTTACATATAATTTTTACACATATTTGTTTTATATTTTCCAAAAGTATGTATTTTCGCATTTAAACATGTGATGAGAATATAGGCGTAAATTGTATCTATACCTACGTCATTTAAGTATACCAAGTAAAAACCAAATAATTACATAAGTACACTAACGAACATATCATTTAACATAATCATTATTTATTATAATATAAATGGTTTGTTAACACCTGCTTGTGATGTATTTACACGGGAAACCTTGTCAAAGTTTAATAATTACCTATCAATCTCCTCCAACTTAGCAATCTAAAATGACAGAAGTTACGCAACTATATTTCAAAAAAATAATTGAGTTGCTATCACATCACAGTCTTCGTTAATTATACTGGCTTATATAAATAATTGGTTTGCATGCTTATAACCCTGAAGTTCGATACAAAAACTTTCATGTGACTATTAGCCTTCGTTCGTTCTTCAGAAGCTTCATTCACCTCATATAGGAGCTCTCATAGAAACAATAAGCCAAAGAATAACGTGAATACACAGGTTCCATTAAAAAAAAAAATTGCCTGGGTCCTGCCTGCTCCGCTGTCGGCGGCATCCTAGGTTAGTTTTTTTTTATATACATTTATTGTAAAAAAAAACCTATCCTAAGAAACTTGCATAAATGAGTGACTAATAATAAAGAGAAAAAACATGTTAGCCCTAAGTAAGTATTTTTTCCGCAGCTCGGCTATGGCTGGACGCAGCAACGCCGCTGCCGCGCGCACCGACCACCGGAGTCCACGATGTCCGTGAGCAGCGACATTCGCTTCACGCGCCGCAAGCTCAGCCGGCCGTGCCGCGGGTGCTGCGCCGCGCTGGCGGCTCTACTGGTGCTGCTGCTGCTGGCCGCTGTCGCTGTCTACCTCGGCCGTTGGTACCATTTCATGTGTGTAGGACATAAGCCCCCAATGTCGGCAGGTGACAAGCTCAGCTGACCCTGCCGCGGATGCTGTGCCGCGCTGGCGGCTCTATTGCTGCTGTTGCTAGCCGCTGTCTACCTCGGCCGTTGGTACCATTTCATGTGTGTAGGACATAAGCCCCCAATGTCGGCAGGTGACAAGCTGAGCCGACCCTGCCGCGGATGCTGTGCCGCGCTGGCGGCTCTATTGATGCTGTTGCTAGCCGCTGTCTATACCTTGGCTGTTGGTACCATTTCATGTGTGTAGGACATAAGCCCCCAATGTCGGCAGGTGACAAGCTGAGCCGACCCTGCCGCGGATGCTGTGCCGCGCTGGCGGCTCTATTGCTGCTGTTGCTAGCCGCTGTCTACCTTGGCTGCTGGTACCATTTCATGTGTGTAGGACATAAGCCCCCAATGTCGGCAGGTGACAAGCTGAGCCGACCCTGCCGCGGATGCTGTGCCGCGCTGGCGGCTCTATTGCTGCTGTTGCTAGCCGCTGTCTACCTTGGCTGCTGGTACCATTTCATGTGTGTAGGACATAAGCCCCCAATGTCGGTGAGCAGTGACAAGCTCAGCCGACCCTGCCGCGGATGCTGTGCCGCGCTGGCGGCTCTACTGCTGCTGTTGCTAGCCGCTGTCTACCTTGGCTGTTGGTACGGGGTATTATGGACTGAGGTGGAGCACGCAGCTCAGACTGAACGCGATGATGACTTGTTGACACACTGTGCCTCTGCCCCACCTAGAGGATTTAAGACTTTAAGTCAAGTCAGAGTTGAACGTCATTTGTTTAAGGATTTAGTCGTATTATTTTTCAGCAAACTCCTTCTGGCTCGTATAGACTAAGTATAAAAATAACGCATGGCCGGTTTCACGTTTTTATGATTAGGTAGGTAGGAGTAAAAATATCGATTGTTGATTTCATTCTTGTATCATTTAGTAAAGTTATCGTAACGATCTATGCCGGAGCTTGCTGAGATCATGCTGTTGAATTGCGATACGTAATCAGTAAACTTAGTTCTCGATATTGCATCACGGACAAAACTTTTACTCGCTTTACAAAACACGAGCAAGTTCATCTACTTAGATATATCATATAGTTATGTATATCTAGCTCAGTCTCATATGTTATGTCAAACTTTTTGGTATCCTAACTTAGTAATTACATAACTTAGTCTCGGTACGTTACTTAATACTTGGATGACATGTCGTCTGCCATTAATTTGTCTCTTTTATTAAGAAAATACACGATGTTTATATCATCTTCATGTCATGACTCATGCGAGTAATCGTCTGCAAACAATATCTACACAGTCATTATCTAGGGTTATTTGATGTATGGTTCTGAACGTCTTTGTTAGTAAACAGTGGATAGTGTTCGGTCTACGCAGAGGTGGTGACATTTGAAGCGCGGGCGGCGGGCGGAGCCCGTCACCGCGGGAGCTAAGGCCAGACCCGCTCGATGCGAACGGCCTTGCGACCGCGACAAGTGGACGTGCATTGTATCTGAAGCATTCAATTATGTTTTCATCCCGATTAAAGATAAACAAAATTAACCGCCAGTTAGGAACAATTAAGAGAACAGAAACAATGCGGCTTTCGCATCAGCACACACTCAAGACACACAGTCATTAAGCCGTAATGGGCCTATTTAAAAGCGGGACCCAACCACAGGTATAATGGGCACAATCTCCCGACACGTAGCACCCTTGAAATTTTATGACAAACCCGAATATACCATTTATGTTTATCTTTTTCAGACATGTACCTGTTTGGCGATCCTCTAAACCGGCAAACATTCCGAGGCTCGTTTGTGACGGCCTCCTGGGAGGAGGGCGAGGAGGGGGGCGAGCCCAAGGGCAATCACACGCGAGAGGGCGCCATGCAGAGAGCCCTCCACGATCTCTACCGGAATTCAGAGCTTAGGTCCTGTTTTGTGTCTGCGGATATACTCGCTTTAGACAGGTATTTAAACTTTGTAACTGTGTTGTGTACTTAGAGTTAAATGGCTGGTAACGGTTATATGTAAGCTCCGAGTTTCATAAGACTTCTAAAGCACGAGTTACTTATTTGCCACTAGGACTAGAAATTACGGTCGTGTCGTTTGGTGAACCGACTTACAAAGTCAAAACTGAACTATTTTGTCACAGCTGCGGTAAATGCTGTGAGCTAAGAGTGACTGATTAATTTTCCGGTGAATGGATTCGTGAATGCTTGTTTTTCATTGATTGAAATAAGGCCTCTTACATAATTACAGGAAGGTGTTTAACATCGGAATCGGAACTCAATCGCTTCGAATGCACCAGCCATTAGTCGATATGGTGGCTTATAGAGAAAGTTCACTTTCTTGTGATCTCGTCGAGGTCGGCGCGAGCGTGCCGCTGCCGTGCCACACTGTTGTAAATCGTAAACAAGCAAAAGCACGTATTAACTTGAAACTATAGTAATTAAGCGTGGAGTTTTCTAAAGACACGTGATCACTATGATTATCTAATATTGCAGTTATAAGACAATGTTAATTGAGGTTTAATTTTGCTTTCTCCCCTTTAATGACCTGTCGCAGCACAAAGCGATAAGGATCATGTCACATGCTTTCTCACACGCAACTTTCAATTCATACATGTAAATTGCACTTACTCATGTGTTTATAAGTACTTATTCCGGTTAAGTAAATAAGTTAAACATTAAATGTATTATAATAACGCGCAAAGTACTTCGGAAGATCCTGGGACCTACCAAGAGGAATGATGGTACGTGGCGGATCCGTACTAACGCTGAGATCGAGAAGCTATGGGGCCGAGCCGAACATTATCTGAGAGACAAAGTCCCATAGACTTTGATGGTTCGGTCACCTACAAAGGATGGAAGAGGATCGCGCGACAAATAAAGCGTACTTAAATATAAATATAAATAAATAAATATAAATATCGCATCGCACAACCTCACACAAATCAATCTAGTCCCACAGTAAGCTCTAGTTAGGCTTGTGTTATGGACACTAGACGACGATAAACATACTTATATAGATAAAAAACATACTTAAATACAAATAACCAACGGGTACAACCGGTTGGTCATCCCAGCTACTACGTGGTGGACGTGGATACAATACAATACAATACAATACAAAATGCTTTATTGCACACCAAAAAAGTTTACAAATTCAATACAGAACAATAATTTTAATAACGGTAGACAACAGGCGGTTTTATCGCTAAAGAGCGATCTCTTCCAGACAACCTTTAGGTGGATCTGCGTAAGCTTCCAGCCAAAAACTGATGAGACACTACGCAGGACCTGGACAAGGGGCGTGCTCTTCGTTTTGGAGGCTAATAAGACCTGTGTGGGTCACTGAACCAAAATAGTCAGTTATATAATAACAGCCTTCACACACAGTTAACCGTATTTTAATGGAACCAACGACCCCATTGAATAATTATTACAGTTTATGAGTTAAGACTTCATATTATGCATGGTAAATAAACCAAATAATTACATGGGTTTAATTCACTTGATGGTACATCGTGAATCAAACAGTACCTTATGTTTATGTAGTACCTATAAATAATTATAATTTTATTTTGTTAATATTAATTTTGATTTTATTATGATTTTATGTTTATCTCATGCATGTCAATTTAGTCATTTTTTATTTTATTTTATTGTGTTTCTACGCCAGTACTTACTGGTAGAATATGAAGGTACGGGAAATAAAATTGTAACATCACTCATTGTTAAGCACCATATTCTGAGAAATAAATGATTCTTATTCTTATTCTTAAACTAACATCTGATGAGTGAGAGGAGGCTATTTCCTAGTTGCGTTTTATATCAATATATTTAAATACCGACAAAAAATTAAATCAACAAATCTGTAATCTGAGGTAAAATAGAAATCTGTTAGAAATAATTCAGGCAAAGGAACCTAATTCGTTATTGCTACTTACTTGGCCTGAATGGTAGGGCTTTTACTAAGAATTTAGCGCTTTCAACTTGTCAATAGACTAACCATAAAGTACCGTTAACGCTGAACAGATACCTATTAGTAAACATCTAAACGTCTCGCGTTCAAAAGACCAATCCAATTGCACCATTTATGGGCACTTACAAAACTACAAAAGATCTACGATCGCATGAGGGATAGAATTCATTAGTGGTAAATGTGGTGCAGTACGACTATGGGCATTATGATGTAGGCTATGTAATATTACCACGACATATGTACCTATTATGATATTGACTTGAGAAAGTTAATACGTGGCTCGTTTGCTCGTTTCAAAGCTTTGTGCTTTCTATGTATGGCACGACGTGGAAATACAGTGAAGGTCGATCTACAAGCGCTTGCACGGGTCTCACGCAAACCTTTCTTTTCGTGGCTTGAATTCTAAAGTAAATGAAACCACACGGAAAATGAGAAATTGCTAAGCCGTGTTGCGGTTGTTATTGTTACAAGATACCTCGGGTAAAGTGAAAATAAATGGCGGTGAATAAAAGGTCGGTAGGGCAATGATATCGCTATATTGCACAGCAGCTGTTAGTACTTATAAGCGGTTATGTATTATCTGCGAAGCATTCGTAGAATTCGATTCCCACCGATTTTTTTTGGAGTATCCATCACGGCTAGTCAAACCGGTATTTACTTGGTGCTAAACTGTAACAAACATAGCTAATGTTTTCATAGGCAGTACAGTAAGTTACATCATTCATCGGCACTATAATTTAATAGGTATCAGTTAACGCGCAGTAAAATGGCATTATGGTTAATTTACTTAAGTAGGTAACCTATGTATATGGATTACGGAAATACCCAGCGAGTTATATTCACGCTTACTGTACGAAAGTTTCTAAGGTGACTTAATTTTCCGGTATGTGAGCTTCCTCACATCCTACATTACCTATTACAACTTTGCGAAACGCAGCTACGAACATTTTCTTCTGGGAAGAGATAATTATGTACACTAAAAGAGATTAGGAGGATAAGGACGTATTCTTGTTTTCCTAATCTTTATTTCCCTGGTGAGGAGCTGACATGTCACAGGCTCTGTCTTGGTAGATATATTAATCATGTTAATTCACAGAAAATGTGCGTGCTTATGTGTAGGTAAATAAGTACCTACCTACCTGTAGATATCTATTTGTGTTGTTGAAATAGAGCTACCTTGTTGGTGTAGCTGCTATATACACTACATACTATACTTGTTACTGCATATTACGAAGCCAGATATGGCAGATAATCATTTCGACCTTATTGACACGGGTCAAAGTTCAAATTTTTATTTTTATTTTTTATATGTAATGTATACAGGGCTCTCGCGAGGAATCCAAATGACTTTACCAGCGGATTCCTGAGGTCGTATGGAGTAACCTACCTACATAATTAATTTATTAGTAATCTACATAATTCATTTTTGAAGGAAAAATACCGTGACAATTGATGAAATTATTGACACATAAAACATAAACAAACAATGATCGTGACAGGAACGGTTTTCAATAGTTAACGTTTGTCAGATAATGTGACGGTCTCGCAACATCGCAATGATAGAGATGATTTACACTGGAGATGTTTTAAAACAAAAAATGCTAATATCTCGAAAACTAAGCCGATTTCGGCTTACTTTAAACGACATTTTATTTTCTACACATTCAGGAATGCGTTGGTGAAATCATTTGGATTCCTCGCGAGCACCCTGTATGCGGTAACCGGTTAATAAAACTCAATATTCTATAGTACTTGTACTTACAAGTACCTATATACATATATACTATAGAAAACAACATATAAGTAAGTAGGTATATGTATATTAAGTTCTTGTCATTGGCAGTATTATAATATAACTTGTCATTTAATCAGACCCTGAATTTGACGACGCGGCTGGCGCTGTTATAGAGTACTGCTGCCTGCTGTGCCGGCGGTTCTAGGTTCGAATCCCCGCCAATATTTGTGTGATAAACTCGAACATTTGTTGCTGGGTCATGTTTTTTTTCTATGTAAACAATTATATATTTATCTATATTTCGGGGACAGGTCTGGATGGCCGGTGTGGTGTGTGGCACATTAGTTGAGTTATTCGATATAGTTGTGGACGAGGAGGTAGTTCGAGCGAGATGAAACACTTCAGATACAATTAACTTGATTTATTCCTTATACAATGAAGCACAAAATAACAGTTTCTGGCACAGAGGTCTGTAAGCTAGGTTATCGAAGTCTCGAACAGAATAGTCTTTATTAAATTAACACTGTATTGTTGAGTTATAACGTTTCACTGATTCTAACTTGGTATAGCACAACGAAATGGGACAGTTCCAAGGCAGTAGTGCACTCGACGGTGACCCAGAGTGAAGTGTGGTCGGCGTTGGCTGAGTGAACCGCCAAGACTCTGTCTAGCGCGCCAAAACAGGTTCAATGGGGCGCTACTGTCGCCTTCCAATGACGCGCTGGTTTCGTTAAGCTTCCATACTCATGACCGTCTCCGACATATATAAGTATGTACATTGTATAGGCATATCTACCGTCGTCTAGTGCCCATGACACAAAGCTTACTAGGGCTTATTTTAGGACCAGATCGATTTAACCAATATGTATTTATATATTAGCTTTCTCTCGACGACATGAAGAAGTAGCAGCAGGTTTAAGTAAAATTAGCTACTTCATTATTTCCACAAGATTCGCAAGAATATTGAGGGGGGGATTGCCCCGGGTGCTGCATAGATATTCGCATACAAATATAAGATAAGTAGCTACCTACCAAGTATATGTCTGTGAGCTGCAGTGCAGGTTTAGCCAGGTTTTACCGCCATCGTGATAAGGTCGCACTTAGATAAATGAGACATCCAACTGTCTTGTAGTTAAGGAAGGACTTATCTACATACGCTACATGGCTATAAACATTCAAGAACACTAACATTAATAGACCCGATTGGCTATCAAATCAATGTAGCCACTTATTCCAACCGCTATAGCCATAGCCATAAATACTTAAATAGGCAGGATGAGATTACAATGATATCCTTATGACGTTTTCAGTACGGAAGAAGGCACCCGCGTCCATTTCGAGGTGTCTTTTGAGCCGATCTTCACGGCGGTGAGCACGGGAGAGGTGACCGGTGTACTGGCGCGCGAGTTCAGTGCACCGACTGGCTACTTCAACGCCAGCGTGCTGCCAGATTCCCTGCACATAGAGGTGAGTAACGCGATGAAAAGCAAGGGCACTTCTAGGTGTTGCATCTAAACTGCATGTCCGTCACGCCACCGGCTATTTTTATCCGACTTAAAAAAAATGGAGGAGCTCTTAATCCGACTGTATTTTTTTTATGTTTGTTACCTCAGAACTTTCGACGGGATTGATGATTCTTTTTTTATTTGAGAGCTGGTGCTTCCCGTGCTGGACCAAATTTAAATGGGACCCATTTAAATTTGGTCCAGTTCTGACAAATACATCCATGGAGAATCATATAAGTGTATGTTCCATTTCGCTCATTGAAGTCGGTTTTTTCTTGTGAAAAAGTGATTATATTTGAATCACTAAAAAGAAAAATAATTAAAATAATAATTTTTAACAAAAAGAACCGACTTAAAAAAAAACTGAAAAGCCAAAAATAACCCTATCATGTACAGACTACATTTGAATCACCTTTTGAAGTCGGTGGCAAACCTCACGTAAACTTGTGCGGCATCTGTTTTCATAGTACCTACCTAATAAATTAATAAATGAGTGGTTTTGAAGTCGGTTTTTTTTTGTTATTCAGTGTTATTTCATGGTATGAAATTTGAGAGAATACCTACGCATGATAGCATTTTTTTGAGGATGTCAATCGATCCTATTTTTATTGGGATCAAAATTCTGTATGCGAATAATTGCTAGAAATTAGCGTTAAAGTTCGACACAGTAACTATGTCACACATCACATAGGTAGGTATTTCAATTTTTGTAATGGGGGTGGTATGTGAACCAGCCCCAGGCTGTCTATGACTTTTCTGAACTTAATAGACAGAAAGTAGAAACTTGATGCACTTAAACAAAAGGTTCAGCACAGTTTTATGAGAAGATACTACTGTATAAGTGCGATTTTTAGAGCACGAGCCCTGAATACAATAAAAGGCACCTAGGCACGTCCGGTTTCGGACTCGGTGACTGCTTTCAACTCTGTTGTTAACGCTTAAGCACTCACAAGTGACTGCATTGACTGCATTTACACGTACAGATCATATTCACGTACATACAGTATGTAGGTAGGTACACATGGTATATCTACCAGTCCTGAATACGTGATCGGTCCCTTGCACTCGCAATTGGTCAAAACGTGACGGATGCTTTGACACTTATTTATCACGTGATAAACGCAACCATCATAGGCCTACTGATAAGGTTTGCACTTTTTTATTATTTCTAATCCCCATGAGCCGTAACCGGAATAGGTAGTACTTACCTATTAAACTAAACTTTGCTAGAGTGCGTAATACGTATAGGTATTCAACTTGAACTCCAAAAAGGGAAGGGTGTTCAACCAAGTGTGACTCAGTGAGGCAGCATTAACACATTAGCATAAGCTCTCTTTCGTGAATGGCGTATTAATCATTGAAGCGGAAAACCCTTTCTACTCAAAGTGGTTTTAGACATATAATACCTATACCTAATCCATATAACCTACCATCATACCTACGTAGAAAATGGGCTAGTTTTCTGAAGACAATACAATTTAATCAACACTAACCATTGAATATTTATTTCGAAAATATGCACGGAAAAATTATAATAATAAGAATAATTTTCGTTTCGCCTATTTCAATATTTTAAAATTACCTAAAAACAAATAAAAAGAGGAAATTGAAACATATACGGACAGTGACGTCATAATTTGCGTTTCTCTTATTTTCATATACTATTCCAGCGTTTTGACGTTTCATAAAAAGTAGCTGATTTGATCTGTCAGGAAACTAGCATATTACTCAACATTTTTTAAGTGCTAATCTACACTAGGGTGCAAAGTAATCGGACCACTTCAGCATACTGAACGTTTTTTCGATTTCTGTAAAAACTATTGGGCGGATTGTAAAAATTTAAATGCCATATGAAAGATAAGTTTTCCATCTTTAAAATTGCAGGTATGTGCCCGATCAGAACTATATTCTTTCCTGACATCATCAGTTTAGTAACTTGCATTACGTATACATTCCAGGAGAGTACAGTGATATCATCTCAAGCGTTGCAAGAAACGGACGCGACCCCCGTCGACACGCCGACCACGGAAGCGGTCACCGCAGAGACCGCGGAGGAGCCGAGAGAGTGCGCTCCCATCACCCTCTCTCTGTGCTCCTCTCTGCCTTACAACGCGACCACCTACCCGAACCTCGTTGGCCATCAGAATAAGGACGTGCTGCTGAGAGACGTAGTCGCCTTTAGAGAACTTTTGGATGCAGAATGCTCTCATCTGGCTCAGGTAAGCAAACATAAACCACTATAGTAGCTAAGCTGTAGGTAAAGCCGTGTAGACCTGGCAAACATTTGAAAAAAAATGGCTGATATAATATTTTACGTTTTCAACCCGCATATCTCTGCTATTCAATTATCGAACCTATCTCACAAAATTTTACGATCAATTGAGAAATGCGATCTGTAGGCGAAAACAGCCAGACATTCGAACATCCGGAATTCGGACATACGGAAGATTTTTGTGGGCAAGCTGATACGCTTCGTTCACTTCGCTATATCTTCGCTTAGCTATATAACTAAAAAAAACATGTAGTAAATTGTCTAACCTATAATCATTATCTTAAAAGCTCTACTGTTGGACTTAGGCATTGACCAAATAACGCTAAGACCATGATCGGTTCTGCACGCTTCGTCTGACCTGTTCTTTCTCACATATAAATAAAATAATAAATTCAGCGAGCTAATTGAGTAAAACGTGGACAAAATTAAAATATAGTAGACTAAGAGTTTACACGATCCACGCACTTGGTTTTCGATATCCTATAAAATGTAAAGGTACCTATGGTTTTAGAATCGATCTAGTATCAAATTAAGCTCAAGAATAAGGCTTGTGTTATGGATAGGTACTAGACGACGATAAACATACTTATATATGTAGATAAATATAAATAAAACGGGATTCGAACCCGGGACCGCGACTCTGTAGGCAGGTGCTCTACAAACTGCACCAAACGCGTAGTCAAGTTAACAGTTAGTGATATAATTCTAATCACGGTTAGGGGTTAAAATGCGTTACAACTCAATCCAAAATTTTCCATAGATAGCGATCACGCTTGGCTTGGGTAACTAGATACCGAAAAGGCATAACAAGTGGCCTAGATTGCGGTCACCGACACACAATTTCAAGTAATACCTAAGACATCTTGCGAGAGCTCTTAGAACGTAATTCGGTTTTTGTGGTATATTTTAATACCCAATACGTCCGTCCCTGTAGTGGGGTTGTACGAGTAGAACGTCACGTAACCGCTGTTAAGTGACAACCAAATTGCGTTGAACCATGTTGAACTCGGTTATCGTGAGTGAGTGTGAAATAATGCGTAGGTATCTATTCGCTCCTTTCTCTAAAGTTTATCTCTATTTGAAACGCTATTCCTAAGAATACCTGATTTAGTACTAGTAGTAGGGTTAATTTCATTAAAAGTAAGTAGTACCTATACGTTGCGTCATCAACTTGAATTAATAACACCCGGTTATTTTTAAGGTACCTGTTTAGTTAGGATAATTGGCGATTGCCGGCGATGATTTTAGGTATTAGAGTCCAATGAGCACCTAACACTGCGATCTAATCCGTCTGCCAAGCGTAGTGATTTCAGGGTCGATTGCAAAAAAATTGTACATAGTTAAGGGCTTTAGTTAAAACAATGTTAAGTGATTCCTTTGCGTGACGAAAGTTACCCATACATTTTGTATGACTAACTCAAAGGAAGCTATCGTATTTTATGTTAACTAAGATTTTAACTATGTACAATTTTTTAGCAATCGACCGTTCATAGAAAACTGCATTAAGTCTCAGACATATTAAAATACATAAACGGGTTCACTCACGTCACTCACGTCGTAGAAGTCGAATAACGCTCGATATGTTTCGAATCGGTACGCGATTCATCATCAGGAGAGACGATCAGTCGCAGCGGCCTGATTTTGGCGGCCCTACGTGAGTAAACCCGTTTATTATGTATTTTAATATGTCTGAGACTCACGTGAAATTAAGAAGATATATAATATTTTTATATCATTATAAAAAATTCACGATTTCAACTCTTCTTACGGTACCTCTAGAACATGCCACATCTCCTAAAACCTCCCAAAGCAAAGACCACCGCACGGTCGTTTTTTGCATCCATCGACTATTAGTGATGTTAACCTGTTCATCTAGAGCCATCCTGTTCTGCGGTCACACCTTTGCCTAGCCCATAGCCACTGTCACTTTTTGTTTTTTACCTACCTACCCTACTACTCAGGGATGAATATTGCCCTCATTACGTTCCAGGACTTCGTATGCCAAATGCTACAGCCTCGCTGCGTGGAATCGCGACTGGTGCCGCCTTGCCGGGCGTACTGTCGCGCGTTCCACGCCGGGTGTGGGGCCAGGTTACCGGAGCGACTGCGGCCGCACTTTGATTGTGCGAGGTTCCCGGACTACTTCGGACCGGGGTCTTGTGCGCCCGAACCTGGTAAGTATGATTTGTGACTTTAAATGTAATCCTTGGTGTTTATTAGCAGCCGATGTTTGTCGCTCGACAGTGCAATAAAGAGGATTTGTATTGTACTGTATTAAAAATTAATTTAAGCGGTAATACGTCGTCCTGACCCAATAACACAAACACAACACCCTTTTTACTTGGTAGCTGCCTTCAGATCTTTCATAAGTACCTACTTAAAATGCGTATTCTGCTGATCGTTATGCTTTTAGGATGATAATTAGGTACTGTCCATTCCTAATATTTCATATTACTCCGTTAGATTGCCGTGGTGGTCTTCAACGACTAGCTCTATCCCGGCGTTCCTGCGACGGGGTGCCCGACTGCGCGGACGCCTCGGATGAACGCGGCTGCGCACACTGCGCGGCGGCGGGCGGCGGAGCCCTACGGTGTGCGCTGCAACCGCGGTGTTTACCGCCGCATCTACGATGTGACGGGACGCCCGACTGCCCTGACAGCAGCGATGAGTCCCAGTGTTGTAAGTGCATCGTAGCCTAAGATCAACGTGCTCTTAGTTTTTCTAAACAGCAAGTTGAGGAAGGTTTTGTCTATTTGCCAATCCAAATCGTGGAAAACGCCACATTAAATGGTCACGTGGGAGATGCCCACCGTGCCACCTCACGTCACTGATGCTTTTAATCGATCTGATTAATCGTCATTGCATTGAGATAAGCAAAGGTTTATCTCATCGAACTGTCGTAATGTTGAATACCACATGAGTAGCTATTTTTTCCCAGTATGGGTGTCCCGTTCACTGGCTTCCTGGAGACGCGAAAGCGGTGAGACGACGCTAGGCGCCGTGCGAAGCCGCGCCGGATACGCCGTGTGGGCGGAGCGAGGCCGAGCCGGCAAGATCTGCGCCGCGCCGTACGAAAACGATAGGCGGGCACTCAGCAGCGTCGCCGCTTCGCTATGCAAGGCACTCACTTTCAAGTAAGGGGACATCAATTTAAGGTGACGTGTAATGTAAAGTGTGGAGACAACTGTAGAACTAACGACAAATTGTATACCTACATTTATTAAGCTGTTTTCCTTTTGCTTTACTGTAAATTTATCTCATTTAGAAGATATAAAAATCCCGGAAGTGGCACTATTCTCACTATTCAAGATTCCTGCCGCGCCTTATGAAGACAATAGATGATCGCCCAGCAACATCACCCCTTTACTTTCTAAGGCGCTGACTTTTGATATAGGAATACTCAGGCACGGGAGTAGGTCTACGATGTGTTCATAGAATCTTAGTTACCTACTTAAATGAAGTTTTCAAATTTTCATGTAATGTTTCAGAGGCGCAGTGAGTGCAGAAGCAGTTGCAGATATCGAAGCAGAAAACGACAGTTTGAGTGAAGAGCTAAAGACTGTACCCGAATACGTGGAAGTAGTAGACCCCTTTGCATCAGAGATCTCATTCTTAAAAAGCGAATGCCCAGAAAAGAAAGTAATAAGAGTTGTTTGCGACCAACTTGGTAAGTATTTTACCCTTTACACAATTAACTCATATGATGGATTCGTCTAAGTATTTCCAATACCTTTCATCGATGCGGCCATTGTAACATGAGAGCCCTGTATCTCTGATTTGACGAATACTGCGTGGCTAGGCCTCAGATACGCAAGCAGTCAACATAATAATAATAATAATAGCTACACGGGCGGTTCTACAAGGCCCTTACGGGGCCCGATGTAGATCTGCTCGCGTCGGTGAACTGGCTACGCTTCGGGGATCTCTTCGGGGAAACCGAAGGTTTTGTCTGTGCAATTGCGGACGAAGTAATGATGACGAACAATTACCGGAGATATATCCTGAAGGACGGTACGGTCGACATTTGTCGGGCATGCCGCCGTCCCGGCGAGTCACTCAGGCATATAATCTCCGGTTGTTCTCATCTTGCTAACGGCGAGTACTTGCACAGACATAACCAAGTAGCCAGGATCATTCACCAGCAACTTGCTCTTCGATACGGTCTTGTGGGGTCTGAGGTGCCGTACTATAAGTACGCACCGATGCCAGTTCTCGAGAATGGTCGTGCCACGCTCTATTGGGATCGATCTATCATCACGGACAGGACTATTGTATTGTAGCCAATAAGCCTGATATCGTGTTGGTAGATCGATCCAAGCGCCAGGCAGTGCTCGTCGACATCACCATCCCACATGACGAGAACCTCGTGAAAGCCGAGAAGGACAAACTCAGCAAGTACCTTGACTTGGCTCACGAGGTGACTGCCATGTGGGATGTTGACTCGACGATCATTGTCCCGATAGTCGTTTCGGCGAACGGTCTTATAGCGAAGAGTCTCGACAAACATCTTAAGAGACTCTCGCTAGATGGCTGGATCAAGGGCCAGATACAGAAGGCGGTACTCCTGGACACGGCGCGCATTGTCAGGAGGTTCCTCTCTCTGCAGCCCTAACCACCGGTAGCCTGGGCCCTGCCCCGCTGCCGGCGGCACCCTAGGTTAGGTTTTTTATAATGTGTTTATATATTTTGTAATTTCTTTATTGTATTTTACTTTTTATATAAATTTATTGTTAAAAACCTAGCCTAAGAAGAAAGATTAATAAAGGAGATAATAATAATTTATTGATAAAACATAATGTACAGAGGTGACGGTTAGATTCTATGCTTAAAAAACAAATAAATTCACAATTTACATAACCTGAACTAGGGTTGCCCCTGTGTTTCAGGCAATGGGAAAGCCTTTACATTATTTAATTAAAGTACATATTCATCTATCTTACAGTAATTTTATTGTAGCTTAAATACTAGAATTTACACTAAAGTACTAAATTAAACTAAACAAATATTTATGACAGCCAGTAAGTTCTCTGTATCTTCGTACGTCATAGTTTGTAGTGACTCACGAAGCGCTTTCTTACATTGAGCGAAACATGCTCTAATATATCTGTTATGTCACCCAGAGTGCGGCCTGCCCTCTGCACGAGGCGGGCAAGCGGCGGCCGGTGTGGATGGGCTGATGAAATCGGCGCAGCCCGGCGACTGGCCGTGGCACGCGGCGCTGCTGCGCTCACACGTGCACGCCTGCGACGCCGCCCTCGTGCATTCCAACTGGCTCATCACCACGGCTTCCTGCTTCCAAGTACGTTTTTCACGCAACGGCTCTAACAAGAAGCGACGGCCGGTATAGACAGATCGATTGCTGTTATAGGTTGCAATTCGTTCAGCCAACACTTTCGCAACCAGATATAAAATTTAACCCTACCTCAGAAACCGAGAGCCCGCTAGGTGGGTAGCTCTTTAAGCAAAAATACGTGACCGGCATCTGAGCAATGATTACGAGTGCCTACCAGGCGGGTTCCTGGTAGCGAAAGTGTCAACACTAAGAGTGGTGTGCTTTCAAGTACCTGATTGTATCTGTATGTTTATTGCACAAATACTGGGCTAGTAGGTACAACTCCTTGTTGCGGGATACACAGAATGTACCTATTTAACTCATTTATTCAGAACTTAGTCTGTAAATAAACTGGCGCCAATAGATGTATCACGATTACTTGTTCTAGTTCTTTGATTCATGACACTTTTATCTTCAGGGCCAACCGAAGGCGGAGTGGACAGCTAGACTAGGCACAGTGCGGATACAAAGCACGACGCCATGGCAACAGGAACGGCGCGTGGTGGGCATGGTGCGGTCTCCAGTAGAGGGCAGCATGTTGGCCCTAGTACGGCTCGAAGAACCTGTGGAGATGACGGACTTCGTGCGCCCGGCGTGCCTGCCCGTCGACGGGCTCAGTGCGGGGGATTATGAAGGTAAGTCACACGAGGAATTAACTTTTACCTAGATAAGTATAAATCAATAATTGTATTATAAATTTCATGTGCTCATGAACTCTTTCCTATAAAATAAAATGATAGAGCGACTCAGTCTCGCCATTGGCGTGAAATGGCTGCCCTTTTTACAAGCTTTTATTTAACTTGCATTGTATGTATGTAACTTAATTTTGAAGCAGATATCGTCAACCGATTGAGCTAAAATTTTGCATACTTACATAACTTTGATGACTATACAATAATATGGTACCACGGGGCTGATCTGATGATGGAGCCGGAAGGTGGCCATAGGAACTCTATAATAGAAAAAGCAATCCTACCGAGTTTGGGCTCTTTAGAATCGTCTCAGTTAGCATTTGATGGATATCCAAAAAAAAGTACAGTCGGCTATAAAAGCTTGTCACTAAAATGACATTTTTGACAGAAACTTATATTAGTTTTAGGTAAACGTAATAAGTATTACACTATCATGAGGGTGAACGGGTTTTATGGCATGTAAAAGTATGACGATAAGCCGATGTATGTAACAGGCCTGTTTGATATGTTGTAATTGTTATCGCCCATATACAGTGTGCAACACGCTGGGGTGGACGCGCAACCGGGATCAACTGCAGCGCATTCACGTGGTGCCGAGCCCCATGCACAACTGCGAGAACGCCAGCATCGCCACCGTTAACGGAATCTGCGCTGAACCCCTGTATAACCAGGACGACTGTGACGTAAGTTTAATGCGGCGTAGCTCAAAAAATTCACAGATCTCGTGCCTTTCACGACCTTCTGGTACATTGGAAATGCACTTAGATAGGGCAAACTATAATGGAAACCACTCTTTGCGCAAGAGAAACACAAGGGTTAGTAGCAGGTAAGGTACCTGTTTTTTATAAACGGACTACGCCCTTTAACAAAGCTCAGCCTTTTTTTCGCCTTTTGCACACACGCTTTCGTCCGCCAGATGTGGAATCATCAGCATTACCCAAGCCACGCTATTCCTACGTTCGAGAAGACGAAGTATAGAAATAATAATCATAATTTTAACATTGGAAATGTTTTTTCGATCGCGTTGGTAGGGGACCGTTTTCAGCGAAAGTGCGACATCGCTCTGGCGTCGTCAATTTTGGGGCTACGCGGGTCAATGGGGTATCAAAAGACGTGTCTTGACGAGATCTACAAGATGGTGTAAAAAAAAGTTGAAAAAGTCAAATACTTTTTCGAAAAAGTGCAAAAATGACGAAAAATTACGTGATTATTTTGCGACTTCTCAACTTAAATCGACGATATCTCAAAAACGAAAAGCGATATCGAAAAAATTAAAAAAAGCACTCGGGGTATTGAGTTGGGCTACAGTTTGCAAAAAACGGAACTTTACTATCTGTAATGGAGTTGGAGAAAGCTTTACCTTTATGTGGCGGAGTTTTCGCGGCGTGCGGCGCGCGCGTATACTATAGTGAGTTTCGTGTACTAGTAAGTTTAATATTTTTTTAGTTAAGTTGTAAACCTTGATGTTTTTAGATGTTTGTAATAAAGTAAGAAAAAAATATATATAATGTATACAATAAAATACTTTTATGTAATTTTTTTTTATTTCTTTGTTTCTCTATTTGCTATACAATCTACTACCTACTATGTATCAATCATACAATCTCGTGCCCTTCTAGTACTTTGAAAATGAATCGTGTTAATTAAACAAATAGTACATTACATCAGAGGCCGGGAAAATGAGTAGGTATATACGGCCGAGCGAGCGTGCGAGCGAGGCCGGATAGTGATACGAGGCCGGGAATCCGTTTTCACGACGAGGCATGTATAGTGCTTTTCTCAAACATACAATGAAATAAAAAAATATACTTCAAAGAACAACATTTTAATAATTGACAAATAGGACATTTTAGTCTAACAACCAACTGCAACCTTTAAAAACAAAACCTGCTTTTTGTCAAACCAGCCAGCTGTATGAATGACCTTGTTGTTGAAACCAAAAAAAAGTTACTTTGCAGGCCTAGGCCTAGGCCTGAAAAGCAGTATGAAATCCCTTTACAGTCCCCTCGAGTTGTTGCGCCCAAAAAGCGATACTTCCGAGCCTATTATAAGGAACGTAAAGACAATATTTCATTGCATGTTTGAGAAAACAAAATTTACTCTGCCTACTACGTGGCGATGGCGTGATGAAGCAAATATTAATTTTCAACTTATTTTATTATCACTGTGACACGTGCGACAGGCTCTGTACCACCCTTTTCATAGTCAATTTTTGTATTATTGCTCGTAAGCGGCACTATCTACTCACTTTCTTCGAATTTTGAGTTGCACTCTATTTATATAATAAAATAAAAGCATTGACAGGTAGCCGTAGTTACCAAAAGCAATTGAGTGGCTATAAACAATGAAGTCCTATTTTTTTCATGGTCTCAACTTATTTTAACAATATAATTACTATTGCTTCATGACTCCACTAATTCCACTATCGTTTATCTTATTTTATACGTAGAGAACGAGAACTTACCTATAGACTGTTTTTTTCATTTGTTACAAGATAAATTGTTTGACACATGAAGTAGAAAGTTCCTTCAACTAAAAAATTATGATTATTATTTCTATACTTCGTCTTCTCGAACGTAGGAATAGCGTGGCTTGGGTAATGCTGATGATTCCACATCTGGCGGACGAAAGCGTGTGTGCAAAAGGCGAAAAAAAGGCTGAGCTTTGTTAAAGGGCGTAGTCCGTTTATAAAAAATAACGGTACTCGCCGGTACCTGCTACTAACCCTTGTGTTTCTCTTGCGCAAAGAGTTGTTTCCATTATAGTTTGCCCTATCTAAGTGCATTTCCAATGTACCAGAAGGTCGTGAAAGGCACGAGATCTGTGAATTTTTTAGTTGAAGGAACTTTCTACTTCATGTGTCAAACAATTTATCTTGTAACAAATGAAAAAAACAGTCTATAGGTAAGTTCTCGTTCTCTACGTATAAAATAAGATAAAGGATAGTGGAGTCATGAAGCAAATAAGTTGAGACTATGAAAAAAATAGGACTTCATTGTTTATATTATAGCCACTCAATTGCTTTTGGTAACTACGGCTACCTACCTGTCAACGCTTTTATTTTATTATATAAATAGAGTTCAACTCAAAATTCGAAGAAAGTGAGTAGATAGTGCCGCTTACGAGCAATAATACAAAAAATTGACTATGAAAAGGGTGGTACAGAGCCTGTCGCACGTGTCACAGTAATAATAAAATAAGTTGAAAATTAATATTTGCTTCATCACGCCATCGCCACGTAGTACTCAAACATGCAATGAAATATTGTCTTTACGTTCCGCTCGGAAGTATCGCTTTATGGGCGCTACAACTCGAGGGGACTGTAAAGGGATTTCAAACTGCTTTTCAGGCCTAGGCCTGCAAAGTAACTTTTTTTTGGTTTCAACAACAAGGTCATTCACACAGCTGGCTGGTTTGACAAAAAGCAGGTTTTGTTTTTAAAGGTTGCAGTTGGTTGTTAGACTAAAATGTCCTATTTGTCAATTAATAAAATGTTGTTCTTTGAAGTATATTTTTTTATTTCATTGTATGTTTGAGAAAAGCACTATACATGCCTCGTCGTGAAAACGGATTCCCGGCCTCGTATCACTATCCGGCCTCGCTCGCACGCTCGCTCGGCCGTATATACCTACTCATTTTCCCGGCCTCTGATGTAATGTACTATTTGTTTAATTTATACGATTCATTTTCAAAGTACTAGAAGGGCACGAGATTGTATGATACATAGGTAGTAGATTGTACAGCAAATAGAGAACCAAAGAAATAAATTTTGTTTACATAAAAGTATTTTATTGTATACATTATATGTATATTTTTTTCTTACTTTATTACAAACATCTAAAAACATCAAGGTTTACAACTTAACTAACTATTAAACTTACTAGTACCTACACGAAACTCACTAGTATACGCGCGCGCCGCACGCCGCGAAAACTCCGCCACATAAAGGTAAAGCTTTCTCCAACTCCATTACAGATACTAAAGTTCCGTTTTTTGCAAACTGTAGCCCAACTCAATACCCCGAGTGCTTTTTTTAATTTTTTCGATATCGCTTTTCGTTTTTGAGATATCGTCGATTTAAGTTGAGAAGTCGCAAAATAATCACGTCATTTTTCGACATTTTTGCACTTTTTCGATTATTTTTTTTACTTTTTCAACTTTTTTTTACACCATCTTGTAGATCTCGTCAAGACACGTCTTTTGATACCCCATTGACCCGCGTAGCCCCAAAATTGACGACGCCAGAGCGATGTCGCACTTTCGCTGAAAACGGTCCCCTACCAACGCGATCGAAAAAACATTTCCAATGTTAAAATAGATTGTCGGGAGGTATACATATATCGCGACAATTATTTGTTCAACTATAAACAAAATTAAAATTCTATACGCTCTGTTTAGTCAATACAGTAGGTACCTACAATAAGTCCTGTGTGCTATATAAACCCTTGTACAATACTCGCGATCAACGCTTGCTTATCCAAAAATTCACAGATCTCGTGCCTTTCACGACCTTCTGGTACATTGGAAATGCACTTAGATAGGGCAAACTATAATGGAAACAACTCTTTGCGCAAGAGAAACACAAGGGTTAGTAGCAGGTACCGGCGAGTACCGTTATTTTTTATAAACGGACTACGCCCTTTAACAAAGCTCAGCCTTTTTTCGCCTTTTGCACACACGCTTTCGTCCGCCAGATGTGGAATCATCAGCATTACCCAAGCCACGCTATTCCTACGTTCGAGAAGACGAAGTATAGAAATAATAATCATAATTTTTTAGTTGAAGGAACTTTCTACTTCATGTGTCAAACAATTTATCTTGTAACAAATGAAAAAAACAGTCTATAGGTAAGTTCTCGTTCTCTACGTATAAAATAAGATAAACGATAGTGGAATTAGTGGAGTCATGAAGCAATAGTAATTATATTGTTAAAATAAGTTGAGACCATGAAAAAAATAGGACTTCATTGTTTATAGCCACTCAATTGCTTTTGGTAACTACGGCTACCTGTCAATGCTTTTATTTTATTATATAAATAGAGTGCAACTCAAAATTCGAAGAAAGTGAGTAGATAGTGCCGCTTACGAGCAATAATACAAAAATTGACTATGAAAAGGGTGGTACAGAGCCTGTCGCACGTGTCACAGTGATAATAAAATAAGTTGAAAATTAATATTTGCTTCATCACGCCATCGCCACGTAGTAGGCAGAGTAAATTTTGTTTTCTCAAACATGCAATGAAATATTGTCTTTACGTTCCTTATAATAGGCTCGGAAGTATCGCTTTTTGGGCGCAACAACTCGAGGGGACTGTAAAGGGATTTCATACTGCTTTTCAGGCCTAGGCCTAGGCCTGCAAAGTAACTTTTTTTTGGTTTCAACAACAAGGTCATTCATACAGCTGGCTGGTTTGACAAAAAGCAGGTTTTGTTTTTAAAGGTTGCAGTTGGTTGTTAGACTAAAATGTCCTATTTGTCAATTAATTAAATGTTGTTCTTTGAAGTATATTTTTTTATTTCATTGTATGTTTGAGAAAAGCACTATACATGCCTCGTCGTGAAAACGGATTCCCGGCCTCGTATCACTATCCGGCCTCGCTCGCACGCTCGCTCGGCCGTATATACCTACTCATTTTCCCGGCCTCTGATGTAATGTACTATTTGTTTAATTAATACGATTCATTTTCAAAGTACTAGAAGGGCACGAGATTGTATGATTGATTCATAGGTAGTAGATTGTATAGCAAATAGAGAAACAAAGAAATAAAAAAAAATTACATAAAAGTATTTTATTGTATACATTATATATATTTTTTTCTTACTTTATTACAAACATCTAAAAACATCAAGGTTTACAACTTAACTAAAAAAATATTAAACTTACTAGTACACGAAACTCACTATAGTATACGCGCGCGCCGCACGCCGCGAAAACTCCGCCACATAAAGGTAAAGCTTTCTCCAACTCCATTACAGATAGTAAAGTTCCGTTTTAAGTGCTTTTTTTAATTTTTTCGATATCGCTTTTCGTTTTTGAGATATCGTCGATTTAAGTTGAGAAGTCGCAAAATAATCACGTAATTTTTCGACATTTTTGCACTTTTTCGAAAAAGTATTTGACTTTTTCAACTTTTTTTTACACCATCTTGTAGATCTCGTCAAGACACGTCTTTTGATACCCCATTGACCCGCGTAGCCCCAAAATTGACGACGCCAGAGCGATGTCGCACTTTCGCTGAAAACGGTCCCCTACCAACGCGATCGAAAAAACATTTCCAATGTTAAAAGTAAATTTTACCTTTTCACAGGAGGAAGAATATGCAGGAAGTTCTATGATGTGTTTTGACAAACAAAGCAAGCACTGGTCGCTGATAGGGGTGAGCGGTTGGCGCATCGCCTGCTCCAAAATCGGCCTCGGCCGGCCTCGCATCTACGACTCCATCACCTCCCATATCGACTGGATACGCAGAACCATCGCCAACTCTGCAAGGTGACCTATCTTTGACTGTGAAGAACAACCTTGGATGTAGGTATGATACCCTGATATCTGAATTGTGTCATTTGAAATATTTGAATGTATTGGTATTGTTAAGTTTGAAGCTTGAAATGTGAGTAAATATTAGTCATTCTTCAACTTTAAAAGTAAAGTTGATTTTTTATATACCTGACAAGTTAATTTAAAATAAATGCCACAAAACAAATGTAGCTATATGTATATACTTATCTGAAAGTCAGTTAGAGTATATATTTTTTTGTTACTTTGTTTAAAATTCTATTGTAACTGTTAATTAAGGTACAAAATGATTTCAGACTGGAAATCGCTAGGTTTATTTATGTTATTATAAGATAATTTATTAGAAATGAAATATGTACAATGATTAATTTGTAATATGACTGTAAATATTTTTTTGTAAGTAAAAACCAAATTTGAAATAAAATTTTGTAACAATTTTTTGATTTTTATTGAAAACCTTGTTTTGAAGTCAATTTCACTTTTGACCAAGTAAATTGCAATTAACTGTACCTTCTAAATTGCATTCTCTTGGCCCTTACCATTTGGAAAGGACTAGACTATACCTTCTTCAACTTAAATATCCTTGGATATTTAATAAAATTGAGCAAACAAGTCTGCATTGAAAATATTTGCACAATTGGATATTAAATAATCAGATATCACAGTAGGAGATCCTGCTTAGTATGGATTTTTATCCTGCAGAAACATTTGCTTGCAATATGAATGAAAGTTAGTTTTAGGTAGGATGTTAGGTTCATTATGTTTCTCTACAATAAGAAGGGCATTGCTATACCTAGCAAAGCTATAGGAAATAATATTGCTTAGTGGAGACCATTTTGGATGCACATCTCTTATACACTGTCTATAATATACGTAACTAATTTTGAAAATTGTAATAAAATTTTATCTTGAATAAAGCTTTTTCTATTCCATTCTATAATGTCAATTTAACTGTTCAGGTGCCAATGTCAAAAAT
Organism: Apotomis betuletana; assembly: GCA_932273695.1. Taxonomy (NCBI): domain Eukaryota; kingdom Metazoa; phylum Arthropoda; class Insecta; order Lepidoptera; family Tortricidae; genus Apotomis; species Apotomis betuletana. Next base: position 11,600,528 of record OW026305.1, on the reverse strand, counting down.
TGGTAATTATTATTTTAAATTACATTTAAAGTAAAAAATGTGTGCCTGAAACAGTCTAATATAATATCATAAACTTACAACTTTGTTTAGCCAATCTTTATATGGCAAGGTTGGTTGAGGGAAAAACAATTAAACAGTACTGTTTTGCAACTATAGATATATTAACAATTTAAATGCTCTCTCAAGTTATTTGCTCTCATTCTTCTCCAGACTATAAATAAAGGTTCACTTTAAAACTCCTTCATCTTGCAATTCCTTCCGAATCTGTTCCTGTACATTGGCAGGTAGGTTCTTCAACTCTTTGCTTATATATTCGTTAAGATCTCGCAAAGGTTTGTAGTACTGATGCACAAGTTGCGAGCCTGCGAGCATTGAGAACGCCGCTGCGGCTGTGAACGCAATGTACTGGCCCCAAGTCACTCCCACAGGCATTTCAAAGCGATGAATATTTCTTGATTTTATCCTCGACAATATCCTGCGCCTGTCTCTTTTTGAATGTGTTGTAAAAATTGACTTCTCCAACCCTCCAGTTGATCATCGAAAACTCCAAAGTTGCTCCTAGAACGAAAAATATAGGTAAAAACCTATACATTCCAAGAGTCTTCTTTCCAGGCCATTTGTTCACTAATTTATGCAGCCAGCCTATTCTCATTTCAAAGTTAATCTATAAAATTAAAATCTTGCATAACATTCCACAAACCCACATAACCTCAATTTTTTACCATATGTCAATGTCAGTGGCAGATTGTCAATGTCATCTTGGAAGCGGTCAAATACCGAGTTTCGTTTTCATTATAAAATTTACAAATTCATTTATATTTGTAATATCTTCTGGGTTTTGACTTTGCTACTAATGTTTTAGTGTATCTTTACGTACTTAGCAACGAAATTTGAAAAAGGCATAGTAAAAGAGAAAAACTTCATGGTCTCGTGTGCACGTCGCTCTATGATATGATACAAATAAATTCTAAAACCCGTTCCAGACCTTCGATCCTATCCGATCCAATCCTAATTATTGTTAGGATCTATTACACTACACATTATCCGATTTCATCCGATAATTAAGATCGGATCGGAAGGCCTGGAACGGGTTTAAGTTATTTTGCGGCCGACGTTAGGGTGCGTCCACACTTGTATCATTTCGCCGATCCGATCCCCGTTGCGTATCTCCACCGCGTATCATGAACGGTAAGTGTGGACGTCGCGCCGGCGCGATCATGCAACGCTCGCGCGAAATCCATGTTGATACGCGTATCTTCAGTACCCCGCACACTCGCGATCACGAAAGCATTGCATGATCGCGACGGCGTGACGTCCACACTTCCGTTCATGATACGCGGTGAGGATACGGGGTGAGGATCGGCCGTGATCCATCTCCAGTGGGTTTTTTGCCCGATCATCAAAGGCGCTATTTGAGTCATCGATCCACGCTGCGGTCATTGGTTTTTAATCCTTAATCTTTACGATAATTAAAAAATACCATAGCACTGATGGACTGTCTACTTTGTTAGGCCTTTCCATGCGGCGTCTTCCGGCACGCGGTTTCCACTCGAGAACCTTTCTGCCGCATGCCATAAAACAAACACAGTCATACGAAGGCCATGTCTCCGTGAGCGGGTGCCTTAATCGAAGGCCTCCCCACGCGGCGTCTTCCAGCACGCGGTTTCCACTCGAGAACCTTTCTGCCGCATTATGTATTATAAAACGAGCACAGTCATGTGCTAAATCTCCATGAGCAGTTGACAAAAATGAAGGCCTTCCTCGCTGCGACTTCCGGTACACGGCCCCCACTCAAGAATATTTCTGTCCCAAGGTTCAGTGAGCGATCTCAGCGGGCGACATTTTTAAATGGGACGCAACTCCGCACAGAACAACGATCACAAACGAAATGAAAATGTTCGGCAAAAACGAAATGCAAAAATGATCGGGGCGGTGATACGGTGCTACGATACGGATAGCGTCCAAACTACTGCACGCCGAAATGATCGGTGCGGCGATACGCGACGAGGATACGATACGGCAAGTGTGGACGCGTTTCTTCGCGCGACGGCGCAAATGATACGGAGTGCCCGCAGTGAGCGTCCAAACAGCACGATACGCGGTGGAGATACGCAACGGAGATCGGATCGGCGAAATGATACAAGTGTGGACGCACCTTTACTCGCGAAGTTGGCCGATCGCGAGTAGTGTGGGCCACAATTCAGTATTAAAAAAAAAACGAGTTCACCGGTTCTTTATAATAAACGGTTACAAGAAAAAACGCCCAGCCCTAGGCGTTGACAATGACATCTTGTCTGGTAATGGGTATGGGTTGGGTGGGGTGGGTTGGTGTTGATGTTGACATACACTACTACACACATATTCATATTGTTTTTTGTCGCGTAAGGCGTTGAATTTAACCGAAGTTTTAAGTTTTGCGAAAACTACAATATATTATGTGTTTCATTCAAGATTGAGGATCGCTGGAAAGCGCTTATGCTGGTTAGTTAAAAACTAATAGGAGTTATCCAATATTGTCTCTAAATAGCTTTCTAGCGATAGCAACTTGTAGCAACATATTTGTGAAGACTACATCTTCGTTTTTTATAATTATTTTGTCTGTCATGGCTTCACGGTATCCTACTTTCTTCTTATATTATAAATGTGTACTTAGATGTTGTTTTTGCTACTCAATAACAAATTGACCGTTGAATGATTTCGATAAAACTTAGCACCAACAGATATAATGAGTTAACACCTAATCCCTTGCCCATCCAAGCCTAATAACATTGGAACAAAACAATCATAATTCAAATTAACGAACTTTTAATTATCGTTTTAGGATTCCTTGCCATTTAGTCCTTGTGGAGTTTGCAAATAAATGTGGAATTAATGGCCAACCAAATAAATGGAAACAAGTCAAAATACGACAGAAATTTTATACAAAATGTGCCGTCTATCAAACTGTCGGATGCCAAACATCTTAAATTGCATGCCGCAAGTTGGGGACTGTTGACCGACTATTACTTGGAATCTGTGAAAATAAACCGCTACAAAGGCATAACTTCTTCTGCTGCAACTTTGAAAATTGGAGATGGAGCAGGACAAACAATATGTGTCCTGAAAGGGCCAAATGTTGGAATATTGTTTGGGCTGTCAGCTCAAGAATGGCTGGACATTGAGGCTATGGTTGAAAATGAACAACAATTATTCTACAGATACTTTAAGGGAGGGTTGACAGGAAATTTTACTTGTCAACAGAAACTTTTTTATAATTTTTGCCTGACTAACCAAACTTCTGAACTTTTACTAGCTTTTTTTACAAGATGTGTTAATACCAGAAATAGGGACAAAAGTGATGTACTGCTACAAATTAATGAGCTTAGGAGATGTAAAAATGATGAATTAGGATTGTATATTCATTACCTGCAAACAAACTGTGACAAAAGTAATTAAGCTAATTTGAAAATCCAAAGTAAAGAAATGTTTTCTAGTTTGTCACCTACTCTAATTTAAAATCTTTCAAATGATGTCTGTTTGTTATTAACTGCCTTTTTAACTTTTTAATTTGAACTCCAACATCTTTATGTATACCTATTATTCTGGTCATTCTGTACAGTATCAGTATGTAATAAATTATGTCAAGTATTTTTTTGTCTGCTTTTGATTTTGGTTAATATTTACCATGGTTGTATATAAAATTTGACCATGACCTACAATCTCAATCATATATAGTCTTTTATACATTTTACAATGTCACACCCATTTTTATTCTAATTGGTGGATGTGGATGACAGATGTTTTATCATCACAAGTTTTGTGAAAACTGATATGAAAAGGAAATCCTTGTACAGCAGCAGGATCAGGATACGTGTGGGCCGGGAGGTCTGGGCGGCAGATTTAAGTTGGCAGTGGGCGTTGACACCGAATCGGTATCGTTTTTGCTAACGGCTGACATATAACGATCTTGAAATAACATTATGTGGGCTGCGGAAGGCTTCGCGACGTACGCGCCAGTAGGCTTCGAGCCAGCGCGGCGCACGGACGTGCGCAACGAACGAGCGATCGCTCCCGATTGTAGCTGCATCGATCGAGAGCAAGTCTCACTGAAATGGAAGTGGCAGGTCAATGGCGGCGGGAGTGGGCTGGAGCCGCTGAATATGGCAAGGTAAGGCTGTCGCGTCTGCTACCCTCGGTGGAACTTAAACCGACACTAAAGCTTACAAACCACTTCCTTGTATGAGTTTACATAACAAATACTAAACTATCGCACTAAATAATACGCTTTTATGTAATACCTAGCACAATAGTTTTAATACCTACTCCACCTAACAACAGTAACAACATGCGGCTTTCATCGATAAGCGAGCCGGGAACGAGTCTCGAACACAACTTGACTGTCTCGATCAGTAAACTCCTAATAGGGAACACGTTAATTAGAATTTGTATGTGCTAATCAAACGCTGATGAGAATGCGAATGATAGGTTGATGATATAGCTACATGTATAGCTATGTTCCTTACCGGTTATACTTATGGCATTTCGATTAAGAAGCGGTCATTGCCAAAAGAGTAAAGTTGTCTTTCCTTATACGGTATTTAAAACTCGGAATGACGCGATTGCCTGAGCTACATAGCTAGGCTATCGCCTCAATACCTAAATGGTAAGTACTAGTGTCCCGTTACAGTAAGGTTCAACTTCGTGAAAGAGGTCCCGCGGACCTGTCTGGCGTGGCGCGGCCCGCCTCATTTTTCTTTGTTTCTTGAATTTTATGGGAGATAAGTAGATATACTGAACACATAAGGTCTCGAAACGCCGGTGCCGCATTGTATTTTAGTAACCGTCTTCTTTTAGATCGAAAGTTTTTATAGGTAGGTAACCTGAATTAATCACTTCAGAGGCGAAGTGTCTTTAATCCATAAATTTCGATTCCTATCAAAATGCTTAATTTTATTTTATACTGCCGCACCTGAAAAAAGTGCGCTGTCTATAAAAAAAAATTGACAAGTTGCCCGTTACACACTAGATTATTTTTTATAGACTTACCTTAGGTACATTCTTAGATGAGTGCAGGTTATAAGAACCCCGCTATAATGTAAACGCAAAAGCAAAATCTGTTAAAACATAATAGGTTCCTAAAAGGTGTTTTCTTTTAAGTCACAATAAAGGTATAACCTATTACTAAATTAAAAAAAACCCCGACCCAACCAAACATAGCTAAGAAATCGAAAGATTAAAAAAACACATTCAAACTGGACCGTCCGTTTGGGGTGGTTTGGGAGTTACCGATGCCACAGACAGACACATATACAGATGTTAAACTTATAACACCCCTCTTTTTTGTCGGGGGTTAATAAAACAATTAATTCCTTGAACTAAAGCCGCATGGATGCGATACTTTAGAGCTTTCCAGCGGTGTGGTGACCATAGGGTAGATACTTGATTTTCAACAGGTTACCTACCCTAATACAAGACTTGAGCGCCTTTGTCCTTATTGCTCTTGAAGAAAAACCAAGTTAATTCTGCTCTGGCTTGCCTTAGAATGCCTTCGGCGTCGTCGTCGCTTAGGTCTTTCTAAAACTAAAAGTCAGATAAAAGTAGAGCCTTGGAATTTCTGGTAGGTAGGTATAGAATTGTGGTCATTCAATTTGCATTTGAATACATAACAAATATATAACTAAAAAAACCGGCCAAGAGCATGTCGGGCCACGCTCAGTGTAGGGTTCCGTAGTTGCCCATCCTTTACAATAGACGAAAATTACGAGAAAGATTTAAATTACGAGAAAGATTTCAAGCTCTATAAAAAGGTCGTAAACGCCAAAGTAACAGTAATTACTTATTACCTTCTGGAAGTTATCGATTATACGCGCCAGATTGAGCAAAATAGTATAGTATGACACTTAACCAATATGTGTAACGTTCGAAGTGTAACGCGCGGCACTTACGTTCATTGAAAGTACTTATAAGGGCTGGTTTTCATGAATTTTTCCATAATTTTTTGACCCGTGGTTGAAAAGTTAAGAAGGACACTATTTTTTTTATATTCGGAGCGAATATTTACAAAACTACTGGCTTAATCAAAAAATGATGTTTGGAGACCCCTATTATTTTTAAAAGACCTATTCAACGACACCCCACACACTAGAGTTGGAACGAAAAAAAAAATATCCCCTTTAGGTGTAAAGGGAGGTACGCGAAAAAAAAATTATTTTTTTAGTTTTTATTTTACCGTTTTGTCGGCGTGATACATACACATACTCATACCAAATTTCAGCTTTCTAGTACTAATGATCACGGAGCTAAGCCGCGGACGGACAGACAGACGGACATGGCGAAACTATAAGGGTTCCTAGTTGACTACGTAACCCTAAAAACGAGTAATTCATGAACTATAAAAGCCTCGCAATGCACCCATAAGCGTTACGTGCTAGTAATAAAAAATAACGTTGCATGGCAAGTCACAAAGCATGATGATAGATACTGTAGACTAGGTATAGTATATTCGAATACAATGGAGATCGCTGATCCGACGCGATTATCGACTAGAGAAAGTGCGACGGATGCGAAGAAGCTACCGATCGCTTTGTCTATTAGACACTTCCTATTCATTAGAATTAGAACTTGCAACGCATCTCAACTACCTCCTATTATGATTGTCTCGTTTCTAATTACGTAAGTGGCTTTCCGCTACGCAACTGAAGCTTAGGTTAACGTTAGTTGAATAAAGGGGATTTGAAAAAATTATCACGAATACATTATTAAGCACCTCGGCAAGTAGGACGTCCAAGGATAAAGTGTGACTGAAAAAACCAATAACATGCTCACGATTGTAGTTCCAAAATTAAGTTTTTATTGATTAAGCAGGTCTAGTCAGTGGTGCCGGTAGAGCTTTTATAAAGGAGTCCTTATATAAAGAAATCGAAGTCAGGGCTTAATTGCGGAGATGTGACGTCACTCTTATATCGGTGGATAAACTAGAGTTGGTATAAGTACTAACTTTTTGCTTGAAGATTCGGCTCATTTGGATAATTTATAAGTTTATAACAGGGTACAGGCCCGTGGGAATCGCGTAATATGAACAACAACGCGACATACAAACTGAGATCTAAGTATTAAATTTTAAATAGATTTGAACCATAGTATAGAAAAATATTACAAAATTTTCACATGCCTATTAGGGCAGAATGTATTTTATACACTTTGAAGCATAAAAATAACACCTTATGCACGATTGTACACACCATATATTCTGTGAATAAATGATAATGAACTTTCAGTAACATTCTCATGTCGAAGTAAGTTTTTGTTTAGTGATTTGTGCTCTACCATTTGAAAGAGAACAATTGTTTGTAAATATAATGTACATTGCAGTATCTACCTATAGTTGCATTAACGATGTAAGAATAGAAACCACCAACATCCGAATGACATTAAATTGGAAAGTGTCGCGATCCGAACAATGGGCTGTAGTAACGAACACAAAACGTTTTGCCGTAATCGTAACACAGAACGACATAAATCGAAATCGCTTACTGCTTGTTTCGACACTAAAAAAACATTAACATTAGTGCCGCTGTAATCTAATAGAAGTCAAATGCGTGAACTATTTGATCGTAACCATTAAATGAAGACATCATTGAAAGAATAAAACAAATAATCTTATTATTTGCTTTATGTTATGAATGTGGACAATGTGAACTCGTCGTTTTTCACAACTTTGGCAGGTGAATGGTGGGTGTGTATATTGAGTTTAATAATTATGTAGGTATAAGCCGTGTGACATCTGGCGTGGACTTATTATCAAACGCGTCCATTTGCTCTAAAAAAACTATAGTAGGTAGGTACCTATTCCTATACCTACACACTACATGGGCAGTTAGAACAGCTAGCTATGATTTGCAATTTAGATTAGCTCTACAGCTACAGTACCATTATTTATATGTAACGTAAGTATTTTTTTGTTGAGCTTAGTTATGTAAAAGTGTATATTTAACATTAATAAACATAGGCCGTCGGTGCCATTGAAATTAGTTTTTACGTGGGCAAATTAATAAACGTGTACGAAACCTCAATGGAAAACACCTTTTGTAGAATTGTATGTAAGGGAAGCGCGAAGCTTAAAATCGAATACATAGAGAAGCAAAAAATAGTTCCTATACAAAGTATTTCGTAATAAAATGTGTTTTTGTGATCTCCTATACATAGACAAGTTTATCGTCAGTAGGTATACCTAATTGTGGGCTATTTTATTTATTGGCTATACAGCGAGTCAGGCGGAGAGCGGGTCATGGCTCCACAAGGTCTTGGTCTTGTCGTTTAATTAGATTATTTGTCGTTAGGAACATAAATAGAGATTAATAGTAGATTGAGGCCTAACACACAAGAGTAGCTAAATTGCTTGGTGCGTTTAAGTACCTAAGGTTGCGGCTGAATGGTATCTCTGCAATAAAACTTATTTAAGTATACTCTTTAAGTAGGCATGTAGGTGCGTATTGAACATTTCTGCTGGTATTGTACTGCTTAGAAGCTACCCGAGTAAGATCGTAACCGCGGGCCGCGTTGATGTCTTTTTCATTGCAGGATTCTAATAAGAAGAAAATCCAATTTAAGCTAAGAAAGTTTAAATAATTAGCGCAAAAAATGAAACTGTTTCGCTACGTTTCGCGCGTGACACAAATTAGCCTGGTTTTGTTGGCCACAACACAACAGATTATTGTGGTCATGTCAATTACACAAAACAACACCTTTCACTGGTTCGCGAAACATTGTTTGATGTAGATTCTTATTAACATATACCGGTCTTTATTTGTATTGACAGCATGTATGCGACCATGTTGGCATACTAAATAATATGACAAAGCTCGAAGCTGCGCGGGGCAAGCCTGTTCACAAATCAACAAAGAAAACGACAGACTCGATCGTCCTTCATTCTTATTCCTTTATAATATAATTTGTATGCTTACACACACAACACACATATACAAAACCATACGTTTTAAATGTTACATTGTCGCTCGGTTGCTTAATTTAATCATTAGGAAGATGAGCGATCACGTCAAGGATGCTAGATTAAGTAGTATTGAAGTACCTACCTAGGCATCAACAGTGTACATAGCTAGATTAGGGTTGCCATACATCATCATTCAAAATCATAGTCCGTCGGTAGAGTCACTAAGGATTATAACTAGAAACATGTAAATTGTGTTTGCAGACTCAATCAACCGCACACTGAAATCGGCAGGACATAAGTACCTACATGAGTGTTCAAAGGATTGTGAATTGTGATGTTAATGTTGCCGCCTGTAAATACTATACAAGGACTTGTTAATTAGCAATATATTTTTTTTCTTGTTCATCTCCTCTTCCTACTTTGTGTCACTACTTTTGCTTGAACCGTCCCAACCGACGCGAGGGTACCGTAAAATGCTCATGGAAACGAAAACAGGACTTCATTGGGTGTATGTAGGATATGGCTTCATTTTGTTCCATACGCAGGCATACCTAGTTGTAGACTAAAGCAAAGCAGGAGAATTTTACGGTAACCCTAATGCAGAGGCATAATTTTCTCATTGTGCTGAGGTTGTTGCTCGGGGCTCGTGCTCGGCTGCCGGAAATCCTGCGTATGCTCAAAGGCCGGGCCGAGGCTGCGCCCGCGCCATCCGCCCGTGTTATACGCATCGTCATTACCAGCAGCCTAATGTCGTTTAATGATCGTTTAACTAGCAGCCATCATGCTTGCATGCTAACATTATTCTGAAGGTAATCTGATAGATCAGAACCCACGCTTTTCCAGTCCATTCTTGATATCTAAACAAAGTATTATTCCTTCCATAATGAGATTACCAAAGAAATTCTGGCTTTTAACTGAACAAGCGCTAAAGCGGATAAGGAATGGAGTTACTATCTGTAAATTCGATGCTCGAGCTTTGATACTAGGGTGTTTGAGGCTGGTAAGGCACTCTCGTGTTGGTCCAACGAGCCGTTGAAGACATACTTACACTCAAATTCCATATTTTTTTTTTTTATATATTTTTTTCTTTATTAAAACAAAATGAAAATCGCGGAAGGTACCTCAAAATTGCGTATGCGTGTGGTAATATTGGGAAATGCGTAAATATGACCAATAGCTAACGGTCAGGTGGCGTCCACGCCGGGAAGATGACCTGTGAGTCATCGTGACAATAGAAATCGAATCCTTATTGATCTCGCAATGCCAATGATGCCTATATGGCGTAATTAACTAGTTCAGCATGTTGACACAATAAAGATCATTTACCAAAGGGTAAATTTTGGGGTATCTAAGTATACGTACATATATTCAATACAATGAATACTTTTTATAGGCTAATATAAGTTATGGCAGGGATCGGGAAATGATTACAAACTTCCGATGATCGCTGAATAAGTAATTACGAATTTTCCAGAATCATAAACATCTGTAGCGGACATAAACAGGAAACTATAATGGTAATACCTGACAACTTTGCTAATGTGACCTATGTTTATGTATCTATGTCAGAATCGATCGAAGTTCGGACTGAATCATTAGGATATGCAAATCATTTGAGATGAATCAGTTGAACGTGGGGATTTTTAAGTGGTTTCTTGCGAGTCGGTGGATATGGCGCGCCGCCCCCGCGAGTCGTCGACCGCGACGCTACGCCGATCGCACCACTTTTACAGTTGGCTGTAAACCTTAATTATACAAGGTACAATAAAATTCGCAACTATTCAACGAGATCACGGCAAAAAACGCTTGTGACACCAATCTTACATCATCCGGGCAATAACTGGCTTACAGACTGCCAAACGTGTCGAGCTGACACAAGTAGAGACTTAAATTTCTTAAGGCTTTTACGGCATAACTTTTCTCACGTGTCACGCTTCCGATGAGTGTCTAATGTTTAGAAAAACATGACACAATCGGTAGTTGCACGGGGTTGTTATACTATCGCAGGCACGTGCTATTTCACACGTTTTTCTGGACACTAAATGTAACGGACCGTTATCTTCCATCTCGTATGTGCCAGTGCAGCGTCATCTGTCTCGGCTCTCGAGATCAGTGGGTTGCGACCTTACTTTTGGTTTTCGTCGGCGTTCGATCACGTCCATGACGTCACTTTATCCTACGAGATAATTCGCCTTGATCCAAAAATAATGACGGTAAAAGGTCTGCGGCAGTGTTAACGATTAACGATGTAGAGCTAATTTAATTAAGGTTTCTTGACCACGAAACTAATTCAATTCATTGAAAACTGTAACAATGGCAGCTAAAATAATAACTTCCCGTTAAAAATTGCTAAATTTAATTAAAATATGTAACTAATTGCAATCGTTATAAATATTTGACCAATCGAACAGACATAAAAAATATTGATTACTAGCGAATGATCATGTGCCCGTTGGAAACTTGTCAAACAGCATCTCCCATAGCGGACTCGCAATTAGGCTTAATTGAGACCAATAGATTGTTTTATTATTGTCAGATTATGGTGATGGATGTAGGTGCGTCGCAAAATATCCCGATTGTTGATGTAGACACCCACCGTGAGCTGCAGAAGTGAGTCGTTCATTGGAAAGATCGCAATCAGTCTGTTAGCAATTTCATTTCGCCCCCGCATCGGCGATCACGTCACTGCCAGCAAATAAATGTACTTGCCACCGAAGGTCGCAACTGCTTGTACTGTACCTACCTACTGCTAACGTTGTGCAGGTTTTACAACAATTGTTCCGTTTAGACATGTTTTAACTGGCGACTGGTCATTGTGAAAATCCAATAGAAATCTACGCCTACAGTAGAATACATGCGAATAAATAAAAGCGGAGGAAGGAAATAACGCGTGGAACGAAAATCATTTTTATTTTGAAAGAAAAAATATTGAATTATCTTGACTGGTCATTGTGATGTATAGCCAATAAGAAATCAACGCTTGCGTGCGAATAAAAAATACCGGATGACAAAAATAACGCGAAGGAGGAAAAACTGAACACCATTTATTTTGAAAAAAAAAAAATTGGGAATGAAGACTGACAAAAGTTCTCAGAAGTTTAAGTATTTAAGAATTTGCGGGAAGTTGATCGGTCACGTAGCCGGTCGATGAGCTTGCGGCGTTGCTCATAGTTCAGTTACTGGCTCTGAGTAACTGCATGTCGCCGTCTCCAGTACTGTTGTAGGTAGGTACCTACATCTACCGGAGCAAGCGCAGCGTTGGCGGACAGTTATAATAACAGTTGAGCTCATCATAAAGCGCGGTCATGAATATTTCATATGAGAACTTACATCGTAGCCGCGCAAAAACCATGACCAATAAGACCTTTCAAATTTAATGTAAGCAACTTTCATTCACGCAAACTGTTATTCTAATCAAATGAACGTTATAGTACTTGTTAAGTATTTGAAGTGCTAGTTTTTAATGCTTCTATGACACGGTAAATCGGTTCGCCGAGATCCATAAATTAACACAAGCATAAATTACACTCATGACAAACTCTTTTCAGTAGCGATAGCGACCTAGTAACCAACTATTTTTTGTGTTTTGGTACTTAACCGACTTTATACATATGTAGTATGTTTTTTTGGCTTAACGATGTTTGGATTTTCATTTCAGTCCCAAAATTTCGTAGTTTTTTGCGTTTTACGCAGCGAGCACAAGTTTCTAGAAGTTCCGTATGGGTATGACATCAAAAATTACCAATTTATCACTAGAACAGCTCAAACACTTAGAGGTATACACATTAAAAAAAAAAACTAAAAAACCGGCCAAGAGCATGTCGGGCCACGCTCAGTGTAGGGTTCCGTAGTTGCTTATCCTTCACAAAAGACTTAAGTTACGAGAAAGATTTCAAGCTCTATAAAAAGGTCCTAAACGCCAAAGTAACTGTAATTACTTATTACCTTCTGGAAGTCTTACGTCCTTTTAAGAAAATTGTGAAATTTTGCGATAACTCAAAAACGGCTCGATCGATTTTGTTCAATATAGTTTTCATTGAAAGTACTTATAAGGCCTCATTTTCATGAATTTTTCCATAATTTTTTGACCCGTAGTTGAAAAGTTAGAGGGGGGGGGACGCTATTTTTTTATTTTCGGAGCTAATTTTTACAAAACTACTGACTGTATCAAAAAATAATGTTTGGAGACCCCTATTATTTTCAAAAGACCTATTCAACGACACCCCACACACTAGTGTTGAAACGAAAAAAAAATTCACCCCCACTTTAGGTGTTGGAGAGGTACCCGAAAAAAAAATTTTTTTGTGTTTTTATTTTACCGTTTTGTCGGCGTGATACGCCATACTCATACCAAATTTCAGATTTCTAGTACTAATGATCACGGAGCTAAGCCGCGGACGGACAGACGGACATGGCGAAACTATAAGGGTTACTAGTTGACTACGGAACCCTAAAAAGAGCTCATTAAAAAAGCTAGATACATAGACGTCGTTTTTTGAGAAAAGTTACAATGTAAAAAAAAAAATCACTTATAACTTATTGTATTCAATATAAACCTACATTTTGTAGATTATAGCATGCAATATTTCTCTACTTTTAGTTACTCGATCAAGTTTCACATCCCTAACGGTAGAATATTCTATATTATGGAACCATCACAGATATCTTGTAATTTTTGTCTGTGGGAATGGTAACCATGTTACCCACTACTGTACAAGACCTTATGTACCATATATTCTGATGAATAAATATCATTCATTCATTCATTCGTCTATTGCGGGGTGCTGTACCTTGTGACCTTTTCGTGGCATACGCAACAACGATTTTATTTTGTTTTATTTCTTATATTAGTTGTCCACTTTGTGTATGTTAACGAATAAATTATTATTCTATTCTATTTTATTCTAATTACTTACTACCAGATTTTCCTTAGTAGGATAGTAGGTAGTGACAATCTAATTATAACCAGCGAGCGACGCAATTGAGAAATCTGTTTTCACGGTTGAGAGTTGCGTACAACTTCAATAATTCTTGGAACCTTAACAGATTTATAGATTCAATGAAAACCTAAACCCAAGGATGGCCGTCGGGTTTTCACATACGCCGTAAGATTATTCGTAGGAAAATAGGCGGCTTGAATGTTGGCGCTTCGCAAATAGACTGCAAACATTTTTTGGCAGCTTCGGTAAACATTACAGATTCATTTGACTTCTGTTTCAAATAGGTAACCAGCAAACACTTTAACAGATACTTGACAGTTCAAGCACTAACTTTTCTCCGTTGGTAGGTAATGGCGACAACCAAAGCGAATTAAATTACAAGCAAAACTAAGAGACAGTTAAGTATGCGCTTTTTTATATGTCGTTAACAACTTCGTTCTTAAAATTAACGTCATTATAGAATGAGAATGAGGTTGAGATTCATAGGGCCAAATGACCTGAGTCTGTCAGTTTTCCATAGTAATAGGTACATTGCTGAAAGTGTATTGTATGTCCACTTAACCTACGTACTCACGGCAGATAATTATATTTCCAGGTGACAGAGGGCGGCGTGACGCGGCAGGTAGCGCGCGCGATGGAGGTGCTACACGCCAGCGCGCCGGGAGCACGCGTGCGCGTCATGCGCGCCGCGTACCACTCCTCTGAGGGTCCTGGTGCTGCCTCCTCCTACATGATGCACTCTTCACGCAGGGTAAGGTCTACTAGATTCTTGTGCCGTAAAAGGACCTTAAAACTTTTCGATTAAAAATTTATCACGAGGGGCGCGCGCGTGATAGTTTTTTTTTGACCCATGGGCGTTCTAAGTCAAAAAAATCTAATCGACCATAAAAAGCTAACTTAATTTTCAATCTCTTAAAATCACGTTTTCTAATTCCAGGTGATATCTTCTGGCACCAGACTCATATCCCCTTCGTTAACCAGCAGGCCATTCGGAGACACGCCTTCACTGCCCTCACTGCCTTCGTTACCGCTGGAAATATCCTCCGTCCCTTTAGAGATGGCAGATACTCCCGAAACGGAAAATTATAAAGTGACAGAACCCGATGACACCGAAATTTCCCAACCCTCAAAGTGGAAAGGTTCCACAGGCAAATCGTCTATACGAATGCCCAGCGAAGAATCTTCGTCAACCGACAACGCCAGCATCATCGACCTCGACCCTAAACCTAATTACAAGGGAGTATTCAGGAAGCATTCATACGATTCAGAAAATAGTGATATTTCTACAATGAAACTAAGTAGCCGAGCGTCCCCACTATTAGACGCTCCTGTATCACTTAGCACTCTTAAATACAAATCACTATTAAATGGGAGTAGTGAGTGGAATAACAGGCGCAAAAGTTACAGCTTCGAAGAGACAGCCCCACTAAATGAAACCATATCGCACTGTAACGATACATTAGCTATGGAATCATCCACAGATAGTGGAATTTGCAAATCAACAGAACTTGTGAACGACCACGCAGATTACGAGAAAAGGGACAGGAAATACGACACAAATGAAGATTCATTCAAAGGTTGGCTTAATAAAAATAGACAGACTTCATTTAGCAATAGTAACCAATTCATATCTAATAATAGGGGACACAATGTCGTGATAGAAGAACCAGGTGAAAGTAATATTACAGTACAGTCAGCGGGAAAAGTGTCAATAACAGTACCAATCACCCTTGAAACTGAAGACGAATATCAGTACAGGAAAGCCTATGGCAATGAAGAAGCCGAAAGAAGACGGAAAAAAGTCGAATTTTGCAAAACGGAATTGCATTTCGCTGCAGAATCTGGAAAAGTTAATATTATAGCCACCGATGAAAAGCCACCACCAACAAATGATTTCAGAAGAAAGAAGAGTGCTTTTATGCCAATGAATAAAAAACCCGAGAGGCCAACCACTCTTTTACTCGAAAAGAAAACCATTGATGGTACAATGATTGATTTATTTCACCATAACACCAGCGAGGTGTGTGAGAACGATGAGAATACAGCAGCTACAAAAAGTATTCTCAAAAACAAAATTCCCAAGCCCAAACCATATCTTCTGGGGGAAAACTTGGCACTTGGGCTCGTTGACGACGTTCCAAATGCTAACAAATCTAGTATATATAACGACAATGCCGATGTTCCCACAGCTGTTTCATTAATCAATAGACAGTTACAAGAAAGAAGATACAGCAATGATACAGTGTCTAGCTTGACAAGTGAACCTGACGTCAATCTGAAAAATTTCACTTCAAGGCCAATTAACACAGGTAATAGAGAAATAACCAGATTTAAACTTACACTATATTGCTAATGTTGTATTTGTAATAAGTATTTTGTTGTTTCAGGTCTGACAAAAAGTGTAAGCACGAAAAGTCACAATGTGAGTCAGCAATATTCTTCAACCAGTGAAGTTACCAACACGTTCAATTCGGTTAAAGACAAGCTCAAAGCCTTGCAGATGTCGCCGACACCGGCTAGATCTAAAACACGTGAACTTCGGCAATCTGATCTAACGTACTTTGGTATTCAAAATGATAAAAAGGCAGAAGACAAACCTAAATTCATAAGAGACAGAATAAAAATGCAAAATGAGGCAATCGATAATATTTTCCAATCTGTTCGGCTTATTCAACAAGTTTCCAACAGTGCTTGTCACAGTGAAGCTGAGTCAGAAGAAGCTGTAGAATATCAAAATGTTCCTCTTAAAACCAATTTTGCTCCCGTGCCTACGCCAAGATCGCGTACGCTGTTTACCGATAGTGCAAAACATTCTGAAAAACGGACAATTCTAAAGCCTATTGTGGAACAAGATTCCGTAATTATTAAACAAAACGCTCAAGATACAAGGCGGTCTAGATCACGTCGGTATGAAGAAGTTTGTTCGCCAACAATTCGAAGCATTTCGGAGCCTCCCAAAGCTAATAGAAACTCGTTGGAGAAAGCGCATCGCCGAAGTCATCATATGAAACAAAATGTTTCAGCAAAGTAAGTTTAAACTTCAAATGTTTCAAAGTTCTTTCGTTTTTGTCTCTACTTAACTGTATAAAATTATCTCATTTCATTATCTTTCTTCTAGAGTAAGCAGGTATGAAGCAAATGAAGAAAAGAACAATCACAGTGAAAAGTACCCTACAGATACTGCAAAATTGTATCTAAGTGAGGAGGACGACGATGAGTCAGTGCCAACATATGTTAACATCAACAAAGACATAATGCATAATGACAAAACAATAATTGAAGATGACATAACCAGTAAACCTGATTTAAATCGAAAATCACGGACAACAAACGAAATAATTGACAGAGATCATAATAAAACCAATCGAAATCAAACAAACTCTCGTGAAAGAACCCATAAGGCAGACAAACACACTGATAGTATGAAGAAGAGAACTAACTCCTCAAGGAAAAAGAAAACAGATCTTAAGGTGGACGTACAATATTCAGATCAGCAGTCAAGCGAACGTTCAGGCACTGCCCAAAAAACAAAATCGCAGGTAAATAAACGCAAGGATGAAAAATCTGCGTCACCGAGGAGGCAAAGTGGATCACTTACGCGCGCAGATATTGTGCCCAAGCGA
Organism: Apotomis betuletana; assembly: GCA_932273695.1. Lineage (NCBI taxonomy): Eukaryota > Metazoa > Arthropoda > Insecta > Lepidoptera > Tortricidae > Apotomis > Apotomis betuletana. Next base: position 11,583,036 of record OW026305.1, on the reverse strand, counting down.
GTTACCGAGCATTCTGATCATACTCATGACAGTGTTGGTACTAAAGAGCTAAACTTAACTGATACATCAAAATCTCAGCATGTAAGAAGTACAAGTCGTCATTCAAAGAAAGACACTTTAGACAGTAATAAAAGATCTAGCGCGAATCCCACTGATCGCCACCGCAACTCCTTGCAGCTGAAGTCTGGTGACCGGAACGGAGAAGTGCACTATTCAAAAGACAGAAAATCAAGGAAAAACGAGTACGTGATTAATTACGACGATAAAAATGGAACAGTATCGTCAATATGTAAAGTTTCTACTGGTCCGGGATCGACAAGGAAAAAGAAAACTTCACTAGAAAAAATCAAAGAGATCCCAAAAGAGTATAAAACTCTAAGCAAAACTCCCGAGAAGACTAACCTGCGTAAGTAAGCCGTTTGCATGCATACAACAATCTAACAAAAATTAAAATACAGCCTCTAAAAATGTAAACGTCTTTCAGTGCAGTTCCCAGATCGAGAACGGATTCCAAGCGGATTGAGTCACGCGCATAAGAGATCGAAGGCAAAAGTGTATATACAACGGTCTTGCCAGCTATTGTGAACGTTAGTGGAGGATAACAAAACAAATGTTTGCTGTACAATTAGCATTTATACTTGTTACTCATTACGAAACTTGAATACTTTTTTAATTAATTTATCTGGTAACTATCGAATAATACTGATCTCACATTATGTTAACAATACGAAATAACAGGTATTAATAAAATATCCAACTTACATGCGTTTGTTTTATTGAGAAATAAATACCAAAGAAACAACAAGAGAAAACTTACACAGTGACCAATGGGTCCTTATCAGATTTGCTTATCAATACTTGCACATGGTTGTCTAATCTTTTCTGTAGATCGGGTGAGAACACTGATAGGAACCCTCTCTCCGAGTCTGAATGATTGGTTAAGATGACAGAGATCCCTTTCTGTGCAGCATCCAGCACGTCATGATGAAGCATCTCACCTAAAAATAAGTTACGTAAATAAATAAGAGAAAACTCTCCAATAAAACATAAAAAATTATTCGCCTTGGATATGTTTACGTAATAACTAATTAGAAATTTGATATTGCTCTTATAACCAAAGGTTATCGCACATCTAACCACCCGCCACCGGATCGGCACGGCCTCAACTCGAGCTGTCCAATTATCACTGTATAACTTTTCAAACTGTAACGCACACATCCAATCCGTAACGTCATCGCCCCGACTCGGCAAGTCGAGTGGACAACATGCCGTCATCGCGTTTACATCAACCGAAAAAAGTGGACGCCTTGCCACAAGCGCCGCGTCGTGTCGCCCCGCCGTCGCCGCGCAGACACTTCGAGGTGCCGAACCGCTTCCGTTACGTTCTTGCGTAGGTATGGTTGACGGCAAGAAAATGAGTTGAGGCGGCGCCGGTACGGCTAGGTCTGCGATAACCTTAAAGATACATAACGAATTGAAGGCGTGTTCAAATTTTATTCTACGTTTATACTACGTGAACGTTATAGGCAGGTATGCCTAAACCTAACCTGTAGGTATTGACTGGGACAAAATATGACCATCACCATCAGTTTCGACAATACTTCCTAAGTTACCAGCTCCCCGCGATTCAATTACAGTGGAAACTGGATAAGTGGAATCGCAAGGGACCGGCTGTTTAGTTCCGCTTATCCAGGTTTTCCATTTATCCAGTTTTCCACTTAACCAGGTTCAAATAAAACGTTTTCTCACTTACAGAGGCTCTCGCTAACAGAGGTTGTGGATTCTAGTAATGTCGCTTATAGAGGTCACGTATAAATATATGGTCAATAAAAGATCAAGACTTAAATAATCCTCTTTTATTAAATATGTATGTAGAGGTGTTGGTGTCCACTGCACTACTCTCTCTGCACATTTTTTTAAAAACCAAATCTATACGTTTTTTTAAACCTTCTAAACATCCATTACTCTTAGAAAAATTGCCTTTTTGCAAATTCTTCAGCTTTTTCTTTTATCATTGGTCCATTAACTGGTACATTTTTTTCTCATACAAAATCTCTGTGTGCAATAAATAACTTTGACTTTGACAAAATACGTAGTTAAAACACGAACCATAATGTTAACGAAACAAACTACCCTCCTTGTGACGGTTTATTAAAAATACAAATTTTATAACGCGGAGCTATTCCACTCATAGAGGTTTCGGAGACGGCTGCTTCCAGTTACAGAGGTAAAAATAAGAAATTTTTGAAAAAATGGATTCCGCTTATAGAGTTCTCAAAATTCCACTTATAGAGGTAATTCGTTGCCAAGGGACTGGAACCGAGAACTTGGGTCCACTTAAAGAGGTTTTCCACTAACCCAGGTTCCACTTATCCAGTTTCCACTGTAGTTCCCTCTTTACATCCAGAGGTGTGGTCCCCGCGGTTGGTCGCAAGAAGCAACTGGGTACGCCGTACAGGTAACACAAAACCGGCATCGTGAAAATCCTTAAAAAGGCTTTGCACGTCTTTGAGGTGAGATGATGTCAACGGCTATGTTTCACAAATAGAAAGGGGAAGAGCTGCTTAAGACCGAGATGTTAGAAAAGGACATCAAATATCAAATATTTTAAATACCTGTCAGGTAAAGATCAGCGGGGATCCCCTTAAGCACGGACGCGCCCGATCCCGCACAAAGAGCCACAGTTTTGATACCGTCTGATAGCGATTTGCCTTTAGCGAGTGCCAACCGAACGTGGGGCAGACCGGTGAGCTGCTTTACTTTAGCGATCACTTCTGATAGAGGTATTTCTGCCTGCAGTTGGAGGTACCTGAAAGATAATAAGAGCTAGATGACATACCGCTAAGTAAAGTAATCCCTAGCCACAGAGATATCTAAGGTAAGACGGGGAGTTACTTATCTGTACAACTTTAAAATAAAGTACCAATTCGCGAAATAATACAGTAAAAGAAATAAAAATATTGTAGTATGAGAAACAATTTGCAAAAAATATAGTATGCTGTTACTATAATATTTTGACGTCCGATTTCGAATAGTTCGATTGTCATAGTCATGAATTAAATAAAGGTATGGTCCTCTTGCGACACGGATGAACTATTAATTGCATTTACGAAAGCGATAAACGTGCGAACTGAATGTATCTTGTACAGTTAGCAGAAAAATTTACTACGCACGCTAAGTGTTTTTTGCATACGGAAATTATATTATGCATACGGACTCTATCATCTAGAGAATAACGGTTGTACAGTTCATTGTGAGCATGTTAATATGCTTCTCTACGTTTGCTGCTGTACTTACAACTTCGTACTATATATTTATTTGTAGAACAGAGTAAATAATGTGAAGCGTTCTATTATTAGTACAGAGCTTTTATGGTAACCCACCTTCCTGCTCCAAAGTTAGGGTCAGCTCCAGGAGTGACAGGTTTGGACTCCTTCACCGGAAAGGCGGACGCTAGCCAATCGTTCACACCGCCCTGCACGCAATCCCAGCTCGTGTGAGGCGAATACAATGATATACGCTTCTCAAGCAGGAACGACACGATGCGTTGCTTCCAGGCACTGGAAAGAAGTTAATGAGACTTAGATGAAAATAATAATCAGAAAATATGCCAACATAAGCCACTGAATATAGGCTTCAGACGTCCCCTATTTCACAATTATGAAAATGTTCAGGTGTTAATGACAATTAGACATACAAATGCATGGAGATGTAGAGAACATTATCCAGTTCATTATGAGTATTAAATACTTGTCACTAGACATGTCACGTTGTGAAATACGGAATCAAATCGTCACGTCGCTATGCAGTGTTAACAATATAAAAAACAAGTAGGGAAATATTACCTCTGCACCACCGATTTCAAAGGTGCAAATATGGGAGGATGATATGAGACGATCATTTCACATCCTTGACTGTCGGCCTCAAGAGCTACATCTTCTGTTAGGTCGTTGGTTAATAGGAGCTTCGTAATATTCCTGAAAATAAATTGGGATTACCATCATCTATTTTATTCAATTCTTTATAGGCGTTTAATAAGATTCAAATTACAGGTGTGATATGATGAATTGATGATATAATAATTTTGATTGATTGAATAACTAGGCGCAGACGTGAAGAGGTTGCAATAGGTGCAATTTCAGAATGGTTTTAGAATGTTATTGTAAATATAATTCAGGTGCAAATTGTATATTCCATCTTAGTACAAGATACATCATTACCTAGGAGTGTACGGCTCTACAAGCAGGCCTGTATTATCCCAGCTTTCTGCAAGACTTTTAGGAGCAAAATCCTCCAGAACTGACACCACCTTACTCAGCTTCACTCCAGTATTTTCTCCCGTTGACATTTTGATGGATGCAGAAATAGAGTAAAATCTATGTAGAACTGACTTCTGGCAAGACAATTTCCTTAAGTTTACAAGCATCAGAAAAGGCCTGAAAAAATAAATGGAGCTAAAAACAGAATTATAAAACTCATACATAAAAATAATCTGTTATACAAAAAACACTATTGTACAGTTTTTAGGAAATTTATTTATTTTTCTTTGAATTAAAACTAGTTTCAGCACAATTCAACCAAATAGTCACCTATAGCCTCCTAAGACCCAATCTATTTTTAGGACATTTGTAATAGCGACTCAGTGACCTAATTTTAGGTTTTTAGTCTGTGTCATAATTCTAGGACCTTGGGTGGATATTTGATAAATTCATACATGTCATTGGGCCGCAATGAGTACGATCTCTGGTCTTTAAAATAGGCCGTTGGGTCTTAGGAGGTTAAAAACCAATAAACATTTGCGAAACACAAGCCTGATTAATAACAACAACCACTAACATATTTTATTATAGTATCTATACATTCTATAATGTTTAAAATATATTGATTATTGTATTGTTTAAGTTTTGTCTTAAAACTAAAGATATTGTACAGGTCTAGCACTGATCAGAAATCTTCCATATTCTTATTTCACCATCATCACTACTGGAAAGCAGTTCTTGGTTCCCAGTAGGGTTCCATTTAACACAGTTTACATCTTGAGCATGAGCATTCAGTTGTGTGCACACCAGGTCAAATGTTGGCGCATTGGGGTCAGAATCCTCGGCCTCCTTGAATATTCTAATGATGTCATCGCCACAAGCTGTAGCTATCAAGCCAGTTTTGTGGCACCATGCTATGTCATACACACATCTTGTGTGGAACCCAGAGAGTGTGCAAACACATTTCCATACAGAATCTCTGTCTGTGACCATCACTCCTTCCTGATTGTCAGGTTTATATTCCTTCCATATTTTAACAGTTCTGTCATCGCTGCAGGTGGCCAGCCTCTCCCCAGTCTTGTCAAAAGCTAAGCTCCACACAGTAGATTCATGCGAGTGCAAGGTTGCCATACATGACCAGTCATTATCCACAGGATCCTCTTTGTATAGCTTAACTGTGTTGTCATAGGATGCCGAAGCCAGGATGTCTAATGTGGGGTGCCATGCCACCTACAAAAATAATCAGTTTTAATTTTCAAAAAGTTTGACTTAACTTAATACTTTCAGTTGTGATACTAACTTTCTTGACATCTTGATTATGGGCATTCAGAACAGATGCACATTCATATTCATCATCCCCTGCGACTTCCCACACCCAGACAGACTTGTCTCGTCCACATGATGCCAACAGATGCCCAGATTGAGACCATGCCACACTTTTTACTTCATTTTCATGTCCTTCCAATGTTGCATTGCATTCAAACTGACCTGTTGAAATAGGATAGTTGCAATAGTATCTCATATTATTTTTTAAATATTAGATGAGGAAGCCAATGATACAGACCACTTTTCTTGTCCCAAATGGCTGTTGTTGCGTCAAAGCTGGCTGAAGCAAGGAAATTCCCACATGGCGACCATGCTACTTCTCTGATTGTGCGTTGGTGACCATCCACTAAAACTGTCTTAATGGCCCATTCCTGACCTTCCTTGTTCCACAGCTTGATAGTTTTGTCTTCTCCACAAGAAGCAAACATTTTTCCGAGAGGGTGCCATGATACATTCCACACTATCCCTTTGTGACCGGTCACAGTTTGCAACAATTCCATCCTAGCCATGTTGTATCTCAGTTATTTACTTTGATACCTCACAGATAACCTATAAAATTGGTTTAATGTCGTAATAAGGTACCGATAATAACAGTCTCAACGCATAAGTGTTGTCGTTTAACACAATAAATAAATTAGGAAACTTATAATCATAGTGCAATAGTATTAATCAACAAATCTCAAGATTAGAACCAATTTGCCAAATACGTACCCGCTCATTTAAGGCCAGTAATTATAATTATATATTGATATTTTCCAATTGAAACTAATAAGTATTCTACGATGTAACACAATAAGAACAAATTGTAAAACCAGATTTTTTCTATTTTCAATAATGATAACTGTGCTGTGCGTAATAATAATAAGATAGTGATAGTCTGTGATAGTGAAGTGAAGTGAAACGTCATAATGAAGTCAAATGTCAATTCATAGCGTTGTAAAATTGATCATTTAGACGTTTGAAATCGTGTCTCAAACATACTGCATTTTAGGGTTCCGTACCCAAAGGGTAAAAACGGGACCCTATTACTGAGACTTCGTTGTCCGTCCGTCCGTCCGCCCGTCTGTCACCAGGCTGTATCTCAAGAACGGTGATAGCTAGTTGAAATTTTCAGATGACGTATTTCTATTGCCGCTATAACAATAAATAATAAAAATAAAATAAAATAAATATTTAAGGGGCGCTCCCATACAACAAACATGTTTCATGGTACGGAACCCTTCATGCGCGAGTCGGACTCGCACTTGCCCAATTTTTTATTTTATTATGCTAATTTTTTACACATTTGTTGAGGTTCCTTCTGCTCAGCCACGACATTGATTTCAAACCAAACTAGTAAGAAAAAGACAGCATGACTGTGTAGCTGTCCACACTTGTATCATTTCACCGATCCTATCCCCGTCGCGTATCCTCACCGCGTATCATGAACGGTAGTGTGGTCGTCGCGCCGTCGCGATCATGCAAAGCTCCGTCCACACTTGTATCATTTCGCCGATCCGATCGCCGTCGCGTATCTTCACCGCGTATCATGAACGGTAAGGGTGCGTCCACACTTGTATCATTTCGCCGATCCGATCCCCGTCGCGTATCCTCACCGCGTATCATGAACGGTAAGTGTGGACGTCGCGCCGTCGCGATCATGCAACGCTCGCATGCAATGATCGCGACGGCGCGACGTCCACACTTACCGTTCATGATACGCGGTGAGGATACGCGACGGGGATCGGATCGGCGAAATTATACAAGTGTGGACGCACCCTAAGTGTGGACGTCGCGCCGTCGCGATCATGCAACGCTCGCGCGAAATCCATGTTGATACGCGTATCTTCAGTACCCCGCACACTCGCGATCACGAAAGCATTGCATGATCGCGACGGCGTGACGTCCACACTTTCGTTCATGATACGCGGTGAGGATACGGGGTGAGGATCGGCCGTGATCCATCTCGAGTGGGTTTTTGCCCGATCATCAAAGGCGCTATTTGAGTCATCGATCCACGCTGCGGTCATTGGTTTTTAATCCTTAATCTTTACGATAATTAAAAAATACTATATACCACTGATGGACTGTCTACTTTGTTAGGTATTATAAAACGAGCACAGTCATGTGCTAAATCTCCATGAGCAGATGACAAAAATGAAGGCCTTCCTCGCTGCGACTTCCGGTACATGGCCCCCACTCAAGAATATTTCTGTCAAGGTTCAGTGAGCGATCTCAGCGGGCGACATTTTTAAATGGGACGCAACTCCGCACAGAACAACGATCACAAACGAAATGAAATGTTCGGCGAAAACGAAATGCCAAAATGATCGGGGCGGTGATACGGTGCTACGATACGGATAGCGTCCAAAGTACTGCACGCCGAAATGATCGGTGCGGCGATACGCGACGAGGATACGATACGGCAAGTGTGGACGCGTTTCTTCGCGCGACGGCGCAAATGATACGGAGTGCCCGCAGTGAGCGTCCAAACAGCACGATACGCGGTGGAGATACGCAACGGGGATCGGATCGGCGAAATGATACAAGTGTGGACGCACCTCAACGGCCCGTATCCGCTCGCTCGAAATCCATGTTGATACGCGTATCTTCAGTACCCCGCACACTCGCGATCAGGAAAGCGTTGCATGATCACGACGGCGTGACGTCCACACTACCGTTATACGCGGCATGATACGCGGTGAGGATACGGGGTGAGGATACGCCGTGATCCATCTCGAGTGGGTTTTTGCCCGATCATCAAAGGCGCTATTTGAGTCATCGATCCACGCTGCGGTCATTGGTTTTTAATACCTATCTTTACGATTATTAAAAAATACCATACCACTGATGGACTGTCTACTTTGTTAGGCCTTTCCATGCGGCGTCTTCCGGCACGCGGTTTCCACTCGAGAACCTTTCTGCCGCATGCCATAAAACAAACACGTTCAAACGAAGGCTATGTCTCCGTGAGCGGGTGCCATAATTGAAGGCCTCTCCAGGCGGCGTCATCCAGTACGCGGTCTTCACTCGAGAACCTTTCTGCCGCATTGTCATAAAACAAGCACTGTCATATGTAGGTTATATTTCCGTGAGCGGGTGACATAACTGAAGACCTAACCACGCGGTGTCTTCCGGTACGTAGTTCCCGTTCGAGAACCTATCTTTCACATTTTGTATAATAAAAATAAGGACAGTCATATGAATGATCAATCTCGGTGAGTCGGTGACATAACTGCCAAAAATTAGCGGGGCTGTGATACGATACGGTGATACGATACGGTGCTACGATACGGATAGCGTCCAAACTACTGCACGCCGAAATGATCGGTGCCCGCTACTAAGGCTGCGTCCACACTTGTATCATTTCGCTGATCCGATCCCCGTTGCGTATCCTCATCGCGTATCGTGCTGTTTGGACGCTCACTGCGGGCACTCCGTATCATTTGCACCGTCGTGCGAAGAAACGCGTCCACACTAAGCCGTATCGTATCCTCGTCGCGTATCACCGCACCGATCATTTCGGCGTGCAGTAGTTTGGACGCTATCCGTATCGTAGCACAGTATCCTAACACAGCCCCGCTAATTTTTGGCAGTTATGTCACCGACTCACGGCGTATCCTCACCGCGTATCATGAACGGTAGTGTGGACGTCACGCTGTCGCGATCATGCAACGCTTTCCTGATCGCGAGTGTGCGGGGTACTGAAGATACGCGTATCAACATGGATTTCGAGCGAGCGGATACGGGCGTTGCATGATCGCGACAGCGTGACGTCCACACTACCGTTCATGATACGCGGTGAGGATACGCGACGGGGATCGGATCGGCGAAATGATACAAGTGTGGACGGAGCCTTAAAGGCCTGACCGGTCTTGGGGTGCGTCCACACTTGTATCATTTCGCCGATCCGATCCCCGTTGCGTATCTCCACCGCGTATCGTGCTGTTTGGACGCTCACTGCGGGCACTCCGTATCATTTGCGCCGTCGCGCGAAGAAACGCGTCCACACTTGCCGTATCGTATCCTCGTTGCGTATCGCCGCACCGATCATTTCGGCGTGCAGTAGTTTGGACGCTATCCGTATCGTAGCACCGTATCACCGCCCCGATCATTTTGGCGTTTCGTTTTCGCCGAACATTTCATTTCGTTTGTGATCGTTGTTCTGTGCGGAGTTGCGTCCCATTTAAAAATGTCGCCCGCTGAGATCGCTCACTGAACCTTGGGACAGAAATATTCTTGAGTGGGAGCCGTGTACCGGAAGTCGCAGCGAGGAAGGCCTTCATTTTTGTTATCTGCTCATGGAGATTTAGGACATGACTGTGCTCGTTTTATAATACATAATGCGGCAGAAAGATTCTCAAAATCAAAATCAAAAATCAAAATCAAAATCATTTATTTTACAAAAAGGTTATACAAATATTGACGAATCCTCCTTTTAAGTTACTACTTGTATTAGGAGGATCCGCTCTTTCGTACAATGGTTTTCTTTTCTTCTTAAGATTAAAATTAAGATTAATTAAATATATACGTCGCGCCGTCGCGATCATGCAACGCTCGCGCGAAATCCATGTTGATACGCGTATCTTCAATACCCCGCACACTCGCGATCACGAAAGCATTGCATGATCGCGACGGCGTGACGTCCACACTTTCGTTCATGATACGCGGTGAAGATACGGGGTGAGGATCGGCCGTGATCCATCTCGAGTGGGTTTTTGCCCGATCATCAAAGGCGCTATTTGAGTCATCGATCCACGCTGCGGTCATTGGTTTTTAATCCTTAATCTTTACGATAATTAAAAAATACCATACCACTGATGGACTGTCTACTTTGTTAGGCCTTTCCATGCGGCGTCTTCTGGCACGCGGTTTCCACTCGTGAACCTTTCTGCCGCATGCCATAAAACAAACACAGTCATACGAAGGCCATGTCTCCGTGAGCGGGTGCCTTAATCGAAGGCCTTCCCACGCGGCGTCTTCCAGCACGCGGTTTCCACTCGAGAATCTTTCTGCCACATTATGTATTATAAAACGAGCACAGTCATGTGCTAAATCTCCATTAGCAGATGACAAAAATTAAGGTTTTCCTCGCTGCGACTTCCGGTACACGGCCCCCACTCAAGAATATTTCTGTCCCAAGGTTCAGTGAGCGATTTCAGCGGGCGACATTTTTAAATGGGACGCAACTCCGCACAGAACAACGATCACAAACGAAATGAAATGTTCGGCGAAAACGAAATGCCAAAATGATCGGGGCGGTGATACGGTGCTACGATACGGATAGCGTCCAAACTACTGCACGCCGAAATGATCGGTGCGGCGATACGCAACGAGGATACGATACGGCAAGTGTGGACGCGTTTCTTCGCGCGACGGCGCAAATGATACGGAGTGCCCGCAGTGAGCGTCCAAACAGCACGATACGCGGTGGAGATACGCAACGGGGATCGGATCGGCGAAATGATACAAGTGTGGACGCACCTTAAGTGTGGACGTCGCGCCGTCGCGATCATGCAACGCTCGCGCGAAATCCATTTTGATACGCGTATCTTCAGTACCCCGCACACTCGCGATCACGAAAGCATTGCATGATCGCGACGGCGTGACGTCCACACTTTCGTTCATGATACGCGGTGAGGATCGGCCGTGATCCATCTCGAGTGGGTTCTTGCCCGATCATCAAAGGCGCTATTTGAGTCATCGATCCACGCCTCGGTCATTGGTTCTTAATCCTTAATCTTTACGATAATTAAAAAATACCATACCACTGATGGACTGTCTACTTTGTTAGGCCTTTCCATGCGGCGTCTTCCGGCACGCGGTTTCCACTCGAGAACCTTTCTGCCGCATGCCATAAAACAAACACAGTCATACGAAGGCCATGTCTCCGTGAGCGGGTGCCTTAATCGAAGGCCTTCCCACGCGGCGTCTTCCAGCACGCGGTTTCCACTCGAGAATCTTTCTGCCACATTATGTATTATAAAACGAGCACAGTCATGTGCTAAATCTCCATTAGCAGATGACAAAAATTAAGGTTTTCCTCGCTGCGACTTCCGGTACACGGCCCCCACTCAAGAATATTTCTGTCCCAAGGTTCAGTGAGCGATTTCAGCGGGCGACATTTTTAAATGGGACGCAACTCCGCACTGAACAACGATCACAAACGAAATGAAATGTTCGGCGAAAACGAAATGCCAAAATGATCGGGGCGGTGATACGGTGCTACGATACGGATAGCGTCCAAACTACTGCACGCCGAAATGATCGGTGCGGCGATACGCAACGAGGATACGATACGGCAAGTGTGGACGCGTTTCTTCGCGCGACGGCGCAAATGATACGGGGTGCCCGCAGTGAGCGTCCAAACAGCACGATACGCGGTGGAGATACGCAACGGGGATCGGATCGGCGAAATGATACAAGTGTGGACGCACCCTTACCGTTCATGATACGCGGTGAAGATACGCGACGGGGATCGGATCGGCGAAATGATACAAGTGTGGACGCACCCTTGGCCAATGTGTTCGAAATAAAGATGTGCCGTTAACAAAAAAATCCGGAAATTATCCTCATTTCACATCTCCTTGCACATCTCTAGTTCGAAATGAACACCGTCAACGTCAAAGTCAACTACACTACTAGTATCACTACCGTACTACCGGCTGTCAAAGTCAAAGGTCAAAGTAGAGACCATAGAGTAAATTATATATACTGAGATAGAGTCATCAGCTTCCTTTGTGTACTAGCGCCATCTATTGAGCGAGTCTCGAGTTATCTGTGTCATGTACATATGTATATACATAGCAATCGCTATATGCCCTGTACTGTACTGTAGGTACTTTCAATACATATTATATATGATTCATCTCACACTTAACATAATAAGTGGGCTTTAAAACTAGTTATGCTTGTAGGAAGGTATAAAAAAAGACACATTTATAATTAATTATTTTTATTTCCTTAATTTTGGGGAACATAATTAGAACAAACGCTTACCACAGGTAGACACACAATATTTTTTACTTTGAAATAGTTTAAAACGAGGCAATCGTGATCCATTACACAAAGCCGGGATCGAAATCCTTCCTGGAACTTCTGTCGTCGGAATCCAAGTTAGCGTAAAGGTCAACAACGTAGAGCAGATTCGCTAATATCCGTAAAGCACAGCCGAAGTAAATTTCTTATACCCGTTTGAATATCCACCAGAAAACAAACTTGTCCATAATCCATATAAAGTAAACTGTCAAACAGCACTACGCTACGCGTTCCTCTACACCGAATTGTATTAACTAAGTAGTCTTTGAGTTTTCTTTCTTCTATTGTTTTTTTACATTTAAAAAAATACGCATTTATCATTTTCCATTTTTTTTGTGGATATTAAATTTTTGTGACAATCATCATATAACTGCTTAAAATATAATAGGTGAAATCTAAAAAATAAATGAGTGGAATGGAACGGGGATCTAATCTTAAGCCGTAATGTTGCCTGTAATGATAAATTAAAATAATGCTTCATAATCTTTCACAATAACTTATAATTATGTTTTTATTATATGTTTATTTATGGATAAAATAATAACATAAAAACAGATTTCATTTTAATAACACTAATTCAAATATTGAATTTTGCTCCATCTATCGAGCGGGTTTCGTATAAAACGCACGCAAGTTTTAATGTATGAAATCTGTAAAGTACTGAGTGAAATGCCCCTGGTAGAGACCGAACCACATTAAAAAACCTTCGAAATGTATGAAACATTTTTGTTTTCATGTGGTTTTTAATATAATTTGTTTTCAGGGTTTCTTTTTGCCTTATTTAGATTTAGTAGTAAAGGTTAAAGGTTTAATAGAATATAATTGCGTATTTCTCTTAATCTTTTACGTGAAAGCTTTAGTAATAACAGGTTAGGTTATACCAAATTACTACATAACATAAAACATTCAACAATGGAAAACAGTAATAAAATTGTACCACCACACCTGAATGCTGAGGTATACAGATCAGACACAACTGGAAATGAAGCCCCATCGTATCTGGACTATATTAAAGTTCATTCAGGTAAGAAGCTTGTTTCTTTTTTAAGATAATATGTGAATGAAACCTATATGTATTTTACTTGAATGATGTATCATTTCAGATGGAACAGTACTTGTTGGTTGTTCAGAGCTAACTGGCCGATATTGGGCAGGTGGTGCTTCTATCTTCAAGAGCATTCCAGAAGCTCAAGAAATAAACCCGAAGTTGATGAGAAGTATTCCATTAGAATCTGGCACAGCTGATGGTTGCTTTATTGGAAAATCTACTAAGGTAATAAAATTCTCAAATTACTACTAATTATTTTTTATTAAAGCAGTATCATCTGTTAGTGTATACCACATGTTTAGATTAATGTGAAAATTAAAAAATTTAATGATCTGGGCGGGAGTCAACCTGCTTACTTGGCCAGCACAGTATAATGCAATTACCAAGTGAAACAATGGTTGAGAAATTGACTGTGATAGACATTGGTGTTGGCTTGGAAAGATGTTAGGAACTATTTTTACTTTTCATTATTTCGCTGCAATTCAACCATTGAAATAACTAACTTATGGTCCAATTTCAATTCAAATGGGGTTCAATCTTAATGTCCCTTTGGTCTTTATTCTTAGAAAGTTTATTGTACAAGCTTTTTTATCTATACAATTTGAATCTGACTAAATAAATATTCTTACTAAACCTTTTTTCCAGGTTTTATTATGCGAGGACAGTGGTGCTGTTGGCATTTGGACCATAAATGAAGATGATGTGTGGAAACAATGGAAGGAAGAGATGATAGTGTCAGAGCATGATGGGGTGGTGATGGCTGTGGACTGCCTTGAGCCAGAGAAACAATATGTGACAGCAGGGGCTGATGGCCATATTAAGGTACTTGAGTTTTTTAATGTATTTAACCCCTCTTATGCCTAAATGCGGATCTGCGCAGGACATTTCAACTTTACGTTAGAATATCAATTGGTATCAAGTATTCATCATCCAGATCCTTGTTGTCATCACAGATCTTAGCAAAGAACCATATCTATATCCACTGGTACTTTTGAAGGCATTTCTTTGATTTGATTTATAGTAATTTTTTTAGTGAATGTAAATGATTTCTTTCAGGTGTGGGATCTTACTGACATGATCTGCATTAGGAACTACAGTTTGGCGCACAGTGCTGCCGTCTCTAGTGTGTCAGTGAGGCCTTATTCAACCACGAGCTTTGCTTCCGGATCGTTAGACACATATATTACACTCTGGGATGACAATATAGATAAACCAGTATTAGGTAAATATGTTAATGTACACTCCTACCAATTTCACAGCTTTGGTATTTTTTAAATCAATACGCAATATGTGTATCGAATAATAGTCACACATCATACATAATCCATAAACAGTGAATTTTGCACAGTCGCATTGAGCCTCTATACTCGCATACTTATTATTTCTATTCTGTGTTACAATGCACAGATAATTAAATTGAATGAGTATTTTATATAATCTATCTTTCAGATTTAGTTAAAAATGACTGTGGGATCCGTTGTTTACAATGGATTGACGAAAACCAGTTGGTGTATGGGGATGAAGCTGGGGTGCTGCGAGTGAAGGATGTAAGACATCCTGATGTGGTGACCATCCTCTGTGACTTCCCAGCTCCAGTGCACAAAGTTGTCGTACATCCAGAGTAAGTATTAAGTCTTATGACACTAGTCCAATATCGTAGTGAAAGATGATGATCCATATATTTTTTTAAATAACAATAAGTACGGTGTTTGTACTGTGAGTGTCTAAGATAAATATGTAACAATGAAATACCTGCCGTAATTGATGGCGTTACTGTACACTCATTTCAATAGGTACAACAAATGTATTTCTTGTGACCAAACAATACCAGCACCATTTGTATCAGGGTCAACTATTTTCAAGCTATGGCATATCTTCTCTTGATACACTGAACTTTATGTTTTCATCATGAACCTGATGAAAGATCCATTGCCCATGGCCCCTCTTTCGCTACATTTAAGACTCCTGCGTGACATATTACGCTTCCAATCGTACAGGCCTAATCGTTTTACGTTATATCTCAGTTATCTGAATTTACGTAAGATTATTTTTGAAATAAAGTCTTCTTTTATTTCCAGGAACGGAAGAATAGCAGTGTGCTGTGATAATAAGATCGTGTCTGTGTGTGACAAAGTAGTAGATAATAAGTCGAAAATATTATATCACGATCGCCATTTGCATAGTAATTATGTAAGAGGAGTGGCGTGGGATACCAATGATAAGAACATTCTTCACTCTTCGGGTTGGGATGGCCTCATCAGAACCCACAATGTTGCGTAAATATTTGATGTACAGCCTTTAATTACAACATGACTTCCCACCAGTATATGCTTAATATTTTTTATATTTACCCTCTTGGCTCACTCGAGATAAGTGTCGAGTATTAGTTTTCCACATACAATGAAGTTATACTTGTCTTGTATATCTACTACGGCCTCACCAGCTTTCACCAGGTGTGAGCCCGTCTGCATGTACTAGCTGCACAAATGCATGGCCAATTAATGTATGAATTCATTCATAATTGGGCCATGCAATTCTGCAGCTCGTTGTACGTACGTATAATACGGTTATATTAACCTTTTGAGCGCCAAAGACGGCAACGCTTGTCAACGGAAAAGTGTGCCCCAGACGCCACGACGTCATTTGCCGCTATACAATGCCATACTATCTGCTGTCAGCTTGGCGAGTGGGACACAGTTTTCCGTCGAAGAGCTGAGCGGGCAGAGGTTAATCTCACCAGTGTACGCATATAAGCATGGAACACTCATTAGAGCTCAAAAATGACCCCACGTGTATTGTACCTTAGGAATCGCTTGTACCAAGGCCAAATTGTCAGTTTTAGTATGAAGCTTTGAATCGAAACATTACCTTTTATTAAATTTTATCATTCATCTATTCGACTGATACTTAAACGTGGCTATCATAGGCCTGCAGGATTTTGACAGACCTCATATATTAGTGGTACGTAAATCAGTAGTTTTAGTTTTTTTTAATCTTCATATTCAATAGTTTACTCAGCACTTCAGAATTAAACGCAGCTACACCCTACACCTACATTGGGATGACTTACGTGGCAATGAAATAACAAAGTCTACAACACTAACAGATAATATATTTTCTAAGTGAATGAAACATGCTTGGAATGCTCAGAAGTTTATTAATGGTTGTGGGTTATGCAGAAGCGGGTCGGTCAATGCGCGGGGGAGGGCGCGCGGCGCTCGGGCGAGGCGCCGGGGGACGAGCCTCGGCGGCCCGCGGCGCCAGGGCTCTTGAGGCGGACCATCGTGTCCAGGTGACGGAATCTGTGGACATATATTAATATGTTAACGTTTTGACCGACACAGAAATGATAAGACAGCGATAGAAATGCTGAACGTGCTATCGACCGCAAATGACTTGGGTCTATGATGAAGAGGCTCAGAACCAGTCAACGTGCTACGATCAAAATTCTGTTAATATCTAGTAAAAATAATGAAATTTGTAACATGGTAAATAAAAATCTTACATTGCCAGCTCTCTTAGTAGTTGAAGTCGCATGGGCTAGGCTTAGCTTGAAAAACCTATTGGTGAAAATTTAAGAATGGAAAACGCGGCTGGGTGTGATCATACTTTATCTTCAACAGCTCCATAATTAAACGGAAATACAAACATGAAATATAAATTCGTTCGTCGTACCGAACACAATCAAGTGAAGG
This sequence comes from Apotomis betuletana, assembly GCA_932273695.1. Lineage (NCBI taxonomy): Eukaryota > Metazoa > Arthropoda > Insecta > Lepidoptera > Tortricidae > Apotomis > Apotomis betuletana. The sequence goes on along the minus strand of OW026305.1, from coordinate 11,565,691 downwards.
GTGCTTTTCTATAATTTAAAGATCTAAGAACAGATCAAAGACGTTCGTCTCCCGTATAGTTAGTAGGCAGGTAACTTTGCCAACGAGAAATACTCAATGGTCTATTTTCTTTGTAATGCTTGTTTATAAATGTATTAATCACTCTTAACTTTATTATCCTCTTGAGAATGCAGTCAATGCTGAAAGCTGGAACGTTTATAGTTTAATTTGTCTTTACTTTGGAATTAAACAGTAGGTACCTACCCTACCTACTTGCTCTTTATTACGCATACATATAACGAAGACTTGACGTTCCGACGTTTGCTTAGCAATAAGCAAAATACCTTCTGCGGTTATGTATTAACAGAATGGCCATGCATTCTGCAACCCATAGTACCCAATATAGCTACTTCGGGAAAGACCCTACTGATACAAGATATAGACAATAACCATGAGAAACTTGGCTTTATTCAGCTAAAAAACATAGGTACAATTTATCGGCATATTTGACACGACAGAACAATCGCTCCATGGCAACGAGCCATAGAGGTATACATCATTCACCCCGTCTTAGAGATGATCAGATGTCTGGTAATCCTCCAGGTAGGCAGGTGGTCGCCTGGTGCGCGTAGACCTTCTGACATTCAGTTGAGGCGTGCCTAACGGCCTAGGTTCCTCTGCAGCTTCCTCATTCGCTGGTGCAGTTGACCTTTCTTCTATTACCTCAGGCATATCTTCATTTTCATCAGAAGAAATGGACAAGTATTCATCATCTGAGGGGATAGGTGCCAAATGTCTGTTTGATATTGTGCCTTCCCTTCCATCGGGATATCTTATGTAAGAATAATTCGGGTTACTTTGAAGGAGATGACCTTCCTCTACGAGCGGATCAAATTTTGAATGACGTACATTCTTTTTGATTAGAACAGGGCCTGGAGTAGAGAGCCAAGCAGGCAAGGATACTCCGTTTGGGCTTCTCCGTGGATGGTTAAACATTCTCTCATGTGGCGTGGCGTTCGTAGTTGTACAAAGGAGCGATCGAATTGAGTGCAAAGCCACAGATAAAACTTTTTCCCAATCCTGTATATCTAATCCTTTAGATTTCAATCTTAATTGAATCGTACGCCACAAAGTACCGTTTAGGCGTTCGACTTGGCCGTTGCCTTGCGGATTATATGGAGTTGTCCGACTGCACGCTATTCCAAGGGCGACAAGGTACTGTGTAACTTCTTGGGACATAAATGAAGAGCCTCTGTCTGAATGAATATACATCGGAGTTCCGAAGATATAGAATATTTTATTTAAGCAATCAATCACTGTGCTTGACGTCATGTCTTTACAGGCAAAAGCAAAGGGAAAACGGCTATACTCGTCAATGACAGTTAATATATATTTATTACGTGATTTCGATGGTAGAGGGCCCTTAAAATCAATATTGAGCCGCTCTAACGGGGCAGTCGCCTTGATCAGCTGTCCGTTAAATTTTGCATATCGAGGTTTGATTTCAGCGCATACTTTACAATTGGCCGTCATTTGTCGGATATCATGGATTGAATACGGAAGGTTTTTAGATCGTGCCCAATGACTCATGCGAACGATTCCCGGGTGACAAAGATTGTCATGCAGGGTTTTTAGATTATTGACGTCCATATGCGCACATACGCGAGTCAGTGCATCAGCGACTTCATTTTGTTTACCCGGGCGATAAATTATGTCATACTTAAAACAGGACAACTCTAATCTCCAGCGTTCAATCTTCTCATTCTTTATTTTGCTTGAATGGGTTTGATTAAACATAAATGCAACCGACTGTTGATCTGTTATTAGCACGAAGTGCCTCCCGATTAAATAGTGGCGCCATTTTCGCAATGCTTCAACTATAGCAGCGGCTTCTTTTTCTATGGAAGACTGTCGTTTTTCCGAGTCAGTTAAAGTTCTTGAGAAGAACGCTACGGGCTGCCCATGCTGAGAGAGACTTGCAGCAAGAGCGTTTTCTGAAGCGTCAGTTTCCACGGTAAGCGTTGCGTTTTCGTCGATAGCAGATAAGGAAGCTCTGGCAATATCTGCTTTTATTTCATTGAATATAATAATTCCATTGTCGGAAAGTGGAAATGTATTAATTGAAAGCAGTGGCTTAATCTTCTCCGAGAAATTTTGTATCCATCTGGAATAATGAGCGAAAAGCCCTAATGCTCGTTTTAGCGCAGCAGAATTTTCGGGTGCAGGCAGATCTAGAAGTGGCTTAAGTCGGTTTTCGTCTGGTCGTATAGTATTATTTTTAATAGTACCTATAACCAAGGAGGTTAATTGATTCTTGATTGAATACGCATTTGTTTTCATTTAATGTTAGATTGTATTTAGCGGCAGCTTCCTTGAACTTAGACAGATTGACGTCATGTTCATATTTCGTTTTTCCGCATACTGTGACATCGTCGAGATAAGCAAATACGCCCTTTAAGTCCTCTTTTTCTATGATATAGCTCAAGGCGCGTTGAAATGCCGCAACGCCGTTGGTGACGCCGAACGGAATCCGGGTGAATTGATAGAGTTTACCATTAGCTTCAAAGGCGGTATAGATGCGCTCCTTCTGAAGAATAGGAATTTGATGGTACGCACTTTTTAAGTCGATTTGACTGAAATAATTATATTGGGCAGCTTTCGACACTATTGATTCTATTTTAGGCAGTGGAAAAGCATCTAGTTCGGTGTATCTGTTAATAGTTTGAGAGTAATCTATCACCATCCGCTTCTTGTGCAAACCTCCACCGGTGATAAGAACTTGTGCACGCCAGGGTGACACACTAGGCTCGATGATCCCATCTTCTAGCAGCTTGAAGACTTCCGTGCTTATAAAACGTTCGTCGTCGGCGCTATGCTGTCGTGAGCGGACAGCAATCGGCTTCATGTGAGGTGCTAAATTTGTAAACAGCGACGCAGCCGGTACTGATGCTTCCATGACATTACAGATCTTTAGTGGTTCATCGGTTCCTCCAAACTCCAGTTCCAATGAAGAGTGATTTTTAAGAATATCGTGACCGATAATGGCATCGGCGCAAAGATTGTTGACGATAAGAAGAGGTTGATGCTTGTATTGATGCTTTTCTAGTTGAATGTTTACGTAACAGATCCCTTGAACGAATGAAACATGGTTTAACGAAGCCAGTGTGATAGTTTGACGGCTAGGTTTTACCTTTAATTTAAGTATTTCAGCCAGGCTTTTATCTATAAAGCTAACTGAACTACCAGTGTCAATCAGCGCTTCTGCCTTAGATCCGTTAATAGTGATTTGTGTGGTAGCCTTCTTTAAGCTGCTTGGAGAGGCAGCAGATATAGCAGACAGTGCAGCATCAGGTCGGGAGTTGTCATTTGTTACAGCGCTGGCTCTTAGGGGCTGTCTAGATCGGCAGACATTAGCGAAATGCCCTTTTTTTGTACAAAGTTGACAGGTCTCATTAGCTGCAGGACATTTTATGCGTTGGTGCACGCTTCCCCCACAAAAGAAGCATCGTCTTCTTGGATTCGAATGAAAGGAGGGCGTTGAAGCTGCTACGTTATTTTCAGATTCAGGTAGAGCGTTGAGATTCAGGGATGAGCTTGCATCGTTGAATACCTTCGTATTTATCCCGGCATCTTCGAGAGAAATTGCTAAATTGACAGCTTCGTCCAATGTAAGATTCAGTTTCTCTAATAGTCGCTCCCTGATCTTCGGGGAAGAAATACCAGCGATGAACGCCCCACGCATAGACTGGTTCTGATGTTCTTCTGCAGTAACATTCGTAAAGTGACATTCAAGGGTAAGAAGTTTTAAAGCTTGAATATACTCTTTCACAGTCTCGTCCGCTCTTTGCTTACGGGTAGCCAATAAATGTCTGGCAAGTATTTCATTTTTAGGCTTAACATAAACCTTCTCTAAAATATTTACTGCATCGTCGTAAGATTTACTTGCTCGTATATACGAAAATATTGTAGGAGAAAGATGATTTACCAGAAGTTTTAGCTTCATTGAATCCGTGGTACTCGAAGTGCATTCTTCGGTTAAAAAATTTTGAAAGGTTGAATACCAATGAGTCCATTTTAAATCGGCCGCGGGGGCACTTGGTTCTTCATCGAATCGCTCAGGGCGAAGGTAGCGTGACATGTTCGTGTTGCTCACTTTTTGTGTTATATTTTCATTTGACATTTGACACAATAAATTGATACAAGATATAGACAATAACCATGAGAAACTTGGCTTTATTCAGCTAAAAAACATAGGTACAATTTATCGGCATATTTGACACGACAGAACAATCGCTCCATGGCAACGAGCCATAGAGGTATACATCACCTACATAAAATGTTCACCTCTGTTTCTCATTCATGAGTTGGATAAAATGTTGGATAAGTAATATTCATTATAAAAATAATTTTGCTACTAAGTATAGGTAGGTATAAGTTGATATTTCACATTCTTCTACGTCTTCTTTGATTATATTATACATGTTCACTCGGAAAAATAACAAGGAAGGTAAAATCAAAAAAATCGTTCCGAAGTGGGAAACGGTCACGCGAGATCCTGAAGTGAAAATTAAAAAAGAACCAACTGCTAAAGTAAAGAAAAAAAAGTTTTTGTGTGAGTCTTGCGTAGTGATATGGAACTCTCGGTGAGAAAGCCCGATTCGTAATTAGTTTAATTATTTGTGCAATGTAGGTAGATGATATTATTATTTTTGAAGTCGGTTAATGATAACTGATGACTGCTATTGTAACGATCTATGATTGTTATTAATGCTGATACTGTTGTAGAGACTGAAAGATCGTTATCCTTATGGAAAAATAATCCGCCCGTAGGCCTACCTACCCCTCGCCACTTATCTTATCTGACAAGGGTTACCGTTTGGCTTACAAATTACTCTGATATTCTCGAAAGTCATGGTTACTTTCCGAATTCCTATAGTATGGAAAACAAAAAACTAATAAAATATATTATTATAAATAAATAAAAAACAATGTAGGTCATAAAACTTTAATCGCAGCAATAGTGCGGCATTTAACTCGCCTAAATGTCACCCATTAAAAACTGTTACTAATCCTAACGCTGACTGTACCTATTCATTCTTACTTTCTAGCACGACTATAGATACTTACCTAATGCCTAAATTTAAATCAGGTAGTGGAGTTGTCAATATGGTTTTAGTTTTAATGTAAGACTATGTACATACTCGTATTATACCATACCTTAACGGCAAATCGTTTGAATCGTGGTCGACACTTTGGAAGAAGAATGCGAGCGGCCAACTTATCCATGACGCTTGTTTCCTGAAATTAGATTATTAATTTTATGCATTACCTATCTAGTTTTTTTAAGCGCAAGTTATATAACAGTTACAAGTGTGAAGCTATGTATAAGTTAGGTAAATGAAAAGTTTGTGGCGTATTATTCATGGTGGGATTTTAGTGGTCTCTTCGACTGTGGATCGTTCTTCTTTAAGGTTTCTTAAGAGGCCTTATTCCTTTTAAAATGCTGATTGATTTAGAATTTTTTCTCTATGATCAAACATGTTTCGTAACATATTATTGACGTTCCCTGTTCTAGGCTATTGGGATTTATTGGTATACATATATTTGAAACCTACAATTTGAATTTTTCATTGATACTGTTTGTTTCAAAAACTACTCGAAATTGACAAAATTCACGCGGAAAATTAGTTTTTTCAACTTATTTTCGACTGCACGCAATGTAAGCATAAAATAGCTTTGTCACTACCTAGAACTCGGGGAAAAGTATTATTCACTTAAAAAATTTGGTGGAAATTAATAATAGATTTGTCATAAAATGTTTTTTTATTTTCATTTAAAAGGAATAAGGCCTCTTAACCTAAGTTTGAAAGGCGAAAGGCACATTCGGTCGTTCCTGAGGCGTGTGTATGGTATGGTGAAACATAGGGTACGTACGGGGTAGGCGGTTCGAGCTGCATGCCGTCGGGGCCGCACGGCGTCTCCGGGGTCTCGGGCGGGGCGGGGGCGGGGGCGGGCGGCGGCGAGCCCGGCGACGCGGCCACCGGAGGAGGGGTCTTGTTGATGGCGGGGTTGTAGATCTTCGGGTCGCTGACCATGCGGACGAAGAACGAGCGCTTGTGCGCGAGCGCGGCGCGGTGCCGGCGCGCGCGCTCCTCGTTGAGATCCTTTAAGAGATATGTACGTCAAGTGAAGTCATCAAACTTTGAGCCATATCATAGATGCATCTACAGACACGTCTAAAAAGATGTATAAAATTTTCAACGTTGCTGCCCAACCTGAACTTAGAAATAAATATACTTAACATAAAACAAAAAAACCTAGGTATTAAATTTAATATAACCTTACCCTTTCTTTATCTGGTCCTTCAAGAAGCTCTGTTGCGAAATCTGTTATGATGTCCCATGCTATTTCTGTAATTTAAATGGTCTAAAATATTTTACGTAATAAATATACGAGTATACATACAATCAAGCAATTTTAGTTCCAGACATCGTTTTAATGAAATCTGCAAAGATTTTCTTGCAGTCGTGGAGTTCTGAATATTCGTTGGGTAAAATTAGCTAGTCTGGAATGCTAATGATCCTTCATGATGATGACACTACACAGATGTATGACGCATAACTGCTGCGGACTGCACCATGTGGAATTCGAAACTCCTCATAGCTAACATTAATTAGTGAGACTGCAATTTTTACCGATGTCTTCCCGCGTGGCGTGCTGCGCGACCACACAGAATCGGATGACGAAGCGGTCCCGCACGTTCGCCGGCACCATGTGGATCTTGCCGGACGCGTTCATGGTGGTGAGTAGCTTCTTGTTGATCTCGTCCTGCTCGGCGTCGTTCTCACCGCCGCTGATCAATCGGAAGCACACCAGACCCAGCTGTATGAAACACATAGTTCGAGAGTAGTCGGTAATTTGCTATTATACCTCGTGTGTAGATGTAATCAAGCCATCGTCGTAAGTGCCGCACTTTATTAGACGTTGATTTACTAATCTGTTATAGATGTAAAAGGCCAATGACGATGACGATGAGAGGTAAAATATTCTCCAATAAAGTTTAAAAATCTTAGTAAAATTTTCAATTTTGTATCAATAGTGCAATATAAAGTTTTCAGACCTCGAACGATTGCGTTTTGTATGTTTGAATTCACTCAGTCGTTTAACTACTTAGTTGTTGGGATGTTTACAGTTTTGACGTGTCTCTGGTCAGCCGAAGGACTACTGTTATTCCAGTGTCTTATTTACTGTGAAAATATGTGTCACCTAAGTGTGTCAAAAACTTACCGTGACTTGATTGCAAACTTCAAACCGGTCGTCCTTCTTGACTAGCTGCTCGAAGTACTTAGCCAGCTCGCAGTGCCGGCGCACGTATCGCTGGAGTCCGCTGATGCCGTAGCTACGCAGCATGAACCACAGCTTCAGCGAGCGGAACCGTCGGCTCAGCGGGATGCCCCAGTGCCGGTAGTCGATGGCGGTGTGGTCGTAGCAGTGCTGAAGGTACAGCGGGTCTACCACCAGCGCCGATGTCAAGAGGTACCTGTTCAATATATGTAGATTAAGTCATCAGATTTTCCACTGAACTGCTACGGTTGTCGGTGTTATGGCGAAAATGGCATTGAGGTAAGTCTACGACGACATCTAAGTTCTCGTGCGCAGCACAGCGGGTCTACCATTAGCACTGACGTCAGAAGGTAGGTACCTGCTCAGTATGAAATAAAAGAGTTGGGCTTAAAACCGCTAAATTTCATAATAGTTCAATAAAATTTGCTGAAAATTTGGCAAAATTAAAGGGTAACTTTTATCTATCAGGATATGTAGGTTATAGAGACAAGTTTAATTTTATCTGCTCTACCCCCCTCTCAGGGGTGAGCGTCACCCCCCCCCGCGCCCTCGACCTACATATCCTGATAGATAAAAGTTGTCCTTTAATTTTGCCAAATTTTCCATACATTTCAATCTAATTTTCTTTAACTAATAACACCTTATTCAGTAATACCCCTAATTTCCGAATTACCATGGACTCGTAATACCTAAATGTCAAATTGTCTTATATTTTAAAATGAACGAAATTCATTATGACTTTGACCTAAAACGTCATATTCTCCAAATACCTAAAAATTTAAATGCACAATACCTTCAAATACCGAATGACAGAAACGACAAAATATTAAAATAACTCAAAACCAAAATACCTAAATAGCAAATGACTAAAATTTATTTTTACGAGTGGTTATTTGAGAATGTTTTGATTGACTTTAGAATAGGGTACTTAAACGTACCAGTGAATGAACGCTTAAGGAAATTTTTGACTGAAAAAGATTTCATTTGCCCTGCTCTATACTATATATTTGAAATGGACTGTAGGTTACTATGGCATTAAATAAAAACCAGCCAAGAGCATGTCGGGCCACGCTCAGTGTAGGGTTCCGGTAGTTGCCCATCCTTCACAATAGACGGGCGTAAAACAGCGGTTTTAAGCCCGAGGTTTAAATTACGAGAAAGATTTCAAGCTCTATAAAAAGGTCGTAAACGCCAAAGTATCTGTAATTACTTATTACCTTCTGGAAGTTATCGATTATACGTGCCAGATTGAGCGAAATGTTTTAATACAATATGGCACTTAACTAATATGTGTAACATTCGAAGTAAAGGACACCGCGCGGCACTTACGTCATTTTAAAGAAAATTATGAATTTTTGCGATAACTCAAAAACGGCTCGACTGATTTTATTCAATATAGTTTTCATTGAAAGTGCTTAAAAGGTGTCATTTTTATGGATTTTTTCATTATTTTTTGACCCGTGGTTGAAAAGTTAGAGGGGGGAGACACTATTTTTTGGATTTCTGGAGCAAATATTTACAAAACTGCTAAATGATGTTTCAAGACCCCTATTATTTTTAAAAGACCTATTCAACGACACCCCACAAACTAGTGTTGGAATGAGAAAAAAAAATCACCCCCACTTTAGGTGTACGGCAGGTACCCGGAAAAAAGTTATTTTTTTACCGTTTTGTCGGCGTGATACGAGTACATACGCATACCTACTCATAATTTCAGCTTTCTAGTACTAATGATCACGGAGCTAAGCCGCGGACGGACAGACAGACAGACAGACAGACATCAGACGGACAGACGGACACGGCGAAACTATAAGGGTTCCTAATTGACTACGGAACCCTAAAAACGCAGGAATATATGCTATATATAAAGTCGCATTAGAATTTTTCAATTTATTTGCCTAAAGATTACCGTGTAATACAAATTTAGGTACCTATTTTGAGATTTGGTTGTTTTAAGCAAACGTTGTTTGACATGATAGTGTTTTGAAGATTAGGCATTATGAGACTAAGCTATTTTGAAATTGGGCCATATTAAGGTTCAAATTAGGCATTCTGCAATTTAGGTATTTTGAGACCTAGTAGTTTTGAGATCTGGGAATATTGATAAAGAGGTAGGTAAAATGCAATTTAGCAGTTATAAGCCCAAAGCAAATAAAATGAGTTGTCGATGTTGCGGAATCCCCACGAGCATATCAAATCAAACTCAATTGCCATGAGACACACGGTTTGGATATCGACACCTAGGTATTCAGTAGGAATTACTGAGGTAAGCCTATATCATAGTATCGGCTGTTGGTTTTGTGGCGGAAACCGCCACGTGCATAGATTTGTGATTTGAAAAGGTTTCAGCAGTATACCTAGTTCAAAACACTAATGGTGTTAAACCGTCCTGCATTTAGCCGATGACTGCTCCCGCGTAAAAGTATATAGTATAGGTACATAACTCTCGTGACGAACGATTTGCTATATTTATTTTATTTATTTACTTATACTATACTTGCTATAAAAAAGAAAAAAGTTAACACCGAAATCGTCGTAAATGTTCGTATAATATTTGAGGAGTTCCTTCGATTCCTCATGGGTCTAGGTATTCATATTACAGAAAGAATTTGGAGATGAGTGGGCGGCACTCTCGAACAAACAATCACTTTTTTTTTTACAAATTATTTCATAAAAGACGGAGTTCTGAGGTGACAAACATAAAAAAAACAACACAATCGCATTGAGAATCTTCTTTTTTTGTTTGTTGTAAATTACCTGTTGGTGACCCACAGCAGCGAGCAATCGAAGTTGGTGAGCATCAGTTTGTTAGTGTTGGTGTTGAAGGAGTCCGCGTACTCGATGCCGGCGAGGTGGTGCTTGTGCTCCTGAATCAGAATCAGGAAGTTTACTTATGGGCCTTATTTTGTTCTGAACAGTATACCTATATATTTATAAAATAATCATCTGTAATATTTACATATTAAGTATTTAAAATAATGACACGTTTGTCAAGGGATAGTTTGTGAAACGTTGTTTGCGAAATGGTCATTTGCCAAACGTTTTTTGTAAAATGATAGTGCACCCGTTATTACAGTTTGTTTTGACCTATATTTTACTCATAAGTACAAATTTATGAAATTAGCGTGATTATTTTTATTATGTACCTACATGACTAGAAAGTGCCCGTAACGTCGTCCGCGTATTTTTTTCTTTACCGTATAAGTACGGATAAAAAGTATCCTATAAGCATCTTTGGATGTCCAGCTAGCCCTGTTTCAAAATTGTTTAAAATTTGTCCAGCCATTTCGGCGTGATGCGTGATGGAAATTATGAAAAGAGATGGCGCCAGGTTAGCACGCCGCCGCGCAACCATACAAAACAAATGACGATCCTGCATCACGCTATTAAGATTATAATCCTGCCCTTTCCATAGAAAAATGATTTTCAATACATACCTAGAATAGAATGTTATAATAGTATCTATAGATGTGCCACTGTGAAGATCACACTTTCCTTACCACACGATCTAAATTCCAGCTAGATGAAATATATTAACAGACTGACCTCAAGACGACGTTGTCAAGGTACACGTCTACTGGATAGAATGCCCGTGCACGTCAGCACACACACCACACGCTAGGCGCTGGTGCAGTGCGCTTCCTACAGCCTAGCAACACGATGTCGGTTAAAGCCGCAAGGCTACCGAGTAAGCCATGATTTACGATACGATACGATAGTATAGATGTACCTACCTGGCACATGAAAGCGGCGCCCGCGTACGCCGCGTCCACGTGCAGCCACACGCTCGGGAACTTGCGCGCGATCGGCCCGATCTCGGAGAGGTTGTCGTACGAGCAGCACGACGTCGTGCCGAGGGTCACGGACACGAAGAACGGCACGCGGCCGGCTTCTTCGTCTTCTTCCATCGCCTTAGAACACGGTCACACAGAGACAGTTAAACATATAAAGTCATTTGAGCCAGCTGCGTCTATACATAGAGGCAAAATGCTTATTTTTATGGTACCTATCAAATACAACACTGTTAAGAGTCCGCAGCAAGGTCCGCTCAACTCCGCGTTGAGATCGCGCGCTTACGCTTTAAAATGTTGTTGTTTCACCTAGAGGAAGACAGGGCGCTAGCAGTAAAGCGAGAGCGCGCTAGGAGTAGCTATGATAAGCAAAGAGTATGTAATCACTACGTTTTAAGAGACGGGAGTGCCATACAAAAAGCGTGAACTCGCATTAGTATGAAACGGGGGCGAAACATACTGCCAATATGAAGCCGCAAACAATATCAGTGTCAGTGTCAACTCATGACATAATGCCAACATCAAGAACAAAATAGGGATGTCACATGTTACACAAATTATCGATATCGATATTTAAAAAAAATGGTTCAGGCGGGGTTCGCATTCGCACCCGCGTCTCCAACGGCTTTCCGGTAATTTAAATCATTAAATATTTCGCTTCAATGTAAACATTTGGTTTACTTTTGGTTACTGACTTCATAAAAAAAAACAAAAGTGTGCAAATAATTTTATTTCGTTCAAACTTTGCTTGGCTTGCTGATAAACATAGACGAAAAAAACCCGTTTCATCACTCCAGTCTGTGCTCCAGGTTGGAAGTTCTGCAACACAAATAATACAGGGTAAACAGAAAATTACAGAGTAAAAATGAATCTGTTTGTCCAGATGAAACCATACCATTCATAGTCCATTGAAGATTTTTCGTTAAATATTTCTGTGACCATAATCTAACTCAATCTGAGGAGCAAAGCACAAAGGCCATTCCATTGAGAAGAGGCGTGAGACAGGGGGACGTTGTGTCCCCGAAACTGTTTACGGCCGTTATGGAAGACGCCTTCAAGCTCCTGGAATGGCAAGGACTTGGCATCAACATCAATGGCGAATACATCACTCACCTTCGGTTTGCCGACGACATCGTAGTCATGGCAAAGTCGATGGAGGAACTCAGCATGATGCTCGATGACCTCAATCGAGTTTCTCAACGGGTGGGCTTAAAAAATGAACATGGACAAGACGAAACTCATGTCAAATGCCAAGGTTGTGCCCATCCCAGTCTCTATTGAAAACTCGGTACTCGAAGTTGTTGACTCATACATCTACCTAGGACAAGTGGTCCAATTAGGTAGGTCCAACTTCGAGAAAGAGGTCAACCGCCGAATCCAACTCGGCTGGGCAGCGTTCGGGAAACTACGCAATGTCTTTTCGTCCGACATACCTCAGTGCCTCAAGACGAAAGTCTTCAACCAATGTGTGTTACCAGTGATGACTTACGGCACCGAAACGTGGTCTTTCACTATCGGCCTCATCTCAAAGCTCAAAGTCGCTCAACGAGCAATGGAGAGGGCTATGCTCGGGGTGTCTCTACGTGATCGAATCAGGAATGAGGAAATCCGTAGACGAACTAAAGTGACCGATATAGCTCACCGGATTAGCAAGTTGAAGTGGCAATGGGCAGGCCACATAGCACGCAGAGCAGATGGCCGATGGGGCCGTAAAGTGCTCGAGTGGAGACCTCGGACCAGCAAGCGCAGCGTAGGACGTCCACCTACGAGATGGACAGATGACCTTGTAAAGGTCGCCGGAAGGCGCTGGATGCAGGTCGCTTCCAACCGGTATATATGGAAGTCCAAAGGGGAGGCCTATGTTCAGCAGTGGATGTCCTATGGCTGAGATGATGATGATGATGATGAATCTAACTCAAACTGGCATAAAAAGTAGTGGCTTTTGCTTGAAGAAAGATATTCCGTATTTACCCAGGTATTTTTCACTTCAAATGAAAATTATCGATAAAACTTACATACAGCACTATTGTTTACATACGTATAAGGGTATGTATTATTTTACCCGAAATACCAAGTTTTCAATGAAACTTACGATTAACATGGTTATAACACGCAGTAATTAATTATATTTTTTACTTACCGATCTTCGTCCGGTGGAAATCTTGCCATGAATAGTCTTTTTTGACCGTCCATTCGACACGTTTTCATTCTGCATATTTCGCACTTTTTCCTTTTCAATCCACTCATTTTTGCAATTGTGATTGTCTTGTGTACCTTCTAGACGACCACTACACCCAAAGAATGCAAATTATTAGATTATTTGTGAAATTTGAATTATTTGAAAAGATCGCAGAACCTTGACAAAACCAGACAACACAACAAAAGAGAAACGTCAACTAATATGGCATGGTGGACAAAAATGGCGGCTGAAGTACAACCCGCCTAAATTCGATTGTCGCCAATTATCTAATGCTTTGTAGGTTTCAACGTTCTTTCAAACTTAGATAGGTAAAAATTCACCCCCGTTTCATATAGCCGTTGTCGTTCGTTTTTCACCTTGAGAGTTGCGCGAGGCTGATGATAAGGGCGGTGCTTACCGCCGCCCCCCCGGACCGCTCCCCGCGCTAGAGTAATTCGCTGCAGTTTCGCAACAATTTTTTGTAATTTATTTTAAGGTTTTCGTAGTTACGCTCTCATTTTAAAACTACATGATCAATTTTGATAAATCTTTTTTCTTATCAAACTGCATAGTTTAATCGACACCGGAAATAGGTTTTGACTTCAATCTAAACTATATTTTGGTCGTAGTATGCCGCCAAACTGAACAACTTTCTGGGGTCTAAAAATGCAAAACTTGTACTCGCTCTATTTTCTTTCTATTAACATTTCAAGAGTCATAAACTAGTTTTAGCCCTAGATATATCTTATCTCATTATATTTAGAGAATTTCATGATAATGTGACATGTTATATTAAAATAAGGACGTAACTACGTTTGTATGAAGAATCGAGCTTGCTGCGGACTCTTAAGTTAACTACCACCGCTCTCTTTTTATAGGTGTATGAATAGTGGAAAACTTCAGCACGATGGCCTTAAAAACTTGCCCAAAACTAAAACGGCCACTTTAGGTTTGGTCAAGTTTTGGGGACACCTAGCTCCAGAATGGAAAATTGTATAGGTATTCCACCAATACAAGAAACAACTGTTCGTAAAAATTTTATATTTGCAATATAGAAAGCTAATAGTTGCCGTTAGTTTAGAAAACATAACGGTCAAATTTTATGAAGTTTCTATTCGTAACAAACTTCTTTGAAATCCGTTTAGTGTTTACTGTTTAGGGAAACAACTAATAACGAGTTTATAAGCAAAGGAAAGTTTAAAGCAAAGGAACTCAACAGCTTTATTTACAAAATTCTCAATCCACAATAGTCCTATTCTTTTCAAGTATTAAGCAATAAAGTGGTCCTCCACAAGAGCTGTATCGTGAAATTTCAATATTTGCGGTATTGAAAGTGGCGCACAATGCCGCTCCATTACCGCTCGGCTCGCGTATTTCCGGAATCCAGGGCAGTCATTAAATGCGCGACACCGACGGCGGGCGGCAGCGACGCCTCGAAGCGGCCCCTTAAATTAACGCCCGATTATCTGCAACCGCCTGCCTTGCACATCAGACTTCCAATTAAATTTCCAAACAAAAACTAAGCTATTCGTATGCACAGTTAAATAAATTTCTTATCATTGTAGCGCAGGCCGGGCAGGAATATGCGAGATGGCGGGACGACCTGGACACGAATCTCAACGGCTGGCCGGAGGAGGCATCTGATCGGGAGTCGTGTAAATCAAGGGCCTTTGCCCAGTAGGACACTAAAATTAAATAGGCTTATGAAAAAATTGTAGAGGCACAGTTTTGGTCGTTCATGCATTATTTATACATTGCGGTGGGAAGTTTCGGAGATTATCCACTTTAGTACAATTTAGCTTGAATGCAGAGATACCTATGCTTATAAGGTGGCGAGTCGCGTGCGTGGCTCTCTCTGCCATTATATTATTCAGTGGAATTGAAAACATCGGACTTCCTTTCATATGCCACCGAGCCCTAAAGCGTTTTATATCGTAGTCTTTGAAATAGATGACATTATTAAGGACTTTCCAAGCGAGTGAAGTGCCACGCCTAATTATATACCTATCTTTAATATAATCTGAAGCCACAAAATGAAATCCAAAATTAACCCTAACCATTGACTTAATGAATCACTTACCTGCTTGAGCGTCTCGCCCCTCAGCGAGCCGTGCTCATCGGGCTGTAAAATCCGCAGTTTGACGAAACAGATCATGGCGGACTTCTCGACGCACGAGTGGGCCTCCTTGGAGCAGTAGGCGATGAGTTTGGAGAGCAGGAGGCCTTCATCAACGTTGGGGAACTGGTGTTTGAGGCGCTTGATGCCGTTGGCTCGCGCGGCTAGCATGGAGACGAGGACGCACTCGCTGGCTGAGCCCTACATAAGGGGCAAAAGTTAGAGGCTAGTTGTATCGCCGTCTGTAAAAATAGACTATGACACTTTTGGTGTTTACACTCAGTCAGGCACTCTTATCATCTAGTGTCTGTCTTTTTTAGGGTTCCGTAGTCAACTAAGAACCCTTATAGTTTCGCCATGTCCGTCTGTCTTGTCTGTCTGTCCGTCCACGGCTTATAAGCTCCGTGATCATTAGTACTAGAAAGCTGAAATTTGGTATAATTATGTGTATGTATCACGACGACAAAACGGTAATATAAAAAAAAAAAATTCGGGTACCTCCCATACACCTAAAGTGGAGGTGATTATTATTTTTCGTTCCAATGTGTGGGGTGTCGTTGAATAGGTCTTTTAAAAATAATATGGGTCTTCCAGCATTATTTTTTGATAAAATCAGCAGTTTTGTAAATTTTCTTTCCGAAAATAAAAAAAATTGTGTTGCCCCCCCTCTAACTTTTAAACCACGGGTCAAAAAATTATGGAAAAATTACTTTCAATGAAAACTGTATTGAATAAAATCGGTCTAGCAGTTGTTGAGTTATAGAAAAAATTTATAATTATCTTTAAAATGACGTAAGTGCCGCGCGGTGGCCCTACACTTCGAACGTTACACACATTGGTTAAGTGCCATACTATATTAAAACATTTCGCCCAATCTGGCGCGTATAATCGATAACTTCCAAAAGGTAATAAGTAATTACTGTTACTTTGGCGTTTACAACCTTTTTATAGAGCTTGAAATCTTTCTCGTAATTTAAATCTTTCTCGTAATTTTCGTCTATTATGAAGGATGGGCAACTATGGAACCCTACACTGAGCGTGGTAGAGTTAATTTCTGAGGAAATACATACAAAGTTAATTATTTAGAATTCCCCTCTAGAATGTAATTATTTACCTCAATCACGCCACCGCCTTTGCTCCCCTGTTCCAGTGCTAGAAACGCTGGTGGCAAACCAATCGCTTTACCTGAAATGGACCATCTATGAGATTTTCCAGTCACACCTGCGACGCTCGTAGCGCTACGGCGTAGAGGCCAGCTACGACGAGCGTGCTATTTTATAAGAGCCCATACTTATATGCCCAACCTGTTAGACCCTTTATATGAATGTCTTACAAGTTGGATAGCTTCATTGTCCGATCCATAAATATATGTCATAATTGCAATTTCCCATAAGCTCTTTACTTCATAAACCGTATAGGGATTTTTATAATAATATTCCGTGATAGAAATCATAAGGTTAGGTTTGTTTTAAAATAATCTCGAAAAGTTTCAGCTTACTGAGAAAAATGGATTTATGGCATATTAAATTCAGGCAAAGGTTTTTTTAAAGTACTTCCTACTGCAGTACGTAACACTAAGGGTGTAGCCAGACAAGCGTAATTTGAGTCGCGTAATTTCGGTCGCGCCATACTCTGTCGTCGGTCGTGTGACGTGATCACGTGACATGAAGTATGGCGCAACGGAAATTACCTACGCTCGTCTGGCTTCACCCTAAACTCGTGACTCCGTGAGTTTTAGACCTCACGATAAATGGCTAAAATAGGTTGTTTTTTCTTACTTTTAAACCCTAATATCTCCGCCATAAAAAAAACCAAGAACAGACTTGACAAAAATTCTATATAATCATCGAACCTGCTTACATTGAGAAATGCTACCTTTAGCTGCCAAGCCAAGCTGAATCGCAGACGCTTCGCTCGATCGGTTAATTATGAGTTTGTTGTGCATTGATTTTGGTAGAATCGATCTATTATTTGCCTTGAATAAACACGCCAACACACGAAATCATACCTAAATCAAATAGCAAATCAGAAGTGGGATAAGCGGACATTTTATTGATGTTAGCGTTGTTCCGAGTTGTGGAAGCGAATTTGCAGTCTGAGTTAGTGGTAAGAGTAGGTATTATATAAAATAATGAATCGTCACAAATGGAATTACTAATAGTCATTTTGATGATGATATGAATTATTAGGCGGCAACCAATTTTAATATAGGTATATTATATAACAAATATCAAGTCCACTCCACATAAACCTAATTTCGTTCACTGACTATAAAAATAAACAAATAATCATTTAAGGCTAATAAGTATTTACGAGTATCTTGTTGGAAATAATAACTTAATTCAATAAACACTCATTTTATAATAAAAGTGCATACCTACATAAAATCGCGTATGAGTAATGAATTGTAAAAAATATATGCTTTGAGCGGGATTTTATTTTAATCCACGGGCCTACGGACGCTACTGAGCCAGACGGGTGAACTATACCTAGGTATTGTTCTATCAAAGTGAAGCTCAAAACATAAAATTTATTTTTTTCGCTTTAATGTAATCATTTAGTTTGCGCTAGCAGAGCAAATCCACTATAGGTATGAACAATATTGTTTTACTTACCCATCCAATCCAGCATAATAATTTCCAACTCTGTACAGGCCGGGCTGGCTGCCTGAAACAAACGACCGTGATGAATGGCCATCAATTTGATCAGATACTTTTGGCCGAAACTGCAGCGCCAGACCATAGCATTAAGTCGCACTTGTAAAGGTATTTAGCAGCACTCGTGAGCAATGAAAACGGGAAAAAATTGTGCAGGATCTTCAGCGGTCCGCTCGGTACTTTATGAAGGTTTCAATGGTTTGCTAATGATAGACATATCTATATATACTCCGTTCTTTTCGAATTTGTGCTAAACAAGGAGATAAACAGACGCAGTGCCGCAGGCAAGAGTACTTATATGCACTTATCAATGCTGCACAAAGTATGCACCCGTTGTCTTCACCTGAGAGTGTTCGAAACCGAGTAGGTATACCGATTTATTGGGTTTATTATGAATGATTAAGAATATAGCGAAAGATGAGCAAATACAAACCCTAACAGTTGCCTTTGCTGTATTCGGGTATAGTTAAATAGCTATGTACTCGTACCACCTCGTTCTTAAGTAAAATATTGGCGTGCCCATCTCATAACCATAAATCTGTTGACCTGTATATACTTACATACAATGTATGATTATTAGGTAAACTACTAGTTGATCGTACGTAATTTAATGATTCTCTTTTAAATTAAATAAGTATGGAAAATCATGCAAACTTCCCATGCAAGGTTTCCACACGTAGTGGTAGGGTTTGGATGAAAGTAGATACTTAGGTAGATATTTTCTTGAGATGAAAACCACCTGTGTATGCAAATTTATCTGCACGTACGCCGGATCTTACATATCTCTAGTTCAAATTATAATACTTATGAGATTTCAACTTAAATTATGAACCGAATCATTAATTCTTCATGGAATCATTTTGAAATATTGGATTGGATTACTTCCTTAATTATTCCATTTCGAGAATAAAGTTTCGAACATTCCCTTCGGAATGCTCCCCCGTATATAAGATAATGAGAAACTCGTGTAGATTAGGTACGTATATTGTATCATGATCATGATGCTAGATCTTGACCCCCTCCTAGTTCAAGCTCTACATTAGGTACTTACTAATGTATGTTATTTATTAAATAGATTTTGGTATTGAATATTACTTATACATTCATTGTTTTATGGTTGAAATAAAACTGTACTGAACCACGTTCGATCTAAGTATGGTATAACTCAAACTCTTATCTACTATGTGTTTAGGTATCCATGAAATACAATGTCAAAGTCACTTATTATTATGAATTATTCTCATTTAAACTTTGTTCAATTAGATATTTATTTATTTCAAAAAAAGCATGGTACACATTTTATAACAAATTTCGCCAAACACGAAGTTTATTGGCCAGTATTGCACTCACTTTATTACCATTTACTTTAGTACCATTAAAAACTTAACTAGAACGCCTTTTAACGAAAACGAATTAATATAGCCAGTTGTCATTTTTGTCACATTATTGCATAAAACAGGATACAACAGGGTTACACACTTGCCAAAGTAACCTGACTTCGACAAACGAACGGATTGCTGAAATCCTGACCAGTACCTCTAGCATAACTGTTACACGCGACTATTTCTCCCGCGACATAATTACCCAGCTCTTTCTGTGCAGCAATGAGAGAGAGTGACGGGTAGCGCTATGTCGCGCGACAAGATTCGCGAAGCATAGTTGTGCTTGACTAGCAGATAACACCCAGAAATCTCCCGCGACTTTCTCTTAGAGGGAGAAAAGTCCTAACGTTTTACTTCGAAAACTTGATAGCCTAGGTAAACTGAAATAGGACGAGTCAATCGCGTGCATCTGTAATACAGCTTTACTACATGTTGATGTATTCAATCTGCCGCGTGTCAATCGCAGAGAATGTCTTGAAACAATCACAAATTATTCATAATGTACGTTTACAGAACGATCGATACTCTTGTTGGTTGCTTCAGATCGATGCGTTGCACTTAGTGTCTATTCATATAGGACATATCTTGTCAAAAGAGCTTATTTTATGAATCTCTACCTCTGAATTGAACTTTAAGGTTTTGTGAACAAAATTCATTTTAAGAAACTGCGACGAGGAAATAAGGAGTTCGCAAAGGACAGTCGCATGTCGGCTGTATATACCTACTTACGCCGGTGACCGCGCGTCACAATGAGCTCGATTTTCAATCGATTTCAAAAAGGAGGAGGATTCCAATTCGCTTGTTTCTTTTTATGTTTCCGAAAATCCGTCTACGACTTGACTTCAAAAATTAATGAACTACTTAAGATTTATGTTTCTAGTTGCCATTAAATGATCATAGACGACAACGCAACTCAAAACACCATTCGTAAGTTTCTTGCTCTACTCAATAACGCGTAACGTTAGACGGGTTAGGTTCGTAAGGACTAGATTACATAACGACTCTATAAGCAAAACGTCTTAGTTGCATAAGGTCTTGGTAGCTAAATTTCTAATTGTACAAACGTCTTAATAGTAGAATGGCCGGGTTTAAGATTGGACTTAGTTCTATTACGTCTTGTTTGTATAACGCCCTAATATCAAAATGTTGTAATAGCAAAACGACCAGGTAGGCATATCGTCAAACATTAATAACGTCTAAATGGCATAACGACTAGATGGTTGAATGACAAGAAAAACTCAAACGTAGTTTGTGAAGGAACTCTTTGATAAAGAAACTTCAAAGTCGAGTTGAAGCCGATATGCAATCATGACGTTTTGCTACCAAGACCATATGCTATCCAGACACTTTTCCTTATGCGTCGTTTTACAATCAAGACTTATTAATAACTTGGACGTAAACTCTATTAGTCATTTTGCAACTTCGGGCGTTATGCTATAGTTGTCGATCGAACAACTAAGACATTCTATTCACTAGGGCATTCTGCAAAAAAGACATTGTGCTTACCAAGACCTTATGCAACTAAGACGTTTTGCTTATAGAGTCGTTATGCAATCTAGTCCTTACGAACCTAACCCCGTTAGACATTCTCTGATGTAGGTACAGGTGGCCAAAAAATAAGTGCACAGCTTTCGCGGTGCAAACTGCAAAATACTACCGGAAGCTCCGTACTATTTTTATGCAGTGCATTGTATATTTTTATCTGTAAACTTGACACTGAAAATTTAATTGGTTAATTATTTCATATAAGTAATATAGCGTGATTCGTTTATTTTTTGCTATTGGTATTCCGCAAAGTGAGTTCTGTACCGTGGCCATTAGTTGCCATCTTATACAATTAATAAGACGAAGGGAAGAAGAATACCTACACTGCTGCAAATCACAAATTCACTGATTACCTATGTGTACTTTACCTTGAACATAAAAATTTATGGAACACTGCTATAAATCACAGTGTAGGAGAGACAGCTACAATACATGTTGATTACGCGTAAGGCGCGCAAGGTACAATGCAATTACATACCATAATACACTGATTAGATGTTCAAGAAACAATGTGTTCATACCTATTCCGAGCAATATGGCTATAGTCACAGATAAGACGAAGAGGATGTGCTTAATTAAAATTCAATCTTTTGTTGCGCTTAATTAAAATTAAACCACATGCCATGCTCATTTGAAAATGCCTGATATTTTAATACACGAAGGCATCCATTCCTTAGGAGACATTAAAGACATTATCTTTAATTAGCAAAAGTGAAATGTAGATTACAGTAATTTAATAAGTACTTTGTTTATTTAAAAGATGCACGAGTTGCCTTGTGTCGATATATTGCATATATATGTTTTAGATAGTGAATTTTCGTTTTCTTTTTCGTCATTTTTCGGCTAAAAATCATGATTCGGCCGTAGTTTCGTTTTCTGCCATAACTCAGCCGAAATAAATCATAGGTCCGTACATTGTCATGCGTCTTTCAGCCTACTTGCGCCATAGCTCGACAATATCAGGTGACGTTCGGCCTATACTTACTCTTTCTCTCCATATGTGAAAAAAAAACGAGCTCCACGCAGGGTTTCGGATAAAGCACTGAATGTTATTCGAACGAAAAGATAAACTGGATTGAGGGACTTAATTTAACTTTGCCGCGAGTAGACTATTGTCTCCATAAATCGACAGGTCGTGTTTAGTCTACCAGCTGTCAATAAGTTTGTAATTTAATTACCGTTTTTTTTTGTGCTAAGTGCATGATATGATTGTTTCCTGCCAAATGTCATGATCCTAGGTCAACGGAGAGTACCCTATAGGTTTTGATTTCCTTGTGAGCGTCATAATATGCAGCGTAAATGGAACATAAAATACCTACTCGTATCTTTTGATTCCATTAGGGTTAGGAGATATCTCGTCATTGCTTATTCTGTTGATAAGATACGCTAAGTTGTTTTATTAAAATTGAGCGCGTCTCACCAATAAACGTTACAGTTTGGCGAGAAATTACTTAAATTTGTATTTTATGTATGTTTTTTGTAGGTAAATAAAAAAAAAATATATATATGTGTGATAATTTGTTCCAAGGGGTTACAACATCAAAACCTTATTTCCGTTTTTGGACTACGGAAGCCCTAAAAACAAGTAAGATTTCATAAATTTATGAAACATATAATGTCTCATTTTTTTAATGTGGGTACACCACTATTTTGTATTCATCGTTTAAGTAAGATTTCAGTTTCAGTGAAGAGCGCAGCGGAATTATAATAGGGTAAGGTTTTTTTAAGACTATTGAATTATATTTTTTCCGATAGTCCTTGCCCTTTAGTCCGATAGTTCTACGAACTGCAGATCTTTTATTATTTATATGTTTAGAAATTGTCGACTTGACGTTTGACATTTTACAAGCTTTTATTTACTTTCACTTGTCCCGTTGTCTGTAATGGAATTTTGCAAGTTAAAGTTTACCCACTTCCCGGTTTCCGATTGAGCTGAAATTTTGCACATGCAAATCGCGTGACAATGCCATATTATGATTATGATTCTTCTTGATGAGTACTTTGTCTTCAGATAGTTTCCAGGGACTGATGATGGAGCCGGAAGGTGGCCCTAGGAACGGAAGCCTGTAATAGTGCAAATTTACCGAGTTTGGGCCTTTTAGAATCGTATCAGTATTGATGGATGTTCAAGGAAAAGTACAGTCAGCTATAAAAACTTGTCACAAAAATGAAAATTTTGGCAAAAACTTATATTGGCTGTATAGCTCTGCCTTTTGCCTTTTGCACGGACTATTGGAAAAAACCGGCCAAGTGCGAGTCGGACTCGCGCACCGAGGGTTCCGTACAAACACTTTCCATCCCTAAGTGGTTAAGTTAAGTTTGCACCTGGTATGTATAGCGCCCCATATAAATTAGGTGCAAAGTTAGGTATTAAAAAAAAAATTTATGGTTTTCGTAATTATTCCTTTATCTATGCTATAAGACGTTGCTTCGTACCAAATTTCAAGATTCTGAGTTCACGGGAAGCACCCTGTAGGTTTTGATTCCCTTGCAAGTGTCGAAAATTTGCGGCATAAACGGCTGTAAAGGTATTAAAAAAAAAATTATGGTTTTCGTAATTATTCCTTTATCTATGCTATAAGACGTTGCTTCGTACCAAATTTCAAGATTCTGAGTTCACGGGACGCACCCTGTATGTTTTGATTCCCTTGCAAGTGTCGAAAATTTGCGGCATAAACGGCTGTATCTTTTGATTGCGTTGGCTTAGAAGTTTGATTTTTTCACAGCTTCAAGAGACAGTAGACCTGAGTAATTGATATAAATTTCAGCTGCATACCTCCACGCGTTCCTGAGAAAAAGGGTCTTGACAGACGGACGGACAGACGGACAACAAAGTGATCCTATAAGGGTTCCGTTTTTTCCTTTTGAGGTACGGAACCCTAATAAAAATATACTCGTAATTTAGTAGTCTTCAAGAAACTTTACATACCCTATTGTTTTTTATTCCTAATTGAACGTATTCCAATTTCAGATATTGAAAATTAAGTTTAGCGAACCTATACCGTTTGATGTGCTTATTTGTCTCCCTCAGCGAGTGAATTTTGTACAGGCTTCTAGCGTTTTTGCATACAACCGAATTCAGTCGCCGTTTCTCTCAAGTCGAAACGCTCAGCTGTTCACTTAGTGCCAAGAGTCCACGACTTCAAATCACCTCTACCATGAGTTGCTTTCGAAAAGTCTCGAAACGCTCACTACGCTCGCTTGCGAGGAAACGCACTTCGAATAGAGTTACTCCTACACACGTAAATTGCGGTAGTGTGAGTGTATGAGACACTCGCCAACGTTTGTTCTAACTTCACACCGAATCAATCTGTCTCTTTCTAACTAAACTTAAAAGAATGAGGAAGATTCATATCGGCCAAAATAAAACATGGCGGATTTACGGTAGCGAGTATCGTTTACGTGACGTGACAATGTCGGCACCATGAGATTCAAATTTGACAGGTTCACCTCGAAACTATCGAAAATTACGCTCACGACTGTAGTTTAAAACTCTCACTGCCAAATCGAAGGGTGAAATCATATTAGATTTTTTGTTTTATAATGTTTTTCAATTATTAGTGATCCAAATAATGTCTGCAAGACATTTTTAGAGTAAAATATGTCAGCGAAGCCTATAATAATATGCAGAATAACCACGCTGCAAGTTATGTACAAAGTGTAAAATCCGCTATGTGAAAAGTGAATGTTTTTGTGAAAGATGTGCCCCGAACACAATGTCACTCGAAAGTAAAGGCGAAATTTCGGCTTGAGGATGCAAGCATACAGTTGCTTTTTGGATGTGGGTCCGTCGTCGGTGCTAGGAGCCTTCATGCACTTCTATACAGTGCTACTGGAAAAGGTTTACTCTGTCTACAGTGACAGCTGTGAAAGTAAAGGGATTACTCAGAAAAACATTAAAACAGTACAGACTAATCTGCATTATATATTATTATTATTATGAATTCATTTCAGAAGCAAAAATGAGGACAATTGACAACTGCGAATTGAATCAACATGATTACAAACATACTGGTATTATGCAATATTGATTGCACTGCTTTATCATTGATAAACAAAAATAAGCCAAAGTAGTGTTAAAAGAAGTTTATTCAGTCTTTTTGCTAGTGTGCAAAAGACATTTGTATTTTGAACACAATGATTGTGATTCTCTGTGATGCATGTAAATTTTTAATATGTATACTTTACTCTTGTTAATATGGTTTGGATTTGAGTGTATTGAGTGTGACTGCACAAACATTGGTGCGGTGCTCTTAAAACAAAAAAAGCCCTCCGATTTCTTATGGGGTGTCCACATGTACCTGTTACTCACAGATCCATGTTTGTAGAACACAAAATTATGACTTGCTTGTGTGTATTTTAAAATAAAGAACAACAAAAAGTCTCTAGACAAAACACATACAAACTCCTAAGAAATAAAAATGAATTTTTAGTACCCAAGAGTAATTTTAAATATTTTGACAAATCTTTAAGCAGTACTGCAATTAGAGCTTATAATAAATTGGACATTAGTATTAAGGAATGTAGTAGCTACAGAATATTTGAACGAAAATTAAGAGATTATTTTACAAGTAGACCATTCTATTCTATTTTGCAAATAAATATTTCTTTCTTTCTTTCTTTCTATTCCATTAAGGAAATTTATGCTAGAGCGCTAGATTATTTTTAAATAAGTATACAATATCATTATTTTAATTTTTATTTAATTTTCATTCAAATACGACATGTGTATAATTAAATTTATTTTGTTATCAATAATGAATTGATTTTACTTGGCATTGTGTTTATTTTAATTGAGCATTTTTTTACTTTTACTTCTATTTTATACTTGTATTTGCACGCATTTAAGTATGTTTTATTGCAAATAAATGATTGATTGATTGTTATCTTAAATTTTATATGTTTAGAGGCCTTATACATTATTAAATGTGCAATTTTTCATATAACAAATATATTGATAATTTCAACCAACTATTTAAAGTCAATAATACTTTTCCCTGAGTTCTAGATAGTAACAAAGCTATTTCACATTTTTATTGTGTAAAGTCGAATATAAGTTGAAAACACCACTTTGCTATATAAATTTTGTCAATCTTGAGTACTTTTTGGGAAAAAATTATCAATGAAAAATTCAAACTGTATGTTTCAAATATATCAGTTCTAACTAAGTAATAACATCAATATATTAAGAAACATGTTTGATCATAGCAAAGCAAAAGCCTTAAATAGAGGGCAAAATCAAATCTGATTTTAATTGTTTTACCTCGCTGTAGTGAGTAGATTTCTTCACTCGCTCAGCTTTCAATTTCAACACTAATAACAACTTTTCAGGCTTGCATGTCAATAACTATTACTCATTAAGTCCATGTCTTTTAATTTTTTATAATGAACCTTTTGAACGCCAAGCTGTGAAACTATTTAACGTGCCACTGAAGTCACAACAAAACATAAAGAAGTGCTCCAAAAGTAGTTGTAGCCTTTTTAATCACAAAGTTTTTGATTGAAATTTGGACGACTGTGGCGTCAGTGGCACGACTTGTAATTGGCAGCCACAGCCATCTTTCACAGGCTATATATGAAATTTGTATGTACAGTCGCCATCAGATATATCGCAGCATACAAGGCGTTCATAAATATGTGAACATGTACTGTAACACCCAGTCAATAAGGGTTGTGTTCACATATTTATGAACGCCTTATATGTTGCGATATAACTGATGGCGACTGTACCTAGTTTGCCGAAATGTAAGTTTGGCAGAGAAAATTTGTTTTTTCACAGCTAACCAGAACGGTACGGTACTGGAAAGTTGCCATAGGTAGCCAACACGTCAGGAAGACTCAAATAAAGAATATACATGATATAATCCGTTTAAACTGTTTTATTCATATAATTCCATGTCATTAATTTTTTTTATTACATTTTTAGTATGTAAGCACATGTTAATAGAAACGCTTCTAATAAACGTTGTTCTTTACAACTCAAAAAAATTAAAATATTTTTTTAAATCTCTACCAACAGGATGTTATACATTACATTCAGTAATCAATTACTTAATCAAACATATACTTAAATGGTTTATATAGGTCACTATAAAATTATACTAAACAACAAAGGTTTCTTTTCAATTAAATGCACAGTCTTTTTGAGTCACTGGAACTGTTCCAAATTCTCATTGTTATCTGAAACATTACTGTCAGAGTCAGTAACCCTTAATGATGAAGAAGCTATAACAGGCGACGAATGACCCTTTCAAAACAAGACATATCACTATGTGATTTTTCAATTTTCATCATTAATCATTTTTCTCAGCCATTTTGACAACTCCTGACTTGGATCTTTTTGGATGGCATAGAAAAATCTTAAAAAGTGATGTGTGTAGTGTAACGACAAGTGGTAGTTGCTTTCATTAGCGTTGTGGTAATACTTAGTAGGTTTTGGTATATTGTCTGCACGGCCTTGGTTCTATAATACACATTCTCTTTTGTTCTTACTCGAACAGTCTTCTGCAGGTATTAGAGGATTTTTGATAAATTACTTTTCATCTTGAGTTTTTGGCAATTCTGAAAAAATAAATATTCAAGATAAGTAACATAATTTAAGTGTATACATAAAAATTATAATTATATTATTAGATTTTTGTAAAATTAGATATCATACCTGGAGGCTCAATTATTTATAGCACCATTCTGTGACAAGGACAATTCTTTGCTTTTATAAGGAACACTTCTCGATGAGATCCAGTATCAGGCAGCCGCCTCTTGCAATCATCTTGACGGTGAAATTAACTTGGAACAGCCTCATCTGTTAGAAATATCTTCTGACTAATGCTTTTTTTGTACTTCATGTAGTTAGTTGTGTCATTTTCCATCTGAAATTTAACATAACTGATATACCAACTATCTTATACCATATTCTAATATTATATATATAACGAAACAGCACATAAAATTATAAAGAACATAGATAAGCTAAACAACATAATATAAAAATGTTTGTAATTCCCGAGTGACGTGTTGTAAACAATATAGGGTTTAAAAAATCTAAGGCCACATCCAATAGGTTAGGAATTAAAGATGTTATTTTGTTTTAAGTATACTGACAGTTCTATCCACTAGCTCGTACGTAAAAAAATAATTGTTACTTACATCTAAGTGATCTTCACACATAAATACATTAATGTGATAGAATGGCATTCGCATCTCCCCGTAGCCACATTTTTCGTCTTTTGCGTTTCGTCGGTAAGAAACAAACAGTTTCTGTGGACTATTTATAGATGTATTTGTACATTGTGGCATTACACACCAAACAAACACTGCCTTTACACCATTGTATCCAATTTTTTTGAATAAAGTCGATGAATCTCACTTTTCTATTTACGTTTTATGTTCATTTTCATTGCATGGATATGGATGTGACGTCACGCTAGTCACGCATGTCAAGATTGTGAATGTCAAAGTAACTGGCGCGCGGCGCCATTAAACGCGTTCGAGACCTTCCGATCCGATCCGATTTATCGGAAAAAAAGTCCTAACAATAATTGCACTACACATTATCCGATTTCTTCCGATAAATCGGACAATTGCACTACACATTTTCCAATGGCTTCCGATCCGATTAAAACCCGCTCCAGACCTTCCTATCCGATCCGATTTATCGGAAGCAATCGAATAATGTGTACATAGTGCAATAGGCTAGTAGACCCAGTTTTGAAGTGTATTTGAAATGGTTAATAATGATCTTACTATACTGCGATTTCTAATTCAAGACCAAAAAAACTACCACAAGGTTGCCACTACAATAAAATATTTTTACAATAGTAAATTTCTTTATACATTTTAAACACGCTAAGATAATTTATTTCTTGGTTACTTTAACTCTATGTTTCAACAAAATAACTAGAAATATTTATTATTACATAATTACGAGAGGAGATTATAAAAACTTAAACATCGCAGATTTTTGGTACAAAATCTGGTATTGTACTTGTAACATTGTCCATTTGGTGCAAGCCAAGAATCAAACTCAGATGTCATTTAAATGTTGTCAATTTTGACAGTGACGAATCTGTCGTAGTTTTTTTGGTCTTGAATTAGGAATCCGAGTTTAGCTCTAAAAAAATGTCTCGTATTTTTGTGAAAACTTGAAAGCTAAATTGTATCAATTGAAAATTAGAAATTTCATGAACAGTCATAAATGACGTCGCCATTTTTGCCTTTTGCTAATCTGTGGCGTGACGTAAAATTACCTGTAAATATTTGAAATTCGACCGTCGTATAGTGCCATTCCACTCACTACTTATAATATACTTTGACAGGAGATCGAGAGGGACGGCAGCGGCACTATTCGAAGTCGTCAAAGTAGACTTTCAGTTCTCTTTACAGGACCGATGACGTCACTATCATAAGCGAAAATGGCGGACAGCGTTTTAAGCATTTCAAAATACAGATTAAAAATCATATTTTCAAATTCAATTTTTTCAGCCATCTTTCACTTTTATGAATTGAAAAATATATATTTAGGTTTCCTTTGCTAAATAACGTTAGTTTATTACAATTTGACATGAGCCAACTAGCTTATTGTCCGATTTATCGGAAGAAATCAGAACCCATTCCAGACCTTCCGATCCGATCCAATTTATCGGAAGAAATGTCCTAAAACCCGCTCCAGACCTTCCGACCCGATCCGATTTATCGTAAGAAATATGTCCTAACAATTGCACTACACATTATCCGATTTCTTCCGATAAATCGGACAATTGCACTACACATTGTCCGATTCCGATAAATCGGATCGGATCGGAAGGTCTGGAGCGGGTTTAACAATTGCACTACACATTATCCGATTTGTTCCGATAAATCGGATCGGATCGGAAGGTCTGGAACGGGTCAATAGAGCTCTTGTTACTTAGTAGAAACCTACGACTGTATCTGTGTCTCTGCAAAGCACGTCAATTTTCCGCAAGAAAAAACGAGACGACAGATACTTTGTGGTGACCATTTTTGTCAACGCGTCGACTACAAAGAAAAAACCCATGAGTCAAAGTTTTGTTGTTAGTGACGCCCAAATAGATTTATCGATACGACATCGATAGGACTACTATTATATTATATCACTACGTCTTTAAAACCACGGCGGTTTTTTAAATAGATAGAGTGACTCAAGAGGAAGGTTTATTACATAGATTTTGGAAGTTAGGGCGTTGAAGACCTCACACCGTTCAAGCCTAAACGTCAGAAAGGCCTCTGTCTGTCCAAAAAGCCATTCGGTCAAAATTTTTATGCTACCATACTTTATAGTAGGGGAGTAAGCAGATGATAATGACATCACTGACGATCATTTACAATTTTTTTCGCATTAACTCGCTATGCTTTGACTTAAATCTTTATTGAATCTTCCGCAAAGACAGCATTCCATAAGCTTGGAATCCTTTTCAAGGTGAGGCTGAATTGAATCGCAAAACTTAATCTTGCTCTGTTTTTTTATCTTTGCACTAAGAAAATTGTAATAAAATCCAAGTGAACCAAAGCGATAACAATAAAAATACATACAAAACCAGTGTATTTATTTTAATATTATATTCTATATTCCAGGATTAAAGTTAAAGCATAAGAAGTTATTTTTATGGATAAATCAATCCATTGACATTCATTGTCAAAATTTTATATTTGTAAAGGTGAAAATTAATATAGACATCGAGAGAGTATTGCATCGTGTACACTTGAATTTATTTTTCTGTAAGTATGTGAAGAAATGCAAGAAAATACATCAAATAACCGATATCTACGACAACTATGCATGCATAGAGCTGTAGTCTTCAACACGGATAATGAAAAAAATTAACTGTCAATAATGTTAAGCTCAACCTCATAACTTTTATTTTAATAAGACACTAGACTAAAGTAACCTTTCCATTGTGTCACAGTGATTACGTCCTTTTTCTAAGCGCAATAGAGAAAAGTAATAAAATTGTAGTCTTAAAAATATGAAGTGTTGTCAATTTATTTGCAACTATAATAAAATTATAATGATAGTTTTTTCGATATCGATAAATCTATTTGGGCGTCGCTTACAACAAAAAAAAGACATGTGCTGAACACGTCCTTGAATTTGACGTGTTGACAAATATACTGTCGTCTCGTTTTATCTTGCGGAAACTTGTCGTGCTACACAGAGATAGCAATAAGATCGTAGGTTTCGACTTAATAACACGAACTCTATTGATATTTCCTTACTCTAAGGGCTAACATTATTCTTACTCAGCCATGTCAATATAGTTAGAAAGAGACGGATTCATTTGATGTGAAGTTAGGTGTATTTGCGTGACGTATTTTCTACACGCACTTTCGAATCGA
This sequence comes from Apotomis betuletana, assembly GCA_932273695.1. Lineage (NCBI taxonomy): Eukaryota > Metazoa > Arthropoda > Insecta > Lepidoptera > Tortricidae > Apotomis > Apotomis betuletana. The sequence continues at coordinate 11,534,345 of OW026305.1, read as the reverse complement.
GTTAACGTTAGCGTGGAAATACAACTTATGGTGCCGACCGCTTCTGGTAGTTCTATAAGTATCCGCTAGAGGCGCCATACAAGTTTTCCATACAAATCCGTCACGCATTCGCAAGCGAGGACGGTATTTGTAAACTCATGGTAGAGCTACAGATCTAGATGTATAGGATTGATTGCGTGTAGTTTCCCATGCTATATAATCTGTACAGTCGCGTGCGTCACAAAATATGTACACGTTTCGGTACTTATAATAAAAACAAAATTGTAGGTACACATAATTATATTCAGGAATGTTGCAATTTCTCAGTATTTATTGCTGAATACGCGTGTAGATAATTTAGTGTATAATTTAGTTACCTTCCTATTTCATTTTGGCGTGGAAACTGTTAAATAATTGTAATTATTCTTATCTAGATGCTTATGCCTGTGATCTGAGAAGCGGAACGTTGGCTAAAACGCTGGTTGGGATGGACTCGCTTATCAAAGAGAATGTCAAATGCAGCTTCATGAACACCTGAAAGGTTAGATCACATTAAGTGATTCAATCATTCCGTTCGTCAGTTCAAATTTGGGAATATCATTATTTTCATTAAATAATATTTGAAAATGTTGCATAAGTTAAGGCACATCGGATTGATACGAACAATCCCAGCGAAAAAACGCAAATTATTTCAACATACTCGTACTAAAGGAGTTAATTTGAAAAGTTATAACTAGGTATTCTAAAGTGCCAAAAAACTTGATTCTTGTACAAATTATTTATATTTATTAAAAATATAATCATTTATTTCATTGATTTGCAAGTATTCTACCTCATAAGTGAGTTAAAATCTACATAAGTTTTTATGCGATTTCGTTATGAAATATGTCATCATAATCATTTGACTGCGCTAACATTGCTAAGGCTTCGGATTACGCCAACCGCAGACGACGTGCGTTGGTAGCATCGCAATCAAAACCGTGTGACCCTTAATACTTGCAATTTTTACTTGAAATTTAACATGATTTTATTTTGAGTAGGTATCTACTAGCCCAATGCAGATGCCAAGCCGAACACGGACGATGCCATCCGAAAAAAACTATATTTGTGAACTGGTCATTAACCCCTCGTATGCGGCAACCAATTCAGAATTTGACACCCCGGTGCGGCCGCGTTACGTCATTGTATGCTGCCCGCTAGAACGTATCCGTGCTTAGGCAGTTCATGAACTGGCACGGATACGCGTCTAAGCATACGGCGAGGGGTTAAGTGTTGCATGTGTTTAGTGTTTATTGTAAGTATACGTTATCGCAACCACAGACTTTAAATTATTTATTAATTTTATAAAAATGTACCACGTTACGTCTTTGGAACGAAAAATCTTTCAGCCTCCAATCGGTTCTACGAGCAATGTGCCTCGCCCATTTCCGCGGAAGAATACTTAACTATGGAAGACCTCTTCGTGACAAGGGGATTCACTCATCACGGATATTGTGTTGACTTGGTCTTAAGTTAGGTACGTATAATCACGTCACGGATATTGCGTTGACTTGGTCTTAAGTTAGGTACGTATAATCATTTAAATGTATTGTCTATGGACACTGGCTCGGCCACGTGATCCGGTTGGGGGATGATCATGGTGTCAGGAGAGCATATCTGGGTCCACCGACTGGATGACGACCCGGCCGCCCCAGATATCGCTGGACTGGAGAGATGCAGTGGAGGCGGATCTGGCGGAGTTGAACGCTAGAAACAGCACTAAATCGTCAGGGGTGGCGAAATCTCTTATCGCAGGCCAAGACTCACTTTGGGTCACTAAGTCATCGGAGTAAGTAAGTACCGTAAAACTACCCAACTATATAGTCCAGTCCACAAAACTGTGTTCCAATTTAATCCAAAAAGTACTCTTTAATAATATATGGCAATTATAACGAATAAACTCTAAAGTGAACAACATAATTAAACAAACTTAAACAAAAATGTATAAAATCAATGAGAGAATATGGATATTGATAAAAATAAACAAGTTTTGCTTTGGACCATAGTTGGATGATTGGACTATAGTTGGGTAGTTTTACGGTACGTAAGTCTATGGAATGACAGCTGTCGGCGCCAGTTTAAACGTTAGGTTAATCGGTCCCTTAAATTTACCGATACATAACATGCCCTTAGTTTTTTTTACTCCATCCACCGTAGTAATTTGTACGCTCTGCGTGATCCTTAAGTTCTTAACTTAGTTATTTATTTACTGCACTTAATGAACCAATGATAGGAAGTCTTTAGCCGCCCTCGGCCAAGCGTCACTTTGGCCTTTCGATCAATCACTGTACGGCAATAAAAGTCAACATTTCCTTGGAATTCGAAGCATCTAACTGACGTGCACGATACAAATGAATGCTTAGCGTACAAATATGTACTCGTACATATGAAGGGCTAAGGGAAAGAATTGGCTAACTCACATTGGCAAAATTTTACAGCACAGGCAATCGCCTCGTATAATTTTTGGAAGACCATTAATTTTTAGGGTTCCGTAATCAACTAGGAACCCTTATAGTTTCGCCATGTCCGTCTGTCCCTCCGCGGCTTAGCTCCGTGATCATTAGTACTAGAAAGCTGAAATTTGGTATGAGTATGTGTATGTATCACGCCGACAAAACAGAAAAAAAAAACTAAAAAAAATAAATTTTTCGGGTACCTCCCGTACACCGTAAAGTGGGGGTGATTTTTTGTTTTCGTTCCAACACTAATGTGTGGGGCGTCGTTGAATAGGTCTTTTAAAAATAATAGGGGTCTCTGAACATAATTTTAACATTGGAAATGTTTTTTCGATCGCGTTGGTAGGGGACCGTTTTCAGCGAAAGTGCGGCATCGCTCTGGCGTCGTCAATTTTGGGGCTACGCGGGTCAATGTGGTATCAAAAGACGTGTCTTGACGAGATCTACAAGATAGTGTAAAAAAAAGTTGAAAAAGTCAAAAACTTTTTCGAAAAAGAACAAAAATGTCGAAAAATTACGTGATTATTTTGCGACTTCTCAACTTAAATCGAAATTAAAAAAAGCACTCGGGGTATTGATTTGGGCTATAGTTTGCAAAAAACTTTAATATCTGACTGAAACTTTACTATCTGTAATGGAGTTGGAGAAAGCTTTACCTTTATGTGGCGGAGTTTTCGCGGCGTGCGCGCGTGCGGCGCGCGCGTATACTAATGAGTTTCGTGTACTAGTAAGTTTAATATTTTTTTAGTTAAGTTGTAAACCTTGACGTTTTTAGATGTTTGTAATAAAGTAAGAAAAAAAAATATATAATGTATACAATAAAATACATTTATGTAATTTTTTTTTATTTCTTTGGTTCTCTATTTGCTATACAATCTACTACCTATGTATCATACAATCTCGTGCCCTTCTAGTACTTTGAAAATGAATCGTATAAATTAAACAAATAGTACATTACATCAGAGGCCGGGAAAATGAGTAGGTATATACGGCCGAGCGAGCGTGCGAGCGAGGCCGGATAGTGATACGAGGCCGGGAATCCGTTTTCACGACGTGGCATGTAGGTATAGTGCTTTTCTCAAACATACAATGAAATAAAAAAATATACTTCAAAGAACAACATTTTATTAATTGACAAATAGGACATTTTAGTCTAACAACCAACTGCAACCTTTAAAAACAAAACCTGCTTTTTGTCAAACCAGCCAGCTGTGTGAATGACCTTGTTGTTGAAACCAAAAAAAGTTACTTTGCAGGCCTAGGCCTGAAAAGCAGTATGAAATCCCTTTACAGTCCCCTCGAGTTGTTGCGCCCAAAAAGCGATACTTCCGAGCCTATTATAAGGAACGTAAAGACAATATTTCATTGCATGTTTGAGATAACAAAATTTACTCTGCCTACTACGTGGCGATGGCGTGATGAAGCAAATATTAATTTTCAACTTATTTTATTATTACTGTGTCTGTGACACGTGCGACAGGCTCTGTACCACCCTTTTCATAGTCAATTTTTTGTATTATTGCTCGTAAGCGGCACTATCTACTCACTTTCTTCGAATTTTGAGTTGAACTCTATTTATATAATAAAATAAAAGCGTTGACAGGTAGCCGTAGTTACAAAAAGCAATTGAGTGGCTATAAACAATGAAGTCCTATTTTTTTCATGGTCTCAACTTATTTTAACAATATAATTACTATTGCTTCATGACTCCACTATCCTTTATCTTATTTTATACGTAGAGAACGAGAACTTACCTATAGACTGTTTTTTTCATTTGTTACAAGATAAATTGTTTGACACATGAAGTAGAAAGTTCCTTCTAACTAAAAAAATATGATTATTATTTCTATACTTCGTCTTCTCGAACGTAGGAATAGCGTGGCTTGGGTAATGCTGATGATTCCACATCTGGCGGACGAAAGCGTGTGTGCAAAAGGCGAAAAAAAGGCTGAGCTTTGTTAAAGGGCGTAGTCCGTTTATAAAAAACTAGCTGTTGCCCGCGACTTCGTCCGCGTGGAACCTTTATCTTGAAAATTTTACATCTTTATTATTTTCAGATCTAAGTAATGTTGAAATTGCTTAACGTGCTTTTTTTGCAATTGTTTACGAAATAGTAACGAACCCTTCGTACGCGAGTCCGACTCGCTCTTGGCCTTTTTATTCGGCTAATTTGCTCTTATTACGCGGTATCATTATAAAATCAGGTACATCTACGAACGAATAGCTTTACTAAATTCGATGAGTATAAGAACGACGTTTATAAATTCTTTGATTCAAATAATAATGCCTTTACACAAAGTTTCAAGTACCGCACTCAAAAAAATGTTTGATCTACATACAAATTTTCAACCCCTTTTTCACCACCTTCAGGGCTTAATTTTCAAAAACGCTGTAATGAGTTTTCTTATCTTTTAATAAAATTACCTTTTTACAAAGTTTCTTATTCCTAACTTAAAATACAATTTATACCCGATACAACCTTTCATCCTCTTTTTAACCCCCTTAGGGGTAGAATTTTCAAAAACGCTGAAATATTTTTTCTTGTATTCTAATTATATGCCTTTATACAAAGTTTCAAATCCCGCACTCAAAAAAAAAATTGATCTTTATACAAACTTTCAACCCCTTTTTAACCCCCTCAGGGGTAGAATTTTCGAAAACGCTTAAATTCCTTTTCTTGTATTTTAATTAAATGCCTGTAAACAAAGTTTAAAAACCCGCAATTAAAAAAAAATTTGATCTTCATACTACTTTTCAACCCCTTTTTCACCACCTTCTGGGCTGAATTTTCAAAAACGCTGAAATAATTTTTCTTGTATTTTTATAATATGCTTTTATATAAAGTTTCAAGTCCCGCACTCAAAAAAATGTTTGATCTTCATACAAACTTTCAACCCCTTTTTCACCACCTTCGGGGCTGAATTTTCAAAAACGCTGAAATTATTTTTCTTGTATTTTTATAATATGCTTTTATATAAAGTTTCAAGTCCCGCACTCAAAAAAATGTTTGATCTTCATACAAACTTTCAACCCCTTTTTCACCACCTTCGGGGCTGAATTTTCAAAAACGCTGAAATGACTAAGAAACTTTTTTATTAATATGCTTTTATATAAAGTTTCAAATCCCGCACTATAAATTTTTTTTTGATCTTTATACAAACTTTCAACCCCTTTTTAACCCCCTCAGGGGTAGAATTTTCGAAAACGCTTAAATTCCTTTTCTTGTATTTTAATTAAATGCCTGTAAACAAAGTTTAAAAACCCGCAATAAAAAAAAAATTTGATTTTCATACTAATTTTCAACCCCTTTTTCACCACCTTCTGGGCTTAATTTTCAAAAACGCTGAAATTACTTTTCTTGTATTTTTATAATATGCTTTTATGTAAAGTTTCAAGTCCCGCACTCATAAAAGTTTTTGATCGTCATACATACTTTCAACCCCTTTTTAACCCTTTTAGGGGATGAATTTTTGAAAACGCTGAAATTACTTTTCTTGTATTCTAATAGTATGCTTTTATACAAAGATTCAAGTACCGCACTCAAAAAAATATTTGATCTCCATACAAACTTTCAACCCCTATTTTACCACCTTGGGGGATGAATTTTCAAAATCGCTGAAATTACTTTTCTTCCATTTTATTTTGATACCTTTTTACGAAGTTTCAAGTTCCTAGCTTAAAATTAAATTTGAACCCCAAGACAAACTTTCATCCCCTTTTTAACCCCCTTAGAGGTTGAATTTTTAATAACAATCAATTAATGTAATTTTTTTATCCTTATATATGCCTTTATAAGAAGTTTCAAAAAATTTGTAATGGATTTAAACTTTCAACCCCTTTTTAACCCTTTTAGGGGATGAATTTTTGAAAACGCTGAAATTACTTTTCTTGTATTCTAATAGTATGCCTTTATACAAAGATTCAAGTCCCGCACTCAAAAAAATATTTGATCTCCATACAAACTTTCAACCCCTATTTTACCACCTTGGGGGATGAATTTTCAAAATCGCTGAAATTACTTTTCTTCCATTTTATTTTGATACCTTTTTACGAAGTTTCAAGTTCCTAGCTTAAAATTAAATTTGAACCCCAAGACAAACTTTCATCCCCTTTTTAACCCCCTTAGAGGTTGAATTTTTAATAACAATCAATTAATGTAATTTTTTTATCCTTATATATGCCTTTATAAGAAGTTTCAAAAAATTTGTAATGGATTTAAACTTTCAACCCCTTTTTAACCCTTTTAGGGGATGAATTTTTGAAAACGCTGAAATTACTTTTCTTGTATTCTAATAGTATGCCTTTATACAAAGATTCAAGTCCCGCACTCAAAAAAATATTTGATCTCCATACAAACTTTCAACCCCTATTTTACCACCTTGGGGGATGAATTTTCAAAATCGCTGAAATTACTTTTCTTCCATTTTATTTTGATACCTTTTTACGAAGTTTCAAGTTCCTAGCTTAAAAAAAAACTTGTACCCCATACAACCTTTCATCCCCTTTTTAACCCCCTTAGGGGTTGAATTTTTCAAAATCGCTTCTTATCTCTTGTACACTTTATAAATGCAACCTACTGTGCAAATTTCAACTCTCTAGCATTTGTAGTTTCGGCTCTGCGTTGATGAGTCAGTCAGTCAGTCAGGACACTTGCATTTATATATATAGATAACGGTACTCGCCGGTACCTGCTACTAACCCTTGTGTTTCTCTTGCGCAAAGAGTTGTTTCCATTATAGTTTGCCCTATCTAAGTGCATTTCCAATGTACCAGAAGGTCGTGAAAGGCACGAGATCTGTGAATTTTTTGATAACTAGCACTTTTGAAAATATTCTCTCCGAAAAAAAAAAATAGTGTGCCTGAATCCTCCTCTAACTTTTCAACCACGGGTCAAAAAATTATGGAAAAATTCATGAAAATTAGGCCTTATAAGTACTTTCAATGAAAACTATAGGTATTGAATAAAATCGGTCGAGCCTAATTTTCAAATGACGTTAGTGCCGTCTATTGTGAAGGATAGGCAACTACCCGAACCCTACACTGAGCGTGGCCCGACATGCTCTTGGCCGGTTTTTATTCCATAGTGCTATAAGGATCTAGAAACTGCAGCCTGTCTAGCACAACTTGACTTCGCGACTCTTGTCGCGCGACAAAGCATCGCTCGTCACTCTCTCACAGTACCGTGAAGAAAGGGACAGGTAATATTTCTCGCGCGAGAAAGAGTCTCGTGTCACAGTTGTGCTAGAGGTGCAGGTCATTCTTTGTTTCTTTACCATGATTCCAAACTTGCCAAATATTATCTCGAACTGTCAAATTGTCAATTAAAAAAGTAATTTATTTTGGAAAAACCATGTTAAAGAAAAATTAATACCTGTAGTTTGTAGATCCATACAAAAAGGACTGTCGAAAAAAAAAATTAATGGTCTTCCAAAAATTGTACCCTGCCTATTGAAGTTGTCACATCCCTTTATAAATGGCTGCACGAATTAGAATGATACGATTAAAAAATAAGGATCCAGTGAGTTTTACCCCTTATTGTTGCTTTAAAAATGGTTTCAATCCTCATGCTTGAAAAACATCGCATGTAAAGGATATCCCTGCCGGATATCGCTACCGGAAACGTGGGAACTATGCTCGTAGCAAGTTTTTGCTAAATTTTATTTCAAGTGTGAAAATGTTATTTGCGGAATTGGGATCAAAGGTGGTTTTAACTGGAGCAGCGTGCTCGAGAGAGAGCTCATACTGAACGACCAGGACATATAGGCCTCTCCCTATCCATCTTGGTCTTATGAAAAAAATTTACACGTATCTTTACACTTGTGACATTTTTTCACAAGGACATTGCTTCAGGACTCTACTCCGACACTAAAATAACGTATGTAAGCATTAGGAGTCAACCAGCGTTTAAATAACAAAACAATAATAATTACCCCGAGATCTATTCAATTTCCTGGTCCGATTTTCTTGAAGCGTAATTAGCTAAGCTTCGACCGCAAATAAGCCAGATACCTACTTGGTCAAAAACCCATTAAAATATGTTGCACGCGAAAAGACAAACACACAGTAGGTACACTCGTTAAGCTTTAAAACACCCCACTAGATGGGAATTAAAAAACGCAACGAGTCTAATTGACACCTGTCTGGGCAAATTACACTGTCGCTAAAACAAAAGACGAACTTTTTTCAACTTTCAATAAATAACTTGGTTGTGACACGTTGTGGTTTGGTAGTTGAAATCACAAAATAAGGGTTACCTATCGTTAAGTCCGAATTTTTGTTTCCCACTTGTAACGTTTCGCCAAATTTTCATTTGCCCGAAAGCTATTTATTCCAAAACTGTTAATATTTCAGAATAATACTAATATATATAAAACAAACCTAACCTAATGGGTTCTTTAAAACGATGTTTATAAAATCCTAAAAAAATATTATGGGTTTCAGGAAAAAAATGCTTTCGGACAAATGAAAATTTGGCGAAACGTTACTTGCGGGAAACAATGTTTCGGAGTTTAGATGGGACAACCAAACTAAGAACACTGGCGCTTTTTTCTATTACAAGCTTTTATTGACTTTTCCTGTTCCTGTGTCTGTCTGTGAAATAATTTCGTAAACATGACAACAACGTTGCTGAATAAAAAATAATTTAAATGAGCTTATGACGGCATCTGATACCGTCAAGCTCATCGTAAAATGTTATATCTAGGGTGAATTACAGAAAATATGCACCCTTTATGCTTATGAGTGTCCCATGAAAACAGAATGAATTTAAACATATATCATGAGATGAAAACACAATGTAACTATGTTACTTTGATAATAGGAATTCTTTCAATTCAGATAAGATATTTTTATTTCAATTCCTTTTTTTATTTTATTTTTTAAGTATTTTTTTCCTAAGAGGTACGCAGTTACTTCATATATTATGCTCATGTCCCAATTCTGAGTGTATTTTTATCTCGGAAATTTGTTACGATTGATATTATTTATTTTAAAGTTTAACTGTAAATTATTCAGTCCTTATTAGATCATCTTTAAATTCTGTATAAATATTTACGTGTATTATAAATAGTTGTGAAATTTTTATAATGATAAACTTGTCCCAACTTACTGGAGTTTCGTTACTCAGGCTTAGTTACGGAGCATTTAATCCCAAAGAAATGTCTCAGTTCTTAGTAGAATTATTTTTTCTTATCCCGGCAGCACTTTGACATGTTCCAAAATGATAAACACGGCGACAGCCACTTTATTTTCAACAAAGTGGTGCGTCGATCGATATTTAGTCTTGAGTAAATGAGCTAAAAAAACTCAGGTTGAGTAACGGCGCTTTTCTCATATAAAATCTTTATTTTCGTACTCCAGTTTATTCATTGCCGATTGGTTTTACTCTGAATCTTACAAATTTACATAGTTCCAGATGAATACATTACACGTTTGAAGAAAAATATGGTTTTAGGTTGCGATTTCTCATATATCTTGTCTCAGTTTCGTTATGTATCGAAACTGATAAAATGTAAGGGTTAGTTCATACTATAAAACCTTTTTTATAGGTCGAAAAACCTATCTGAATATGGACTGTAATATTTTTTGTCTCTGTTTCGATTCCCTAATTGATTTATTTTAGCATTTTCAGCATATTTTTAGAAATCAATCTACTATATAACAATATAGTTTATCCTAGTAATTCAGTACAAAAATAAAAACACTTTTTTACAGTAGACAAATGCTGAAAGGCAATGAAAATATAGATAACGTTTAAAGCAAAATCCTACAAAATATGAAGTGTTAAGAGTGAAACATTTAGACAGAGTAAAGAAATCAAGAAGACGTGGAGTAAAAAGTCAAAATAAGGAACAAAAAGAAATAACAAGCGATAATTGAAGACGATATTCCGCACGTTATTATACCAAAAATAAAAATAAATCTAATAGGCAGCAGAGTCCGGATCCAGAAAGAATTAAGACTGGCTACTGTAAGACATTAATTAATTATTTAGTTAGATCATATTTGTTATTAGTATTCACACTGTGATTATGTAAACCAAAAATCAGTAATCAATATTGCTAATTGAAATTAAAACGTTTTATTAAATAATTCTGCGAACGAAACCATAAAACATCACTAGTTTTATTTCATGAGTCCGACGCTTTATGTTATCAGTTTCGTTACAGCAATTATCAGTTTCGTTACTCTCAGTTTAGTTACGAAATTCCAAAGGTACATATTTTCTGCAATTCACCCTCTACTCAAAAGGTTCAAAGTATTTGGTCTTATCTTATACAATTTTAAAGGGGATAATATTTTTTTTATAATTTAGAATAAATTAAGTCGCCAAATTAGAAAGAAAACTCTTCTAAAACACACATTACAGGCTCTCGTCAACATACTATCATGTTTACTAAATCTTAACGTCGATCCCTTGTTTAACCCCGTGCAGTGCAAACAGCCTAGGGAGTGGGACAGAGACCCACGTAAAATTGTGTCTATTTAGGATATTATGTGGTATATTATAATAAGACTTATTTCTTTAGATACGTCTTGTTATAGGAATTTGTAGCATAAATTTTAATAGTAAACAATGTCTGATTAAGGTTAATAGGTACTTTTTACTGAAAAGTACCAATAGATTTTTATCAAAAACTAACTACCTACTATTAAATCCGAAAAACATATCTGAACTCTCGATGACAGTAAGTAACCGCCTTGACGACTTTATAAAAATGTTAACAACAACAGCTACTTACCCACGAGAACCCGATGCATCCAATGCCAGCCGACAGCATATCGCCCAAGATCGATGGATACGCGTTGCCAGAAGGGAAGTAGGCGTGGAACCGCGGGTGCTGCCAGTGCGTTACACCAGGCATGATCTTGTTCTCCACGTCTGCCATCACATCGTCCCACGACTCAGGGTGCTCCGGCGCCTCCGCCGGCAGCGCCGCTCGCAGATACCCCGGCTCCACCGATGGAGTCACGCGGCGCTTACGCAGCGTCGTCATGTACGTGCAGATATAATCCACCATCTCCTTGCCCCGAACCCTAAACTCTTCGGTATCCATCGTGAATTTTCCAAAGTTACGCGAATGAGGGCTCGGGCGAGAGTGCCGTGTCAGCGCCGCAAAGGCCTCCGGCTGACTCGACGACCACACTCAGCACTCCGCTGGTCGAGAGGGCGGGGGCGGCGCGAGGGGTGCCGCGAGTTATGGGAGCCAAGAGCGAGCGATAATCGATCTAAATGTCATTCATATTTTTTTATTCTACATTTTTATTTAAACATATTACAAATGGGACCATAAGTTGATTAGTAGATAAATTTTGCCATGTGATTATGAGTTAGGATTTGGTAGATAAGATGGAGAGCTTAGTATAAAATCGCTGCCGCTTGTGAGTGCCGCGGGTGCCGCGCCGCCCTCGAAGGCACTTCATTCATTGTGTCCGCTGAAATGCACCGTATTCGAGTTCTGAATGAGTTTCGACTGATATGCGGTTAGGTCATGATCGGTGCCATTCATGTTAAACCGTAGAGGAATTTGAATACATGAAATATTTAACGTGCTTTATTAAAATAACTAAACGGTTTACTTTCAACTGGATGAGCCGATCTGAATATTCATTAAGCCTGAAAATTAAAGCAATATCAGCAATTAGGTACTCATTCCTTTCCAACCGGCGCAATTTAAAATTACTTTACCTCGTTTACTTTTTTTTCTAAATGATAAATAATATAAATGCTAAAGGTTGTACACATTTATGGAAACATTATTAATAAATTTATAATGGACTTATAATATTTTTAATTTACTTACATATATTTAAATAAGTTTCTGTCAACAATTTAATTTCTATCGACTGTACTTTTAGTTTTTTAAACATCCATCAATTGCTCACTGATGAGATATGAAAGAGCCCATACTTGGTAGGATTGCTTTAATTCCTATGATTACCTTCCGGCTCCATCATCAGACCAGCCCCATATTGTATTTTCATCAAAGTTGAGTACCTAGTACGAAAGTTTTCAGCTCAATCGGTTGAAGAAATAAATAAATAAATAACTAAATATTCCACCCGAACAAATTACATAGTTACATTATAATATATACATTGCAAGTTAAATAAAAGCGTGTAAAAAGCAGCACAATATGAGATATCAAATCCTACATTTTGATATATATAGGTAATATTATAAAATTATATTCATCATAACCAGTTTTCTATGGAGGGGATCATTATTTCAGGGAAAATCATAACAGCCCGTTGCATAATATTATGCATATTGTATGGGCGCGCGCGCCAGCCGTACGGTCCATCAGTTGGTATAAACATTTATTTGTCCGCTCATAACGCTGTAACGGTTGGACGGATTTTAACCAATTTTGGTACAGGGATAGATGGACATCCATATAATGGTTACTTTTAGGATAGATGGACAAAGTAGCGGGTACCTTATAGTAATTTATATATACGTAGGTACAAATGCTGCACTTTATGACTATAAAGTCATTTCCCCCATCGGCTTTTCGAATTAAAATTTAAAACGCCGTCACAGGGTACACAAGTCAAAGCTTTCTATGTTCTTTGCCTTGACTGGAATAGTATGTATCATATTATCCTCCGTCCAATATATTATATACATACCCTGTTACCTCTTTAATTACACATATAATATAACACAATATATTAATAAGAAATGCGCTCGGAGTCGTGTGGCGCCGGCGCGAGGCGCGCGGCCGGCCGGCACCCCGGCACGCCGGCCCGTCGCCGTTCGGAACGTGCATTCTTCCTCGCAGGAATACCAACGAAATTATTATGTGCGATCTCCTATTGTGCCATATACATAACCGACCCGATCGACACCCGACTCCGACATACTTGAGAGTTCGAAGCACGTCCGCCAGTACCTAAGCAAATTATTCATGCGACTGTAAGTTAAATGAAAATATTTCCCTCATTTTTACAAGCATCAGGTTTGCTTGTAAAAATGAGGGAGATATTTTCATACGCATTGCTATAATGATGTTTTCCGTTTAAAAGTCAACAGAAACTTTGTGACGCGAAATCACGTTCATTAGGTATTTAGGTACTTTCTTCCTTCCGAACCTACTTATTAGGGTTCCGTAGTCAACTAGGAATCCTTATAGTTTCGCCATGTCTGTCTGTCTGTCGGTCTGTCCGTCCGCGGCTTAGCTCCGTGATCATTAGTACTAGAAAGCTGAAATTTGGTATGAGTATGTGTATGTATGTATGTGTATGTGTATCACGCCGACAAAACGGTAAAATAAAAAATAAAAAGCATAAAAAGAAAACTTTTTTCTGGTACCTCTCGTACACCTAAGGAGGGAGTGATTTTTTTTTCCGTTCCAACACTAATATGTGGGGTGTCGTTGAATAGGTATTTTGAAAATAACAGGGGTCTCCAAACATGATATTTTGATAAAGTCAACAGTTTTGTAAATATTCGCTTCGGAAATCCAAAAAATAGCGTCCCCCCCCTCTAACTTTTCAACCACGAGTCAAGAAATTATGGGAAAATTCATGAAAATGAGGCCTTATTAGTACTTTCAACGAAAACTATATTGAATAAAATCGGTCGAGCCGTTTTTGAGTTATCGCAAAATTTCATAATTTTCTTTAAAATGACGTAAGTGCCGCGCGGTGTCCTTATACTTCGAACGTTACACACATTAGTTAAGTGCCATACTGCATTAAAACAATTCGCTCAATCTGGCGCGTATAATCGATAACTTCCGGAAGGTACCTAATAACTATTTACAGTTGGCACTTACGACCTTTTTGTACAGCTTGAAATCTTTCTCGTAATTTAAACCTCGGGCTTAAAACCGCTGTTTTGTGAAGATGGGCAACTACGGAATCCTACACTGAGCTCGGCCCGACATGCTCTTGGCCGGTTTTTTAATTCTTAACTAAGTAGGAATTGAATATCTAGATCTAAGTAGATACCTACTATGTGAGCTGCGTGGCTTTGTGAGCTACAGACCTAGGAAAGAAATTCTGCTAGGAAATGGCTGAAATATTTATTTTTTATTCGTTGTCAGCCTCTATATTAATTTATGTAAAAAACTAAATAAATTGACAAAAACATTTATATAATTATCGAACCTTTTCACAAAATTCACTAGAATCAGTTTCAGCTGGGAATCTGGGCATCCAAGATTCGGACGTACGAAACAATTTTTGACCAAGCTGAAACGGAGACACTTCGCTCGCTCAATCAATTAATGCGTTTAACGAGAAATGCGTTAGAGAAGGCGACGGGCGTCTTTTAATAGGGTTTCCATGGACTGCAAAGAGACGGGTAGGAAATTGCACGTGAATAGGCACCTTGCACTGATTTGTTTCTATATATAAATTTTCTGATTTCGATTTAGCAGCGGGGGAAGGCCTTCGTCAAGGTGGACCGGCGGCCTGGTTAGGATCGCGAGAAACAGTTGGATGAGAGCAGCGCACGACCGATCGTTGTGCATTGTAGAGAACTCTGGGGAGGCCTTTGTCCAGCGGTGGACGTGTTACAGTCTCTGATACAAATAGGTGGGTATACCTACTCGTAATATACAATATCCATATTATATTAGGTATACCTACTAGAACATTATATATTCAAGGATTAAACTACTTATAATACCTAGGTACGTACTGGATAACCTATTACCTCCTGGATATTAATCCCATCAAAATTGACTGCGTTTCTAATTTTCGAATTTATTACAAACAGACCGACGCTGGAGAGACAAAAATGCGGTAAACATAATTAATGAAGATAGAAACCAATAGTTAATGTTTGTCCCTGCCAGTCACTCGAAAAGTCTGAAACATATTGTAGACCAGAAACATCTGATAATTTCAAGTTGCCAAATAAAGCCGTAGAACGGTACATTTAGTCAAACGTCTGCTTATAAATTAGTAAACCATCTCTATGATCGTCATGATCTTCGCTAAAACAATTTGGCGGCTGTTTTCGTAATCGAGTTGTGTGCGACGACGGCGCTGCCCGTATTCCGCCGCAATTATTGAGTTCGTCACAAATTCAGTTAGGCTTGACGCTTCCCGACCTCCTTAATAACCAGCATACGTATAACTACTCGTCTTCGTTTTACGATCATGGAGGGAACGATCATTCCATTGCGCCAACAAAAGTTTTGTTAAATGCTGCATTTCATTGTCCTTTCGTCAGCAACTTTTTAGGGCGACGACGTATGGTCTACTTGTAGCGGAGAACGTAAATCGCGGAGTGCGCCGCGCCTGCTATAATAAGTACGAAAGAGTTTCTTAATGAATGACATTGATTTGTAATTGTTTTATATATTTCTGGTTAATATTGTTTTAAAGTCTAGTATCTTTTTTTTTTACTGTATTAATTTTAATTTATTTCCATGCTTAACTTATGTGAGGGTCGAATACTGAAGTAGGTACATACCTAGGGCGGTGAATTCGTGAATATGCCAGATCGCAGGTGTTTAAGGGCCAAAAGGTGAGGGCCATAAATCGGGTGAGGGCGATCTGGGGTTTTACGAATTACCGCCCTTGGTTTGTCTAAATGTTTACGTCATGCCTTGGCCAGGAAACGAGATTTTCTAACTGTGTAGTGGGCAGTAAATCCCACTTACGGCCTAGGGTGACGTAAAAATATTCAAAGCTTTTGTTAGTGAGAGCCTGGCGGTCGGTTAGGTTTGTTTAAACGTTCTGAAAAGTTTAAAACTGTAGGGTAAAGCCTACATTGGCAATTCTACTAACATTATTTTTCAGGGGAGGCCTGGGGGGGCCTAGGGGGGCCTGGCCATGGCCTATGAGATGAAACCATGAATTTCTATCGGGAACCCAAGATCCTGAGGTGGGCACTAAACCATACTGGGGTGGGCACGGCCCACCCCCTATATACGCTAATGAAAGCCTAGTTGGCGAAATTGGAGAACATAATTATTAGCCCATTCGCCAGTTAACTAGAAATAATAGATTAACAGACAATATCATTAATGATTATGGTCAGGCACATCTCTTGACTACAATCATGCAATGGTGGTGGTTAGCACTGACGAAACCTATATAGTTACATACAATAATAGAACGAATGCGACATATAATTCCCAAAGATGGGGATTATTGCTATTTATATATTTGAAACTTACAGTTTGAATTTTGCATTGATAATTTTTGTTTCAAAAACTACTCGAAATTGACAAAATTCACGCGGAAAATTAGTTATTCAACTTATTTTCGATTGCACGCAATGAAAACATAAGATAGCTGTGTTGGTTTGGCTTCACTTTAAAAATTTGGCTGTAATTATTAATATATTTGTCATAATATGAAAAAAAATACATTTTAAAAGGAATAAAACGCCTCTTACATAGGTAGGTATGTACTTAAGTAAATGTAGTTGTTTGTATTAATTTGTCCTAAATTGTTTTCAAAAATTCAGATATTCATTACACGATGTATCAATCTAGAATGTATAATTAAATTCAAGTAAAAAGGGAAGTGGGGATTTTTCTGCGCAGTATAAATTACTACTGCGCATAAGATTGAGTGCGCTCTTTTTACGTGAATTAAATTCCACCATTTCGAATCATAGTTCATCTTATTTTTAACTTTCAACCCTTATAGTAGAGTTGCTAAGCCGCGAAATTGTGCGCATCGGGTTACAAGTATGAAATTTTTACCACACATAGAACGTTCCACGGTGATTATTTTCAGATGTGGAGGGAAGTCAGATTCGTCCCCTGTGTGGTAGGAGAGCGGGGTGAAGAGGACCAAGTACTGCTCTTTTTCTTTTTTTTATTACTGATCAGTTAAGGCTATTAGGGCTTGTGCGGCATCGTTTCCGTGTAAAACAGATATCAGCGATTCATATTTTATGTTATTTAAGTATAGTTTTATATAAAAAATTGGATATATTGCCGAAAAGGTAAAAATCACAACAAGTTTTTTTTATTCAGAACGATAAATTAGTTATCTATCCTGAATATTTTCAATTTTAAAAAATATTACTAAACAGCAAATATAATCTTGTTTTTAAAAATGTATACATATTGGGCACATCTGATACAAACAATGCCTTGAAAAAAATGTTGATGTTAAGCTTAGCCTGCGTGTTCTAGTACATTTTGCTAAGTCGCGAAATTGTGTACATCGGGATACAACCACGAAATTTCTACCACAGATAGAGTATTCTGCGGTGATTATTTTCAGATGAAGAGGGAAGTCAGATTCGTCCCCTGTGCGGCGGGAAAGCGGGGTGAATAGGACGAAGGAGTCCTCTTTTTCTTTTTATATTACTGATCAGATAACGCTACTAGGACTTGTGTGGTATCGTTTTCGTGTAAAACAGATATCAGCAATTTATTTTTCATGTTATTTATTCATAGTACCATATAAAAATATGGTTGTATTTCCGAAATTGTAATAATCACAACAAGTTTTTTTTATTCAGGGAGATAAATTAGTTATATTTCCTGAATATTTACAACAAACAAAAATATTGCAAAATAGGAAATTTAATCTAGTTTCTAAAAACATATACATATTGGGCACTTTTCATACAAACAGTAACTTAAATAAATTGTTGATGTTGAGATTAGCCCGTGTGCTCGTGATAAATTAGCAAAAAAATTTTTTTTTAATTGCATTAATTTGCGTTTCTAGGACGTATATAGTAAATATTATATGTAAAAGCATGTTAATAATCATTATTTAATGTATTTAATGAAGCGAAATAGGATGCGTTCGGAGATTTACGTTGGTTACGCCGACGTAAAGATATATTTTAAGCTACTGTTTGTATGAGAAGTGCCCAACATGCATATATTTTTAGAAACTAGATTAAATGAGCTTTTTAAGATAATAATAATAATTTGAAAATGTTCACGAAATTGAACTAATTTACCTCACTGAATAAAAAAACTTTGTTGTGATTTTTACCTTTTCGGCCATACACCCATATTTTTATATAGAACTATACAAAAATAACATAAAAAAATAATTTCTGATATTTGTTTTACACGGAAACGATACCAAACACGTCCTGGTAGATTTAACTGACCAGCAATAAAGAAAGAAAAGAGGGATACTTGGCCCTGTTCACTCCACTCTCCCGCCTCACAGGGGACGAATCTGACTTCCCTCCACATCTGAAAATAATCACCGTGGAATACTCTATCTATGGTAGAAATTTCATGCTTGTAACCCGATGCGCACAATTATGTTAGAAAACAGCGGACTAACAACCCAAGCAGCACATTAGTGAATTTTGCAGCTTATCTTACAGCTTTAAGTTCTAAATGAGTGGTTTAACAGTGTTTGATGCAACTTATAGCTCTAAACACAACTCAAAACTGTATATGAGTTCATCCTATCACTTGTAGTTGCATAGGAACGTTTTTTGTTTCTACTTTATTACTTATGGTGGGATAAAGTCGATTTTGCTACTTAAAGTTGCATGCAGGTTCAAATAGTCACTCAATAAGAAGCAATAGTGCTATATAAGGCCTTAAAATCACTTATAAGCAACTTTTACATATAAGTGGCAACATACCCTTATTTGGAACTAAAAGTTCCAAATGACTAGTACAATAGCGAATTATATCACCAATAGTGGCTAAAGGGATAATTTTACGGCTCTTTTGGAACCAAAAAATATTGCAACTTTAAGGCCTAAGAAGTACCTTATTGCCACTCCAACGCATAAATAGGAGATTCTTAGAACCAAAAGCAGTTATTTTCACTTATTTCAAACCACTAACGAACTAAAAGTTCTATTATAGTTCCTATTGCGCCTTGTCAAAATATATTTAATAGTTGCACTGCTTTGCCACTCGCAAGATACAAATAAGTGATTATTAGACCTAATAGTTCCAAATAAGGAACAAATAAGTGAAAATAAACACTGTAAGATCTTTTTTGTTTCGCCATGTTTACAAATGGAAGCCAATGAAAATTAATTATTTTGACCAGAATTTTATCACACTCACGCATAATCACAGACTTTTGATAGTTTTGACGATGTTACTTTAACATTGTAGGTAACCTACAATCATTAGGTCAGGTTTTTAACAGTTTTATTTCTTATCAGTATCTATTCCTTATTTTATTTAGCACTCTCTTTTTTAATATTCCTGATCAAATGAAAGGCCCGTCGAAATTTACAAAGAAAACATACTATAGTTTCACAGTAACACAAAATTCGCAAGAATTTCGTGCTTATTTCAATGCTTGTATAACGTAAAGTTTTAATCACTCACCAAACAGACGTATAAATCCAAAATAAATATGGCAGATCATCACGTATTACACACAACACAATTTGACAGTTGCCTCGCCACTCAAAGATAATTTGGCGACTCATTTATCACTCATTGAGCGAACTGAAATGTTTTCATTCGTTCACTGCGCATAACTTTTACCCTTAGTTCTAATTGCCACTTAAGGTGATTGTGAGATCTCTTATGGACGCATAACTTTCACCCATAGTTCTAATTACCACTTAAGGTAATTGTGAGAGCTCTTATGGATTCTATTTAGCACCAAAAATAGGCTGCAATTTTTCTCCTTTTGGTTCTATATAGGTGGCATAAGGGTTATTGCCACCTATATAGCACTTAGTCATGGTGGTAAATTTCACTTAAGCATCTAATTAGATATGATATACGAGCTATTTAGACCCACTTGTGCTACTTGGGAACTCTACTATTAATTGTGACGACGCGTTTGGCTCGGTTTGTAAACACCTGCCTACTGAGTCGGCGGTCCCGGGTTCGAATCCCGGCCGAGGCAAATATTTGTGCAAATATTTGTTCTTGGGTCATGAATGTTATCTATATATGTATTTATATTATGTATATCGTCGTCTAGTACCCATAGTACAAGCTTTGCTTAGTTTGGGACTAGGTCGATTTGTGTAGGTATGATTGTCCCTTAATATTTATTTTAATATTTTAATTATACTTACGATCCGATCCAGTTAAAAGAAAAATACGTCGATCAATTCACAACTTTCAGAAAATATTCGACAGATCTGTGGTAAATAAAAGACGAAGTCTCGCGGGAGGAGATAATAGCCTTGTTGAAATCTAATTTCTCGTAACCATAACGGAGTACTTGAGGCCGATGAGCTATCAACCACAGGCTGCGCTCACATCGCTCCTTAATTGAGCTTCTTCGAACCCCGACTGAAAAACTTCCGTCTCAAGCAAGCGATCCAATTCCTCTGAAATATTTATAGATATCCCGGGTCTATTGAGTGTTGATTTGGTCCCGAATGTCCGGTGCTGCTGTGAATATACGTAATCCTAAAGTATATGTCGTTTTGAGAATCAAAACACACAATAAGTACCTACTGCGTACCGAATATCTACTTAGATTAAAGCTTTATTTCAGTTTTAAGTGGTTTCAGTAAAGTTGAAATGACCTATGACTATGATAGTTGTGGTTTGTGGTTATCATGTGACATTTCGACTGGACATTGGAACGTCTGAATATACGCATAGTTAATATCATTTTAACCCATAAACGTCTACTACTGAGGTTTCCCACAGATATTTCCATAACGAACGGTCGTACGCTTTCCACCTAGATACATCCGCTTCCGGCGACCTTAACTATAGATCATCGATTTTGAGGGAGGCCTCCTCACGTCGCATGGTCCGGTCCGTGACCTCTATTTACTTACCATGGGTCATCGGTTCTTCGGAGTATATTCCCAATTGCTCAGCCCATTGCTTCAGCCTCCTGATTTCAACTTGCTGGCACATGTTACACTTACTTACTTACGTAAGTAGGTACCTACATTTTGATGAGCGTTTAAAGAAAATGTTACAAACAATCGGGAAGCTTTAAAAAACTAGACTATAAATTATAATTACTTTTTGTAATTATTTTTTTAGGTAATTTATTTATATCATTAATTTAACATTATCACTTTTTTACTAAGTAGGTACATAAAGAATTTGCTCTATCCCTATCTAGTCTTAATTTAATATCATTATACTGCTCAAAAAATAAGACGGCCATGTATTTTTTGATGATGATTTTAAACTGCTTATATGTATACAGCATGAGCTTAATGTACGATTTACATTGACCGGGCCGGGCCGGGTTAGCTGCCGCCGCGTCGCAACGGGCGCTCTGGCAGCCGGCAGCGGCCGACCGCGTCCACTGACCAGGTCGAGCGGGTTCAGCTGCCGCCACGTTCCAGCGGAGGCTGGAGCGCCCGGCGGCAGCCGACTGCGTCCGTCCGAGCGATTAAATTCTAGGCCGAGGGACGAGCCAACGGAGCCGATGGCGCGCGGCAGTAACCGAACGGAGCCGATGGCGCGCGGCGGTGACCGAACGGAGCCGCTTACGCGCGACGACAGCCGAGCACCTCCGTCCGCGTCCGCAAGCGCACAATCGGCCGGCAGCGGCGCCAATAAAATTCGAATATGGGATCTGACTGTTGTACAGAAGCTCTACATTCCTTTGGCAACTATTTAGATGCGCTTGAGCGCGCGCCGACTCCGCCCGGTCAGTGGGAATCGTACATAAGAATAAGGTAAAAATACTAAATTCGAAATTAAGTAAGTAGTTTTAGTTACTATTTTGATGTCCGTTTTACGGTCATTATTACAGAATGTGTAAAATTTAAATTAAATTTATTTTCTTATGAGTGATATACAGGGTGGAACCGATCGAGGGACTTTTAAGCAAACAGGGAATTGTTCAGACTGAGTACTTAATTTTTCACCAATGAACTATATAAATATTTCTATCCATTTTTGAGATACAGTTAGTTTAACATTAGTGTAAAAATCTGCTCATATCAACCCTAGCATCTTTTGAACATCACTTAAGTTAAAGACAGGGTGTCATTTAAAATGTAAATAAAACCTTTGAATTAGAGGGTGGTCACTGATATCAAAATATTTTATTTTGACGACTTTTATTACTTTTAAATCCAGCTTTACAATTATAATAGGTCGATTGTAGATCACTCAGATCAGATGACACTATCCTGTCAGCCCAGTCTTAAGAAATGTTCCACCCTGTATATGTATAGTTACGTTTTGGAAGATAAACTATGACTTAGGTAAGATTCACTCTTCTTGGTCAACAGGGTTATTCAGCGAATAAGGACCTTCATTGCAGCGCGGACCGTCACAGGAGAAGTTGTCGAATTCGCAATAGTCACCCATCACCATCTGAGGAAAATCAATTACAAAACATTTATAAAGCTGATTAGAAGGTGCCCACAACTTCGTCCGCGAAATCGGGTAAAATGTATCCCGTCAAGAATATGAATGTTAAATGAGAGCCAAGTTCAATATCGCGTGCGCGTGTAACGTAGTCGACTTCGCTGACAAAAGAATTGATATATCTATATGGGTGCCAAGTTCTTTGCCCTAAAATGTTTAGATACATGAACAAGCAACATACTAAAATAAATGTATGTAACAATTTCTTGTTCCTCAATATTATACTACGACAATGTTTGCTACTTATTAGTTAGTATATTTTTTTAAATAATAACAAAAAGTTATTTACTTAATGCATTTATTTTACTTGGAGTGTAGGTATATCAATATTAAGACTTCCAAAACAAGCATAAATTATAATAATAAAAAAACTAAACTAAAAAAATCACACTGTTTCCGATTTTTATTTCTAGGTCACCTGAAAGTGGGTTAGGTTTTTGATTACTAGTCACTCAGTCAGTCAGTTAAAAATTTCACCTATATTTATGAAATTTGGGGTTCTAGTTGTTCTAAAAGATCTTAATGCATAATATCTAATACATAAGCCAAATTTAATTTTTTTATGTTAAATACCTACATTTGGAGTTTTTGAGGGGTCAAAAGTGGCTCCAAACGGTTGGTGTAACTGCTCCTCGCCAGTTCCTGGGGTGAATTTGGCTGGACACGCTGCCGCGTGTCTAGATCCTATAACCATCTTTGGATGTTTAGTTATCGCTGTACCAAAATTGGTCAAATCCGTTCAGCCGTTTCGGCATGTCGAGAGAATAACGAACTTTTACCAATAGATGGCAGCCGTACAAATCCTGCATCGTGCTGTTTAGATTTTTCCTGAAAAAAATTTCCCTATCGGACGAGAAATATTAAGTACCTTTCTTTTCATTGATTCAGCACGAGACGAGAGAAATGGACGGTACCCATCTCATCGACAAGCGAATTCTAGTGAGTAACACAAGCCTCGCTGTTAGCTGTAGCTGACGGATGGTATACGAGTAGTTCAGGTACAAAGCATTTGACTTTCGTTAATTACAAAGAAAAAGGAAATTTGGAAGAGCTGGTGGCTACACTCTACATAATTGGCGAAATCAAAGCCACACGACTCCGCTGGCTGGGTCACTTGGAGAGTAAAGAGAACGTTTCAGGGGCGACCGAGTGGAAAACGTCCGGTCGGCCGCCCTAGATACCACTGGCAAGTCGAAGTACAGAGTACAGAAGGATCTGTGCGCCCTAAATATCCGTAACTGGCGGGAAAAGGCGCAAAATAGAGAAGAATGGCTTTCTCTTGTGTCAGCGGCTAAGATCCTCTTTGGGTCACTAAGCCAGAGTAGTAAGTTATTACAAAGTGTTTTTAAAATAACTGGTACCTTCGTAGAGTTCTCATAAGTTTCGCAGATACAGCGGCCGCACACGCACCGCCCGCGCCCGCTGCATGGTAGCGCCGTTTCTTGTTCTGCCTCCGCGGGGTAGCAGTTTTCCTTTATCTCGTTTTCCTGGCAGCCACATTCGGCGTTCTCTTGTAGGCTGACTGTGAATAACGCTCGTTAAATTTATACGTAAGTACTGGAGCCAAAAGTATACTTGCTGGTATTCGCGCATGTATTAACGTCATTAAGTTAAGATAACTGACTTAATAGTTAATTTCCACTTAGACAGTCCAGTAAAGAAATCCGGCTAAGTGCGAGTCTGACTCGCGCGCTGAGGGATCCGTCCAAACACCCATATAAGATAGGTGGGATTGGGATATCCCATCTTAAAAGGCTTCCGTTTTTTTATTTTTTTTTGGGCTCCGTAGTCAACTAGGAACCCTTATAGTTTCGCCATGTCCGTCTGTCCGTCTGTCCGTCTGTCCGTCTGTCCGTCCGTCCGCGGCTTAGCTCCGTGATCATTAGTACCTACTAGAAAGCTGAAATTTGGTATGAGTATGTGTATGTTTTACGCCGACAAAACGGTCAAATAAAAACAAAAAAAAAAGCTTTTTTTCGGGTACCTCTCGAACACCTAAAGTGGGGGTGAATTTTTTTTTTCGTTTCAACACTAGTGTGTGGGGTATCGTTGAATAGGTCTTTTAAAAATAATTGGGGTCTCCAAACATTATTTTTTGATAAAGTTAGCAGATTTGTAAATATTGGCTCCGAAAATAAAAAAAATAGCGCCCCCCTCCCTCTAACTTTTCAACCACGGGTCAAAAAATTATGGAAAAATTCATGAAAATAAGGCGTTATAATTAAGTACTTTAAATGAAAACTATATTGAACAAAATCGGTCCATCGGTTTTTGAGTTATCGCTAAATTTCATAATTTTCTTAAAAGGACGTAAGTTGACTTCCAGAAGGTAATAAGTAACTACAGATACTTTGGCGTTTACGACTTTTTTAAAGAGCTTGAAATCTTTCTCGTAACTTAAGTCTATTGTGAAGGATGAGCAACTACGGAACCCTACACTGAGCGTGGCCCGACATGCTCTTGGCCGGTTTTTTTAAATACCAAAATGTTATATTATGTACTTACATCCGAAATCCATGTATTCATTCGTTTCGTTCTTACACGTTTCGGGCTCCATCTCATTTGAGAAACACTTGTTGTCCGTTTTGCACCACGAACAGTGGGTCAGCCGTAAACACTCTACACATGACTTCTTTATCTTACACACTTCCCTTTGACCGATTTTTACGACAGTTTTGCTACTCTTAACGATATCAGCACTACTTTGTAGTGCGCACAAACAGGCCAACAAAGTGATAGCGGTAAAAATATTCATTATAAACAATGAATTCTAACGCTTTTTTAATAAAATATTGACTAAGGTTGGGTCTAACACTGACTGATAACTGCCACTGCTTAGCCGTGACTTGTTCGTAGTATGATATCGAAATGATAACCTTTACACAATTATACTTCATTGCGCAAATAAATCTGTGCCACTCGCGTAAGCGGACATGGACGAAAACTAGCCGCTGTACACAATTACCGACGTATATATAAGTGTGTTATGTTGTTATTCAACATTAAAACGGCAATAATGTCTAAGACCCTTTATTACTGTAGATAGTACCATTGGATAGTACCATGAATCGATCTAGTGACACGATTATGTACCTATCGCTTGTTCCATTGGTGCCATTAGTGATATTAAAGACACATTATATTATTGATTTTAGTACCATTGTCCAATAATTGAATGATACTAGTGACAGTGACACACTATTGTAAGAACTATTATATTAATCTGTGCTATTGTTTTCAAGTATACTTGAAGTACACTAGTATCATTCATATTATTTCCCACTTACCTAGGTACCATTGATTGGAAAACATACTGGCCACTTTAATATACCTACCTAGTAGTTTATGCAACTGTTACATTTACATAACAATATAAATTGCCATTACTAAGCTAATTTTGCTGTTCATATAATGATCCTATACTACCTAAATGCGAACTACGAAAATAGGTATCTATTAGGAGCACGGCAACATCCCTGATTAGTCAAAAAAATTGTCACCCCAGTGCGTTTACCGTACGCGCAATCGTACAAGTCGGGAAATGACTATGTATTTCTATGGGGGACACATCGGCATCTACTTAGCTGATGCCGGATTTGTGTGTCGCGCGGCGTCAGTCGTTTAGCACCATTTGTTTGTAGGTATATAATTTAAATTCAAATTGGTAATTCAATTCTGGTTCGAGAGCCCGTGCTGCACCTGCAGCATATCTTGCCACGACTTCGGTTGTCGCGCGACTCTGCATCAGCTGTCCTGCTCGCACGACATTTAAAAGAAAGTGATAGGTAGTAGTTGTCACGCGGCAAAGAGTCGCGTGTTACAGTTACCTATGCTAAGCGTACTGGACATCCAGTACCTGTAGTAAATAAACGTATCGATTTTGGATGCATAGACGCAGTGGATGTAATATGATACTAAAGAAAATGCTTTGTTTAGCTGGAGCTAAACATATTTATTTCTTATTGAGCTGTATCATCACTGTTAAAATAAACTGTAAGCTGGCTCGAGCTATTTTAAGGGTTCCATACCTCAAAAGGAAAAAATCGGAACCCTGATAGGATCACTATGTTGTCCGTCCGTCCGTCCGTCCGCCTGTCTGTCTGTCTCTCAGTCAAGACCCCTTATCTTGGGAACGCATGGGGGGTATCGAGTTTAAATTAAAACCATATTCCACGAACCGCAGTCCCTTAATCGTAAAAAAACCGGCCAAGAGCATGTCGGGCCACGCTCAGTGTAGGGTTCCGTAGTTGCTCATCCTTCACAATAGACTTAAGTTACAAGAAAGATTTCAAGCTCGATAAAAAGGTCGTAAATGCCAAAGCAACTGTAATTTAATTACTTATTACATTCTGGCAGTCCACTTACGTCCTTTTAAGAAAATTATGAAATTTTGCGATAACTTAAAAAACGGCTGGACCGATTTTGTTCAATATAGTTTTCATTGAAAGTACTTATAAGGCCTCATGTTCATGATTTTTTCCATAATTTTTTGACCCGTGGTTGAAAAGTTAGAGGGGGGGGACACTATTTTTTTTAATTCTGGAGCCCCCCATTATTTCTAAAAGACCTATTCAACGACACCCCACACACTAGAGTTGAAACGAAAAAAAATATTCACCCCCACTTTAGGTGTTCGAGAGGTACCCGAAAAAAAATTTTTTTTGTTTTTATTTCACCGTTTTGTCGGCGTAATAGATACCCATACTCATACCAAATTTCAGCTTTCTAGTACTAATGATCACGGAGCTAAGCCGCGGACGGACAGACGGACAGACGGACATGGCGAAATTATAAGGGTTCCTAGTTGACTACGGAACCCTAAAAAAGAAACTGCTGCAAAAAACGTATATTTCGACGTTGTAAAAGGAAATCAAGCAAATCAAAATAGGGTATTAGTTATTTCAACTCAATACCTCCATGCGTTCCTGAGATAAGGGGTTTTTAGGAATGCGTGGAGGAGGCACCGAGAAATTAAAACCATAAATACTCATTACTCAGGTCTACAGTCCCACTGAAGGTGTGAATAAATGAAACTTCTAAATCAACGTAAAAAAATGACATGGCCGAAAAAAAACGCATACTAATAATAATAAATAAATAAATAATAAATATCGGACAACCTCACACAAATCGATCTACCTAGTCCCAAATTAAGCTCAAGAAGGCTTGTGTTATGGGTACTAGACGACGATATACATACTTATATCAACGACTATATATAGATAAATATATACTAAAATACATAGAACAACCATGACCCAAGCACAAATATTCAAGTTCATCACACAAATATTTGCCCCGGCCGGCATTCGAACCCGGGACCGCCGGCTCAGTAGGCGGGTGTCTACAAACCGAGCCAAACGCGTCGTCAATACAAATACTCTCAAGGGAATAATTTTTTTACAAGTATAGAAATAGTCAGGTAACTGTATACGTTTGTAAATAAATCGTCATTTTTTTATAGTCTTATTTGAAGTACGTAAAACAGTTTTCAAGTGGTAAAGTTTTGTTAGTCGCTGAGTAGGTACCTATAATCAGTTTATTTTTTCGTTAGAGCAATATGCAGTGCTTTCGTAGTTCGTACCGAACCTTCGATGCTCGTCGTGCGCGAACCCAAATCGCACTTGACCGGCTTTTATGTTTTGTTTACCAGGTATGGTATGTGAGGCTGAGGCTCACACGTGGACACGTGCTACGTTGCGGATTAAGTACCCAGTAGAAATTAAAAAGTGGCAATTCTGTAGTGTCGTCCTTTACTAATCAATCTATGAAAACGGGATGACACTACTATGTATAATATTTTCACCGCTAGATGTCCCTACTGAAATAATGATATCAACGCCATCTAACGAGTAAACCGTTGTTCTATTTTCGTTGTTCTATTTGCCACTAGATGTCAATACTAAGTAATTAATATAAACGCCATCTAACGGACCTTAAATGAATCATTATAGCTATTCTGTTCACCACTGGATGTCACTAGTAACATATAATATTATCGCTACTTGATGAATGACCAATAAATAGATGAATGTTCCATTTTATTTCGCCGACGAATTATTTTATTACTGCGTTTCTTACCTTTAATGTGAACAAAAATACAAAAAAACAATAAACATCTTCATACATCGACTAAATGACACTGATTCCATAGTCATGAAATAAATAAAGAAAAAGCAAAACTGTCATTGCATTGTCATGAATATCATGTCAATTTTTCCTCGAGCTGCCATTCTTGGCTTAATAATAACAGTCAACAGGATTCGGATCTTCCGCGTGTTGTGAGTTGGTCGATTTTAGGTTATATCCCTGATAATAACAAATCCCAGTAGTTTATATTGGTAATAGTTTATTAACATAATTAACTTTACATATCCTTAAGGCTATATACATAAGTAGTCTTAATCTAACTGGTGAGGGGTTAAGGTTAGCGATGGAAGGGAACGAGGAGGATAAGCCGCCGGATCCGGGCGGCACCAGTTCCAGGGACTATTCGTTCAGTAACTTGGAAAAAGAACAAAGAAAGCGTAACATCAAGGCCCTGGAACTGTTGCCGTCTGACAAGGTCCACGAACCTAGAGAAAAGAGACCTATGCAGGATACCGTTACTCAGGAACGCAACGAGACTCATAATCCGCTTTTATTCAAACACCCGGCCCTGGATGAGGCCCGCAAATACGGTTGTGACGATAAAGGCCCATTCATTGTTCATGTCTCCCGAGAGGTAGAAGCATCTGATTCTGGAATTTCCCTCCAACCAATTAAGGTTGGACTTATCTTCAAAAAAGAAAATATCAAGGGAATCAAAAAAGACGGGATAAAGTCAATAGGCAGGAATCGCGTGTCGGTCGAGTTCAGCTCGGCGGCGGCAGCCAACGACGTCCTCGCGAACCCCAGTCTCCCTCGAAATAAACTGACAGCTTCCATTCCCTCATATCAGGTTTCTCGTATGGGCCTGGTTCGCGGAGTACCGACAGAGTGGTCCATGGACGAGTTTGTTTCCGCCACCGAGCTGAAAGATGGCTCTGGAAGGATCTTAAAAGCCCGTCGCCTTCAGCGTAAAGTAACAAAGGACAATGGTCCCCCTACTTGGGTTCCAACCCAATCAGTAGTAGCCACTTTTGAGGGCCAGACTTTACCGGACAGACTTTACGCTTACTATACATCTTTGGTCGTTGAGATATACGTGCTCCCAACCATCCAGTGTAGGAAGTGTCTGCGATTTGGACACATACAGACTCAATGTCGCTCGGATGCCCGTTGTTTTAAGTGCGCTCGTAACCACCCCGGGGACAGTTGCAACGTTGCTCCCGAGCATGTCACCTGTATATTCTGTACAGGCAGACATTTTGCTACGGACCAGCGTTGCCCTGAATTCTGCCGCCAGAAGTCTATTAAAAAAACAATGTCAGAACGTAACATCTCCTACCAAGAGGCCTCAACTCTGCACCCTGCTGTTCGTAGACCTTATGCTGATGTGGCTAAGGTCATGTTTGACCCGGCACCACAGGCTCCATGGCAGTCACCGCTGTCATGCCCACCTTCTTCACCTCAACACACTGCCACTAGATCCTACCGCCAATCGGTGGTTCGCCAGCCCAGAAGTAGGACCCCACTTTCTCCTGGTTTCGACCAACACGCCCACATGAACCTAGTTGCAACACCACCTTCACAAGTTCCGAATGGAGCTGCTCTGTCTCAATGTGAGACCCGAGACGACGACATGATGGAGCTCCTCTTCAAGTTACTAACT
This sequence comes from Apotomis betuletana, assembly GCA_932273695.1. Classification (NCBI taxonomy): domain Eukaryota; kingdom Metazoa; phylum Arthropoda; class Insecta; order Lepidoptera; family Tortricidae; genus Apotomis; species Apotomis betuletana. The sequence goes on along the minus strand of OW026305.1, from coordinate 11,503,881 downwards.
AATATAGTCGCCAAGTGGAGCGACTGTTTACCGCCCGACGTTGCCCCTCTTATGATGACCCTAGCGAAAAAACTATCCTTCTCCAATGGCTCCCCAGGCCAATTATTTACTTTGGAATAGCCGTAGTATTCAATCTAAAAAACCTGACCTAATTCACCTAATCAATAACCACTCTGTTTCCGTGGCGGCCATCTCGGAGACATGGCTGAGACCGGGATCTCATTTTAGGATTCCGGGCTATGCTTGCCTTCGGGATGACCGTGACGATGGTTTTGCAGGTTGTGCTTTATTGATTAGTAGAAAGTACTCTTATTTTCAAATTGCCCTTCCTCCCCATACTGATCAAATAAATGCAGTAGCTGCGAATGTTATGGGTATAAACTTCATAGCAGTTTATATTCCGCACCCAAATTTGACTTTAATACCTGATCTTTCTACTATCTTCTTCTCTGTCCCTCCTCCTCTTCTTATTTTAGGCGATTTTAACTGCCACAATACTTCCTGGGGTTCGTCATATAGTGATATTTTTTCCAAATTCCTCATAGACCTCATTGATGATATCAACACCGCTGTCATCAATGACGGCACCCCCACCCACAGGGTGTACCCCGGTCAGGATCCCCAGTCTGTCCTTGACTTAGTTATATGCTCGCCAGATCTGGCTTCTTTACTTTCGCTGCAGGTGCTGAATCAGTCCTTCGGCAGTGACCACTTTCCAATTATCATCTCGAAACCAACCATAGTAGCGCCTTCACCAACCCCCGCTCCCCTCCTAAAATTCAAAATTGACTTAGCAGATTGGCCAAATTTCTCCCTTTTTGTAGAAAATAAATTGAGCGAGATCGATTTTAATTCCTTAAGTATGCAACATAAATCTGCCCAATTTAAAGCAATCCTCCTAGAAGCTGCAGATGAGCACATCCCCAAAAAAAACCCTCGGTCCTCCAAAATTCCGTCACCTCCCTGGTGGAATCCTGAATGCACGGCAGCGGTTAAAGAGAGGAACTTGGCAGAACGTACGTTCAATTCTTCTGGCCTCACTGAGGATTTCGTGTTGTTTCAAAAAACATCAGCCAGAACTAAACGCCTGCTTAATAAAACCAAAAAGCAAGGGTGGAAGGATTTCTGCAAGAGTTTGAATCCTAGGACTCCTCCAGCACTAGTCTGGAAGAGTATTAAAAAGTTTAGAGGCTCTTTTCAATCAGATCCCACTTCTTCACCTTACTACTCCGTCTGGTTGGAGGAGTTTGTAAATAGTATGGCCCCGCCTGCCGTGCCTTCAGAATCCTGCATAAACCCTTCCCTCCCCCATGCTCCGCTTGGCCCACTGGACGAACCCTTTACATTTTCCGAATTAGCTTTAGTTTTGGATGGACTTCATAACAGCTCACCAGGTGAAGACGGCATTCCTTATATATTCCTAACTAAAATAAACAAATCTTCCCAAGAACACCTTTTGAGCTTACTTAATGCATGCTTCGTGTCCGGAGACGTGCCGGACGCATGGAAGTCTCAAGTCATCATCCCCATCTTGAAACCCGGTAAGAGCCCGCTTGAAGCCTCATCCTATCGTCCTATCGCCTTGTCCTCGACTATAACAAAAATTTTAGAACACTTAATCAAAAATAGGTTAGAATGGTTTGTAGAGAATAGGGGCTTAATCGCGGACACCCAGTTCGGGTTTCGAAAAGGCAAAAGCACTATGGACAGCTTAAGTATCCTTACATCAGACATCAGACTAGCCATGACAAAAAAGAAACACCTTATTGGATGCTTCCTAGACATTGCTGCGGCATACGATAATGTACAACTCCCACTGCTCAGAGCAAAGATGCTTCAGCTGAGCATTCCCGCGAGGTTAATACAAATAGTATGTAAGCTGTTCATGGGGCGTACCATCAAAGTCCGAATTGGAAGTTATCACCATCCTCCTTTAACTGTATGGCAAGGCCTCCCTCAGGGTTCAGTCCTCAGTCCCCTTTTATATAACATTTACACCTACGACTTAGCACAAACTGTCTCACCTTTTAGCAGCATTCTACAATATGCAGACGACTTAGTCCTTTACTCCTCCGCCCAGTCAATCGAAGAAGCAAAATCCAGTCTTTGTGAGGGCCTCAGCTACCTTAAGGACTGGCTTGATGAACATGGACTATCTCTCTCCCCATCCAAAAGCTGCACAGTCACCTTTACTCGAAGCAGAACCATCCCCTTCGTGGACATTGTCTGTGAAAGTGAAACCATTCCCAGTAAAGGATCTGTCAAGTTTCTTGGTGTGATCCTAGACTCTAAAATGACTGGTATTCCTCACTTGGAATACATAGTCGGGAAATGCGAGAGAGGTGTCAATATTCTCAGGGCCCTGTCCGGTGTCTGGTGGGGTGCTCACCCGTATTGCCAGAAACTTATATACAATGCAGTAGTTCGCAGTCACATGGACTATGGTTCAATCGTTCTGGAACCTTGTAACAAAATGGCTCTTCAAAAGCTCGAACTCATTCAGGCTAAGTGTCTGCGAATCATAGCTGGTGCCATGAAATCCTCACCTAAAAATGCCTTGCAGGTAGAGTGTGTGGATCCTCCTCTTGCCCTCCGTAGACAGTTTCTGGCGGACCGCTATGTATTCAAAGCTTGCAGTATCTCCAACCATCCTCTTATCCCTCGCCTGGATGCTTTATTGAAGGAGGTCTCTGAAAACCCATATTGGTCATACAAGACAGCGCCAAGAACCTTAAATAGCTTTAAAAAATTGAAAAACCTACCCGACCCAGTTTACACTACAAAGTCTAACCCCCTGTTCGAAGTGGACTTTGAAACAATAGTTTTTACCCCAACAGTCATTCTAGATTTTGGCATATTTAAAGATGACCCAGCAGCAAACTCCAAATTTCAAAACCTCTTATCTAAATGGCAGAACTACCTACCTATTTATACAGACGCTTCAAAGTTGGAGACAGACGGTTGTGTTGGAATAGCAGCATGGATCCCCAAATTTCACATCCTCTTGTCGCACAGATGCCCTCCACAATCTTCTGTTTTCACTGGGGAGTCCATTGCAATCCTGGAGGCAGTCTCTTATGTAGAGACACACAATATTCCCAAAACTATAATCTTCTCGGATTCCAGGAGTTGTCTGCAAGCAATTATAGGAAACCAGTTTAAAATGAAGACCAAACTTCCCGTAATTTTAAAAATTAAAGAAACCTTAAATATTTGTCATAAAAAAGGCCTTGAAATTACCCTTGCTTGGATCCCAGGACACTGTGGCATTGAAGGCAACGAGCGAGCTGATACTTGGGCAAAGGAGGCCACCAGAATCGGTTCCCAAACTCACGATAATATTATTTCATCGGACCTAATGATGCTCGCTCACTCTAGCATGATGGATTCCTGGCAAGAACTGTGGGACTCTTCTAGGCTCATCAAAGGCAGGCACTACGGTAACATTCAACCAGTTATCCCTCGAAAGCCTTGGTTTTTTAAGTTTCGGTCAGCTAATAAATGGGTCACTTCCACTATTTGTCGGCTTCGTCTAGGGCATGTTTGTTCCCCGGTGTTTTTAGCCAAAATTAGGGTCCGGGATAACTCATTATGTGAATGCGGTCTTGATGAAGGTACCCTGGATCACATCTTCTTCAACTGCACTAAATTTTCATACTCTTTGTACGATGTGCTACCCAAAAATATTCCGCGGCCTGTCATTTTCTCTTCGCTTTTAGCTTCAATGGACACTCCTCTCACTGCTATCCTTATTAAATATATAGTAGAGCATAATATTAGACTATAAAACGCAATTCTTATCTTACTGTTCGTCTTTTCTGATTCTCCTATCCTATATGTTGGCACGCCCTACTTACTGTCATCCTCTTCCCGCTCTTTTTATTAATAACTGTACAAACGTCTTGTGTTGTCTATGCTGTCCTTAACATAAATGTTATTTGTTTTAGGTCTCCTACATGACATATCCCATCACAAAAATCAAAATTTTCTACCGATCAATCTCCTCTCGTGTGATATGTCCAAACGTCGTCATTGGCGAAATACCTCTTGCTGAGAGCAAGAAGTGAAAGCCACAAGGAAAAAAAAAAAAAAAAAAAAAAAAAAAACAGTCAACAGCAAATGTCAAATTCTACAAAAGCAAAGTAAACATCGAACTCACAGTCGTTATTCTCTTAATAACCATTAGATTAAAATGGAAAATTATTATAAGGGAAAAAATGTTGAAGAAGAACTTGAACGAAGTAAAATACCTATAAAAGATCTACCGGAGAACTTTCTGTGGATGCAAGTAAGAGATTTTTGTAGGTTAGGGTTAGGACCCTTGGTTAAAATGTATATTTTGTTAATTGATATGATTTTAGGTAAAAGGAGGCAGTAAAATGGCAAATCTACTATCCCACGCGTCGGGTATACTTGAAGATAAAGCAGCTACAGCCGTGGTGTGGTCTGGGGCTGGGGTCGGCATACCAAAAGCAATATCCTGTGCAGAAATATTGAAGAGACAGTTTTCTATTGAACATCAAGTTACGAAACTCGCATATAAAAAGTGCGTCTAAATTGATAAGATCCACTTTAGCTGTGTAAATTATTTAAGTTGTAAAATAAAATTGAATTATTCAATTTGCAGTGTTGAAGAGTTTTGGGAGCCCAAAGTTGATGGACTAGAAACAATTGTGGTTAAACGTCAGATACCAGTCATCCACATATTACTCTCAGTTGAAGCAATTCTAGATACGTCTCAGATTGGGTTTGTATTGACTTGTACTTTTAAATTAAATGTATTATATATATCCTTTAAATCTTGAGTCCATGGTCCACCAATTCACTAACCACCACCATCATTGCTGTAAGCTTCTATATTGACGATAGAAAATAATTGATCTACATTTTTATAAACTCACTACATACTAAGGTCTGGCCACAACTTCAGTCTCAGCACCGCTGCTTAGACGGCCGCCCATTGGTAGGAGCAAAAGTTTTGAATGTGGTGTCTTGTTCACTCCGATGGCTGTCAGTCGTCGCTACAGCATTCGGCCGAAGTTGTGCCCTAGCCATTACACAATTATGCAGCTTGCATAATAGTATTGTGTGATATCAAAGCGGGCTCCTTATTCACACAAAGCTGAAGCCTCATGATTCAAAGGGGGGAATGCGTTGTGCGTGCTGGGGACGATGTCTTAGACTGCCTCTGTAATGGGGACTCCTTTTAATTAAGTTTTATTAATCTTTTGCTTGAAAGAATATAGATTAAGTTTTTATTTTTTCTTTTCAGATACCAAACATTGCATAGCAAAAAATTCTGGCAAAGAGACCAAGCTATCAATAGTAACCAAAAGCAGCAACAATCTTACAAGTCAAAAAAGCCTTTCAAATACAAGAAAAGCCAAACAAACATAAGCTAATAAAGCAGTGTGTATTTAAGAAATTAATAAAGTATATTTCATTTTACCAATTTTATATTGGACAATAACAAACTCATTTATGTACTTGAAGCTGGAATTAATTTCTGTAAGACAAGTAATGCTGTAATGTTGAACATAAAATATTTGCCTTTTATACAGACATTCAGTTGAGAAAATACAAATACTCTTTTTATTGCGCAACTCACAAAACATACAGGAGAAATTACATTTAGAGGTAAACAACAGGCAGTTTTATTGCTAAAGAGCTATCTCTTCCAGACAACTTTTGGGTACTTGAAAATTTATTTTTCTAGTAGGAGGAGCAAAGAGCAGAAAAAGGAATAATACATACACGAAAAACAAATACATAGACAACATAAATATAATAAACAATAAATACATTCAGCCAAAAAGATGATAGGACCAGTGGATTAAATTCGAATTGTGAGAGGGATACCCTAGATCTGACATGAAAAGGACGTATCTTACTATGACATCCATATAAAGATAAGACCTTTTACCATAACACGGCAGAGATAATGTTCTTCCAGATTTTGTGGAAAATAAAAGAAAAAAATCATCATCTTACACGTACTACAATTTTATTAGCATGATAAGTGGTTACAGTTCAAGTTTAAAACGATTAATAAGAAGTATAAATAAGTTATTAGAAATATTTATACCTATTACTAACTTATTGCAACTTCTATATGTAATATTCTCAGTAATGTAACCTCATAAACATAACAGGACATAAAGGAGCAGACAATTTTAATCAAGCTGTGAAAGCAGTAAAAGAAATATATGTACACAATTTAAAAACTGCTACTGCTAAATGCACTTGCAATTGGTTTTAGGTTTAGGAGTAAAAATTCCAAAACATGATTATTCTAGACCCATACATATTATAATTTTAAAAGTATCATATTTGCTACTATGTTCAAATTTAAAACGAGATTCAGGTATTTGGTTAATATGGGTTGTGTATTTGTAATACATACAGCTTATTAAAAATAAACTAAATGTAATATAAAACTGGAATTTGTAACAAAAATACATTTTCATGGACGTTTGTCCTGTAATGTAGCATTGCAGATAAAGCACATATTTAAAGGCCTAAAATTAGCACTTTCGCAACCAGACAAAAAAGTAAGACATATCCCAGAAACCGGCCGAGCCGACTTTTATACCATCAACCCGGCTACCGGGTTGGCCGGCATCTGAACAAAGTTTACGAGCGCCTGGCGTCCGATTGTTGGTGTCGAAAGTGTTAAAGTTGAACAAACACGAATGCTCTGTTAGTTACAAGTTTAAGTAAACACTATGCTGACTAAAGACAATAAGTATTATAATTTCATTGCAGTTGGAATTAGTAAAATTACATCAGAATTTTAAATAACATTCTTGTCATTTAAATAACATTCTTGTCATGTGATCTGGCTTAGTGCTATAATAGATACACCAATACAATTACCTTTAAATACTATACATCAAGTTATCTGCTAAGATAGCATAGCACAATAGCTAATACAGTTCTTAATTTTATAGTGACCAGGAGAAATAATTCACTAAGAAGTGAATTATTTCTTTGAATCTCAGGCTTCAGATTCTCCCGCAGTCTGTGGGAGAGGCACCTCTCCTTCAAGTTTGGGCAAAATTAATATTTCTTTAGAAATAATTGAATACTTTGTGACAAAATAAGTGAACCTTTCACACAGATGCGTTTCCTTCTCAAACGCGTCAAAAATTGACCGATGATGAAAATATGCATGTGAGAATATTCTGTATACTCTGCGGCAAACTGAGCCCAATTTTGCCACAGATGACTCCTTGATGCTAACCCTGAAAATAACAGGTTGTATGTAATAATCATTTTAAATTAAATATAAAGTACATATATAATGGAAAAAAATAAGGTTCATTCAAAAATTACTGTCTATTTCAAAGGATGTATGTCTGATTTAGATTGATTCATTTAATAATATAAATTAGTAAAAATTCTAACTTACAAAATACAACCCTAACTCAATTTTAATGTCAGAATTTAAAATAAAATACCATGAAGGCAATCAAATTAAATGCAGTTTATTTACCTGCTAGGGAAATACTTGTTGCTGTTCAGCAAGCATGCAGCACCATCTAGGGTGTGTCTTGTGTAGTCAATAGCGGGGCACTCTTTGGGCGTCTTGTGAGCAGCGCACAGGAATATCCACTGCTCTGTAGCAGTCATTTGTGTGCAGGTTTCTGGTTTACATTCACTTTGCAAGCGAACTGCTAAACCATTTAGTTCCATACAGAATTGCCTGTAATTTTAGTTATAATTAACTGTCAGAATGTTCTTTGGACCACAGAGCCGGTTCATTCCTCAGCCGAAGGATTAGCTTGGCAATTCAGCGGGGGAATGTGGCCGATATCATGGGTACCCTGCCGCAGGGCTGTGATCTTGGGGACATTGGATTTAGTTAGATACTCTAATTTAGAATAGGTTAAGTTGGTTATTCATATTTTTTACTTGTTTTTCGTTTAATAAATATTATATTATTCATAAGATATATATAAAACGCTATTATACTAAAAATACCTATAAACGTAAATAGTTATTTGAAGATTAGTTTAATTCTCACCTCAAATGTTCATATTTCCAAACACCCTCGTCTTGAGCCTCGGGCATTTTTAGAATAGCTTCGAGATTGGCTGGGTCTCGCCGGATTGTTTGCTGTATAAATTGTTGCACTGCCAACGTACTATCCATTTCTTCGAAAGGTTCATCAGGCCAACGGCAAAAGTCCTATAAGAATAGAATAGACGTGTTATTGGAAGTCTCGTGAAGAACATCGTACACAGTATAGTATCTTTGTAACCTTACTTTAGCTTTTGATCCAGGGCGATTGCGTCTCAAAATTTGCATTCCGTCTGCCATGGTTTACTGTTTCACTTGACGACGAAATTTACTAAATTGCTTAGTAAAGTCTAACATACAACGAAATCTGATAAAGCTAAAACATAACATCACATAAGAAAAGAGAGAATAGAAAGCGAACAAGACATGATATTGTATTTTTTTTTTATAGTCTGGCATTTGTCTATGGAAGGGGGTCTATCTTGAAATTACCGTGCTTAAGCCAATATAAGAATATCATTTGGAAAAAATCGTAATAAATATATTCAGAACTGATATTCTCACTACGCGTACTTTACCTTGCTACACTACTAGTGAAATTAGCCGAAGTATAGGTTTCCGTAGCGAAGTGCCTCTTCATTTCATACTAAAGTATTCGCCCAACTTCGCGAGTAGTGTACAACCGCAATTATTATATCGGATTGTGGATGTCCAGCCTTAAAACCCGTTCCAGACCTTCCAATCCGATTTCTTCCGATAAATCGGATCGGATCGGAAGGTCTGGAACGGGTTTTAGACAGACTGACAGATGCAGTGCAGCCATAGTGCAGCAGTGCAGTGAGATGAGATTGATGGTGATAGTTACTACTGACAGTTCGACACAATACACATTGTTTGTAGTGTAATTAATTTACTTTACAAATAGAAAGTGAAGCTATAGCATATGTAACTGAATATTTTATTATGGTTGAAATGATTTTGTTGGTATATAAATGTTCAATATTCGCTATTTTGGTTACGTGTGCTTCAGCTATGAGTGATATGTCTGAGAACTCATTTGGTAAATTTAAAGAAGGTATCATTGCTGCATTTGGAGACTTCAATTCAGACGAGCTGACTGATGCCTTTGTTATCAAAAATAAATCGAGTGTGGAAGTGTATCTGGCTCATGACAAGGAGCCATTTTTAAGGCCTTCTACATTTTCCTGCAACTTTAGCAACATCATTGTAACAAGTGTGGTGCCTGGAGATTATGATGGTGACGCCTACATGGACATACTCTTGACCACACAAATTGTGAATACAAGTAATTCTGAAGTACATGAAGTCCGAATTATATGGGGTGGCATGCCAAGTCTAAATTGTTCAGATGCTCTATTAATAAAAGCAATAACTGTTGGACAGCCTCTGGTGTTGGACTACAATCGAGATATGACACTAGATCTTTTTGGTCTAAATTCTCAACATGAAAGAGTTTTTTGGGTTTTTGATAAGACTAGAACTACACCAATAGAAGTCTCCATGGGAGCAGAGTTATTAAAACCTATAAAGCTGCCCCATTCACATTCTTTTCTAGATGTCAATGATGACAATGCTGCTGATCTTCTGGTGACTACCAAATTGGATGTAGAACTATGGTTGAACCAAGAATCTGAAGGGTTCAAGTATAACAACAGTGTTGAGCTTCCAGTTGGACATGCAATCATTTATGGTCAAACACTGTTCCTTGATGTTGCCCTTTCCGGAGAGTTTTTCTTAGTTATACCTGTATGTTATGACTTGCAGTGTGTTAACAGCACTATTTTGATCTATGATAATCAACAATGGCATGACCTGCAAGTAGATTTCAATGATGGCAAAGGGACAGTGTGGCGCTTTGTGCCTCCTCGTGGTGAGATATACTTGGATGTGATCACAATGCGGAGCGGAGACTACAACATGGATGGATACCCTGACATACTTATGACTCTCAGTCCAGTGAACAGCAATGAAACAAAAGCTTTCCTTCTTCATAATGTTGCCTGCACCTATGCAGAATGTAAATTTTACAGAAGTTTTCAAGTTCAATGGGAAATTTTTGATAAAATCGGAAGGGATGTTGTTATGGCTACCTTTTATGATTTTTACATGGATGGTGTACTAGATGTAATTTATACCACAAAAAATGCTACAACCAAAGTGTACACAATGCACGCATTTAAAAATGAACTAGAATATGATACAAATTTCATAAAGGTCATTGTTGTCACTGGGCTAACCAATAAGAAAGTACCTAGTATAAATGGGACTTTGTACAATAGAAAACTAACATTTGGTAAGCTCATTAGTATATGCATGCAAATTAATTATGACTTATGAAGTAAGTAGTTTTCAACAAAGACATTATATTGTATGACGTTATATATTCTTGTATTACAGGAACCAACTTACCGGGCCCGAAGATTAGCTATAATACTTGGTCACAAGAAGGAACTTACAGGACTGGAGCCTGTGCTCAGCTGTCACAGTCAGCATACAATGCTCTACAGTTACCATATTCTATATTTGGTCTAGATAGAACTCCCAACTTTGTTGATACTTTAAATGTAGGTCTCTCAGGATTTTCCAAGAGTTGGACTCAGTTAATTCCAAATTCTCAAATAGTTGTAATTCCCGCACCACCAGATGATCCTTCACAATGGAAAGCTCAATTGTTTGTAACTCCCAGTAAGCTGATTCTTAAGAGTGTCTTTGTACTAACTGCCATAATTGTAACTATTATAGGTTGTGTATCATATTTACATTGGAAAGAAAGAAATGATCGTGAAGATATAATTGAAATTGATGATAATACCTATGTAAAGATATAGCAAATAACAATTACCATAAGCATTCAAAGTGACTATATATGTCATACATTTATCTGCTAAATATTATTTATGTAAGTGTTTTATACTATTAGGTGAAATGAGATCAGTTGTAATTTATATAAATAGGCCAGGTTGTATCAGCTAATATTGGTAATTCATGGAAACCCTTAGTGACTGCATTTAGTTGTCCTGGTATACTGTACCCGGACCATAGATAGGTTATGTGTGATGGGAATATGGGATTATAATGGCACTTTTTGCTTAAATCTCTATCAATTTTAAAACTGAGGTTACTGATCCATACATAATATAGGCGAAGGACAATTGAATGACCTTAAAGGGTGTACTAAAATAACATGCATACTAATTAATGAGTATAATAATAGTCTTATTTGTGTGACTAATCATTAAGGGGGGTTTTGCCATACGCGCCACGCTTGGCAGGCGGGTTGGCGCGCGCAGTTTTTTTTTTTTTTGAAGGTCTGGAAGACGCTGCTGCCCATCTCCCGGTATATTATTATTATTATTCCCTTAGCAGGCTCCTACTGCAACCACGGGACGATATGGTGGGGGTATATATGGAAGTCCAAAGGGGAGGCCTATGTTCAGCAGTGGACGTCCTATGGCTGAGATGATGATGATGAATAATAGTCTTATTAGGGTTCCGTAGTCAACTAGGAACCCTTATAGATTCGCCATGTCTGTCTGTACGTCTGTCCGTCCGCGGCTTAGCTCCGTGATCATTAGTACCAGAAAACTGAAATTTGGTATGAGTATGTGTATGTATCACGCCGACAAAAAGGTAAAATAAAAACCTAAAAAAAAGCTTTTTTCGGGTACCTCCCTACACCTAAAGTGGGGGAGTTTTTTTTTTTCGTTCCATCACTGGTGGGGTGTCGTTGAATAGGTCTTTTAAAAATAATAGGGGTCTCGAAACATTATTTATTGATAAAGTCAGCAGTTTTTTTTAAATATTCGCTACGGAAATCCAAAAAATAGTGGCCGTATACTTCGAACGTTATACGTATTAGTTAAGTGCCACACTGCATTAAATCATTCCGCTCAATCTGGCGCGTATAATCGATAACTTCCAGAAGGTAATAAGTAATAGTTACTTTGGCGTTTACGACCTTTTTAAAGAGCTTGAAATCTTTGTCGTAATATAAACCTCGGGCTTAAAACCGCTGTTTTAAGTCTATTGTGAAGGATGGGCAACTACGGAACCCTACACTGAGCGTGGCCCGATAAGCTCTTAGCCGGTTTTTATTTTAAAAAGAAGAAGTGATCTGAAAATCAGATATTATTTTAGTGCAATTTAAAATGTGCATTACATGTAAACATTTTCATAGTAATAAGGCCGTTGGATGGTGGTGTAGTGCCATTCTACATCATAAAATACTGTGATAATTAGTTTAATACAATTGTAATTATATAAAATTACAAATATTCTAATGTAACAATAGGTATAGGAATAGATATATGTATTAAGCGCCAAAAATGTGCCGAGTCAATAAAAGAACGATTCCTGCTAGCTTACCATCTATGTATGTATTGCAGCTAAGGTTTCGAATCCCAGGTTCGGAAGCCCTAACTGCAGCTCATACTCATCAAGTTTATTTTGGTTTCAACTTACTAAGGGATAAGTTTTAGTGGCATAGCACTGACATATATGAGGAATCCAATGAACAAAATACAAAGTAAAAACATCTGTTATGATGAAGTCGCAGCTTTGCCCATCAGCATAATTTAAATAAATATCCCTTTCAGAGAAGTTATTAAAAGTAATAGTAAACGGGAAACATTCTGACTAAATGTTGTTTTATCTGCTATTTATGAGAAATAGTGTACATAATAAATTATTAAAAAAATTAAGGTTGATTGTATCTGTGAATAGGGCATGTACAATTTCTGGGACACCATGAAATTGCATACTGTCACATTGTTTTTTTTTTTTGAGAAAACCGTGTAATGAAAAATGTAAGAGCTGCAGTTTGTAAGCAAGCAGCAAGGACTGTCGAAAAAAAACCAATTGAATGGTGTTCCAGAAATTGTACCTACCCTATTCTACTGAAATGCAAAACTTACATTACATCATCAAACAAATTGTTGTAGGCATATAATTATTTATTCGTAAAATTATTAAAGTTTACAGATATTGAAATAGACAAATAAACTGTTGTTGTGGTACTATCGAAGACACTGATAACTGTATATTTGTAAACTAATATAAACCTCAATACAACGTATTAAGGTCTATGGGTCTATAGTTAACTGTGTCTTTGTTTGTACATTACAAATACTTTCAGTTTATGCAAACTGACATCCAATCGTTGAAAGTGCGTAATTTTAAGCAATCTTTATGTTAAGAAAGTGAAATAAAAAATCCAAAATTAACTTGACAGATTATTATATCGAATATAAAAACTCATTCTTTTGAGTTCCTTTTGTGTTTTTTGTCCTTCTTTGATTTTTTGTGTTTCTTCTCTTCAAGTTTCTCCAGTTTTCTGAAAGAATATGATTTGATTAGATAATAGGCTAGTAGACCCATTTTTGAAATATATTTGATATGGTTAAGGGCCTTATCACACTTGCGATTTGAGAGCGAGTTTTCTATACAAATAAGCGTCGCGGCGAACTCGCTGCGTGATCGCCTTCATACAAAATTCGCTCGCAAATCGCAAGTGTGATAAGGCACTAATAATGATCTTACTAGCTCTAAAAAAAAAACTTATATTTTTGTGAAAGCTAGAAAGCTACATTTATTGAATATAGGAAATTTCATGAACAGTCAAAAACGCCGTCCGCCATTTTTGCCTTTTGCTAATCTTTGGCGTGACGTAGAATTCCGCGTAAATATTCGAAATTCGGCCGTCGTATAATGCTCTCCCGCTCACTCCGATATACTTTGATAGGAGATCGAGAGGGACGGCACTATTCGAAGTCGTCGGAGTAACCTTCAGTTTTCTTTATAGGTACGATGACGTCACTATCAGAAGCGAAAATGGCAGACAGCGTTTTAAGCATTTCAAAACATAGATTAAAAACCATATGTTAAAATTTAATTTTTTCAGCCATCTTTCACTTTTATGAATTGAAAAATATATATTTAGGCTTCCTTTGCTAAAAAACTATACGAAATAAACATTAGTTTATTACAATTTGACATGAGTCAACTAGCCTATTGATTATATAATTCCTAATAAGAATATCTACTCAGAAGAAAATTTTCAACTTCGAAATCGAACTAGTAGTCTAAGCAGGATCTAAGAACACTGTAGGCTATCTTATCTTGTGGGTATGTATAAGCTGTCGGGTAATTTTTGAACTGTTATTAAATTTTTTGAGTGAGGTGATGGTATAACCAAATATAACTTTTTTACAATAAATAACCAACGTTACTGACCGACTTTTTAACTATTAATAAATAATCAATGAAAAGAAATTTTCAAACAAAAATTTCTGATTCAGTTTAGTGCTTTCGAGTAATCAGGGAACATACATAAAAAGCTCTCCAGTTAAAAATCAGAATGATCAGAAATGATGAGAGTAGAACGTGGTTAATAATGCATATTATTACGGACTTAGATGAAAAATTCACTTGCTTGTTTTTAGGGTTCCGTACCCAAAGCGCACCAAGATATTTGAAAACGTTTTTATATCTACTCTTTATATGGTAGGCATGTGCTTGCGAGAAGTGTCATAAAATTAAATCTTAGGTCCTGCCACTACTGCACCTAAAAGTATAACCAAATTCCTTCTGGGGCCCACTCTTATCAGGATTACCCTTTACAGATTAACAAAGCTTTAGAGTGAATGTGCAGTATGATAAAAATGTCTTACTTCAGTAGCTTCTTCTTTTGTTTTTTAGATAATTGGCTTATCAAGTCCATTTCTGTGAGACCGGAGCCCTCACTGTCTTCTATCTTGGTGGCAGCAAGAGGTAAAGCGCCAGGTTTCATCACTAAACCTGAATCTCGCATATGCTGCATCAGAGTGGGGACGTCAGGCTTTTCCTCCTCCTCTTCAGGGGCTGATGCAGAAGCCTGGAGTGCTCGAGCCTCACTCATTGATAGGGAATACATGGAACACTCTTTATCTGCAAAAATAATAAACATTATTAGTATAAAATTTATATGCCTGATTTTTTATTTAGCATTGCAGAATCAATAGGTTTGCCAATTGCTATGAGTAAAGATTAAAGTATAATTGAAGTAAATATATTGCAACAAATCCTTACTGAATGTAAGTACATTTAGTTTACGTTAGCAGACGTTACTGCTTTAATAAAAAAAAAAAAAAAAATCCTTACTGTTTTAAGAATAAAGATATATTCATCTATGCTACTTGGTTCCTTTTAACTACTTGATGATGACCATACTTCATATAGTACAAATTCTAATTGAGTTCAAACTTTCAATTAAAATATCAAAAAGGTTTTAATTCAAATTTGGTACATGGGACAACATAAGTTGCATATAAACCTTGTCTTACCAGTGTTGATGTGACCCCATTTGTGGCACTTGATGCATCTCACATTCCTGACCAAAATACCAAATGGCTGATCTCTGATTTCATTGTCACCCTTGCAGTAGCTCTCTCTGGGTGCATTGTACTTCCGCTGCCACTCAAACTTGTACTCTGGTTCATTGTCCTCCCTTTCTCGCTCCTTCTTCACACCCGGTGGAGGTTCATACATAAAGTTTAAACTCAATTTGTCCTTACTTTCTTTGCTTAATAAGGCTCTAAAACAAAATAAAAACATGTTAAGTAACTCATTGTGAGCCACTAACAACACTAAATGTCATCAATATTATTAAATTGACTTACTTGTTTTCATGCAGTTCTTGCTCTCTTTCATATTGAACTTTTAATTCCTCTTGCTTTTTCTTGTAAGCATCTGTTTTCTGTTCTGCCATCCATACCTGAAATTTACCAAATATATAGTTTAATTCATTACTCTACAGTAAGAACTAGTTGTTCCAATGTTAATTCATTTCATTAATGTGTTAAAAGTATGTTACATGAATTTGTTGTAATTGATTATCATTAAATACATAGGACTTTCTGGAACATGGGTACAGCTTAAAATAATATGATAATTGATAACACATAAGTAACTTACTCTTTTCAAGTTGTCTCTCGAAGCAGGATGGAAAAACTTTTTACACATGTAATTATTAAACCCTTTTCCCATTTTTACTGTTTAATACCGAAACACAGATTAAAAAGATCAATAATATCTGTCCCAACAGGTTTATAGTATGTGAATTTCCAGTATTTGCGTATTATTTTGTTGTAATCATCTGACAAACAAATTCATTTCTGTCAAATTATGACATTGTCTTCCGCCATGACAGTTTCATAGACACCACACGACCATGACCAAACCATGACACTTCTATTATCTATTAAAGCGATTGCTTAAAATACAATTTATTTGGCAATTTACCCGACATTTGAAAATGTCTATTACTTTGGGTGCGTTCAGACACGGCGGGAACCGCGCGATTATAGAATCGCATGGAAATCGCGCGGGTCTTATTTATATGAGTTAGTTAGTAATCGTTCAGACATAACCGCGCGGTTAACCGCCAGAAAATAGAATCGCGCTGCTCCCGCGCGTTTCTATTACTATGGAGTCTTTACTTCGCGTTCAGTTGCGTTGCGGATACCGCGCGGTGAGCACGTCACTGCTCGTGAGTTCGCCATGGATCGTTTCGACACTGAACTATTTATTGATGAGATTGCCTGATCAGTTCAATTAGTTCATCAAAAGATTTTATTGACATTCTCAAATAGTTAAAAAAATTGTTATCATACATTCTTAATTTGGGATATAACGTTACGAACTGACCATGTACTAGTCGGTCACGTAATATTGGATGCACCCAATACCGCCTTTTTCTTTTCTTTTTTTTAAGGAGCAACCACAGTAAACACACTTCTTCGTCGACCTCCATTTTGAAACTGACGCCGCACGAAATCGCATACTAACCGCGCGTGTCTGAATAGCATCACAATTTAGCGGTTTCAAACCGCGCGATTCGTAAACGCACGATTCCCGCATGTCTGAACGCACCCTTTTAGATTTGATAATAGACCACCGATGCTCGCTGCTCATAGAAAGTCTGTCTAGCAAAATAATGTTGACAGATATTTCCTTGTGGTATCACTAATTGTCTATGATTTACGCAATTTAGTAGGTGGATCCTCTATAAATAATTTTCATACTTTATATACTAGTTGAACGGGATGTCAAAAACCGAATTAGCTCAGGATGGATGAAATGGCGGCAGGTCTCTGGCACCATATGCGACCCCCGGATGCCGCTTCGGCTTAAGGGCAAAATATACAAAAGCATTGTAAGACCTGTCGTCATGTATGGATCAGAGTTTTGGGCAGTAAAAGGGACGGATGAAATGAGATTACATGTGGCAGAGATGAGAATGTTACGATGGATGTGTGGGGTGACAAGAATGGACAGAATAAGAAATGAATATGTAAGAGGAAGTCTGAAAGTAGCACCAATTAGGGAGAAGCTGCAAGCTAACCGGCTATCATGGTATGGGCACGTGACGCGAAGAGAGGAAAGCCACGTAACTAGGGTTACCATTTAGGAATTTGAAAAGTCCTGGCAAAAAGCCGGACCAATCGAAAAAAGTCCGGACTTTTTAGTCACCAAAATAGGTAGGCATGGTAGTAGGTAGACGCTCGCATTGCGAGATTTGCGAGGGGGTAGGTGCGGGGTGCGGGCGGGGTTTTCTCATTATTCCAACTTATTTGAAAAAAGCCGGACAAATTAAAGGGCCGGACAAAGTCCGGACAAGAGTCGAAAAGTCCGGACATGTCCGGACAAATCCGGACGTATGGTAACCCTACACGTAACCAGAAAAGCGTTAACCATGAATGTGGACGGATATAGAAGAAGAGGAAGGCCAAAGAAAAGATGGATGGATTGTGTGAAAGATGATATGAATAGGGAAGAATGGAGGAAGAAAACATGCTGCGCTGACCCCAAATAAATGGGATAAGGGCAAGCGAATGATGATTTTATATACTAGTTATAACATTCCGATCGAGTTGAAATTTGGCAAAGTACTTTTTTTTTCTTTAGCCTATTTGAGTATCCCACGGCTGGGCACAGGCCTCTCCCCTTGATGTCCACGACTCCCGATCAGATGCCTCCTTCGGCCAGCCGTTGAGGAACGTGTCCAGCTCATCCCGCCATCTCCGCCTAGGCCTGCCCCACCTGCGCTGCCTATCTTGTGGCACCCACTCAGTGGCCAAGCTAGCCCATCTTTCCAGGTGCATGCGGCAGACGTGGCCGGCCCAGTCCCACTTCAGCCTGGCGGTAGTTTCTCCAACGTCGGAGATTCGTGTTATAGAACGCAGCGTGGTGTTCCGGACGTGGCCGGTCCGTTTAAAATCTTGAATGCTGCGTTACATCGCTCGCTGGCAAACCTTCAATTTGGACTTCTGGCTCTCAGTAAGTGACCATGTTTGGGCACCGTAGGTTAGAACGGGCAGGATACACATGTTAATGAGTTTCCGCTTAAGTGACAATTGAAGATTTCTCTTCATTAGCTTCTTCATGGACCAGTAGCTCTGCCAGTCATTTTCGACGCGCCATTCGATTTCTTTGTCTTGTCTGTTGCCGAAAGACACTAACTCGCCCAAGTATATATATATATAAATACTCGTCAACATAGTGTATAGTCTGCCCATCTACCGCTACCCTACGTTTCGTGCTGTTAGTCATCACTTGAGTCTTAGTGTTGTTCATTCTAAGTCCAACTTGAAGGCTTGCCGAGCTGCGATCTTGGAGCATTAGTTGGAGTTCTGCCGCTGAGGAAGCGAAGAGAACAATATCGTCAGCAAAACGTAGGTTTGATAACCTTTTGCTGCCGATAACTATCCCCCTCACCTGCCACGTCGCCGCCAGTCTCTTAAAAATTTCTTCAAGTGAGCTAGTGAATAGTATTATCGAGATAAGTTTTATTTAGGTACACTACATTTAATTTTTCGCGTTGTATAATGGTTAGAAAATGTAAACGGGTGTGTAATGATCGATAGAACAACTTTTGTATATTTTCACTAGATATAACAACATTTGATATAATTTCGTAGAATATAATCACTCAAGGGGCATAATAAACTTTTGATATAAGAGCAAAGTAGATATTTTCTTGGTGTATAATGTTCAATGAGTATAATAGAGGTTTGATAATATAATTAACGTATATTATAGTATTAGTTATATAATGTCTTGTAAGATATAAATTTTTTTAATATGTTCTTTAATAAAAGTCAAATATCTGCACTTATTTATTGTTTTTTTTCTATACGATCGTTGAAGTCGTATTTTTTCATGTTCATATTTTGTTCTATTGCGGGGGACGTGGGCCAGTCGACGAAGCCTCGCGAAGCGACTATTTCCGCTCTGAGGAACGCAAGGTAACTAACGAACCTAACCAGGCCGAACTAGAGGTGGTCTAAAAGTTTTTTTTTCATGCTTCGCCCCGTTTTTCTGCCCAGCCTTTTCTTTTTGCTGCTGTAGGTATAAATGATAAACACTATAATTTATTTATTTTATTTAGGAGTACGTATTCCAGATTATACCAGTACTACATTATACCCGCTGAGCGTTATATCGAACACAGTTATATCACATATACTTTATACCATATTAATGTTAGATTAATAGTTGTTATATTATAAGTTAATTATATCTGTCATATCCTCCTAGCCTTTGTCCCATATCTTTGTAGAGTGAATTCTCAAATCGGGGTCGGCTACCTAAATCCCAAGATGTGGCGTAGACACTAGTTTTTACGCAAGCGACTGCCATCAGACCTTCCAACCCAGAGGGGAAACTAGGCCTTATTGGGCTTAGGTGGTTTCCTCACGATGTTTTCCTTCACCGAAAAGCGAGTGGCAAATATCAAATGACATTCCGTACATAAGTTCCGAAAAACTCATTGGAACTTATATACGGAATGACATTTGATATTTACCACTCGCTTTTCGGTGAAGGAAGTTAATTATATCTGTAACCTGATGATATTAAGATCACTTCAGAATATGCCAAATATTGTTATAACAAAAGTACATTATATCCCTTAATCGTTATATCGACCAATAATATATCAAAAGTTGTTATAGCGACCGTTACGCACCCAATGTAAACATATGTGTTTGTAGTTGACTGTACTGTACATAGTGGTAGAAATTATGTGAGCTGACTATGAGTGCACGTCAACATATATTTAACTTATTTACGTGTGCATAGAAAATCAAAAGTATTTTCTAGTGTCAAAACTTTAATTCCCACTACACAAAGTGTGACCAGCCGCAGATTTTTTAAATTTCCCGCCAAAACTTTGAGTAATATTTCATCAGCGAGACTAATAATTTTTGTTTAATACACTAGACAATAGGAAACATAAATAGTCTAGTAATAAAAAATACTACATAAATGATTTCTATCATTCGATATTCTAGCTTTCTAGCACTAGTTGATGTTACCAGTTGTTACAGGCACCAGGCAGGCAGGGACAGTACAGTCGCATAAGGGTGCGTCCACACTTGTATCATTTCGCCGATCCGATCCCCGTCGCGTATCTTCACCGCGTATCATGAACGGTAAGTGTGGACGTCGCGCCGTCGCGATCATGCAACGCTCGGCGGCACGGCGCGACGTCCACACTTACCGTTCATGATACGCGGTGAAGATACGCGACGGGGATCGGATCGGCGAAATGATACAAGTGTGGACGCACCCTAATGTGAGCTAGGTCGTCGAGTGAGCAAAAAATGACGTATAATGTGTTTACTTGAAAGTGGTTATCTGTGGTAGCAATGGATGGCATAAAGTCGAATGGTGCGCTGTGTTATGTGACTTTGTTTTGTATTTTGTAATAAAAAGAACCCAAAAGTTACAGTGTGGCCTTGTTAGGCGCGAAAGCTTTTGAGAAATTAAATTGAGTGAAATTTGACATGTTTCGTGCTTAATCACGATCTTTTCAAGAAATATACGGAGTATGTTGTGTCGACTTTCTAGTGTTAGTTTTCCACCAACGTAGTTTGTCGCAATGTATGTATTTTATGCAGATTCGATTTGTTTGTTCAATGTTTTGATTACGTTTAGAAGCTTAAATCTAAAGTTGATTAAAATGTAGATGTCAACACGGTAAATAAGTGTCTTATCGGAAATATAATTAAGTATAGTTATGGGTTTTCGCTGATTATACAGACTTATTTTGATTATATTCACACTTTTACTGTGTAAATCAAGTTATAATCCGTAACAGAGACGAGTTTGAGGTCGATCCCTGCCGTAGTACAGTGGATAATCCGGATCCAGAATCAACATGTACATATTGTCATTGTGTCGCTCTTGCTCTATGTATTTAACACATTCATACCCTTTTATCACATTGAAGTATTTTTAGAATACCACTGTGCTATTGGAACTTGATTTTAAGTGTAAATAGTATTTTTTTATACTTAATGGAATTCAGTGTGTTTTTTTAATTGTGCAGTGTAATGAATGCACTTGGACTGTGATGAATGTGAAATGGCTTTATGAAGAACAAAAGGACCTTACAATAAATATAATTTGGAATTTATGGTGAGTACCTACACTTTACTTATAAGTTAAGTGAAATATTAAGGCTTGACTTACATATTACTGTCCAGTTTAGTTTAGTATTACTTTTTTATTTTTTACAAAGTAGCAGTTTCAAGAAACTGGAAGACAACATTTTTCCAATCTAATCATAGTTGATTCATGTTGATTCATATTTTTCAATTTGCTTCACTAATGTATAATTTTCAATTTTTTTAACTAAGTAGACTACCCATACTAAATACTAATCCTGTGTGTGACACTAAGTTCAATAGTTAGGGTAACAGTGTTTGACACACGTCTTATGGCCACATAAGGCTAAACAATCTTAAATTAGGATGTTAATATGATGATGTTAGTTAAAGAAAGTGTAGTACTAGTTTCAAAAACATTTAAAGTGTATTGAGTTAACATGTTTGTGGACAGTAACAGGCAGTGTCTCATAGGCCAACCAAAGCCAAAAACTATGCAATATGCTATAACATCCATATGCTTCTAAAAGTGTTCATAAGAATTAAGTATATAAGTGTATGTGTAGCTAAAAGCTTTTGGCACAGACAAGCTATTTAACAACAATCACACAAGATTTATAAATTTATTTTGATTTACTTGAATTATTAACCATTTTAAGCTTAGTGCTATAATTTTTTTTTTCTAATCAACCATAGATCAAAGCAGAAAGGTTAAAGGGGCTAAAATAATCAGCTTAGCTGACTTGAGCACCATTTAAGAAATAGAGAGTTAAGAGGTCTTAAGTGTTGTTGTACACTTACCCATTAGTTGAAATGCTAAACCTGCATCTGCTTTCAATATTTCACAATTTTACAGTGACATATAAACATCCATTTTGTATACTAATCGGTGGTAGCCTAGTGGTTAGGGCATGCGACTTTCAATCCGGAGGTCGCGGGTTCAAACCCGGCCCGTACCAATGAGTTTTTCGGAACTTATGTACTGAATGACATTTGATATTTACCAATCGCTTTTCGGTGAAGGAAAACATCGTGAGGAAACCACCTAAGCCCAATAAGGCCTAGTTTCCCCTCTGGGTTGGAAGGTCAGATGGCAGTCGCTTGTGTAAAAACTAGTGCCTACACCACATCTTGGGATTTTAGGTAGCCGACCCCGATTGAGAATTCATTCTCTACAATATGGGACAAAGGCTAGGAGGATGATGAGTCTGGGTTAAAAAATATTTTTTGGACTTCTGGAGCGAATATTTACTAAACTGCGGACTTTATGAATAAATTATGTTTGAAGACCCCTATTATTTTTAAAAGACCTTATTCACTGACACAAACTAGTGTTAAAACAAAAAATATTTCACCCCCACTTACGGTGTACGCGTTTTTAGGGTTCCTAGTCAACTAGGAACCCTAAAAATTTCAAGTAACATTTAGTTCACGAATTATTGTTTGGTGTAATTTTATTTCATGACCAGATAATTCCAATTTTTATTATTTTATAGAATAACTTCAGGGAATTTTATTTGGCAAATGATTTGTTTTGTTTGAATTTTTAATGGCAGAATAAACAACGAATTTCATTTGTTCGTAATTTTATTACAAGATTACAAAATATTTCTATATCGAGTGGTCGAAAAACCTAACATTACCTATTTCACCTTAAGGTCGGTCCGACTTGGCTTAGGTTAGGTACGACGACGAGCGAAGCGAGGAGGAGTGTTAGGTTGAACTGCGACCCTAACGAGCGCGCCGCGGAGGTCTATATCGAGTGGGAAAATAAAACTTCATGTTTGACGATTTAAACATTAATCCTTGTAATAATTTGTATGTTAATTCAAAATACTTGAAACAATAAACCACAAAACGTTTTCCATGACATAATATAACTATGTAATGAATCATCAGACAAGTAAAAATACAAGATTTAAAATTACTTGTAATGATCATTCCATGAACTGAATTGTCGACGAAATGAAAATACATGAAACGTTGGCTTTGAAGTGAAATTCTACGAAGTGAGTGTCGACAATTTGATGATAAACCCTAAAAATGACAAGCAGTATGACGTAAGTTAATATATATACGAGTATATATGTATTTAACATAGCACTTACAGTGTTATGCTTCTCAGGTACGGATTTATTACAAAAGTTGTTCCTATAACCACCACAGTACTTAATAATACTTTATTCCTAGTAGATTGTCACACATGCTAAGTCAGCTTCTTTAAACTGAATCCCAAGTCGTCACTTTGAAAAAGTATTGTATCTAAAACCAACCTCTTATGTAACCATTTACTTGCGAGATTTTTTTTTGGGGCTAATTTAAATGTCAATATATCCTAGGTTAAAACGTCTAGTGGTAAACAATATTTAAATATATTCACCATAGATAAAAAAAAAACATGCATTTTTATGGAATTACCCCTCGGGAAAAAGGTACCAAGTGCATAGGTACGTAGTACGTGATGAAGAGTTACTACGTTTTTAGAATAAGCCGTAATTGCATTTTATTGATTGTTTCTATAAAATACGACGCAATTGATCCTGGGGCGTGGCTACACGATCGACCGACGCATGTGCGCCTCTATAAGTGGCAACAAACGTTCGCCAATTTCACCCAATCAAAGGTGGTAAAACCCGCTAATTTGTACTTGTTTGCCACGTTAGGGTTGGTTCATACTTCAGCCTAATAATATAATGTAGTTTAAGTAAAAAAATATTTACAGTAATGATTAATATCCGAGATGCGGATTGCACACCGTATATCGCAACATCGTGTTATGGTACCTACTCATACTGAATTAGGTACCTACTCAAACTTGTTTACCAAAATATAAGCATCATGAAATTCACGATACACGCCAATATTATGTGCATTAATTATTAAAACGACAATTTTATCAAAATACAGTAGAAAAAAATGTAGGTATAATCGATTTTGCAGTCTATTGTAATTTTCTATTGGTACGAAAAAATAGCACACATTTAAAAATTCAGATGTCAATATTTGACATGTAAGTAGGTGCGTGCGTGGTAACAACTCTGGCGACTATTTTTTTTTTTAGTAGTTCGGATCGGGAACTTACTACTAAAGGTCACTGTGATCCTTTTGAAAGACGTTGGTTCCTGTAGTAGGCACTAGGCGAGCCTAAAACAAAAACTGCATTCACAAGACTGATTCTGAACTGGTTCGCAAGTTTCGCAACGTAAGTAATTTATGTTTTTTTGGACGTTATCGAATGACGAGCGGTCGCTAGAATTGTGTGTAAAATTGCGTCAGCATAAAAAAAAATACTGCGTCACCATTAAGGGAACTGTCTCTTATGACGTGGTCTTGATAGACTGACGGACGGACGGACGGAAGGACGGACAATAAAGTGATCCGATAAGGCTTATAAGGGTTTTTCCTTTTGAGGTACGGAACCCTGAAAAGTACAAATTCACGCGTTTGGGTGAATATATCGAAACGCATTATTTCGATATATTCTTTCGCATTCTTGCCTGAGTCATATAAATAAGCTACTTATATTTTTATGTATTTCTTAATTTAGGGGCAGGGCTAAATAATGAATAACTCAGTCACTCAGGATTTTTGCTCCATTTGCCATTATTTTGTTAATCACACGGTTATTAACGTTATTGAATATTAAAATATATATTGAAAAAAGTCTAGTATATTCAAACATTTAAATTTTTGGATTATTAATAGGATAGGAGGATAACCAGTTTTAAGTCATTTTTTTTAATGTTGTTACAATTATTAATTGTATTTTGAACTTCCAAAGAGTACTGAATGTGAAATGGTAAAAGAACGTGTATTTTATGAAAAGACGTACAATGTCGACGTCGTTGATTTAAATAACTGTTTGGATAGAAATATAGACGTTTTATTCGCTAAAATTAATATGGGGTTACTATTTTTTTTCTAAAAGCATTAGCAGCGGTAGAAGTGTTGCAGCTTTCATACAAAATATACAGATCAGATAAGATGATCTTTTTACCGCTACTGTAGGTTGTATTTGTCGTATGAGACAAAAATCGCGTTCACAGTTGTGTTAAATAGAAAAACCGGCCAAGAGCATGTCGGGCCACGCTCAGTGTAGGGTTCCGTAGTTGCTCATCCTTCACACAATAGACGGGCTTAAAACAGCGGTTTTAAGCCCGAGGTTTAAATTACGAGGAAGATTTCAAGCTCTATAAAAAGGTTGTAAAAGACAAAGTAACTGTAATTACTTACTACCTTCTGGATCAAATTACGTCCTTTAAAAAAAAAGTACAAAGTTTAACTTTAAAGTACTTATAAGGCCTCATTTTCATGAATTTTTCCATAATTTTTTGACCCGTGGTTGAAAAGTTAGAGAAAGGGCCCCCTCTCCTTTTTTTGATTATATTTTTTTGATTTCCGGAGCGACTATTTACAAAACTGCTGACTTTATGAAAAAGTAATGTTTGAAGACCCCTACTATTTTTAAAAGGCCTATTTAACGACACCCCACACACTAGTGTTGGAACGAAAAAAAAAATCACCCCCACTTTAGGTGTACGAGAGGGGTACCCGAAAAACTATTTTTTTTTTATAATTTTTATTGTACCGTTTTGTCGGCGTGACACATACTCATACCAAATTTCAGGTTTCTAGTACTAATGATCACGGATCTAAGCTGCGGACGGACGGACAGACGGACATGGCGAAACTATAAGGGTTCCTAATAGGCTACGGAACCCTAATAGGCATGATGTAAAAAGCTGAGAATATTCCGTATATTTCTGGAAACACAAGAATTTAAAGGGCATACTTGCAAAGTTTTGGAAAGTTTTCGTCTGCACATCATTCGAGTTACCTACTGGACATCAGTTGGAAAGACCTTGCACCGGCGCTTGGCAAAATTTAAAGTGCGGTGAAGCTGTATGTAGCCATGAACAAATCCGTTATTTCCGCCGCCGCCGCTTACTTAGGTAGATGTGTACTTCCGTTTATTAAGACGTCATAGGTTTCACAGTAATGCGATGACCACGATTTAGGTTATTCTGCTTTGGTCGTTTGTTGGTCCTACGAATCTTGCAGCCGACTTATCAAATAGGTAGGTATACTTTATTTTTTGTATAGGTATTGGAAACTCTATTTCTACACTTTGTTTTATAGAACATACACGTGATGAGTCAAACACAACTTCTTCGGTTAACAATACTTTTATTGCATGTATGATTCACAACGTAATTCACAGATCACACGCTATGCTACTTAAATGTACAGTGAAAATCAAATCACGATAACCGTGCTCGAACCAAGATTGGGAATGACCCCTGTCTCCTAACAGCCACTCGTTTTATATTATTTTCTGATAATATCTCAGGCGGGTAGATGAAAAGGCCCACTCCTGCGACTACCCTCAGATCCATAACACTATTTGATTGGCTACCTCCTATTTATAATCGTAACCTAATCAACAGAAACTAAACTAATTTAAATCGTTTCTATAACTATTGAAATATCACATACATAATTAAGAGGCCTTATTCCTTTTAAAATTTATTTTTTTCATATTATGACAAATATATTGATAATTTCAACCAACGCTTTGAAGTGAATAATACTTTTCCCCGAGTTCTAGGTAGTAACATAGTTATTTCACGCTTTCATTGCGTACAGTCGAAAATAAGTAAAAAAAACTAATTTTCCGCGTGAATTTTGTCAATTTCGAGTAGTTTTTGAAACAAAAATTATCAATGAAAAATTCAAACTGTAGGTTTCAAATATATACCAATAAATCCCGATAGCCCTGTTCTAGAAAGTAACATCAATAGTAAGTTAAGAAACATGTTTGATCATAGAGAAAAATGTCTAAACAATCAGCATTTTAAAAGGAATAAGGCCTCTTAATATAATAATAATAAAAAAGCCATGGTTACATTACATTGATTATTTTGTTATATATCGTGTCATAATGTGATTACATTTGGACGTAGGTATAGATTATTCCTAGAAAATAGAAAAATAACGTATGGCATATTTCATAGACTAATCGAACAATTAAAATAATATCGCAGCCCTGGAGTTAGTTTTGATAGCGTGTTTCATTCTAAATAAGGTCCTGAAAATGTTCAGTCGAAATATCACACATATCTCAGTGGGTATCACATAGTCCACATCCCTACAACAAATAGACAATGACCTGAATTATCATAACAAAACGAGAATTAATCGCGTTCAAAAAGGTGTTTAGTATTTAATTACTTCGGACGTACATGGATGGTCTCGAAGGGTATACCGAGGTAATTAAATAAACACCTTGTAAACACCTTTTAGTACGCGATTAAGTCCCTTAGAAAATCGCTTAAGTTGAAATAAATATAATAACGAACAGAATGTTCATGTCTGCCTGGTAAATTGATCTGGTAAGTGCGATTTGACTGTATTAGGGTCTTGTTCCTATAACCCTGCCCGTTTCAAGCTTAAATCAACCTCACGTAAAGGCCGACGGAATTTTGTTGAATCGTGTATGTACTTAGGCAATGTGGCTCTGGTGTGGAGTGGTCGATTTTTATTATCTTGAGAGTGGGTGCGGTCGGGAGCGGCAGGCCAAACATCGACTCGACGAGATCGATAGCATACGTATGTGCTGGTCGATCACTTCTACATGTAGGTACCATATCCCAACGCAGGCTTTACGGTATATAGGATATATAGTTACTTAATACTTACGTATATATTTATCTACCTACTAGTACATATTTTATTTTTTATTAGAGCTAACTACTTAGTTTGATAATTCCTCTGACTGACATTTATTTACTTTATTAACAAAAGGTTTTATCTGTTTTGTAACGGTATACTGCAAATTCAGCTAAAACTTGCTGATAAGATATCTTTCATCAGTTATTCGGTTCTATTAATAGCTCGGCAAATATCAAGTCGAAGTCGAGGTTACAAATATTAACTTCGACACGACTTGTTTGACGTAACGAACTACTCACAAGTTTAACATCTTATTAAAACCACAATGTTCGATGGGCACTTGTTTTACTTCAAACACTCCATTTATCTTTAATTTGTGTGAAGCATGAACAATTAAAATGCTCAATCGGCACTAATTAAACTAGTTCTCTGTTCCACTTCTAATAGCTGAATTGACCAGTTTTTGGCTGCACTGGAAGACTTGGTATGGTGATTATTGTGTTTTTTGCCGGTTTTAATTTTGTCAATGCGGTCAATTAAAATGTCTTGGATCTATCGTCATATTCAACGCGTAAACGGAGATAACCTTTGCAACATTTCCCGAGATTAATTTATCAATAATGCTGAAGAACCGGTCGCTCGCGCGTCCAGACGAGCTCGTAGTGGACCTAAGCACTAAATCAGCGTATGTACCCACCATAAAAAAAATAGATACAACTCAAACCACCTTTCGTATATCTCAGCTTGATAGCGGTTAATTTAGTATGCTTATCTACATATTATACACTATATACAGCGTGGAGTCTTGTACTTTATGTCTAAGCTACAGTGGCGTGGCGTAAATAAAAACTCAGGGCAAGCCGAGGTAGATTTCGCTTACTTTTTCTTCAGTAGCAACTGAATCAATAAAAGTAGACAAGTCGGTAGGAATCAGGTTCTATGAACCCCACGCCATTGCTATACAAGTATTGGTGTTTTGTGTCTTCCCTTTCGTGAAATGGTAATTTGACTGATTAGAAATGCTGAAAGAAATGCGTCTCTACCGTAATTGCTTACGAGGAAATACCACTGCTTATTTTTCCATTCAAATCGAGATTTCGTTCTCGTCTGTTTCCTCCTCCAAAACTTGACCAATATTTACGAAATTTTAGAAACTTAGACGAAAATTGAACCCTTGATTTGTATAACTCGGTTTCGTTAAGTTAGGACCTCATTTGTTTGCGACGCCATACTTACCAGGTGCAAACTTAACGTAAACTAATAGTATGCGAAAAGGAGCAGTGATATATCCAGTTAATTCACAAAAAAAAAACAGGATTACCGTCTGCCACGTCATTCATATTTAATTATCATATCATTACTTGAATTACAAAGGCACTAGAGTTACGTATTTATAGAGCGATGAACTACCTATTGGAACAAGCGATTCAGATTCTGTTCTACAACTTTTATTGTTCTATTATCAGTTAATGTTTGGGATGCGCGGCATGTAAATAGCTGTAAGCGCGTTACCTTTTTAATGAAAATAATAATATTGCTTTACTGTTCCGCAATATAATATCGTGCCAGTTAAATTTGTGCTAACCCGTTATTATGATTATCATTAATATGGATTTCCGCAAAGTAACGCCTGATTCAATTAATTGCGTTACCTTTTTATTTAAGTCTAAAAATAACCAGACAACGTTATCGCTGACGCTATCTCAAGGAGAGATCACGCCGCCAAAGCCGCATCAGGACGGTTACTCCGATGTTTGAAATTCGAATGACGTATCGTGCCGTTTCGCTGATTCAAATATTGTTTAACACGAGATCGAGAGAGATGGCACAGTACGAACTTCAAAGTTCGAGCTTCAGAGTATTTCTTCTGTGTGAGGATCGCGGGCCACTCTCGCTCTCGTGCACCCAGATTATAGCTGGTTATAGCCGACATATAATATTATCTACTGGGATTCAATTCGACGTTACCACTGACATCTATCCGAGATATCTCCACTATACGCCTACGTTTGTTTTATGCGGTATCCGTCCTTTAAGCCGAAACGACATTCTCTTTCTCATTTATATGAATATAAGTAGGTTAAGTATTGTAAGTATATTGTATATATTGTAAGTAAGATAGGTATATAATCCATACTACTAGTCATATCGCTGCAGTTAAACAAAGGTTGTGTAACTTTATCATATATCTTCATTCAAATATCAATTTGTGAATGTGACAAAGACGATATATTGCTGATGGTAAAGCCTTGTCGAACTAGCGTTCTAATCATGGCACTTCGTATATCCTAGCGGAAACATCAAACGCATCAACTGTCTGATGTTGATCTGCTCTTATCTACTCACTAATACGCCTAACGTACGTCTAGCATGATCATTGAACTCTATTTATTTATGATAATTTTAGCTGTTGTAATTAATTAGCCATTTATCTTGCGGTCTCGTCATCTCCGTGGGCAGCGGCAGACAGTGGCGTGTTGTCAAAACAGCGGCACGTCAATTGGTCTAATCGGTGTCCGGCTGAGAGGCAATTACTTACTTGACAGCATGGAAGCAATTCCTACATTTAAGGGCGGAAAGCGCACCGCAGGAAGACTTCCCTTTATTGAGTTACAGAAATAGACGCACTTATTGTCGCCATCGGGCGCACCGTTGCGCATCTGTTTAACCACATGCATCTGATCTGAGTAATGAGTGTTCTTTCATGTAAGGTATTTAAAATGATTACAGTACATCATTTTGAAAATCGTATCCGTTACATGATTTTAGTTTAAATTTTTCTTCAGTGGTTCTTCTTTTGAAACCTTAAGAAGTTGTAGTGTGTTACAGTTTAAATAAATGTGTTTTGTAATATTAGTGTTGTTTGCGTTTGTGACAGTTGCGGCTAGTGCGGTGAAGGCGTCGGCATGTGGCGCGGCGCGCGGGTGCTTGTGCTCGCGGCGCTGAGCCTCCTGGCCGGGCCGGCGCTGGCGCTGCACAAGAAGTATAACATCACCATCGGATACCTGCCCTCCATCAAGGGCGAGCTGCGCGACCGGCAGGGGCTCGCCATCTCCGGGGCGCTGTCTATGGCGCTCGAGGAGGTTTGTTCACTCCACACCTATATCCGGGTGCTGCACAAGTAAAACAGCACCATCGCCACCGTCGGGTACTTGCCCTCCATCAAGGGCGAGCTGCGCGACCGGCAGGGGCTCGCCATCTCCGGGGCGCTGTCTATGGCGCTCGAGGAGGTTTGTTCACTCTACACCTATATCCGGGTGCTGCACAAGTAAAACACCACCATCGCCACCGTCAGGTACCTGCCCTCCATCAAGGGCGAGCTGCGCGACCGGCAGGGGCTCGCCATCTCCGGGGCGCTGTCTATGGCGCTCGAGGAGGTTTGTTCACTCTACACCTATATCCGGGTGCTGCACAAGTAAAACACCACCATCGCCACCGTCGGGTACCTGCCCTCCATCAAGGGCGAGCTGCGCGACCGGCAGGGGCTCGCCATCTCCGGGGCGCTGTCTATGGCGCTCGAGGAGGTTTGTTCACTCTACACCTATATCCGGGTGCTGCACAAGTAAAACACCACCATCGCCACCGTCGGGTACCTGCCCTCCATCAAGGGCGAGCTGCGCGACCGGCAGGGGCTCGCCATCTCCGGGGCGCTGTCTATGGCGCTCGAGGAGGTTTGTTCACTCTACACATATATCCGGGTGCTGCACAAGTAAAACACCACCATCGCCACCGTCGGGTACCTGCCCTCCATCAAGGGCGAGCTGCGCGACCGGCAGGGGCTCGCCATCTCCGGGGCGCTGTCTATGGCGCTCGAGGAGGTTTGTTCACTCTACACATATATCCGGGTGCTGCACAAGTACCACATTACCATCGGATACCTGCCCTCCATCAAGGGCGAGCTGCGCGACCGGCAGGGGCTCGCCATCTCCGGGGCGCTGTCTATGGCGCTCGAGGAGGTTTGTTCACTCTACACATATATCCGGGTGCTGCACAAGTACCACATTACCATCGGATACCTGCCCTCCATCAAGGGCGAGCTGCGCGACCGGCAGGGGCTCGCCATCTCCGGGGCGCTGTCTATGGCGCTCGAGGAGGTTTGTTCACTCTACACATATATCCGGGTGCTGCACAAGTACCACATTACCATCGGATACCTGCCCTCCATCAAGGGCGAGCTGCGCGACCGGCAGGGGCTCGCCATCTCCGGGGCGCTGTCTATGGCGCTCGAGGAGGTTTGTTCACTCTACACATATATCCGGGTGCTGCACAAGTACCACATTACCATCGGATACCTGCCCTCCATCAAGGGCGAGCTGCGCGACCGGCAGGGGCTCGCCATCTCCGGGGCGCTGTCTATGGCGCTCGAGGAGGTTTGTTCACTCCACACCTATATCCGGGTGCTGCACAAGTAAAACAGCACCATCGCCACCGTCGGGTACTTGCCCTCCATCAAGGGCGAGCTGCGCGACCGGCAGGGGCTCGCCATCTCCGGGGCGCTGTCTATGGCGCTCGAGGAGGTTTGTTCACTCTACACCTATATCCGGGTGCTGCACAAGTAAAACACCACCATCGCCACCGTCGGGTACCTGCCCTCCATCAAGGGCGAGCTGCGCGACCGGCAGGGGCTCGCCATCTCCGGGGCGCTGTCTATGGCGCTCGAGGAGGTTTGTTCACTCTACACCTATATCCGGGTGCTGCACAAGTAAAACACCACCATCGCCACCGTCGGGTACCTGCCCTCCATCAAGAGCGAGCTGCGCGACCGGCAGGGGCTCGCTATCTCCGGGGCGCTGTCTATGGCGCTCGAGGAGGTTTGTTCACTCTACACCTATATCCGGGTGCTGCACAAGTAAAACACCACCATCGCCACCGTCGGGTACTTGCCTTCCATCAAGAGCGAGCTGCGCGACCGGCAGGGGCTCGCCATCTCCGTATTCTGTTGCCATTTGCCAGTATTAAATATACTACTTTCAGAAGTAGATTGTACCAATTATAAATATAACTTACTATAGAAGATGATTTCACCTTCGTCCGCGTATTATTTCGTTACTATAGTCAGGTAAGAAGTATCTTATAACCTTTGGATGTCCAGATATCCATGTACTATAATTGGTTATAATACATCCAGCCTTTCTGACGTGAAAGACAATTTTATCAACAAATGGCGCAGTACGGCACGCTCCTGCATCGCGATAAAATAATGACCCCATTCCGTATAGAAAATTGATTTTCAATACAATTTGTGAATTTTATAAATAATAGTAGGCTTGTTGGATAAGGCATGTAAAGTCGTGTGTCGAAGGAAACGCCACATTGAATAAATCTTGTATTGTAAGACGTAAGTGTTAGTCGTTATTGAAGTTAACAAACCATATATTTCGTAACAACCACTCAAACTCGTAACCGTTTACAAAGACGTAGTTGTTTGATTAACACAAACTCATATCTAAACTTCCGCACCTAAAAATAGCCACAGAAAATAAAATATAGACTTAATACATTCCTTACACACATGATATAGTTCGAAATATTGTCGGAAAAAATACGAGTGCATAACTTTCAGCTATTGCTATCGGCGTAGAAACATAATGCAGTTACTGTATCGAACTATCGATGAGTTTGTTTTTCTAGGTCGGTTTCAGTGCATACGGTTGTGATAGTTGATTTATTGGTGACCCCGAACTTGACCTAATCATGAGTACTTGAGTAGTAACGTCTTCAAACATGGGAATCACACAATTATTATCTGTATATTTTATTATCTATGTTAATACATAGAAGAATCAAGATTGAAATATTGTTTTTAGGGTTCCGTAGCCAAATGGCAAAAAACGGAACCCTTATAGATTCGTCACGTCTGTCTGTCCGTCTGTCCGTCTGTCCGTCCGTATGTCACAGCCATTTTTTTCCGAAACTATAAGAGCTATACTGTTGAAACTTGGTAGGTAGATGTATTCTGTGAACCGCATTAAGATTTTGATGCAAAAATAAAAAGTAATAATAAATATTGGGGGCTCCCCATACTTAGAACTGAAACTCAAATTTTTTTTTTCATCAAACACGTGGGGTATCTATGGATAGGTCTTCAAAAATTATATCAAGGTTTCTAAAATATTTTGTTTCTAAACCGAATAGTTTGCGTGACAAACGCTTCCAAAGTGGAAAAAAGTTGCCCCCCCCCCCCCCTCTAACTTCTAAAATAAGAAAATGAAAAATCTAAAAAAAACATATGATGTACATTACTATAAAAACTACCAACGAAAATTGTTTTGAACGAGATCTAGTAAGTAGTTTTTTTAATACCTAACTTTGCACCTAATTTATATGGGGCGCTATACATATACATACCAGGTGCAAACTTAACTTAACCACTTAGGGATGGAAAGTGTTTGTACGGAACCCTCGGTGCGCGAGTCCGACTCGCACTTGGCCGGTTTTTTTATACTTATTAATTAGCAGTTCTCACTGTCATTCAGACCCTATTCGCTATATCTATATCGCTACCGTGACAATCTTCAGGTTGAATATTGTAGCGACAATTTCATAGCTTTCGTCGCCTATATACGTACGAAACTGGTGGAGATATTCATAAACGTCAAAATGTCTCGATTGTGAAGTAGGCACCAAACCAGATTTTAGCAGTGCTATGCTATGTACCTAATCAGGAATGTAATTCTATGAATTCTCGTAATGGAGGATGCACTTGGTGCGACCGGAAATTGGGAGTCATATTGAAAGGATAAGTGTTTTACATTACGATGTCCTCGAGCCTCGATTTAACTGCATTACATATTCGGATGATTATAATATGTAATGACTTATAACTTTAACCTCTAAATAAGAATAATTGTAATAACATTAAACCAAACTTGTTTATAAAAATAAACTTAACACAGGTAAATGTTTACAATGGATTATCGATGATATTTATACACTGTTGCAATATGTATGAAATCCGCGGAAGATTAAAAAAGTTTTAAAAGGTGTTGTTTCGTTTTTATTCGCGCGAAGATAATATTGATTGAATTATTTTCTTACGATACGCGAAGTTCACTTTTATTATGTTAGTTTGTTTATCTTTTTCATAATCTTAACTTTCTCAAAGGTAAACTGGAACAGATTCAAATGCATTATTTATCATATCGCATCACATTGCATCAAGGTATTTTTGCCTAGTGCATCATTATCTTAGTAGGTAGGTATTATTTTGATGCATTGTATTACCCATGATAAAAACGTGTAGCTTATAGTAAATATATGTGTGTAATGTATCGAATTTTCTTGACTTTGTAGCCAGCCATGCCCTCGATTTCGACTTCTTGCATTTCGGTGCTAGAATGGTTCTAGGGTCACGTCTAGCGTAGCTGTGACACGCGACTCTTTGTCGCGCGACAAATACTACCTGTCGATTTCCTTTCAATACTGTGCGAGCAAGACAGGTGATGCTGAGTCACCCGTCGCGCGGTAAGCTGTGCTAGCCTCGCTGTTCTCTATTTTTCTCGCTCTCGAGAAAAGTTCCTACTTTTTAGTTTTAGATTTAAAAACATTTTACAATTTTGTGCAGATAAACAACCAGACAACGATACTGCCGGAGGTCGAACTGCTGCTGGAGTGGAACGACACGCGCGGAGACACTGTGACTGCGACGCGGCTGCTCACTCACATGAGCTGCTCCGGCGTGGTGGCCTTCTTCGGGCCCGAGGGCCACTGCAACACGGAGGCCATCATCGCGCAGTCTGTCAACTTGCCCATGATCTCTTATGTGAGTCTAGCGAGTATTTAAGCGAGAGTAGTTGTGATGCTTCCACAGGTCTTTAATGCTGGTGGTGTCGAGCGACGTTGTGACGTTGGCTTAGCTACTTTAAACTCAAACTCATCAGCTATTCTTTTACCATTGGTATTTGTATACCATTAGCCATTGGTTACCACACGTATCTGGTCCATCTCAATTAGAAGTTGAAAATGAAAAAAGTTTATTAGGTTATAAAATATTTAACAATAGTTACCTACTACCAAAATATTATATTTCAGCAGTTCATCTGAAAATAATTGATTGATGGGTGAAGACCAAAAAGTTTGCAACGTTAACTCACCCTTAACTCACTCAATAATAACTCAATAATATTTGTGTCAGTCTCCATTGTGCGACGACAGTTAACTTTTCAATAACGTACCTTAATGTTCTATTATAAGGTTCCTTATTGTATCGGTATTTTTTGTCGCACAACGGAACTTTCTCAATTGTTTTTAATTCCTCGCTAACTACGACTTAATTTCATCCAACTTTTTGGTCCTGACCCTGATCCTTTTATTATTTTGCAGAAATGTTCCGACTACCAAACATCAACCATGTCTAATTTCGCTAGATTGGAACCTCCAGACACTCAGGTAAGAAATAATAATACTTAAATGATGATCGACTTAAAATATATTTAGCCAAGTACTTTTTAAATTAAGATTATTGCGCCATAGAATTAAAATACTCAAGCTATTGGCACATTACTGTATCGTAAAGAACATCTAAACCTAGTTACTTACAAATACATATGATATTTAAAAATCGACATCTGTTTCATAACAGCTTCACATTTATTTAAAGAAGACAGGTCAATGGCAATTCGTATATAGATTCGCAATATATGTATATCACTCTAAAGTATTTAAAAGCAATGCATTTATAGTACATTACTGCAGACGCCGGGAAATAAGGGCTTGCCGGCTGAGTAGATATAGACGGCCGACCGCAAGGGAGGCCGTCTAGTGATACGAAGCCGGCAAGCCCTTTTCACGGCTAAGGCATGTATAGTGCTTTTCTCAAACATATGCAATGAAATAAAAAAATACACCACTCAAAAAAACATAATTCAGCTGTTCAGCCAGTACATGAACACTGACGCCATGTTTAAAAAAAGTATTTTTAATATTCCCTCCAATCCCTCTATATTTTTTTTCTTTAATAAGTCCACGTGTGTAGTGTGCTAATATTAGGGCCATTATACACAACCTGATAATAAGAATCTTTAGTTTCTACAATAAGTAAAATAAAGGCAGAGGATTTTTAATATTGTCTATGGTCTCTGGTGACTTATGTATAGACGGTATTTTCAGTTCGTGTGTACTAGGCATTAACACGGATATTGTTGGTCCGATGGCTGAATGGGTAGCTACTAGAAAAAAAATATATATCAGCTGTTCATACACACAGACGCCATGTTTACATTAAAATTAAAAACAAATTACTTCCCGGCTTAGGCCTTCAATTTTGTATGAAATTCCTTTACAGTTCTCTCGAATTGTTCCGCCCGAAACTTGACACTTCGAAGCCTGTTCTAACGCACGTTACGACGATATTTCATTGCATGTTTGAGAAAAATATTTTTCCTCCCATCAGGCTACGAAATCAGTAATGGCGCTTCTTCGCTACTACCGATGGAACAAGTTCAGCATAGTGTACGAGGAGTCGTGGGTGACGGTGGCGCTGACG
Source organism: Apotomis betuletana (assembly GCA_932273695.1). Lineage (NCBI taxonomy): Eukaryota > Metazoa > Arthropoda > Insecta > Lepidoptera > Tortricidae > Apotomis > Apotomis betuletana. The sequence goes on along the minus strand of OW026305.1, from coordinate 11,466,255 downwards.
TTGGAGAACCACGCGAAGAAGAACAACATGACGGTGAACCACCAGCGGCCCGTCATCGAGGGGTTCAAGTGCTGCTCCGAGAAGATGGCCTGCTGCGCTCCCGGCTTCTGGTACCAGTTCATACAGGACACGAAGAATAGGACTAGAAGTGAGCGATCTTTTACCGAGCAACAATACTAGCTTTATAAAATCATGGCGTATGTAATAGGGTTATATGCATAAGGTAGATTGGGGTATTTTTTTTTAATACCAATTCCTACTGTTTTGATGTTAACATCGATCTGGATGAAAATAAGTTTTAAGTATTTTTTTCCTAAAAATTCTTGAAATACTATTTCAAGTAGAATGATATTGTTACGTTGTCAAACCCATTAAAACATTAACGTATGCCATTTATTCCGCTGTAGAGACAGAAACACTATTGCTAAAACATTTGGCTGCAGTTTATTACCTACATTTTGTATTTTTTATCTTTGAATGTGTCTAGTGAGTCATGAACTACTCGCTTCACCGTCTAAAAATAATTAAGAACATCAAAAACTAGCACGTGTATTAGAAACTAGCTTTTTGCCGCTGCTTGAAACCAGACGGACTAAATGTGCCCTTAGAAACTTTTAACTCCTGTTTTGGCCTATTATTTATTTCGGAACTTAATGGGGAATTAATAAAATTTAAAAAAATATCTATCCCTAGAAGAAAGTTATAGATCACGTAGCTTAAAAGAAATAAAATTGTCAAAAATGTTTTCTCACGCCTTGTACGGGCATGGCAACTGCGAATAAAACCCAAGTGTTTAATAGTTCTTTCCACTTGGCCGGGGGCCGCCGTGCTCCTAGGAAAATTATATGAACAGTAAATGTAGCTTAGAAATTGCAATTTATATTATACTAGCGACCCGCCCCGGCTTCGCACGGGTGCAATGCTGATAAATTATGCATGTATTATACATATAAACCTTCCTCTTGAATCACTCTATCTATTAAAAAAAACCGCTTCAAAATCCGTTGCGTAGTTTTAAAGATTTAAGCATAATAGGAGCACGGCGGCCTTTCTGTCTAGTCGAAAGAATGATTAAGTACTTTGACGTTAAAAACGTAATTTTTTGTAAACTGATTTACATAGTCTCAATTGTCGTGGATTTACGACCAAAATGATTATTGTTTCTTAAAAGAATACAACTAATCAATAATCATTATGGTCGATTTATGTTTTTTTTTTTTTGGATCACGTAGCAGAAGATAAGATGATTATCTATTTGGTTTCCAGTATACGTGTTTTTGGGATCGACGTCTGGTCTAATAGACATGATGCAAGCCATGGAATCGTTGCAGTTGTTCGTTAAGGGCGAATACATGGTTATATTCGTCGACATGGTCACTTATTCGCCTAAAGAAGCTATGAAGTATTTAATAAGTAAGTGTTTTTTTATTTTATTCTTACACGTTATATTTGTAGATAAATATACTTTATTAACACCCTTTTTTTAAATGATAAATTTTTTTTAGTCGGTCTGCCTGGGAAACTCTGGTCTACACTGTTTTAATAGTAAAAAACAACTGATAAATTTATTATCGGCAACGAAATTGAATCATTGAACCCTTAAAATCACCACTAAGATAATAAAAAAAAGTTTTTGAACCCGTTTTGTTATCAAAATGTGTAAATCGTTTAAGTTTAAATCGATACACCACTAAGATTTCAACGATGTGTCGCGCTGATACTCATTATAATAACTAGTCATCGATCCGAATTTTCGAAGAGATATCAACCGATGGGCTATTTCACTCGACACCTACCGCGTAACTCCTACATGGCCTGATCCACGAATTCCCCGAGACACAAATTATTACACATAGAGCTTGATGTTATTTTTCTTTACAGAGCAGTGGAACAAATTAGAGGTTTTAAGAGCCCTTATTCCTTTTAAAATACTGATTGTTTTAGACATTTTTCTTTATGATCAAACATGTTTCTTAACATAGTATTGATGTTACTACCTAGAACAGGGCTATTGGGATTTATTGGTATATATTGGAAGCCTACAGTTTGGATTTTTCATTGATAATTATTGTTTCAAAAACTACTCGAAATTGACAAAATTCACGCGGAAAACTAGTTTTTTCAACTTATTTTCGACTGCACGCAATAAAAGCATGAAAAAGCTTCGTTACTACCTAGAACTCGGGGAAAAGTATTATTCACTTAAAAAAGTTGGTTGAAATTGTCAATATATTTGTCATAATATGAAAAAAAATAATTTTAAAAGGAATAAGGCCTCTTAAGGTCCGGTTTAGTATGAGAGAAGTAACTGAAATATCCTGTAATCTCCGGTCCTGCGTTATTCGAATGTGCAATTCCGCCGCCCCCGAGTTAATAATTTGTAATGTTTATTACCAGAGACAGAGGAGCGGGGCTCCCAGCCCGGCTGCGAGCACGTGCACGCGAAGGGCTTCAAGAAGCGCGCGCAGTCCCTCCTGGTGGTGGTCTCCTCGGAGCCCGACGGCAGCTACGAGCAGTTCACGAGTCGCGTGCGCAAGTACAACACCATGAAGCCTTTCGATCTAGGGTTGCCGACCATATTTGGAAATAAATACACTAAGGTAAAACTTCAACCCGTAACTATTAACACGGTGAATAGAGACTAAAGTACTATGTGTGACCTTACAAACGGTCCGGTAGTTTTGAATTTTTGATATGTTGTATAGGATGTTTAGTCAGTTTTAAAATGCAAAATGCACAATTCCCCCCCCTCCGCGCCCGCCGCCATATTGAAAAAACCGGCACTTTCTTCATATTTTTGCTCATATCTTCCTTTAGGAGCATTTTAGCTAGAAAAAAGCTTCCACAATGTTATAGAGAGTAAAATTTACTACATTCTCCATTTTATATATTTTTTCTAGGACAGATAGTTACGGAGATATCCACATTTAAAAAAACGTAAAAAATCGCAATTTCCTACTGAAAAACAAACTTCTGGATTATATCTTCGTTTAGGAGCATTTTAGCTACAACAAAGCTTGGGCAATGTTGTAGAGAATTAACTTTTCTATAATTTACATTTCAAATTTTGTTTCAAGGACGGTTAGTTACGGAGATATGCACATTTAAAAAACAGGAAAAGTCGAATTTTCCGAAAATTTCTCAAAATTCTTGGTTTAGAACGCTGTCATTCAGTTACGGACTAGTCTAGGACAAATTAAAACATGTAGGAAATATAATTGGTTATAAAACTCATGTCCATTTTTACATACATTTTCGGAAAATGTGACTTTATTTTTTACATATCTCCGTAATTATCTGTCCTAGAAACAAAATTTTAAATAATAATTATAGTAAATTTAATTCTCTACAAAATTACCCAAGCACTGTTCTAGCTAAAATGCTCCTAAACGAAGATATAATCCAGAAGTTTGTTTTTGAGTTGGAAATTGCAATTTCTTAAGTTTTTTTAAATGTGCATATCTCCGTAACTATCTGTCCTAGAAACAAAATATAAAATGGAAAATGTAGTAAATTTAACTCTCTATAACATTGTCGAAGCTTTCTTCTAGCTAAAATGCTCCTAAAGGAAGATATGAGCAAAAATATGAAGAGAGTGCTGGTTTTTTCAATATGGCGGCGGGCGCGGAGGGGGGGGAATTGTGCATTTTGCATTTTAAACACTGACTAACCATCCTAGACAACATATCAAAAATTCAAAACTACCGGACCGTTTGTAAGGTCAAAATCCTTTATTCACTGAATTATATGTCTATTAAACTTGGTAGATCCCCACTAATACAACAGTGCAAGTTAGGTGTATGATAGAAAGAGAAATAAAATAACATGTATATTTATTAACTTTTTCTAAATGATAAGAATTTAATCGCTATCTTTTTCACACCCTAAGTTTTCCTTTGTATAACCTTTTTGTTTTTGTGTTTATCAAATATTTTAAGCAGAATAGCATTCAATATGTGGCTATTTACTGTTATATTAGTTTCATTTCGCATATTTTATTTTAGAATAATGATATTATTGAAAATATAGTATGTGATTTAATTTTTCAGTTCGTTTCCATTTACGCCGCTTACTTGTACGATTCCGTTCAACTTTACGCGAGGGCATTGGATAAACTAGTAAAAGAGGAGAAGAATCTGACGTATGAAAAGTTGATGGCCATTACTACAAATGGTTCCCGTATTGTTGCAAAAATGATTGAATCAACCCCTTATAAAAGTAAGTGAACCTAGAGAATAGCTCTTATCAAAGTACAAATATAGAATAATCTCTTCTTAATACAGGTAGGCAGTTTTGGAAGGCGCCATCGAATATTATTGTTGCGCTCAAAAGTTTGTCACACAACACTGGTATATTGTCTCCAGGAATAAGCTGACCCATCTTGAAAACATGTCACGTTTTTTTGCTCAAGTATATAGTTTTATAAAAAACCCAACGAACTTTTTGAATTTTTTTGAAGAACTATGTAGCGCTTGAGCTGTCAGAATGCTCTTCGCGTTTTATACTTATCTCGCTCGCTCTTTCTCGATTCAGATAAGAACCTCTCAGTTTTCACCCAAACCCGAATTGCAATCTGAGAGCTCACGCACGGTATAATGAATCGACTTTTTAGGTGTTTCTGGGATGACGATCCGCCTCGACGAGCGGGCTGACTCCGAGGGTAACTTCTCGGTGTTGGCTTTCAAAGCGCGCTCGGCCAGTAACTTAAGCGACGATGACGTCAACTGCACCTACAGCATGATTCCGGTCGGACATTTCCAGCAGAGCAGTCGCGAGTTCCCGGTCAGTGCCCATTCTATTGCTAAGTTATGACGATCCGCCTGAGCGACCGGTATTCCAACGGTAACTTCTCGGTGTTGGCTTTCAAAGCGCGCTCGGCCAGTATAACTTAAGCGACGATGACGTCAACTGCACCTACAGCATGATTCCGGTCGGACATTTCCAGCAGAGCAGTCGCGAGTTCCCGGTCAGTGCCCATTCTATTGCTAAGTTATGACGATCCGCCTGAGCGACCGGTATTCCAACGGTAACTTCTCGGTGTTGGCTTTCAAAGCGCGCTCGGCCAGTAACTTAAGCGACGATGACGTCAACTGCACCTACAGCATGATTCCGGTCGGACATTTCCAGCAGAGCAGTCGCGAGTTCCCGGTCAGTGCCCATTCTATTGCTAAGTTATGACGATCCGCCTGAGTGACCGGTATTCCAACGGTAACTTCTCGGTGTTGGCTTTCAAAGCGCGCTCGGCCAGTAACTTAAGCGACGATGACGTCAACTGCACCTACAGCATGATTCCGGTCGGACATTTCCAGCAGAGCAGTCGCGAGTTCCCGGTCAGTGCCCATTCTATTGCTAAGTTATGACGATCCGCCTCAGCGACCGGTATTCCAATGGTAACTTCTCGGTGTTGGCTTTCAAAGCGCGCTCGGCCAGTAACTTAAGCGACGATGACGTCAACTGCACCTACAGCATGATTCCGGTCGGACGTTTCCAGCAGAGCAGTCGCGAGTTCCCAGTGAGTGCCCATTCTATTGCTAAGTTATGACGATCCGCCTGAGCGACCGGTATTCTAACGGTAACTTCCCGGTGTTGGCTTTCAAAGCGCGCTCGGCCAGTAACTTAAGCGACGAAGACGTCAACTGCACCTACAGCATGATTCCGGTCGGACATTTCCAGCAGAGCAGTCGCGAGTTCCCGGTCAGTGCCCATTCTATTGCTAAGTTATGACGATCCGCCTGAGCGACCGGTATTCCAACGGTAACTTCTCGGTGTTGGCTTTCAAAGCGCGCTCGGCCAGTAACTTAAGCGACGATGACGTCAACTGCACCTACAGCATGATTCCGGTCGGACATTTCCAGCAGAGCAGTCGCGAGTTCCCGGTCAGTGCCCATTCTATTGCTAAGTTATGACGATCCGCCTGAGCGACCGGTATTCCAACGGTAACTTCTCGGTGTTGGCTTTCAAAGCGCGCTCGGCCAGTAACTTAAGCGACGATGACGTCAACTACACCTACAGCATGATTCCGGTCGGACATTTCCAGCAGAGCAGTCGCGAGTTCCCGGTCAGTGCCCATTCTATTGCTAAGTTATGACGATCCGCCTCAGCGACCGGTATACCGAATGTATGAAATAATGATAAGGAGAAAAACTGTAGTTAAAATTAAAATTAACAGCGATGCGCAGGCTAGGTTTCCGCAACTGTACGTTTTATAGTGAGCATATTTTGAGTATTGTTTGGTGATACTATTCTTGCTAACCCAACGTTGTGACGATGGACTCCCAGTACACCATTAATAGTACTGGTGACTTCTGGCAGAAACATAGGCATCTCGAGTTTTTGTGTCCAGTTCGGTATTTAGCATACGCTCAAATAACATCGTTGTTTATTCTGTCAAAATGGGTATCAATTTGTCCGCTATCAGTAAAACTAGCGTGATGTAACTTTAGACTGAATTAAACCATACTGGAGTTTGATAATAGTTAATCTATTTAATTATTTCTGCTTCTTAAGAGCACCGCTAAACCAACCTTTATGTATATTATTCCAGGAATACAAAACAAACCCGCGTATCCAAATCGACTGGCCGGACAACGTGAAACCCGAGGACGAGCCGTCCTGCGGCTTCCTCAACGAGAAGTGTCCCAAAGACGACTCCCAAATAACAGCTCTGGTCGTGGCCGGCACTCTAGCCGTCACGCTATTTTGTACTCTAGTCGTCACTATTAGCATTTATCGGAAGTGGAAGATCGAGCAGGAAATCGAGGGTCTACTCTGGAAGATAGACTCGCAGGAAATTAGTGGATATTATGGCAGTGGGCTAGTCTTATCACCTAGTAAGGTACGCCATCACAACGACAGCCTCATAGAAATTAAAATGTATGCCTAAAAAACTGTAGTAAAGCTCCTTTTACATGTAGTTGTGACCTGTTTGAATAGACCATACATGTTTATGTAACACAATAATTGTCTGTTTGAACAGTCCACTACTACAAGCGAGAGGGGCCTTGACTAAGTTTTTCACCTATACGAGACACCTATACAGAGCATTCAAAATCAATAGTTGGAAATACACCAAGTTGTGTATTTCCAACTATAGATTTTGAATGCTATTGTGAAAGTAAGAAAAAATGCTGTCGTTTGAGGGCAGACATCAGCTAATTAAATTATTTCAAAAAAATCTTGTTACTAATAAACATTTGCTTTTAATATCAGTTAGTTGCCATAGCATAAATAATATTTGATTTATGTGTAGAGTTTATGATTTACATGATAAATTCGCTCAGTGCACTCGGCGTTTCATCTAAGACAGTCATACTTTGGCAACGCGTAAGAGACTAGTTTTATTTTAGGCAACGAATGTCCCTGTATTATCACCGAGTATGTACAACGGGCTTCAATTCGTGTAAAATTAATTTGTACATAAACGTGACACAACTTATTTCTTTTTCAGTTAAGTTTAGCGAGCGGTATATCGTGTGAAAGTCGATGCTGCCCTCAGATATTCGCGGATACCGCTCAGTACAAGGGCAACGTTGTTAGAATTAAGGAGTTGAAGTTCTCTAAGAAGAAAGTAAGTTCCGATTTTAATGTGTGCATGTTCTTTGCTGTTTGTGTTGCTCTCGTCTTTCCCAAAGGCTACTTTGAAGAGAACGAGAGCTTGTTTAGATATAGTATATATTTATATAATAAAAGCTTTAAATGATAGTAAATGGCCTGATGAAGATATTTATCTGAAGATGTTTATCGATCCTATTTTTATTGGGATCAAATGTCTATGGCATATAAATAACTACGTTTACAGTGCTCTAAAAGTCAGAAACGACCGACAAAGTTTGACATTCCTATGGAGCGCTGAAAACGCTCCATACACGGTATCGTGACGTCATCGACAAGTAATGGTACCAATGTATATACTCAGACCAAGAAAAAAAGATAGACATGACAGCACGAACAATCTAATGAAGCCATTTTATACTACGCCACATTAGTACTTACATGGCTCACGCACACAAATACAATCAAAACTACGTCAACTGCTCCTCAGTACGCGGCGCGCAGCGGTGGAACTGACATGTTGAAAAAATGGTCTCCTGCTTTGTAAAAGGGTGTACAAAACACAGTGCGTCAACCAAAAAGGCGGACGGAGTAACTTATCACGTATAAGTATCAAAATAACATCTTAAAAACATTTTTAATAAACACTGAAAACCTCAACAATCTGTCGAAGTGACAAAGCATGAGTGTTACCAGAGTAAGATTTCTAATTACCCCAAACGATTACGGACCTTACACGAAGTCGTTGTCAGCGCCATATATACTTACCTCTTTGATTTGCTATCTCTGTACCTACTAATAATTTATATGTTTTAAAAATTTAAGGTTCCCAACTAATATTAAAAGAAAGAATATTTGGATAGATTTTGTTAGAAAGAGCCGAAACGAACCAGAATGGCAACCAAATAAAAAAGCGCCGTTTGTTCGAATTATTTTGATAATTACGATTTATACACAACAAATCGAGGACTTCGCCGTGAGATCAGAACCGGATATCCTAAAAAGGTTTATTTTAACTAATTTTGTCCTTTTAATTAATTAAAATGTGTACAATGTAGGTACGTACAGATCATCATGAAAGAGCAGAAATAAAATAAAATGGAACTAAACATTTTCCATAGTACTTCATTGTTGCGATATTTAAGCATTTTACGTCAAAAACGTTACGAAGAAAGTGGCGTTTGAAGATTATGAAAAAAACATATAAGTATATCATACTTAAGGAAATTGCGATTATAACGGGACGTGACGTCACGGACGCCATACCGGTCATACATTGTTTCTTTTCGCTCCATCGTTTTTAAAGAAATTACTAGTAAATAGTACTATTTAACAACCAGGAAGATTAAAATAGGAAAGTGTGAAACAGTGTTATTCAAATAGATCATTTATTTTTATTGTAAAATTGTAAATAGTGCAAGAAAACAGTGCTTAATTACTTTTGCGTAACATCAATAAAAAGGATTTTTGCGGGTCAGCTGACCGGCTGTCAACGAATCAGCTGTTAGGATTTGCGTGGGCGCAGGCGCATCGGAGTCGGTAGCGGCCGTCTGAATATAGACACTACTACAATAGCGAAAAGACTGTTTTTAAAATGTCGACTTGTGCTGGTTGCCTTAACAAAATCGCCGATAGCAGATTTTTAAACTGCTGCAACTGTCGGAATACGTATGATATCATCTGTGCAAACGTTTCTGAAGAGCTGTTCCAAAGCAAAAGCATGCAGGGGGATTGGAAGTGTGTCCAGTGCAAAAGTGGCGAGCCCAGGACGGACAACACGGAAACGCCGGTAAGATTTGGCAACGCCAACGCCAACATAAACATGCACCGAGGATCCAAGCGGCCCCTAGGTGTAATGAGCTCTGAAGAAGCCTCTGAGGACAGTTCTGTCATGGAAGTGTCATACACGGATACCTCTCGTTCCCAAACACACGAAATCGACACAACCACACTCGATACAACCCGTGTCTCCGACTTGCATCTGCTTGTCAATGAACTCCGGCTCTTCCGCGAGGAGATGCGGTCGATGAGCCACGAAATACATGCCCTCCGCACGGCCATGGTAGGCTTGGCGTCGCGGATTGATGGCTGCGATGGGCGCATCGACACCCTCTGTGCTCGCGTGGAGGCCCTGGAGGCCAGGCCACACACAAACATGACCACCGTAGATAGTGGCGTCGAAGCTGCGCTTATGGAGACAGTGTCGCAACTTAGGCTGGAGCTCAATGACCGAGATCAGGAGCTGTTGCTGAAGGATGTCGAAATTTCGTGCATTCCCGAAAGCAACGGCGAAAACACAACACACTTAGCGATTACCTTGAGCCAGAAGCTAGGAGTCCCGCTAACAGAGCACGACATTGTGGATGCTACGCGCGTCGGTCGCGCGCCGCAGCTGGAAGAGGGCGTCCAGGGTCCAGCGCCGCGGCCGCGGCTGCTCGTGGTGCGCCTGGCGCGCCGCGCCGTGCGAGACCAGCTGCTCCAGGCGGCGCGGGTTCGTCGCGGGGCAACCACGGAAGGCACCGGCATACCTGGCCCAAATAGTCGCTTTTACGTCAACGAGCGGCTGACGTCGTACAATCGGCGTCTGTTCCAGAAAGCCCGAGAACTGAAGCAGCAACTCGGCTGGCGATTCGTCTGGACCAGGGATGGTAAGGTCTTCGTGCGACAGCGAGCGGGCACGGATGTACCTCGTCACCGCATCCGAACAGAACAAGATCTCGAACGGGTTTTTGGTCCACAAAATGTTTGATTGTCCTGTTTAAATCTGTTTCTATTGTTCTGTATTATTTGTTTCTTTGTAGTCGAAATTCGCAATCTAGTCTCAAAGTTACCGTTTTGTTGAACTCATTACACTATTATCACGTACATTTTTTAATATCACTCTCGTCACTCGTTATATATCAACTACCACACAAAACCACACATTATCATTATCACAACTTAAACGCAATTATTCACATCACTTTCAACACCATGCTACGCTCAGTCACAAATGACCAACACGCTGTAGCACGCTTAATTATTTTGTTTATCACAAACGCAGAACCGGTTTGCTGCGCTATGCATTCATACACGTATAATGGCATGTAAACAGTTTAGGGTAGGTTTGTACAATGCAGGTTCACTTGGCACGAACCATGACAATTTCATTGCTGCTTGCATACGTCAAAACATGGATGTGTTGGCAATAAACGAAACCTGGTTGAGAGAAGGGGAAGAAGGGCGGGCGCCTGTCCTACCTGGGTTCAAGCTCCGACACAGTCCTCGACCACCGGGCACACGCTTGCGTGGAGGAGGCGTCGGGTTTTACATTAAACGTTGTTTAAATGCTCACACTTGGCCACACCCCGTAGATCCTCAGCATGGGTCGGTAGAACAGATGTGGATCAATATAATCCTCAATGGGAAAAAACTAGTGATAGGAGTAGCGTACAGGCCACCTTGGATGGATATTGACCTATTTTTTGACGCCATTTCTAGCTCGATTAGTTCGATACCATTATACGATCACCTGATTTTGCTGGGTGATTTCAACATTGACATGTTGCAGGCAACTAGCACAAAAGTAGCAAAATTTAACCAATTTTTATTTACCTTCAAGTTAAGTCAATTAATATCAGAGCCTACACATTTCACGAACAATAGTAAAACATTGCTTGACGTAGTTTGCACTGACATGCAAGCTAAAAATACACTTATTGCACAGGTGGGCACTCTTTATGGTCACTGTCTTGTTTTATGCGAGTACAATATAAGAAAGGATAAACCGAAACCTTACACTATAACCCACAGACCCCTTAAAAACATTGAAATTTCAACTTTTAACTCTGACTTGCAGAGTGTACGGTGGGATCTGCTCACGACTTTTTCGAGCGTTAACGATGAGGTTGAAGCGTTTACCAAGCACATAGTCTATTTATTCGACTTGCATGCCCCAATACAAAAAACTGTAGTCCGAGGCCCATCTTACCCTTGGATAACGGATACAGTTAAACAAATGATGAGGTTGCGCGACAAAGCCGCCGCGGATTACCACAAAACCGGGTCTGATACTAAAAAACTTTATTACAAAGACTTAAAATCTACGGTAAATAAAGCCATATACAGGGAAAAATCTGCCTACTTCAAATATAACATTAATAATAAAGTCAACAACCCTAAACTTTTATGGAAAAATCTAAAATCTACCCTTTTGCCTGATAATAATACAGAATTGCCCACTAGTTTTAATGATCCCAATGTTATCAATAAGCACTTTTTAAGCTTACCCATTAATTTGCAAGTCACCATTTCTCAATTAACATATTTCGAATTTCATAGGTTTGGCAATTCTGTATTTCATATTGAGCCAATTGGCATGGATAAAATGTTAAAAATTATTAGAGGTCTGAAATCAAACGCAGAAGGTGGTGACAGTATTAGTTTAGATATGATAATTATGACTTTCCCACAAACATTAGACATGATAATGGATTTAATAAACACCTCCATTACAACCTCCACATTTCCTGACCTTTGGAAACTGGCTATAGTGCGACCACTTCCTAAAAACACAAACCCCACTGAGCTAAAGGATCTTAGACCCATAAGTATATTGCCATGTTTGTCTAAGATACTTGAGAAAGCAGTATGCTTACAATTAACACAATACCTTGAGAATAACAACATTTTACCTGATGTCCAGTCAGGTTTTAGAAAGGGACGAAGTACCACAACTGCTTTGCTGGATGTCACTGACAACATTTTGTGTTCCCAGGATAAAGGAATGTGTACATTGCTTGTACTGCTTGATTTTTCTAGGGCATTTGACTGTATTAACACTGACTTATTATTATCTAAGCTAAGCTACTATGGTTTCGACAATGCTGCATTAAATTGGTTTGCCAGCTACCTTAGCAATCGTTACCAGTATGTCAAGCTAATCCTAAATGATGGCTCCACCCGGGTCTCAGAGAAGATGGAAGTCACTAGAGGGGTGCCGCAGGGATCGATCCTCGGTCCAATCCTTTTTATTTTGTACTCAGCGGACATTAGATCATACATTACACACTGCAAATACCATATTTATGCTGATGATATCCAAATCTATATCTCTTGCAAACCATCTGAAATTGAATATGCTGTATATAAGCTAAACTATGATCTGTCTAACATATCCACTTGGGCTACTAACAACAGTCTACTGCTAAATCCTGCCAAAACCAAGTATCTTATTTTCGGTACTAACCATATGTTGAACAGTCTCAGTTCATCCTATGAAATAAAAATGTTGGATGAACCTATAGAGCGGGTATATGAAGCACGAAACCTAGGTCTCATAATGGACTGTGATCTAAGATACGAGAAGCATGTGGCAAGCACTGTTAGAAGTTGCTTCTATAAACTTAAAATATTATATAAAATTAGGCCTTTTATAAGTGAAAGGTTACGTGTCCAACTGGTTGAATCACTTGTTTTATCTAAATTGAACTATATGGATACAGTGATTGGTCCACGTCTTCTTGCGAAAACAAAGAGGCTCATCCAGCGTGTCCAAAATGCCTGCTCTCGTTACTGTTTTAACATCCCATTGAGGGCCCATGTCACACCATTTCTGAATGACCACAATATTCTTAAAATGCAACACCGTCGTAAACTCCACTTGGCATGTTTGCTCTTTGGAGTAATACAGCACAAAGCGCCATCATATCTGTATGAGAAGTTGTCATGGTTCTCCAGCCACAGAACTCGTGGAACCCGCCAATGTAGCTTGCAGCTAATGACTCCGCAACACGCCTCAGCTGCGTTCAAAGGTAGTTTCCGATATGTCGCCACCAAATGTTGGAATAACATCCCTCCACCAATAAGGAACCTGCAAAATTACACCAATTTTAAACTTAAGCTTACGAAATTTATTTTACAACATCAACTAAAACAAGGAACTTTGAGGCTAGATACGAGCTGTTTTTAATGGTAGTACCTACCTTAGTTGTATGTCCCATTTGTGTGATGGCGTCATTTTTGTTTTGTTTTATCCATTTTCCCTTTGTTAATAGTGTTAATACTCGTAGTAAGTAGTTGAGTTCACTTAATTCAGTAGTTATCATTTAGTACTTTTGGCAACATTGTTTGATTGTTTTTTTGTTATTGAGTTGTCATTCTGGTATTTTATTTTATAGTTTTTCTTGTTTCGTGTCCGTGTATATAATGTTATTAGTTTTATCTTATTTTAGAGCTGTGCTCACGACGCAAATATCACATTTCTGATTTATTTAGGTTATGCCTCTAGAATTGACGTGACACTGACAGGCGACAGCGCTTGAGTGCGTTCAGGATCACGCATCCTAAACGCGATTAGCGCTCGTGCGCGCAGCTCTCCGTGGCGCCACCTATGGTCCCACCGGAAGATCAGCGCTGGCTCTCGAGCTAGCATCTTGCTGAGGTGGGACCTTTTCGTGGCACAGCCATAAAAATAGTTGCTATTTGTTTTGTTTTATTTTATCTTGTAATAATTTCTGTCACACCATTTATGTAATTATGTTTTATGTCTCGTCGCGAATAAATGTATTTCTTTCTTTCTTTCTTTCTTTCTATAAAATCGTTTTCAGCAACATAATTGGATAAATTTAGCTCGATAGAAAAGAATCCCAAAGTTACCTCTTATTCGTAATATTTTTTCAGTCGTAATCGTAAGGTTAACTAAGAACTTTTTTTACCCGTTTTTTGCATAAATGTATGAATACTAACATTATCTAGGTAAATTCGCTAGGATTGTCTCCATAAAATTATTTATTTAATCATTAGAACTAAAAACTACTAAAAATAGTCGCGCGTCAGCGCTTGCAGAGGACGGACAGCTTTGAACCGACTGAGAACAGGCATAGGAAACTGCGCTTATAACTGGCACAAATGGGGTTGGAGCATGTCACCTGCTTGCGACTGCGGACATTCAGTTCAGATCATCATGGAGTGCCCTCCCACAAGGTTCAAGGGTAACTTTGATGACATCGTAAACATCTCCGATCAAGCGGCTGCCTACTTGAAACGGGCAAAATTTTAATTTTAGTTATTATCTTGATTATCCAGTGACCTATAATAATGCCATACGATAAATAAATAAATAAATAAATAGTGAGATTAAATATGTAATTTTAAAACACAATTACGAAATTACAAAAATAAATTACAAATTAATTTGCAATACTCTCGCATAGTTTCAGTCACTCTTTCAACAGCCGCCATCAGCAGTCCGCAAACTTTCAACAGTCCGCAAACAAATCGCAGGAGTGTTGCACTGCACTGAACTAGTTAAGGGCGTTATAGAAGAAATCATAGACAAGATAGAGAACTCTTTAGAGAACTTTTAACATATCACCCAAATTACAGGGAGCTTTTCTTTCAGGTGGTAACACTTACACGCACACACCTTTAAAAAAGTGGCTTCATTAGATTGTTCGTGCTGTCATGTCTATCTTTTTTTCTTGGTCTGAGTGTATATGGAAAAACGATAAATTTAGACCGCAAAGGAGTACGATTAAGTAGATAGTTGTAATAGAATTATTGTTTTGTTGAATAACGAGGATTCTGAAAATAATTTCCAACTTGCTTTATTTTTTAAAGTGCATAATTTGTGTACTTTTGAAGGCACATATTTCAAAGTAGTTGAATTTTTATTAAGCTGACATATTTATTAAGCTACTTTCATATAATTATTATTCATGTAATAACAGTATATGTTGAATAATTCAACATTAGCCATCATCCCTATTGTGCGCAGGACATTCCGCGCGACGTGATGAAAGAGATGCGGCTACTGCGCGAGCTGCGACACGACAACCTGAACTCGTTCATCGGGGCCGTGGTGGAGCCTCTGCGCGTCGTGCTCATCACCGACTACTGTGCCAAAGGGAGCTTGTATGTGAGTACACTGTACGATACGATGCGGGCAGCACGCGTGATGACGGGGCCACGACAACCTGAACTCGTTCATCGGGGCCGCGGTGGAGCCGCTGCGCGTCGTGCTCGTCACCGACTACTGTGCCAAAGGGAGCTTGTATGTGAGTACACTGTACGATACGATACGGGCAGCACGCGTGATGACGGGGCCACGACACCCTGAACTCGTTCATCGGGGCCCTGGTGGAGCCGCTGCGCGTCGTGCTCATCACCGACTACTGTGCCAAAGGGAGCTTGTATGTGAGTACACTGTACGATACGATACGGGCAGCACGCGTGATGACGGGCCACGACAACCTGAACTCGTTCAACGGGGCCGCGGTGGAGCCGCTGCGCGTCGTGCTCGTCACCGACTACTGTGCCAAAGGGAGCTTGTATGTGAGTACACTGTACGATACGATACGGGCAGCACGCGTGATGACGGGGCCACGACACCCTGAACTCGTTCATCGGGGCCCTGGTGGAGCCGCTGCGCGTCGTGCTCATCACCGACTACTGTGCCAAAGGGAGCTTGTATGTGAGTACACTGTACGATACGATACGGGCAGCACGCGTGATGACGGGGCCACGACACCCTGAACTCGTTCATCGGGGCCCTGGTGGAGCCGCTGCGCGTCGTGCTCATCACCGACTACTGTGCCAAAGGGAGCTTGTATGTGAGTACACTGTACGATACGATACGGGCAGCACGCGTGATGACGGGCCACGACAACCTGAACTCGTTCAACGGGGCCGCGGTGGAGCCGCTGCGCGTCGTGCTCGTCACGGACTACTGTGCCAAAGGGAGCTTGTATGTGAGTACACTGTACGATACGATGCGGGCAGCACGCGTGATGACGGGCCACGACAACCTGAACTCGTTCATCGGGGCCGCGGTGGAGCCGCTGCGCGTCGTGCTCGTCACCGACTACTGTGCCAAAGGGAGCTTGTATGTGAGTACACTGACGATACGATACGGGCAGCATGCTGTGTCGACGGGGACGCGTCAACGTGGACGATGATTTGTAGATCCTACACAATAGGCTTGGTACAAATTTTGGAAGACGATTAAATTGACAACATTGAATATATAGATTGGGATAGCTTTGCGTCGTGTACACTCTAAAAAAGTCACTTGTTTCTATTTTTATGTTTGTAAAGAAATATAAGAAAATAAAGCCTGACCAGAAATATATGAGGATGCGCCATATTGCGGAATTTTACTGGAACTAATTTCTTACACTGGCAATTATTTTATGATGGTGGTCAACAATGTCAATGTCGTTCGTGGTGATTTCTTTAAAAGACAAATATTTAAAATTATTCAAAGAAATTGTCGAAAACCATTCATAGTCGTGAACGTAAGATTATAAAGTACACGTAAGTACACGTGTTTACTACACGAAAAACAGTCAGGAAGAGAGTGCATTCCATTAAATGATATTACGAGGTTATGGGGAGGAACTGACAGGTATTTAAACTAATGTCATTATAGTGGGTTGCGATTGGTTGCAAAATTGTTGCCATATAAATCTTATAAATAGCGCCCTCTTGACAATCCTCATATATTTCTGGCCAGGCTTTACATACAATAATCGAAATAAAATAATAGAAAAATAAATAAGGTAACCCTTCCACTGTGTCATAGTTTGGAGTTACTACATTTTAGAATGAATAAATTTTAATAAATATAAAATAATCAGTAATTTCAGGAAAAATATAAAAACAGTGATTACGTTCTCTTTCTAAGCGGAATACAGAACAGTAATAAAAATTTAGTCTTAAAAATATAAAGTGTTGTCAATTATATTTTTTTTATACTCCTTGCTGCTTACATCTACATCTGTATCGTAAGATTTGGTAAGATCTACAAACTGCAGCTCTTGAATTTTTCATTAATTGGTTTTTCTAAAATATTTGTTTAAACTGACAATTTGTCAGTTTCCAATATAAATAACCTTTGCCTTCGATAATTGTTTATTGCGGTATAAGAGCCTTATCCCCAGAAATAGTTTCTGAATTAACATAGGTAGTAAAGAGTATATTTCAATTCTGAATAAGACCATACAATAACGCCTTTTGTGAATGTTATAATATTTTACATAAACAAAATTATACCTATTTAATATATGTATTATGTTGTTTCAGGATATAATTGAGAATGAGGATATTAAATTGGACCAAATGTTCATATCTTCATTAGTTCATGATCTCATAAAGGTATGGTATATTTATACTAGTTCAAAATTTATATTACACAGTTACATACATATTTAAGCGTAATCTTTGTTATTCATTATTACAGGGTATGAATTTTATTCATAATTCGCCACTAGTGTTTCACGGAAATCTCAAATCCTCGAATTGTGTAGTTACATCAAGATGGATGCTACAGGTATGATTTATTTGCTTCATGCGTGTTATATTGAAAAACGAACTGATTCAAGTATAACTTGTAATTTTAAAATATCTATCTATTTCAGGTTACTGACTTTGGTCTCCACGAACTAAGGTACTCAGCGGAAACTGGATACATGGGGGATCATCAATATTACAGGGGTAATTTCTCATAATTAATATTTCAAAAACGTCTGGGGAATCTCCCCTGAGCCGGATTTCTATATTATGAAATTCATTTGCCAGCACGCCAAAGCGGCTGGAGAGATAAAAAAACAAAAACTGCAACTTTCAGTAATTACTATTAATAATATAATTTAAATTCAAAACCCCTGTACCCAACCAAACATAGCTAAGAATAAGAACCATCTCGACGGATAAAGCTTTTTCATATAAAAAAAAACGCGTTCAAATCGGACCATCCGTTTGAGAACTACGATGTCACAGACAGACACACAGACACACAGATTCTCATATAAAACTGATACAAATGGGAAGCATTTCTTCTTTGTCGGTGGTTAAAAACGTTGTAATTGTACAAATACAAATACTCTTTTCTCAAACATGCAATGAAATATCGTCATAACGTGCGTTAAAACAGGCTTCGAAGTGTCAAGTTTCGGGCGGAACAATTCGAGAGAACTGTAAAGGAATTTCATACAAAATTGAAGGCCTAGGCCGGGAAGTAATTTGTTTTTAATTTTAATGTAAACATGGCGTCTGTGTTTATGAACAGCTGATATATTTTTTTTTTTCTAGTAGCTACCCATTCAGCCATCGGACCAACAATATCCGTGTTAATGCCACCCGAACTGATATTAAGAATAAAAATCTGTATGATTCAATGTGTTGATGATTAAATTTAAAATACTGTATATGTAAGTCACCAGAGACCATAGACAATATTAAAAATCCTCTGCCTTTATTTTACTTATTTTAGGAACTAAGATTCTTATTATCAGGTTGTGTATAATGGCCATAATATTCGCACACTACACACGTGGACGACTTATTAAAGAAAAATATATATAGAGGGATTGGAGGGAAAATTAAAAATACTTTTATTAAACATGGCGTCTGTGTTCATGAACTGGCTGAACAGCTGAATGTTTTTTTGAGTGGTGTTTTTTTTTTTTTTTTCATTGCATAATGTTTGAGAAAAGCACTATACATGCCTTAGCCGTGACAAGGGCTTGCCGGCTTCGTATCACTAGACGGCCTCCCTTACGGTCGGCCGTCTATACCTACTCAGCCGGCAAGCCCTTATTTCCCGGCGTCTGCAGTAATGTACTCTTAATGCACACCTCCAACATCAAGGAATATACCTACAACACAACATGAGATACATTAAAATAATAGGCAGAGGTAAACAACAGGCGGTCTTATCGCTAAATAGTGATCTCTTCCAGACATTTGAAATTAATAGGTATTATTATGCACCAATAATAATAGGACTAAATAAACGACTACCATAAAAAACAAAAGTGATAAACATTGTACCTATACCTCTATCAGACAAGCCCCAAGCAAGATAGCTTTCAAGTGTATGCTGCGTAAGCATCTGCTGGAACAAGAGCTCGAATAGTTCATCCATCATCCCATGTTGTAGACTTTCGTATATATTTATATATATATTATATTATGTATATATCTGTATAAATATTATATTATAGTGTGTAGGTATATGTATCTTTGTATAAACAGTAATATAATTAATATTTTGTATGTACTTGTACTCTAGATCCTCTCTGTACCATCAGATTTCTAATTTGCACCCACTTCTAGTATCTCTGTTTGGCCCTATGGTTGACTGGTAGAGAATGCCATTTGGCATTAAGTCCGCCATTTGTACTGACTTGTTTTGTGCAATAAAGTTTAAATAAATAAATAAATAAAATAAATACCTCTTGCAGGTTTATTGTGGAAATCGCCCGAGTTGCTGCGGGAACTAGACGACCCGAACGGGACTGTGGGCGGCACGCCTAAGGGCGACGTGTACGCGTTCGGCATCATTCTGTATGAAATCATCGCCAGGAAAGGGCCCTTCGGAAACGGGCTAGATCCCAAAGGTATGCTAACCCACCGCCAAACAGCAATGTTCGCATTGTTGTGTTCCGGTGTGGGGGTAAGATAGCCGGTGAAATTACTAGCATAGAGGCATTCTATCTTCGTCCTCCGGGTAGGCAAGCACTTGTGACTCCTCTGGTGTTGCAGGTGTTTATGGGCGACGGTAATCACTTTCCATCAGGCGATACGTTTACTCGTTTGCCCCTATGACATAAAAAAAAAATGTTTCTTTTCTTGCAGCATTTATATCGCAACCCTATGAAATTCGTTTCTTTGTCTCCTCTTACCTGTCTGTCTCTCTTATTTGATACAGTGCGAGAAAGTAGGATGACACAGTGTTGTGACAAGCTAGCATTTTTGAAAACTTGTAATACAATTAAGTATTGAACAGCAATTATTTATCAATAAATCAATATCAATATCAATAAATCAATATCATTTAGTTTCAGGCAACGGTGGCTCATAGATAATATCTTAAAACTAACATACATATTTTAAAAAACACGTTAGTCTGGCGACGTGTGACGTAACACGAAGTAACTAGTTATTAATCTGTGGACGTAACTTCTGGGTGTCAAGGTTTTGCTAGTCATTCCATTATTCAGTATTGTGTTCATGGCATATTTTGGGGTTCAATAAGATCTCGCTTTTTTGAATTATTGACTAAACGAGCGTCTCCGTTTCAGCTTGGCCCAAAATTATTTCATATGTCCGGATGTTCTAGTCTATTTTATATTTATGTATGCAGTCACGATGCTGTTATAGAAACCTTTGCTTCGTTCTGAATTCAATACCTGTCCACGTTAGATATTAGATAGAACATTTATATGAAGGCGAGGCTTCAAGACAGCCTTAAGTAGTCATTATGCCCTGAAACGCGTTATCTACATAAATGTATCCTTTTTTAAAGCTTTTATTTAACTTGCATGGTATGTTTAAAGTATGTTTGTTCGGGTGAAATCTTGCAACTCAATTTTGAAGCAGATATCGTCAACCGATTGAGAAATTTTGCATACTTACTTAACTTTGATGACAATCCAATAATATGGTACCATGGGGCTGATCTGATGATGGAGCCGGAAGGTGGCCATAGGAACTCTATAATAGAAAAAGCAATCCTACCGAGCTTGGGCTCTTTAGAATCGTCTCAGTGAGCATTTGATGGATATCCAAAGAAAAGTACAGTCGGCTATAAAAGCTTGCCACTAAAATGTCATTTTGACAGAAACTTATTGTTGTAACGTAAACACACGTAAACAAAATTGTTGTAATGTAAACTATGATAATAGCCGACTAAGTGAAGTAGAAACAACCAAATTTCTTGGAATCTACATAGACAAATTTTGTAGTTGGAAGCCTCATATTGCCTATGTCTGTGAAAAGCTAGATAAGTTTGTATTTGCGTTAAGAAGATTAAGTAGAACATCATCTAAAGACTTAGCACAAACAGCCTACCACGGTTATGTGTCCTCTCTGTTGAGCTATGGATTGATTATCTGGGGAAACTCCGTTGATGTCCATCACGTTTTTTTGGTTCAAAAGAAGTGCGTAAGAGCCGTATGTAACACTCACTACTTGGAACCATGCCGTCCCTTATTCAAATCAATAAAAGTCTTACCACTTCCGTGCATGTACATTAAACAGATGTGCATTTTCGTAAGAGAACATCCTGCATTTTTTGAAAACCATAGCGTTTTTTATCCTAGATCAACAAGGAATAGAAACAAATTGTATCTGCCAAGCTCTAGACTAAAGCTTCATAAAAGTAATTCATATTGTATGGCAATTCAAATTTACAACCATTTACCGGAATTGATTAAGGAATGTCCTATCAATCGATTTAAGAGAATCCTTACAGAATGGTTACTGGATAAATGTTTCTACTCCATCAATGACTATTTTGCCTACAAGACTAATTAAAGTGCCTTTATTTATTTATTATTATATAATTTTTTCTCTGACATAAATCTATTATTAAATGGTATTAATTATTGGAATTCAT
Organism: Apotomis betuletana; assembly: GCA_932273695.1. Lineage (NCBI taxonomy): Eukaryota > Metazoa > Arthropoda > Insecta > Lepidoptera > Tortricidae > Apotomis > Apotomis betuletana. Next base: position 11,444,324 of record OW026305.1, on the reverse strand, counting down.
AAATACAAATAATAATGTGTAATTAAAATCGAATAACTAAGCTCAATATTTTGACATAAGTGTTAAAGTGAACTATAGGGTACTATCTAATAAATATAATAGACTTGTAATATTGCATGCCTTTCCTGGTAGAACATAAGAAACTGTATTTTATTATGACCATCTTATGTAACTATGTTTCTTGCAATAAATGATGATTGATTGATTGATTGATTGATAACAGAAATAGTGGAGCGGGTGAAGCGCGTGCGGCCGGAGGGCGAGGAAGTGTTCCGGCCCGACACGCGCGCGCTCGAGGGCTCGGTGGAGGAGTACGTGCTGCAGACCATGCAGGACTGCTGGGCCGAGGAGCCCGCCCTCAGGCCCGACTTCCCCACGCTCAGGACGCGCCTCAAGAAGATGAAGTCTGGCAAGTGAGTGTTAAACATAACAAACCGGGAAGGCTCGGCGTTGCGACCCGACACGCACTCGAGGGCTCGGTGGAGGAGTACGTGCTGCAGACCATGCAGGACTGCTGGGCCGAGGAGCCCGCCCTCAGGCCCGACTTCCCCACGCTCAGGACGCGCCTCAAGAAGATGAAGTCTGGCAAGTGAGTGTTAAACATAACAAACCGTGAAGGCTCGGCGTTGCGACCCGACACGCACTCGAGGGCTCGGTGGAGGAGTACGTGCTGCAGACCATGCAGGACTGCTGGGCCGAGGAGCCCGCCCTCAGGCCCGACTTCCCCACGCTCAGGACGCGCCTCAAGAAGATGAAGTCTGGCAAGTGAGTGTTAAACATAACAAACCGTGAAGGCTCGGCGTTGCGACCCGACACGCACTCGAGGGCTCGGTGGAGGAGTACGTGCTGCAGACCATGCAGGACTGCTGGGCCGAGGAGCCCGCCCTCAGGCCCGACTTCCCCACGCTCAGGACGCGCCTCAAGAAGATGAAGTCTGGCAAGTGAGTGTTAAACATAACAAACCGTGAAGGCTCGGCGTTGCGACCCGACACGCACTCGAGGGCTCGGTGGAGGAGTACGTGCTGCAGACCATGCAGGACTGCTGGGCCGAGGAGCCCGCCCTCAGGCCCGACTTCCCCACGCTCAGGACGCGCCTCAAGAAGATGAAGTCTGGCAAGTGAGTGTTAAACCTAACAAACCGTGAAGGCTCGGCGTTGCGACCCGACACGCACTCGAGGGCTCGGTGGAGGAGTACGTGCTGCAGACCATGCAGGACTGCTGGGCCGAGGAGCCCGCCCTCAGGCCCGACTTCCCCACGCTCAGGACGCGCCTCAAGAAGATGAAGTCTGGCAAGTGAGTGTTAAACATAACAAACCGTGAAGGCTCGGCGTTGCGACCCGACACGCACTCGAGGGCTCGGTGGAGTACGCGCTGCACCGTGTTCAGGACACGCCTCAAGAAGAGCGTGGCGTTCAGTACCGCTTTAAGTAGTCTGTTGTTTAGGCTAATGGAGATAACGGGTGATAACAAAAAAATGAGAATAACTTTCTATGGACCTCAAAACAAGACTATTCACTTAGACAAAAAACTTTGTTTATGAAGTTGTTACTACTTCTTTTGAGGTTCTTAAACTTCATTTGATTTTGTTTTTCAAGCATTAATATTTGTCAAAATGGTGTCGAAACAAGAAACGCTGCGAAAACGGTTGAACATTTTTATAATTCAAACTATAACTGGGGGAAAAAGTCTACTGTAGATAATTTTAGTAAGGAATATGTACTTAGTCTCCACTATTTATAGAATTCTTGCATCCTTGACGATAGATCACAAAAGTGGTAGCCGGCGACCAGCGAAGATAATGACCAAGAGAAGGATGAACCTACACCATAGCACTTTTAACGATAATAATCCTATGAGCCAACGAGATGCCGCGAGAAAAAATAAAGTGTTCCCAACCGTGCACTTGTTCGTTCTTGAAAAAGATAGGTCTGAAATGCCGCAAGAAGGTGAGAGCACCGGAATACACTGAACAGCAAAAACTGACTATTATATCACAGTGTCGCTGGATGATCCGAAATTACAAAGGAAAATCATTCATTTTGGACGATAAAAGTTATTTTCCTTTGAGTAAAACACATATACCTGGAAATGACCGATACTACACCAGCAATAATTTTACAACACCAGACGATATAAAACACAAGTATAAGCACAAGTTTGAGCAGAAAGTTATGCTTTATGTGGCTATATCCGACAAAGGTCTTTCGAAACTGTCGTTCTAACCGAGTGGTTTAGCGGTCAACCAAAAAGTGTATGAGAGCGAATGCTTGAAAAAAATACTGATAGCATTTATTCGCAAACATCACTCAGATGGAGAATATGTTCTGGTCGGATAAAGCATCGTCGCATTATGCCAAAAAAACGACGCGTTTCCTAGACGCTAATAATATACCATTTGTACCGAAAATCCGAAACCCCATAAACCTTGCACAATGTCGGCCGATTGAAGATTTCTTAGGTTATTTGAGCAGTTTAGTATACAAAAATAATTGGAGAGCTGAAAATTGTACCCAACTGATATAAATAATTAAAACATGTGTGCGGAAAATGGACAAGAATTCCGTCCAAGAGTCTTGTTCCAACGTCATGTCTATACTGAGTGGAACAGCTGACCACGAGTCCTATTCTAATGTGCATTGATGATTTTGTAAATAGTTTCTATGTACATATTTTCCAATAATATCAAATTGTGCTAAAAAGATACACGAGTATTTTTTTACACCTCTGAACGAATTCTCATTTTTTTGTTATCACCCGTTATAACCATTTTTCCCGCCACCAGCCCTTCCCCTGTATATACATTATATTTGATTCTGCGTAATCTGATCCTCTCGAGCCGCAGGCCCCTCCCGTTTGGGTCCAGTAGCATTATGCGCGTCTGGCCAAACTATTTACGCCGCTTTTTCCAGGAAATATGTATTTCTGTATGTCCATCATGACATGTAGCATACCAGAAGCGAGGTGTCTTTTTATATTTCGACACAACAATTTATATTTTACTTTTAATACACGAGCCAGTGAAAAGGCAAATCAAATTCTGCATTCGAGTCATACTCATATTAAGCGTAGATGAGTTTACCTATTAATATATTCTGCATTTCTCAGGTCTAGGAATATAATGGACCAAATGATGGACATGATGGAGAAGTACGCTAATAATTTAGAAGAACTAGTCAATGAGCGAACGAGGCTACTGTTTGAAGAGAAGCAGAAGACGGAAGATTTATTACATAGAATGCTACCAAAGTATGTATCGCAATTACCTTTACCTCTTTATTTAATGGGTATGTACAACATGGATACATTTTCTTGGATCCCTTATGATTATACCAAACAGTAATGTCCACGACATCAAGTTCTAATGTCAACTTCCATACTATGTTAACCCAGCTTCACTAATAGTGTTTATTTAATGTGTGCATGTCAACTACTTGGTTAGATGTAAGACAGAATATGGAGTTAATACAGTAATACTGTCTAAAAAAGACGAGCATCTATGAGAAAAGTTGTTACAGTAGACGGCATTACTGTCATCCTTCAACTCTCTGAGAATAGTCATTCTGTCTGGTCTGGAGAGTGACTAACAATAGAAAATTATCAATAGATGGCGATGAATAGTAACGTACATTCGGTGTAGTGAGTAAGACCGTTGACAGTAACAAAATATGCTGATACATCTTGTCCCATAAGTAATCTAGTACAGTCTGTGAGCTCTTATAATAAACCTTTTTGTTCGAGTGAAACCATTGAGGTTCAAATCTCGAGCGAGTGGGACCATTGTAACAGCTGAAGAATCGTATCTTTCTAATACAATATAACTCTATTACCCCCATATTCTTTGAAAAGCCATCGTTACGAGTTACTAATAAAATGCTGATGTAAACGAAAACAGTGAAGGAAAACGCAAATACAACAAATCGAGATGAAGCAGGGGTGATCTCTTGCAGATTGGCGGGCTTTAGTGTGCACACTGGTTTACATGTTGTCCAGTTATCTTTTATGGAACCATTCATCAACATTTCTTATTTATTATACTCGACTCGTGGTTTCACTGTAACTATCGTGCAATTAGAGGCAAAGATATGGGATATCTACAAAACTATAGACGGAAATTGTAAGGACTTCCATATATCTCGTGATCTTGCTGCGAATTGTACAATAGTTACCGAGGTATCATTATGACGTGTGTGTTCTTAACCTTTAAAGTCCCGCTGGCTCCCAAGAGAGCCCAAAAAATATTCAAAGTTGAACTCATAACCGGGGCTGTCAGATTTCTGGTCTTTCATCAGGCTTCCGTTCAGCTATAAATGATCCCGGTTAGACTGATTTTTCTCGACAGTTGACAGTTTACAGAAAATAAATATAATATTTGACTATAATCGGATGTATGCAGACTAGATGAAGACTTATTAGGCCAAAAACTATTTATGCAAAGTTAGCTTGTCATAACTTGAGCGGGTCAAATGGACCTCTCTGGGATACTGGACTTCTCTGGGATACAGAGGTTTATTTTTCTTAAAGGTGTTTAGAACTGTGCTCAAATAGAAGAGTGAAACTTTTACTTTGCATTGTTTTTATGAAGTACCTGAAAGCGTAAGCAAAATTGCAATTGCTTGATTAGTCATGGGTGCTTTTTTTTACGTATACGCCTAATCTTATGAGTACCCGCATTAAACGATTAATAAAATATTGAGAAATAAAAAGCTTCCAAATTTTTTGATTCCAATCTGATGATATCGCTAATATTATCGATAGAGAGAATAGATAAAAAAAATAGTAAATAGGTATATTTTAAAGTGAATGAAAAAGAGAAGTCAGCCGATAATCCATACCTAATTTAGATCGCACCCAAAAATAGCCAAGGTTTTCTTCTCAAGACATGGACTTGATGTAAACCGTGGTACATTATTGTATAAAAAGATTGTAAATGTATTCACTTTGTTGTACTTGTGTTCTTTTCCAGATGTGGAGGTTGAATCCATTATAGAAATGTCGTGAAAATGTCTTGAGGTAATTAACTCCCTACTGGTAGTTGGTCGGTTTGCGCAGCGTGCCCGCGCGCGGGTGCGGTTGCTAGTCCCATTAACAGTTTGAGTAGTTGTAGAGCTTGCTTGGGGTTGTGGCGGTTTCAGAGCGTCGTGTTCGGTGATGGCGGTAATACCTTCTCAACAAGGCTTAGGATAATTTATTTAGTATTTAAATAGTGCCGTAAAGCATGGTATTTTTAGACAACCAAAATTTACTATGCATAATATAAGAATGCCTACTGGCTGCCTTCCTTTATTATTATTAGAGTGAACGTAGATTTCTGACACTAATGTAGTAATATCGGTTGATGCTAACTCGCAATTAATTCACCTTTTGTAGGTTGTTCGCACGGATTTTCACGAATTGGCTTGAAATATTTGAAGAGTATCCTTTGCGATTTACAGCGTGTGAGCTCCGACTAACCTGGTGTTGAAACTGGGCGCGTAGCCGAATTTTCTCTTAATTTTAATTAGAAAATTGTAATAAAATTCATGTCGTGATGCATTTTAATGGGCACAATATTCACGCAGTTCCATGTGGGGACGCTGTAGTCTGCTTATAGACATCTGTTGAACAGATATTGTCTGCCTGTTTACTTATTGCAAATTTTCGCAGCATTTTCTCTCACTATGATCAATGTTTAACTAACAGGTGTCTATAACAGTAGCGTCTCCTAGCGAAATATGACCCCATTATAAAAATCATTGTCAACATTCCAGTTTCTTCGGAGCTCGCGCGCGGTTAATACTCCACTTGTAATTTATCGCATAGATCTCCACTGTGTCTGTTGATTGCAGGTCTGTGGCGCGACGGCTGACGACGGGCGAGGGGGTGGAGCCGGAATCCTTCGACTCCGTCACCATTTACTTCAGCGACATCGTGGGCTTCACCGCCATGTCTGCCGAGAGCACGCCGCTACAGGTCGTTAACTTTCTCAACGACCTTTACACGGTGTTCGACAGAATTATTAGAGGCTACGATGTGTACAAAGTGGAGACTATAGGCGACGCTTACATGGTGGTACGTATAATGTAGGCAAGAAGGAAGACTATCGTATGCGTAATAGACTTATATAAATACCAAATTATCAATAGGTCATTAGTGTGTATTTATTGGATATTGGTTTTAAAATTTACTTTAGTATCAGACATTAAATGAGAGGTTCTTTCAGGTATCTGGACTCCCAATCAGAAACAACGATAAACACGTGGGAGAAATTGCATCGATGGCGTTGGAACTGTTGAACGCTTGCAAGAGTCACAAAATTTCTCACAGACCAAATGAAATTCTTAAACTTAGAATAGGAATACACACAGGTACGCGGAAAAGTAAACTCTTAATATTTAATATGTTGTATTGTTTAAATGTGTGGGAAGCCAGAACTAAAACGCGAAGTAAATTAAACATATTTTAAGTATGGTTTCTATTTAAGTGACGCAAATCGTAGAACAGTCCGGTAAATTTTGTTTCGAACGAAATTGATTCACAAATTGTACGTCGACAGGCGCGGTGGTGGCGGGCGTGGTGGGTCTGACGATGCCGCGATACTGTCTGTTCGGCGACACCGTCAACACCGCGTCGCGGATGGAGTCGACGGGCGAGCCGCTCCGCATCCACATCTCGCCCAGCTGCAAGCAGGCGTTGGACAAGATCGGCGGGTACATCGTCGAGCCGCGCGGCGCCATCACCATCAAGGGGAAGGGGGAGGTTAGCGTGCATAATCATACTTCGGTGCTTGTATTTGGCTGTCCCTCTCGCTCTCTAACTAACATGTTTCTACGAATTATAATTTTAATAATATTATAATTATATGTATACATATCTGTCCATGACGTGTAAAATGAATTTTTTATCAATAAATGTCTGATTCTGATTCTGATTCTCGAGTTCAGCAATGATTGAGCGCGAAGGCACGATGAATTTCGGACTTGCACCGAGAACCCGACTTTGGGATTATTTCAAAACTGTGTACATTTTTTTAAAGCCTAAGTCGGTTGGGCTAGAAACGCGGTATTTACCATCTTTTCTTAAGAGGCCTTATTCCTTTTAAAAAATTTTTTTTTCATATTATGACAAATAAATTGATAATTTCAACCAACTTTTTGAAGTGAATAATACTTTTCCCCGAGTTCTAGGAAGTAACATAGCTATTTTACGCTTTCATTGCGTACAGTCGAAAATAAGTTAAAAAAACTAATTTTCCGCGTGAATTTTGTCAATTTCGAGTAGTTTTTGAAACAAAAATTATCAATGAAAAATTCAAACTGTAGGTTTCAAATATATACCAATAAATCCCAATAGCCCTGTTCTAGAAAGTAACATCAATAGTATGTTAAGAAACATGTTTGATCATAGAGAAAAATGTCTAAACAATCAGCATTTTAAAAGGAATAAGGCCTCTGAAGTATTTTCGTGAAAACGGCTTTTAGCGTCGAAATTCTTAATTCCTTGACCGAATAGTTGCTTGTACTTAGTGGATTCCTTGCAGTAACAATATTAAATAGAATTTCAATTACGATAAATCTCCATGTTTGAAATTTGAATGCAAGCGATTCTAGACGAGCTTCGAGATCGATGATCGTGGCTATAAACGTGAATAAAAATCTATGAATATCATTCCATCATATCCAGATCCAAACTTACTGGTTGGTGGGCACAACGGAGAAGGCGATCCAGAAGCGGTTCGTGGAGGGCGATGATCTCCGGCCGCTGTTCTGTCGGCCGCGACGAAGCCCGAGGCTCGCCGACTCGCGGCATCCATCGCTGTCCGGTAAGATTTTCCTTTTTATTGAACTAACTGAATCAATCATTATATGTGATGTTTTTATCCAATAGGGTCAACTTTTCGCTTACCATAAGGACGAATTAATAACCTGTCAACGCGTACTTATGGTAAGCGACAAAGTGTGACGGTTTGCTTAGAAACGCTGCAGCGCTGGCTGGCACTCTAGTAAACTAAACCTACACTCCTCATCATGTCCTTCATTTCTCAACCTGTGTATAGTTCATTTCATATACGGCCCAATTCCACTTGAGAACGTCACTAGGCGGTAACAATGGAACAAAATATAAGGATAAGAACTTTATTGTTTGGTAATGACACGTGTGCAAATCTATACGCCGATAAAATAAAGCAATTACTGAAAAAAGGTAAACATGGTTCTCATTGTGTAGCCTCACGTGGTATCGGGCTTTGGTATATGAAATGGGGTACACTAAAATACTCCGAAGTTTCATTTGTCCGACTGCATCATCATTCCGAATTTTCGAAAACCATGTTCGGATAAAATATCTAGTTTTTTTGGGATATCATACAACCCTAACCTAACCTAATTATAGTATGTAAGATAATTGATCCATGGCGAAAATAATCGTTTCGCGTTATTGAACTTACAGAATTTTTAAAATTCGGAATATTGGTGGTTTGCAGCGGTGGTAGCCTAGTGGTTAGGGCATGCGACTTTCAATCCGGAGGTCGCGGGTTCGAACCCGGCCCGTACCAATGAGTTTTTCGGAACTTATTTACGGAATGTCATTTGATATTTACCACTCGCTTTTCGGTGAAGGAAAACATCGTGAGGAAACCACCTAAGCCCAATAAGGCCTAGTTTCCCCTCTGGGTTGGAAGGTCAGATGGCAGTCGCTTCCGTAAAAACTAGTGCCTACGCCACATCTTGGGATTTAGGTAGCCGACCCCGATTGAGAATTCATTCTCAAAAAATGGGACAAAGGCTAGGAGGAATATGGAATATTGGTGGTTTGGATAAATGAAACTTCGGAATGTTTTGGATGATCCCTATGAAATTCGGCATATGCGTCTGTTAGGCGGCGGCAGCGGCGGCGGCAGCGTGGTGCGGCAGCGCACGGCGAGCGGCGCGCGCGGCTCGCGCGGCTCGCGCTGCTCGCTGCCCGCGCCCGCCACGCCGCCCGCCACGCGCCGCGCCAGGGACTTCTCCGCTAAGGCCAGGTAATGTGACCATACCAATCCGACAATTGGATGGAATTTTTCTATGGGCCCTGAAGGGGAACTACCTTAAATCCTTTAGTTAGCTCATTTTACTGACATACGCCCGCGGTTGATGTTCAACTGAACCATACGATGCGTCTTATTAGCGGCTGCCTCAAACCAACTCCCACGTTCTGGCTACCGGCGCTCAGTCACATCCTTCCGCCAAGCTACCGAAGAGAAAAGTGCCTGGACCGTGAAATCGCGAAGATTCGTGCAAACACAGACTTGCCCATACACCAGGATCTCGACGCACTTAAGGTCCTCAGATTAAAGTCCCGAAAACCACCTGCATTACTTTTTCATAACCCAGAACCAAGAGTGAACTTGCTCCGCTCATGGACAGAAGAATGGGAAGAGAGGTCCCTACCTAAGGACTTGTTCGAGCTCGATACTGGGTCCCGGCCAGTGGGTTTTGAGGAGACTCGAAGGGTTTGGTGCCTTCTTAACAGAATCAGGACAGGCGTCGGAAATTGTGCCTCTCTATGGTACAAATGGGATTGGTGTAAGTCAGCGGAATGCCAGTGTGGTTACCCAGACCAGACCCAATGCCCATGCCCAATCACTAAGTTTAGCGGAACAATGGCGGATATCAAGAAACTCTCGACGGATGCATTTGCTTACCTCAAATCTAACCCTTCAAAAATTTAAGTAGAGAACTATAAAAGCCATACGATAAATAAAATTTTACTGAAAGGAAACATTCCTTTATTTTTAAAAAGAAACAAAACTGCATTCAAAGATTTTCCAAAATTTTGAAGCCTCAACCGGGAAAAAACTTGTATTAAGTATTAAATTTCATGGAATCTCGTACAACAGATGAGTGTAGGGCTAAATTTACTGGATAAATTTTATCCTGAACAATAACCCTACTGATTCGTGAAATTAAATATCGAGGGTTTATTTTTTAAATTTTTAGTTGGTTCGATTCCCGGTTGAGGCAAGCAATTTTTGGAAAATCTTTGAATGCAGTTTCGTTTCCTTTCAGTAAAATGAGCTAACTAATGGATTTAAGGTAGTTTCCCTCCAGGGCCCATAGAAAAATTCCACCCGGTATACATGAGAATTGCTTATCGTACCGGGAATTATAGTCTGCTATTACTTTTATTCGAAACGATATACAATAGCGGCAAAATATCTATATATCTATCATATTATAACATATTAATTTTAAGATTAATGGGATCAAAGGATGCGATCCAAATGAATAACTATTTCCAAAATGTAATAGTTACAATTATTATTATACTTGGAACTTCCAAATAATTATATGAAAGGATAAAAAACGGCTTAATAAGGCTCACAATGTCACTAACTTTGATTTAAATACGTATTTGGATAGAAAAATATACGTTTTATTTCTTAAAAGTTGAAATGGCAGGTTAGTATTTGGTCCGTAAACCTGTTGCGATGGTAAAAGTCTGGCATCTTACATTAAAAAAAATGCCGCTACTGTAGCTGAGCTAGCTAATACCCTTATATAACAAATTACCTACGACGTATATATTTGTTTAAACTTGTTTTTATCGAACGGCATATAATTTAAAAACCTCGCCCAGCAGCGCGATAAATGTACGCAGCAATTAATTTATAAAATTTTACTCGGTTTCACTTTCCTCCTTTGCCACATATAAACGCTTTAAGTAGATATGTATCAAATATTCAAATTTATTTATTTTTAATTATATTTATGTATTTTTGAAGTATGTATTTGGCTAAAGATTCAAAGTCTACCGACAGCCAATATACGACTAATCAAGAGTGCTAAAAAAAAACAATTGGACTTAACAGGCACGCGCTCAGTTCCATCGCGTCGTCGACGGCGTGCGAGGGCCTGGGCTCCCCGGCGGCCGCGCTCCGCTACGCGCAGTCCCTGGACGTGCTGGCCGAGCCGCGTCTGCGGCGACAGCACACCACGCGCTCGCTCGACGTCGAACCGGAAATAGCTGTGGCTACGCTCACCGGCCCCGGCGACCCCGTCTTCAACGGCACCGTCATCGGCATCGTCACCGACAAAACGGAGGAAGACAGCCCGCTGCTGCGCAAGTGTAGCCTGTACAACAAGTTCGACCGGCCGAAGCGGAAGGTGCACGATTCCAACTACATCGAGTTCTATAAGAAGTGGCGGTCGCTGGAGAATATCGATGATAAGTCTGACGCGCGCAAACTGCCCCGGCTCGGTTTACGTTCGTGGTTGTTGGGCATTTTGAGCGGCGCCGCGAATAGAAGCTCCGCGCCGTCTCTGCGCCGCGCGCCCGGCCCGCCCTTGCTAGACAGCGAGTCGGCCGTGTGACCGTGTGACCGTCTTATTTAAATGTATATTAGGTATATCGAATGTTGTAAATAATATGTGTAAGTAAAACGATGTTACCGTGAAATGTGAAATAAGAGTTTAATGTTATTAAATAATTTCTATTGAACGTGGTCTCTTAATAATACTGACACAGATCACATCGACGTTACGTCCGTACACTGAGCTTAATATATTACTTATTCTAAACCTGGCTTGGCCCGGTTCTTGATAACTTGATGGGCCGATTCTCGTATCTCAATCATAATATCGACGCTTAAGAATCAATACCGTCTAACTAACATTTAGTTAGTTAGACATTATTGATTCTTAACCGTCGATATACATTTCTGCAAACAGACACGTTTGGCACGTCATGATTTACACACTGGAAAATATATATCTAACACGATCTACAGACAATCATTTTATGTAATAACTTTTCCAATCTGAAGGGGCATATAATCACAAAATTTGAATTCATATAGTATCATTAAAATAATAGAGAGCTAACACTCATAAACATAAGCCTAACATCCTATGTTATAGGCCCAGGGCATCGCCCATTGACTAGTGCAAGGAATAATAAGTACATGTTCTAAGTCACGCGTCCGCAAGGAGCGGTATCCCGGCTTCGTTCTCACTGTACGAGCAGCCGTTCACCACCAGTTTGATATCGCAGGGTTTGGTGCGCTTGTTCTCGTGGGGTAAGGTGGCGCAGGAGTTGGTTACGAGAGAGGCGGGCGAACATTCGGTGTGCTCGATAATGGGACACGAGACGCTGGTTTGTTCGTGTCGCAGGCTGGGCGCCTCTAGGAGATCGCCGCGCTGCGCTGTTGCCAAACGACCGTCCCCGATGACCTATAAACAAACAAAACTTAGCTAAAATAAGATTATCCTCTTGAGCACGAAAGACAGTATCATTTACTGCTACGATGGTGCGTTTAAAATATAAGGGGTTATTTTGTCTAAAATAGGATGGATAATGTAATATATATAATAACTAAAACCTTACCTCCATTAAGTATTCGTCGCTCCGATGATGTAATACACTATCTGTATGTGATTCTAGGAGATTGCCCGAAGCAAAACGTAATTTCTTTGGAGATTCTAAACTGCAACACCTGCAAATGACTTAAGTGTTATAATGGGAAGAGTAATTATGACGTGAACTCAAGGCGCAACATTCTATTTTAATTTCTTGAACGCAAAATAAATAAGTGATATTGAGGGAAAATTTAGCATTTCAGTGTCAATCGTGTACTAGTCTGGAACTCTCTGATCTAACCTGTGAAGGACTCCAATTTGGTTCTTCCAGCTCTTGTTCTTAAGCGAGCTCCGCTGTCCCCTTTTCTCCGAGGCCAACTGCGGCACGCCTTCGGCCTGCGCGCGCCGATGCGCCCGCGCCGCCGCCGTCTCCGTCTCCTCGCCCTTCAGCCAATACGTCACTTGATCGCGCTTGCCTTTCATAGCCACCACTCCTCTTTCTTCCAAAATATACCCTCCCAATTTATCCAGCAACGATTTACATGCAGCGCTACAGTGGATTTTGAGAGCTGAAATGTGAGAGCGGCCGTTAAAATTAGATCATCCGGTTGGAAGGACTAATTTAGTAAGCGTAGTAATTGTTACGTACGTGCGCCTGTTGATTCAAAGCGACTCGCTGTGTTTACTGTGTCCCCGAACAGACAGTATCTGGGCATTTTTAGTCCGACTACACCAGCACAGACGGGACCTGAGAAAATTAAAATAAATATTAAGTCCTATCGAAAAATAGAGACAGATAAGGCGATAATATTACACAAACACTGATGACTTTTACTCGAACTTTTATCTTCCTACCCATCCGTTTTATTACACATTTCGTCGGGTAGTAACATACACGTACCTACATTTGGCCGACATCTCCAGTAACAACTCGCTGTTTCATCAGTACGTCTGAGACCACGGCACGTGAAACCGTGTTGAAACGTCAGGCAATGAAGGTAAATCAAAATATCGCGATAGACCCGGTTCAATAAGTTTTAATTATAATAAAATAACAGGCTAAGTCCTACAATAACTTACCAGAATGGATTCCAACTCGCAGTAACAGTCTATGTTCAGGCCTATGCCGCACTCTGAAGGAGCGCGTGGCTGACAGGAGAGCTAGTGCCATTGAGGCCACCTCGCCAGCATGCATAATTCCATTACGAATGGGAAGTCCCGACACCTGGTTAAACATATAAAACTGTCAGGTCGTACTTACGTAGCCATATGGCTGCGTGCTTAAAAGAGATATGGGTGATACTGTAACGAACTTATTTGTCGGTGACAGTGGAGTTGGCAGGTGAGATCTTATATTAGAATATTCGAATTAGGGCCGTCTCTGTCACTTACCAAAAGAGCCGGGGATTGGGGAATGAGCTATGAGATTAATCAGTTGTATTAAAGTTCAAATATAAAATGTCCACGTCCATTTCTTTAACCACCACTGAGCTGCACCCCTGCTACACTTGGTGGAGGTCCGAGGTAAGGGGTACGAAATTTCTGTGACATTTAAAAATAAATCATACTGTCGACCATAGAACGTCCTCGTTTTTTGATGTCGGTTAAAAACGATGAATAAGAAAATAATCTAGTGATTCAATAAAATATTTAATACTTACAACCATATAGGCGTCTCCGATTGTTTCCACTTTATAAACGTCGAAGTTCTCTAAGATGGAATCAAAGCACGTGTATAGGTCGTTCAAAAAATCTACCACCTGAAAAATATTACATTTTATAAATTAGTAAATACATTGTGCGCCACGTAACTTGGTATTTATAAAGTTGACTACTAATTAAGTCGCAGTACCTACTTTGTTTTTATGTGTCAAAGGGATACGACGGGTGCTGTGGGAGGATGTTGAGGCTAAGTCGACAGACCCAACCGGGACCGCTAGTTTTGTAAGCCATTTTAGAACTAAGTTCAACTAACTTCTTTACTAAATATAACCCTTTAAGATATAGTACAAAAAATATTTCGAGGTAACTGAGAAATAAAAAAAAAAATATTTTTTATTTTTGTGGTGATTGCGTACCGGAAGTAGCAACGTGGGAAGGCCCCAAACTAGGTAGACCCACGATTTGGTTAGGATCGCGGGAAGTGATCGTTGTAAGAAACTTTGGGAGGCCTTTAGTAGGTACCCGTAGGCTACATTACGTCCAGCAGTGGACGTAATGTAGCCTACGGGTAGCCAGGTATTCCACAGGTGTTTATAGGATATTTTACCCCGAATACAGTTGTTCTACCGGAGGAGGGAGAACAGAGGGTTATAAAATCCTGCCCCTCGCGAACGAAATTAACGCCATTTAGTAGCTAAATAAATTATCACCTGTAACGGTGTGCTTTCTGCGGACATGGCGGTGAAGCCCACGATGTCGCTGAAGTAGATCGTGACGGATTCGTAGTTCTCTGGCATTACGCGCCGGCCGCGTTTCAGCTGATCGGCCACCGGTGCCGGTAACATTTCTTCTAATAACGCCTCTGTAAACATTTCCAACCAACATTTGGATAACTTGACCAACATTTGAAACTTCCAAGTTTAAGCAAAGTCAATGTTATAAATGGAAGAAAGGAAGGGTTTGATTTTATTTTAGCGGCATAGTTTATCAGTATGTTTGTTACTTGGTTTTTTACCTTAGCGCCCATCAAATCTGATTAATTCAGGTGATATAGGCCGAGCGAGATAGGTACGACGTATTTTTGCTCGCACAATAGTGACAATAAAATGATATATAATAATTCTAATTAATTAATCTCATTATGAGGCTGGCTGAAATTATTATAATATTACCAGTCTTTTTCTTCTCTTCTTGAAGCTGGTCTGTGCGCTCATCAACTAACACCTCCAAATTATTTGCATACTTTTCCATCATAGCTATCATGTTGTCAAATATATTTGGTTTCCTGTAAAAAAGAATGTATGATTGCAGTATATGCAAATTTATTTCGTAAATTAGGTATATAGGTATTTCCTGTTTCTTTTTGTGAGGTGTGCAATAAAGAGTGCTCGTATTGTATTGTAGTGTATTGATTTTGTAAAGTTAAAGAGGATGGAAACTAACGTTTAAATAACTTACATTCCTTTTCGTAAAGGTCTAAGCCGCGTCCGAATCGCTTTGAAGTCGGGTCGTGCGGCGGCGTCCTCCGCCCAACACTCGATGCAGCATTCTCGTGAGCAGTCAAATTGAGCCGTTAAAACATCCACGGGAGGTCTGAAAATAATTTTTGATTGCAAATAGATAAGTTCATCACTCTTAAAGTAATAAACGTCTTTCCACAATGGTTGTACGCATGTGATACGGGTGACAACTTGGCCAGTCACAAATTACGTTAGCAGGAGTAAGTACCTATCCTATTTGGTGTGGTACTAAGTAGCGTCATTTCATTACACATAAGCGGTTTTAAACGTCTGTATACACATTGTTCCTTACATGTTTGACAAGAAAGGTTTGTAATTCATATACTATAGGAATTACAAACTTTAGGAAAACTCAGCTTCGCTTCGGATTTTTCTCATTCCCATATGTGTGTTGTCTACATGCGTATATCGATATTTGGAATATCGGATTGAATTCAAACTCTGGGATCTTTTACCATGCCATATCCGACCAACCACACAGTGTAGAGCACATACGTACCTACCTGTAAGGCACCGGTTCTGCGGTCGCCAGACGGCGTAGGAGCGCAGGCGCCGGCGGCGCGTCTGCCCCGAAAGGGCCTCGGCGCGTGTGCATCTCGTACAACACCAGCGCGAACGCATACACGTCTGCTGCCGGCGACCCCACGCACGGCTCTGGGGGCGTTGGCGTTGGGGGGCCCCAGCCGGCCGAACGGAGGAGCTCTGGAGCCAGGTATACTAGACCTGAAATTATGTGAGTTACTTACTTGATTGACAAATGTTTATAAATTTTGGCACAATCTTTACCTACTTACTTACTTTTTATTTTTTTTATTTTTTTATTTATTAAACTTAATTACACAGCATAACAGATAACCAAGGCACTGTGAAATTATAAATAATAATAATAATAATATAACAATGATATACAAACATTTGAAAAACATACATTAACGAAATCAATTATACATTACAAATTCAAACTGAAGACAGACGGACATCCATCCTCTCACAGAACTTCAAACATTCATCACACAATAATGCCCATCTGCTCACAAATACGTCACACTCCGGGGCTGATGCGAGGAGATTGTTCAAGAGGCGTAAAGCGCGGACTAGCGGAGATTCTCTTCGAGACACCGTGCGCGACGTCGGCACCGCCAGCAAGGGGCGGTCACGAGGTCTGAAACTAAATTTGGTCAACGACGGAACGTGTAGTCGCACTAACTGCCCTACTAATTCTGTGGAATCAGACTCACCGCGCAAAATTTTGCTGGTAATCGTAAGAAGAGCCAAATTACGTCTGACCTCTAGAGAGTTAAAACCCAAGGCTCCCAGTAAATATTTGGTTGGGTATAAGTATGGGTAGTACCCATACATTTTTTTGTACAAGAACCGCAGGAACACTTTCTGTACTCTCTCCAGAAGTAAGACATAAGTTACTTCGTGGGGATTCCAGATGACAGAAGCCGTCTCTAGCTTACTTCGCACTAAAGCGGTGTATAGGAGTTTTATGGTTCTAACATCTTGGAAGTCCCGAGCATTCCTGACAACAAACCCCAACCTCTTATAGCAATCGCGAGTCAATGCATATATATGCTCGTGGAAATTTAGATGGCTGTCGAGGGTGACGCCTAAGTCCCGAATGGAGTCGACACGCGCTATTTCTTCAGAGTCCAAGAGGTACTTATAGTGAAATGGATTCCGAGCTCTACTGAAGGAGATAACCGCACATTTTGCGACATTAAATACAAGCCTGTTCCGTAGACTCCACTGATTCACTATGTCGATGTCCTTCTGAAGTGATTCACAGTCAGAAAACTCTTGGACCCCGTAAATCAGTTTCAGGTCATCGGCATAAAGTAGGCACCTAGCAGACCGGAGAACCGAAGCGAGATCGTCAATCATTACTCCAAAGAGCAGCGGACCTAGTATCGACCCCTGACTAACTCCTGAACGAGTGTGGAAATTTTTCGAGACAAAGCATCCGTGTTGTACATACTGCTGTCTACCGCGCAGATAGCTGGCAAAGAACCGAAGCAGTTGTGGGGAAAAACCAATGTTACACAACTTGCTCAATAGCACATCGTTATCTACGCGGTCAAATGCTTTTTTAAAATCGAAGTACAACACGTCTACTTGTATGGACTTATCTAAATGGTCTGAGATGGAGTCAACCAGTGTTAGGAGGTTCGTTTCGACTGATCTTCGAGGCCTGAAACCGTGTTGAGAGTTACCGAGAAAAGGCTGGACTTGAGGCGCTACGAGAGTATTTATGACGTCTTCAAATAGTTTGGCTGGAGCCGAAAGGATAGCAATAGGTCGATAGTCCTCGACACGGGATAGGTTGTTAGACTTAGGAATAGGCCTCACACGAGTGACTTTCCATCGATCCGGATATTCTCCAGTGCGCAAAATTGTATTAAATATATGCAATAGAGGAGGTATAAACGACTCTTTGCAGCCTTTCAAAATATATGCCGGAAGATTATCGGGACCCGGGGCACTTCGTGGTTTCAAACGTTTTATGGCGCGTTCAAAATCGTGCAGGGATATCTGAGCTACATGTATATAGTTAGCGTTACGGTTCGGATCATCGCGAATAATCTTCTCATAATCAAGATGAGGTGTATTTGGTAAAAAGACAGAAGAAAAGAAGTCAGCAAAAGCCTGAGCCGCATCACAACCTTCAACTTCTTTCCCCTCATAAGTCACTAAAGACTCGAAACCTCCTTTTGTTTTCAGACTAGCAATGTGCTGCCAGAAGGCGCGAGGATTGGACGTCAGTTTGGTTTCCATCTCTCTAATATAGAAGTCATAGGCAAGCGAAATACGACATTTAATGTCGGCTCTAAGTTTGGAAAAGGAGGAATAAACAGCTATGTCACCAGTACGCTTCCAGTCACGATGTAGAGTAGCTTTACGTTTGATGTCCTCAATAATATCTAACGTGAACCAAACCGGATAGCGCCTGCACGATTTATTAGGTCTAGACTTTCTCGGCATACACTTATCAAAAATGTCATATACGATATTATAAAAAGTTTCAACAGCAATGTTAGAATTACAAGACCTAAGGACTTGCTCCCACGACACCTCAGAGAAAAGTCGTTCCAGGAGTTCGTAATCTCCATTTGAAAACTTCCAATCGCGAGTTGAGTCAAGATTACTAGGTTCAACTAATTGAGGAGTTTGTCCCGGTGCTGTAAGTGGAACTTTAAGAGGCCTTATTCCTTTTGAAATGCTGATTGTTTTAGACATTTTTCTCAATGATCAATTAACATGTTTCTTAACGTATTATTGGGATTTATTGGTATATTATTGAAACCTAAGGTTGAATATTTCATTGATAATTTTTGTTTAAAAAACCACTCGAAATTAAGAAAATTCACGCGGAAAAATAGTTCATTTCAACTTATTTTCGACTGCACGCAATGAAAGCATGAAATAGCTATATAACTACCTAAAACTCGGGAAAAAGTATTATTCAATTCAAAAAGTTGGTTGAAATTATCAATACACTTGCCATAATATGAAAAAAATTTTTTTTAAAGGAATAAGGCCTCTTATTAGTTTTAATTTGGTATGATAAAAGTAAGTGTCGACTAGAGCGCTGTTAAATTTATGTGCAACTGGGCTAAATCTAGGTGTTAAAAATTTTATCTTCTCAAACCATCCTTCTGCATAGGCTATGGTAGCCCATCTATAATCTTCAACATTTCCTTTTTTTTTCTTCTGTTCCCGGTCACCTTTCACGATGGCCTGTCACCCCCAAATATATTTATATTACTTAATCAACCACAATGAAGTCCTAGTCAATTAATATATTTTGTGAATAAAAGAATACGGGTACTGCTGCATCTTCATTGTGCACATATTTAAAACTTTGGGGTTATGATCTTTAGAGGTGAAACTTGCGGCATACAAGCGGGATTCATCTGGTAAAGTTAAGTTGGCGCCCAACGTGGGGCCGAAACGCCTTAAAAATCGCGTAAAGTAATGTTGAATAATAGTAAAGTGAGGGACCTAAACAATTATTATAAGGGTTTCCCTAACATTCATGTATGTATTTACTTTTTATTTTTTACATTATTAAAAAAACATGTTTGATGGGAAAACTACCGAGTAGGTAATCTGACAATGTAACTTGCAAAGTACACAAATAGACCTTGCTATTAGGTAGTCTAATATCGCGAAGACGCATATAACGCAGGTCCAGGCAATAAAAAACCCATTTTCCAAGCAGTGTCCTCGCTTGTATAAAGTTGAGGCAGGTGTCGGTGATGCACCGGTAAAACCTCATATGACACACTAATAAAATTTTCTAAAACGGACTTTATAAGAACTGCGCAAACTATACAATTTCGTTAATACATTTTCTCTTTAAAACCCAACATATTTCTTCACATAATGCCCTTAAGACGTTGTTTAATTTTATTAATTGCGGCTATTTTATTAGCGATTTACAATTACCGCACAGAACCGATCCGCATACCTAGAATATTCCACCAAAACCAATAAAACTTGCAAATAAACCTGTAGGTATGTATGTTATATGTAAATTAGTTTGACCAATACGTCAGAGTAATCCTTCGGAAAAAAAAGTAAAATCAGAACGAGAATATTTTTGAACAATTTCATAGGTTAAAAACCACGTTGATCCGATTGGGGTACATACTTACCTCAGATGTGCACGAGGTAGAAAAATTTCCCTTGATTAAGAAAATCGATGAGAAAAATAGTAAGAGCACTGTTAATAAGTCGTTTGTTTTCGAAACAGTCTAATAAAGTTTCACTTACTGTCGATGTGTGATCGTATGGCGTTGGGTTCAGCGGGTGGCAGTTCTCCAGCGCGAAAGGCGTGGAGCCCGAAGTCTGCTAGTTTTACCACCCAGCGAGCGTCCACTAGGCAGTTGGATGGGCGTAGGGCTCCGTGGTACTGCAGAGGCGACTCGTGGATGAATATCATCCCCTGTATTTGCATTAACATGTGTGACACTTTGTAGTTTTAGAGTTTGATTTTCAAAGTGGAATTTTATTGGTAAAGTCACATCGACTTTTAGCAACACACGTCGCTAATCGTCGCTTCTGCGCTTAATGAAAAGAATAATATATCTCTTAAATATATCTTTACTGTTACTACCCTTTTGTATCTAAACTTTAGACAATATGATAGTTTAGAAAATATATATATCTTTTCTGACAGCCTAAGGTTTATTAATTTCGTATCTGAGCTACGAAATTAATATGTTTCTAAAAATGATTAAGATTTCATCAACTTACTCTAATAATATCTCCGACCAATGATGCGATAAACATATTGTCCAATTTGATGTCTTCGTTTTCAAGGATATCCTGTAAATAAATCCCAATTCAAATACCCGAAAGCCATATAGTGTATCTCTGTATATTTACATGCTTCGAAATTGAATACTTATTGGATTTCGTACCTTCAGGCTTCCCCGGGTGCAATATTCCGATAGAGCGCATACGTTAGGTGGTTCTATGCAAGCCCCAACAAAACCATTTACATTGTCGTGTTGTAAATCCCGCATCTGAAAAACAGAAATTTATCTAACTGGTCCGTAATTCGGTAAGTGTCAAACTAGATTTATTCGTGCCAACATGGGATAAATGAAGGCAAAAAGCAAATAAACTACCTGTCCTAACTTAGTTTACCAACGCACCTTTTGTTGCTTAACTAACTAACTTTGTTTCTTCTTCTGTAAATATTTAGGATCATTTAGCATTGCATGGCTATAAATCAATGTTATTTAAACCATGATGAATACTTTTGCATCAGTTAGGACAACCTTCTACAAAATAATATAAAACCTGCCACTAAATAAGTTTATTTTGTTCCCAATAAGCAAGATAATCATTTATTCGTATAAAACATTTCAATCAACATAATATATTGTCAAAACTTGACAAAATCATCGTCATGTACCCGTAGAATTTTCATCAAAACCCTTCCTTTTGACTTCATCGTACTAGATTGAAAATACGTGTGGCTCTGCAGACCGGAAGGCACTCATATACCCGTGTATTTTCGCTCTTTGTATGGTGCTATTCCCGATTCCCGATAGCGAAGTGAATATTTTTGAACCGGTAGAACCGAGTAAACACCGTGTAAGTTAGAGCTCACTAACACCTGAACGAATTGACATTATTTACTGTTCGACCAAGCGTTTGGAACCCAGTCGATGAGTTCGCGGTTTTTCAACTTAGCGAGAGCAGTTAAGACTTAATATTTTAGTTACTGATTTTTTATTGTCTTTTCGTCGTTCAACCGGTTATGAGAAAACCTAATTGCGAATGAGCTACAATTTTAAACAGAAGTTTAGTTTTTGTAAGAACTATTTCTTACAAAAACCGAATAAGGAGTTAGGAAATGAAGTACATAATGCCTAAATACGTATACGTTATATTAAATAATTCACGTAATAAGAATATTTTACGTCTCGTTATGTTACGTACGCTTCGTCCAAATTTAATAAGAAGAAATCAGAGCACGTAAATATTTGCTTGGAACACAGCATAATACGCTGATGTTTGTACTCATAATAATATATTGAGATTTATTCCTATAATGCGGACAGAAGGTAGGGGTAGAAATATCGTAGGTGGGTAAATGTAAGCAAGAATGTGATTCGTCTCAGTCAAGGCCCGCACGTCATATCCCCAAATGTACGTTGTCAAGTAGGTATTTTGTTTGTTTCACGGCAGCTGGGGCTTTGGGCAGGCTTTGGGTCCCCTTCTCCCTGTTACAGATACTCGAAGGGGCTTCCGTAACTACTTAAGCCCTTCAGGATCCTACAAAAATAAGTATGAGATGTAGCTACGTCTGTCGATAGAGCTATGTGGAACGTGTTGAGTATTTTTCCTCGTAAACAAGGATACGATAACATAAATTACAAGTCGAAATGTTTCCCTCATCAAGAAATGTCATGCTGTTATCTATTATTCGATATCGTGTAGTTTCAGCCCTCAACAAAAGTTTCGTTATTTTTCCTCCTTGGAGAATATCTACATGTAGATCTACAGTCTGTGATCACTCAGAATGAGATTCGGGTTTTAGAAAGAGACTTCTTGTAACGACAATAACACACGAATGTGATATTGCTGTTATTTTTCTTAATGACTAACCAAACTTTTTAAATTTGCCTAAGTATATAATGTTGCCATTAAATACCAGTTGAACGCGTCGCTAACTGTAGGTAAATACCAATCCAAAATCCGATGCCTTATGCACAGCTTTGCAAATACTCATTATTACAGTCCAATAGGTAAATAATAAATAGGTTTCTTCTTTCAGAATAAAAAATCCATTTCATGAAAATGCGTTGCAATTACCAAGTCCAATCGTTTGATCAAAACGATTTCAACGATATCGATGTCAGGGGGAGCAAAATGTCTTGTGAATTATTGCGGGTATGAATTTTATTGTTTAGTATGATTTTTAATGGCTTTGCATGGCCATCATCAGCGTTTTGAGTGCGTTGGCTAAGCAACCTAATCTCATTCTCTTTTTAGATTTCCAAAAATCATCTTTATGTAACTTTGCTCTGGAATGAATGAAAACAGAGAAAGAGAGAGACCAGCATTTCAGTTATCAAACTGATACACTGTCATGTTCCGGTCCGGTAAATACTTAATTATTTTCTTGGTGATGGTTTTACACTATCTTATAAGTTAAACCTATATACTTACAATTTTGAGTTCCTTTTTGATCTCCCTGGTAATATCTATATGGTGTCTGCGGATTCTCTTGACGGCAAGCAGCCGTCCACGGTACAGCGCAACCTCAGTGAAGATGGCTGAGTATCGGAAGTCCAGGTCTGGGTTGGAGCTCAGCGACACCTGGCTGGAGCGGACGCCGCCGGTGCTACCATTCTTCTCAGGGTTTCCAACGATGATGGCAGGATTCCCGTTTCCAGTAGCACTGCTATCTTGCTGGAAAAAATAGACTCTGACCAACTTGCTAGCACCCACTTCCAGGTAACGAGAATAAGATCATAGGTTGAATGTCAGTTCTTCTATTTCTATGTAAGTAATACTTAGATCAATTTAATTTAATCCCTTTGGTTATTGTCTAATGTGAATATTACGTCACCATTTTTCTAATAATTGTGAATCAGCTTTAAGCATTGTTTTTGCTTACTGATATCCTGGTTATTCCACGACAGGAAAGAAGTGAATTCCAAGTTTCATGATTCAGCCTGTTTGACCCAATGCGGCTGGATGTGTCAGCTGACTGACTTTCGCAACTTTTTTGGGAACGCCTTGAAACTGAACACCGCTTTCGGAACTTGATTTATGGTTCCATTGATTTCAGTGTGATGTAAAACTGATTGTTGACTGACTGTTGTTGTAAAAATCATTTATTTGCCAACTGTGAATTCACTAATTACGAAGGTCACTGACTTACATTTGATGGCAGAAGAGCAATTAAACGATAAGGTAACTTAACTTTTTTAGATGTATAAATGGTAATACATTTTAATTACAATGGTTAGTCGATTACATTTTATAGCCACTTATTAATGTTATAAATGTTATCATAAGCTTGCAGATCCACCAATTTTTAAGGATTGAGATAAATTACTTATGTCGATTTCTATGACAGCAAGTTAAAGAAAATCTTGTGAAAACAATAGCGTGAAGTAAAGCGCATGCAAACAACACTTACAAACTCGTTTTACCTACTCAGTTTGCTGGTGCGCTGTTCCTTGTCGGGTAGGTGCAAGTCTCTGAAGTCGATCTTCCAGAGTAACGAGTCCAACTCCTGCTCGTAGCGCCAGCCGCGGTACAGCGCTAGTGCAGCCAAGGCTAGTAGGGCCAGGGCGCCGCCAGCAGCACCTAGGGTCCAGGCACCTACGTGACCTGGGAAATAAGAGTGGTAGAGAGTGGGTGTGTGGAGTGGGAGAGAAAGACGTCCACTGGTGTGCATAGGTTTCCTCTAAATTGAAAACTTGTACATTCCCTATCTATATGCAATCTTGTCTCGATGGCCTGTTTAGTTAGATAAATGTCGTCGTTGGAAAGCAATCATTCTGTAAGTACGTACCTAACTTGGATAAGCGTAAAAGTGGGTGGGGGCAGTGGGTTTTCAATATCAAAGTTTTCTTTGCGTAAAATTGTGAAACTAAAAAAAAATTAAAAAATTTAAAATTTAATCTGTTTATTTCAATATAAGTCTACTACAAACTTCTGCTTAGACTCTAATCTTATATTTAAAGATTTTATCGAATCTAATTATATTAAATTTATTAAATATAAATCGTGACAATGCGAATGAGAAAAACAAACTAGTCGGGAAGGCTGTTAATTATCAATTTTTTATATATGCTCACCACTTGCTTTACCTACAGTTTTGTTATTCATGGAGTCATATGGAAATCTATTCAAAGCTTGCGGCAGTGCATGCGTCCACACTCTCCTACCGTAATTGTTATTACTTGATGGTATTATAAATGTTGAGAGGTATGTTAATTTCCGTAGGTTACCTGATCTAAGTCTTTTATTCAATAAATGTATATTATCCCTGTATTGGGTCACGATAGCTAAATCTACCTTATCGTGGACTGGCAAAACCCTGCAGTATTTGAATAAACTTTCATAGTTATTTCTATACATATATTTTATCTTTAAAGGTACAATGGTTTTTAGCAATCTGACTTGCAATCTGTATATACTATATAGATAGGTCTTATAGGTCCTACCGTAACTAGACAAACCATAACTAATTATAGAATCTGCTAATGCCATATAAAGCAGTCTTTGTGTACAATAAGGCAACTTGTTTTTAAGTATAGACAATTTAGACAAAATTGATCTGAGTTTGCTACATATATACTCGATATGAGGAGCCCAGTTAAATTTATTGTAAATTTTTAGCCCGAGGTAAGTATGTTCTGTTACAATATCTAGGGCAGCACAGCAGCAAGAGGCATCATCATTCCGATGCATGCAGGTGTGCTCATGGGCCACGATCTTGGGATTGTTTAAAGTTTTTATGTATGGTGAATGTATATACATTAATTTGGTTTTCTTGTAATTAATTGATAATCCTACATCATGAGCCCACCTGCACAGCATGTCAAAATTATGTTACATCATACTTTGTGCAGTCTCTACACTCCTATGTGCTACAATCAGGCAAATATCATCAGCAAATTGGTATACTGAGCCCTGTTGGAATATCCTACACATATCATTCACAACAAGTATTCCGTTGGTCCTAGTATTGAACCCTGCGCTGTGCCACGTATGGTTGGTATCCTGGCGCTTTGCTCACCAGCTATGTTGACTGTGTTAAACCTGTTAGTATGATAATTTTTCAGAAGGTCTAGTGCAGGGCCCTGTATACCATTTTGCTGCATCTTTTTAAACAGAGTTTCATAATTCAAGGTGTCAAATGCCTTACTGAAGTCGATCATCACAGCTAAAACATGTTGTCTATTCCCTAGATATCCATTAATGTCATCTATAAAGGCCGACAGCAATAGGGCCGTACTTTTATTTCTTTGGAAGCCAAATTGCTTCTCATGTATGATATCATTGTCAGTTAAAAAGGTATTAATTGTATTTCCAAGGTGCCGCTCAAATATTTTGTCTATGCATGATAGGATTGTTATAGGTCTATAGTTGTTAGTATCTGCGTGACTTCCATTTTTATATACTGGCCTGACAATACCTATTTTCAGATTATCTGGGTATATTTTTTGCGATATGGTTAATTAAGTGTTTTAAAATAGGAGTCATGTGTTCAGAAATACATTTAATGTCTTTAGCTCTTATTTTGTCACTGCCTGGGCTTTTTTTATCATCAATTTTTGATATTATTTTATGTAACATTTCTTCATTTATTTTACCTAATCGCAGTGACACACTAGGAGTGTTTACAATTACATTTCTGACATTATTTTCGAAGTCCTCTGCAAATTTATTAGCCAATTATTTAGCTCTTAATCTAAAAGACTTCAAAAGTATGTCATCAACTGCCTTTTCAATTCTTCCTGTAAGTCTATTTATGACTGACCACATTTTTTTAGGGTTATTAAAATTATTACAAATTTCTTTTTTTGTTGATACATGTGATCGATCGCACTTTCAGTGCGGACGCAGCCTAAGTTGTTCCATGTATGTTGGTTTCCACTCTGGTATATTGAGAGATACAGCAATCAAAGCCCAATTCGTTTAGGCTATCAAGATTCACAGTAATATTATTAGCATTAATTATGTCAATATTTATATCACCCACTAATATACAATTGGAGTTGATTGGGTAATTTGCTAGAAAACGTGATAGCTCATTGATAAATGAGCTTTTATTAAGATCAGGTGGTCTATAATTTGAACATACCATACATACCTCATACATACCTCAGTGCCTCAAGACGAAAGTCTTCAACCAATGTGTGCTACCAGTGATGACTTACGGCACCGAAACGTGGTCTTTCACTATCGGCCTCATCTCAAAGCTCAAAGTCGCTCAACGAGCAATGGAGAGGGCTATGCTCGGGGTGTCTCTACGTGATCGAATCAGAAATGAGGAAATCCGTAGACGAACTAAAGTGACCGATATAGCTCACCGGATTAGCAAGTTGAAGTGGCAATGGGCAGGGCAGGCCACATAGCATGCAGAGCAGATGGCCGATGGGGCCGAAAAGTGCTCGAGTGGAGACCTCGGACCAGCAAGCGCAGCGTAGGACGTCCACCTACAAGATGGACAGATGACCTTATAAAGGTCGCCGGAAGGCGCTGGATGCAGGTCGCTTCCAACCGGTATATATGGAAGTCCAAAGGGGAGGCCTATGTTCAGCAGTGGACGTCCTATGGCTGATGATGATGATAAATTGAACAAAGTCTGGTTCTGTAACCATTAGCTGTTTCTATTTCGCCATATAGGCACTCAAAATTTAATGTGAATATAAGGACTGACAAATGATATACTTTTGTGTGCATACAAGATAATTCCTCCGCCTTTCTTATTCTTACGCAATGCTGTTGACATTATATAGCTTTCCAAATTAGACAAACTTGAAACAGAGTCTCTTACATTGGCCTCGGTAACAATTATTAAATGTATTATAGCTGGGCTATTGGCAACTATGTATTCCAACTGTGAGTGATTTTTTATCATTGATCGAATGCTTACATGAAGTAGTACTAATTCATTTTTCCTGTTGGGTACATGAGCCATGAAGTCATTCCATGAGTCATGAGTTGATTCTGCTGTATCTAAATTAATCAGATCCATTTATTGAATTTAATGTAAACATGACTAGGTGGTTGCCCCCATGTTCATATAATAAAAGGGAATAAGCCTGATCACAATCTATAAAGCACAATAGACTTACTAGGTATTACGTAGCTCCTTATAAATACGATCAATGTCACTTTCCTTATTTACGTAGTAGATTTTTTTATCACCATCTTTCACACGTGCCATCACTTGACCACCTGTACACCAAACATACTTGCACACGCTCGTTTCCTTGAGCGATTTTTTGGATTTCCACAATAGGTATGATGTAGTGGGTGACAGTGCCTCCCGGATGTACACTTTCCCTTCTCCTTCACCACCCAAGGCCTGGGTATTTAATGGGGTTTGCTTTGCTGCTGCGCACCAGCCATCCCGTTTCCCCTCGCGTAGGGATACAGTGATCGGTGCATCTGTCCTTGCCCGCTCAGCCTGCTGGGATCCTGGTCCAGGTAGGGTTTGGTCTTCCTGTAGGCTTTTATTATGTCTCCTGGGTTTTGTTTCAGTAGCTAACAGACTGAAGTGGCCACCTTCAGCACATCTTCACCCTCCATCTCGGCGATGCCGCAAATTTCCAACTCATTGATGTACTGGGCTTGCTCGATTGTTGCCATCTTCTTCTCTAATGCTTCATTTTTGAGCGCAAAATTTTTATACATATTGGCAACTTCTTTGCATTGGTTTTCCATTAATTTTACCCGCATTTCGTGTTCCTTGACCTTGCTCTCGTACTCGTCTATTTTGTCGGAATAGTATTGCAATGTATTTTGCAGCTCGTCACAAATTATATCTTTGACTGACTGCCGCAGCTGGCGTAACTCCTGGCGGATCTCAGTCATCATTTTATCCTGGATACTTGAGGTTGGCTCGCGATCGGTGTCCTCGCCGTCGTTGTCAGGTAAGATTACCGATATTTCTTCTTGTTACCGATTAATGACATACAGTTCGGACATTTCCAGTCGACCGAGTCTGTTTCCGACAGCGCACAGAGTTGATCGGTTGTTAAAGAAGCACATAAGCCGTGGTACCATTTATTACAGTTATTACATTGGGCCCCGGGATTCTTTTTACCAAGCAATTTGCTACATTTTGCGCATTTCAACAGAAAGATATGTCTACTACTTATATGTTGACGACGAACTAAAGTATAACGTATTCTCTCATTTGCTCAAAGGTTAGCAGGAAGAAATCCCGTAATAAGTTCGCCTTTGTACATAATCCATTTGTTTTTAAGTTTTGTTTTGTATATGTACGCAAATAAGCAAAGGAGAACTCCAGGAAAAATACATTCCGGAAATCGCAGAAATTCATGATTTTAGGAACCTCGTAAAGTTTACTTAGTAAGTCCGCTTCAGTACCTATTACATTAAGCAACTACGAGTAGTGTCAATGTGGTGCATATCTATATAATTTCAACTCTACAAAATATATACTGGAATATTTCATGTCAGATATGTGTATGTAATGTTCCCGCATGAAACTTATGTACCTACCTACGCCTACGCCTACCTACAATAAAGTGGTATCACTTATCGTCAATGTCGCACTTTAGTAAAGTATCTTATAAGCATTCACAAAAACCCTACGCGAAGGAACTAGCACGTAAAAATATCATTAATTTTTAATCCACGAACATGGGAATGGCAGGAACTGTCGCAACATTACGCGAAGTAAAATGACAGAGATTTATTGAACATGAATAAAAGATGTCTCTAACAAACGCGACAGATTTTTTTAACAAGTTCTTCGCAGGGTCCGCGGGCCTGGTAAGCGTTTAGCGCGGGTTTTATAGAGCGTTTCAATTCAATTTGTTGCAGGATCCGCGAGGATTTCTTTGCGACAAGATGATATAAAGTGGGTTGAGCGGCTTGAACCATTAAATTGGAAGCGCTGGAACAAAGAGGGTAACTGGAAAATCTGTCTTTGAGTTCACGGGAATAACGAATAACAGAGCATCGCCTTATCGCTGCGCGGAATAATTAAATCACGTCCTGCCGATGCCCGGGCGGCTTTTTATTGTGTACGTAAAAACATTTTATTGGAATAGGCCTATATTTTATGTATGGAGATAGTTATTCAAATGTTGGTGTTGAATACTGATACATGTTAAGGACACAAAGTTTACGTGGCAACGACCTGCCTTTCCATTTCATGTAATAGGTTTCATCATGAGATATATTTTTTACAGCTTTATTTCTAACGTTTTTGTTTAACTTTACTTACGAAATTCATTGTGCACATAACAATAACGAAAAATAGAGTTCTTAAATTTAAACTACGTACTTGAAACTTTGGAAAGTAATCCATGAGTATTATTTATGTAAGTACTTAACTATTTTTGCTTTCAATTTAAAGTTCACATAAAATGTTATTAGGTAGTAGCACTAGTAGTACTTTGTATAGTTTGCAGATAGAGAGAGACAAAAGGTATACTGAGTAACAACCACGTAGGGTTAGTAAATACTTAAGCATGTTGTAGGTATTCGCATAAAGACATTTAGGCGGACGTGGTCGGCACACAGCGGGAGCCGCGTGCCACCGATAGCTTCCACTCGCTGTCGTCGCCCGTAACGACGCTTTTACTACGGCTATACGACTACGCTGCTCCCAACCTCTTGCGCTTAATGCTAGCTCCGGCCACCAAAACCTATTAGTTTTTTCCGCAAACAAAATGGCAACGACCGCGCTATCGACGTCCATTAGAACCATTCCAGCCCACTTGCTGATTCTTTTAGCCGCTTACACACTTTCGACATTAAGGATAACGTAAAAACCGTGTAGTGTAGCTACATCACTTGAGTGGCGTTGGTGGTTGCGAGCAACGCGGTTTTAGATTCGATTCTTGCAGACATATTGGTGCCTTAACACTACCTATTGGTATAACAAAAATAAGCTTAAGTACCTACTGAAACCACAGAATACATAATTATGTATAATACATACTTATGTATTCTGTGGTTTCAGTAGGTACTTAAGCTTATTTTTGTTATACCAATAGGTAGTGTTAAGGCACCAATATGTCTGCAAGAATCGAATCTAAAACCGACATAATAGTACAACTGAAACGGCAAATACTACAGATTTTTTAAATTATCAATATCACCTCTAGGTTTATTTAACACATGTAGGTAAACGTGTACAAAAATAATATAACGATGAAACTTTAAAGGTTTTTCTTTAGGTACCTTATATATTATTATAAAGTTTAAAAGGAATTTAAAACCACATTTTAATGAATAAAAAAAAAACGCTATATAAACACGATAAAAGTGGCTTTAATAATTCGAGCTGGAAAAGTGCGAAACAATATCTATTATATAGTCAACAAAATATGAATATGCAAAGTTACTATATATATGGCCACTTCAATTCCTACCAGTTATATGATGATGTCTGTACTAACTAGACGTATTTAACAATGTAGTTTACTTACTGGCACATTTCTCATCTCGAAATCCACAAGGGGGCTCTGAAAGAGGCGCACGACCACCCGGCCAATTCATGGGACGTAAAAATCTCACCTCCTGTGGAAAAGTGGTAGACACTGTACCTGGCATTAAGTATAGGCATTTGTGACAATATAAGTAGTTTACACTCAATGGATGCAAGCTCGTAAATGTTTACCTGAGCTTTAATTTCCATATACGTTATTGAAGCCATTACTTGACAAGTGACTACGTTTTATTTACCTCAATTCCGGATACAGTCTTAAATATAAAAGTCATATTTACTTCTTACCATTGCGAAGCAGTTAAAAGAGTTTAACCGCCTTTAAAGACATAATAGCGAAGAATTTAATTCGGAATGCCACTTGGCAGTAAAGTGCATCTCTGGCGCCAAGATCTGAAGAAACTTTCTGGCAGAACCGTTAAGTTTGCGCATTCAAACCACGTTCCGATTTGCTATGCGAACGTGTGCTGATTTTGGAATTCCGTGCGTACAACTACAAACTATTTATGCACTTATGCGTCCCAACTACAGTTACTTTGTAAATAAGTCCATTTGGTATTTGGCTGTTGCCCAGATTTACAAAAATTTCGAATATTATGTAAATTTACTTACACTCATACAATATGAACTTAATGCTTTTAGACTAGGAACCTGTATAGAAGACGAAAAGATTTTATTATTTTTGTTGAGGATAGAAACTTGATACATTTCTTCCGCTTCCTAAAATAGCTTCAGGAGTCATTGGAATTATTATTGCTCACTTATGATCATCATTTGGTGCCGAAGATAAAAGTTTATGGCGCATTATATTCCAGTGATTCAATATAAAACGCAAACGTATGAGGATAATGCGAGTTATGTTATGCGAGCTCTCGGCTGATACTCGGATTTCAGTTCGGGTTTCTTTATGTAACTTTGTTTCTTTTTTAAGGGCAATGAAACGCAATTCCCTATTCTCTTTACTCTCCAATAGTTAATTTGAAAGTTCCACTTAAGAATGTTTCTGGAACTGTCGGGACTCGGGAGTTATATTCAAAAGAACCGTAAAATAGACAATAGAGAACGCGGGGTTTTATGAAGAAAGAAGGTAGGTTCCCTATTACAAACGTAGATTTCAAACAAAAGCCATCCAGCACCCAGATATATTTCTTAGAACTTGGTGTTAAGAAAAGTGGGTTGACAGTATTAACCGCGCGGGTGCGATCGTTTGAAATGCAGTTTAGTAGTAATGTAGTATGTTTGCTATAACCAACGATTTCGGGGATACGTTTTGAAAAGCTTCTTAAGAGGAGGAGGAGGGATAGTTACCGGTGCAGATTTATGCAGGACTGCGAGAGGATACAAGCCAGGCTTCTCACGCGATGGGTCGAAAGACAGTACGGTGTAGTTTCCTTCCGCGTCCCCCGCCTCATCCATGTGAATAGAATACCTGTCAGAAAACAGAAGAAATATTTAAATATTTTACGATACGATTAAAATCAGTTAACGATTCGGATTGTATATCTATTTCGCTCGTACTTATGCGATTTTAATAAGAGCGTGCGAGAGAGGGGTAAAAGCCGAATCGTTAACTGATTTTAATTGTACTGTATACTTTATACTGTTTATTACTTTATATGTAATTAGGTAATGCTTCGCTCTTAAGAAGTTAATACAGAATATTAAATTCATCAGCCGTGCATTACATTAATTGTTCTACATATGCGTTAAATTATCAAGAAATTAACCATCTTTCTTAGACCGAGTAAATCAGTTTATAAATAGGCACATTGCTGACGTATTACGTGTGTATGGGCTTAAATAAGGCTTTTACTGTGTAAGTTCAGGTACAGTCACAGCTAATGTAATGTGGCGAAAAAATTATGAAAAGTTTCTATATGCCGTAGTATAACTTATCAGTACTGTATGAGTCCATAAAATAAAAATTCCTCCCTAGAGTAGTTGGAAGCGTTGATATTGTGAAAATACCTATAGAAAATATACGAGACATAACTTAGCTTTCAAGAGATTGTAAAATCGAAAAACACTGGTGGTGCAAGGGTACAATATTAAAATATCGCCATCGCCTGACTTAATACTTAAGCAAGAATGTTCCATTTCACCGTCCTTGCCAAAGAAGAAAATACTTAACATTTGCAACCTTCTAGAAAAATTGCAATTACTTTTAATTATCTACAAGTACAAATACCGTATTTTGCAACTGTTAGGATTTAGATTAAACTGTCTATTCTACAGATCTCCGTAAATATGTAAAGTTTAAAACTGATAAAAACTTACGTAAATAGTTGCTGAGAGAGATAAAGGGAAACTAATTAAAGTTTAGCTAATTTACGGATGGTTCGCGGTTTGGCACGCGTGTTAGTAGCATCCTATCCTGACCTACACTGTGACTGTTATGAGTTACATTTTATGCTCTTGGCTTTTGAATGTTTGTTTATAATTATAGTCTATTTACTTTTAGGTTAGGTTGGCAAGGTAGCTATGACAAACGAGTGGTTGTTAACTTTGAGCACCAAGCGGTAAAGATTCACCATGTCCCTGACGCTACAGCAAAAGAAACCGGCCAAGAGCATGTGGGGCCACGCTCAGTGTAGGGTTCCGTAGTTGCTCATCCTTCACAATAGACGGGCTTAAAACAGCGGTTTCAGTTTTAGAGGATTTAATTTAAGTTTTAATTGTACCGTTTTGTCGGCGTGATACATACACATACCAAATTTCAGCTTTCTAGTACTAATGATCACGGAGCTAAGCCGCGGACGGACGAACAGACGGACATGGCGAACTATAAGGGTTTCTAGTTAGCTATGGAACCCCTAAAAAGAGTGCTCCTAAATCAACAGGGATTGAAAGATAATTGTAGAGGTTTGAATAACAAAGTTTTTGATCATTGAAATTTGGAGTCAGTGGAGTGGAGCAATTTTCCGCTGAATGTCAGACAGCTGTCTTTGGTGTCCAGAAGATTAACAATAGGTACAGAAAAGGAAATCTAAACACGAATCTTTCCTTACCTACCGTAGCGCTCTTGTCTCAATGACAGTTAGGGTTAAAAAGGTACGCCTTTTAGATTCCTTTACCGTAGCTATACACAAAGGCATATTATAATTTGCAATTTTAGTATAGGATAATGGTAGGTAAATAGGAGAAATTTGCTTCATTCTTTGTGTTAATTTACCTTGTGCTGTAATTTAATCTAGTGTTTTAAACTGTAAGTGGGTTAATTACGTCTATAAAGACAAATACGCCTTTTGATGATAATATCATGGAAACGCAACCGTTTATAACTATCCCCGCTCTCTTTTTTATATAAATAGTGCCAAACTTAACGCAGTATGGGTGGTATTCAAATAATGCAATTCTATAATATCAAAAAACGCATTGGCCTCTATAGATACAATTACCTTAGGTGGCTTTGTTTCTATTTAGGGGAGCGTGGGGGAATTGGAGCCTACTAAGGCAAAAGTTCAATATAAGGCAAATGTATGGGTATTTTAGGATATTTTTAATAGAAACTTAATCCTTAGTAATTTGACTATCATTTGATTACAGCATCACCGTTACATTATCAGGCATTTGGCGACAGATAAACTTTAAAAAAAAAACAGAATCGCTCCCGTTATCCGACTTTGCGGGAAATGAGAGCCTATAGATACCCATATGTGTAATGGGAGCTACTTAATTATTGAGACAGCCTCAAAACATTAAATGTCAGCCTAAAATCTCATATTCATATAAATATTAACATAAACGTATGCGTAAATTAATTAACTTTAAGGATCCAAACAAAAATAGCCTAATAATGTAATAAGCTCTGATTACCCGACTACCACCATCTTGAAATTTCATAAAATAATATTCCGAATCTAGCCTGTAATGAAATGATATGAATAGATACTCAAAATTGATAACATTAGCTATTAAATAAAACAGGTTTCATTATAACAAACATATTACTTCAACTTAAGCTGGCCGTTGAAATATCGTACGTTTTTATAAGCACGGAGCAAAAAACCGATAAGCGTCCGTGGTAACATAATGCGTGGCACTGGCGAGCTGAGCGAGCTAGGGGAACACGGCCGCACTGTGACGAAAACGCCCGAGCGGTAAATGAGTGAATATGAGCTATAGTTTTGTCTCTAGTCGCACCGCTCCTATTACCCGCCGGTCCCCATTACCCCTGGTTCCCCTATTTAGGTACTTTTATCATAATAATATATTTATTGCATCCAAGTACTTATAAATAGGTACAAGGACCCAAAGACCCTGTCAGGGTGTAGCAAAAAGTTAACATTTTATGTAGTCTGGTTTACCAAACTGCTTACTAAAAACTTAATACTAGTAATAACAACTTAACGTTTTATAACTTAAACAAGCATCATTATCATTCATTACATACATTGCATGTGTTACATTGCATTGGGCAGACAATTAGTACATAATTAATTAAATATTTTTTTTGCGATGTCTGAGAGCTTTGACAATCTTGCGACCTTCATAAAGGAAGAATTTTGGCCGAAAGGGGTTTTGTTCCACCGTTTCCGCGGTTCGCTCGCTACCCAACACCACGGACTTGCGTACCTAACACATCGCAAAAAACTGACCTAGTCGAAGTCTATTTGTATTTAATAAGATTCCTGAGAATAAAAGTTTCCATTTCAATAATACTAGTAGTTACCCCATTACGCTCTCGTAGGTGGTGTTGCGCATGCGCTCGGCGAGCGCTCGGCCGTTGCGCACATCCTCGCCCGCCAGCAACGCTGCTCGAAGTGCCCGCGCATACACCCACACGGCGTCATGCAGCCACGCAGCGTACACTGGGATCTATACCGTAAATATCACATTAACTTCGATCCCGCAAACGCTTCGTAATTCACTGTAATCGGGTAAATTGCGTCCTAATATGGCCACTTGTAGTGGATGGAATCTTAGGATGTCCAACCATACCTACAGGTATTTTCCATCATTGGTTAAAATCTGATGTTTTCCGCCTGATTGGGCGGCCGGAATTCGAACCCGGGACCGCCGGCTCAGTAGGCAGGTGTCTACAAACCGAGCCAAACGCGTCGTCGGGTTGTTACCAAAGAATACGTAACAAAAGAAAACATGCGTCGCCATGTTGTTACTTCAATACAATTTTAGAGTTTTATAATTTAATCAATAAAGTACAATATCTCGCAATTAATAAGCGTTAAAACCCGCTAGAGTGAATGACGTGCGGGAGAAAGCTCACCCAGCAGATTTATGTACAGAATCCACGTGTTGTTAAGAGAGTTGTTAAGATCGTCTCGACTGCCCGCTCACGAGATACTGGGTAGACGTAGTCATCGGGAAGGCAAAGTAGTGTCCCCGGGAGGTATACTGGCCCTCCCGATAGGCGCTAAAAACAGGTGTACGCTTGTTACTAGAGCTACATATAATCGACTAACATAGAGTTTAAGTTAACTACTAACAACAGCATATGGATTTTTTGATAGTCCGAAATAAACATTTTT
The DNA here is from genome assembly GCA_932273695.1 of Apotomis betuletana. Classification (NCBI taxonomy): domain Eukaryota; kingdom Metazoa; phylum Arthropoda; class Insecta; order Lepidoptera; family Tortricidae; genus Apotomis; species Apotomis betuletana. The sequence goes on along the minus strand of OW026305.1, from coordinate 11,407,645 downwards.
TATTTTATTTATTTATTTATAAGATCTGTGTGTACTTTGTTTATCTTTTATAATGGATGGATGAATGGATTAATATTATAATGGTGCGTTTATTTTAAAGGAAAGTATTTTAAAACATTCGCAAAGGACCGTATTACAAAAGACAAGTGAAAAATTTAGCAGTCGCTTCTTACGTAAGTTAAAATTAACTAAGAAAAGTTACCTACAAGTTATTGAAACACGTACCCATGCTGTTGGAATTCGTATGAAATGTTAAAATAACATGATTATAGGTACTTCTAATCGCCAATTGTATAAATTGGCTTTAATATAGTTTTTGATCGTTTATGTCTTTTCTTAGAATAAATAATTATATATATGCGTCATGATTTCGGTACTCCCCGAACGAACACAATAAACTTTTAAAAATTCTTGAAAATGCAAATCTCAGTTGTTTCAGGGAATAAGAAGGCAACACCTACAAAATTAAAATTCTGTAAAATGAAACTCAACGTTCTAAAAACACAGTGTATACTAAAATGATAGTGTAAAATCGGTTTTGTTTTACAATGGCTGATCTCAATAGATAAAACTAAACCGTCTGACGCAGCGAATCCTCTGAAAGCCACGCGTTATTTGCCGGGGTCGCCCATAAAAAAATGTTATTTTAAGAATCACTTCACAGACTAGCCCCACATAAATTCTAATTTATTGCTGTTTAGGTACTGGCCATGTAATTGGATTTACCCCATTAGATCAACTCTCCCCACGCATCGTACAAGTTGCCATAATTTATCTTCCCTCGTACGGGAAGTGTAGGGGTATTTCGTTACTCATACCTATTAGCAACCGATTTCTCTGTTCGTATTTTTATTTATACCTATTGTTGTTACGGTTTGTATTGAATGGGTTTAAAGTGATATTGTGTTTGAGTGCCGCCTTACTGGTGTTCAGATAACGATTTACAGCGGTGCCCTCGATATGAGTCGGTTTAACGATCACGCAATACGCGATTGAGAGATCTTGTTTTGCATGATCGTCTCAAACGGGTTCAATAATAAAAAAAAAAAAGTGTGTGTGCAAATGAACACGTGACCTGAGGTTATTGCTTTGTTTTTGGATCAATATTACTAAGATCGGCCTTAAAAATGGCGTAAGTAAAATCATAAAACGGGTACCCTATCACAACTCCGAAACACTGTTTCTCATCTGTAATGTTTTGCCAAATTTACGTTTGTCCAAAAGTTTTTTTTTCCTGCATGTAACTCGTAATATTTTCAGAGTTTTAAACATCGTTTTAGGTAAATAATCCATAAGGTTAGGTTAGGTTTGTTTGTTAATTACTCTAAAATATGGATAAAATAGTTATTTGTTATGCAAGGCTGCAAAGTTGTTATTTGGCGCGAGTGTTGAAATTGAAAGCTGAGCGTAGCGAAGCTTTCAAGACACGAGAAGCTAAATAATTTTGCAGCCATGCGGAACACACAACTTTTCACCTCACTACAGCGAGGAAAATGCAAGATTCAAGAAAAACAATTAAAACATAAAAATAATCGTATTTAATTTTGCCTTCTATTTAACACATCAAATTTAAAACATACGAGTAACACACTCAAATCCAAACCAAATAAATACGAGAGAAGCACACATATTAAAAATATGGCCGTAATTTGTATTATCGTCGTGTATATTTTTATCGTCGAGTTTTTCTTAAACCTTTACCGCATACGAAGCCATATATGGCAGATATGAACTTGGACCTTATTTGCACATGTCAAGGTTCAAATTCAAACAACTATTTTTTTTCTATATGCGGTAAAGGGTTAAGCACTGTTATATTATATTTGTATTTGAAACTACTTGACACATTCGTTGTGAATGTGCGAGAATGGCATTCTGGGAAGGATTAGTTGGCCACTCGGAAGTATTTTCCATAACACTTCTTGCTTTGGAAGTTATTGGACGATGGGATCCGCACAAGATTATTTCGGCTTTATCTTCTATAGAAACGCCAATAGTTTCGGTAAATTACTTATCGTCCCCAAATATTTATAACAAATCCTTTTTCGTTTTAATGCAGGCTTTTAGCATTGAATAAATACTCCAAATTGGGCTTAACTTTCTTGTTTTCCATATTTCTATAAAGTAAGACAACAAAATGTATTCAACACAGAACCAATTTACGTTGTTTACGTGAATTGTGAAAACTTCCAACTTTTTAATTATATTTTTTTTTCTCGGGTGCGTTCAGAAATTACACTCTTATGTTCCAACTTTTATAACGAATAAATATTAAAATTTGTGATTTATTTAATATATTTACTAGTCAAAATATGTAAATGAAACTGAAATACTTACTATTAATATATATAAACATATTCAACATAAAATAAAGTGTAGAAAAAATAAAAACTTAAAAATCTGTAACCACAAACCAGGTTTCTGGACGTGATATTGTAAGTGTTTTTTTTTTAAAGAAGTATTCAAACGTACATATTATTTTAGCCGGCCAGACCAGATCGCCCTTTATTAGCGTGCGTTGATTGGTTATTCGAAGATTTATCGACTGATGAAATCAGTCACGCGTTGAAGGAGTCTTAAATATAAAAAAGTTACATGCACCACAGATAATCAAAATCGTCATGTTCGAAATTCAAATGACTTTTGCACGCTAGCGGATAAAATAGACTTTTGCACGCAGATTTCGCCCTATAAACGGAGGTTTTCCGAGCGAGTGAGGTGAAAATGATTTTTGGTCAAATGGAAATTGGACGAAACGTCACAGATGGGAAACAAAAATTAGGACTTACGATATATAAGTAACTCTAAATCAACTATATGGTGCTATATCACATATACTTACCACTTTTCCACCACCGATACACCGTAAAGGGTTGGTAAAATTGAAGGGCGACATCGCAAGGCGCTTGTTCACTTCGGCGGCGAACTTCGGGTAGGAGGGCGAGGGCGAGGGCATCACGGCCAGGAAGGAGCGGAAGATCCGGAGCGGTGCAGGGGCGTTGCTGAGGGGCCCCGAAAGGTACTGGGCTGCTTGGTCTGCTTCGTACTTCTCTACGTCCACGCCGATGGCTGCGTATTCTCCTGTGAAATTGGTTCTTCATTTAAAAATTCCGGCGCTCGAATTGGCGATGGCACTATAGGGTCCCCAATTTTAACTGTAGGTGCGCATTATACGTGAGCGGATTAGAGCTTGGGGTCAATAAAAATCGTTTTTAAATAAACATTAATGATAAAAAATCGAGAACCTCGATTGATCAAAAGCTCGGTCGCCTAACTTCACTCGGCAATGACAGAGTTTAGCATTTTTCGGGATTGTAAACAATCAATTTAATTATTATCTATTTTATTAGTTATATCCACAGAAAATGTACATAAAACCGTGAGATAATATTGTCTAAGAATGGACTTTTTTGTTACAGGAGTAAAGTATTGATGCATATTTATGCAGCAGACTTTACTAAACCTTTGACGATCAATGCACGTAAATGCACAATGCAATTTTTTTTAATGTATTTTTTTTATTTATTTCTTATAGAGCTGATAAGGAATAAACGTCAATATTATAAAATCTCGTAGCGTCCGCTGCGAACTGCCCTATTTATTTAAAATGGTAAGCACGCGCGCGATTCTTCCAGGGATTTTAAAGCTTGTCACGAACTCATAAGTGGTAAGGAAAGGCACTTTGATTTAACCAGTATACAGTATTCAAGGATGTAATGTGTATGCATGATACAACGTATACATTACATTACATAATGTATATATAAGCAGTTGGAATCTCTAGTATAGGGATTTCCAAACATTTTTCTATCACGTCAGTTCTTTAAAAATATTTCACCACTGCTCGTGCTCTAACTTTATTAGAAAATAAATGCCAATGACGTCTCTATCCTCTATCTACAATATAAAGTTACTTTTTAACTTTGTGTGTGTTATATGGATCAAGTGATAAATTGGGTATTTTTCATAATGCCCGGGTATTTTGAAAAAATCATCACTTTGCTCATAATATATTATGAGCATAGTATAGCGTTATGGTCAGACTAAAATTTAGCTAGCTATATTTTTGCTATGACGCAGTGCGTGCTTTTTCGATGTCCACAATTTTCATATAATATCCACAGGAAAGTCGCGAAAATAAATATGTCTATAATCGTAAGTAAGTATGTATATGTAGTACTTATTAACTTGCGAGGGGAACGTGTGAATTACATTAGCGGCTATGTAATCCGGGCTCCGTTGATCCGCGATGCCTTCATCGAACTTGATTACGTATACTTAGCGGTTACTTTTACTTTCTTATATTACTATACCGTTAAACTTTAATTAAAACATATATTTCTCAAAATTCGAGTAGCAGTATACGATTTATTTATAGGTGTTTAGATTACACGTTTAAGTCTATAATTATGAAAATATTTCCTACGTCAGAAATAAATAGACAGGTAATATCCTTATTATAATTGGTTTAAATTGTGTGAGGTATTTATTGAGATGTCTAGAGAAAAGAATATAATAATTATCAACATCAATATCTATCAGCTGAAAGACTTACCGCTGAACAATGGATTAAGGATCTTAACATCGACTCATCGACTGTCGTCATGAAGTCGAACGTATCCACTGATTTGTCCTTATGAGTCAAAAATTTAAATATTCGTTTTCATACTATGGAATTTGAAAAAGAATGAATAAAAATTAATAGCTGCAGAAACGATCGAGTTAAGTATTAAGTGCATAAGGGCGGACGTTTGTAAATAAATCCGAAGTACTAATGAGTTAACACACTTGCACGTAAGAAGAGCTTCAGTAAAATCGTTCACAAGAATACTTCTAGAAAAATACTTTTTGTTCAAGAAAAACAAGGGCAAGACAACATAAACACCAGTAAATTTTACAACTTAGCGATCCCGGTAGTTTTCTATTACAGATAATGAATGGGGCTCGTAAGGCCTCCGAGGAGAGAGTTGCCGGCAAGTGGAACTAGGGGCTGAGCTACGCGTCTTGCTTGGCTTATGGAAATACGAGCGCGGGCCTCGGACTAGGATGTATTTATCGGGTACGCTACATTACTCCGAAGTTTCATTTTGTTCAAAAGCATCATTATTCTGATTCTGAATTTTCATCATTCCGAAAACCACTTTCTATGTATATATTCAAATGTTTTTTTTGGGGTATTGTACAACCCTAACTTGTAAAAAATCATTTAAGCAAACTGTTTCATTAGTGAAAAATCACTTTCGGGTTTATAAAAATTTGGCATAATGATACATTCCGAAGGACAAGTAAACCTTTTTGCTGTTCCCGTATTTATCTAGCTAGACAAGCAATGCCAGCCTGCCAGGTGAAATCTTGAGATTCAATTAGATCATAAAGTTATTTGCTTTGAGTAAATAATTTAACTTTGCTTACCTACTAACTTCACCATCACTATTATAATAGAGACTAGACCATAAAAAGGGAGTAACCCGTTGCAACAAGGTAGTCCTATTAAAAATTGGGATAACATATTTATTTATTTAATCTTTATTGCACAAAAGAATAAACTTGTCGTACAAAAGGCAGACATAATGCCATAAGGCATTCTCTACCAGTCAAAAGTTTATCGGTCAAAAATGTTTAACTACTTAATTCAACATACTAAGTATGCACTGTGGAGTTTATTGCGTAATTTTCATCGAAACTTGTAATTAAATGTTCTTTCTTAGGTATTACCTATACCTATGTTGAACAAGAAGCTATGTTGCGCTAAAGATCGTAAATGTTACTTATTTCCTGTATAGCCTATAAAAAGGTCCTCTGCACTAACTTTTTTGATGTTTGAAGAATATCGCTGTTTATTACCGGTCTCAAACATCACTTGAAAATGTAATCACACTTAACGCCAACTTTTTTTAATATTTCTCGAAGGTACAGAAATTTATGTGTCGTTTACAATGGTTCTACTGTTTGTATATTTCATAATTTAAGTAGAATTGGGGACAGGCGAGGGGGGGATTTTTGCTATCCGAGCTGCATTAAGGGGCATCGCTGTAAGCTGTCATATAAAGGTAAATAGAGCATATCGCTAAAGCAGACATGGTTCGGTCAAATGACTTTAAAAACGTCAAATTTTGCCGCATAACTAACCTGAGTCCAAGAGATGCATAGCGTCCAATGCCATCAGAAGTCCAATGTGGTCATGATAATTCCCCACTGACACGTATACTGTAAATAATAATAATTTTAGTTGATAAAGGCACCAAGGCACGGAAGTATCTCTTGAATAGTGGCATCAGAAAAAAGGTGCACAATACAATAATAATCAAGCGAAATTCATAATTGAAATTCGACTAAGGACTATTCATGTGTTGCTCCATTGCAACTTCGTAACATTCCAAAATAAATCTCAAAAACAAAGGCTATTTAAGCAATAATAATTTAAAAATCGGTGGAAAACTGGCGATCTTATAAATTTAAGTGCTATACATAATAGTCCAAACAACCTTTTGGAAACATATATGATCGAATGTACTTACTCTGTAGTACAAGTACCCATTGATGCATGTATATGTATACCCCCCTCCTTGGCCAAACATATTACGAACTCCGAATACTTTTACTTACTTCTAGTGTCTTTGTAAGTATCCTGAACGATTTCCAAGAAGGGATTTCGAGAGTAGTTTTCCTGTTTGTTTTGAAAGTAATACGGATGTCTGTACGCTTCAATTTTTCGAACTGATATTTGCTTTTCCCTAACTGCAGCGATAATGGCTTGGGCGAGGCGAGAAAAGTCGTGGTTCGGTGCCTTTAGATATAGAAAGGTAACCTGGAACAAATTACAATATGTTATTAGACACGTAGAATATTACACTTAAATAATATAGGAATTTAAAGAAACATATTCGAATATTTAGAATTTTGTAGTACCTAAACTCAGGACAAAGAAATGACAAACGCGAAATACTGACACTATATATAAGCTCGAAGTAAAATGACATTTTACACGCTGTTTTTGAACTCCATCCTTACCAGCAGCTGTAGGTACTTCAACGAAAATAAATCGTATGTCCGTAACAACTGAACGAATTACCATAAAAACACCAAAGTCGTTATATATGTGCCTATACAAATTTGAGAAGTGTCTTCGATTCCTTATGCATCTCATTCACTAAAATTTAAGGGATTAATTTAGAGATTGCCTACTCTCGAAAAAAATATATTTCAAAATCGGTTCATAAAATGACGGAGTTCTGAAGTAGCAAACATTAAAAAATACACCCAAATAAAGAACCACATTTTTGAAGTCGGTTGAAAATATGGTTCCCTCAGTCCGCTCCATAACGCACAGAGCCACTTCGAGGCGTCTGCTCCGGTCATTGCAACGACGGTGCCAAATGGACCGCCGATAAAAGGAGCATCTGAGAGGTACCGAGTGGCATGTTCTAATTTTAAACGTCGATAAACGTTGTATTGATGCTGTTAGATACGATTGAAGTATTGCATACATCAGTACGAAATGTCCCTTTGCAACATACTTCAAAAAGGAGGAAGTTCTAATTCGGTTGTATTTTTTTAATTTCTTCATTATTCCGTCATTTATGAACCCATTTTTTTATCGAGAATATGTATTCCCAAATCCAATCCATATCCATGAGGAATCAAATTAACGACGATTCCGTTTGTTTTTATAGTAACTCGTTGAATTGTTCTTGGAAATATAATTTCTTCGTTATTTTTTTCTTTGATATGCTCTAGTAAGTGTTTTGATAGCGATATTAACAATACGTGAATGTGTGCAATTTAATTAATTACGATGATTGAACTTTGCATACCCCTGTATATACTCGATAACAGTTCGCATAAATTAATGGCGTATGGCTTCGCGTAACCGCATTTGCACGTATGCACCTTATGCTGCTTTTCTCTAATCGGATTGGATTGATCAGATGATCCATACAATCCTGATTTATATAATGTTGCAGATTGATTATACATAGGAAATAAGTAAGTCATACTTTTAAACAAAAGTAAGTACTCAATAATATTATTAAAACTATCGTGACATCTTTAATAATTATAAAAACGGTTTAAACTCACGTAAAAATTGTCAGGAACGGCGCGACATGTTTCGCGTAGCAGCACGGATAGCTACCCCTGATGAAGAGCTCCAAATGAGTTCGAAACATGTCGGGCCGTTCCTGACAATGTTTACGTGAGTTTAAACCGTTTTTATAATTATAAAAGTACTCAATGAGTTGTCGGGTTCTTTACGTGCATTATCCCTCAAAGTCGGAAATTTCAATAGGACTCTTTCAAACATTTCAACGATGAACAGATTGAAGCTTTGAACATTTATTGATTTTAACCGGGTGGCCTAAGTAAGGGATTGACTTAGTTCTCGACATAGTTTCAGAGACACGACAGTAGTTACCTGAAAAGAAAATGATTCTTCTCTAACATATACGTTTATTGGTATAAAATAGAACAGGTTAGGACATACGTCTCCTTCACCTAATATACACAATTACTTATGACTGCTACAGTAATGATCCATTACATGTGTCAAGTAGACGTTAGTAAATAATCAGTTTTTCACAAAATAAATAATAATCAACTTCAACGAGAAGAAAGTATATACCTATCCGAGAACAACTGAACGAGTTACCTACACCGAAATATGTATATGTGTATGGAATAATAATGAGAATTATTAGATCTGCACCAAAAAAAAATTAGGCCCAATTTGGCGATATCTATACTTTTGGTCAAAAAATATTTTTGCTATCGGTTCATTAATGAGGAGTTCTGGGTCTGGGGTATGTAAAAATACAGCCGAATAGAGAACCTCCTCCTTTTTGAAGTCGGTTGAAAAGCTCGAGATGTCTGTTGCACAAATGTTTGCTTCACGGCCTTATTCGAGCTCCGACTATACGCTGACGCATTACTGAAAAAACTGTGATTTGACCAATCTGAATCACATTGTTGTCACTGAGGCAGTGAGGAGGTTTATAGCACTATGTTTGGAATGGTAGCTTACATGCATGAAGTTGAAGTGCGTGAGGACGGCGACGACGGCGCGAGAGATGTCTGTGTCGGACGGTCGTGTGCGCACGAACGTTGCGTATGCGGCCTTATTCGAGCTCGCTACGTCCCGGCAATACTGTAAACAAACAAGAGTTTTTATAGTTTATTGTCAACTGTTGTTTTATACAATATTCTACACATTTCATAGAGTATTTTAATGTCTTATTCAACGCGGTTGGCGCATATTGGGACGGCGGTCCTGGGTTCGGATCCCGGCAAGGTCAAATATTTGTGTGATGAACTTGAATATTTGTTCCTGGGTCATACATGTTTTCTATGTCTTCAAGTATAGGTATATTTATTTAGATAAGTATGTCTATCGTCGTCTAGTGTCCATAACACAAACCTACTAGAGCTTACTGTGGGACTAGATCGATTTTGTGTAAGGTTGTCCGATATTTATTTATTTATTTGTTATTATTTATTATTTTAATTATAAAAATATTATAAATTCTCTTGTCAGCCACTAAAGACAACTTCGCAGAATGAAGACCACAAATCGTGTGTAATAGACTGAAGAAACTATGATATGATGATGATAATACTTTAAATCGCAGAAGTATTATAACGTAGAAAGCATTCGTCTCTCAAAGTTAACTAATTGGGATTGTTATAAAAGAAACCAAATTTAAATTACTTTTAAACAATTTTCTACTTAAAGGAAATTCTGTGAAACGAAACTTTATATGAAAAAAGTAAAACGACCCTTGTCAATTCGGCCGGGATTCGTAAATTTCGGACCCGCATCCGCATCTCCAATGACTCTTCAGGCGGATACGACCACGCTACATTAGAATGCTCAGTTATTTGGATGCCAACTGTTGAGGTCATGAAGAGTTCGGAAACCTACATAGTAAGTTAATTCTTTCATGATTCTGATCTGCGGCAATATTTAATTTTAGGAATAAGGAATGCGTACCTACATACAAAAGAAATGCTTTATGAAGTGATCAAATAAGAGTTTTTTAATAGGTACATAAAATTGCAAGAAGGCGCCACGCGGTTGTACCTATTTTAATCAGCCATCTCTGAAGTATTTAATGGTACTACAGTCCGTAGATTGCAATTCGGGTTTGGGTGAAAACTGAGAGGTTCATATCTGGATCGCGTTAAAGCGAGCGAGGCAGATATAAAACGCGAATTGCATTCTCACAGCTCACGCACTGTACACAGCGCGTGAAAGTTTGGGAGGTAAAAATCAGCTACAGTTGTATTTTTAATTAGCCAGAGTGATTTGACAGATGTCGTAATTTATATTTTCGTTGTTTAGATTATTCAGAAATGATTTCTTAAAACAATGAATGCGAATACTCTTAATTACTGATAATAGATTAACTATTATTGATAAAAAGTGATATGTTGAAACAAAATTAAAGCTAATCAAATTGCGCTCGTAAAAATTGCGTCAGTTTACTCCAGCTAATTAAAATTCCGACTTTATCTGCGCAGCACTTTTAAGGATTATACTCACATAACTGATCATAGGCAAATTGAAAGCGGCCGCCATCCTTCCTTCATGAACACAAGTCTCCTGTGGGCCGATGAACGCTGAGACATTTTTCGCCCAAAGCGCCGCTACCTAAATCAAAGAGATACAAATAATCGTAAGTAAATACTCCGTATTCTCAAGCGATATATCGGTTACGGCCTGTAGTATGTATTAACATCAAAAGAGGGCTGGCAGAGATTTATAACGCTGGCTAGGGGCATCTGCCGATAGTCCGGCAGGTTTAACTTCTCTTGAAAAGACTACGAGGCACTTTTGTGGCAGTAAACTTAGCTGAAGCGCCATAAAACTATTTTATGGCTGTCTAGTTTACGAGTTATAGTTATAACTATGACAAAGTGTGATAGAGATTTATAAACAGTACGGCAGCGGATCTGATATTAAGGTAAATGTATACGGAAGTCAACGGTTTAAATTCCGTTCAATCAACTTCGGCCATAAAACAGCGGAACAAATCCGTTTATCACATAGTTAAGTTCCCTGAAACTTTGAGAAGAACTATAAACGAACTCCTAAGTGAATCTTCCCTACAAGTTAATGTTTCTCTAATTTGAAATACGTCAGAGTTAATGGTGTGATTATTTGGCCCGAAGTTTCGGCCATTTAGTTAAAAGGTTATTTGCTCTCCTTTTATACCATTAAGTAAGTGTAATTCGTTTTCTGTCAGTTACCCTTTCGGCACAACGAGTAGCCATCAACGTCAGGCGTTCTCAGTGGGCGCCCAGCGAGTCGGAACTACGGCGCGACGCGCCAAATGAATAAACATTATTATGAGCGAGAACTTTCTAACAAACGTAGCACAAAATTTATCACTGAAGCCTTCCTGAAGCCGTAAGAGTTAGTAGGCAAAATTATAGAAGAATTGGGGAATCGCGGAATGTGGCTCGATTTTACCAATTATGACGTCATTGTCATATTATTAAAGGTGTTGAATAAATTTATTATAAGTGTAGGAAGCAGTACCTAACTATAGAGTTCGAGTGATTCAATAGAATTTGTATTTTCGAAGAGTGATTTTAATTATTATTTTTAAGTATAAAGTAAAATGAAATCAATGAATTTTATTTCTTCCCTCTTTACCCTCACAAAGTTCACAAATATAATATGTGAAGCATTATCTAATGCAACGTGCACTTTTCGCATTAGTTAAATCTATAGGCCTTACCTTCTAACAAATTCTATTCTAATATTTGTTTTTAGATAATTAGATGGATGCTACCTTCTTTCTTCTTCTTTGCCATTGTATCTGAACTCGTTATAGTATCTGGTAGTGATGGCCCTGTTTAATAAACATTACAAATTGTAAATTGTAACTTGTAAATACAAGTGACAAGTCTACAACTTTCTGTTTAATAAAAATTACAAGTTAAAAGTTTACTATGGTGGAAAATCTACAAAATTGTAGAATTGTAGCTACAATTCTACATATTTCTGTTTAATAAACATTTTCGCTTTACAAGTGACAATTTACATATTTGTAGGAAAAACTGTTTTATTAAACACACAATTGTAATTACAAGTTTACAAGGTGCCGCGTCGCCTGTCCAACATTACAAGTTTCGACCTCTGACTAATACTGACACAAGGAAAAATATTTCTACACAAAAGTGGTACCTATGTATATACTGACAAGTAGCGATAGTAGTGAAAGTAGTGATGATGAACATGTGATTGAATGACGACCACGACTTTTGCGTATAAGGGTAAATTTCATATTAAATGGAACTGTATTAACATTTAAAGAAAAAAATCGGTTGAGTAATAGTCATAGTCATAGTATTTATTCATTAACAATACATGATTGTGTTTGAAATATATTTGTTTTGGATATGATAATAATGTTAACAATTAATATTTTGTGGATGTCAACGAATTACATTACAATATTTTTCATTGAACACAATATATAGCAAATAAATTATAATTATAATAAAATTTACAAATACTTAAATAATCGCAAATTCAATAATATAAATACTCAAAAAAAAAACTACCATCGAATACTAGAATGTGGTGGCAGATACACATGGTGTAACTAAAGGTACGGTACATAACTGCGTAATCAATGTAGTTATCTAGACTTGTGGTCAGTACATTCTTTGGAGGAGAGGTTCGCTACAATTTATTGTAAATTGTAATCTACAACTACAAATTTGTAATTACAAATTTGACAGAATTCTTCAGGCATTTTTTACATATGTAAGCGTTTATTAAACAACATTTACAATTACATAAATTGTAGGGTTTTTACCTGTAAATTTCTTACATATTTGTAACGTTTATTAAACGACACTTGTAGCACAAGTTGACAAATTTGTCACTTTTTTACAAAATTGTGGACTTGTAACGTTTATTAAACAGGGCCCAGGGCCCAATATAAGGTAACAATATAAACGTACAAAAAATTACCAAGTATCGATATTGTTTTATCGAGATATACGCGGTGTTGCAACACGTGGTTTTTTAGGGTTCCGTGGTACCCAAAGGGTAAAAACGGAACCCTATTACTGAGACTTTGCTGTCCGTCCGTCCGTCTGTCACCAGGCTGTATCTCAAGAACGGTGAATAGCTACACAGTTAAAATTTTCACAGGATGGTGTATTTCTATTGCCGCTATAACAACAAATACTAAAAATAAAATAAAATAAATATTTAAGGGGGCTCCCATACAACAAACTTGTTTTATAGTACGGAACCCTTCATGCGCGAGTCGGACTCGCACTTGCCCAATTTTTAAATTTGCCGCCATTTTTTAGTCTCTACTTACATTAGCCAGACTATATCTTTGAAATTTCAAAGATCAAAATCCCAGGTTCCAGAAAAATTCAAGACAATATTTGAAACAAAGTCGATAGGTTACTTTGTTCGAGCAGACATCACTGAGAAATGGCACTGTCACTTTTTATGCACAGCTATTTATTTTATGTTTTACCAAACAAATTTTCCAGAATGTTCGACCTATCGTTGTATGTAAAGGGCACAACGTTATTTTAGAGTTAGTCCCTTCCATAATCTATGATTACAATCTCAGTTCTGTGGCAAGTCTAGCTTGTATCGTATTTTTGGGGACACTGGTTTTTTCAGAGTAAGAACATACATTACATAGATATTAGATTAGGTTAAATATTTAATTTAATTTTATTTTATTAATATATACATTTTAAATGAAATCGATAATAAGCAATCTAATTTAATTTTAATTTTATATTATCAATAACTATACCTATGTAATCCTTAACATTATTGATAATGTATGATGATAAAATAGTATATACCTAATATTACACTATACATGTATATTGCTACTGTATTTCATATCTAAAAAGATCTTTGTACCATGGATGCAATCAATGAATGAAAGACATAAAAAATACCCCTAATATAGGTTTAAAGATCATTTATTCTCATAAGAATTTATACAATTCACTTAATGAGAAACTTAAATATTACTTACATTTATTTTGGAAAGCGGCGCCAAAACAGATTAATAACAAGTTAAGTAGTTAAGTAAACATTGCATTACACTCAATAATAAATACATTAGTATTGCAGACAAAATGTGAAATTAGCGGGTAAGGAGATAAAATCGCGGGATAAAGATAATATATTAATCTATTTGTTTTACTGTATTTCATAACTTTAGTATTAGTAGTTACTGCAGTTCAAGAATTATCTTCGTTAAAACATGTTTTACATTTCGTACATTTGTTATGATTATGAATCTACACAGCGAGAAGCTACGAGAGCCGGGAGGTCCGGTTTTTGACGGTCTAAATCAAGTCAGTAACACATATTGCATTAAATGGGGTTACGTGTCTTATTAAAAAAAAAAAGTTTACAAAAGTGGCTTTCGCTTTGTATTTACAAGTCACGCAATTAAACGTTACGGGGCTCTATTTGACGGCAAGTGAAAAGTGCACAGTATCGAAAAGAGCTTGCTAGATTATGTTAATAAAATAGACGCTGTGTAAGACGTCGAGTTGCGGAAAACCAGCCCGCGTTAACCAATAACCTACAAGATATGTATATCTTACACCAGATGAATCAACAAATATCTTCCAGTTTATCAGTGAACAATGAAACAAAAATATTGGATGTCGAACGAATGGGACACTCAAAACTCTCTATTATCTTTCGATTTCTATTCTTTAGACTGCTTGAAGCAAAACTTTTTCCTATTACAAAGTCCATTTCTTCCGTTTTTATTTTTAAAAGGTACACATAGTTTTGCGAGCACGCCGCAATATCGCGGTTGTCTATGTAATGTAGAATATAACTCTGGTAGAAGGAAATACGATTGCAAAAGTTTAATTAAAATTGTTCCCATAGTTTTGAAGATTGCCGTACTCGGGCAGTCTATTACGTGATTTCCATTTAAATAAATACCATACTTTAAGTATAGTGTTTGACACGTTCAACTTGCAGTAGGTAGGTATACCTACTACGGACTGCACAAATGCAATAATCAATCCATTCATAAATAGTACATTATTATACATGTGAATGTGTGTTGACTGCGCAATAAGTAACAGATAAGAATATGGAAGGAATTTAGTTATTAACATAGGCTTTTGTTTATCCAGACGATTTCGCGTTTCGAAGGATAACATGCGTTTAATATGAAGATGAAAGCCCAAGAAAATTACATATAAACACAGGTACAATATTTACTTATTTTTATAAATATTGACACAAATGTAAATTACGAAAGAAAAATGTAATGTGATCTACTACAATCTAAGCAGGACCTTATTACCTTTGTGTGTGTGTTTTTTTTTATCTTATTTCCACATAAAAAATAGAATCGATAAAAAGATTCTATAAAAATACCTATTTTGTTTCAAAACTGAGTCAAGTCGCCTTCAAGATTCAATTCAAATGGAATTTTCCGAGGCAGTCTGCTTAATGTTAATTGTATAATGCGACCGCTAAAAGATCGCAGCTACGCAGAGTGAATTAAACTAATGAGCAAAGTGATATTCAAAGAGTCAGACGCGTTATGCTTCCCGATTCCGATATCAGGAGGTACATTAGACCACAGACCTATATTATCTATTAGTAGACGACTGAACTACATTGTATTTGAGACGTCAAAAAGCTGAGGACATGTCCTAATTTGATTTTGGTTGAGAGTGATTAAGTATTTATGCGTTTTAAGCGTCGTATTATTCTGTCCCCAGTATATAATAACTCCGTATGAGTTGTGGCGCCATTTTCAGTTGTTTTCGTCTCCACACTATCCCGAAGTTAACTGAGGCGAAATTGAAGGAAGTATGACTTTCTGCAGCGAAGTGCCTCACTATGAATAAGATTATTCGCCCAACCTCAACGGTCAACTTCTCGAGTAACTCCGGGGGTAGAAGTCGTGGCTTTTCCAACCAACTTCAAAAAAGGAGGAGGTCCTCAATTCGACTCTATGTTCTTTTTTTATGTAGGTATGTTACGCGATAATTACGCCAATTGTGAACCGATTCTCAATTTTTTTTTTTATTTGAGAGCTTCTGAAATGGTCCCATTGTCACCATGTCGGGATCTGATGATGGCATCCCAGGGAAACCGATTTTCATGTAAGTATTTGCATCTAGTCATTTCATTATGCTGAGCTGATGTCGGAAGGTACAACTTATTAATGATTAGGAGTGAGATAGGTAGGTTAAGACCGTTAGTAAGACAACTATATTATAGTAAGTAATAACTCGTGCAGTTGTTATCGGAAATAGAGTTTCTACTCGTTGATAGTCGGTTATTTTTTGTGAAAAAAAAAGCGATTATATTTAATGAATACCTACAGTGCATCGCTAAACTTATTGTATATTAAATAGCTTGATTACAGACGTAGGTAATTAGAAACGTCGAATTTAACCTCCGCGACCGTCGACAGGGTAGAGTTTGAAGTATAGTTTTAAGGTCGGCTCAAATCCGACGAAAAATTATTATAATTAACTATCGCAATAATGTTGATTGTTTTTATGAATTGACCAATAGCGGTCAGAGCAATAAAACGGTTACCTAAACGCTCAAATAAGCACCCTCTCATTTGTCTCAAACGTCATCCAAACTCTAAAATAGTACAAATAATATATGTATATCGGCCGAGATGGAAATATTTCCTGTCATGGGTAAGTATTTCTTGTCTTAAATTGTACGGTAAAATAATACGCATACAATTGGACGGAAGAGGCATAGTCTATTTAGATATATGTATGCATTAGACATTAATAAGCCTCTATTTTACATTAATATCCGATAGCCGGATTACTAGGCCTAGGTCACTGCGATTCTGAATGCATGCGTTGAATTATTTCTGGAACGGCGTGCGCTGCTGATATTATAATTAAATTAGGTATCCAACTATGCATGTATGTATGTATTGCATGGCCCTGGGAAAGGAGGCCGAGATTTCATCGAAGTGTCGACAAACGTAAATGAATGCTCACAAAGCTGAAGCATTATTTATTTTATGTCGCCCTAGTCCGTAAACCGAGAAAAACTTTAGACAAACCACGGTCGGTAATTATTAGAAAAGCCCCAGATCACATATTTGGGAACACAGAAGGAACATCTGCGATTTGGGACATTCACTAATTCACTGCCATACAGGTACCTATGTAATGTAAGTACTAATACGTTCTCATCCTGTATTTCTTCTAAATAACTACTGGTATATAGTTACATACTTATCACATATTATATCCATGTCAGGCTCTATTGGTTGGCTGAATTTTGAGTTTATGAGTATACGGAGTCACAGGGGCTTTTGGTTCATCGTTAATATCATCATCATAATAGTCGATCCCACGTTTTTAGTAAAATATCCAAATAAATAAAGACGTAAGGCATTGAAAATAAATACAAATTTTACATAAATTTAATCAAGACTCTACAGAGCTGACTGTTCGCATATTTCATTTAAATTCTAAAAAGAATCAAACCCATATCACAGTTTGTACGAGCTTTGTGCTGCGTTTCATATAAGTAAGAGTATTTAAACTATTTCGCAATTTGTATTCACATTTAGGCACCCACATCAGCCGCGCAGCGAGGTCATGGGAACATTGAAAAATTCTCGAACTTTCCTAAGGGCACATTTAAACATTTTATACCATAATGAGTAATGGTCACTAGCATACCTCGTAACATTTTAACGGCTAATTCGTTTTAGAAGGTTGATAATTAATTTAAAGTAATGACTCGTAACCACTCCTATGGGGCAGGTGTTTCCTTAATTTTAAATGACTTTGTTTATCAATTTGGTCTTCTTTACGGAATGTCACGGAATAAAGTAGCAACGGGTGGACGTGTTTGCATTTAAGATATATTTGATAGAGAAATAATCACTGGAAGAACACGTTTCCGGAAGAGGGGTCAAAACTTCTTTTTTGTCCGGGCGTGGCCACAAGAAATTTCTGTGTTAGTAGTATAACTAACTGCAGTAGCAGTAGTATAGTATAAGTAACTTGCAGTCATAACTAATTAACTTGCAGTCGTCTTCTAAATAAATTGCTTTTGAGTCGCTTTATTAAATTATTAAAATGTTATATAAATAAATAAAAAATAAAATAAAATGTATTTATTTCGGACAACAAACGATCCATAGATTGTTAGTAACAAAATAAAACTTATATAACTATGTTAGTACGAAAACTTAAATGTAGGGTAGTGCAGTGTTTCAACAGGCCACTGTCCCACCTATCAGCTACGGCGGCCAGGAGACTGTGGCGACTGGCGCGTACTCTGCGCAGCGTCGCGGCGCACCGCCTGCGCAGTGTCGCAAAAAAACCATCTACGTGCGCGTCCGCAAACATACCGGACGCGCTACAGTGCCGCGGCAGTCGCAACAGGACCCTGAACGCGTCGTTATACTGGACGCGCAGAGCATTAAGAGATCGCTGCGTATATTTGTTCCATAAGCTGCAGGTATACAGCGATGTACAGTACGCTTTAAACAACGTGATCTTTACTTGCGCTGTACATCGGCTAAACCTGCGAGCTATCATATTCGCTCTCATTGCTAATGCTCTGCGCTCCCTCTCGATGTCCGCATCATCACGCAGATCTTCGGTGACCAGATGCCCCAAATATTTGAAAGCCGCCACCCTTTTCAGTTGGACACCGTTAAGAAGAATAGGGGGGACGTATGAAGGGCACTTGGTTCCCGCCTTAAATACCATGTACTCACTTTTAGCCACATTATACTTGAGATCGTGTTTCAAGGCGTAAGCCTCACAAATACTTAAGAGCACCCTCAGCCCCCCGACCGAAGGGCTCAGCAGCACCATGTCGTCGGCATAGCTTATATTATTAAAGCAGACTCTATCTACGTGACACCCGACATGAGTGCTGCTGAGCTCACCGATTAGGGCATCTACGTATAAATTAAATAATTTCGGAGAGGTAAGTCCGCCTTGCCTCACTCCACACTCAAGGCCATACTCGTCAGACAGGACGTTGCCCCATCGTACACTATTTTTCTGGCCCGCGTACCAGCATCTGAAAATACGCGTCAACTCTCTAGGGAATTTGACCTCATCGAGCTTTTTCCACAACAGGTCATAATTGACAAGGTCAAACGCCTTGGAGAGGTCCAAGAAACACGCATAGACAGGTGTTTTTCTTCGTGTGTAATATTCAACTGCATGCTTTAGACAAATGATTGCGCTCTCAGTTGATAGACCGGGACGGAAACCGAACTGCGCGTCATGCAGCTGAAGACATTTGTCTAAATGCACGTTAAGTAGGCTGTCTAGTAGGCGAGCCACTATCGTTGCTAGAGAAATAGGTCTGTAGTTTGTCGCGTCAGATATGTCGCCCGTTTTATTTTTTTATTATGGGGACAACTACGGTTTTAGTCATATTATAGGGTAAATACGAATGACCAATACATAGATTGAAAAGCATTGACAAGAGTCTAGGCAGATGGGGCCCAGCAAACTGCAGATGCTCGACGCTCAGCTGATCGTGACCTGGAGACTTCCCTCTTTTCATTGCCCGTAATAATTTAGTGACGTCACTCGCACTAAAGCGAACGCGGAGGTCACTCACAGGCACCTCGTCGAGCACCTGCCGTTCGCCGCTCGTACATGGTGACTTTACACTAAAGTGCTCTTTAAACAAATTAGCAATACCCTTAGAGTCAGTGATGCCATTGACACAAACAGAGAGTCCTGGCTTTGCCTCCAATTTCTTGGTTTGTTTCCAAAAATTACGGAAGTCGTTTTTACCATGGTGCGAGGCTAGTAAATCCATTTTTATTTGTTCTTGGTGCTGCTGTACCCATCTAAGCCGCGATTTAAATATCTTGCGACTCGAACACATGGCATTATAAGCATTTCCCGCAGTTGGTTTACCGCACAGTACCCAATTTTGAAAGCAAAGCCTGGCCTCTCCGTGGGCCTCACTAACATGCTTGTTCCACCCGATGATCTGCCCTTTCCCGAAATTAGATCTGACTGACTTACTGTAAACGGACGCCTCACATAATGCACTAATTATGTTTTGATATAAATTATCAATAACTATATGATGGTCTGAATTATTCGTACAGAATCCGTCACAACAGTCCCTAAGTTCAGAGGGAAAATCAATGGACTTTAGCAGTTGGTTACATTTATCAGTATATTTATCCACCTCGTCAGGTGTTCTCTCACCCCACAGTGCTTGGGGGTCTTTCGACATTACAATATTATGACACGACTTTGGTTTTACCAAATTAATGTTACAATTGATAATTAAAGGGTAATGGTCGGAACAATACACGCTGTAGTCAACGTAAACATTGCTAACTGTATCCCAACCAGCTGATGAGGTTACGCAATGATCTAACCACCGAGTGCACCCGTGCGAGTCACTTAGGTACGTAAAAGTATCAGAGTCAGCGCCTAATTTAGCTATGTCGGCACAAATCCAGTTTTGCTCGGTACAAAAACTTAACAGTTCATTGTAAAATAACTCACCCGGGTGCGCGTTATAGTCTCCTAACAAAAACACTGTTTCGACACAATTTTCCTTAACTATGGCATTCATAGTACTCACACATTGCAAGAATTCCGGCAAGTTGTCCACTTCATTAGTCGGCATATAAACACTAAACACCATAAAGTCTTTGTTACCTGACGATATTTTGATAGCACTTATTCTCGGGTTGTTACACTGGATAACTAATGTGGTCGGAAACATTTTAGATCGCCATAAAATTCCCGTACCACCGAATGGACGGCCACGTAACATTCCGGCTGAGGTATCTACCGCCGACGTCCCGGTACATGCGAAATCGTCGCTTATGCTGTTTAAAAACCATAAATCGTGTTTTAGAAGCCAAGTCTCCGATAAGGCTATAATATCCGAAAAGTTGCATAGTCGCCTTACATCGTCGATTGACCTCTTAACACTACGACAATTAAATGAACAGAGGCTAACGTTGTTTATATCATTAACCATTGTTTGTTATCTTAGATGCGGTTGCAGCGCTCAGCGCGCTCGATGACTTCGCGTTATTTGTTGCGCCCGAGTCCTTATCGCCATTCTGCTTAGGCTTAGACTGCACGAAACGACGAAAGATGATATTTTTCGGCCATAATGATTCATCCAGAAACATGTCCACTTTATGTCCGGGTACGTAAAATTTATAGGCATTGTGGTATTTGCATTTGTCCTTCATAACTATTTGCTCAAGCTTGACACTAATCTGCGTTTTCTCATGTATGTAATCCGTTATGTCGGACCGGGTCGTATCCTTGTGTACATTCGTAATTAGAATCGGCATTTTCGGTTCCGCCGCTCGAAATTTACAGTTCGAGTCCGGGGTTGCTACGCCAGATTTTCCTAAAAATCTATTCGAAATTCGTGGTCTTTTCCGCGGACCAACCTTCACCCAGTCTCCGTTCCTAGCCATTTCAGCGAAAGACAAGTTGCCTGCATTTGTTTTGATTGACGGGTCGGTAGGTACTTCTCTCAGCTGTTCGCTCCGCGGTGATCCGCCATTATTGTCGCTAACGGGCACCGTTTCCTTATTAGTTTGGGCGCTAGAAAGTTCCTCGGGCTGTTTAGGAGGTGACAGAGGTGGTGGCGGTGACTTGGAGTGCGATGCTAAAGTAGGTGTTTGATTTGACGTCACTATGTTTCGATCCATGGAGATCCGTGATGCATTATCCTGACTGTGAAATATTTTCGACGATGTCGGGGATACCAACGTTTTATTTTGTTCGTCAGCAACGCTATCGAAAGCACTATGCAATGACGACAGATCGACATGCGATAATCCAATTGGCCCACTATCTAAGTATGCACCGCGTCTGACGTTAATATTCAAATTGCTAACGTTTCGATACGTTAAGTCACTGTTTTCGGGCGATGAATGAGGCGCCTTTAGGTTCATTTTAAACGAATCTAAATAGTCCATAGTAACATATTGCGATTTAATAGTTCGCAACTCGTTTTTCAGAATAACTATATCTTTTAGAAGTGCAGACAAGTCAACTGAGTCGAAATCCAATGGCGGCAGTTTGTGCAGATCACGGGCGACAAACAATGGAAATTGGTCTGGTTCGGTTACTTTCACCAATCCCACTATATCCTCTATGTCGCGCTGCTGCTGTCCGTTGTTCTTTCGAACAATTTTCTTCTTTCGGGCTGGCACTGATTGGAACAGCAAATTCTTTGCTTGTTTTATTTCCTCCGTGGTAAAGTAACTGACACAGATTCTACAAATGCTTTCGTCGTCCATAATATGTAGCTTATTGATGACAAAAGCCAAAAGTTCGTTCACGATCACTTTACACTGAGAACATTGTAAAATACCGGCCATGATGACTCGATTTGCGATACGCAACGCATCCGACTCGTGCGAAGGCGCGCGCGCGACGAAAACAAAGTCGCTATATAAAACAAAGTCGCCTCCAGTCTGTCTGTCCCTATGTATGCTTAGATCTTAATAACTACGCAACGGATTTTGATGCGGTTTTTTTTAAATAGGTAGATAGATAGAGTGATTGAAGAGGAAGGTTTATAATACATGCATAATTTATCAGCATTGCACCCGTGCGAAGCCGGGGCTAGTCGCTATTACTAAAAAGTACAATTAGTACCTACAGTTGGCGGACTTATATCATGTTGTCGACCACGCGAACTACATCAACTAGTATACGACTTATTACATAGCGGAGTTTTCATTGAAATTTATTGTTTCATCATCGGTGGAAAAACGTCCACTGCTGGATATAGGCCTCCCCTAAAAAAACGTCACTTTGGCCGGACCCTCGCCGTCTCCATCCAGCATACTCCCGCGACTTTCACAACCTATCATCAGTCCATCTTGTGTAGATATACCTAACCACGAATGAAATTCACAACATATTTAAAACTAACTAATCGTTCAATAATTATCACATTCGAAAAGTAATCATAACTTTCATTTTCATTACCTAACAATTACGAAATTAAATTGCCAAAATTGAGATCTCAGTCACTGCATTACTACGGCATGAAAGTCCGGTCGATGGGCCATTAAATGGCGACATAATCTTATCTCAAGTGTAATAGAAATATATCGCTTTTTAGTATTGATTATGAATCTACGTTTCCTATTTTGTACTACTTCGCCAGTTAAAATTGTAATCGTACCAACTATCACCAATAATATATTATTATTGAAAACATAGCACAGAAAATTTTATTTCACATGTGGTTCCTACCTATAAACAATGTCTTCCACGGTAATGAAGAGGTTTACCTAAGTCATTGTAATTAATTTTAATGATATGGTAAATTGACTTACTCAAAAAATATAAATTATTAGTTAAACGAGCAAAAACGCCATCTCATGCCATTCGAGATTTATAAATACTTTATTAGAGCTACACTAGTAGCTATACAGCCGTTATTATTAAATATTTTGTTAATATTTCGCATACTTCAAAGTTCATCAATTAAGAAAACAATTAATTTTCCCAGCTAGAACATTAAGCGCAACCAGGCAGCTGGAGTAATTTAGCAGTCGATTGGAAAAATTAGGTAATAAATGAACTCGATTGTCCAAGATTTCCTTCGTTTCTCTCTTCAATCATGCCAATGTTTCGGAAAACAACGTACGAGTATTCTGTATAAGTTTCTTGTTTGTGTACGGTAAGGATTCTTGTTTGTGTGCAGTGTAGGACGGCCAACTAGGTGGACCTCGTAAGGGCCGCGAGGATTCGGTGAATGTGGTTCGGGCACGATCGCATTAGGGGAGAACTACCTATGTTCAGCAGTGAGCTGATAGATAAGGACAGTCATGAAAATTTTGCAGTAGGGTCTTGTGCAGGGTCCGTCCGGATTGTTACTACCGTCTTGCCTGCTAACCCACCGCCAAACAGCAATGTTCGCATTGTTGTGTTCCGGTGTGGGGGTAAGATAGCCGGTGAAATTACTAGCATAGAGGCATTCTATCTTCGTCCTCCGGGTAGGCAAGCACTTGTGACTCCTCTGGTGTTGCAGGTGTTTATGGGCGATGGTAATCGCTTTCCATCAGGCGATACGTTTGCTCGTTTGCCCCCTATGACATAAAAAAAAAAAAAAAAAAAGCCCGCCACATGGGGTAAGCGCACCTATCAAGCAACCTTAGGGTAGTATTTACCTGTTTTATGGAAATTTCTTCTTTTCCGTATGTCTCGGCGACCTCAAATCTTAACGAGTGGTTCATCGGGCCCAGGAGCTTTTCGTTCACTTCATCGACAGCCATTGAAATTGCACCTGTTAAAAATTACAACTTTTAATGTTATTGTCATTAGAATGATACAACTTTTATTCATTAGAATGATATTCAAAGTATACGTGTCGTGGCGTTTAAGAAATCCCTGCTTAAGTTGGAGCAGAATTGTATTTATTTAAACGCCCTCAAAATAGTAAACCCGGTGATATTTTTTTTTACACGAAGCAACTGTAGTTGAAGTGTCTTAAAAATATAACTAAATAAAAAGAATTTTGGGTACATTCAAATTATCATTTACACAGACAAACACGCAGCACTAGCTTATTAGTCTAGCTTATCTCAGCTGCCAAGAACTGGCAGTGGCAAGTATTAATTGCGTTAGGTCACATCGATTTGGCTGCCATATAAACAGCTACTATAATTGTGCAACACTGTTATTATCGAAGGAAGTTAGAGTAACTAAACGGTGTTCAACCGCGACTGCGGACGGAAACCTTACCCTAGCTCCACACTAGGTACTCACGAAGTTTGGCCGAGACGAAGTTGGCTGCAGTATGGGTTTCCGCAGTGAAGTGCCTGTCCATACTGATATATATATATATTCGCCTGACTTCGAGCAACATCGCGAGTAGTGTGGAGCCGTAGTTATAGCAGATAAGGGGCATAGGTATAGTTTTAATGAAGTAAAGGCAGGCCCAGGAGTTCGCACTAGTGAAGCATATTTGACTGAGTGAGCACAAAGCGCGAGCGAAGCGCCTCCAATTTAGCTTGGGCAAAATGATTTCAAATGTCTGGCTGTAAGTACTACACTTCTATAGGTCGAATATCTCAACCGATTTTGAGGACATTTTGTGGTCATATTCGATAATTATAAGAATATTTTTGGCGATTCAGTTTTTTTTACTTTATTATAATGACGGCGATATACATTATATTGGAGTTGAGGAATTAAAAAAAATATTTCAGCCATTTCGATAAATGTTCGCAAGATCTCTCGATCAGTGTTTAATTTAAGTTATTAATAGGCACAAAATTGTAATATTTGATGTGACAGGATCTTCAACTTCATTCATATATGTAGTAATGCCGCAAAGGAACTTTTAATTGGAGCGAAGTGTCTCAACACGAACTTACGACACCTTACGGGAAACTTTTGTCGCGGCTGAATGTCGACGTTAATAGAAAATACATCGATATAAACGTCATGAAGTTATTATGTTAATTTCTAAGAATATTAGTAAGCTATATGATATGTTAAAATACTAATGAAACGGGTTTACTCACGTCGTTCAAGTCGAATATCGCTGGACATGTTCGACATCGATTCGTGATTCATAATCCCGAGGTTCATTTATTTATTTCATTCCAAAGTGCGTTTTTGGTTATTTTGGTCAAAATTCCCAACTATCAAATGACTAAAATTATAAATAAAATGAAATCTCTATAATATTACATTACAAAGCCGTAGATCTTATTATTTTTATTGCCGATTCCATATTTTTAGAGCCATGGCTGGATTCGATCAATATAGGACACAATTTAGATACACCAGAAAACTTGAAAAAAAAAAAACGCAAAAAAATATTTAAGTACCTATTTCATGATGACGAAAAAACTAATGCCTACTCAAATAAGAACTGACATTCTTCTGACTTTGTCTTTGAGTAGAAAATAAAAATAGTGAATGAAATACACTTATGAGTATGAATTACATTTTAATGTTAATGTCGGCTTCATAGCTCTCTAACCTACCGTTCTCTGTAAACTTCGAAGCATGGTTATAAAGTATGATGGAGATGGTGTTATACCTCATTAATACAGCATCTCTATTTTAATATTCTCGCAGTCGTATGAAACAAAAAGCATAAGAGCATGCCATCTCCTTAAAAGTAGTTAAAGCAGGAAAATCTATTTTAAAGTTCTCGTTTGAATCATCAGTATAGTCATTTTCCATATTATTATGTTGCTATCAAGGAGCTAAAAATAGGTTGACATTGAAATAAGTCATGTTCAGTTATAATATAAATTTAATAAGGATAATTTAGACGAAATAATATGGCATAACAAGTTAGACAATTAATAAACATATAAACTACACACGTTTATAATCACTTTTTCGAAAAAATAACCGACTACAACGAGAATAAATTGTAATTCCCAAGAATTATCTCCTAACTCTTAACCATTGAAGAGTACCTTCCATCATCAGCACAGCATAATGAAATGATGACTACGAGACACAAATACGTGAATAACTTTAGATCCTGTTTTACATAGAAAACTACCGCGAGTCTCAGACATATTAAAATACATAAACACTTGGTTCGGTTGGCCGCCGCCGCGACTGATCGGCCCTCCTGATGATGAATTGCGTACGGATTCGAAACATGTCGAGCGTTATTCGACTTCTACGACGTGAATAAACCCGTTTATGTATTTTAATATAACTTGAGATCATATCATCAGGTCCCAACACCATAACAATGGAACCACATCAGAAGTGTACTCAATCAAATAAAAAAAGAATTGGCGGAATAATCGCGTACCCAATATGTTACATCTGAATAAACAGCTGTTTTCAGAATCTAACGGTAAAAACTTAAAGTAACTCGAACTGAGAACACGCAGATATTTTTTTGGATTTAGCCTAGTTTTTACTTAGCTGTCGTTCAATCATTTCATACAAAATTTACACTTGAATAAACACTGCTTTAAATGTTCCGATACTTTCACTCAGATCTGTGAGCATTGACATTCTTGTGATTACTTCATAAAAGACAATGTTTATTACAGTATGCATTGTTTTTCCAGTATTCTGATACATCCATACAGTACAGATATTTTTGGTGCAACCTATAATAAGTAGATTTTTTTTATTCATCCGTCTTGCAATTATGTATATCATAAAAAATAATGTTCATTACTTTGTTTTTAAAAACTTCTGCTTTACGCATACCTATTATCTTTTCGGCCAGACTCGTAATAAAGCAGATTTATTGAAAATAGGAAGCTGAAATTAGTCACCTGAAATGACACGGCCCGGCCTCCAATAAGTCAAGTCGTTTTTCCTGTCGCTCGGACCCCGTGAGGTAGTTAAGGGTGAACTGCTCTCTCTCCGGAACCGCCCACTGGTCAGCTGCCACCAGTGGCAATAAAGCAGATTTGTTGAATATGGGACGCCGTTAGTTACCCGGTTACTGGAGAGAGCTGAGTCAAGATTAACAGGCGTGAAATGGTGTCGGAGGCCAGGATCCACTTTGAGGCGTTGCGTTTTAATAGTTAGTAAGTCACCTGAAATGACACGGCCCGGCCTCTGATAAGTCAAGTCGTTTTCCTGTCGCTCGGAGCCCGTGATGTAGCCAAGCGTGAACTGCTCTCCAGAAGAAACCGCCCAGCTCACCAGAAAGCACCAGCACCAACACCACTGTGGGCAAAGAATTATTCAAAATAAGTATTATTTAAGTGTGTACCTGTAAACATTAAATGTCTCTACGTATTGGTAATAATTATAAGTATAAATACCGTACCATAATATACGAGTACATACAAATACTGAGATAAAAATTGTGTATATTATGTAAGGGTTTTTGTGCAACCACATCCCGTCTAAATCACTGATAAGTAAATACAAGTAAAAAGATGACAGAGATACCTACGTCTTAATAGTACTTTAAAATGTTTATACACGATCGCAGTGATGTAGTGAACGAGTTACTATCGTAATAAAAGTAACCGATATTACCTACCAACTTTAACATTTCCGGAACCCGGTAAAAAATATTGCATGACTTAGTTACTTGAGGCGGCAATACAGATAAAAGGATGAAGAAAATTGATCCTCTTACATACTAAATAAGCTAACGGAACCCTAAAAAGGGTTGCGATGAGCTACAATTGAAAAAAAAAATACATCCCAGCGACCCGTTTGTTCAGTCCACACGTGCGACCAACATTTTTCCGATATTGCCTGCTCATAAAGTGCCCTGAAGTGTGGATGTAGACCGAGGTGCGACGGTGGGAAATACTACCTGATCTAGTCCTTGAATAATATGAATAGTAAAGAAAATATTCAGCCATCTTCGAAAGTGCCGCAGTTTATTAGACGCTGCTTAACTCATCTGTTATAGATGTAAAAGGCTAATGATGATGATGATGAAAGAAAATATTGGTAATGTATGTGCAAATTGACCAGATTTTATAACCCCTGACGAAAAAAGAGGGGTGTTTAAGTTTAACATGTGCATCTCTGTATCTGTGAATTTGTCTGTCGGTCTGTGCTCATTAGCTCCTTCACAAGTGAACCGATTTTTTTTGAAGTGATGCGTTTTTTTTTTAAACAAAAGCGTTGTCTAACGAGATACATTAGGTGAAAATAAATGCAGTCATCTTCAAGACCCATAAATTCTGTCTTTTTGTGGTCTCTCAAGTAGTGCCGGGTACATTTTTAACTAGATCAGGTAGTGTTGATGTTTGGCTCTCGGTCTAAAACATGCGGCTTTTAAACACACGCTCCAGTACAAAGCCTGTGTGACTTACAGCCTTTTGCTATTAACGCTTATAGCCTGTTTTATGGACACAGCAATGTGCTCGCATTGTTGGTGAGATTTATTCGGAATCGGGGCTTTGTTGAAGAGAGCAACTAAGTAGCTGAATTTATTGCTTTAGCGGCAGTGATTCAAACGACTGTTGTCTCTTGATAGGTAGGTACAGTCAAATTCAGAAATTTATGAGCAAAAATATGATCAAAAATAAGTGAACGCCTATTGTTAACGGCACAGAGGCGTGTTCACATTCGCATTTTTGCTCATAAATTGAAGAACTCGACTGTACTATAGTAGGTTGCAAAATGTTGAAATATGCTATAATTTGGATAGAGTGGGTAGCACCTGCGGCAGTCGCTACCAAAGCTATGTCATCTATTGGGACATTTACCATTTGTTATGTTATATTGGTTGATGTCGTTTTATTTATACTGACTTCAGAAAAATACCCTATGATTGGTGGTGATAAATATCCATTAATAATCCGAATTCGTGGCTTCCAAGAACTTGAACTACCCGTATACATCAAAAAGGAAACATTATATTATATAAATGCAAAATGAAATTAAATAAATGTTAGTATTATATTCTCTTTAAACTCGCCAAGGTAAAGAATGCGCCCTTTCCTCCTAGGTCGAGTTACAAAGACAGCCTCGAATGCAATCACGAATGCATTTCTCAATGTAAGAAATTATGCGTTCGTTAGGTCTAAAACGGATTATTCTCGGTTTTGGTTTTTTAGGCTGTTTTTCTTTTAAATGATTTTCGGTTTAAAGAATCTTTATTGTCGTCTAAAGAAATTACAATAATTTCACTTACTAGACCACTTAAAATTAAGTAGTATAATAACTTATAAGCAAGCATGCATTACATGGTTTTTCTTACAGGAAAATTCATTTACTTACATATAAAGCCCTATGAACACCTATTACGCGGAAAAAACGAAACATCATAAAACATCTATATTTTTATTTTTACATTGATTTCATCATTACTTTTTATTTTGTGCATAGATTTGATTTTAAGCTTTTTCGTACCTGATTCGACAAAAACAGAACCCATATATAGGATCACTTCGTTGTCTGCGTGTCAAGATTTTTATTTCAGAAATGCGTCCATATTAGTAGAGTTGCTAAGCCGCGAAATTGTGCGCATCGGGTTACATTACAAGCTTGAAATTTCTACCACAAATAGAACGTTCCGCGGTGATTATTTTCAGATGTGGAGGGAAGTCAGATTCGTCCCCTGCGTGGCGGGAGAGCGGGGTGAATAAGACCAAGTACTGCTCTTTTTCTTTTTTTTATTACTGATCAGTTCAGGCTATTAGGGCTTGTGCGTCATCGTTTTCATGGAAAACAGATGTTATCAATTCATTAATAATGTTATTTAGGAATAGTTTGATATAAAAAAATGTGTTTATTGGCGAAAAGGTAAAAATCACAACAAGTTTTTTTTATTCAGAACGATAAATTAGTTATACATCCTGAATATTTACAATTCAAAAAAATATTACTAAATAGCAAATTTAATCTTGTTTTTAAAAATGTATACATATTAGGCACATCTCATACAAAAAGTAACTTGAAAAAAATATTGATGTTAAGTTTAGCCTGCGTGCTCTAGCACATTTTGCTAAGTCTCGAAATTGTGTACATCGGGATACAACCACAAAATTTCTACCACAGATAGAGCATTTTGCTGTGATTATTTTCAGATGTGGAGGGAAGTCAGATTCCTGTGCGGCGGGAAAGCGGGATGAATAGAGCTAAGGAGTCCTCTTTTTCTTTTATTATTACTGATCAGTTAACGCTACTAGGGCTTGTGCGGTATCGTTCTCGTGGAAAACAGATATCAGCGATTCATTTTTTGTTATTTATTCATAGTACCTAGTATATAAAAATATGCGTGTATTTTCGAAATGGTAAAAATCACAACAAGTTTTTTTATTCAGGGGGATAAATTAGTTATATTTCCTGAATATTTACAAGTATCAAAAATAGTATAAAATAGTAAATTTAATCTAGTTTAAAAAATTGGGCACTTTTAATACAAATGTAATTCTTCTACGAAGCTTACTATAACTCTAGAGCTATCCTGAGTCACGGGACCACCAATCGTAATGCTTCTAAAGACTATCTGCTAAATACATCCTGGGAACGCGCACCAACTGTAATGTATGCTAAGCCCTAACTAAAGGTACAGGTCCTTCGTCTGCTTCACCCTCGCCACTAAACTCTACTCCTACAACGAAACCCTAGGAAACCCTTCAACGACTACCTAGCCTTCCAGAACCTATAACTAACCAAACCTAGATATGAAAGGATCTTTATACATTTGAGCTGAACATTTCTTATGACTAATGGCCAAAAAAGTGTTCGGTATAACCGTTGTGAACGTCTAGATGGTAGGAACCTACGTTGAAGTAGCAACTCAAATTCTTTTAGATGTTCAGCCGAGATGTGCTGCTAAATGCCTCTGTACCTATACTGTGCTATACTATTATGTATTTTTGTTAAATAAACTAAATAAATGTGTTTTCTATTATTTATTTAATGCTTGTTTCCCCTATCATACTGCTATCTTGGTTCTTCATACTAATTAAATTTCTAACTTAATTTAATGTTATCTAACCTTAAATTATAAATTTATTCCTTCCTATGTAGTCTAGCCTTCAAAAAATATCTACAGTTCTTATAGCATGATTCAGTATGGGATATTCTACTCTTATTAAATATTAGTTATATCATTTCTATATGAAATATAAAACTCATTCAGTCCACAAGTAAGTTATAGATATATTAGATAACTCTATGTAACAATAAAGGTAAATATATGAATCAAAACCAAATCTTATTAGAATTCTGAGATGAAAAATTATTTAATTCTTGAAATTGTATATCTTGTTAAAAAATGTTTGGTAGACAAATGATTATGTACAATATGAAATTACACTTCATAACTATTCTATAAATAGATTGAAGTCACTGACAATACAAGGTTTTATTACAAATTTAATGAATCTTAAGTTTTCATGTTCGACTAAATTAAATAATGTTAGTATGATAATTTAGTATGGAATAAAGATATGGAATTCATACTTTTAGTAAGTTCTAATATGATATTCTAATGTAGATTCTGGGTCTAAACAAGAAGTAATTGGTTGGTGAATAGAATTCTGAGTTTTATTGAAATCCTTCGACCGCATACAAAATATTATCATTTGACTGTGCTATACTAGCAATGCTATCATCTCATTCTCCCAAAAATATTTAGTTTTGTCAAAATAATGGCAGCTACCAAACATGTCTAGTGACATGGGCAATCGTGTAAAAAACATGGTTACTTCATGTGTATATATTGAGGGAAAATCGTTCCTCAGGAAAAATAAAACAATTTTCTGTTAAATCTGATTGGCGTGTTATTTTAAATATCACCAAACCCATGTTCTCTGGATGCTGTATGATTGCCAGATATAATCTTTTATTGGCCTATAAGGCTCTTTTAGAGCAAAAAATCTCTCTCGGATCCATTCAGAATCTATGAATCTTTACTATCTATATTTGTTATTAAACAACACGAATTTTCTTCACTCGTGAACTAAATGAATTCTCACTTCATTCATTACAAACAATAGATTTGTATAACTTGGGTTTTCGTTTGACTATACTCAAAAAAAAAATGGCATTCATCCTTGAAACATAATAACTCATTGTTGTCAATTTGAAGTCTCTTTCAACTCGCGAACTTGACTCATTGTGATAAGGGAATTTACTCTCAACCCTTGTGATATTAATTAATTAAGTTCTGAGATCTGTGATGTAAATACGGGAACGAATAACTTTCATTATTGTCATCCATAAGTCCCCGGCTTCTTTTAGCAATTTACACTTCAGATACTCCAAATCCAGCCTTAGGAATGCTTTGTTTTCTCACTCTAGACATACTACGCAACAATCAACAATAGAATCCCCTCATCAACACTGGAGCATATTATCTACAATCCACTTCTGTTTATTGTAGGGATAAGACGAAATTCATTTCAACTTTCATGTGATTTGACTAGTGAGTGACAGTAGCGACTCCTCTCACTTTTAGCGTTGCCATCTCAAAACAACAGCTGTAGGTAATATAAGAGCATTACTTTACCAAATCTTAAATCATAATCGATAAAAAAAATTAACTAAATGTTTCTACAAATCTCGATGTAAAATTAACGGTTCTAAATATTTGTTTAGTCTAAATAACAGCTAGGTTGCTCTATTCTTATTCTTTATAACCTGTTACTAGACTTTGTTTTCACTACTGACATCCCGAGTCATAGACACTAGTAATACAAGAAATCAGCTGTTTGTATTTATTATACCAGACGAGATTAAAATAAGTTGAATATATGTTATATTAGTTAATGATGAATGGCCGATTGCTCGGAAGATAAAAAACCCCATCCTAATGTTCCTATTAAAGTGTACCTATCGCTATACCCTGTTCCCTAGCTAGTACAAAAACACTAGAGGTCTAGACCTCATATTTACATTTAAACGTGTATGGAACCTAGGTAAGCTAAACTATAAATTCGGGAGATTAACCCGAGGTTGGACTAAAATCAGTGTAAGTGGGTCCCCCCTACGCGGCTAATGAGACGCCGGAAGCGTAGAGTAACCCGCCCTAATATGTGTAGATAATGCAAATATATAAATATATATGTATATGAGACCAAACCTGGAGGTCCATCTGATTTCAACAAGTGCGGATATCCCGCATGCCCAACGCGTGGACCTTGCATTCACCAGACAAAGCACTCTAGATCTGTAGGCTTATCACTGCGCTTGTAAATGGCAAGTGTCCGGGTTGCCTAGCCCAGATAAAATTAAAGAGTCTGAAAGATATTCGTTTAACAGCCGCAAGGTTAAATATCTTTCATCTGGCAACCATGTACCAAAACACTATTTCTGGCATGTAATTAAGCTTGATAGCCATAAAACAACAAAATCCCACAACATTTCAATAAATAATTATAGATCAGAAAAATAATGTAATCCCAACAGAAATTCCCCTTAGAACTAAATTTAATACCTTATTGCCAAACAACAGTGTTACCCAGTCGAAGTCGCAAGAAAGAATGAATGCCATCCTTCAATTCCCCTCCGTATTTATACTTAACTGTGGACAAAGTGGACAAAATGGACAAAATGGACAAAATGGACAAAATGGACAAAATGGACAAAATGGACAAAATGGACAAAATGGCCAAAATGGACAAAATGGACAAAATGGACAAAGTGGACAAAGTGGACAAAGTGGACAAAATGGACAAAATGGACAAAATGGACAAAATGGACAAAATGGACAAAATGGACAAAGTGGACAAAATGGACAAAATGGACAAACTGGACAAAGTGGACATTCTCACAATTTTGATCCTTACACAGTATAAATAAAGCTCAATTCTTCCGTTGGTAATTTTTGTGAATTGTAATTTTGTTATTTTAAAAACGTAGAATGCTTAGTTATTGGAATATTTTTACTTGCTTTCGTAAACATTCATACTGCTAATTCTATTAGACATTTGTATTGTATTATAAGTATTAAATGATGATTTTAGTATTAGGTGGCGAATAATGATGCTAGTGTCGGGAACTTGATGATGACAATGATGATGTGAGTCTTACGATGGTGATATATGATTATAATATGATGGCGAATTATGATGCCAATGTGTTGGGAACCTGATGATGACAATGATGATGTGAGTTTTACGATGGCGAGCACATGACGAGAACATGTGAATCGCTACAACCGCCCCCCTGCGAAAGTTTGAAGTGGATTGACATTGTCAAATAACGTAGAACTTCGCATTCCCCTACTAAAATGCAAAACAAACTAAAAAAAAAATTATATTTAAGACAAATTATTCGTTTAACAAATAACATTTTGTGATAATGTTGGATGTTCTAATTCCGTCAGTATTCGAACCCTTAAATGTGTGTGTATTTAAACCAATACTTGGAAAGTCACTTATGTATTAAATCAGAATCCAAACCATAGAATAATATCATAGAATCGTGAATATATTTCTCCAAATCTCGACCACATCGTAAGAAGTGTTTGGTTGTGAGTCAAACAAGCCCTATTAGCTCGGTTTTGCCTAAACACCTCAAACTTGACCTGCCCATTGCTCAGCCTCATTTGCGAATTCACATTGTACGAATTCTTTGATGAATTGACAAAACTCTCCTCAGACAACATAGCAAGATCTTTGGTATAGATACTGAATATTCATCCTTACTTCAATTCAATAACTGATTCCGATTTCAAATTCTTCTCCAAAATCACATGCGACTCTCCTTTTTTTGGTGCGTGTATCACATCAAGAATAAACAAGCCAATTTCAGCTCTGTAATCATACAATTGTGTGTTTTTTTTTCTTGTAAGACTATAGACTTACTAGTAGAATTGTGAAAAAAAAATAATGTTTCATTTCAAAATTATGCTCTGACATATTATTATACCAGAAGTTCATACAAATATACCAATTTAGTTTTATCCTGCCTTTTCGGATAAACTAATCCACAATTCTTTGTCTTTAAAAATATACAGTTGGCCAATCTAATCATTGACATGGGTGTGTGTGAAACCTGCACGTTCTTGCTCGTGCTTGAAGAAGGTTAGCCCGTAGGCCCTGTAGAGTATTGTCTCGCACAAACTACCGCACATCGGTCTTAAATCGAAACTTCGATTTACTAAGCCTAACTTCTAAGTATGTGCAAACCAATTGATGTCTTTAGAAAATACTCCCGTTCGTACCTCTAAAGATAGAAGACCCCCCCTTTTCGGATCCAAATACTTTCGAACTTAGCTTGAATACATACAGACAACATCCAACTCAAAAAGTCCACTCATTCATCCTCTCATACATCGCGCTACAGGCTCCTACGTTCATTTTTCCGCATCGACTTAGTCAGAAGAACATCACCCATTATGTATTCAAAATCCATACTACTTTACCTTCCTATAATATCCCAAGTTCCCCTTTACT
This sequence comes from Apotomis betuletana, assembly GCA_932273695.1. Classification (NCBI taxonomy): domain Eukaryota; kingdom Metazoa; phylum Arthropoda; class Insecta; order Lepidoptera; family Tortricidae; genus Apotomis; species Apotomis betuletana. Next base: position 11,371,811 of record OW026305.1, on the reverse strand, counting down.
TCTTACATCAAAATCAAAATAAAGATTTTCTGTAATATAAATAATAAAATTGTCCATCCACTTCACACATTTCGTATTTTTGTTATACTCTAATAAAACCCGTAATTATTTTATCTACCTAGTTCAATTCACCTCTAACTACCCTTTTGAAAATTATCGAATTTCAACTTATTAAAGGAACTCAAAATACGTATTAATGGAATCGAACCATTACGTAATCATCCATGTAACTTATCAAATTTCAACTTATTAAAGAACCTCAAAATACGTATTAATGGAATCGAACCTTCACGCAAATCATTCGATGAAATATACTACTAGCGACCTCTTGTGAAATTTGCGTACAACCTTCTTCGAACCTTAACTTACAATATCTATACTGTGGTACAGCGTATAATATGATATCACTAATGTCTTAAAAAAAAAATTTCGTCTGTAATCGATTCCTTAATCGATATCTTAATATCCCTATTGAATATTAGATTTTGATAAATAAATTACTGAAATACTTGCACTTTGTCTAATTAACTAATATATAAATATGTATTTGACTATTCTCTATAAATGCTACGTAAATCTTGTGAACTCGGTAAAGTGAATCTATAATAATAGTCTATTACTTATGTCAACCTATTTCTCTAACCTAGCAACACTGTCTTATGACATGTCACATGTCAAAAAATTTCCATAACCTATCTTTCTATTTTACGAAATGGGAATGAAATTACGAATAGAAGAATAATGAACAAGAAAACAGATTGTTACGAAGAAAACTGTGATAAAATGAATCTACGATAATAAGGTAACTATTTTCTACGCTTGTTACTATGTCCTGACTAAAATATTGAGCAAAGAAAAGTCGTGCTGTATGTTAACAATCAAAATTTGTTTTTGTTACAGAATCAAAACAGTTACGTTAACCTTCGCGCAACGGTTATAAGTTATATCTCAAAATTTATGCAAAAATAATGAAACCCGGATTATTAAACAATATGTGATGAAATCGAACTCCACACCACCTGAAACATACTATCAAAACGTAAGTTAACAAAAGTTTTAACTGCGTTTGTTTATAAAATAAGTCTTGAATCTTCTGTACGTCAATTATTGTTTCTTTCTTGATTCTAATATCTTCTGTTTTCTATTTTCAGACTGCTGGCAAATCTTGACAACTTCTCAGTACAAACTAATCTTGAATGAAGCAAAAGTTATGGAGGATGGCATGACCTCCCTACATCTACAGCTGCAACTGATTGCGACTTCTTTACAAGGTAATATTATTTATCTTACTGTACTATTGTTTCAATTTAAAAATAACTTAGTTGTTTAAAAATATCTTCATGCTAAATTTTCATATAAATGACTTCGGTCAAAAACTCTATTTACTTCTTCCTATTATTACTGCTACTTCTCTTCTTGTCTTCATCCTATTGTTTTCTCAAATCTGTTTCCATCGCCTGATTACAATTTTCATTTCATTTGAAGACGTGCAGTTTATTTATGAACTTAATTAATTTTCCTGAACTACTGTTATAAATGTTTATATCTCAAATTAAAGTATGTAGATATACTGTATAGCTTTCTAACTTTGTTTTATAACAATTAACATTTGATCTAACTTGTTTCAATAATTATTTATTTTACTTTCCAGATTTTTGGATTTCAACGGCAAGCTCTGGACCAATCTACTATACATCTAAAATGTAACCTGAGTATCATGACTGATGCATAATAAGAACTTGATTAAAGATGTATCTACTTGTTTATAAGAATACTTAACAGAACTGAATACCTTAATAAATCTAATGGTAACAATACAAACATACTTACTTCGCTTCAAAAATAAATTAAATTTAAACTGCTTTCCTTTTCTTTCTGATTCTGTGGTTATACTCTTATACTACATGTGAACATATATGTAAGTCATTCTATTGGTAATCTATAAGCCATAAATGTACCAAAATTATTGTAATAAAATTACTTCCATTTCATTTGTTTCATTATCTGTCAAAAGAAAACTCAAAAGAGAGCGCCCCCCCAGACATGAAATCACTGGCACTCCTATTTTCCTATCTTTGCTATATATAATGTTCCTAATAGGACTTATATTAAACTAAAAGATGAATATTGTAGCTAGAAGCCTTACTTATACAAAGGTTAACATTGTAGCTAGGGTCATGTTTATCAGATCTCATTGTGAAACATTTCCTACATTGATCTAAAGCCTATAAATAAACCCTCGCCCCCTCAAATAATAAATCCTTAGTAACCTCATAACTTATTTTTAGTTACACAACTAATTTTCAACCGAACTTGAACTAAAGTAGATAAATCTCCACAAACTCATTTATTCTGTAGTCAAGAACAATGACCTCTCTATTCTACCTTACTTATTCAATTTCCTACAACATTCCGACTTTATAACTAAACTAAAATTAAATTTATTTAAATAATCATCCCATCTCGATATCATATTAATTACTGATAACAGATAACACCCTGTCACTTGTCAACTTGTCAAATCAACCTACTCAGAAGGCGTTTTGTTCACTCAGCCTTGATTATGTTTTTACTTTAAAAATGAATTACCTATTATTATTTTTCCCAATTATGTAAATAATGCATAAATAATATTAAATGTATCCCTAAATATCTAAATCTTATGTTATATTAATAATATGAACATATTGAGTAAAATTGTCTACGTATCTGATTGAAACTAAAGTAAGTATATTATTACTTGATATTATTATTTTATGTAACGTAAATGATTATCTAGAACTTAAATAAACCACCTATTTAATTATTAATCAATATTAAAATTAGCTTTGTGAACCATAAAAACAATCGCAACGAATTTAATCGTATCTCAAATAATCCAGTATAGAACTACAGATAAAATAACAAAATGCCTGAATGAAATGTCAATTAATTATTGTTTGCAAAATATTGATTGATAAAAAATATCCCGTTGTTCTAATATAAATCTTTTGTTTCAGGTACTATTACTATGTGGAATAAGAAAAATATCGTGTGTTTATAACAAGAAGTTACTCTATTCACTATAATTTGTGTATAAATATGCAACAAAATGTGTTTCATGACGACGTGCACAACACCCATCACGGCTAAATTCTCCTTTCCGCTCTCACGCCAACAATTGTACCCTTGAGGGTCTCATAGTTCAAAGCTCAAGTGTTCAAAGATCCCTTCAATAAAACCGTCACTAACAACTCCACTAAAATTTCATGGCAAATTGACAAAACGAATAACAATTGTCGATCTACAAAACGCAAGAAGATAGCAAGACATGGAACCACACGATGAACAGCACTTGAACAAATCCTCGGTCAACGGCACCAATTGTAATGCTGCCTCATGTCCGCAAATGGTATAATCCCTGGTCACCGGCAGCAATTGTAATTCTTCTACGAAGCTTACTATAACTCTAGAGCTATCCTGAGTCACGGGACCACCAATCGTAATGCTTCTAAAGACTATCTGCTAAATACATCCTGGGAACGCGCACCAACTGTAATGTATGCTAAGCCCTAACTAAAGGTACAGGTCCTTCGTCTGCTTCACCCTCGCCACTAAACTCTACTCCTACAACGAAACCCTAGGAAACCCTTCAACGACTACCTAGCCTTCCAGAACCTATAACTAACCAAACCTAGATATGAAAGGATCTTTATACATTTGAGCTGAACATTTCTTATGACTAATGGCCAAAAAAGTGTTCGGTATAACCGTTGTGAACGTCTAGATGGTAGGAACCTACGTTGAAGTAGCAACTCAAATTCTTTTAGGAGATGTTCAGCCGAGATGTGCTGCTAAATGCCTCTGTACCTATACTGTGCTATACTATTATGTATTTTTGTTAAATAAACTAAATAAATGTGTTTTCTATTATTTATTTAATGCTTGTTTCCCCTATCATACTGCTATCTTGGTTCTTCATACTAATTAAATTTCTAACTTAATTTAATGTTATCTAACCTTAAATTATAAATTTATTCCTTCCTATGTAGTCTAGCCTTCAAAAAATATCTACAGTTCTTATAGCATGATTCAGTATGTGTTCAGGCATTGTAATCTCTTAATATGTAGGTAGACTGCAAAACCCAACGGCGGTCAAAAATACGCGGGTAGAAATGTATTCCCGCGTAGGCTTCATTTTGACACATTACCTTTCGGCTCGGTACGGAACAAGGACGCGTTCGGTGTGCGTCCATCGTTAAAGTTAACAAATTAGCGCTTCCAACGGACTAGATTTTGTGCTTTCCGGTGTGCGACAGACTGTTTTAAGGTGTTTAAGTGCTGGCCAGCCAGAAGAGTTACGGACACAGCTGCTTCGAAGCCGGTTCAGCCCAGGATTGCCAGGTGAGTGGTTTATCTCATATTGAGCGAGTGCAATGCCTGTTCCTAGACTTTAAATTCGTTAGGGATTCCAGGACTAGTATACCACAGAGTTTATCGAAGGGTTCAGTTACGCGAACATAAAATTTGGTCCATCGACCTCGGATTGGATTCCCAAAAGATAGCGAGTTTAGTTAGGGCAGCCATTTTGTAACGGTACATTCTTTGTTCTTAGTACGAAGTTAATTCGTAATTTCTTACATTTCGGTTTTCTGACAAACGGTTTTCGGTTATAATGGCTACTAAGTTAGTGGAAAGTAAATTTAAAATTAAATACGATTGGTTTAAAAACACCTTGCAGATTATTAATAGTAAAAGTTACGCTTCTAGTGTAGTATCGGCTCGGTTACGTAAGTTAGAGGAATATTTTAAGGCGTTGACGGAAGCGTATGAAGAGATTTTAACTTTGGATTTGGAAACGGTTGCTACCTACGATGAGAAGTATAGGGAGGCCACGGAGGTGTACAACCAGCTCGATGCGGTGGCCATCGGTTGTCCCAGCTTGGATGGCACACATTTACCTACGGAAAGTGTTGCATCATCACGCTTGCCACGGATAAACCTGACTTCCTTTGACGGCGATGTATTTTCCTGGACGAGTTTTATAAGTCTGTTTACGTCGTTAGTGTTATCACGTAGGGACATCTCTAAAACGGAAAAATTCCACTACTTATTTTCAAACGTTGAAAAGGAACCCCAGGCTTTGATCCGGCACCTACCTATGGTGGATAGTTCATTAGACACGGCTATGGACATTCTGAGAGGTAGATATGAAAATAAACGGCTGCAAGCGGATTCATACATTTCTCGGATTTTACATTTACCGGTATTAAATAAGAGTTTGGGTCTTAGGATAAAAATCTTAAATCCATTATTGGAATCAACGCGGGCTTTAAAGAATCTCGGTCTCCCAACGGACGAATGGAGTTATATTCTGTTACATATAAGTTTAACAAAATTACCTCTTGACATTAAAACACGGTTTGAACAATCTTACGGCGGTAATAGCTTGCAATTGCCCACTTTTGATCAATTAACTGAGTTCTTGCAAAATGAATGTCGATTAATTGATACGGCTAACTCGGAGCCCATATTGTCCTATGCGGAACAGGTGCGCAAACCTGCGCGCACAGCACATGTAACGGAACGTAATAACAATTACAATAAATCGGATTCGGCTAACCATAATCGTAGGTATATTTCCGGCAAAACCGCTAGCTGTCTTTATTGTCAATTATCGGGTCACACTTTAAATAATTGTTATAAGTTCGGGAATATGTCTAATTATAATCGGAAAGAATATATAAAAAATAACGGATTATGTTTTAAATGCTTCGGAGGGCATTCTGCGGCTTCATGTACCCGGCAGGTACCATGCAATCGGTGCGGAAATATCGGTCATAATAAATTAGTCTGTACTATGTCCATTTCTCGTTCGGCTTCGCCCGCTGCAAATGAACAGCGTTCGCGGCAGGCAATGGTTGCTTCACAACGCGATAACGACTGCACCCGCGGCAGGCGTTCACCGGTTCAAACACGTAAACAATACTCTGCGTGCTCGGATGACTGTATAGACTCTGGTCGGTCACGGAAATTAAGTCATAATAATTATGAGGGCGATAATTTATCTCGCAACGTTCGGGAGCGCGAGAATCACCGCCGAACGGAATTAGGAAATCGGGAACCAACTTATTCGGGGCGATCGCATAGTCCGGATGCGTATCGTAAGTCGCATTCTCAACAATAGCAATTACAGTATTGTAATGTCGGCTCAGTACCACAATTAGCGGATAATGTTATTTTGCCTACGGTATTGATTGACGTAAAATCGGCGAACGGTAATTTCATACAGTGTTTAGGTCTACTGGACCTTGGTAGCCAGACAAGCATAATACGAAGCGATTTCGTGGCTTGTTTAGGGTTGAGGCGACATTACAATAAAACGCCTTTAATAGGTATCGGCGGAGTACGGAATAATGACGGCACTCATATTGTTGAGTTTTACTTTAAATCAGAAAAAACGGAAAAACGTTTATTATCGGTTACGGCGGTTGTATTAAAGAAGCCTACTTCATATTTGGCGCATAGGCTAACATTATCCGGCGGCACGGTTAAACTTACGGGCGGTGCTCATGACATGAGACACGTTGACGTTATTTTCGGATGCGACATATTAGGTCAAATTTTAAATGGTGATAAGGTTGATTTGGGTGGTGGCCTATGTGCAATTAGTACCATTTTTGATTACGCTATATTTGGTCCGTCTCGGTCGGTGTATTCGTATGACTCGGAAGCAAATAATAAAAATGTGGGCCTTACGCTTCTCGAAGCAGTTGAACGGTTTTGGCGGTCGGAGGAACCGCCGTCGGCGGCTGTCAAGAACCCGGCGGATATTGAATGTGAAAACATGTTCACAGCAACAACATCACGTGGTGCAGATGGTAAATATGTTGTTCGTTTACCTCTCACACCAGATCATCCCCGGTTGGGTGATTCTAGCGAAACTGCTTTGCGACGTTTTTTGGCTATAGAACGGCGTATGAAACGGCAACCGGATTATCGCGATAAATATGTAGAATTTATGTCGGAATATTTAAAACTCGGTCATATGGCGGTTTCTAACTTTGATGTTGGGTCGGGAGAAGAACACTATTTTTTGCCTCATCATGGTGTCTTCAAAAAATCGGGAGACACACAGAAAATCCGAATAGTGTATGATGGAAGTGTTCAAACAAGTACAGCTGTGTCACTTAATGATTGTTTATTTTCGGGACCTCGGCTACAAAACGATATTACTCAGATAATTATTAATTTTCGGTTACCACGGTATATTTTTACTACTGACGTAAAAATGATGTTTAGGCAAACATGGATACATCCGGACGATCGAAAATATCAACTTATATACTGGCGATCGTCACCGGACGAACCGTTACTTATTTATGAGCTAACTACAAATACCTACGGTTTAAAATCGAGTCCTTTTGTTGCTATTCGGTGTTTGCATCAATTAGCTAATGACGAGGAAAGTAGTTATCCTCGCGCGGCGGAGCTGTTACGTCATAATAGTTACGTCGATGATCTTAACGGCGGAGCCGACGATCTGGACGACGCGATAGCTTTGAGGGACGAGTTGATATCGCTCATGAATACGGCTGGGTATGAATTACGGAAATGGGCTTCGAATGACCCAAGAATTTTAAACGGGTTGCCATTAGATCATCTCGAGACGCCCCGTTCTTTTGAACCCGATTCGGATGGTTCTGGGTTCATTAAGGTTTTAGGTATCCAATGGGATCCGAAAAATGATTGTTTTACTTATCGGCTAAACCTACCGGAGGACGGTATTATTACTCGGCGAAGTATTTTATCTTTGGTGGCGCGTTTACATGATCCTTTGGGATGGGTCTGCGCCGTGGTGTTTAAAATTAAATTGTTATTACAAAATCTTCTCGGTAGTTTTAACAATTCACGAAAAGTTGAATGGGACGCTCCGGCACCAATAGAAATAGTACAAAGGTGGCGTGAAATATTGTCGGACTTACCTCATCTGTGTCAGGTATCAATACCTAGATGTTTGAAATTAGACAACAATATTGAATATGCGATACACGGTTTTTGTGATGGTTCATCACTCGGTTATTCGGCTGTTGTTTATTTGCGGTCGGTTAGTGCGGATGGTACGGTTCTTGTGCGGTTAATTATGGGGAAAAGCCGTTTAGCACCATTAAAGACAAAACACACCATTCCCAAGATGGAATTAAACGGTGCGGCCTTGTTAACCACTCTTATTAACCATGTCGCTTCCTCGTTCGAACGCGACATTAGGTTAAATGAGATAGTGGCTTGGTGCGATAGCACTATCGTTTTAGCATGGTTAAGGACTCCACCTCATAGATTACAAGTTTATGAAGGAAATCGAGTCTCACAAATAATATCTTCTCGGGCAAATATTGCATGGCGGCATGTACCTAGTGAATTAAATTGTGCTGATGTGGCGTCGCGCGGCACGACGGCGTGCGAGTTGCTGCGGCACCCTCTGTGGTGGGAGCCACGCTGGCTGCAGGGCGCGCCAGCGCGGTGGCCCGGCGAGTGCTCGGACTTCCCGGCAGACATGTTACCCGGATTGCGGGCTGCCACGGTTAATATTGGAATTGTAGATGAGGACTTCGATTTGATTGATCGGTTCAGTTCTTTCGAGAAATTAGTTAATGTAACTGCTTATTTATTACGGTTCTTACGGTATTGTAGATTTACGGATGGACGTAATCCTAATCACATCTCGGTTTCGGAGCGTAGAGACGCTACTACATGTTTAATTCGGTTAGTTCAAACTCGGCATTATGAAGCGGAAATCGCATTAATTAAGGAAAATAAACCTATTAAAAATTCATTACGGCGGTTAAATTTGTTTTTGGATACAAATAATTTACTTCGGGTCGGCGGTCGAATTGATGCGTCCGAGTTACCTTACAATGCGCGGCATCCTATATTACTACCCGGCAAGGATCGGTTTACGGAACTTTTAGTAACACACTATCACAAGGTATATTGCCACGTCGGCGCAAATACCCTTGAATCTATTTTATCCTGGACTTATTGGATAGTTTCGGCTCGGCGGATCACACGTCACGTGACGTTCAAATGTGTACCGTGTTACATGGCGAAGCCTAGACCAGTTCAACCATACATGGCGGACTTACCTTCGGATCGTGTTATAAGCGAGAGAGCGTTTGTCGGTACGGCGACTGATTTTGGGGGCCCGTTTTATATAAAATCGAGCAATCTTCGAAATGCAAAAATTGAGAAATGTTTTCTCTGTATTTTTGTTTGTTTAAGTACTAAAGCGGTACATTTGGAAATTGTCTCTCAATTGTCGGTTGAAGCTTTTGTTGCGACGTTTACGCGTTTCGTATCTCGGCGTGGACTTCCGCATCTATTGCGGTCGGATTGTGGAACGAATTATACGGGCACGAACAAGTATCTAAAGGAGTTATACTCATTTATTCGAAACAATCAATCGGACATTGATCGGGAATGTATTAAGCGCGAAATAAGGTGGCTGTTCAACGCACCTTCGAGCCCCAACCACGGAGGCCTCTTTGAGGCCGCTATTAAATCGGCAAAGACTCATGCTAGGCGTGTACTCGGTGACGCTAGGCTTACGTTCGAGGAACTTACAACGTTTTTCACGAAGGTGGAAGCCGTGATGAATTCGCGTCCGTTGTGCCCTCTAAGTTCGGATCCGACGGATCTCAACGTTTTAACTCCGGGTCATTTTTTAATCGGCAAGCCTTTAGTGGCACTCCCTGAGTACTCATTTACAGACGTCAAGGAATCTCGTTTATCTCGGTTTCAACGAATACAAAAAATGACTCAACATTTCTGGAACCGGTGGAAAAATGAATATCTTCATACACTTCAGCAACGTTATAAATGGACCTCTCATACAGAATCTCCGCAATTAGACGATTTAGTTTTAATTAAGGAGGACAATTTGGCTTCATTGCATTGGAAACGCGGACGGATTATTAAACTTTTACCCGGTAAGGACGGAGTGGTACGCGTTGCAGAAGTTAAAACTCAAAATGGTGTTCTGCTGAGACCCATTTCTAAATTGTGTAGGCTACCTTTAGGAGATTAGGAACCAAGGCGGGCTTGGTTAGGCGGGGGGATGTTCAGGCATTGTAATCTCTTAATATGTAGGTAGACTGCAAAACCCAACGGCGGTCAAAAATACGCGGGTAGAAATGTATTCCCGCGTAGGCTTCATTTTGACACATTACCTTTCGGCTCGGTACGGAACAAGGACGCGTTCGGTGTGCGTCCATCGTTAAAGTTAACAAATTAGCGCTTCCAACGGACTAGATTTTGTGCTTTCCGGTGTGCGACAGACTGTTTTAAGGTGTTTAAGTGCTGGCCAGCCAGAAGAGTTACGGACACAGCTGCTTCGAAGCCGGTTCAGCCCAGGATTGCCAGGTGAGTGGTTTATCTCATATTGAGCGAGTGCAATGCCTGTTCCTAGACTTTAAATTCGTTAGGGATTCCAGGACTAGTATACCACAGAGTTTATCGAAGGGTTCAGTTACGCGAACAGTATGGGATATTCTACTCTTATTAAATATTAGTTATATCATTTCTATATGAAATATAAAACTCATTCAGTCCACAAGTAAGTTATAGATATATTAGATAACTCTATGTAACAATAAAGGTAAATATATGAATCAAAACCAAATCTTATTAGAATTCTGAGATGAAAAATTATTTAATTCTTGAAATTGTATATCTTGTTAAAAAATGTTTGGTAGACAAATGATTATGTACAATATGAAATTACACTTCATAACTATTCTATAAATAGATTGAAGTCACTGACAATACAAGGTTTTATTACAAATTTAATGAATCTTAAGTTTTCATGTTCGACTAAATTAAATAATGTTAGTATGATAATTTAGTATGGAATAAAGATATGGAATTCATACTTTTAGTAAGTTCTAATATGATATTCTAATGTAGATTCTGGGTCTAAACAAGAAGTAATTGGTTGGTGAATAGAATTCTGAGTTTTATTGAAATCCTTCGACCGCATACAAAATATTATCATTTGACTGTGCTATACTAGCAATGCTATCATCTCATTCTCCCAAAAATATTTAGTTTTGTCAAAATAATGGCAGCTACCAAACATGTCTAGTGACATGGGCAATCGTGTAAAAAACATGGTTACTTCATGTGTATATATTGAGGGAAAATCGTTCCTCAGGAAAAATAAAACAATTTTCTGTTAAATCTGATTGGCGTGTTATTTTAAATATCACCAAACCCATGTTCTCTGGATGCTGTATGATTGCCAGATATAATCTTTTATTGGCCTATAAGGCTCTTTTAGAGCAAAAAATCTCTCTCGGATCCATTCAGAATCTATGAATCTTTACTATCTATATTTGTTATTAAACAACACGAATTTTCTTCACTCGTGAACTAAATGAATTCTCACTTCATTCATTACAAACAATAGATTTGTATAACTTGGGTTTTCGTTTGACTATACTCAAAAAAAAAATGGCATTCATCCTTGAAACATAATAACTCATTGTTGTCAATTTGAAGTCTCTTTCAACTCGCGAACTTGACTCATTGTGATAAGGGAATTTACTCTCAACCCTTGTGATATTAATTAATTAAGTTCTGAGATCTGTGATGTAAATACGGGAACGAATAACTTTCATTATTGTCATCCATAAGTCCCCGGCTTCTTTTAGCAATTTACACTTCAGATACTCCAAATCCAGCCTTAGGAATGCTTTGTTTTCTCACTCTAGACATACTACGCAACAATCAACAATAGAATCCCCTCATCAACACTGGAGCATATTATCTACAATCCACTTCTGTTTATTGTAGGGATAAGACGAAATTCATTTCAACTTTCATGTGATTTGACTAGTGAGTGACAGTAGCGACTCCTCTCACTTTTAGCGTTGCCATCTCAAAACAACAGGTGTAGGTAATATAAGAGCATTACTTTACCAAATCTTAAATCATAATCGATAAAAAAAATTAACTAAATGTTTCTACAAATCTCGATGTAAAATTAACGGTTCTAAATATTTGTTTAGTCTAAATAACAGCTAGGTTGCTCTATTCTTATTCTTTATAACCTGTTACTAGACTTTGTTTTCACTACTGACATCCCGAGTCATAGACACTAGTAATACAAGAAATCAGCTGTTTGTATTTATTATACCAGACGAGATTAAAATAAGTTGAATATATGTTATATTAGTTAATGATGAATGGCCGATTGCTCGGAAGATAAAAAACCCCATCCTAATGTTCCTATTAAAGTGTACCTATCGCTATACCCTGTTCCCTAGCTAGTACAAAAACACTAGAGGTCTAGACCTCATATTTACATTTAAACGTGTATGGAACCTAGGTAAGCTAAACTATAAATTCGGGAGATTAACCCGAGGTTGGACTAAAATCAGTGTAAGTGGGTCCCCCCTACGCGGCTAATGAGACGCCGGAAGCGTAGAGTAACCCGCCCTAATATGTGTAGATAATGCAAATATATAAATATATATGTATATGAGACCAAACCTGGAGGTCCATCTGATTTCAACAAGTGCGGATATCCCGCATGCCCAACGCGTGGACCTTGCATTCACCAGACAAAGCACTCTAGATCTGTAGGCTTATCACTGCGCTTGTAAATGGCAAGTGTCCGGGTTGCCTAGCCCAGATAAAATTAAAGAGTCTGAAAGATATTCGTTTAACAGCCGCAAGGTTAAATATCTTTCATCTGGCAACCATGTACCAAAACACTATTTCTGGCATGTAATTAAGCTTGATAGCCATAAAACAACAAAATCCCACAACATTTCAATAAATAATTATAGATCAGAAAAATAATGTAATCCCAACAGAAATTCCCCTTAGAACTAAATTTAATACCTTATTGCCAAACAACAGTGTTACCCAGTCGAAGTCGCAAGAAAGAATGAATGCCATCCTTCAATTCCCCTCCGTATTTATACTTAACTGTGGACAAAGTGGACAAAATGGACAAAATGGACAAAATGGACAAAATGGACAAAATGGACAAAATGGACAAAATGGACAAAATGGCCAAAATGGACAAAATGGACAAAATGGACAAAGTGGACAAAGTGGACAAAGTGGACAAAATGGACAAAATGGACAAAATGGACAAAATGGACAAAATGGACAAAATGGACAAAGTGGACAAAATGGACAAAATGGACAAACTGGACAAAGTGGACATTCTCACAATTTTGATCCTTACACAGTATAAATAAAGCTCAATTCTTCCGTTGGTAATTTTTGTGAATTGTAATTTTGTTATTTTAAAAACGTAGAATGCTTAGTTATTGGAATATTTTTACTTGCTTTCGTAAACATTCATACTGCTAATTCTATTAGACATTTGTATTGTATTATAAGTATTAAATGATGATTTTAGTATTAGGTGGCGAATAATGATGCTAGTGTCGGGAACTTGATGATGACAATGATGATGTGAGTCTTACGATGGTGATATATGATTATAATATGATGGCGAATTATGATGCCAATGTGTTGGGAACCTGATGATGACAATGATGATGTGAGTTTTACGATGGCGAGCACATGACGAGAACATGTGAATCGCTACACAAAGAGTAACTTAAATAAATTGTTGATGTCGAGATTAGCCCGTGTGCTCGTGATACGACGATTTGACGACGCGCTTGGCTCGGTTGGTAGACACCTGCCTACTGAGTCGGCGGTCCCGGGTTCGAATCCCGGCCGGGGCAAATATTTGTGCAAATATTTGTTCTTGGGTCATGGATGTTATCTATGTATGTATTTATATATTATGTATATCGTCGTCTAGTACCCATAGTACAAGCTTTGCTTAGTTTGGGACTAGGTCGATTTGTGTAAGATTGTCCCTTAATATTTATTTATTATTATTTATTTATACATTAGCAAAAAAATATTTTGTTTAATTACGTTAATTTGTTTTTCTAGGACGTATATGGTAAATATTACATGTAAAAACATGTTAACAATCATAATTTAATTTATTTCACGAAGCGCAATAGAATGCGTTAGGAGATTTACGTTGGTTACGCCGACGTAAACATATATTTTGAGCTACTGTTTGTATAAGAAGTGCCCAACATGCATATATTTTTAGAAATTAGATTAAATAAGATTTCTAAAATAGTAATAATATTTTGAAAATGTTAACATAATTTAACTAATTTACCTCACTGAATAAAAACACGTGTTGTGATTTTAACCTTTTAGGCCATACTCCCATATTTTTATATAGAACTATACAAAAATAAAGTAAAAAATGAATTGCTGATATCTATTTTACACGGAAACGATACCAGACAACTCCTGGTAGACCTAACTGACCAGCAATAAAGAAAGAAAAGAGGTACACTTCGTCCTACTCACTCCGCTCTCCCACCTCACAGAGGACGAATTTGACTTCCCTCCACATCTGAAAATAATCACCGCGGAACACTCTATCCGTGGTCGAAATTTCATGCTTGTAACCCGATGCGCACAATTATGTATGAAAACAGCGGACTAACAACTCTACTATATCAAGCTTTAATTAATATCAAATACTTTAAGTCTGCTATCTCTTTGAGCCGTGAAAAAATGAAACTTTTAAGTCAATGCAATCAAAAGATACAAGCGTTTATACTGCATTAGGTTGACGCTGGCAAGGGAATCCAAATCTATATGGTATAACTACTTCCCGTTGACTTAGAATTATGAATTGGCAAGAAGCAACATCATAGCACTAGTAAATGTAAAGCTCCGAAAGTTATAAGTTTGTAGTTACAGGTGGTTACAGTACAATAATAGTATCTTTTTGTGATTACAAACTTATCTGCAATTGGTAAACTAACCCCGACCTATGTGGATGTAAGGGGACAACCGTTTTCCAACAGTAAAGTTACCGTTGTTCCTAAGCATAATGTATATTTTAGTTAAAGCAATATTAATATTCAGTGTTTTCATAGTCTGTACGGAACTTAGTCCGTTTGACCGGTTTTTATTGTTTCACATAAGGCATAGTATTTTATAATATAATTATCACTAAAAATTGTAAATGCATATTGAGTTTTCAGTGCAATTACATTTAAAGAAACATAGAACCCTATTTATGTTCCACGCTGTATTAACCCGGTCATAGATTCATAAATATCTCCCACTAGAGCTATTTTTAACGACATTGTACACAAAATGCCCTCGTATGTGGGCCGAGTCGCGTCTACAAACAAAATGTCACTCTAGTGTTGCGATGTTTTTTCACCTGTTTATACACCACACATAGAATCAGTTCCTTCATACCTTTACAGACGTACCTACAGTACGTACTTAACGATAAATTACTAATTTAGCAACATCGGAGATATATCCTTATCACTTTTTGAATACAAAAGTCCCTATATAAGTGCGATATATTACATCATTAATATTATAACCTAAATATGTTCTAAATAAGCTACATGACGAAGGATATATACCAATTGCGCGATACTTAGGCTGTATTTCAAAAATAAGTAATATTTAAGATTCTTAAGGTACTTCATAATCAAGTGAGATCTAAGCTTTTATAAAGCTCTTTTCTTTAGTAATTGAATTAATAAATCTGAATAAAAAGTCAAAAACACAGCGATAAACGAATTTTATTACAACAAAAAATGTGGGTGAGAGTGTCCTACGTCACGCGCACTAACCGAGATGGCAACTTTCACATATGAAGCAAATCGGACATGTGTAGCTTGCACTGTAACCTGCCGCCCGGCGAGTCGCTCTCGATATCACGTGTCGAATTGCGTAAGGCCTTTTACACCGATGACAAAGAGTAACAATAACAGAGTAGGTATTCAAATTTCAAAATACACAAACAATAATACTTGACAACAAGGTTGGTGGTGGTAGCGCAGCCTACTGAGCCGGGTCCAGCACCTGGACTCGAATCCCGGCAAGCGCAAATATTTGTGAGATGAAATCGAATATTTATTCCTAGGTCATGGATGTTTTTAAGTATCTATTTATCTATATAAGTATGTATAACGTCGTCTAGTACCGATAACACAAGTTTACTAGAGCTAATACTCTCGGACTAGATCGATTTGTTTCAGGTTATCTGATATTTATTTACTTACTTTATTTTTTAGACGGAAATAAAAATGAGATATACTTAGGATCACACTTTGTGCTCATGGCAGCAAAGAACATTTTTTCTATAAAAGTGTATTCAAAATTTAGATAAAATGAAAGTTTTATTACAATTCTCCTACTTATTTATTTATTTATTAGGAACTTTACAATTTCCTTAAATCTAAATACATTGTTTTACTTAGTAATAAAATATATATATATATATATATATATATATATATATATATATAATCAATGAAACTATTTAAACGGATTATACCACATGTATTACTACAGTTCGTTTGAGTATCCAACGTTTTGGGTTTCGGAAGCTTTAAAGCTTCCGTGCTCACGGAGCGAAGTAGCAAATTTCAAGAAAATTTAACACGTGTTCTAAATTGTTATTATTACTCGTGTTATATTATATCCGTGCCTGGCGTGAAGAACTTGATAACTCGACTTATACGTTTTTTTTTTTATTGGCGTAATGGCTTTCTACGGCCAAGGTTTTGTAGGAAAAAAATTGACAACTCGATATCTATGATACTTTTGAAGATATGGCCTGTGACATCATATTGATATCTCGATATTTAGCGGATTTTATTTAACAAAACGAGATATCAGCGCGATGAGGCACAAAAAATATTGCATATCAACTTATCAACAAATTCTCAAAAAAAAAAAAGCGTTCGTAACTTGACAAATCAAGATATTAGAATGAAGACAAGCACACTTTAACGATAATAAATGAATATATCGTTTTATCTCATTATACACAACTACCGTAAATTCATATGTCGATTTATCATTTTCAGGTTGATGGACACAGCAAATAATAAGTTGACATAATTAATTATTCATAATTTATCGAAATGTATATTTCGATTTGTCAAGTTATTCTCACATCTGAGGTGTACTCTGGTACAAAGGAAAACATTGATAACTGTACATTTGTGAACATAATATAAACCTAAGTACAATGTGTTAAGGTCCATGGGGTATAGTTAACAGTGTCTTCGTATGTATCATTCACATTACCGGTACCTTGTCAACCATCGACCAGTTTTATTTATTGGATCAGAAAAACAAAGATGTTGCCAGTTAAAAATAAGATGAATTCATCTAGTTTTTCTGTAGAATAAGTGCTTTTGCATTACTGAATTAAAGACGATTCATTTACTACAATTTATTCAATGTTTTTATAACTTTTAATTTTATTTTCTTCGGGTTTCGTGACTAAAATAAAACAATTCAAACGGATTGTATCATATTTATTCATTGTTTGTGCCTTTCTGACGTATTTGGCACCGAAAATTTGTGTTTTTCTCATCAAAAATAGTTGCCGAAACGTCAGGAGACTCAAACAACGAACACACGCGATATAATCCATTCAAATCGCCTTATATAAACAAAACAGTTGTATAGAAACGATAGAATTGTTTAATTGATACCCTATATTCTATGGTGAATATGTTGATAAGTCTAATATCTCACAAAATACAATGATTCTACCAAAATAAATAAGATAATTGAAAAGTTTGCATAAAATTACCCTTAAATCAATTTAGACATTTCAATTATACAGAATAACTGATTTTTAGGGATTAAATTAAAAAACATTTTCACCAATTTGGGCACTAATGTATGGGGAATAACTTGATAAGTCGATGGTGAACTTGATAAGTCGATGGTGAATATGTTGATAAGTCTAATATCTCACAAAATACAATGTTTCCACCAAAATAAGTAAAATAATTGAAAAGTTTGCATAAAATTACCTATAAATCAATTTAGACGTTTCAGTTACTATGAAAAACTGATTTTTAGGAATTAAATTAAAAAACATTTTCACCAATTTGGGCACTAATGTATGGGGAATAACTTGATAAGTCGTTGGTACCTATGTTGATAAGTCTTATATCACAGAAAATAAGAGGATTTTACTAGAATACGTAAGGTAAATGAAAAGATCGCGGAAAATTATCCATAAATCAAGCTTTAAACACGAGTTAAAAATGAAAATGGATTTTGGAGAAAATGTCAAACTTTAAAATCGACGCCCTGAACAATTGCCATTTTGGACTTATCAAGTTCTTCACGCCATGCACGGATATGTCGCAAATATACAGGGTGTAACCGACGGTGTACCGAAAACTGAAACCATGGCTTCAGACCATTATTCTGGCCTGGAAAATCGTGGAGATTTCTTTGAGAAAATTCACAAATTTTCCTCGCGAGTTTTCATTTTTTCTTTATTTTTCCGTTAATCGAACTCTATCGGTAACAATTTTTCATGAAAAATCGCATGAAAATTGCATTTTCCGCAAAACACGCAATGTATCACAAACAGTATTATGTAAGCTTTACGGTACAACACAGAGAGTGGAGTGGGCAGATAATGGTACTGGCCGGTCATTGATCCGCCAGGCCAGTCAGTGCGCTCGCGCAGCCCGGACGGCGCGGTCGGTTGCGGTCGGACGCATGAATAATGTTTACCTACCCGCACATTTTATTTGCTTTACTTGCTTGAGTGAAAATCTTGTTAGACTGTTTTAATTTATCGGTCAGTTGTTATTGGTGTTAGGTAGTACACTAGTTGTGATCTGTGGTTGCGTTGTTTTTGTGGTTGCATTCATTCATGTCATTCGATGCGCATTGGCGTAACGGTATGTTTTGCGCTGACGCGTGAGTGGAATGGGGAGCGCCCGGACCGGTCGATGCTTGCCGCGTGCCTCCCTCCCCGCGCGTCTGCACCCGAGAGAATTGGACGCAATACATTGCGCGTCGAGTTTTATAATTTACTAGCTGTGCCCCGCGGTGTTACCCGCTCATCCCACGGGAACACTAAATGTATTCGGGATGAAAAGTATCCTATGTCCTTTCCCGGGTCTCAAACTATCTCCATACCAAATTTCATCTAAGTCGGTTCAGCGGTTTAAGCGTGAAGAGGTAACAGACAGACAGACAGACAGACAGATAGACAGACAGACAGACAGACAGACAGACAGACAGACAGACAGACAGACAGACAGACAGACACACTTTCGCATTTATAATATTAGTATGGATTTTGGAAAATCTTATCCTTGAGTTTTCCGAGAAAATGAACACTCGTTTTCAGTTCGTGATTATGGTCTAAAACTACAGTTTTCGTTTTCGGTACGCTGTCGGTTACACCCTGTATTATTGTAGTGCATGATTAAATAAATACAGAATTCAACATAAAACAAATCGCGAAGAAATTTGATACAGGACATGGATTATTTCTTGTCGTCTCTTGTCGTTTGGTAAAAAGCAAGGTGTGGCAGTATTAGGTAAATAAGAGTGAAAGTTCAAAACTCCTAATTTGTAGTTACATTACATAAAAAAACTAAGTTATCTTTTTGCAACTACACTTACCTATAAAAGGAACCTTTCGTGCACGAGCGAGTCCAGCTCGCACTTGGCCAGCTTTTATCACAGCACTTGTTTTCTATCAATAGTACCACTCTATTACATTACAACTCTTACTCTTTGCCGACACCGGTCAAATTTGTGACGCGTAAAAACCAAATTGCGAATCTGGAGGCGCAGATACGTGGCGAATAAGTGGAGGACTTTACGAGTGAATCCGAGAAATGCGTTCGTGATGGCATTCGATTCGTACTTGTTGTAATGAGGAAAACACGATTCTTAACCTTTGCAGGGTTAGGTTGCTTCTCAGTTACCATCAGTTAGTAATTTTGAATTCAATTTTTATGTATATATAAAATATGAATAAACATACCTACCTTTACTTTTACTAAGCTTTTGATAATTTTTATTACATCGAGAAAATCAACTACATCATTCGAAATAAAACCTTAGTTTTATTTAAATGTGTGATTTTCACGAAAAGAGCAATCCATTTAGTATATTTGTTTCAGACGCAATGATCAAATTCTATTTCTTTTTTATAGGATTTGCATCAAATAAAAAAAAAACAAACAAGCGTAAAGTAAGAGCCTCGTAGCGAATACGTATAAGAGAAACAAAATAATTTATATCCAGAAAAAATAAGGGTACACTTCTGAAATGAATTATCCTGGAGCTGATGATCGGTTGCCAGCGAAATTAAGAGCATAGTAATTTTAAAGGAGCTCATAGGATTTTTTTATAGAATGATATTGTATAGTCAGACATGTAAAAGTGCCCTTGAGCCCTACTTGCAGAATATTGCATATTGAATTGTGATAATGATAAGCTGGTAGTGGAAGCTACAAATTCTCAATAAAGTATAAAAGCAAACAATAAAATAATAAAAATAAAAACCTTCAAAAATATTAAAAAGAAAACAAAACAGCCAAACTTGATCAAAGTTTTAAATAATTAGTTTTGAAAACATACAATGTCTTATTTTAGTATGAATTACCGGTGATTTGAAATCGGTGCTAAACACCAACAGGCACAGACTTCAAGAGATGATTATACTAATCTAAGAAATTGTATGTATACCTAATACTAATTATTTTATACTTAGCCAATTTTTATGCGCCAACAAAATACCTACATAACATAAATTCGAAAATGTATTTGTTTGGGTGTGTACCCAAACAAATACATTTTTGAATTTATTACAACATGGGTCTGACTGACGTAAAACACGTGTCCTAGCTGTGTCCACCCACCAAGGCTAATTAACTATAAACCGACCACCTATTTGCGGTTTAGGTTAAATTGCTGGGCAGGCTATCCGAAACGTGGCTTTTGTCTTTGATCCAGCGCGAGGTTGAAATTAACAGAAAAAATACGTAGGTAATTAGGTATATGGGTTATTGTCAGTTCAAAAAACAAAATTTGTCCCTTCGGTGGTCAAAAGTTAAGAGCTTGTATGAATCTAGGTTATGTTGCTATTACATCGGATTATAGAAGAGGGAACGTTCTTTATTCTCACAGGTATTTAATCAGAAAATTAGGCCTTGGAATCCTTAATTTCGCAAATGTCCACCGGAAAGACGCGCACCTAAATCTGACAAAGACTCATATAGAGGTCCCTGCGAGCTTTATACGACAAAAGTAATTCCTAGACAAACGAAGTTATTCAATGCTTTTAACCAACTTTTCGTACGGAGCTGGCAAGCCTTTTTCACGGCTAAGGCATGTATAGTGATTTTCTCAAACATATGCAATGAAATAAAAAAATACACCACTAAAAAAAATATAATTCAGCTGTTTAGCCAGAACATGACACAGACGCCATGTTAAAAAAAAATACCCCCGGCCTAAGCATTCAATTTTATATGAAATTCCTTTATAGTTCTCTCGAGTTGTTCCGCCCAAAACATGATACTATTCTAAGCCTATTATAACACACGTTATGGCGACATTTTATTGCATGTTTGAGAAAAGGCATCTTACCTACAGGTATGCAAGTTGCAGAAAAATTCCAAAAAATTTAGGAATTTTACCAAAATTTCTGCCAACTATCATTAAAATTTAAAGGAAGATATCGATTTGGAATGTAGGTATTTTTGTTTTATATAATTTGTTTTATTTATCAACATTGCACATTCAACATATGAATAAAAAGTTTGTCATAGTACTAATTGTTCGTTTTCTTACTACTAAGTATTTAGGTACACCTCAGTTAAGCACATAAGCATAATATATAGGTTTAAATAACATGAGTAGGTATTAAATTAATGAACTTAAGTAGTTTAGACGTATATTAAACGTGTGAAACTATATAAGCCGTGAGTAATATTTCACGCCTTAATTAAATCTCGGTTTTCCTATTACTCAACGAATATTGAAAGCCGTCACTCTGGGTGGTTAATTGGTTTCTTGGTAATAAATATCAGTAATCAACTACAGCTTTGTGGCCAAATCAGAAGTACGAAATAGGCAATATTTACTCAACTGTTAATTTATTGTACAAGTGATTAAATCAAATGCTTTCTGGTGAGTATGTACGACTGTGGGTTTTTAGGTGAGTATTATGTTTAAGTATGTTTTCTACAGTATAGAGTATTACTTATTTAAACTTATATGGGTGAATTGCAGAAAATATGCACCCTTTATGCTTATGAGTGTCCCATGAAAACAGAATTAATTTAAACATATATGATGAGAATAGAACACAATGTAACTATGTTACTTTGATAATAAGAATTCTTTCAATTCAGATAAGATATTTTTATTTCAATTTCTTTTTTTATTTTATTTTTTAAGTATTTTTTTCCTAAGAGGTACGCAGTTACTTCATATATTATTCTCATGTCCCAATTCTGAGTGTATTTTTATCTCGGAAATTTGTTACGATTGATATTATTTATTTTAAAGTTTAACTGTAAATTATCCAGTCCTTATTAGATCATCTTTAAATTCTGTATAAATATATTTACGTTTATTATAAATAGTTGTGAAATTTTTATAATGATAAACTTGTCCCAACTTACTGGAGTTTCGTTACTCAGGCTTAGTTACGGAGCATTTAATCCCAAAGAAATGTCTCAGCTCTTAGTAGAATTATTTTTTCTTATACCGGCAGCACTTTGACATGTTCCAAAATGATAAACACGGCGACAGCCACTTTATTTTCAACAAAGTTGTGCGTCGATCGATAGTCTTGAGTAAATGAGCTAAAAAATCTCAGGTTGAGTAACGGCGCTTTTCTCATATAAAATCTTTATTTTCGTACTCCAGTTTATTCATTGCCGATTGGTTTTACTCTGAATCTTACAAATTTACATAGTTCCAGATGAACGTTTGAAGAAAAATATTGTTTTAGGTTGCGATTTCTCATATATCTTGTCTCAGTTTCGTTATGTTTCGTTATGTAACGAAACTGATAAAATGTAAGGGTTAGTTCATACTATAAAACCTTTATTATAGGTCGAAAAACCTATCTGAATATGGACTGTAATATTTTTTGTCTCTGTTTCAATTCCCTAATTGATTTATTTTAGCATTTTCAGCATATTTTTAGAAATAAATTGACTATGTAAAAATATTTTTTACCAAGTATTTCAGTACAAAAATAAAAACACTTTTTTACAGTAGACATGTAAATGCTGAAAGGCAAAGGAAATAAAGATAACGTTTAAAGCAAAATCCTACAAAATATGAAGTGTTAAGAGTGAAACATTTAGACAGAGTAAAGAAATCAAGAAAACGTGGAGTAAAAAGTCAAAATAAGGAACAAAAAGAAATAACTAGCGATAATTGGAGACGATATTCCGCACGTTATTATACCAAAAAGAAAATAAATCTAATAGGCAGCAGAGTCCGGATCCAGAAATAATACTTAAGAAAGAATTAAGACTGGCTACTGTAGACATTAATTAATTATTTAGATCATATTTGTTTTTATTATTCACACCTGTGATTATGTAAACCAAAAATCATTAATCAATATTGCTAATTGAAATTAAAACGTTTTATTAAATAATTCTGCGAACGAAACCATAAAACATCACTAGTTTTATTTCATGAGTCCGACGCTTTATGTTATCAGTTTCGTTACAGCCATTATCAGTTTCGTTACTCTCAGTTTAGTTACGAAATTCCAAAGGTACATATTTTCTGCAATTCACCCATATATGACGGATTTAATGTAATTTTATTTAGTTACTATTATCCACCATGCGTCGATACGTTGGATAATAAAAGATAGGCTAGCCAAGTCATACATAAACATAAGTTTAAATATGTGTAAAATTGGCGAGAGTCGGTATAAAGTGTTAACTGTTTCTGTTTTAATAACATAGAACGAACTAGTACACATTTAACGTTAACTATGTGATTCGTGACTAGTAACTTATGAGCTTACTTGCTATGTGTGCCATACAAAAAATAAATTGGAAGCTAAACCCCATTTTAATGTAAATAAGAGCTGGGTGTAATTTTCCAATAACCGAATGGGTCGATAAGGTTCGCGATAGCGCGTTGGCATTGACATAGTTGTTGTCGCACCGTCATAGCGTCAATGGCCTGCGCGCACGCGTGTGCGCACCCTCACTTACTGGCACCGATAGCAAACACGTTGTCATCAAAAAATAGAAGGTTTTATGCCGACTGTACTTTTTTTAACAAACGTAATTTTCTGCTTCTCGGGTACGTAAGGACTTGCATTTTTTTGCTTTTAGCTACGGAAATTCTTTGCATCGTTTTATTACAGAGGTCCTATGACTGCCCAGTATTTCCATAACTTTATGTTATTCACCGAGCGAGCGGGGCGTCTGTTTCTTTTTCGCCATAATCTCTTTCGTATGTTCGGATACCCAGCTGTTCAACCGATTTTCATGAAATTTTGTGAGTAGGTTCCATACGTGTAAATAATTTTTCGTACAAATAGTGGTTATAATACCGAACGGCATCATTTTTCCTGTCAACTAAATAACTTTAACGTGAAATTAGAGCGGCGATATAATTGTATCGACTTATATGTATATACCTTTTTACATTTTATATACGAGCGCACTCGCGTTTTTCTGTCTGTTCGCCGATTTTGGCGTGATTTTCACCATGTAGCCTAATCACACAAGCATTACCTAATGTTTCTGTTTAGTCCCATGGTTGACTGGTAAAGAATGCCTTAAGGCATTAAGTTCGCCATTTGTACTTTTACTTGTGTATTTTGTGCAATAAAGTTTAAATATTTAAAGACGTACCTTTAAATATTTAAACTTTATTGCACAAAATACATACATTATTATACCGATCATTATTGTTTGTATCATTGTATGTTGTAATTCGTCATAGGGCGGGAGCGATACTGAATAAAAACTGAAATTGAATTTGCTTTCCCAAGCGTTTCCACTTGTAAGTGCGAAATATTAACTCTATATCTGGCTTTCTTATCTGACTGCACAAGACGTGCTTTATTACCATTCAGCTGAACTACTTACTAAGCGGGATGTTCCTTAACGATAAGTACTAAATTGCTTAAGGTTTTGGAGGACATCCAAAAACAGATGATTAAGTGTGCCATTCCAAAAAAAAGGAGTAAGTACTTAATCTGACTTTTTATAGATTTGTAACTTTGAGTAAATGTTACTCAGAACCACATGCAGTGTTGCAATAATCTTTGAAATAATATATCATTTTAAAACACGATCTTTCTTATGACTTTCTTTTACAATTTAGAGAATAAATCAATTGAGACCTCATTTATTTCTTAGGAAAACATAGATAAACTTCATCTATACCATACGAAACTTCTGTCAAATCTGTAGAGCCTGAATGATTTTGAATGAGTAAAAAGATTATCATTTAAAAAAGTAAAACGTGTACTTTTAATAGATTACCTGAAGTACCTACTTATCCAGTCTTAAAATAGATCGTTACTACACATGTAAACATGTTATCAGGTGTCGTGAACGAGGAACATCATTAGTATTCTCACGGGGTGGACCCGTAGGCCCCGCAAATGGCACGATCGCCCGCATCATGGAACAATGAGCTGCGCCCGCGCTGCCTCTATTGCGTGCTAGATACATGCTAATTCGATGATAGATGAACCTACCAGTACCTCTAGTGCAACTGCGAAACGCGACATATATTGTCTGTCTGTTTCTTTTCAATACAGTGAGATAATGATGAGAGATGCTATCTCTCGCGACAAGGGAAATCGCGGTTGGTTACGGTAGCCTTGCAGCCTGCAGGCACGGTGCACTGGATAATTATATATATATATATGTATAATTTTAAAATCTGACCAATGAAAGATATTGTTATTTGTTAAGAACCATTAAAGTTTTGTACCTAAATTCATAAAATCTAGTTTTAAGTATCTGACATTTGTTTTGTTTTTTTTTACTTGAATGTTTAACTATTTAATTCTAATTTTATTTAATTCACTTGACCTGTTTACCATGACTAATATTTTATTTTTAATACTTAATTATTTACCTAATTTAAAACTGTTATGTTATTTCTAATATAGTTTAGTTTCTAAGATAATTGCAATGCCCTGACAGGGCGTCATGTATTGACTGCCATAAATGTAAACACCCAACTGTACCTACTCATGACTGCAATAAATGAATATGAATATGGATATGAATATGATTAGTTGATTACGCCGCGGGGCTACAAGTACCGCCTCAGAAGTAGCTTAAGAATGATCGCGTATTAACTACAGGTGGCAGCACTGTAAATTTAAATTTCAAGTAATGTTAAGTACCACTAGTGGGCAGCACCTTCGTCGTGCAGGAACTATAGGTAGCAGCATCAGCACTATCAATGTCAATGCCACGGTCAAGGATTCTGATTGGCGGCACTAGTTGGCAGCACCTTCGTTGTGGTTCGATGTTCATCACTCTTGTGGTGCGGAGACATTCCCGTTAATGAGTTAGTACACCCACACAAAGCCCGACTCACTGGTAGTGAGGGATAACCAGCCCTAATATTTACACTTCGAGTCATGTCTAAAAACAAGTTGAACAGAAATGTTCAACTACGTTTGGGGTTGACCATACCTACTGGCGTTCTCCAGTGCTGATCAGAGAATATTATGTAGTTTGAGGCTTTAGTTCAGACACGGAGTTCAGTAATAAAGAAATTATGAATGAATTACTACCGATATTTTCCGTCATCCCTGATCGACGCGGAACATGCGTTATGTTCACTTCCAATTTTGAAATGCCGTAATGGTTGCAAAATTAACGCCTCTCTCGGTTCTTGTGCGGCTGCGGGGACGACGAGGGGCTTTCACTACGAATCAAAATAGTAAGCTTATTATCCATAATTTTATTTCCATATAGATACAAAGATCAAAACACACAAAACGTGTACTTGCGCGGAACTGAATAACCCTAGGATTATTTGGCCAATATTTCAAAGCATTTGACCAATTTAGCAGTCATAATTATTAATAAATATTCCACGGTATCTCGCGTGAAAAATACGGACATGATTATGATTATGATACATATAGATTTACCACCACAGTGGGAAATAAACGGGAAGTATGACTAATCATTTTGTAGTAATAATTATAATAACGTCATTTAATAGTGAGGGAAGAGAGCGAAGCGTTTTCGTTTCAGCTTGGCTTAAATTATTTCGTATGTCCGGATGTCCAAGACGATTTCCACCTGTTCTCGACTAGAGGTTGCATTTCTCATCCGGTAATCTTTAAGTTTTGTAAGTGGGCTCGATAAGTAATATGTCGTTTTTTTTTGACCAATTCAGTTTATCGAAATATTTCAAAATGGCGAAGACATGGGGGTTGAAAATAAATAAATGCTTAAATCTACAGCTTTCAGAGCTTCATTTAATAATGGTTTAGCAACACAGATAAAGTATAATAGAAGGGTTACTTTATCGGCCCCATATAAAAGGACAGCTATCCGAACGAGGAAAATTAAATTCCTTATACCTATATGAAATTTATTATAGGAAAGAAGACGGATACCGAGATAATCCCCAATCCAAACCTAATGGAAAGACAACGCTTCGGTAGTTTATGTCGGGTTACCAATGCCACTAAAATTGTTCTATGTAATATAATATGAAAGGATAATATTATATTATTATTATACACATGTATGGAAATCGTTTAATTTAAACGGATTTAAGGAAAACTAGAATGATTTCCTTTATTAACAGATTCTATAATTTAATGTAATTTTACTCATTTCCGAAAACTTATTACGAAAATGTATTGTCCTTATATTATTAAAATGAGGCTTGCCTATTATTGCGTAGTAACCCGGAAGTGCTACGCCTGCTACGAGTCGTAGCACAAGCTTCCAATGCAGGGGTGTTATTATTTAATTGGTATATTCCCGACTTTTTTATTTTTAAAGCTTTTCAATTGATCAGAGTTTTTGAATTGTAATTACAGAGAAACTAAAAAAAATAAAAAATACCCTCTCATTAATAACATTTTTATATCCGTTTAAATAAAATTTATTTCATTATAAACAATGATATAAAATCATTAAACTAGGAACTGTGTACAACTATATAATATTAAATAAAAAAGATCGGGACCCCGTGGTATTTTTATATTGAACATAGATCGGATAAATACTTAATAGGAACTACTACAATTTATAAGGATATTACTCAATAATGTCAAGTTAAACTTTCAATACGACACTAAGAAAATATTCAAGTACTATAACTTTAATAAAATACTTAGTACATATTTACACATACGTTTATCCGCCACCAAGTTTTCATGATGTCACCAAAAACTTTCACTTCACTTCAAACACTAACAATGTCACTAAGTCATTACAGGTATTTAGTTCTACTTCCCGTCAGTTATTTCGTCATTCCGTAAAGTTTTCCCGCGAGCGAGCGGCGCGCGCGACTCGAGTCATCCGTCGGCGATCGCGGACTGACGAGACTGTCTAGTGTCGGATCTCGAGTGTGTCAACGCGGCTTGAGAGTAGCTGTCGTACATATTTACAAAACGTGCGAAATGCGGTACCGGTGAAACACAGCGTTAACGAACTCATAGCTGTGAGACAACCTTTTAAGCGTATCCGTATCGAGATAGTAGTGGTCCTTAATCTCACCCCAACCTTCATATTCTTTAGTCTACTTGGGGCGATTTCCAAAAAGTGTATGAACCTTTTAAAATAAAATGAAAACGAAAATTTTACAATTGAAATACATTTTGCTAGAGACATGGTAAACAATGAACTTCTTCCAGAAATTTTTTTTAGGCTCGGCTCAGAATCGCTTATACATTCAAACCCCATACCAAAATATGTCCCAATATTTCCATTCCAGATCATCACCTAAGTATTTAAACTTTTTTCTTGTAAGAGGTGAAAACAATTCTGTGTACCTGAAAAAAAGGTCATGTTACACTTTTTTTGGAAAACGCCTACTTGAGAATTTGCAAAATAGACCAGGATATTTTGACCTGTAATTTTCACCACGTTTCGCTACACCACGTGCCTAATTATAACAGGGATATAAGACGTATTTTAGAGTAGATTTTCAGCGTGACACTTCGATTTATTCGTCGAGGCAAGGCTGAGCTGAGATATATTGACCATTGTGTATAGTCTCACGCAAAATCGCGCTATATCAGACTTCCTTAACAAAACTTTTAATGAAATTTCCGAACTTCCTAGGAACTAAAATCTACTTAGTTTTCATAATGACGCCCGAACGTCCTGAACATGGGCCTAGCTTCCGCAAGGACTTCCATGATGATCTATACAAGATTGTCGGTCGTTAAAACCGACTTATAAATCGATTACGTTATTCGCTATTAGTTCAGCTGTTACACGCTCCAAGTGAGGTCGAGGATTCAACTAGACTTTTATTTTATCAATCGGCATGCCCGTTGGCATGAATGAGTTACATAACCGTGGTGAGCGGTCAAGGTAAACGGGCTCTTATATATTAAAGGCACTGCTTATAGCGATACGTTTATGTGTCATTAGGTTGCAACTTGCATACTTTGTGATCTGGTACCAAATTATACCGTTCATTTTCAACCGACTTCAAAAAAGAAGAGGCTCTCGAGTCGACACGTTTGTTTTTATTATTCTTATGTTTAACTTCGTCGGATTTTGAAAAATGCAGCTAGACAGCAGTAGACGTTACTTTTGGTTTTGTCTAACCTAGCACAAAATACCCAAATAGATTAACATGCTGTTTTAAACGTAGCGTCCTCTATTATTTACTTTTTTGTCGTCAATGTGTTCTTAAATTAGATGTATGTAACTTTATCACACCACAACGAAATAATAAATTTGATTTTGTTTGTAAGTATTAATAATTAAGACCTAGATTTGACCTACATATTTGAGGAGTGTCTTATCAAAAGGTCTTTTTTTGTATGAGTTTAATAGAGAAATACACCCTTTTGAAAAGACACTCCTCATTTATATAATTATTATTAAAAAGCGTTGATAGCCTAGCCACTGTAATACACCTTAGGAACTTAAGATGTTACTTTAGAATATCATGTAGGGGAATGTCCCTTAACGCCGGAGGGACGACGCCTAGCGCGGGACAGTAGTCTTATCAGAGGTAAGCAATTACTTATTGCCAATTGCCAATCACGTATCGTTGCATTCCCCACACCCCGTTTACCATTACTTTGAATCAATCGAACTTCACTTTGCTCTATTAGCACCACTGTCCGGCGTTAAGGGACTTCCCCCTATAAGTAAGTGCGATAGTGAAGGATGCTTTATCAATTTTATACCGCACGATAAACGCGACCATCACAGGCATACTGAGCATCTGTTCTAAATTCATGCAATATGTTTCTTCAAGAAACTAATTAGAACCCGTCGTTAGATGAATTCCCTGTTTACTGAGAGTGTTTTGAAAGGCAACCTTAATTAAGGAAAAGGGTGATTCTCAAAACGAGTATTGTACTCATTAAATATTGTACCTACATATTCCTGTGTTTATTTTAAATATTGAGTGGAGTAGCTTTTCTTAAAGTATACTCTATTTCTGTAACTGTAATAAGTAAAGCTCGGACTCAAGATCACAAAAAAAAACTTTCTCAGAAAAATACAGTGATGTAATTAACACCGCCTTTTTGCAACCTGAAAATCGGCATTAAAGTTAGCTTTCCATATCATTTTAGGGTTCCGTACCTCAATCACTTTGTTGTCCGTCCGTCTGTCAGTCAAGACTCTTTATCTCGAGAACACGTGGAGGTATCGAGTTGAAATTAACACTATATACTCAGGTCTACTTCTACATACGTTAACGTGAAAAAAAGATTACGGCCGTTTATGTTGCCAAAAACGTCACGACACTCTCAAGGGAATCAAAATGATAGGGTACTTCCCGATGACCTGGAACTACTTATGTGGCAAGTAATATCGTCACATACTACAAATACTTACAAAAATCTGAAACCATACTTTTGTAATAAAATCATAAAAAATATAGGCCTTTTCAAACATTATATTTGGAGAACTTGGTTGCGTTACGTTTGCACCTCGTTTGTATGCGGCGCCATACATTTCAAGTGAAAATTTAGCTCAACCAGGCCCATTAAGATGGGGTAAGTGAAAGTTTGTACAGAAGCCTCGGTGCGCGAGTCAGACTCGCACTTGGCCGTTTTTTTATTCGGTTTTGTGACGACTTCTCCGAACTCTGGTACCTAACTAATTATTAAGTTTCATCAATATCAATAGACTTACCATCTCAAATTTATAGAATTTCGTCGAGTATTTTGAACCCAATTATGACATTTCTTCGAGGCTCCATATTAAGGGTTTCGCTTTTGTTAATCAAGACGCTTTTCTTCTGATCAAAAGTGGGCCTCGACCGCTCGAGTCGTTATCTTCGTGTTCGTGTTTTCTTGCTGTAATTTAAATGTAGGTCTGGAAATAAGTCTAAGTAGAACGATGATGGCAGAAATAATAGTAAGTCTTTTTAGTATGTAGTTTACCGTTTTGTAAGTTGGTTAATATTTTTTGAACATAGGATTTTCTACTGTTATATCGCTAATACCTACCTAAATAATGTTAGTTTGGATATTTAGGTGTTCGAGCCTTCGCTTGAACCACTAGAGATTACGCTATCCGAACTTGTCTTTATGTCTATAAGATCTAGCTATAGGTATGCATCTGTCGACCTATCGCTGTCTCTTTCACACGGTGCAGCGCGTGGGGAGCGGCGCAGAGAGCGCCGCGAGTGCCAGTACGCTTTTGAATTCCGAACGAAACACTTGTGGAACATCAAGCGCTGTAATACAAATCGTAAGTATCAACCACCCTCTGATTAAGAATAAAATATATAC
Organism: Apotomis betuletana; assembly: GCA_932273695.1. Classification (NCBI taxonomy): domain Eukaryota; kingdom Metazoa; phylum Arthropoda; class Insecta; order Lepidoptera; family Tortricidae; genus Apotomis; species Apotomis betuletana. The sequence goes on along the minus strand of OW026305.1, from coordinate 11,339,983 downwards.
CGCTCGGCTCCCTCGGACCAGCGACGCCGTACGTGCCTTGCACTTACGAATAATCTTAATCACGGACAAAACTGACCTTCAAAATAGTACGAATCTTGTGAGCTCACGGTCGTACATCAAGGTCACACTTACCTGATACTACAGTTATCAGACGACATTGCAGTCGACATTGCAGACGACATATCATCAATCAGTCGACACTGCAGACGACGCCTTATACTCAGACGACATCACATATGTCAGACGACATCGCACACTGCAGACGACGTCGTTCACTGCAGACGACGTCGAACACTACAGTCGACACCTTACACCCAGGCGACACCGCATACTTCAGACGACGTCGCACACTGCAGACGACGTCGTATGCTCAGACGACATTCAAACAAATAGCACCGCTATTACTATCACATAGCTGACGGTCTATGCTTTCGCTTTCAGATCATGGCCCTCACTACCATGGGTGACCTGGCGGGTCGAGCGTACCCTCCGGAAGATGAAGAAGCCTTCCACACAGTTATCGAGATCTTAGACAGGAGCTTCCCTAATGATTGGCGTAACTGGGAAGTCCACGACTACTCCTTTCAAGACCTGTTTGGCGAAGAAATCCTTCCAAGCATTGACAGTAGGCTGCGATTCGCCATTCCTACGGCTGAGTTGGGCAAGGCATTTGACCCAGACTGCAACACTCTCTCTGAAAGGAGGTACAGATGTATCAGAACGAGACTGCTCCAGTGGCCTTTGGGCAGAGCTCTTATCTACGCACCCCATGATATAATGGAAAAGATACACGGATCCGGGCGACCCTACATATCCTTCATGGACGCAGTCCTCTCCATAAAACAGAGGCTGAAAAACCGTCGCGAGGCGTCTGCAGAACTGAGCAGTCAAGTGGGAGAATCGCAGGCGCACTGCGCATCTCTAGAACCTAGGCAACCAAAGAAAAGAACGCGGCCTTGTGATACACCGGAACCTAACACCGAAACGCCGTCGAACACTTCGAAACGTCAGAAGCAGGATGGCAATGAAAACGTTTTGATATCCATACTGAACCAACAAATGGAAATGTTCAACAGAATGATGGCCAATCAATCGGAACAAAATAGCCGGATGGAAAAACTCATCGCTGCGGCATCTGCCCCACCACCTAGACAAGAAACTATCTGCACAGAAAAGAGTATAAATCTGGATGAATCATTCGATTCTCTACCAGATAGCACCCATTGGGACGACGAGGATGAGACCCCGGCCACAGAAGCCGCGCCCCAACAATCAACGGCCACGCTAGCATCTCCCAGCAATTCCAGAGAGTCAGACCTTAGGAACAAAATAGCTGAAGCTCAAAGGGAATTGGCCGCCATGCAGTCCGTCTCAGATATAGAATACGACTTTGAACCAAATACCACGGAGGCGGACCCCAAGATAGCCACGACCGAACCATACTACTTAGAGAAGGGGATAAAAGTCCAACGTCTTGGCCTGTCTGGCTGGCGCAATCTGAAATACAAGGAAACGCAAAAACAATTCCAAGCATCTCCTGCTTTTTGCGCACTTAAGGTAAATAGTCTTCTCGCAAGTGTGACCCCAACATGGAAATCCACAGCCCTCCTAGAAAAATTTGATCTTACGCTGGGAGCCATTACCCACGGACTGTTACAACAAAGGAAGATTTTCAAGGACTTATTTGATAAACTACCTTGCGAAACGAAAAACAAAATCGGTAATGACTACCTCAAAATGGACTCTAAGTTCAGGAAAAAATCTGACGACCTCCTACAATCTGTTTGCGGTCGACGAGCGGAGGTGATTGAGGCCAGACGTAACATCTATAGAGCGAAGAACCCCCTCCTCAGCGGTCACCTCCACGACATCCCTCCGTCGGAGACTCATCTATTTGAGGAAAAGGCTCTAGCCCAAGCCGTAAAAGACTGCTCGAACACAGACATCCAGAAGTTATTTCCGAGCTCCTCGGGATTTCAGTCAAAAACCGGAGGTGGAGCAAATAAATCTAGACGAACGGACCGCCCAAAAGCCGCGCGTTCGCGCTTCACCGGCTCGAAGCAAAACACTTTCACCCAAAGAAAGGGCCCCTATGAAACACATCGCTCGACGCCAAAGCACCAAAATCAAACTCAGTTCAAACAACGCCGTCAACAACAAAAGCGAAAGTGACTCGTTTCACGCGGGGTGCCTGCGGCACTTCGCAAAGAACTGGATCACGGCTCCACGCCTAATCAAAAACTTCATACAAGGCTACAGAATCCCATTCAAATCAAAACCACCAATCATAAAATTTACACAAAACTCAATCACTCGATTCAGAACCACAGACACACCAGAGATGTCAAAACAAATCTCAAGCCTCCTAAAACTAAAAGCCCTTCAGATAAACCCACATCAAAACGGATTTCTCTCAGAACTATTCCTAAAGAAGAAAACAGATGGCTCCTTCCGACCAATAATCAACCTAAAAGGACTGAACAACTACGTCCTGACTCCAAAATTTCGTTTAATAAACCATTTGCAGATCCCAAAACTAATATGCAGACAAGACTACCTAATGAAACTCGATATATCACAAGCTTACTTCCATATACCCATAGCACACAGCCACCGTCGCTTCCTATCAATAAGTTATCAAGGAGTCGTATACCAGATGACATGCCTACCGTTTGGCTTGGCCAGCGCCCCTGCTGCATTTGCCAAAATCACGAATTGGATTGCTCACACTCTAAGAAACAAAGGTATTCGAGTGGCGGTCTACTTAGACGACTTCCTACTAATGCACGAAAACCCGACCACTCTAGCAAATCAAGCAATACTCGTGAAAGAACATCTAAAACAACTTGGCTGGGAAGTGAACCAAAGGAAATCCTCAAGCATAGCCGAAAAGAAGATCGAGTACCTAGGCGTGGTATGGGATACAGAGAACAATCTGAAGTTCCTATCAGAGGAAAAGACAGCCCGCCTCTCCGACAGCCTCGAGACCCTAATAAGGAAAAACTGTTGGAGCTGGCACGACTCAAAAGTCATCTTGGGGAAATTAAACTTCGCAGCCTTTGTTGTGCCACTAGGTCGTCTTCACTGTCGTACCTTACAAGTGGAGTCCCGGAAACTACCTCAGAACAGACCATACCTGAGGCGCACACTGCCGTCCTGCGTCCTGGAAGAGTTGATGTGGTGGAGCAGAAACATCCAAGGGAGATCGCCAATCCACACACCCGATCCGACAGTCTTCATAACTACAGATGCAGCAAACAATGGCTGGGGAGCCACCCTGAACGGCCGGAAACTCTGGGGTCTCTGGGAAAACAATCAGCTGAAATGGCACAGCAACCGGAAGGAGCTCCATGCACTCTACGAAGCCCTAAAGCACACGGACGGCGAATTGCAAGGGAAAACCCTGATGCTTCAAACGGACAACAAAACCACAGTTGCCTACATTACGAAACAAGGCGGCACGAAGTCGCAGAAACTGACGAAAACGGCAAGAAAAGTCCTGGAATTTTGCCACCAACATCGCTGCTTCTTAACAGCACGCTACATCCCCGGGATGTACAACGGCCTTGCAGACAGTTTATCGCGAGAGAAAGGCCTCCCCGAGTGGCATCTCAATCGGACTGCCACTGCAATGATCTTTCGGAGAATGGGAACTCCCACGATAGATCTGTTTGCATCTGCAAGATCAGCTGTAGTTCCAGCATACGTCAGCGAGGATGTGAAAGACACCTGCAGCCAATTTACAGACGCCTTCAGCAGGACGTGGGCGTACAAGCTAGGCTGGATATTCCCTCCACCGGCTATGATACCGCAGGTGCTACGCCACCTAGAAACCTCAACAGGAACGTACCTATTAGTAGCCCCCAGTTGGGACAGAGCCTTCTGGGAACCCGAATTGAAACGGAGGGCGGTGGGCCCTCCTCTTCCAATACCCAACCTGAAGACAGTATTGACGGATCTACGGACGAACCTGCCACCTCCCAACATAGGCGATCTACGTTTGCAGGTCTGGAAGGTACAGGCTGGACCAGACACACACAAAAATGGTCGCTAACCGACATCAGGCTGCTTCAATCGTCATGGCGAAAATCTACTCTAAAAACATACAAGCCAGTCTGGATTAGATGGTGCCGCTGGGCAAGAGCTAACAAGGTGGCCCAAGATAACCCGGAACCATCAGAACTTGCGAGATACCTCTGTCACCTTCATATTAAGGTTAAACTGGCACCACGCACCATATCCTTACACAAGTCTGTTATAGCAAAATTCGCCAACCCTCAACGCTCCGAAGAGATGACGACTCACCACCTAGTGCAACATACCCTCAAAGCCATCTTCTCAGAAACACCACCAAATAGAAAACCACTTCCGTGGAAGATGGACGACCTGCTTCAATTCCTTAGAACCTATGAACTACTCGACACCAGCCTCTTCCAAACCTTTAGACACACTTGCGTTCTGTTGCTCCTAATAGCTTCGGGGCGAAGAGTACACGACCTCACACTACTAAACATCCAAGAAGGATCTTATAGGGACAACGGAGAGGAGATTACTCTGTGGCCTCAATTTGGGTCGAAAACAGACTCAGGCTCTTATAGGCAGTCAGCGTGGATTCTGAAAAACAATACACAACAAGGAGAAGAGCGACTAAACGTAACACACTGGATAAGGAAGTCCATCTCATTATCTCGTGAGCGGCGTAAGGGCAAAAACTTAACAAACCTATTCATAACAACTAGAGGTCCCGTAAAAAACGCTTCGCGCTCAGTTATCGCGGGCTGGATCCGAACATTGTTCAGCGAAGCTGGGATCTGCGCATCCGCCGGATCGTTCAGGTCCACTGTAGCATCTGATAATTGGACAAGCAACAAATATGACATCGATGAAATCTTAAATAAAGGAAACTGGCGTTCAAGGAACACCTTCTTCAAACACTACTTTAGAGAACTGCCTCAAAATATCTCTATCAATCAACCTTACAGAATATCTGATGATTTCTCAACTCTATAAACATACATTCATTTACTTGACCTATCTATGAGAAGATTAACGTACACATAGGTCACCTTGTCGTACATACTTTGTTGATTACCAAATACATGCTATAAGTTACATAAAATAAGCAAGTCTTTCATTAGGACCATTACTTACCAAACTATCCCTTTATCACAGTACGCACTAGCAGCGCCGGCAGAATACAAACACCTCTCTAGTGGTTCAAGCGAAGGCTCGAACACCTAAATAGAAGCGTTTTCCCCCCGAAGGGCAGAAAACGCATATTTAGGTTTCAGTCGGAGCTTGAACCACCCTTTCATGGGCCTTGCCGGCTCATTCGAAGGTACTGGCACTCGCGGCGCTCTCTGCGCCGCTCCCCACGCGCTGCACCGTGTGAAAGAGACAGCGATAGGTCGACAGATGCATACCTATAGCTAGATCTTATAGACATAAAGACAAGTTCGGATAGCGTAATCTCTAGTGGTTCAAGCTCCGGCTGAAACCTAAATATGCGTTTTCTGCCCTTCGGGGGGAAAACGCTTCTACTATTATCTATTCTGTGGTTTGGAGTAGCTAGTTATTAGCAGCTAGAGATATAAAACGAACGTACCCGCTACATAACTTGTTGTCTATATGAATGACGAGCTGGAGCGACTTTGTTTACATTAGGTAGGTATTTAGCTATTGATTCTGCTATCGTACATGGATTATCATACATAGATATACATAAATTACCTACTGGCGAAGTACTGGTGACTATTGTTAGAATTAATAAAAGAGATCTTTTGATTACTTAGTTATTTACACAGCTTCGTCTTGGTAATATCGTAAAAACCAATCTCGAGACTTTATTTGCGTAAATGTTAATTCCGTCCCTTATTAACAAAAATTTGATTTTGCTTTTTAGGAGGCTTTCTTTTACTTATCTTTCTTAATTTCTTTTCTCTCTTTTTAAAAGGCGTTTAATCTTATCAGCTGGGCTCATTCCAAAAACTTCAGACAACGAGGAAGGACTAGCCATAATCATTAATCATGTCTTTATCAGGATGGTTCCAAGATGCTGGGGGCTTAGAACCCATTAATATGAGATTACAAGTTTCTGATTTCGGCTATCTGACCTTTAATAGATATTGCCAGATGGACCGACAATGGTTCGGGAGGCGGGCGGAGCCAGCGTTAACTTTTATCGTTACGGGAGACAATGTTTATTACCTCCATGTTCAATAAGCAGAGATTAAATTGTAACATCCACTCCAAAGTAAAGCCTATTGAGAGAGTTACTTAGCTAGCAGAAAATCGATAATTGATGGAAGCAAAAGGGCTGAAAGCCGGAAGTTATTGACATTGAAATATCGATGTTGACCCTAAGTTCGTATTTACTCGTCTGTTCGTTTATGTATGTACCTATGTCCAGCTATCATATCAACAAAAATTGACAAATCAAATGCTGGTATTATATCAGGGACGAATCTGATGTGGGAAGATATGGATTTTCAGGGTTAGCTACACCAAAATTGATATCTATTCAACGCGAAGCGTCATGTTTAGTGGTACATTTCCGCCCAACGCGGGCACAGGCGAATTTAAATCGTCATAACGCAAGGTGGGATCAGACTATTAACATAGTTTATTTAATCTTAAGTTTGGGTGCTCTCTTACAATAAATAACTGACTCAGGGAAATATAGGGTACATGTAATAGCCGCTTATTGCTCTTATTAGGGCTTTTCGGCGCTTCTTAAGCTAAGAATATTAAATATATTTATTTATTTATCTTAGATTAAGTTAATGGGATAAGACTAACAGTTAGTTTTTAGGGTTCCGTACCCAAAGGGTAAAAACGGGACCCTATTACTGAGACTTCGCCGTCCGTCCGTCCGTCCGTCTGTCACCAGGCTGTATCTCAACAACGGTGATAGCTAGAGAGTTGAAATTTTCACAGATGATGTATTTCTATTGCGGCTATAACAACAAATACTAAAAATAAAATAAAATAAATATTTAAGGGGGGCTCCCATACAACAAACTTGTTATAGATTGTATATATGTATAGGTACGGAACCCTTCAGGCGCGAGTCGGGCTTGCACTTGCCCAATTTTATTATTGGACTGTGGCAGTTTTCTTGAGCCGAAAACTGGCGAGGAACTGCGCAGGATCAGGACAAGTGGCGTGCTGTCGTTTCGAAGGCTAAGATCCTGTTGAGGTCACTGAGCCAAAATAGTTAGTGAGTTAGTGGCAGTATTCCCCCGGTGATAATCTTACCCTACCTTACCTGTACCTATATGTTTTGAATATAACTTATAAGACAAATTATTATTTACTAAAAACAGTAGGTATCTTAATGTTACCTACAGCGAATGTGACAAAGGAGTTCTTTTGAAACTACTTAAGTTGCTTGTTAAGATGCGGTGGGAGTGGGTTTCAGAGAGCTGAAACTCGGAGCGTTATATAGAGGAAGTTTTAATCCATTCGATTAAAAGCAACCTCTTAGACTTTTGCTATTGCCACCCGAGAGTATACAATTACGAGTACCTATCTATCTATGTGCAAAATGGTTTTGTTAGTCAGTTACATTTTCACAGAAAGTTGAACAAATCGAAAATAAGTAGTCATGTAAGTATGAAAACTAGAAAAGCAAAAACAGGCACAATACTTACTTAGTTATTAATTTGATATCGTAAATGATATCGATTTCAGAATGTTGAGGTTAGCTCTTTGGAAAGCATAGCAATCGTTATTTTTGAATATTATTTATTTTACATAAGGAAAATATTTGACAATAAATAAAATAAGCCAATAGGTAGGTACAATTTAAACATTTTTTTTTAATACGATTCGAAACTGCGTCTATGACAAATTGGTGAAATCATTAATTGTTGGTACGGGTATTTACAGTATAAAGTTGAAAAACCTTATTTTATTCAAACAATAATCTTATCTGTAAATTTATGAAACATGTAGGTAAACTCAAAAATGAGACATCATTTTTTTAATGTGGGTACACCATTTAAGCTTTGGTCTTTGTATTCGTGGTTTAAAGAATCTATCTGATTTAAATAAAAGATACTATTATTTAAACATTCGGTCGTTAAAAACAATATGTTGTAATTAAAACTTCTTCGGGTATTTTTTTTACTTTATGGTATACCGCGTATCGGAACGTGTTCTTATTCGATGTCGGATTCGAAAATTATCACTCTATTTTTCATATAGATATGAAAGAGACAGAGTGCAACGAAATTCGAACAATTCGAATCTTATAATTAACCTTTGGCTGAGAAATGGCAATTCGTGGTCAAAAATTGAAAAAAATTAAAAAGCTACTTTCTACTCACGCTCGAAACAAAATCGCATTTTGTTCACTGTTGTCTGACAGCAAAATCGCCATGTTTGAGCTGGTGAGGTGATAAATAAATATTTAAGGGGCTCCCATCCATACACCACAGTTGATCGGTTGCGTTAACTTTGCACCTTATCTGTATCAAACCTCGTTTGTGCAAACTTAACCCGGCCAGTTAAGATGGGATAAGTATTTGGACGAAAACCTCAGTGCGCGAGCCGGACTCGCACTTGGCCGGTTTTTTTTTATAATGTCAAAAATGGGAAGCACTTCGTCATTAGACTACTAAATACTTATCATAAATTATCAGCCCGCTCTCGACCCACACAAACTTTTACGCGAATACCGAGAAGTATAATTGAAAACCACTTTTATTTGAATAGCTACCTATTTGTGTTTTATTTACTATGTTATAAATGAGCGCCAGGAAACATTAAAAGATCGTAAATCTCAAAATTAATATCAAGTTTTTCTGGAACGATCACTTTAAGAGGCCTTATTCCTTTTAAAATGCTGATTGTTTAGACATTTTTCTCTATGATCAAACATGTTTCTTAATATACTATTGATTTTACGTTCTACAACAGGGCTATTGGGATTTATTGGTATATATTTGAAACCTACAGTTTGAATTTTTCATTGATAATTTTTGTTTCAAAAACTACTCGAAATTGACAAAATTCACGCGGAAAATTAGTTTTTTTAACTTATTTTCGACTGTACGCAATGAAAGCGTGAAATAACTATGTTACTACCTAGAACTCGGGGAAAAGTATTATTCACTTCAAAAAGTTGGTTGAAATTATCAATATATTTGTCATAATATGAAAAAAATAAATTTTAAAAGGAATAAGGCCTCTTAAACTACAAAACAGATAGGATATATATTATGTTTATCTGGTGATGTAATTCCTTATAAACTGTATTATTTCCTCTAGATTTACATAAATTGCTAAATCGAAAAATTAAGAGTTAACTAGAATACCTCTTTTAAGAGAATGTGATTTTTTTATATCGCAAAATTAATAGATAGAACTTGCAAAATAGTCTCAGATACTTACATACATATACCTACTCATTTTTTAGGGTTCCGTAGTCAACTAGGAACCCTTATAGTTTCGCCATGTCCGTCTGTCCGTCCGTCCGTCCGTCCGCGGCTTAGCTCCATGATCATTAGTACTAGAAAGCTGAAATTGGTATGAGTATGTGTATGTATAACGCCAATAGAACGGTAATATAAAATTTACAAAAAATATTTTTTTTCGGGTACCTCTCGAACACCTAAAGTGGGGTGATTTTTTTTTTCTTTTCAACACTGGTGTGTGGGGTCGTTGAATAGGTCTTGTAAAAATAATAGGGGTCTTCCAACATTATTTTTTGATAAAGTCAGCAGTTTTGTAAATATTCGCTCCAAAAACAAAAAAAATAGCGCCCCCCCCCCCCCTCTATCTTTTCAACCACGGGTCAAAAAAAATCGGAAAAATTCATGTTAATGAGGCCTTATAAGTACTTTCAATGAAAACTATATTGAACAAAATCGGTCGAGCCGTTTTTGAGTTATCGCCAAATTAAAATTTTTTTCTTTAAAAGGCCGTAAGTTGACTTCCAGAAGGTAATAAGTGATTAAAGTTTCTAGGGCGTTTACGACCTTTTTATAGAGCTTAAAATCTTTCTTAACTTAAACCTCGGGCTTAAAACAGCAGTTTATTGTGAAGGATGAGCAACTACGGAACCACGGAGTATATGGAGACGGCATTCAGCGCAGTTTGTTCTAGCACCGCTGTAGCCGACTTTTACACGCACACAATTATATTCGTATAAAAATAAGGTTTTACAACAAACAGAAGTGAGTTGACATTGGCTGAGCTAATGTGTGCGTATTACGTGGTCATACACTACTACGATCAATGTATCGAGAATTTTAGTCCTTATATGCATAGCAGACAATGTCTTTATTTTTATTATAACTTAAATAGAAATAAAATAAAAGGCAAATGAGACTTTATGATTCAGTACGACAAAGCCTCGAATTGACAAGAAATTGATTTCTACTTCCGTCAATTCAGTAGTGTCACTTTTGATATTAACGCTGGCTAAATATCGCAAGGTTTTATGTTACAATTTTAAAACATTTAAAATTGAACCTTATCCTCGTAACACGAGGTTTAATTTTAACGACCCAGAAAATGTAATGTAAGCTCAGTCAGCGGTATGCATCTACTGATTCTAAAGGTTAAGGGCATGATCAAATCAAAATAGTCGATATCGATAAAATAATAATATGTATAGGTTTATAATATAATGCATGTTGAAAATATTTATTTTGTATGGTCGTAAATTAAATTATGAGACCTTTTAATTTTTGGCGACGAAATCAAATGGAAGCGTCATCTCAATCTTTCTATCGTTCAAAATGTTTACATATATAGTGATATATGAAAAATAAAAACATCACCTTACAAAATTTGGAACAGGTAGTAGGTAAATTATAAACGGAGTGGATTTATTTATTTTATCATATAAAATGTAAACAAAATAATTAAGGGACAATCGTACACAACTCGCCCTGACCTTATACTAAGCAATGCTTTTAATATGGGTACTAGACGATGATATAAACAATATATATAAATACATACATATAGATAACATCCATAACCCAGGAACAAAATATTCGAGTTCATCACACAAATATTTGCCCTTGCCGAGATTCGAACGAAGGACCGCCGGCTCAGTAGGCAGGTGCATAAAAACTGCGCCAACCTCGTCGTCAACTGACTAGCACGTTATTATATTGTGGATTAGCAAAACAATAATACTGTTTTAATCTAATGATTTTGTCACCCACTGCTATTGATTTCGCTGTAGGTAATAAAATTACTTGTCTGAATTAAAAAAAAACCAGCCTGGTGCGATTCTGACCCGCGCAAACTTCGTTCCGTACAAACTTTCACTTATCCCATCTTAATTGGCCTGGTTGGGTTAAGTTTGCATCTGAAATGTATGGCGCCGCATACAAACGAGGTGCAAATACTTATAAAAATAATGTAATAATTAATGTAATTTAATCTGCAAATTCTGAGTTTTAGTAATTATTTTTGGGTTCCATATTGGGTTGCATAAATTTTAAAGCCATAATGTCGGTGCGCATAACCACTTTTGTCATAATAGTCCTTGCGCATAAGGTGTAGGTATAGTCATTAATTGATCCGCATAAATTTTATGACCATAATGTTTTTACGCATAAGTAAGGAATTTCATATAATTTTGGAGCATATCAACCTGAATCATAATCATTAATCGTCATAATGTTCTTATGCATATCGTGCATTGGCGCATAATACTGAAGAACATAAATATCAAGTTCCTAATTTTTTATTTCAACATCAGCCTGGTTTTCTGGCAGCAGTTAATTTCTGAGGGGGTCGCAGTTCTTTCAAACGTAACCTAACCTACTTTTCTGGCCGATGTTCGTATTTGTAAGTTCACAATTCTAACCTAACCTAACCTACAACAAAGAGGTCAGTGTGGAGAAGGATTTCTTAATGCGGGGGGCTTTGCCCCCCGAGCCCCCCTAGTGGGGGGCTTCGCCCCCCCATCCCCCCTTTTTGTTTTTGTGCTCATGTAACTTTTGTATCATTATTTCAAATGTTATAAAGTATTATGATTGGTACATGTGATGTAACTTATACTATATAATTTCTATTGCCATTAATTATGAAAACCATAATTTATGCGTTGCTCTTCTTCGTACTATCAATTATTATGACATTCAATAATATTACTTGAAATTTTGTGCCATACTAAATTATGCTTATGAAAAGCCTGCCAAACAACAATTATGACATATAAAATGTTATGCAAATAATAATTTATGACAAATAACATGTATGAGGAAAGCCATTATGCGAAATGAGTTATGACGGTCAAATTTATGACAAGAATTTTTATTCCACTAGAGGTGATCCCTTATTTTTGACATAAGTAACAAATTGAAATATGTAACAATTAAGTATTTAAATACTTTTTTATTTTGTTTGCATGCCTTTTTGGTAGAACATAAGCAACACTGTATATACCTGTATCACCTAATTTATTACTATGTTCTTGCAATAACCGAATTTGAATTTGAATTTGAATCAAACTTAACGCAACCAAGTTCTCCAAATATGATTTACCTATTTATTTATTTAATTAATCTTTATTGCACAAAAGTAAACGTATCGTACAAAAGGTGGACTTGATATGTGTAGTAAGTATATGTGGCGATTTCAGATTTTTATAAGTATTTGTAGTGCTTGCCAAATTTCATAGTTCTAGGTCATCGGGAAGTACCCTATCACTTTGATTCCCTTAAGAGTGTCGAAATGTACGTTTTTGCCGACATAAACGGCTGTATCTTTTTTTCACGTTAACGTAGAAGCTTTATTTTTTTTCACAGCTTTAAGGGACCCTAGACCTGAGTATATATATATACATATTATAGTGTTAATTTCAACTCGATACCTCCACGCGTTCTCGAGATAAAGGGTCTTGACAGACAGACAGACAGACGGACGGACGGACAACAAAGTGATCCTATAAGATTTCCGTTTTTGCCGATTGAGGTATGGAACCCTAAAAAACAAGGTGATAAAGTGTAAATTATATTATTAAAATGGACAAGTTAGTATGAAACACGAGCGGCTCACATTAAAACCTCCATACAGAATATCGACAATTTATGGTTTAGACTTGTTCCCCCGCACTAAATTGTCAGACGGACGTATACATTGCGTGCTCCTAAAGATGTTGCGTGAATAGTTACCATGTCAAGCTAGTAATGTATAATTGTCATAATGCACGGCAATATTTTACGAAATATTACAAAATAACGAATTTTATTACTTCCCAGTGAAATTAAACTGTATCAGGTATCTTTTTGAGTATGCAGATCTCGCCTGTGACGATTATAATGGCACAATTCGGCATATTTCTAATTTTTTGGGACATAATTACTCAAGCACGTTCGGATGGTAACTAAGTGACTGTTGACATCACGTTGACATATCTTTGGGAATTTGGGCTTATGCTCGGTTACGCGTGCCCCGCCCAATACCCAGTCTATAGTATTCTTATGGTCTGTGTACGGAACCCTACACTGAGCGTGGCCCGACATGTCCGGTTTTTTTATTTGCACCTATTACCTAATAATACAACCATTGTATCTAGGTACTGTGGAAATCTTTTTTTTTCCAATGTGTAATTAATTACTTAGTAACGCACTTTATTATAACAAAACGGAGTCCCTTCGAGACCATGAACGTAAAATCACGTCGGAAACGTCGAGGTAATTAAATAAACACTTATTGAACGCGATTAAATCCCGTTTTGTTATAATAATTAATAATGTGTGAAAATCGTGTAAGTTTCAATTAATATATAGTAACGCACTACTCACAATACATTTAAAATAAATGGCAGCTGGGTTGACAGTATCATTGATTAATGGGGAAACTTTAAATTAGTTCGGGAAGTGATTAAGCAGTCGTTGGTAACACGTGGAGCGAACACGAACCAAATTCTTTTTGAAAATATTGACGAGTAAAACTTAATTACCTAATAATAAGAACGTGAAAAACTTAATTACCTAATAATAAGAACGTGAAAAACTTAAGTAGGTAATTTTCTTTTGTATTTATTTAGTTTGGTGCCTTACGAGTAAAAATATCAATCAAACTATAAACAAAATCTCGTAATAAGTACGTAATGTATCTGCTAAATCTTCCAATTTTATCAAATACCTAATGACAACCGTGGTGGTCGTGTGGGACTGTTGGTACAGTGTTGGAACGTATAATTTCAATTTAATTATATTTTGTATTCCATTTAAAGCAGCTGGTATCGATTTTCTAATTAATAATATCATTGAAAACAGCAACAAACACTATAAACCTGCCTACACCTGAATGGTTGGAAGAAAAAGTACAAAAAGTCGAATATGTTCTCGCTGTTGAGGTGAAAAGTTGTGTGTGCTACACGAGAGCAAAGTTTTTTGCATCTCGTGCTGTTGAGTCCCTCGCTACACTCAGGATTCTAACTTCAGACATAGAATCCTTCGCTTGCTCGGGGCTCAAAATCAGCACTCGCAACAAAAAACAACTTTGCTCTCTTGTGGCACAAATAACTATTATTCTGTTTTTTAGTATTTGTTGTTATAGCAGCAACAAACTTACATCATCTGTGAAAATTTCAACTGTCTAACTATCCCGGTTCATGAGATACAGCTTGTGACAGCTGACATGACAGACGGACGGACAGCGGAGTCTTAATAAGTAGGTACCTAATAGGGTCCCGTTTTTTACCATTTGGGTACGGAACCCTAACAAATACACATTTCTTTGCCATACACTAACAACAAGAGAGGCAGCGTGGTCCTGTGGCCTAAGAATGGTCGCGTTTATGAAAAACTAACGTGATGTGATGATATCATTTATTTATTTCGTGATATCCACTACCATCATAGGTCCTGGGCCATAGGCAGTGGGCCTGGGGTAAAAAATATACTGTTGTACCCAATGCCGAATGCATCCTTCTAGTTCTGCGGTATAGTACTCACTTTGCTGTTTTTTATCCTTATATAATATCAAATGAGATTAAAGGTAAAGTTCCGCTGTCATAATATGTTCAGACACGGTAGTGACTCGGCAAAGTCCCTAAATGATGTCACGAAGCGATCAGATTTTCATTGTAAGCCTATTGTTACCGTGAAAGACCCTATTTATGAGATTCGATTGACTTAGATTGTCTTTGACTGTCTTTTCTGAAACCGTAAACTTTTGCATATAGTAAACCTAATCCCATAGTTTAAGGTTATATGATTCGTTTGTAAACCGCCTAGTGCCAGTCAGAATCACGTACGAACGGTTTATTAGACCAACGAATACGTAATACTTACGATTTTTTATTACACTTTAATTTTTGCCTTAACCACAGAATAGATAATAGTACAAGTACAGAAGGCACACTACTTTGATCTTTACAAAAGCCGCTTTTTTTAGCCAAAAAAATATGATTTATGGCCCTTCTAAAGTCGTCGTCCCCAGCGCAAGCCAAACGGAACGTTAAAGCTGCGTGCCAACGGTGAAAATGAATTGGCTCGCTTGCCGCGTCGCCGAGAGCGAGGGCTGTCAACGACTAAAAATAAAAATGTATTTCCTATTTATTTCTTGCATTCAATATAGAGAGCAATATATTTATATTCTTCATACATTATATTAATTATTTCATTATTCAACTATAAAGTAATCAATCTCAGAATTTGGACGAATTGAATCCACCACCAGGCTGCAAAACATTTTAGCTTTATTTTTAAACATTTTAATACGTATAATATAATAAAATAATGCAACGAATGCGTTACCTTAACATGCAATTAAATTCTTGAGCTTCATTTTGTTTTTGCTTAGTTGTCCGATATTTATTTATTTATTCATATATATATTCATCACTACACACCTAGTATAAAACAAAGTCGTTTCCTCGTCTGTCTGTCTGCCCCTATGTATGCTTCGATCTTTAAAAATACGCACGGACGCACCGTGCCGTGCCGTGCGAAGCCGGGCGGGTCGCTAGTAACAAATAAAACATGTACAAAGGCGAACTTATCCCTATTAGGGATCACTTCCAATACATTTCTTTTAACTCATTATTTATATATTTTATATACTTACTTATCAAACTATCACTCAATCGTTTATTCATTACTAGTAATTTTACAAACTTCATATCAAATATTATTATAAAAACCTCTATGATTGTTGATTTAGTAGTAGACATACTTATTTTACTAGAATTTAAATTGACAAATATCAGTAAATAATCAATTCAAAATTACATAAGTACTTAACAATTAAAATTGATCTGAGTAACCAGTGTTAAATATGGCAGTAGATACACCTGCAATATGTTTTTTTATTATTATTCAGTAACTACTTATTATATATTTGTATAGAATCTTTTTATCGATTCATATTTTTTTATGTGGTAATACCACATTTTTTATTTTTATAAATAATGACACAAAGGTAAATTAAGAAAGAAAAATTGAATGCGATCTACTACAATCGAAGCGGGATCATTGTTCCTACAACCCGCTGCGATACAATATCTTTTCGCTGTCTTTTTACTCATTCAAACACTTTATATTATAATATAACACTGGTATCAACAGATGAATGAGGAACGTTCACTTGCGACGTACATAAATCGGAAGAGCGTGCGCGCGAATTTCGTGTACGTGCGTTCCGAGACACAGCGTGGCAGCCACTGAATAGTCCCCATGCATGAGGCCACCGGCATGTACTTGTAGCGGGAAAAGTTTATCGCGGAGTGCGCCCCGCCTGCCTTAACTTTATTCCATACTAGCTGTGCCCCGCGGTGTTACCCGCTCATCCCACGGGAACACTAAATTTATTCGGGATGAAAAGTATCCTATGTCCTTTCCCGGGTCTCAAACTATCTCCATACCAAATTTCATCTAAGTCGGTTCAGCGGTTTAAGCGTGAAGAGGTAACAGACAGACAGACACACTTTCGCATTTATAATATTAGTATGGATATGGATTTTTGGAGATGACTTCATCTAAGCGAACAAAGTAATTAAAATAAACTAAAGAAAATACCCTTATATACATATATTTAATTGATATAATTTATATAATAATCCAGTAATAGGTACTTATTCAAAATCACAGACATATACATTGATGCGTATGAGTATACCATTAAGAAATTCCACATTCAACATCGTATGATCTTCAATTTGCGAACGTTAACTTCTGTAGGAAGGGCTCTACTGCACTTTCTGTAAAAAGAAAACACAATTCATGTGACTTTTCATTTAAAAGTATCGCCGCGTTAACCCAACAATAAATGCCATGGACTCGATTCGAATTTCAGACACAGGAAGAGCTTAATGTTAGCCAAAGGGTCCATGATCAAAAATATCATGATCAAAAGTAGCTCAATTCGCCTCTATGCTGTAAACAATAGTGGCAAGCTAACATATTTTTGATAAAATTTTTGTTCACATATTTAAGAACTCTGCTGTATATAGGTACAGTCGCCATCAGATATATCGCAGCATATAAGGCGTTCATAAATATGTGAACACAACTCTTATTGACTGGGCGTTACAGTACATGTTCATATATTTATGAACGCCTTATACGCTGCGATATGTCTGATGGCGACTGTACATACACATTAAAAAACATACATACACATTACATAATACATACAAAATGCCATTATTTGCAGACAGCTGTAGCTGTACCTAAATTCTTATGTAATTACTAGATAAGAAATATGTAACTATATTTTTCATCAAGTAACAACGCACTTACCATAGTTATTTCCGGGAATATGGTGCTGAGGTTGAAATTGGCGCGCGACGTGGCGGGGAAGGTAGCGAGCGAGCGGTCGCCGGCGCTCGGCTGCACGCCGCTCGCCAAGTGGCTGTTAAACAGCTCGTGCTGGTACTGTGGCGCCATCCCGTTCCCCACATAGTTCGCAAATGTAAACTCCTCCGACAACATGTTCGGATGCTTCTTACTCTGACCCTTATTCTGCCAAAACAAATTAGCATCACTCCATTCCTCCGCCTCGCTGGTCACTTTAGCCCTCTTATTCTGATACTTTTTACTCGACTCCTTTTTAGAGCATTCCAGTTTATGTTTCGTTCCGGATTCTCTTCTCGAACTCTTGTAATTAGAAGGAACTTTGTCTTGGAATACCGAAGGGTTGCCTCGCATTTTAAACTCCTCGTATTTATTGTTCGGATAATTGCATTCAGCTTGATTGTAATCCATAAAATCACCAGTGAAGGGAGCTGTTGTGTAACTACCGGACATTATATTCGCACTGCCAGACATAAAGTTGGAATAAAATGAATTCGATATAGTGTTAGTGGTGGAATTATACAAGGTCGTTCCAGAAAATTGCTGTCCGGTGTAACTGTTGTCAGAATAATCTAGTATAGGTGGAAAGTGAGATACTTGTGCAACACTAGTATCTTGTGGGTTGTTGAAGTCACCATATTTCTGAGATGAGGGCATGAACTTAGGGGCAATGTGATCTTGAACTTTTTGCGTGCAGTTACCGCTACGTATTAGAGCTTCAGCAGAATAACTATGCTTATGAACTTTAGTATTTTTGTCAGATTTATTCGTTTTAGGTTTCGGCTGGGAAAATTGACCCATGTTTTCATAGGAATGTTTCAGATCATTAAAAACATAACAAGGTTGTGGTAAGTTGGTTTCAATTCGTGACGTCATTGGTTTGCGGTTGACATCGTTCGCAAATTGCGCATTATTCTGTTTTACTGGGGCGGATTTCGGAGTATCCGCTGTAGAACCGTATCTCGAAGTCACATGGTCGGAAGAACGGTTCATAAGTTGAGTGACGGATAAGAAGTTGCCACAGTTTTGAATATCTGGTTGAACACCAATTCTATTTGATAAATCTGCATTTTTCTTTTTATCGTGTGGTCCTAGAGCTAAATCTCCCACCAATGTAGGCAAATTAATAGGCGGAGGCTCAATGCTTATCTCTGTGGTACCTAGGGGTCTCGCCGACGGCCATACTTGAAAATCTTCCTGAGCGGGTTGAGTTGAAAAATTATGCATAGCAATAGGGAAATAATTCCCTTCGTGTTGTTCCTGCTTTTTAGACGAGTGTTCTATTTGACTATATGGTTGTTTGTGGGTTTCTTTCATTTCCGTTGGCGGTGGATTACAATTACTTTGCATTGGCCTCAACTCTGACGTCATCCAATTTATGTGCATTTTATTTGGTGACTTTTTGTTGTATTTTTCCGGCAATTGCTGTCTGATTGCTTCATTTGGAGGTTTCACGATATTGTGTAAGCTGGAATCAGGGAGTGTTTTCGTTTCGTATTGTTTACTTACAATAGGCTTGATTGAAGTATTTGTTTGAGCGTGTTCCAGGTGAAGGTAATTTTGGTGTTTATTGGCTAACGTTTTAGAAGCACTACTATTGTTATAAAAACACATCTCTTCAGACCAAAGGTTTGCGGGTTGAGGCGTTGAATAAAAACTGGTAATGGTTTCCGCAAATGAGGAAATTGGCTTGCTTGAGGTGTCCTTTTTACTTGAGGTCGATACCAAGGGAACATGAAATTCTGGGTTGAAAGGGTTGTATGAGGAAGAATACGTTGGAGCTGTTGCAGTGGTTAATATGTCCTTACTGAATGTATTGGAATTGGTAGTGCAGTTCACGAACTCGAATCCTTTGTGCGACCAGCCCAGATCGATATCGTATGTCAACCTCGATGATCCGATTTTCATAAGGTTATCCTCAACGTTGGGAAAATCAGACTTGTTCTTACTATATTTCTCCATCGCACATGGATATAGACCCAGGCTGTTAAACTCGTGTCCAGATGCTATGCTACTTGTGCTATAGATGGTGCTTTTGACGGTGTTGAATGGGTCACTTTTGTAAAATAAGTTACTATTACTGACGTAAGCCGACGACTGGCTGGGTATGGACTTGCTGATGCTGCAGTCGAAGTCCAGGCCGAATGTGTCCGACTGTGTAGTCGTAATTATTAATGAAGGCATCGGCAAACTTAGGAACGGATTTTCACTGGAGGGATTTGAAACTGCAACTGAAGTAGACGTCTTGACTGCTGCTGATTTGCTTAAAACGCTATTATCCAAATATTTATGTTGCGCCGGTTGTTTTTCAGAAATAGGTGTTCGAGCTGGTTGTTTATGTAATGTTTTTGTTTTAACATCGTTAGTAGTGCTAGGTTTTTCGAAGTATATGTCAGTTGGTGCAGGTGGTATAGTTATTTGTGTACTATTTTCTTTAGCATTAGGGTGAACAGTGTTGGCTGCTTCTTCCGCAGGACTATCGGCCCGATTGCCACTAACCAGGGGAAAGGACATGAGGAAAGCAGCAGTTGGTGACGCTGCCAAAAACTCTTCCGCTAGTTCAAGGCGAGCATTTCCTCCATCCACTCCACTCTCACATAGAGATGTGTCTAGAATATTTGGTAATTTATTTTCTTTGTCTTTATCTTCCACTGTTGCTGATTTTACAGTTATATTAACTTCTTTAAGTATTTCAGTACGATTCGTCTGGACTGGTTGGGAAACTGATTTTACACTGTCAATTAAATCAACTTTTTCAATGGTTTTCAATGTGGAGGTTTTGGTTGTTTCTTCTACTTTTGAAGAACTAGAAATTTCTTTCGCTTTTGTAGTATTTGTGTCATCTTCTTTTTTTTCCTGACTGTTGGCAATGTCTTTGATTTTATTTAATGGCTGTATTTTACTTATTGGGTCTTTTAAACATTTATTTTCGCTGTTTGCTGCAAATACTTCTTTTTGTCCCTCCACAGATGGATTTTCATTGGTTTTCAGGTTTGGTGTGTCAGTTGCGGTATTATTCGTTTGGTTATTTTTATTTACTGGGTCTTTGGTAGTTTTAGTTGGGTTTGGTTTCTTTTTAATCTTTTTTGAGGTATCACTCTTTGATTTAGAGTTCGTTTTTTTAGCTTTTGTTGCTGATAGTGGTCGAGAATATGCAGATATAGGTAAAATATTCACCATCGTGGTTTTTGTTGTATCTGCTATAGTTCTATTACCTATATGTACAGACTTATTTATAGTCTGCATGTTGGGGTCCACTATGACAAAAGCAGGTGGTACTGCTGGCAAGAATAATGGTCTTTGGGGAAACAGGTATGGGGCTGCTGGTAAAACTACAATTGTGTTTTCAGCTCCTGTAATGTGAAAAAAGCTGTGAATTAGTAAATTTGTACACAAAGGTATGAACTTTTAAATGTGTATGAGTGTACTTTAAATAAATTCAACCAATGAATTCTAGATGTGAAGTTGATGATTCAATATTGTCATTACATAGACCAATATCAAATTTTCATTTTAATATTATTTGCCTTTATTTAGGGAATTAATAACACTAGCCAAAAATCTTATTCCTGGTTAAATAGGATATTAATACAATTCTTCCTAAAGTATAGTAAAAATAAATAAATACAAGACATACTTACTTTTCTTGTCCAGTAAGGTTGACTTTGGCAATATTTTGGGTGGTGTGTGCGGGATTACTTTATCAGATTTCAATTTTGCTTTCTTTGACTTTTCTTCAACAGTAACATTTGTTGTTAGAACAGATTTCTCTTTCAATGCATTTCTTTTTGATTTTTGTAGCATCAATAATTTAACATACTTTCCATCTGTAACAAATAAAAAATAATTTCATTTTAACCTCTTGACTCTTGACGGAAAACTGTGTCCCAGACGCCACGCTGACTGCAGATAGTATGGCATTGTATAGCGGCAAATGACATTGTGACGCCTGAAGCATAGCTTTCCGTAGCCGTGATTTGCCGACTTTAGCGCTCAAAAAGTTAAATCAATTGTGCTAACATTGGATACATTTATATAATTGCAGTGTTTCAACCACCCTTTCCCATATGTTACCGCAGGTCACGCCTATATTACGAGGATGAGGGTTGAAGTAAAATATTCCTAAGTCATTGCTTGTTAAAAGCCTCTTGAGTAGAACTTACTTTGAGTTTTTTTACTGAAGCCAGTATGAACTTGTGTGGATGCATCTTTCTTAGATTCAGAACTTTGTTTGCTGGCTTCAATTTTGACCTGTAGAGCTAATATTTCAGCCTCTGTAATCATGGCAAATAGAAACATCAGTTTACATCTGTTTCATTTTCAAGATATACTTAGAGGAAATAGTTCAATAGCATTGGTTAAGACTGCGCCGAGCGAAATGTGAAAAATAGGCAGTTGCCGTTAAGTAGACAACATCAACACTAGTTGTTTGATTCCATTTCTAAACTATATATTTAGCACTTTGCAGAATGTGTTAACAACTTCTCCGTGGAAAAATTATAAGATTATTAATATTTTACCCTAGAAAACTAAGTAAGTTGGACGAAAATTGAAAAATGGCATTAAGTGTTTTTGTATACTAAAGTATACAAAAACACTTACTTATATTTGTTAAAACAATAAAATACTATCCTGATTTTCGGTTATTACATTTCAACATAATATTTACATTTCAATAAGTTCGCATCAAATATTTCAATTATTATTTGGTATTAAAGGTCCAGATTTATCAAAAAGTCCTTTTAATTCTCCATACATTTTTACTATGGGGACCGCGCGCCGATATAAATACGCATACCCCGCGCACTATGGTTCAGTCGCTAACGCTCGGCGCAGTCTTAAGTAAATAGTTCAGGTTTAGAAGTGTTCAATGGTGAAGTATTCATAGAACCTGATTTCATCAATGTGTCCTTTAAAATGATTATATTGATCATGTCACAGTTAGGTCTTTGAAAGTTCAGGTTAATCATTAATCAATGCAGAAAAATATAAATATCTAAATGTAGTAGTGCAAACAATTTTGTTGCTAATGTAAATCTTATAAACCATGTTACCTCTCCACCCGACTTACTCAGTTGTGTTTTTTCTTGTGCACTGTTTGTGAGACATACAATAGCTTTTTGAACTATTTCGATTTTAGGGTACTGAATGTTGTCTGAGTCTTTCTCAGAGGGATCATTTGCTTTGTTGATAGCTCGTACAGCTTCACCCAGTTTTGTAATGGCATCATTAAATTTATTACGCCTCTGCCGCTCCCATTCCCGGCAACGACTGCAAAGATAATTAGATGAGATATGCGGAAATTTGTAAATAAATTATCACAAATATTATGATAGCGATAGCGATGGCTTCATCATAACACTAACCTTGGAGTTCGAGTTTTTGAAGTGGTTTCCATATTATCAAGTCTAGCAATGCAGTTGTACACTATTATAGTCTATAACTGTATATTATGTCACGCAAATCCATAAAATCATAAAAGATAAATACAAGACACAAAATGATAACGCTAGCAACAATAATGTCACTTGATCGTAGAAAAGTGACACTGACACTGACAGACACAGACAGTTCACAGTAGTCAGTCACTTGTCATTAAGGATGCTTCCCAAAGCAAACATCCCCAGCCATTCCCTAGTCCACACTACTCGCGAAGTTGGCCGAGGCGAAGTTGGCCGAAGTATGAGTTTCCGCAGTGAAGTACCCCTCCACACTATCATATTCACCCAACCTCGGCCAACTTCGCGAGCTTCACTGCGGAAACCCATACTTCGGCCAACTTCGCTTCTTTCTTCGAATTTTAAAGTTTTTGTTTTGCAAAAGGCTGACCAGAAATAAATGAGGACTGTCAAGAGGGCGCTATTTATAAGATTTATACTTTGAGTATTTATAGACAATGGAGGTGTCATAACATAAACTCTTCGAACAAATTTTTTCGCCAATTTTAGCGGGGGGTGAGGTAAACACGTACAGCACACCACCAAAAGACGAATAACTCAACAGACACAAATTTTGCTGTTGCGATAAACGCACACTACAGCAAAATTCAACACATCAAAAATGACATGCACACGGATACTGTTTTCACGTAACTGTGCAGCATACATAAGAAAAACATAGTGATGGGACACATATGAAGAATGAGTCAAATCATTTTAATGAATGAACTGAATTGTCTTATAGGTAGGTACTATCTATTGTGAAATTTGAAAACTGTAAATTCTGTATATTGAAGATGTTATCCAATAAATATATTTGTTTCTATGTATATCTGTCTATATTTATTGTGTCCTTATCACTCTCGCATAACTAAACTGTAAAATAAAACTGTCGCCCGCGGTTGTTTCGGGCTTAAACAATCACGGACTTCTAAAACCAGTACACTCGACTTCATATTGTCGTTGCTAAAATGAAACCATTTCATTTGCGCCATTTTGGAGCTGATAGCTATGTGCAAGTTGTGTGAGCGTCCATGGGTCTAATATTAGAGATTCACAGATCGTCACAGATCAAAGAACGGTTTGCCTGAAATGACAATTTTAGTAGACGTTCACGCAGGATGCTTTGAATGGGCACTGAAAACAACTGTCATTCCCTATGGAATATTTAGTCCAACGTGCTTGTAGTTTAGAGGTCAGTGAATATAACCTTCAGGAAAAGAACATACGCCCATCTAAAAATAAAGGTGATTAATATGAAACAACATATAAAGTGATTTAAAGATATGAGTAAATAATGAGTAAAGAGAAAACAATAAAACAAATTGTTATTAATTTAATTAGAATTACCACATATAAAATAAAATAAAAAAAGTTATAATCAAGTAAATATATTCATTTATCTATCAGCCACAGACATCCACTGCTGAACATAGGCCTCCCCAAGAATCGTCACAACCCTCGCTACGCTGCGCTTTCCTATACGTGGTCGCCACTCTAGCACTTTGCTGACCTAACGGCCATCGATTCTCCGGGCTACATGGCTTGCTCATTGCCACTTCAATCGTGCAGTCCTGTGAGCTATGCCGGTTACCTTGGTTCTTCTACGGCATATCCTCATTTCTCATTCTATAAAAGAAAAGAAGAATAAGGAAATAAGGAGGCAGCAGTGAAGATGGAAAGAATATGAAATAAAGTCTGTAAATAATAGTATATGAATAACGCATATACTCATAGCCCAGCATTAAATGTTCCTTTTATCTAGATATACTTTTAGCAAAGAATTATTTTCATTTTCATATTAAATTTCAACATCGTATGTCTAGAGAAAGGTAATATTTCTAATTCACCTTGCAAGATTTAAAAATAACATACATCTATACCTATTATTAAATTCAATCACTACATCGTATAGAACAAAGTCGCTTCTTGCTGTCTGCCTGTTTGTCTGTCTGTCCCTATGTATGCTTAGATCTTTAGAACTACGCAACGGATTATGACGCAGTTTTTCTTAATAGATAGAGTGATTCAATGTATAATACATGCATAATTTATCAGTTTTGCACCCGTGCGAAGCCGGGAGGGTCGCAAGTATCTAATAATACACTAACTATTAAACGAACTGCAGTGATCGAATGAATGAATGATTCATTCAAATGTTGAGTCGTGGTTTTGACTTTGTCACATCCCTCGCCCCTGTACCACCGTTTTATGTTTACATTTTTCTGTCGTTTACGTATCGCAACGGTTTTTTCTTTCAATGGAGATTGTACTTCAATATACATTTAATAGTTAATAAAAACACTTACCTGTGATAGGAAACGCGATCTTGTGGCGAATTTGAGGTGTCGGATCGTCTTTTACACGAAAATACTGCACAATTCACCATTTTTGAAGAGAAATGTCACGCGACACGGAATGATACAAAATGACAGTGAAGTGACTTTAAGTAGTTTTATATAACGTGCTTGACCATTTGACCAATTATTTTGCCGGAGGGGGTCGCCCATGCATGGCATCTCCTGTCTAAATATAAATACTCAAAGGATTTATATGGCAACAATTTTGCAACCAATCGCAACTCACTATAATGACATTAGTTTTAAATACCTGTCAGTTACAATACCTCTATGTTCATCATCATCATCATCATCTCAGCCATAGGACGTCCACTGCTGAACATAGGCCTCCCCTTTGGACTTCCATATATACCGGTTGGAAGCGACCTGCATCCAGCGCCTTCCGGCGACCTTTATAAGGTCATCTGTCCATCTTGTAGGTGGACGTCCTACGCTGCGCTTGCTGGTCCGAGGTCTCCACTCGAGCACTTTACGGCCCCATCGGCCATCTGCTCTGCGTGCTATGTGGCCTGCCCATTGCCACTTCAACTTGCTAATCCGGTGAGCTATATCGGTCACTTTAGTTCGTCTACGGATTTCCTCATTTCTGATTCGATCACGTAGAGACACCCCGAGCATAGCCCTCTCCATTGCTCGATGAGCGACTTTGAGCTTTGAGATGAGGCCGATAGTGAAAGACCACGTTTCGGTGCCGTAAGTCATCACTGGTAACACACATTGGTTGAAGACTTTCGTCTTGAGGCACTGAGGTATGTCGGATGAAAAGATATTGCGTAGTTTCCCGAACGCTGCCCAACCGAGTTGGATTCGGCGGTTGACCTCTTTCTCGAAGTTGGACCTACCTAATTGGACCACTTGTCCTAGGTAGATGTATGAGTCAACAACTTCGAGTACCGAGTTTTCAACAGAGACTGGGATGGGCACAACCTTGGCATTTGACATGAGTTTCGTCTTGTCCATGTTCATTTTTAAGCCCACCCGTTGAGAAACTCGATTGAGGTCATCGAGCATCATGCTGAGTTCCTCCATCGACTTTGCCATGACTACGATGTCGTCGGCAAACCGAAGGTGAGTGATGTATTCGCCATTGATGTTGATGCCAAGTCCTTGCCATTCCAGGAGCTTGAAGGCTTCTTCCATAACGGCCGTAAACAGTTTCGGGGACACAACGTCCCCCTGTCTTACGCCTTTTCTCAATGGAATGGCCTTTGTGCTCTGCTCCTGAACTCGGACCGACATGGTAGCGTTACTATACAAACACTTCAACACTTCAATGTACCGATAGTCAATATGGCATCGCTGAAGTGACTCGAGCACCGCCCATGTATCCACCGAATCGAAGGCATTCTCATAGTCCACAAACGCTAAGCATAATGGCAAGTTATACTCTTCACTTCTGTATAACTTGCCGCAGCGTATGTATGTGGTCTATGGTACTATAGCTTCTTCAGAAACCGGCTTGTTCGGGAGGCTGGAAGTCATCAAGTCTATGTTCGAGACGGTTCGTGATGACCCTTGAAAACAACTTATAAACATGGCTTAGAAGCGTGATGGGCCTGCAGTTCTTCAATAGGGTTTTATTACCTTTCTTGAAGAACAGTACCACCTCGCCTCTATTCCATGCTTCAGGCGTTTTGCCCTCGGACAAGACGGAATTAAAGAGCTTCTGGAGGACCTTAAGTACCGGTGTTCCACCCGCTCTCAGAAGCTCTGAGGTGATTCCGTCTTCGCCCGGCGCCTTGTTGTTCTTAAGGTGCTTCAGGGCCATCCTAATCTCGTACAGACTGATGTCCGGGATATCTTCGGTATAATGTCGGGACAGCTTGGCTCTTGGATCGCCTACCAAGCTGTCAACGGGCTTTGCGACTGAAGTGTATAACTGACCATAGAACCTCTCGATCTCGCCTAGAACCTCTGCTTTGGTCGACGCTATGCTGCCATCTTCCCGTTTCAGCTTGGTCAGCTGGCTTTGTCCAATAGACTTGTCCTTTGCGAACACTTTGGAGCCTTTGTTCTGCTCAATGGTCTCTTTAACACGGTTCGTATTAAAGAGCCGCAGATCATGTCGCAAGGACTTCGGTATACGTCTATTAAGCTGCCTATATGACCTCGCGTCATCGGGAGACTGCAACTGTAGCGAGCGTCGTTCAGCCATGAGGTTTAAGGTGGTTTTCCACCGGCGAGGCGTGGCGGGGCGTGGATGGGCGAGAATTGAAATTAGTACGGCAAATTTTCAATCCCCGCCACGCGCATCTTCGGTGGAAATAGTAAGGCGACGCGTGGATGCGCGGGTCTTGAATTGAAATATTTGTTTGTGTAAAAATTAACCTTATTGCTTTTAATATAGGGTAGATATTAAATCAGATTTTTCCACCGGCTAAGCAGGAAGACGAGTGGCGAGGCGTGGAGTGACGGGACGGGGCGGGAATTTTAATTTGTATTGCATTTTTTCAATCCCCTCCCAGCGCATCTTCGGTCGGTGGAAATAGTAGGAATTGGAGAGGATGTGCGGCGCGGGACATGAATTGAAATATTTGTTGGTGTAAAAATGAACCGTCTTGCTTTCGTCAGATTATAAATTAATGAACAGAAAAACCGCTTCACGCGATCGATAGGCGTTTTGTTGTTCGTTACCGCTGCTGTTTAGGTCTTGATTTTCTTTTTACACTGAAAAAAGTAGTAGATTTATTTGATAGTAGGTGGCTTTGTGGTAATAAAAAAATTATTAAGAGTACATTCTCGGTAAAAAAAAGATTGTTTGAAATAAAATATTTTAAATTTTAAATAGTATTTTTTCTGACCTTATACAAACAACTAGTTTTTCTATAGTACTGACAGCTTTTCTGTAGTTGGTATCTTTTTTTTAAATGTAGGTTTCAATCATGGCATGTCCTTCACCTCATACAACCTTTGTCTTGACGAGTGGACGCGTCGTACATTTTTTGAAATTAAACCTAGTAAATATGACATAGGGCTTAAATTTCAATATTTAGCATAGAATTGAGTCGCCTTTGAGTTGTTATAATGTGCGAAGACCTTAATGTCAACCGCGAGCTCGGTCAGACACGCGAGGGCTCGCGATAGCTATTAATGCCAATTTTTAGTGGAAAAGGGTCAGCGCGATTTCAATTCTCGCCCATCCACGCCCCGCCACGCCTCGCCGGTGGAAAACCACCTTTAAGGTTCGATCAGACAATTTCTGAGGTCTATCTTTACGGCGGGGTCTGAAAAACTTAGACCCTACCGTGTGGACAGTTTCCACTAGCCCGTCGTTGATCTCGTCCACTGAGACAAAGTTCTCCAGACAAGCGAAGCGGTTGGAGAGCTCGAGTTGAAAGCTCTCGGGGTTTTGAATATGGGCCCGAGTAGGTCGGAGCGTAGACTTCATCAGACTGGACCTTTCCAGTTTAACATTGATATTCAGTGTGCCTCTTACGATTCGATGATCACTGCCGGTCTTTACCCTATTGATCACAGACACATCACTGAAAATCCGTTTCTTGTCGGTCATGATGAAGTCAATCTCGTTTCTCGTGGAACCATCGGGACTTATCCAGGTCCATTTCCTGTGAGGCGGCTTCTGGAAGAAAGAGTTCATCATGAAGAGTTCCTCTTTCTCCAGAAAGTCGGCCAGCCTCTGTCCCCTAGGGTTCCGTTGCCCGTATCCAAATTGCCCCACTCTCAACTCATCACCGCTGTTCTTGCCCAAGTTTGCATTGAAGTCCCCCATAACAACAGTGAAGTAGGTTTTGGAAGTATGTATGGCCCTACTTACGTCCTCATACATAGCCTCTACTTCCTCATCAGAAT
Organism: Apotomis betuletana; assembly: GCA_932273695.1. Classification (NCBI taxonomy): domain Eukaryota; kingdom Metazoa; phylum Arthropoda; class Insecta; order Lepidoptera; family Tortricidae; genus Apotomis; species Apotomis betuletana. The sequence continues at coordinate 11,310,601 of OW026305.1, read as the reverse complement.
GTGACGAGGTCGGTGCGTATACCTGAATGACCTTCAACGAATATCTTTTGGATATTCTGAGTATTAGGTATGCCACCCTGCTCGACACACTGTCGATGGTAGTTATGTTGTTAACGAGGGACCTGTGAACGAGAAACCCGACACCGCCTTGGGACTGTTGGGCGCCCTCCCGGTAGTAGAGCAGGTTACCAGACTTGAGGGTTACGGTGTCCTCCCCCTCTATACGGACTTCACATAATCCTACAATGTCCCAGTGTAACCTGCTCAGTTCCTCTTCCAACTCGCAAATCTTTTCATCAGTCCTCATTGTGCGTATGTTGTGTGTTACCAGGGCCAGTCGTCGTGGGGATGGGTAGCCGGATTTCGTCCGGGGATTCTTAGCACCCCCTGCTCCGCCATTACCTTGGCCGCTACCCACGCCAGGGATAGCGGAGCTGCCGGAGACTGGGGGCCTGGTATTAATGTGACTTATCATTAAGGGGGTGTACGGGAATCTTCGATAGCTAAGGGCTAAGGGAGCTAGGACAAAAACGCAGCAGCTTGACACTGAAATATATTGACAACTAATTTTAAAAACAATAGTTCTTCAAAAAAAATAGATAAATAAAACATAGACAATATAAAAACTAATATAAAAACTCCTTAACATCATCCCCCCCGTGTAGCTTAGCTACACAGCTTCTTGTTGGAGCACAGCCAGCTTCCTGGTGGGTCTCCTCAGTATGCCGCCTTTGGTAGCAACATCAGCCACTCGGACAATTCCGTCTCTGCCCGGATGCACTGCCAGAATCCTGCCCATTGGCCAAACTCCTCTCGGCATGTCTGGGTCAACAACTAGTACCACGTCGTCTACCTTTACGTTTTCGTACTGGGTTCCGTGACGCTTCTTAGGTTTGAGACTGGGCAGGTACTCTTTTAACCATCTGCTCCAGAAATGCTCTGAAAGCCGGAGAACTTTCTGCCACTCTTTCCTCAGTGAGAACACTCCGTCATCCAAGTGAACTGGTAACTGTTGATTCGAGGAAGCTCCAATTAGAAAATGGAATGGTGTAAGAGCCTGGCACTCCTGATTTTCAGTGACGTACGTCAGGGGCCTCGAGTTCACTAGGGCTTCTGCCTCTAGGAGCAGGGTGTGAAGCAGCTCTTCTCTAGGTGCTCTTTCCTTTAAAGTTGCTTGAAGGGCAGTCTTTACCGTCTTCACTAGCCTCTCCCAACAACCTCCCATGAACGGTGACGCAGGTGGTATAAAGCACCACTCGATTGCTGCTTGCTGGCAGCATATTCTTGTACCGCACTGTCATGAAACTCAGATAAATGGCGGTTAGCTCCAACAAACGACGTGCCATGGTCGGACAAAATCTTAAGCGGCAGTCCGCGACGTGCAACAAAACGACGTATACTCATAATGGCAGAATCCGCTGAGAGACTAGTGACGATCTCAAGGGATCTATATCTGAATCCCTAACGTTTTTTAACCTATTTTTGCATTCCCTAACGTTTAATTTCATAATGATCACTAGTCCTAACACTCATATGCCCTATCTTTAGTTTTCCTAACATCGTATGGATGATTTTTTTTCCCCATAATGTTTTGTTTCCTAATGTCACTTGCCATATTGACTATTCATCCTAACGTTATGTGCCATAATAGTCGTGTGTTATAATTGTCAGTAAGCCTAATGACCGTTAATCCTAATGATTATTTATCCTAACTTTGTATGGCCTATTATATAGTTTGTCCTACATTTGTACTACCTAACATTATTTGTCCTCATGATTGTTTTCCCTAATTGTGATTAACCTACTTTTCTGCCTAACCTAACCCGCTTTATAATATAATGAACATTTCATACAATAAACATTTAATAGAATAAACAAATAACATAATACACACTTAATAGAAAGGTACGTAAATAATAATTATAATATTCGCAACTTTTTGCCAGTACTCCGCCTTAGCTCCGAACATAATACTTTCCTGGAAGTGGTTGGGTGGATTTGTTCTTGTATGTAAACAGTAGGTATGAATACAAGCAAAACTTTTTTCGGTACGCAAAAAAAAAATAACCTCGAAGGCCAGGCGGGAGCTCGCTACGCTTCGCTCCCGCCTGACCTTCTAACCTAACCCGGCCACGTCGGATCTGCTCTGGAAGGTTTTGCTCGCTCGCTTCGCTCGCTCGCTCGTAGGTTTTTTTTTGCCAGTACTCCGCCTTAGCTCCGAACTTGATACTTTCCTGGAAGTGGTTGGGTGGATTTGTTCTTGTATGTAAACAGTAGGTATGAATACAAGCAAAACTTTTTTCGGTACGCAAAAAAAAAATAACCTCGAAGGCCAGGCGGGAGCTCGCTACGCTTCGCTCCCGCCTGACCTTCTAACCTAACCCGGCCACGTCGGATCTGCTCTGGAAGGTTTTGCTCGCTCGCTTCGCTCGCTCGCTCGTATGTTTTTTTTTGCCAGTACTCCGCCTTAGCTCCGGACTTAATACTTTCCTGGAAGTGGTTGGGTGGATTTGTTCTTGTATGTAAACAGTAGGTATGAATACAAGCAAAACTTTTTTCGGTACGCAAAAAAAAAATAACCTCGAAGGCCAGGCGGGAGCTCGCTACGCTTCGCTCCCGCCTGACCTTCTAACCTAACCCGGCCACGTCGGATCTGCTCTGGAAGGTTTTGCTCGCTCGCTTCGCTCGCTCGCTCGTATGTTTTTTTTTGCCAGTACTCCGCCTTAGCTCCGGACTTAATACTTTCCTGGAAGTGGTTGGGTGGATTTGTTCTTGTATGTAAACAGTAGGTATGAATACAAGCAAAACTTTTTTCGGTACGCAAAAAAAAAAATAACCTCGAAGGCCAGGCGGGAGCTCGCTACGCTTCGCTCCCGCCTGACCTTCTAACCTAACCCGGCCACGTCGGATCTACTCTGGAAGGTTTTGCTCGCTCGCTTCGCTCGCTCGCTCGTATGTTTTTTTTTGCCAGTACTCCGCCTTAGCTCCGAACTTAATACTTTCCTGGAAGTGGATTTTAGGGATACTGATATTTATAGTACACATATTTCGGATTCGGACAAATGAGTTTTAGGGCAATTATTACATTATGGATAAATATTGGTATGGCTATTGATCGTTAGGGCTAATACCCATTAGGACAAAAACACTTAGGATAAATGACATGAGGTGAAACGTCATTAGGGATTTCGAGAAATAGGCAAAATAACATTAGCGATATTAATCATTATGGTAAAAATGATACGGACAAATGAGTTGTAGGGCAATCATTACATTATGGAAAATGATTGTTATGGATATTGATCGTTAGGGCATTAGCCCATTAGGACAAAACAGTTCGGGCAAGTGATTTTAGGACAAACGATGTTAGGGATCGCGAGGGAGACCCGATCTCAAGATGTACTGCTCGTGTCGTCATGCAAGTGAAAAGAGCAATCCATCGCTTTTCTCTCCGGCGGCCGACTGATACTTCAACAGGGCCAAAATAATCTAGGCCGGTGTTTGTAAAAGGGCGTGTATGGTGATCAAGGCGCACGTCCGGCAAGTCACCAGTAGGTGGGATTTGAGGTGATGCTTTTCGTTTGATACAATAGGAGCATCTTCTTGCAATCATGCGTACTTCGCTACGGCATCGAAAAATCCAGTAATACTGTTTAAGTTCGTTAATCACCAGTTCGTTAAACGCATGTGCAGCTCTCACGTGGTAGTGACGTATAAGAAGACGTACGGCAGGATGACGGCCATCCAAGATAATAGGGGACGTGGTGGCGTAATCAACGTTCTTCATGTGCTTTATACGGCTGTCCAATCTGAGCAGGCCATCGTTGTCGAATATCGGGCAGAGCGGGTGCAGTTTGCTAGACCTAGGCAAAGGCTTGGCGTCGTGGAGTAATGCGATCTCTTCACCAAAGCTGTCAGACTGTGCTCTTTGCAAAATGGCCACTTCAGCCTTTCGGACCTCTTCAGCGGACAGTGGTAAGAGCTGGTTGGAAGAAGCGTTAGTAGCATTTTTGGAATTTGGAGTGTTATGTGCCAAAAGAGACCGAAACTTGTGCGCGCACTGGAAGACGCGCGCGGTCGCTTGGATCAGACGTTGCCACTCACTAAAGCGTGAGGGATCGGGCACAACCGATGAAGGTTTATGCAGAATAGTTAAACCTACATGTACCTTGGACTCCTTGGAGGGTTTCAGTTCTTCCAAGGTAGATGTAGTTTCAGATGAGCGCAATGGTTCTTTAGGCCAATCACAAGATGGCAGTAATAAAAAATCTGGTCCAGAGAGCCACCGCGTCAAGTCAATGTCAGAATCTTTTAATCTTGTCGCATCGTCTGCGACATTCAAGCCACCTGGGACGTATTTCCAGTCATTGACGTTTGATATTTCCGTGATTTCTCCAACGCGATTCGCTACAAATGGCTTAAATGTTCGCGCATCGCTCCGAATCCAACTCAGAACTGTAGTTGAGTCTGACCAAAAATGAATTGAATTCGGTTGGATATCATGACCGGTACACAATGTATTGGCAAATCGAGCAGCAATAAGGGCCGCTTGGAGCTCTAAACGTGGTATAGAAGCGGGTTTCAATGGGCTGAGGCGTGCTTTTCCACCAATGAGAGACAACTTCACAGGCCCGTTCGAAAATGTGAAACGCCAGTATGCAACGCACGAGTATGCTTCTTCACTTGCGTCTGCAAAAACGTGAAGCTGCCTATCACTAATGCCCTCACCCTGGAATCCGCACCTGTACCAGCGAGGAATTTTGAGGTTTGATATCATAGCCAGTTGTCGAGACCAAGCCAACCATTTTTCAATTGCATCTGGATGCAGCTCGGTATCCCAATCAATACAAGTTCTCCATGTCTGCTGGAATAAAATCCGACCTTGAATTACCAGTGGAGTTAGGAGACCAAGAGGATCGTAAACACACATTAAATACGACAATACCTTACGTTTAGTTAGTTTCTGATTTTCAGAAATTGGGGAACCATTGCGGAAACTAAACGTGTCGCTTTGAGGATGCCAAATAAGTCCTAAAGTCCTGACAAAGGTTTCAGGCCCTACGTGAATATTATCGGGTGGAGGAGCGCGCAAATCTTCAGGAACATCGGTAAGTGCGGATGGTACGTTGGATACCCAACCTCGCATTTCCATTCCTGCAGCTTTGTGCACTGTCACTATATCAGCTGCAAGTTGTGAGGCTTCTTGTGCGTCATCCAAACTACCCAGGAAATCGTCCATATAATGGTCATGGATGACAGCTTTGGATGCCGCGGGGTATGACTCCTGCAATTCTTGAGCGTTCCGATTCTTGATATATAAAGCTGTGCACGGACTACAGGCGGCGCCAAAAATTACAGAAGTCATCCTGTATTCCGTCAACTCACAGCTGGGAGTCTCTCTCCAAATGAACCGTAAAGCATCGCGGTCCACCTCCCTGATCCTGATTTGAGGAAACATTTCCTTCACGTCAGCTGTCATAGCGATGTAACCTTCACGAAAACGGAATAAAATATGTAGCAATGGTTGCAAAAGATCAGGTCCGGGCAGCAGAAGCGAGTTTAAACTGACACCCGAAGTCTTCGCAGCTGCATCGTGTACTACTCGAAGTTTTTTCTTTTGTGGATGTACAACAGGAAAATGTGGTAAATACCAACGAGAAGTTTTCTGTATATCGTTTAAATTTATAGTGTCTCGGTAAGTGTCGCTAGGGCACTCCTCAGCGTAACCTTTTCCTATCATGTTGTTTATAAAATCGCAATAACTTTTTTTGAAGTCTGGGTCGCGAGTCATGCGCCTTTCTAGGCCCAGAAATCTCAATAAAGCGTGAGAATAGCTGTCAGGTATGTTTGACGTATCCTTGCGCCACAAAAGGCCGACTTCAAACCTACCTGACGGCAGACGTCTGGCTGTAGTGTCTAAAATGCCTAAAGCGTATTTATCTTCATTGGAAACAGTAGTTTCAGGCTTAGATATACCTATAGAATCAAGGCTAAAATAATCCTTGACAAGTTCGTTCATGGCGGAATCGCCACCGTCGTCAACAGAAACGTGGTTTATGAAATGCACAGGTTTTGTCCAGCTGCTGGACCTTCCGTGAACAGCCCAACCTAAGGCCGTGCGTGTACCTATTGGCTGACTTCTGGAACCTTCACGTACCTCGCGGCTAACTGTCAAATACCAGTGCTCAGCACTGAGCAAAATCTTAGGCGTTGCATCAGTAAATGTAAGTTCATCGATTAAATCAGTTAGATGCGAATATTTAGACAAGTCATTTCGAGTGACAGTTTGTGTAAACAACGAGAGTGAGTCCATAGCCTTAGCATTATTTACCAAAAATGTCTCGGAACAATGTTTACCTTTAATGGAAAAACTCACATGTTGAATCGGTTTGTGCGTTGACATTCCGGCGACTCCGTCAACTTTGATTGACTCCATGGGGCCTGATGCTCCTATTTGACGTGCCACCTCCGAGTCGATCAAGGTCGCGGAAGATCCGTCATCAAGTAACGCAAAAGTGTCATATTTTCCGCAAGGGCCGCTCACTTCAACTGGAACTACCTTCAAGTATACACGTGTCTGTGTAGGTGACATATCGCCACTTGTGTGTGATTCAGTAATGTTAGATATTGTCACAGTTTTATCAGTGTCGTTGTGTTCACTTACGACGTTGTAAGAAGGATTCGAAGACTGATCAGTAGTGCGGGACGTTTGCGGCGTCGACGGCGGATGCAGCAGTGGGTTATGGAAGCGCTCACATCCGTCGATACCGCAGCGACCAATCCTACAAGTCTTCCAACGATGGTTTTTCGATTTCAAACACTTGTAACAAACTTTAGCATCGCGCAACCAGCGCCATCTATCATCTAATGTCAGAGCCTGAAATTCTTTGCAATCAGTTAGTTTGTGTTTGTTATTACAGTAACGACATAAATCAGCATTACAACCGCGTGTCGATGTGACGTGAACATTTTCACGACGTGTGAAATTGGGTGTAAAATTGTTGCCGACTGTACCGGGTCGTTTGTTGTAGTCTGACATAAAAGCACCAGGACGCCTAGCGTAATCAGGAACTAAACCAAACCTATTGTGCTTCACAGCCTCTACATCAAGAAAAGCGGACAATAATTGTATTTTCGGTATAGACCGGTCACTGCGATACGCAAAATCTTTCCACTGACTGTACAATATAGGTGTCAATTTACTCAGTACAGAGTGAAATAATTCTACTGAATGAATGTGTTCTTTCTGGTCTAAATTGTTAATGACAGCTATACAGTTACGTAGTCTACACGCAAAATGGTTCAACTCTCTTTGGTCAAAGCTTAGCTTGGGAAGACTCCGCACGAGGTTGATTTCATGCAGCACGATCATCTCGGGGAGCGCGAACGTCTGCTCCAGCATGTCGAGCACTTCCTCGGGACGTTCGGCCGTGTACAGCAACGACGACACGCTCTCGAGGGCTTGGCCGCGCAGCGCGGTAGTCAAGCGCACGAGATTTTCTGCGGGTGTAAACAAATGTTGAGTGTTGCGGTAAGTACGTTTAAACATTAAAAACTCGGTAGTTTTACCGCTAAACGGAGCAAGTTCAAGCTTATGCGAACATCTGTGTGAATAAAAATTCGGTTCGGGTTGTTTTGACATTAAAAAATCTTTGTTGTGATTTGTGTCAACTGACGGCCGTATAAATGACATCGCATTTGTTGACATCGATGGTTGAAATAATTGTTGCGGCTTGTCATTTATTGGAATTTCAAATGTTACGGGTTTTTTATAAACATTGGGCTGGATTTCATGAATTTCAGGTTGATTCAGCGACGAGAAACGTTCAGTATTGTACTGAAAATGAGTATGAGTTGTTGTGTTTGCCGGAATATCGTAACGAGTGTTATTCTCTCGCGAGAAATATGGTACGCTCGAATCGTTTACGATATTTCGTTCGGTAGTACTACGGGCAGCGACTAAATTTCTCGCGGGTTTGGGAACCATAGCAGTAGCATCCTCTTGCGGCAACAAAGGTATAGAGAGGTCCGCGTTTTTATTGGTAGGATGACTACCATGGTTCACGTCGTGAACCCAAGATGCAGTACGAGAATATTTACTGACCGAGCGTGTGGAAGCGTCGTCGGCTTCCTGCGCCGCCAATGTGGCTTCCAGTTCAAGCTCTTCAATTTGCCTCACCTGTTGAATGAGCTTACGTTCGTGTTCTAGACGTTTGCGGGCGAGTTCCTGCTCGCGTGCGATGTGTGCGAGTTTTTGCTCACGTTCGGCACGTTCTCGTTCGATTTGTTGCTCGCGTTCGGCACGTTCTCGATCGAGTTGATGTTCGCGTTCGACACGTTCTCGTTCGAGGTGTTGTTCGCGTTCGAACAACTGTTGTTCGCGCTCGATGCTGCGGCGGGCCAACTGTGCCTCCGCGGTCAGTCTACGTGCCCTTATTGTGGCCGACGACCGCGAAGACCCCGACAAGCGCGACCTGGAACTTGGCGAAATATTAACGTGTTCCGCACCCGTTGCCAAGCACTCGCGAGGCGTCCCGGGACCAGGATTGCGGGGCGCGGGTGTAACAGTGGCATCGGTAACAGCAGTGTCCTGTTCTGTGGACTTACCGAGCCCACCCGCGACGGGCAAACCTGACTCCGAGCGAACCTCGCTCGCGCCGGTTTTCAGCATCCGCTGCTTAGTTTTTAATCGCGTGTTCATCTACACCGTGAGAAGGACCAAAAATGTACGGGAATCTTCGATAGCTAAGGGCTAAGGGAGCTAGGACAAAAACGCAGCAGCTTGACACTGAAATATATTGACAACTAATTTTAAAAACAATAGTTCTTCAAAAAAAATAGATAAATAAAACATAGACAATATAAAAACTAATATAAAAACTCCTTAACAGGGGGGTTTTGCCATTGCGCCACGCTTGGCAGGCGGGTTGGCGCGCGCAGTTTTTTTTAAGGTCTCTGGAAGACGCTGCTGCCCATCTCCCGGTATATTATTATTCCCTTAGCAGGCTTCTACTGCAACCACGGGACGAAATGGTGGGGGACAATTCTAAGGCCGGTCACCCCACGGCTCCTCTATGTTAGCCTCATAATATCATTTAATGGAATGTACTCTTTTACTGACTGTTTTTCGTGTAGTAAACACATGTATACTTTATTTATAATCTTACGTTCACGACTGTGAATGGTTCTCCGCATTTTCTTTCGATAATTTAAAATTTTTGTCTTTTAAAGAAATCACCACGAATGATAATATTATTGACATTGTTGACAAACCATCATAAAATCATTGCCAGTGTAAGAAATTAGTTCCAGTGAAATTCCGCAATATGGCTTCTTCATATATTTCTAGTCAGCCTCCGGTCAATCTAACCTATCCCGGCCAAATCGGATCTGCTCGGAAAGATATTGAAATAAAATTTTAAATTTTTGTCTCGCTTCGCTCGGAATTCTTTTTATTGGCACTCGCTTCGCTCGCTCGCATAAAAAAGAGATGTTTGAATTTGAACCTCGGTCAACTTCGCGAGTAGTGTGGACCGGTATGAGTGTCGACATCAACTTTCGACAACGACAATCGACATTGACGTAGGAGTAGGATGGGTATTTACATGGTATTTATGTTTGTTGCGTTGCGTGACGTACGTATCGCATGTCAGACTATTCTATTGTGACTCAGTGTGGACTTACCACAATAAATTAGATTCTTTTTCTCCTGTGAAACTAACTGTATACTTCGTGCTTTCATATTTTACGGTTTAATTTTGGGTTTAATTAGGAACTATCTCAACAACAAGACAAGGTTATTTCTTCTTTTATTTAGTGGTGCACTAAGGTTCGTGATTTTCTAATTGCTTAATTAATTGTGGATGCGCTAAGACTAAGACTGATTACCTAGGTCACGTTTCTTTGCAACATTAATAATTTAACTTAGTATTTGTTACATTTTAGGACATAACAATGTCTCTATATCCGTCTTTGGAAGATATGAAGGTAGACACGATGGCGCGGGCTCAGATAGCCCAGCATCAGGCTCTGCCTTCGTACAACTACGGGCCACCGCCGCCAGTTGCAACGGCTCCCGTGACCTCGGGTGTACCGGGTCATTATTACCCTGCCCTGGGAGAATACATGGGACTTGAGTTCTCTGACAGCGTCATTGCTGCTAACATGCCAGAATATCAAGTGCAAACTGTAAGTATCACTCAATAAGTGCCATTATTCAATGATGTAAACCACTGCCTTTATCAGTACACTCATCACATACTGTACTCAATTAAATTTTAATTAGTGACCGTATTGAAATGTATTAATTAAATTAGTCATCAATATTGTAATTACCATTATTAGTGTGGTATCTAATCATTATCCCTAGTGGCATTTCCTCTCCATATTCCACTTTCAAAATGTAAATCTTATCTGTGTCTATTGCCTCAACTGTTACTAATTGTATGTTATCTATTGTGATATTTCAGGTTCAACCTGCAGGAGCTGTAAGCACCCTAGTTGCCCCTCTCTCCTCTCAGTCACTGTCTCTGCAAAAATCAATTGTAACAAATGCTATAAGACAAGTTCTGCTCTGCAAGGATGCTGACGGCAAGTGTGGACTGCGCCTGCACTCCATTAACAGTGGGGTGTTTGTGTGCTATGTGGCTGCTGGGAGCCCGGCAGCCTTGGCAGGGCTCAGGTTCGGGGATCAAGTCCTGGAGATCAACAATGTGGCCTTGGCTGGCATGACAATGGAAAAGTGTCATGATTTGCTGAAAAAGGCCCCGATTAATGGTATCACTATGGCAGTGCGTGACAGGTGAGTCATTTTATTTCTTATCCTTTAATTCTTCATTTCAATTACCTATATTTTTTAACTTTTTTTGGCAAAGTTTAATTCAAGCTTCTCAATTTCACTTCTATACCTATTAGCTTTGCAATATTTTTATAAAGTAAGTAGGTATTAACAATAGAGAATAAAATTGCTTATCTGAATTGTACCTGATATAAATATTATAGTAGTTTTCAAGTATCCTCTATATAACTTAACTAACCACTCATATTCTAAATGTATAAGTTTGTGAATATGTTTGGTAAAACAGAATACTTCATCATATAGCTCACTCCCTAAAGAGATCAAAGCCGTGACTAGTTAATATTATAAATAATTTTTCGTATTTATTTTAGGCCTTTCGAGAGGACAATAACTGTACACAAGGACTCCATTGGCCATGTTGGCTTCCACTTCAAAGATGGCAAAGTGGTTGGCCTAGTAAAGGACTCGTCTGCGGCCCGCAATGGGATGCTGACAGACCACCAGCTCATGGAAATAAACACGATTAATGTTGTTGGAATGAAAGATAAAGAGATATCAAAAGTCATTGATAACAGCCCGTCCGTTGTAAACATAACAATCATTCCGCATTATATTTACAAACACATGATAAGCAAGTGAGTATACAACAAAGTGTGCAATGATTATTACTGCGATGCATCCTGCAGTATTGATATTGCTCTATGAACAACTATTTATTAGTTCTAATGTGAATGTATATAAAAATAATTAATTATACATGATTCAAGTTGTAAAGTCAATCCTGTTGTGGTTTTTGGAGTCATTAATCTGCTGACTAATAAATGATCCATATTAGCTGTTGGCATTACCGAGATTCATGTAAACCTCCGATCCCCACTTATAGAAAAATATTAAATCCTGTAAAGAACTTTTGATTGAAATTTCCTGTATTATCTTCCAGTTTATGTGCTACATATAGGTTATTAACCACCATGGTGGTAACGGAATTGGCTTAAAATATGAATAAACTCATTGAATAATGTTTTATTTTCAGGATGTCCTCGTCTCTGTTCAAGGAGTTTGATCGCACACCAGCTGTCTAAAGTAAAGCCATTTCTATACACAAATTATCTTATGATTAATACATTATTCTTATATTTTTAGTCACGAATTTATTAAGTAACAAATTTATTCTAATTGGCACAATGTTTAGGTATTTTCAACAGTCAAAATAACTGATCTGAAAGTAAATCAAGCTTCAGTTACTTGTGTAAGTTTATTTTAAGTAATTTTGGTTTATTAATTGTTTACACTATTTTAGTCTTTAAGGGCTGTGAAACGATAGATCGTCTCAAGGTGAAGTCTAGTGGCAGGAAGGCCTAAATAAGCTACCATTGTTCGAATTCCTCATCTGCCGGAATTACCGCTGTCCGTTGTACACGGTGCTAATTTGGCTGCCCTATTTTTCCTTGTAATAGTTACAACTTCGTGAGTCACTGACTGACCCGAGCTGAGTTTACGATTCGTTGTGAAAGATATATGAGTCACTAGGTATGTGCCATGAGAATACGGTTATCTAGTGAAAGGTTTGCTGATTGCGGCGTAATATAAGTGTAAAGGTCGATTACCGCCTAAGTTGCGATTTCTGAGTAATTAGTATTCTAATTTTATAAATGTGGTGGAACGCCACCCCTATAGTCTACATGTGAATGTCATAGGTCTATGAACATGCTCGTATGAATCACCCGTTAAGAAACTCAATGTCAAATTTCATGTTGCTATGGCGGATAAAGCCATTTCGATTATCAGGTGGCATGCAAGCATTACCGCATGGACCTATTACCGCCTTAAGGTAGGTATATTTTATCTGTGTTGTAGTTACTGATAAAGCACATTCTTCAGGGCGGCACAAGCCTTTGTAAGTCTGCTATTGAGTTGATGTAATAGTACTTTATGAATGTTATTTCTCTAAATATCCCTCTGTGTGCTATTATTGTTCGTTTAATCCTCGCACTTTTCTAGAGTCTGCCAATTATACCGGTTCGGCTATTTTTTACCGCCGAATTTTACTGAACTATCAATAGACTGTTATTTTTCTTATTTGTAGTTATATAACATTTTGTAACTTTTACACACTTTATTAATATATGTATTATAATCTAATAGCATATGTAGAATTCATGTTATAACTGTATTAGTTATATAGTAAATAGGTTTTATTGAGAGTGCCATTATGATTGACAATATTGAATTATTATAATCAGAAACCATTGTTAAAGTTTCACAAAATATAGCTTCCTCCTCTAACATAACAAAAAGTGCTAATTATTGACGATGACTGATTATAATAATGACAATATAATAATTGTGCCTGAGGTGTCTTGATTATTATTATTGGTTTATCGGAATATTTATGTTTAAAGAAGATAAATATGTATATTTAAAATCTATAGGTACCCCTGTATTTTCGTAATGTCCATTATAGCGTATAGAGCACCTAACATACCTACTAAGTTCGCTTCCGTGTGTTATGACATTTCGAAAGGTTTATACCTTTCGAAATGTTTTGTTGAAGTTGTCTTTTCGTTACAATTAACACGGGCCCGTCTAAATGAATAGCATACGGGAGTAGGCCGCTGAACTGCTCCTAAACCATTATTAACAATATAATATGACTTCGATGTAGGGAAAGTAGTTTCAAAGTAGACTACTTTTTCTCTATAATTGTCGTGTCTATATCGAAATTTCAATAGAATGTCCCGCTGCGTTGCGTGTCATGTGTTGTGTGGCGTTCTTTTTGAGTAAAGTCAATATTGTCCATGTTACTGAGATTCATACATTGTAAGTTGTTAGTGTATAATTCCACTGTAATATATAATATCCTTTTATACAAATAAAATAATTTTAAAAATATGATTACAATTTTGACTTATTAGTAATCCTCGAATATAAATACCATTCAATATACTCTATGATAAATACTTATATTTTAGTGCTATAAATTGCAAAAACCGTCTTATTTAGATGGCTCCGATTAAAAAAGGCGCTGATAAGCAATGTTTCTTTGAAACGATTAATTTTTCAGCGTTATCACATAGATGTCACTGTCGCTGTGTGCTAAACTAAACAGACAGCGTAGTACCGATCTGTATAGTTATTCAGTAGATGGCGCTGAAACTAAATTACGAATAATACAGGGAGACTGGTTATTGTATAGGTACAGTCATAAATATCTATAGGTACGTTCCCAGCGCTCCAAATATATCTATATTATAAGGTACCTATATTAGCCAGAACTACAGTGCGACCAAAAATAGTAGAAATTAAAAAGAGGCAATACTGTAGTGTCGTCCCCGTTTTCTTATATTGATTAGAAAGGGAGAACACTACAGTATTGCCACTTTTTAATTTCTACTCTTTTTGGGCGGACTGTACCTATACTACAAACCATTTTTTCTACTTAAGTACTTTTTTCTGTCATTTATATAGTTACTAACTCTAATATAAAGGCATAAATTATGAAAGTCTGTAAAAGTCTATACTCTACTGCCCAAAAAAACACTGCTAAACGATGTTATAATGTCGCCAAAAAAGCATCACTTAGTAACACAGATTACAAGATAAACATCTGCATTCACACAATTTGCAATTTAAAAAAAAACTTATTGTACTAAGGCATTGCTGCCAACTTAAGTTGTTTAGTATAGTGAACGTATACCTCTACCTTTATGTATAAGTTCATATTTTTTTGACAGATGTTTTGTATAGTGAACGTTTACCTTTATGTATAAGTTCATATTTTTTTGACAGATGGACGTCAATAAAAAAAAGTTTATCAGACAATTTTTTTTTAATTTTGTTGATTCCGAGTGGGAACATGTAATTATTTTCTTTGTTGTTTATTTGCATTTTATTTATGAAATGTCGAGTCGTAGAAAAAGTATTGTATGCAACGTTGTATAGGTAAGTAGGTCAAAAAACGCTCGTGGCATCTTTCTTACGATGTTCGCTACGCTCACATCGTAACCCATGCCACTCGCGTTTTTTGCATGCTTATATAACGGTTGCATAAAATACCTACTAAGTATAGAAATACTTGTAGTAGAGTTGCTAAGCCGCGAAATTGTGCGCATCGGGTTACAAGCATGAAATTTCTACCACACATAGAGCGTTCCACGGTGATTATTTTCAGATGTGGAGGGAAGTCAGATTCGTCCCCTGCGTGGCGGGAGAGCGGGGTAAAGAGGACCAAGTAGGTACTTATACTGCTCTTTTTCTTTTTTTATTACTGATCAATTAAGGCTATTCGGGCTTGTGCGGCATCGTTTTCGTGTTAAATAGATATCAGCTTTTCATTTTTTATGTTATTTAAGAATAGTTTCATATACAAATTTGGGTTTATTGCCGAAAAGGTAAAAATCACACCAAGTTTTTTTTATTCAGAACGATAAATTAGTTATATATCCTGAATATTTACAATTTAAAAAAATATTACTAAACAGCAAATTTAATCTTGTTTGTAAAAATGTATACATATTGGGCACATCTGACTGTGACAAAAAAAATGTTGATGTTAAGCTTAGCCTGCGTGCTCTAGTACATTTTGTAAGTCGCGAAATTGTGAACATCGGGATACAACCACGAAATTTCTACCACAGATAGAGTATTCTGCGGTGATTATTTTCAGATGTAGAGGGAAGTCAGATTCGTCCCCTGTGCGGCGGGAAAGCGGGGTGAATAGGACAAAGGACTCCTCTTCCTCTTTTTATATTACTGATCAGTTAACGATAGCGCTACTAGGACTTGCGTGATATCGTTTTCGTGTAAAACAGATATCAGCAATTCATTTTTCATCTTATTTATTCACTAGCCTTTACCCGCGACTACGTCCGCGTGGAACTTGGAAGTATGGAAGCAACCTCGTACAACACGATAGATATCCACCTAATCACCTTAATTAATAAAAGGGATTATTAAAAGCGCCTAAGCAAATGTAAGAGCAATTGTGCTTTTGGTCTAATCATTTCATTTCCTACAGGGTCATCAATGTCATCATGAATTACCTACTTACTCACTTTTCAATCTTTTTAGGGATAATTTCCAGGATGAAAACTATCCTATGTCCTTCCTCGGATCTTAAACTATCTCCATGCCAAATTTCATCAAAATCGATTCAGCTGTTTAAGCGTGAAGAGGTAACAGACAGACAGACACACTTTCGCATTTATAATATTAGTATGGAAGTATGGATAGTACTATACAAAAATATGGGTGTATTTCCGAAATGGTAAAAATCACAACGTTTTTTTTATTCAGGGAGATAAATTAGTTATATTTCCTGAATATTTACAACTAACAAACATATTGCAAAGTAGAACAATTTATCTAGTTTCTAAAAATATATACAATGTTGAGCACTCTTCATACAAACAGTAACTTAAATAAATTTGTTGATGTTGAGATTAGCTCGTGTGCTCGTGATACATTATCAAAAAAATCTTTAGTTTTAATTATGTAAAAACCTGTTAATAATCGTTATTTAATGTATTTAATGAAGCGAAATAGGATGCGTTCGGAGATTTACGTTGATTACGCGAACGTAAACATATATTTTAAGCTACTGTTTGTATGAGAAGTGCCCGACATGCATATTGTGTCGACGACGCGTTTGGCTCGGTTGGTAGACACCTGCCTACTGAGTCGGCGGTCCCGGGTTCGAATCCCGGCCGGGGCAAATATTTGTGCAAAAATATTTGTTCTTGGGTCATGGATGTTATCTATATATGTATTTATATATTATGTATATCGTCGTCTAGTACCCATAGTACAAGCTTTGCTTAGTTTGGGACTAGGTCGATTTGTGTATGATTGTCCCTTAATATTTATTTATTATTTATTATTTATTATTTATTTGTAGAAACTAGACTAAATGAGCTTTTTAAAATAATAATAATAATTTGTAAATGTTCTCGAAATTGAACTAATTTACCTCACTGAATAAAAAAACTTGTTGTGATTTTTACATTTTCGGCCATACACACATATTTTTATATAGAACTATACAAAAAAAAAATCTGATATCTGTTTTACACGGAAACGATACCAAACAAGTCCTAGTAGACTTAGCTGACCAGCAATAAAGAAAGAAAACAGGGATACTTGGTCCTATTCACTTCGCTCTCCCGCCTCACACTTCCCTCCACATCTGAAAATAATAATCGTGGAACACTCTATCTGTGGTAGAAATTTCATGCTTGTAACCCGATGAGCACAATTATCTTTGAAAACAGCGGACTAACAACTGTACTATTGTGAACATTTATGGAGTCATATAATGGTTTGTATACGCTTATAACTCCATAAATATTTGTTTAGGTATACAATAAACAAATGAAATGCTGTTTTGTTTCTTAAACTCATATTGCATAAATGGTACATTAGGTACATCAGAGGCCGGGAAAATGAGGATTTCCGGCCAAGTAGGTATATACGGCCGAGCGAGCGTGCGAGCGAGGCCTGATAGTGATACGAGGCCGGGAATCCGTTTTCACGACGAGGCATGTATAGTGCTTTTCTCAAACATACAATGAAATAAAAAAATATACTTCAAAGAATAACACTTAATATTGTTTGTCCGATATTTTCCGAATTTGAGTGAATTTTGAAAATCCGATATCAGATTCTGACTCAGGAGCCCCAAAAACCCCCGGATACCGAATTTCAGCCTGCTAGGACCAATTTGAAATTTTCTCCATACAAATCGTTTTTTTTCGATATATTCCGAATTTGACCGAATTTTCGGACAATATTTCAGATTCATATTTATGAGCTCCGAGAGCCCCCCGATACCGAGTTTTAGCCGCCTAGCACCAATTTGAAATTTTGAATCGTTTTTTTTCGATATTTTCCGAATTTGACCGAGTTTTCGGACAAGATTTCAGATTCATATTTTTGAGCCCCGAGAGCCCCCCGATACCGAGTTTTAGATGCCTAGCAACTATTTGAAATTTTGAAAAAAAAATAGTTGCCATCTTGTTTTTTTTTTCCACAAGTGTCTAACAACCAACCCAACCTTTAAAAACAAAACCTGCTTTTTGTCAAACCAGCCAGCTGTATGAATGACCTTGTTGTTGAAACCAAAAAAAAGTTACTTTGCAGGCCTAGGCCTGAAAAGCAGTATGAAATCCCTTTACAGTCCTCTCGAGTTGTTGCGCCCAAAAAGCAATACTTCCGAGCCTATTTTAAGGAATGTAAAGACAATATTTCATTGGATGTTTGAGAAAAATCATTTTTACAGACCTTCGAAATTTTCGAAATTATTCCAAATCCAAATCTTAACATACTCTACACTCGCCTAAAAATATGTCGAATATACTTACCCCAAAGCACCTTATGTCCTCTTTACTAAAAACATAGATTCCTGTACCTTTAATCCTCATATTATTGGCACTGGCACAATATAACATAAAAAAAAAAACACTGCTCATCTCGTAAAAGCCGCTCAATCTTAACCCAACGCACCTTATTTGACAAAATAGCAAAAAGAAATTTACTAAAGGTCTTCGCACACTATAACAACTCAACGGCGACTCGACTCTATGCCAAATATTGAAATTTAAGCCCTATGTCATATTAACTAGGTTTAATTTCGACGATGCACCGACGCGTCGTCCACTCGTCGTCCACTACTAATATCATTTTTTGAAATTAAACCTAGTGAATATGACATAGGGCTTAAATTTCAATATTTGGCATAGAATCGAGTCGCCGTTGAGTTGTTATAATGTGCGAAGACCTTAACTCTTACCACTAACCATAAATAAAAGAATATAATATATATGAGAAATACCACAGAATTTCTTACTATTTTTAATAAAAAAAAATTTTTAAAGACACTATAGGCCTACTGATTTTTTGACGTCACAAGCCAGAATTACATATTATTTTCACAGCAACTTCGTAGGTAAAGTGTGGACATGAAAAAATCTGGTCGGTTTGAATTTGATCTCTTTGCGTTCTTTTGTTTTTAAAATTAATAATTTTATGTCAAACAATGCTGTCAAAAATCTATTTTAACAAGACGTATCAGAATTTTCATGATATTCGATATATTAAAAAAAATGCCGTCCAAAGAACTTCAAATACGAAGAAAAATCGTGAACATTTTTCTAGAAAATCCGGGTATTTCACAAAACGACATTGCTAAGTGCCTTAAAATCAATAAATCGACGGTGCAATCTGTACTTTCCAAGTACAAAAGGGACCTGACTGTAGAACGGAAGCAAGGATGTGGTAGGAAAAGTGGACCTGTGGACAAAAAAAAGGCTAAAAAGGTAATCGAGTGTTTTACAAGAAATCCGAGCATATCTATCAGAGACGTTGCAAAAAAGTTAAGTGTCCAAATCATACGTCCAAAAAATTAAAAGTTGCGAAGGCTTAAAGACATACAAAGCTGTAATCAGACCTAACAGATCAGAAAAACAAGAAAATGCTGCCAAATCACGCTGTAGAAAATTGTACGACCAGTTTCTGACAAAATATGATTGCCTAATCATGGATGACGAAACATACGTCAAAGCTGCAAAATTTTAATCAGCTACCTGGGCAACAGTTTTATGTGGCAAAAAATAAGGAGACTATTCCTGACAAATATAAAAAAATAAAATTATCAAAGTTTCCAAAACGTCACATGGTTTGGCAAGCGATATGCTCCTGCGGTAAGAGGAGCAAAGCTTTTGTCGCTTCGGGGACAATCAATGGAAAAGTTTACAAGAAGGAGTGTTTGCAAAAGAGATTGCTGCCTTTCATTCAACAACACACGGGCTCTGTACTGTTTTGGCCGGATTTGGCGACGTGCCATTACAGTGAGACTGTCAAGGAGTGGTACAAACTTAATAACGTGACTGTAGTACCAAAACAGGCAAATCCTCCTAACTGCCCAGAACTAAGACCCATTGAGAAATATTGGGCAATAGTGAAAAAAAAACCTAAAAAAATATAGAACAGACTGCATAGATGTAAAAACCTTTAAGGCGAAGTGGCAAAAAGCTAGTAAAGAAGTGTCTGATTATGTTGTTCAGCAAATGATGAAGAAGGTGAACTCTAAAGTACGGAATGTTATACATACAAATAAATTTGAATAACGTTTCTAATGTATTATAATCGACTATAATGTGTATTATTAGTAAATCAAAATGATATTTAAGTTTCGTCTTTTTTTAATAAATTATATAAAAATATGAACGACCAAATTTTTTCGTGTCCACACTTTAGTACCTACTATCGAACCGTTTTTGACGTTTCAAAAAGTAGTTGATTTGACCTGTCAGCAAATACCGTATTGGTATCGGGAAAACTCAAGTGGGACTGTAAATAAAATCAATCGTAGAATAGTACTTTTATTACAATTCAGTATAAATTATTTTATCAACCATAACAACAATTTTCATTATCATTACCTACATTCAGTACATGAATGGATAACAATATCAACCTATTTACTTACTTGGAAAGTTTTAAACACGTCCTTAGATAAAACATTTAAACAAGTAGGTAATTATCAGTCAACTACAAATAGTTATAAATATAGGTAATTTCTTGCTGTCTAATGCTTAGCTACCTACTAAATTCTATAAACTCTATCATTATCTATCATTAGTATCACCTACAATCAGTACATGAATGAATAACAATATCAACCTACTTAGAAAGTTTTAAACATGTGTCCAGATAAAAAATTCAATAAGTAATTATCAGTTACAAATCGTTATACCGAGGTATAGGTAAGTTTTTGCTGTCTAATGCTTAACTACCTACTAAATTCTATAAACTATTTAGAACGGACTTTGAAAGCTCCAATTGGGTTTCAGAACAATTTCAGGGCACGTCCACGACTTCGGTATGAAGAAGCTGTCATTTTCAGATGGCGGACAGTTTTTACGGGCGAAGTATTCCATCGGGTAGAGGCTCCAGAGAATACCTGTTGACACATTCACTAGTTAACAAAAGTGTGCTGAAAATAATAAATGGTTCCCTCGTAGACCATTTGTCAACTTTATGAAATGTCCTGACGGCTGCTCGCGATCGTACTTCATATTCTATGTTGCCTTGAGTTGAGACGTATAGGGGAGGCTGGCCTAAACCGGGCACAGTGCCTAAAGCGGGCACAGGACCTAGTATTGCCGTTTCAAATAAGAGCGCAGTCGTTACACGTGGCAGGTACTCCCCGCCGCCCGCGCACCTCGCGTCATTCGTCCGGTTAACCTGCGAACACGTCGTTACGCGCTCCGTCGAAAAAATGTTTTTAGCTGTTTTTTGAAAAATATTTCAAGGTATGTCTAGTGTGTTCTCTTATTTTTGATGTATGCAATGCTATTAATAATGGTTGTTAGTTATTAATCACTTATCTGGCCGCTATACCCTTGCATTAAACTCGAGTGTCTTAATATTTTGAGGTTAGATTTTGCTTGCATGTTCAAAGTGTCAAAAAAGGCAAAGCGGGCAGGGCAAAGCGGGCATTGCATGTTTTATATGCATATATCCAGTCGATTCCAATTGCTATAGTATTTTTATGTTCTTTTTAGATGGTAATGATGGTTTCGAATGCCACGAGCTCTATGAAGACCCACCCACTGCGGACTGGATAAGATGTAACGATTGCGACTCGTGGGCTCATGAATCCTGCACTACATACTCTGGAATTGGGTTATTTTATTGTGACTTGTATCAGGAAATTTAAACTTACTTTTATTATTAGACAACAGGCAACAGACAGAGGCTGATTAAGACCGATTATATAAGATTATTAGTAGCTATAAATTATAATATGCTAGTGAAAAACAGATCTCTATAGTTCGTTTTTAGTTTTTTAGAAGAAGTTGTTATTGTTTCGTTTTTTAAATGTGATTTTTCTTTATGAAAGTTTCTAAGAGATTAAAGTACAAAATTAAATCAAAACTTTTTGTTTCCTTTGCTTTTGGCTATTTTATTATGGTACATTAAGTGCGCGACCGCTTTACCCCAGTCCCTGCCCGTTTTGTCCTAAACGCATGCCCACTTTAGGCCCCCCCCCCTAGGGCAAAGCGGGCAATCGAAGGGATTTTGTAAATTGCGTATAATTATTTTGTTTTCAATTTTTTGAGAAAATATGTCATAATCCATCGAAAAGTGATAAACAATGGACCTTACGGCAAACAAATCAATAATGTTACTGGGTTACAACACATTATTTTTTCACCTTTCCCTTAAGGTGCCCGCTTTGAGCCACCTTCCCCTAGGTCATGTACCTACATACAAAGCGCGCTGTACGGTGCGCCTTGACTTGTAGTTAAAATATAAGTGCGGTGCGGTTCGGTTTCCTTGGCTACGGTTGAAACTTTGTGAATATCGTACATTATTTTGACATAATTTTAGACTCCCGACCTATATCAAATAACCGAGAATGCCATGCATATCTTGTTGGACTCCGACAATATAATGTGGTCACCGCATTTGAAACGTACAGGTAAATCTCGTCTATTTAACTAGAAATTATGCGTTCTCTACCCCAGTTTACCTGTGCTGGAGTTTACGTCCAAGTTTGAAATTTATCATGTCGTTCCTTTTCCTCTCGTAGAATATTTGTACGAACAGGACGTCACAATACGAAATTCGGCTGAAGACCTTGTGTGTAAAACCAGGTTTGTAGGCAATATTATATGAAATTAGACATACGCTCTACGTGGTATTGAACCGCAGTTCAAATTTAATAAACAACGGACTCCACAAAACGGAATGGATGGCCGTCGGCAATATTTTAGTCCTTAATTTAACAACAATGTTGCCCCTTGCCGCTGGCGTTGCAGCATTTGTTTGCTTTGCTAACTTCCATTGATTGGCAGCCATAAACAATTGTGATAGGTACGAATGTTATGTTATGATAACGGTAGTAACAACAAAGTTATTGTTTGTTGACGTTATATCGGCGCGAGTTATTGGTTCTATTCATATATCATATAGCTACTCGGCTCTAACCAGTCTGAATTGATTTAGACTATGAGGCAAATGCGACTTTTGAAATTGTTGTGTTTCTATGATACCATAGAAACGCAACCCCTTATTTAACACTGCTCTCTGTTCGATATTAATAGTTGGCACCTTAGCCCGGAGTTAAAACGAGCAGTTGAAACCTGAGCTGAGCGTGACCCGGTTAATCGCGTACACTTTCGCGGGAAACGGTCATCGCAGCGACTCGGGAACAAATGAATACACAAAATGGAATTTTAAAAGACACATTCCCTTAATGCCGTTCTATTGTTTTGCTGAAATACAGCCGTAACAAATGCTTTGAGCTTGTTATTAGTTTAATATAATTTTAATTTCTTAACAAATTCTCGGGAATTTCAGCATAATGTCAAGGGTTGTTTCACTTGCTTTGTTAAGTTAATGACGGAAATGTATAAGAGTTGCCAGGAAGCTCCACTCCGAGTACTTATGAAAGTGGCTTCGATTTTAATTTTAGACCACTTTTTCTAGATTGAATCTTTTTTTCATGACAATGTGGATTAAAATTAGTGCATGCAGCTTTCTGCGTTCAGTATGCGGTATCGCTAACTGATTTACCTATGCATTCATAATACGACGAAGTTAGTTTTTGCCCGCTTGAACAGATAAGTTGGTGGCACAGACGGCACAGTTGTGCTATGTCAGGCGTCAGTTGACATTCTGCGTATAATACATAATACCTACGAACACGAAGTCTGAATTAACAGGACGACAACATTGTGTAGCTCTATATCTTAGGTCCCGCATTAGGCTCCAAGTAAGCAGGCTAAGTCCTTTGGCCCCGTAATTATCTGTGGAAACTCATTATGAATTTATGGTGTCTTTTTTTTGTTAGGCTGTCACATTTCTTAAACTTGATTGATATTTTGGCAGGGTTCTTAATGTCCTTATTTGCTCGTGAATTAAGGTTATTACTGATATTTCTGCTGAATAGGTACGTACCATTACCAAAGAAGAACGACAGCCACATGAGCAGGTTCATGAAGCTGGGGTATAGGCGGCCGCTGGTCGCGGTGATGGGAACCAGCAACACACCCAGTACCCCGAACTGCATCATCAGCACGGGGTAGAAGAACCCAAAGGACAGCGCCAGAATCACCTCGTGCGCTGCGGCGGATACCTATGGCGTATACAAGAATTTAGCACAGCAGAAGTACCTAAATCCTTATGAGATTAAATTATCTTAATATAACAATTAAAAATACATGTGTTCAAAACAGTGGCACTAATTTTGTATGCCGGGATTCGTATGTTAAATTGTTCTTTTGCTGCAACTACAAATACTAAAACCATAATTTGTAATGCAGTGAAAAGGAAAATGTGTAGGTACGAGTAAGTAAGTAAGTGTAAACTTCGATTCGTCTTCGGCTATGGGTACCTACTCTGAACATGACTCTACTTCTGAGCCGCATTTTAAACTTATTATTATGTGATGTTCGGGCGGATATGATCGCCTGTAGATTTGCAAGGTGGTGCAAAGAGGTGAAACTTCCCTCTATACATGCAATCTTGGTTCAGTGTTGTTTTGTTTTAAATGGTTGTAAGTTACCCTATAAATACTAACCCCCCTTCGTTTGTAAGTTCTACTAATAAAATCCTTGTCCTTCGTCCTTGGTTATACAAAATAAATATAATTCATTAATTTATTTACAAGCCTAGAAATACCTTGGAAGGTTGTGTGGGTTACGACGATTATGCTTACATACCTACATAATATTAGAAATTAGTTTATGATCTACAGACCATTCCAAGGGTAAAGTAAAGAGACCTAAGGAAGCGTACTCGTATAATATCGATTCCCTATCACTCATGAACAATAATGAGCTGTTATCCGGCGGACCGACTGTAATAGGCCCCGCGTTTTGTACTTCAGGAAACGAATGGCAACATTAGATAATATCGGCATCAACTCCGTTGAAGCTGGAAGCTACTTATTATTTTGTTTTCGTATTTTGTCTTATCGATTTTACGTAATTTGTGCTTTTGTAGCTATAAACGTTTTCATAAATCAATCCCTAGGAAACTGAGAATAGGTACCACGGCTCTTATTTCTACCTAGGTACCTAATATTCGTCAGTTGATCTACACTTTACATTTCTCGTTCTCATTGGCTTTGGTTACGATCACGCCTCCCAAAAGCTCGAGTCACCATTTAATCCACTATCCCGTGACGAGTGTGACAAGCCTACTACACAAACTGGTCTCGACTTTAGTTTAACACTTGATGCGATTTATCGAATGAGGGATTACAAAAATAACCCTATGTGGCATAATCCCTACAAATTGTACTATTTACCTACTTGTTTAGTATCGTTTGCTATGGTGTGCTCTGTTACTGGGAGACATCTTCTAGCACTCCTGATATACTTACGAAGAACACCATGAAGACGGCCACAGCGCGACCTGTTACCGGAATCAGCGGTCTGTAGATGTGATCACGTAGCCACGAGTGTACCACGCGGTTCCATGCGCGGTAGTACTTGGCAAATTGGGATGTCGTCCACCACTCCTGAAATGGTATTGTATTATGACACCGACTAGTACGAAATTGCTCTATAGCAGAGCCCTACCATCTTACTATCCTATTAATTTTATAAATGTGATCCTGAAGATATTCAAGATGTTAAGAGGCCTTATTCCTTTTAATATATATCGATAATTTCCACCAACTTTTTGAAGTGAATAACACTTTTCCCCGAGTTCTAGGTGGTAACATAGATATTTCATGCTTTCATTGCGTGCAGTCGAAAATAAGTTGAGAAAACTAATTTTCCGCGTGAATGTTGTCAATTTCGAGTAGCTTTTTAAACAAAAATTATCAATGAAAAAATCAAACTGTAGATTTCAAATATAGGTATACCAATAAATCCCAATAGCCCTCTTCTTGGTAGTAACATAGATAATATGTTAAGAAACATGTTTGATCATAGAGAAAAATGTCTAAAACAATCAGTTTTTAAAAGGAATAAGGCCACTTAATTATTGTATAACATAACGCGGTACTTATTCGTATTTTTTTGTAACGAATTCGTCGAAAATGTAAATGTAACTTGGCATTAGAACATACCTAGATACTTAATACCTTTAAATAAATTAAATAAATAAATATATAATAATAAAACACGTTTAAATAAATTATTAAAATTCATAATATACAGGGACTATGACTTCAAATTGGTAATACAAAACACTTGATTGTGGCTTAGGTAATGATAAATTAACATTGACAAAACAATTAAAGTTCCAATTTGTGATTACCTAATGGTTACCGCAAATTCAATGGCTAACGATCATATCTGTCACTCGTCGTTATTTGCGTTAGTTACGTCCATCGCAGTTGATAACTGAAATAATTCCTGAGTAAGCACTGTACTTCGAGATGTAAAATAAAAAATAACATTATCCATTCTTTGAATGTTAGTGTAGGGGTAAAGATGAGACGGTTATTTAAAAATCAAAATCTTACAAAATATATAAATTTCTTTGACAAGTGAAAACAAAACCATCAAAACCCGTTTACTTCATAAATGCTATAACCAAAGGCAAAGAGGAAAATGTTGATTTGAAGTACTTTAAAACCTCTTTTTTTTAAATCCCAGTGGTAGGGTAACCGCATAAAGCCAAAAAAATGGGATAATTAAAAACTTAAAAATAAGATACTTTTGATTAATTAGAAGCATGAGACACGGGTTTACATTGGGGATGATGTGTGCAAAGCACTAATTTCGTATTACCAATTTGAAGTCACCCTGTAATTATTAAGACAACTGTGTTTTGTTAATATAAGTACCTGTATATTAACAAAACACAGTTGTCTTAATATACCTAACCTGTTGATTTGATTACGAAATTCGTCCGAGGATTGAATTGTTTACATAACCGCCAAATAGGTAGCGTTTTCCGTCACCCGACTAAGTCGAGGTGTCGATAGTGATTGATCACATAATTGATGAATGGGGAATTGAATAATTGGGTCTATAAAGTCAGTAGCGGTACGTGAGAATCAAATCTATCTTTGATGGTCAAACAAACAACTGATAATTGATTTCACTGCTGAGTGAATTGACGGTGCGTTCGTGTCTCTGAATTTGTGGACTTAATATGGGAACAAAGTTTCTGAGGCAAATTTTGATGCAAACAAGATAGGAATATTTTACAGGAAGCTAAATAATAGTCGTTTAGAAGGAAACCTATTCGGCCATTAAGGTGTGAAAGAACAAATCTTTCAAAAATATCTGACAAAAACCACAAAACCTCCTTCCTATACATGTTCTAAAACAATTGTAAAACTAATCTATGAATCTCTTTACAAATTCATAGATTAGTTAATTTACAATTGTTTTAGAACTTTTACTAAATGACCAGCATATTTTTTTTATTTTAGAAAGGTGCTCACTCAATCCACACGCACACTTAACGAAATGGTTAGGTGAAATTATTAGATTATTTTAAGCACGAGAAGTGAAAAAGAATGAAAACCTGGTAAATGCATTTACAGGTGACCCACATTCCAGTTCTTTTTGTAAGTACCTAATTTCTTCGCTTCTCATTAACATTTTGTTAATAGGAATTCTCACGAATACCTGAGGAGCACATTTTCCGGCATGTGACATTGCCTTAATTTGCCATGCTGCCGAGTACTGTCGTCGTCGAATAGAATCATGATATGTGGAGGAGAAAAATAGTAGTTATATTTTGATTGAAGTAATTAGGTTCATACAAGAAGAATAATGGACCTACTCATTCTTAACATACCTACTAGAGATATGCATACAAATCTTATTGAATTATAGATATGTAAGTACCTACCAAATTATTCGCTTTGATATAGTCAGGTAAAAAAAAAATTACTTATCTCCGAACAGGAACTGAAACCTTACAAGTTGAAGCCGTGAAACAATTTAAAATTTAAATTAATTATATAATCAAATGAGGCGGGCTCAAATAATAAATATATGCAATATAATCCGTTTAAATTGTTTTATTTAAATCATAGCAGTCAAAGTAGCCAAATGTTTATATCGCAAATTATCTAGGAGCACGGCAGCACCCCTGCCCAGTCGAAAAAATTAGCACCCGGGTTAGGCTTCCTAGGATGCCGTTGCGATGTCCGTACAAGGCAGGAAAAAACATTTACAAACATACAACATTTTTAAGCTACAGAAACATCTGTATTTTTTTCTAGGAATGAGGGATCGTTGTACTTACCTATAAACAATTTCAAGATTTATTAAAAGATATATCAATTCCCCTACTATTTTTGATGCTGTGTTGTTACTGTTCCTGTTCATGAAATTTATTTCCGCTTCAATATACCTTAAGTATGTGATGGCGACTGTACACGCCACTCGCTGTGTCATGTTTTCTGTAAGTGGTAACGAGATATGAGTCTACCCACAGACCATAAGTCTACCCTCGTTTAGCTAATTTAGGTACAAAATACGACAGGTATCAAATTCGACATCACTATTTAATTATCAAGTTCGTTAACTTCCGGGATTCAGACATGTACTTCAGCTAAGTAACGTATTTTCAAATTAAACCGCTCTTTATTTTATTGGTAATATTATGCACTTTTTAGTGTTCCGTACCTCAATCGGAAAAAACGAAACCCTTATAGGATCACTTTGTTGTCCGTCCGTCTGTCTGTCTGTCAAGACCCTTTATCTCGAGAACGCGTGGAGGGAGGTATCGAGTTGAAATTAACACCATATATTCAGGTCTACGGTCCCTTGAAGCTGTGAAAAAATCAATCTTCTACGTTAACATGAAATAATATCGGCCAAGTGCGAGTTGGACTCGCGCACGAAGGGTTCCGTACAATTATCTGTAAGTTTGTTGTATGGGAGCCCCCCTTAAATATTTATTTTATTTTATTTTTAGTATTTGTTGTTATAGCGGCAATAGAAATAAATAAATAAATATTTATTGGACGGACGGACAGCGAAGTCTCAGTAATAAGGTCCCGTTTTTACCCTTTGGGTACGGAACCCTAAAAAAGATACGGCCGTTTATGTTGCAAAAAACGTACTTTTCGACACTCTCAATGGAATCAAAAATGATAGGGTAGGTACTTCCCGATGACCTAGAACTATGAAATTTGGCAAATAATATCGTTACATAGGTACGGCAAATACTTATAAAAATCTGAAAACTGTACATTTGTTATAAAATCATAAAAAATATAGTCCTTTTCAAAAATCATATTTCGAGAACTCGGTTGCGTTAAGTTTGCATGCGGCGCCATTAATTTCAGGTGCAAACTTAACTCAACCAGGCCAATTAAGATGGGATAAGTGAAAGTTTGTACGGAACCCTCGGTGCGGGAGTCAGACTCGCACTTGGCCGGTTTTTTTATTATAAATGCAAAAGTACGACCTATAAAAGTAAACCTATGATTTTGGTCTGCGTTTTTTTCATGCAGAAATGGATGGGCTTTATATCTCGAAATTCTTTGGGTTGCCACTTGAGGTAGTCAATTTATGAATAGTTATTGAGATAACCTTTATTATCCATACCTTTTTATTTCCTGTTTTATACTGAAATAAATAAATATGCTCTTCAACACTTACTTCATAAAATAGCCTGTCTGCAAATTTCAGCATTTCCGCAAAGGCGTTCATCCAGGCATGCAGAAGGCAATAGAATCCACACAAGAATGATATCACCCCAGGCAGCACACACGCGAACATGCCTCGTACTACCGTGCCCGCCTCCACCTGCAAAATACACCGGAATTCGAGACCATAAGGTAAAACTTTCAACGAAACGGAATATTGCTGTATTAACATTTCTTCTGCCCTCGTCAACTTGTACTAGCATTTCAATAAATTCTTGGATTAGAATGCATAAAGCATGTCCATGAATATGGAAGGGTTGTTTCGAACAGTTTTGTAAGCTAAATTCTGTACATTTTTCAAGTTTCTCTGCTCTGTGTGATGGTAGCTATCAATGCTATTTTCAGCATTAATTGGTTGGTTAAATTTTGCCGCATCGCTATGGCAGTGCAGATTTTACTACAGAATAGTTGTTGGGCTAGGTTCGGTTGATAAGGGGCGAGACCTATAAAACTTGGCAAGCCGGAGCACAGTTTTTAATCTTTATTAATTTCATCCACATTTTCATCAATTTCTCTTGTTCAATAAGAAGATATCTATCTAATAGTTGCAGTGTGAACAATGAAAAATAAACATTTATTTATTTATTTATTTATTTAAACACGTTTACATGACATTACAGTTACTTAACTAATGCGCCATGATGAAACATACAGTCGCGACAGTATACGAAGTACCCTTCGAATCGTCCGCCTCCGCCTCGGTATAAAAACTTGCAAGCCACACCCCTGCTGCCGTTGCGGAGGCTCAGCTGACACCCTCGGACGTCACGGCCTATATTGTTGAGTGCTGATCGTTTTTATAGACACGGGGCACTTAACGACCCGTTCGCCGGGCGCTTGGCACGGCATCCGTTCCAGCAACTCTGGAGCCTGTGGGACTATCCGCTGCAGACGGGAAGGAACCGGATGGCTGCACACTGGTGCCATGGCATCTCGGGCGGCCTTTGGCATGGGATGTTACATGTGTGGACACACTAGCCCCGTCCCATGTCCAACGTTCCGCCCGAAAACCGGGGACGGCCGCAGAAGATGCTCAAATCGTCAAGCGCCGCAAATACGCCTTCTTAAATAAAAATTATGAATTTGCGGCACTAGCGGTTGAAACATTTAGCCCGTGGTCGTCAGATGCAAAAAAATGTAAAAGAAATATCAAAAAAACTTATCGGAATATCGGGTAATATCAGAGCGGGCTCTTTTTTCGCTCAAAGACTGAGCCTCGCGATTCAAAGGGGGAACGCGGCTAGCGTGCTGGGGACGATGCCTCAGACGGCCTCAGTAGGTACTGGGGGACTCCTATTAATTGAGTTGTATATGTATGTATAGTTTTTGATTTTTGCATTGTATTTTTTGTTAAATCCATTTTTTATACTACTAACGCCATCTTACTTACTAACTTACAACTACTTTTGCCAACTAGCTATAGTTGCGAGGTTGTATGTAAGATGGTGATACTAGTATAATATCCTGTCCTTTTCAATATTTCGACATGGTACTCGTAGGTGCACTTGTCCCGCTGGCGCACCTTTAGACAATTAAATAAATAAATAAGTATCAGACAACCTCACACAAATCGATCTAGTCCCAAATTAAGCTCAAGAAGGCTTGTGTTATGGGTACTAGTTAGACGACGATATACATGCTCATATAGATAAATATATATACTTAAATAAATAAAACAACCATGACCCAAACACAAATATTCGAGCGAATCACACAAATATTTGCCCTGGCCGGGATTCAAACCCGGGACCGCCGGCTCAGTAGGCAGGTGCTGAACAAACTGAGCCAACCGCGTCGTCTAAAGAACCTAGATGCCTTGTTCTGATTGTTCTTTTTTCGTTACGGATGGCTTTTCCCATAACAAGTGGTTCATCTGCTTGTTTGTTTCATATACAAATAAAATAGTGCGACGGAACTAACCTTACTCTGTTTTCCGTAGTCAGACCAATAAGGCAGAATGAATCGCTCCCATAGAAAGCTGTTGTAGAATATGATGGCCGCCACTTCTACGAAGTTGAATATCACTGAACCCCATCGAATCTTCTTTGTTCTGCAAACACATTAGGGTGGTCCTTAAAATCGAAAGTTTGAAATTTCAACCGGACACCCTTTCATCATGTTCTACAAGATGTAAAACTAAGCTGTAATTTTTTTTATTTTTTTTTATTGACTTTTAGGGGTCGCTACTGAATGATAAAGATTTTTTATTTTTTATTTTTACGAAGTTAGCATAAACCACTTCAAACATAAATATTCTATAATAATTAGAATATTAACTTGAAAAGCACTTCAAGCAACGTATGCACACTTGTTAAGTGCACCTTTCCCCTCCCTTCCCCCCTGGACACCCGCCACGGGTTCGTCACTCTGAACTGAACGTTCGGGTCGTTCAGAGAGCACACACGCGTCGCACTCGTTACTCTTGCAATTTCGCGTTGAAGACATCTGTGGTCACGAGATTGTAGACCGGTTACCTATTTTGGTATCAGGCCAAGGTGTTGACCAACTTCCTGGTGTTCCGAAGTTAAGCCGAGACACAGGAGAGGTGACAGCAGCAGCCGTATTTGAAAGTGCATGAGTTTTGATACTACTGCGTCTAACACGGGTCAGAGGAACGGAGCTTGCATCCTTTCGGAACAAAAATTAGAAAAAGATTTGCTTTGTCTGGCCTGCCGGCATCACATCACATACTTGACATAATGTTAGAAGCCGTGGTGCTTTTGGCATTAGGTCATGCTAGTGGACCTGAAATTGCAGTAAAACAACTGGGCAAATATTGATAAAAATGACTTCAAAACAGTTTCCTCCGATATGTCAATGGTTAAATATTGTGAACCCATTTCAAGAGCAGTCATTAGTTTTGCAAAAGAACAGTTGGCGGTGTACCATCCGAGAGATGATTACAAAGAACTGTTACAACTGATTATTGTATTCTTAGGAGGTACAACTGAAAATGTATCGTCCTACAGAGCTCCTGCTGGCTTGCATATTAGGGCTAGGTGGATGGCAAAAGCGATATATCCGTTAAAAAAATCTTATTTTGAGATCAACTTAAGATTTCAAGGAAAGATCAGAACGGCATACGAGATATTTGTATATTTACAGTGCGAATATATGCCAAATATTGGTATGAAGTACAATCTGCACCATTTGCACCTGGCAACGATCTCCAGCTGTTAAAAGATCCCAAGGTTTATGAAGAGATAAATTCTAAAATATCTGCAGTAGCTCTGAAAAAAATTATGGACCAGTTGTGGTATTTGTCTGAGGAACTTGTGGGTTTAGCATTTTTTGACGACAAAATTAGCCAGGACACAAAAAAGAATGGTGAGAGCTTTACGACGTGAAGGCTTAAAGGACTGTCCTAAACAAATCACATTAGAAAGTGTTTTAATTTTGACTAAAAACCTTGAAGGTTTTGTCACAAGCAACACAAATAGATTATTTCAGATAACTGGAATGACGCCTGATTTCTTGAAGACTGACGTAGAAGCATGGGATAATGACGATAGTTCTAAAAGCAACAAGGCAATAGTTCATAGCATGCGAGTTGTAATTGTAAATGACATTGCGGAGCGAGGAGTAGCACTCATGGAAGAATACAACAAGTTACATTACCAATGATGAAGAACAAAAACATTATTTGTTATTATTGGTTGAATACTATAGAAAAAGGTTCCCGAACACGAAAAAATCTACTTTGTTGTCTATTTAGAAACGAAAAGTTCATATATAATTAAGTTAGCATGTCACAATATATGTCTTACATAGTAGATTCTATTGTTTTTGAGAAATAATATATAGATAATAACAATTTTAAAAATGTTTTTTATTACTATTACCTAACGTTTTATTATTAGCGGTAGCAACCCCTAAAACTTGCTTTAAAAAATTAAAAAAATTATAATAGGCATTTTTAATGGTATAGATCATTATTACGGGGTGTCCCGTAGAAAATTAAAAAAAAATTTTTTTTTTACCAGATAAGGACCACCCTAAAACACATATTATTATTTTATTAGACACTGGGCTTTCAATTATGCGTAATTTCTCAAAAAATAGTCCAAGTGTAAAAGTGAAAATGACGTATTAGGTAAGGGGGCCATTTTAGATATGCTATACCTAAAGCCTATCCAGTTATATTATTGGAATGCCAGCGACAGGAGCGATAGTAGGTACATGCATGCCGAGCGCGAGCCATCGAATAATTGCAATTGTAGACATTCTTGGCCTGCAGCCCTGGTTGATAGACCAGGCTTATTTATAATCTATCATTGATTACGTATAACTTGCGTGGCATTCATAGAAACCGATTCCCACCAGCTTGAACATTATAGACGGTTTTAGCACCCTTCTCTATTTCTCCTAAAGAATAAGTAAGCCCAATCTGCTTCGGATTGCCGAGCGAATTCTTTACTGTCACGCCTACTAACTATTTATTTCTATACTATTAAAATTGCACAAATTATTAGGTAATTAATATTGCACATATACGAGTATTACCATAGATAAGGTATTCTAAGGCGTAAATGCCACTTATATTACAATTATATGCTTACTGCATCGCAACTGTACGATGAAGATAAAACCAGGTTTTTTACATTTAAAATTTTACAAATTTTGATAGATCTTAACTCCAATGTTTACCAAAACCAATTACGTTTAATTTACGTTAAACCTTGAAGAGCAGGTTAAATGTCTGCCGTAGACATTAAGAAATTAACACACTTTCAAACTTCAATTTGGTACAAATTTAATGCTAATCCATTAGCGTAGCTATTATATACAATATCGTCAAGCGTAAAATCCTTTGTTTAACGATATAATAAACCGTTTTATTCTAAGTAAATTGGTTTGGATGGGCTACTGAAAATAGCTTAGGCAGGGAAAAATTACAGCAAGCTCAAGGTAAAAAGGTGGAATTGGACACGAGTGTACCTAATATTGGTATGCAATACGGTGTAAGGGGGTCCCTAATGGATTATGTCGTTGTGGCTACTTAAGGGCTAACAGTTAAGTAGCGGCTAGTAAAGTTTGTAATCACCACGTTTTAGTGGAGGTAATCAATGCGCCTCTTACTCTTCGGATGGGCGCCGTAAACGAGATAGCTTTACCTTTTATTGTAATGGATCTTGGCTAAACTACGCTTTACGTGTATTTGATTTGTTCATTGAACTGAAACATAATCCTAGGCATTAAAAAAAAATTTTAACAAAGAAAAGAACCGACTTCAGTAAAACTAAAAAGCCGAAAATAACCCGTTCAAGTACAGATTACATTTGAGTCACCCTTTGAAATCGATCCCAAACCACTCAGTTATTATATTTATATATTAAAGTTTACGTGAGGTTTGGCACCGACTTCAAAGGGTGAGTCAAATGTAATCTGTACTTGAACGGGTTATTTTCGGCTTTTTAGTTTTACTGAAGTCGGTTCTTTTTTTGTTAAAAAAATTTTTTTTTCGCTTTTTAGTGATTCATATAAAATACTTATGGCGGGGTGATCAGGGAGGTCTTGAAGGCATGCATCTCGTTTGAATTATCTCCTAACTCTTAACTGTTAAGGAGTTGTACCTTCCATCATCAATTCAGCATGAGAAGATGATGACTACCATATGCAAATACTTAAATAGTTTTAGAAAATACATGAAAAATATTATGAGTGCCTATAAAATTTCAGGAATTCCTTCGATTCCTCATGGATCTCGTCATCCGATCTTCACCAAAATTTTATGGGACCAATCTTGAGATGTCTATTCATGAACCTAAAAAGAATTTTCCAAATCGACTCATAAATGACGGAGTTATAAGGTAACAAACATAAAAAAAAAAAAAAAAAACATACAACCGAACTGAGAACCCCCTCCTTTTTTTGAAGTCGGTTAAAAACTGATATTATTGTAGACATGTCGCCTGAAAAAAAGAAGATCTCAGCAAAGTACCAAGTACGAGTATCTAATACTTCGAACAACGCCCGCATCAAGTAACAGTGTTTTGAAGAGTTGTGATTGATTTTTGAAAATTTTCGTATCACTGGGAGTTAAGTTAGAGACCTATACCTACCTAAGGCCTGCGATAAAATCTTGAGGTCATCAAAACATTAAGGAGATTGAAAAATAACATACTTTCGGTGCCTTTTACTTTCTAGATAAGTCGCCTTTGTATTTGCATGTGTTCTTAGCTATGATTCAAGATAATCAGCTTATTGTCTAGGCGTGTTGGAGGTTTTTATCGTGTTACTAGTGTAGTAATATTTTTGTGTTGCTTATTTTATTATATTATATACATTTTGCACTATATACATTAGTAAAATGCTAAAAAATATATAACAATAAATAATGGCAACCTCATCCTTTTGTGATCTCTCTCTTTGTTAACTTTTAAGCAAATGAGCTGAGCCATTGTATCTGCACTTTTTCACAAGTATGTCGAGTGCGAGGGTGACTGATGCTTTGTCACTTATTTATCGTGCGATAAATGCAACTGTCATCCCGCAGGGCGCTTGGTTTCTTTTCTTCTTTTGACATTATTCACGCAAAAGCGGCGCGCATTCGCGTCAGTCAGTCATTCGTAAGTTTCATAACGGACCCAAACGTGTGTCGGTCGGCCCACTGCGTATTTTATACAAACAACCAAAAGAATACAGTTCACAGGCGGCTTTTACGAAGATTATCAGAGATAGCTTCTGAAGGGCTGCTCCGATGTTCCAAATCCGATTCTCATATAGTGCCGTCAAACTATACATGGGTGAGTAGGATGGCACTGTATGACAGTCGAATTTATAACATCGGAGTAGCCCTTCTGATCCTAATATTCTATTCTGTCACCGCGATAAGACTTCGTTGTGTCTGGGCCGGCTTTCCATGTTAAATATCCATCCAAAGGATTAAAATATCAGGACATAATTACCTTGGGTATTGATCTCTGTAAATAAGCGTTGGCACGAATAAATAGTAGACATAATGCTCAAACGTCGGCAGGGGCGTGCGGTCGCGCCACCTATCTGCGCAGGCGACGGCTGCCGCGTGGATTTTCATCGCGAAACGGAACTGAAAACAAGGTAAAGTAATTTACATTGTGAATAACAATATCCAGACTGTGTTTAATTCCACGTTCGTCATATATTTTGACCTAGTTTTCACCCGCGGCTTTGTTCGCTTTAAGACATCTATGTACCTATACCATCCTTTTGAAATCATGCTTTTTTCGGGAATAGTGTTAATTAATATAGGTTACACCTGTACACTATTTCTGTTCCAAATTCCGTGTTTTTTTCACAGTAAAAACAGAAATTTGAATATCGAGTTTAAACGACTTTTCACTTTTCTTTTTCGAAGGTGTTGATCGACAAACTCGATATCGATGTTTATATTATGCAACAATGCGACCGAGTTTGATCATTTGTTGAACACTGATTTTAAGTAACTATTCTTTATTTTTACATGGAATTTATGTTTGCAGCCCTTTTTGAATCACCAGCACCAGCAGACTTTAAAAAGCATTTATTTTTTTAACTCCCTGGCTGGTAAGTGCGCTCTTCGCCTTCATATGCAGCATGATTCACAGTTACCGCCCAATGTGAAACTTGTGATCATCAACACCCTGATACCTATACCCCTAAGTTATACTGACTACGTAGGGTTGTATAAAATTTATTCTAATTATTGTGGAAAAACTATGATAAACGCTCTTAACTAACGAATACTACAGACTTTTATATGTCAACGTTTTTCTCTTCTTTTTTTATTATATTTATATCTGTTAGTACCTAGTGATTGTCACTGACTAATTGTCAGGTACGTAGATATAAAATTAAGTACTAAACCATCGAAATTTAGATCGTCATTTAGTCGATAAAAAAACGTTCAACCCCTACGAAAAAGCAATGTCAGTGTGACAAGATAACAGGATTTAATAATAACCATTAGAATTTCGGACGTAATCTTAGTAAAACGCTAATGTTATTGAGGCTGCTTGTTTACTTGACAGACTAATCCCTTGATCACACGTACCGAGTAAACGGGCGAGACAGTGCTCTGTCTCGCCCGTTTGTCTTGTGTGTGACAGGGACGAGAGCACTGTCTCGCCCACTGTCTCGGTACGTGTGATATCAAGGCATAATAGCGGCTTTCGCCAATCCTCGCGAGAATCAAGCCTGTTTCGGTTGTTTAACTTGAGGAGGAAATTCTTCACAAGAACATAATACTTTCTTGGGACTAACAATTTATCAATACCCCACGGGTATATAAATTGCTTAAAGGGCCCGTCGGATAGGCTTTATGTAAATTATTCGGGTTTAGGTTATGATTTTGGGAATATTATTGATATAAAGTGCTTTATTGAATATTAAATGGAATAGAAACTATAGACATAGACCTATAGGCCATTGTTCCCAAAATTACCAGAGCATGAATACAATAAGTACATAACTAGTATAACTACCAATATATTGGTTTGGCGGTTTCTTGGCAATCCTCAGATATTTGCTTACATATTATATTATTCATAAATAACTGCATAAAAATCGATCTAATAGTTAATAGGAATTTGTGTATTTCGGATAGATAGACTCGTGACTGCTACCTTGCTGCTACTTATATTCTTATAATAATTATACCTATGTATACATAAAGGTATGTAGAATAGACCGTAATCTGTAAGCGTAAAACCAATATGCTTCTCTGCATTTTAATAAAAATGCTCAGAACTGCCAGTGAGTTTGACTTTAGCAAACAAATGGTAAACGAAACTTCAGCGAAAAATACGTTTGGACCATGTTTGGACGGATAAATCGGGTAGTGCTTGAAGATGGGTGAGAGTTATAAATATACTAGGAAATTTTAGCATGAAGGGTACAGCGCTGCGGGCCTATGGTAGTTGCGTTTATCACGTGATAAATGACAAGTATGGGAGTGTGAGAGTGGCGGATGTATTTATCATTTATTTATGATTACTAGCCTAGCTGTGCCCGCGGCTCCGCACGCGTGGAAATCGGTCTGTGTCAGTTAACGACTAATTCAGCCCTAATTTCTCTCTCTCACTCCTGGAGGCGGAACTTGAAGTAAAGTAAGGTGAATACGATAGATGACTGTAGTCCAGATAAAATCAGAGGTTTATCAGGGTACTCGATAGTCGTAGCATAAGTTTGAAAAAGTTTGCACCGCCTTCCTAAGTAGCGCCATAAGATTCTGGTTCAAACTTAACTCAATAGAGTGTAGTGGCTGCCCTTTTATTGGTTAAATTTTTATAGCCTATAATATAACCGGGGATTTTCTCGACAGATTAATACAGTTTTCATCAAAATCCGTTCAGCCGTTTTTACGTGATGCGCGGTCAAATTACAGACAAACAGATAAAAAGACAGAAATTCTAAAACTGTTGGAAGGTGTTTTCTTATCGATTCTAACAAGTATCCCCCGCCAACTTTTTTTCAAATATCTTCCATGTACAGACTTCCGACCCTCTTCAGCTTTACATTTATATAGATAAACGTAATCATCAGATGCCTATAGAAAATCCATACTAAAA
The DNA here is from genome assembly GCA_932273695.1 of Apotomis betuletana. Taxonomy (NCBI): domain Eukaryota; kingdom Metazoa; phylum Arthropoda; class Insecta; order Lepidoptera; family Tortricidae; genus Apotomis; species Apotomis betuletana. The sequence goes on along the minus strand of OW026305.1, from coordinate 11,271,636 downwards.
ATTTCCGCGACTTTAAGCCCTCGCGTACATGCTTCCATTTTTTTATTAACTAAAACCAAAGTACGCAGGGCTGTGGCGTCGCCGGCAGCTGCTATGGCGTTATTTACCGTGCGGGTGACGAGGGTCCAGGTGATTTATGTAGCGTTTCACTTTCAACGCTGTTTTGCCGGTACACTACTCCATCTTTAAGTTACGGGTCACTTGAAAGAACACCGGATTAATTCCGTGCATGGCGTGAAGAACTTGATAACTCCAAAATGGCAATTGTTCAGGGCGTCGATTTTAAAGTTTGACATTTTCTCCAAAATCCATTTTCATCTTTAACTCGTGTTTAAAGCTTGATTTATGGATAATTTTCCGCGATCTTTTCATTTACCTTACGTATTCTAGTAAAATCCTCTTATTTTCTGTGATATAAGACTTATCAACATAGGTACCAACGACTTATCAAGTTATTCCCCATACATTAGTGCCCAAATTGGTGAAAATGTTTTTTAATTTAATTCCTAAAAATCAGTTTTTCATAGTAACTGAAACGTCTAAATTAATTTATAGGTAATTTTATGCAAACTTTTCAATTATTATACTTATTTTGGTAGAAACATTGTATTTTGTGAGATATTAGACTTATCAACATATTCACCATCGACTTATCAAGTTCACCATCGACTTATCAAGTTATTCCCCATACATTAGTGCCCAAATTGGTGAAAATGTTTTTTAATTTAATCCCTAAAAATCAGTTTTTCTGTATAATTGAAATGTCTAAATTGATTTAAGGGTAATTTTATGCAAACTTTTCAATTATCTTACTTATTTTGGTAGAATCATTGTATTTTGTGAGATATTAGACTTATCAACATATTCACCATAGAATATAGGGTATCAATTAAACAATTCTATCGTTTCTATACAACTGTTTTGTTTATATAAGGCGATTTAAATGGATTATATCGCGTGTGTTCGTTGTTTGAGTCTCCTGACGTTTCGGCAACTATTTTTGATGAGAAAAACACAAATTTTCGGTGCCAAATACGTCAGAAAGGCACAAACAATGAATAAATATGATACAATCCGTTTGAATTGTTTTATTTTAGTCACGAAACCCGAAGAAAATAAAATTAAAAGTTATAAAAATATTGAATAAATTGTAGTAAATGAATCGTCTTTAATTCAGTAATGCAAAAGCACTTATTCTACAGAAAAACTAGATGAATTTATCTTATTTTTAACTGGCAACATCTTTGTTTTTCTGATCCAATAAATAAAACTGGTCGATGGTTGACAAGGTACCGGTAATGTGAATGATACATACGAAGACACTGTTAACTATACCCCATGGACCTTAACACGTTGTACTAAGGTTTATATTATGTTCACAAATGTACAGTTATCAGTGTTTTCCTTTGTACCAGAGTACACCTCAGATGTGAGAATAACTTGACAAATCGAAATATACATTTCGATAAATTATGAATAATTAATTATGTCAACTTATTATTTGCTGTGTCCATCAACCTGAAAATGATAAATCGACATATGAATTTACGGTAGTTGTGTATAATGAGATAAAACGATATATTCATTTGTTATCGTTAAAGTGTGCTTGTCTTCATTCTAATATCTTGATTTGTCAAGTTACGAACGCTTTTTTTTTTTGAGAATTCGTTGATAAGTTGATATGCAATATTTTTTGTGCCTCATCGCGCTGATATCTCGTTTTGTTAAATAAGATCCGCTAAATATCGAGATATCAATATGATGTCACAGGCCATATCTTCAAAAGTATCATAGATATCGAGTTGTCAATTTTTTTCCTACAAAACCTTGGCCGTAGAAAGCCATTACGCCAATAAAAAAAAAAACGTATAAGTCGAGTTATCAAGTTCTTCACGCCAGGCACGGAATTAACGGACGTGGTTTTAAGTGCGACTCGGTTTACTAGTGGTTAGAACTCGGTTTAAAGTGTAGAATGAAGCTTATTAAATTATTCTGAAGTGTCCAGGTTTCTGCACATAGGCAACGGCCGATCATGTGATCAGCGGGCCTATGATGGTTGCGTTTATCACGTGATAAATAAGTGACAAAGCATCTGTCACTCACACTCGCATTATGTCAAAGCGTGACGGATGCTTTATCACTTATTTATCGCGTGATAAACGCAACCATCATAGGGCCCCTGGCTTCTGAAACCTACCATCTTCGTAAACCTATCATGTTCGCCATTGAAGAATAGTCGGCACCAACAGATATTGTAACCAGTAATATGCCGCCTACGAAGCCGAAGAATTGTTATACTTAAAAGTGACATCACTTGAGTTTAGCAATTACTATTCGGCCTGTAACAACTGCTCGAATTTCCCTATTTCTAATTCAATCTCACAGAAAACTTCTAAAACTTTCTATTACTCTTTGAATGGCTGAATAAAACTTTACATTCAGCCAAAGGGTCACATAGTACTAAAAGGGGAATACTTTTCGGCTCGTCGACTACATCTGTGAACCTTCCGTAACCACCTGTGACCACCGCTCGCTTCTGCCGCTTGACTCTAGTCTCGTGACCGGGTTGTTAAGCGGTTTTCACATCGGCAACGGGATAATACGCGGAGCGCGCGGTTTTTACAAAAAAAAACTGCGCGGCCGAGCGGTGTAGTGCGTTGCTTGTTTTTACTTATCTGCCTGTAATCTAATTTTGCAAGCCGATTTATAATACGGTGAATAGAGACTAAAGTACCTACTATGTGTGACCTTACAAACGGTCCGGTAGTTTTGAATTTTTTATATGTTGTCTAGAATGGTTAGTCAGTGTTTAAAATGCAAAATGCACAATTCCCCCCCCTCTGCGCCCGCCGCCATATTGAAAAAACCGGCACTTTCTTCATATTTTTGCTCATATCTTCCTTTAGGAGCATTTTAGCTAGAAGAAAGCTTCGATAATGTTATAGAGAGTTAAATTTACTACATTCTCCATTTTATTTTATTTTTCTAGGACAGATAGTTACGGAGATATTCACATTTAAAAAAACGTAAAAAATCGCAATTTCCTACTGAAAAACAAACTTCTGGATTATATCTTCGTTTAGGAGCATTTTAGCTACAACAAAGCTTCGGCAATGTTGTAGAGAATTAAATTTACTATAATTTACACTTCAAATTTTGTTTCAAGGACGGTTAGTTACGGAGATATGCACATTTAAAAAACAGGAAAAGTCGAATTTTCCGAAAATTTCTCGAAATTCTTGGTTTAGAACGCTGTCATTCAGTTACGAACTAGTCTAGGACAAATTAAAACATGTAGGAAATGTAAAATGCTTATAAAACTCATGTCCATTTTTACATACATTTTCGGAAAATGTGACTTTATTTTTTTTATATCTCGGTAATTATCTGTCCTAGAAACAAAATTTGAAATGTAAATTATAGTAAATTTAATTCTCTACAAAATTGCTCAAGCACTGTTCTAGCTAAAATGCTCCTAAACGAAGATAGAATCCAGAAGTTTGTTTTTGAGTTGGAAATTGCAATTTCTTAAGTTTTTTTTAATGTGCATATCTCCGTAACTATCTGTCCTAGAAACAAAATATTAAATGGAAAATGTAGTAAATTTAACTCTCTATAACATTGTCGAAGCTTTCTTCTAGCTAAAATGCTCCTAAAGGAAGATATGAGCAAAAATATGAAGAGAGTGCCGGTTTTTTCAATATGGCGGCGGGCGCGGAGGGGGGGGGAATTGTGCATTTTGCATTTTAAACACTGACTAACCATCCTAGACTACATATCAAAAATTCAAAACTACCGGACCGTTAGTAAGGTCAAAATCCTTTATTCACTGAATTATTAACCCACTTTATAGATTTTGATTGATCTGAAATTTCATTATATAATTATTATTATGACATGGAGCTGATCTGATGGCGCGACCTGAAGTCTGGTCGGTCATGGGAACTCTGTTATAAAACGACGGAAGCCATCGAGCGTTTGGGCTCGTTTGATTCGTCTTGATGAATGATTGGCGTGGGGGCAAAATACATCAGAAATAAAAGTTCGTTTCAAAAATATACGCTACGCCGAGCGTGGTCAGTGTGAACACCATCTTATAGAGGAATTTTATACTCGCGTGTGTGTACCCGCTTCAGTTGGACATACGAATGTGAATGACGTGTGGGCGGCGAGTTCTAGTTGTGTGGTCAGAGAATGCTAGTGGTGTGCTAAAACAAAATATTTAGGGTCCTCGTACTCGTTTACATATGTAGACCTCTTGCGCACTGTGCAGTCCTGTTAACTCAGGCAAAATAAAAATGTATTGGAAGAACAATATGTTGTAATCTAAACTAGTGTTTTATTATGTGCAATAGTGTAAAAAGTACATCCTGAACTCAATAGGTAGTTAGTTTATTATATCGAAAGCTGCTAGCTATTAGAATTTGAGTTCTCAAATTTAACGATACCATATATTAGGTACATATTAAGTGAGATTGATCGTATTGTTTCTATAGGTATCAAGATTCCTTTTGAAATTGCTATAATAGATTAGGGTTAATATTAATACAATTCGATCTCCCTAAGGTAGATATAATATAATATCCTTTTAAGGGATGTTATTTTACCAGCTCTTATAGTCAGTTAATGCTTTAATTGACACATACGTTGTAAAATGACTTAAGTAAATGTTGATTCAATAGATGTTAAGTCGTTTTTGAAATAGTCACTTCAATTTCCGACGGGCCCGGAATGGTCCTTTGTCGCGTCCGAGTCGTAAATAGCAATGGATATATTTTCGTTACGAGACGAGTATTTACTTTCGGAATCAGTTTGATTACTGATATTAAGGGCTGTTCAATACTGGCGGAACTTCATTTGAGCTCATCCTATTTCTGTTAAGTGTAGTAATGTCTTTATTACCTTAAATATTTGATTGAAATCGATAATCTTTTTAATAAAGTAAATTTTCCTAAACCTTTGTGTGTCTGGTTGTGTTTGGTTTTCATCTTCAGTTTGCATATAATAACACCATCTCAGTGTCACCCTTAAAAAGAGAGGATTTTTTTTATAAGCTAGTTAAGGAGTTACCATCCACTGCTGAAAATACGTATGTTTGCAAATTTAACTACAATAAATGTAAGTCTCCAACCGCTTCTAAATTTGTGCCCGTTTACTAATCACGTTTTATTGTTGAAAGGCGGTTAAAAGCAAACTTACACTAAAGACCAAATTCCCTGATATTAGTTTCAATCAATGAATCAATTTTATTTTAATTTGACCCAAAGAATATATTCCTCGCGTATGAAATATTTCCCCATGTTATCGCGCCAATCTGCGAGGAATATGGAGCACGTACTAAGGCTGCCTTTTCACTGAAGCGGAGCGAAAAAAATGAACTTATTAGGGATTTAAAGCCTGACCAGAAATATATGAGGATGCGCCATATTGCGGAATTTCGCTGGAACTAATTTCTTACACTGGCAATGATTTTATGATCATAGGAACTGACAGATATTTAAACTAATGTCATTAGAGTGCGGATTGCGATTGGTTGCAAAATTGTTGCCATATAAATCTTATAAATAACGCCCTCTTGACAATCCTCATATATTTCTGGTCAGGCTTTAATTCGAGAATGCCTTTTGAGAGATCGCAAAACGTCAAAACTCTATTAGATAACAGTGATATCACCTTTGAACTGTCATTAAAATGCGATGAGCTTCAAGTGACATATCTCATCTCAATTTTGGAAATACAAAGGCGATAATGATTGTCAAAAATGCTATTCACGCATATGAATTTCTGTTTTGAACGAAACGTAACTGACTAATTTCATGGACTACTTGGTCAAATTAAAGTAGCACCTGTTATTTATGCCGTCACATGCAAAGGAAACGCAAATTAAGCGCGACCGGATTGACGAAGTTGCGATGTTCTAGGGATATCGCCACTTGTCAAGTAGGGACACGTCAAAAGTGACGGATGGCGACGAAATGGAGAGATCTCCATCATCTGTCTAAAATTGGTCGAATTACCCCCCAGACTGTCTCTTAGTGAAGCCCAAAAGCAGTGCATTTCAATCCGAGGAATGTGATTCCATTCTACATAGCTACGCTCCGCTATACCGGGTGATCAATCCAAATGGGTCAGCAGGAAGAAGTCAGAAACTATAAGAGATAGGGAAATCTGTTCTTAGGTACCATGGTGTCGTTTTAGAGTTAATAAAAAGTGCATTTTTTTTTTATAAATCTGATACATAACCCGGCCAAACCCGCTGTAAAGAATGTTAGAATACGACATGCGATTACTTACAGAATTTTAACCAGGTTCAATTCCCGGTTATGTGTGAGCTTAATTTAAAAAAATTGGGCAAGTGCGAGCCCGTCTCGCGCATGTAGGGTTCCGTACCTAAACATATATATAATCTATAACAAGTTTGTTGTATGGGAGCCCCCCTTAAATATTTATTTTATTTTATTTTTAGTATTTGTTGTTATAGCGGCAATAGAAATACATCATCTGTGAAAATTTCAACTGTCTAGCTATCACCGTTGTTGAGATACAGCCTGGTGACAGACGGACGGACGGACGGACGGACGGACGGACGGACGGACGGACGGACGGACGGACAGACGGACGGCGAAGTCTCAGTAATAGGGTCCCGTTTTTACCCTTTGGGTACGGAACCCTAAAAACTGAATGCAGTTTCTATTAAATCTAAAATCGGCGCCATGGTTCCTAAGAACAGATTTCCCTAACTCTTATAGTTCTCGTTTTCTCCCTACTGACCCATTTGGAATGATCACCCTGTATACCCCGTGGACAGGCAGCCTTAAGAGAGGTTTGCACCAAACTTCGTTTTGCAGATAAACTAACTTACCTACCCTACATTACTAAGTCGAACAGCAATTAGATCGCATCACATAAACATTACAAACACATTCAACGCGTTTTTTGCGTTAAAATCAAACTACACCAAATAGTGGGTAAACTACACCCAAACCGACGTCAGACACATTTTCCAACATTTATTGCTTGAGTCTGATGGAAATGCATGAATACTGAGAGAAAACACAGGGCTTGTTCCAGAAATTTCTTTGCGTATGCACATAAATCACGCTACATTACAGATAAGCCGAACATCAATCAGGGCAACAGAAAACATGGCTTTATCTGATGACCAGTGAAATTGCGGGGTATTGACACAGCGACCCGGTGCTTCTGTGACAAACAAGACCCAGATAAAATTTATTGTAATTCCGATAGCCTTTAAGCTGACTAAAGGTATGTTCAAGGTTGAAATGCCAAGTAGTTGAATAAAAGGAAAGTAGGTATAATATTTATATTTCAGAATCAATCTCAAACTAGAGATCCCGTGCTTGATATTAGCTTTCAGTTTCCTTGTTCAATTCATGAAGAAAATAAGAATAGGTCATAAATAAATTTTGGCCAAATGTGTTTTGTTTGCTCCAATAATTCATTTGTGTAATGCGCAATAAATCACAATACTTACATTCCAGATAAACCGAAAATCAATAGAGTTAACAAAAAACATGGCTTTATCTGATGACCAGTGAAATTGCGGGGTATTAACAGGTGCCCGGTGCTTCTGTGGCAAACAAGACTCAGATACAAAGTGAAAAATTAAACTAACATTATTTCTACTTAGATATCAACTGTGTAGGTCTTAAGTAGTCAATTTTACTATGAAACATGAAATTAAACTAACATTATTTCTACTTAGATATCAACTGTGTAGGTCTTAAGTAGTAAATTTTACTATGAAACATGATGTCTAAAATGAATAAAATACATTGTTTTCATATTCTTTAATATATTTTTCAAAACATCCGGGTTCGATTCCTGAGCTGAGTACAGGTTTTTGTTTAAATGTATGAATGCAGTTTTTCTTTTCATTAAAATCGATGACATTGTTCCTAAGAACAGATCTTCGTATGTCTTATAGTTTCAGACTTTCCCATACAGACCGATCTAAATGGGCCATCCTGTATATCACTTACAGAGGAATAAAAATTCCACGAAATGATTTTTTCGACGAAATGGAACAATTCGATGAAAACAATTCTACGCAAACTAAATACTGGTTGATTATGTAGATTATGACATACCATTCGTAGTTCCTGTCGCTAACTACGAATGGTATTTCATGGATTTCTATGAAATACCATTATATTTATATACAAACCAGTTGTCGCAGCTATCTGCGGTCGGCGAACCGATACCTATACGATGCGATACTGTACTTTACGGTCGTTAATAATTTAAACAGCGAGGTGAAATTATACTTGAATCAGATAGCTTCTTACCATCTCACAGGTGACAGTGACCCCGGAGGCGAGAGCCAGATGTTTCCGCCCGAGATCCCACACCGGCACGGCGATCAGGGCAGCCTGGAGTAGCGCCAGGCCCGCGATCCATAGGCCCTTCCATATGCGGCTCAGACCTAGACATTAAGACCACTATGTAAGTATTTGGACACGCACATTAGATAAGTATACTAAATGGGTCACGCACAGTCGAAAAATCTAAACTTGAAAAGAGTTTTGGGTTTGGGTCTAAAAAGTTTATTTCTTGTTGAATCTAAGTTATGGTTAATTATTTACTTATCACGTAGAAATCATAGAATCGTAGAAGAGGAACGCCGCTTATAGACCGAGCGAGCGAAGCGTTTCAATTTCAGCTTCGCCATAATGTATTACGTACCTATGTCTATTTGTGTAGACTTTGGCGTCAATTGCTTTTGGGTTTTGAATTTGTGATGCTTGGTAGATGACTGGATGATTGAAGACTGAAGTATGCAGTAACTTTTGAACGATTTTAATGCAAAACAACTTTAGTACATGCAGTTTATACTACATAGACTTATTAACTATGCCACTTGAACACTAATTTTGAGTTTTGAAAAGGGCGTAAGTCTGTGTGCGCACGCTAACAGCGAACGGCGAAGAGTGACATGCAAATTTGATGCAGCTGCCTCCCCGCGCGGTGCATTCCCCTCGGAGGTCCGGCGGCCGCAAGATATGGGTTCCTTAACATGCCCCCCGGCGTTGAAAGTCCTGGCTTTCAACAGGATCATTATCCAATGGAAGAGGACAGATTCGATTGAAGGCTCTTCTGATGACGCCTTTATTCGTTTGGATATCAGCTACTCTATTCACTCCATCGATGCCTGGGTGCACGCTTACGATTCGTCCGAGACTCCATTTTAAAGGCGGCAAAGCATCTTCTTTGACGACGACCATCGTTCCTGTGTCGAGGTGTCCCTTGCACGATCTCCATTTTGTTTTCTGCTGCAATTCTGAGACGTATTCCTTTTGCCATCTTGTCCAGAAATGCTGGTGAATTTGTTCAATGCGATCCCATCGTTGTAGTCTGGTCGGATTTATATTCTCTAGCGGAGGAACTGGCAGAGCAGTAAGAGGGCGTCCGACCAAAAAGTGACCTGGAGTTAGTGGGTTGAGATCGGATGGATCTGATGACATGGGTGACAAAGGTCGCGAATTAAGTATGGCTTCTATTTTGACTAGAACTGTATATAACTCTTCGTAAGTAAGATGGGAGTCACCTATGACTCTAGTTAGATGGTATTTAAAAGATTTAACTCCAGCCTCCCATAGCCCACCAAAATGAGGTGCGTAGGCTGGAATGAACTTAAATTTAACGTGCTCATTTGCCATAAATTCGGAAATGGATGAAGAGTTCTGTTTTAAAAAGGCGTTAAGCTCATTTTTAGCCCCCACAAATTGAGTACCATTATCCGAAAAGATAAGCGCTGGTTTTCCGCGACGCGCAATAAACCTATGTAATGCAGCAATATAGGCCTCTTTTGTTAAATTTGTGACCAGCTCGAGGTGCAGGCACTTAGTGGTGAAGCACACGAACACTACGACGTAAACCTTTATTAGTTTACATCCACGTCCTTTACGGTCAGCAGCAAGAAGTGGTCCCGCGTAATCTACACCCGTGGTTTGGAATACATAACCTGGATTGAGGCGCTGCTCAGGCAAATGACCCATTATAGGGTTGACTGTTTGAGCCCTCATCCTGAAACATCTCAGGCATTTGTGTGCGACAGATCTGGCCAAGTTGCGACCACCTATAGGCCAAAACTGTTGTTTTATTGATGCTAATAATAATTGGGGCCCGGCATGCATTAAACGAATATGTTCTTCAACAAATATGAGTCGTGTCAATGTGTGTTTAGATAAAAGCAATATTGGATGTCTTTTATCAAATGCAAAATTGGAATTTTCTAATCTACCGCCTACTCGAATCTGTTCGAACTCGTCGATAAACGGAGATAGCATTAACAGTTTATTTTTATTTGGTAACGATTGTTTTTTCAATAATTGATCATATTCTTGAAATGATTGTTTTTGAGACAATTTAATGAGTAATGTGAATGAATCTTGTATTTCGTCTGTGGTGAGTGGACCTGATTTTTTACTGTTTTTGTTGTTACAATTATAAATAAATCGCAACGCATATGCTATAGCTCTTTTCAACTTTAATAATTTAGAAAATCTTTCGAAATCGATTAAACTGTCATTTACGTGTAGAGAGACTGTTGTATTAGTTACCATTTCTGGTATTTCAAGATTGGTTTTTACGAAATCACTTTTAGGCCAATTAGATTCATTCTCCTTTAAAAAATCTGGTCCATTCCACCACAAGGACAAATTGTGTAAATCTGACATATTTACTCCGCGAGTCAGCATATCAGCTGGATTGAGAGCTGTTGGCACATGGCGCCATTCGTGATTAGCTGTGAGGTCTTGAATTTCGGCAACGCGATTTTTAACGAATTGTTTTAGTTTGCTAGGCTGCGTTTGGAGCCAACCTAAACAAATAGATGAGTCAGTCCAAAGAACACATCTCTTTACTGGTATGCGAATAGATTTGAGTACTTTCTCAGTCAGACGTGCAGCGACAAGGGCGCCGCACAGTTCCAGGCGCGGAATTGTGGTCGGTTTTAAAGGCGCGACTTTAGTTTTTGCACATAGCAAGTTGACCTCCACTTGTCCGTTACATTCCGACCTAACGTACAAGCATGAGCCGTATGCGTCCTGGGACGAGTCACAAAAAGTGTAAATTTCGATCACACTATTTGGATTGTCTTGAATTACACAGCGCGGAATTTTTAAATCAAGTACATGACGTAATTCGGATGTAAACTTGTGCCATAAATTGACAATGTTTGAGGGTAAAGGATCATCCCAAGATAATTTTAATAACCAAAGCTTCTGTAACATGATTTTAGCTTGAATGACGCATACGCTTAATAAGCCAAGCGGATCATATATCTGTCCTATGGCGGACAGAATAGACCGTTTGGTTGGATTTTGCTCAACAGTTTGCTTTATGGAATAATATAATCGATCATCAGGTGGTGACCAACCTAGGCCCAAGGTGTTTGGCAAACCTTGGTCGCCGAGGTTCAACATCTGGCATGAGTCTGACTGAGATAGTTTTATATTGGATCTGATTTTACGAAGATTGAAACAACCTGTGGATAAAACTTTACAAACGCCTTCTTGTATTTTGAGTAATTGCTCCTTTGTTTGAGCACCCGTCGACATAAAAGTCTTCGGAAATAATTTTAGCTAATTGTTGATCTTGACATTCTAATGCAAGTTGTTTCAAACATCGCACGGCTAAAAAGGCCGCAGAGGCGGTTCCGTATGTAACCGTATTTAATTTGTATATCTTTAATTCCTGAGTGGGATCATCCCGCCAAATGATTTGTTGTAAATGTCTTTGATTTTCATGCACTAAAACTTGCCGGTACATTTTTTCAATATCTCCGGTCAAAACGTATCGATAATGTCTGAATCTTAAAAGGATGGATAGTAAATCACTCTGTATAGTGGGGCCAACCATTTGGAGGTCATTGTATGAAACCCCTGAACTCGTGGCAGCACTAGCGTTGAAAACAACACGAAGTTTCGTGGTGGCGCTGTTGTCGCGCAAGACTCCATGATGTGGAAGATAAAATGGTTTCGTGTTTGTTTGTTCGTGTTGTTTTGTCTCCGCCATGTGCCCTAATTCAATATATTCTGACATGAAGTCTGTATACATTTGTTTAAATTGTGGTTGTTTTGCTAGCCTACGCTCAAGCGATAGGAACCACTGTTTTGCGCGTTCAAATGAGTCACCTAAGCAAGATTCTGGTTTCTTGAGAGGGACTGCGACTGAGAATCGCCCGTTTGGCATTCGAGTATGATTTTCTACGAAATTCTCTTCACATAAACGCTCTTCTACAGAATACACCAGCTTAGAATTGTCCGGAACCTCCTCAAGAGACCAGAATTTAGCTAACTGTTCCTGTAATGAATTGTTCGCGATCAGATTACATTGTACTGTTTCAAATGAATTTCTGTATTCGTGTTTTAGCCCACTGGTAGGCCCAGAAACTATATAGCCGAGTTTTGTATGCTGTAATATTGGACAGCCTGTACCTAAACGGACTTGACCCTATTCAAGCAGGTCCCAGAAGATGTCTGCGCCGAGTAGAATATCTATGCTCGACGGATTATAGTATTCTGGGTCTGCCAGTACTACATGTGTAGGGATGTCTAGCTTAGGTACGCTAACTTGATTACTGCAAAGCGTAGCAATGTTCGGTAGAATCAAGAATGATATATTGGTTTTGTATTGGTTAGTTCTTGATTCGATGAATGCATTGCAGCGTTTTGTTATCTTTGACACTGTATCGTTTATTCCAACGACGGATGATTGCACTTGTGTATGTCTAATTTTTAATTTACGTAACAAGGAATCCGTCATGAAAGAGGCCTGGCTCCCGGAGTCCAGGAGAGCTTTCACTTCATGGCGGTGGTTGTCCTTGTCATACATGTGGATCACGGCAGTTGAGAGCAGGACTCGCCCTGTCGGCTCGACTGAGAGCGATGTCGCACCCACAACTGATGGCTGAGATGACCCTGACGCTGTATCTGAATGTAGCACTGAATTGTGTTTTTGTGAGCATTTCATGCATGGGCCCAATCTGCAAACGCGAGCCTGATGACCGGGGCGGAGGCAGTTCTCGCATAACTTGAGCTTCCTCACCGATTCTGCTCTCTCGTCAACAGATTGTGCCAAGAACTGCTCACATCTATAAATGCGATGGCTTTGCTTGCACAAGGGGCAGCTGTAATTGTATGGTACATATTTTGGTTGCTGTGTATTAGTGACTGCTGCGAGACCTTTAACGTACTCGGCAGATTTGTGTCTGTCAGCTCTGGCGCTGATATTTGTATTATTATTACTCATGTGTAACGTTTCAAGCAAGTCAGCTCTGTTTTTTAAGAATGAAGTAAATTGATCTAATGTAATTGATTTTAAATCGGATTTATGTTCTTCCCATTCCCGCAATGTCCTAGCGTCTAATTTTGTACTCATAATATAAATGATAAGCGTATCCCATGAAGTGGTGGGTTCCCCGAGTGTATCTAAAGCTCTCAAGTTTTTTGTGAAAGTGTCTATAATTTTGCGAATTGATTGATACGATTCTTTTTTATTTTGCTCTAAAGTGAACAATGCCTGAATATGATTTTGAATAAGTAGCCGTTTATTGTCATACCTGTCGCACAACAAATCCCAAGCGATTCTATAATTACGGGCTGAAAACTCTAAAGATTTGATTACCTGCGCAGCGGCTCCCTCCAGGGATGCCCTTAAGTAGTGAAACTTTTGTACATCGGAGATTGACGTGTGTTCATGTATCAACGACACGAATAAATCACGAAATTCCAACCACTCCTCGTACTGACCGCTAAATTTCGGTATTTGAATCGTGGGTAACTTAATACCACGAGTGCTCGTGCGAACCACCTTACTACGCCGTGCGTGCTCCTCAGCGTCACCTGAAACGTACGAGGCACTGGAAGAATTATCATAATTTTTTACAGGTTTATTAGCGTTTAAGATCTCCTGCGCGAGCGCAATATTCGCGTAAAACAAATCCTCAAACTCTGTGCGGGCGGCGGAGTGAACGGTCAATTAATTTTCATCAACTAAAGTATCAATTTCCGATTGAATTTCCTCAAATTGTGTATAAAGAGCATCCATTTTGCTTAAGCGAGCTTGAAGTTCAATTACTTGTAATGACGTTAACGAATCTAATTTTTCCAGGTAGTTGATGAAATTGGTTAACCTCCCCTTAACTGCGCCACGCTTACGTATTAAATCCTTTAAATCTACTGACATTGTGTCGGGCTATGGGAATATAGGTTAAATCCTTTAAATTGTATTGTTTTAAATGTTTACAAACTATAAGTATTGATTTTAAAATTGTATATGAATAATAATTGACTTGTATAAAATAATGTATTTAAATTAACTTTTAAAACGTATATGATTTGATTATTTAAAACACTTTGTATAAGTTATAAACATGTAAATAAGTAAAATACGATTGCAATTCATAAATAATTCTAATGAGATATTAGTTGCATAAGTTGTTTACTTAAAAATGCAGCGTACCTACGAGCGGGCCGGCTAGTAACAGCGAGCGCGCACGGAAACATGTACCTATCCTATGCAATGATAATGATAAACAACTATTGAACTCGATTTTACCTTAACTATACGTTATTTTACTTAATGATCACGTAAATATTAACTCAAATGTTTGATTTGCAATCACAATAACACATAATGAAATGTAATAGTGTTTTAAATGTTTACTACTCAACACGTACCGTTAAGTTTTACTGTAAATGTTATTAAATATTGTTTACAGTTATGATAAAATGCAATTTTTACGTACCTAGTAGTATAATTACCAATAGATGGTAACAGATTGGAACGGACTCACTCTTAATCACTCGTTTCGGCCTTAAATTCCATTGCAATTCGACCAATTCTTTTCACTTTCGTATATACGTATGTAGCTTGGTGTTCCGTAAACAGTAAAATTACTTGTAATCTTTGATTTGTGCACTTAACGGCTTCGGTTTCTCGTAGCTGATGTATGTACTTAATCTTCGCATAAATAGCTGAATACTTGTATGAATGCTGTATAAAATGTCTTGACTCTTCGGTTCAGCTGGTTAAACGTCCTGGATTCCTTTTAGGGCTTGATTCTTCTGTATATCCGGCTCGAAGGACCATGTAGACTTTGGCGTCAATTGCTTTTGGGTTTTGAATTTGTGATGCTTGGTAGATGACTGGATGATTGAAGACTGAAGTATGCAGTAACTTTTGAACGATTTTAATGCAAAACAACTTTAGTACATGCAGTTTATACTATATAGACTTATTAACTATGCCACTTGAACACTAATTTTGAGTTTTGAAAAGGGCGTAAGTCTGTGTGCGCACGCTAACAGCGAACGGCGAAGAGTGACATGCAAATTTGAAGCAGCTGCCTCCCCGCGCGGTGCATTTCCCTCGGAGGTCCGGCGGCCGCAAGATAAGGGTTCCTTAATTTGGATGTTCAGATCAGTTTTGATTCTCATGAAATATTGAGAGCAGATTCGATAACAATATACATCCAGTCCGTGAGCTCGCAGATTGCAATTCGAGTTTGGGGGAAAACTGAGAGGCCTTTATCTGGATTGCGTAAGAGCGAGCGAGACAGGTATAAAAAGCGAATCGCATTCTGAAGGCTCACGCACTGTAGATTTCTTTTGACGATTCAGTTTTTCGAATTTTATTAAAGTTTGTAATTTATAATTTTTTTACGTTTTCAACCCGCCCACCGTAAAAAAAATCAAATTTCAGCTATTTCGAAACAAACTCGCGAGGTCTGCAGCTCACTGACCCACTAGTGTATACAGGGTGATCAATCCAAATGGGTCAGCAGGGATAAAACGAAAACTACTTATAAGAGGTAGGGAAATCTGTTTTTAGGAACCATGGCGTCGATTTTAGATTTAATAGAAACTGCATTACATTATTTTTATAAATCTCATAGGTACATAACTAGGAATTGAACCTGGTTAAAACTCTGTAAGTAATCGCATGTCGTATTGTAACATGCTTTATAGCGGTTTTGACCGGGTTATGTATGAAATTATGTATGGGATTTAAAGAAAAAAAATAATGCAGTTTTTATTAAAAATAAAATCGACCCCATGGTTGCTAAGAACAGATTTCCCTATCTCTTATAATTTTCATTTTCTCCCTACTGACCCATTTGGATTGATCACCCGGTATAGGTATATATACTAGATGCAGAACCAGATAGATTAGATGATGAAAATGTATTTTATTCATCATCTCAGCCATAGGACGTCCACTGCTGAACATAGGCCTCCCCTTTGGACTTCCATATATACCGGTTGGAAGCGACCTGCATCCAGCGCCTTCCGGCGACCTTTATAAGGTCATCTGTCCACCTTGTAGGTGGACGTCCTACGCTGCGCTTGCTGGTCCGAGGTCTCCACTCGAGCACTTTTCGGCCCCATCGGCCATCTGCTCTGCGTGCTATGTGGCCTGCCCATTGCCACTTCAACTTGCTAATCCGGTGAGCTATATCGGTCACTTTAGTTCGTCTACGGATTTCCTCATTTCTGATTCGATCACGTAGAGACACCCCGAGCATAGCCCTCTCCATTGCACGTTGAGCGACTTTGAGCTTTGAGATGAGGCCGATAGTGAAAGACCACGTTTCGGTGCCGTAAGTCATCACTGGTAACACACATTGGTTGAAGACTTTCGTCTTGAGGCACTGAGGTATGTCGGACGAAAAGACATTGCGTAGTTTCCCGAACGCTGCCCAGCCGAGTTGGATTCGGCGGTTGACCTCTTTCTCGAAGTTGGACCTACCTAATTGGACCACTTGTCCTAGGTAGATGTATGAGTCAACAACTTCGAGTACCGAGTTTTCAACAGAGACTGGGATGGGCACAACCTTGGCATTTGACATGAGTTTCGTCTTGTCCATGTTCATTTTTAAGCCCACCCGTTGAGAAACTCGATTGAGGTCATCGAGCATCATGCTGAGTTCCTCCATCGACTTTGCCATGACTACGATGTCGTCGGCAAACCGAAGGTGAGTGATGTATTCGCCATTGATGTTGATGCCAAGTCCTTGCCATTCCAGGAGCTTGAAGGCACGGCGTATTTTATTACCTTGAATCAAAGTAAAGAATTGTATGCAACTTAAGAAACAATCATAAAAAAAGCAAGGACCTGCCATATTTTTTTTATAGCTAAATAGATACTATTGCACAATCATTTAAAACTTTATAGATATGAGGAGAAGTTGATTCTAAAGTTTGCCTCCCCCGCGACGAAAAAAGACAGGCCATTAAAACTTTTTGCACTGAAAACATGTTTCTCTCAAAGTATATTTTTCAAAAGAGGTTTCCTCAACATTCGCTTATATTAAACTTAATGCGAGTATTATAATATCTTCCACTGGACTTCTACGAGGTATTCTACTTTGATGACAAATATTCCGTTTTCAATTAGGTTATAAAGCCTGACCAGAAATATATGAGGATGCGCCATATTGCGGAATTTCACTGGAACTAATTTCTTACACTGGCACTGATTTTATGATGGTTTGCCAACAATGTCAATGTCATTCGTTGTGGTTTCTTTTAAAGACAATTATTTAAAAATATCCAAAATAAAATGCCGAAAAACATTCACAGTCGTGAACGTAATATTATAAATAAAGTGTACACGTGTTTACTACAAGAAAAACAGTCAGGAAAAGAGTGCATTCCATTAAATGATATTACGAGGTAATACCATAGGAACTGACAGGTATTTGAACTAGTGTCATTAGTACGGTTGCGATTGGTTGCAAAATTGTTGCCATATAAATCTCGTAAATAGCGCCCTCTTGACAATCCTCATATATATTTCTAGTCAGGCTTTACCTATTGAGGATTGTTTTTAAAATTATTTTGAAAGATACCACCACATTCCTCACTAAATTATTCGTCTACGGTTTAAATAGAATCTGTTTGAAACGGATATTCAGAAAATGGTGAAAAATTTCCTTCTCTCTTTCTTGAAGATTGTTCTTTGATTACGACGCCTACACCTGCCGTAAGACGAGGCAAATTGATTGAGCGAAGCTTAGCTCATTGTCCACTCAACCCTACACGCAAAGCCTGTCAATTTGACTTATGCCATACTCTGTGACACGTCAGTCGCCTACACCTGCCGTAAGAAGAGGCACATTGATTGAGCGCCGCCGAGGCTTAGCTCATTGTCCACTCAACCCTACCCACAAAGCCTGTCAATTTGACTTTATGCCATACTCTGTGACACGTTAGTCGCCTACACCTGCCGTAAGACGAGGCACATTGATTGAGCGCCCCCGAGGCTTAGCTCATTGTCCACTCAACCCTACCCGCAAAGCCTGCCAATTTGCCGCTTCACAGACACTGCCTTGTATTAATCCCGCCGCGACGACCTTTTGTGTGCACATTACACAATAAAAACAGGAACGGAGTTGGTAGGTACTTTTATAAGAAATATAAATGTCAATATTACACGGACACTGAATTCAGTAATTGTGAATTGTGACATCTAGCTAGACATAATAGGTACTTATATTATAGAGACTATAATTCTAAACATCGCTACTTTACAGCCAATCGCCAATACTCAAGCTGGGTGGATTATTGAAGAAAACATGTTTAAATAAGTAATTATTAATTCCTAGGTAATACCTTGAGTTACGGACACGGATGTTAAAAATGCGTGCATGACTCGCTTGGCACAATCTTTGTAACGCAAGATCTGGCGACCGATGCTTGGGACAAATGGCGGAAACTGGTGGATGGGCGTAAGATCTTAGATGAGGCATGGTTTAGGACTCTCACAACCCAGGATGTCAAAAGACATATCAGGGTCAATTTCCCAAGCAGTATTTTTTGATGGCAAGACTGAAAACGCAGGTGCAGAAAGGTTGAATAAGAAAGTACCATTTTTTTTCGAAAACAGCCCGCCATTGTCTACCTCGGGCAGCAGCTAAAATTTAAATATTAATATATATAATAATTTAAAAAAATATATTTAGACCAAATTTCTCATCAAGGTGGGTTGTCCCCAAGCCGGTTTTGTTTGTAAAATGCCGGGTAAGTCAAATACTATGCATGACAAAGAAAATCTGTTACCATTATTTTATTACCATATAAATAGGTAACGGAAAAAGCACATTACCCGTTATATATCTCCTTTGTATACCCTTGAATAAGTGCATATACGTTTGTCCCGAGAAAACTTCTCATTACCGCCGACAATGTTTCGAACCGATTTATTTCCCAAATTTGATCAAATATGCCCCCCGTCTCCCGCGCACTTCAAAGAATTAGTCAAGCTGCGGCGCTCGACGAGGCCGGTTGTGTATAGTGGCAATACGTTGGCTTGTATAAATGTGAATATTTCATCGCGGTGGACAGGGGACAAAAAAAATGTCATTCCGGAGTTTGTTATAGCTTCTTTATTTTTTAACTGCGTGGCTTGGAAATTATATATATCAGGTAAAGTACACTCGCCATTACAAGAGTTGAATTAGTTTTAGAATATAGGGCTTACTTTTTTTTTAAGAAATAAAAATATGTCGTGTTTCTCATTCCACCATTCTCATTCCGGTGTTTCCGGTGTAGTAAAATGACTTCAAACCCCACCAAAATGAGGAAAGCACCGGAATGACATCAAAAGTAGCTTCACTTTTCATAAATATTGTTGAAATAATAATAATTTTTTATTTTGTTTTTAATACCATACTAAGATATATGTGTATATTATTATGTAATGCCAATATAATATCATCTGAGGCGTTACAGCCGCGGGTGGGCCTTAGCCTGGTCTAGCAAAACTCTCCAGTCCGATCTATTCATGGCTTTCCTTCTCCAACTTATCACTCCCAAGATCTTGCTATCCTGTTCAACGCCGTCCAACCACCTGAGCTTGGGTCTGCCTCTACTTCTGCGACCCTCCGGTCGGCCTTCTAGAAGGCGTTTGGGTACTCTGGCCTCGTCCATTCGCAGCACGTGCCCTGCCCATCGCAGGCGTCCGATCTTTATGGTCTTAATAACGTTTGGCTCATCGTACATTTGGTATGGCTCGTGGTTATAACGCGTTCGCCATCCTTCATCTTCCATCACAGCTCCGAAAATGCGCCTTAATATTTTACGCTCAAACACTAACAAGGAATTTTCGTCTTTTTTGCTAAGTACCCAACACTCGGAACCGTAGGTGAGTATGGGCCTTAGTAAGGTTTTGTACAGAAGAAGTTTTATGCTTCTTGAAAGAAGTTTCGAGCGAAAGTATCTTAGCAGGCCGAAGTAGCACTTGTTAGCAGCCATTATTCTCCTGCTTATTTCTGAAGACACATCGTTGCTATCGGTTACTAAGGATCCAAGGTATATAAATTCTTTGACGCTAGCAAAGGTGTTACTGCCAATGTGAATGCCTTGTAGTAGAGCTTGCTGGTCTTTTGACGCTTTCAGGTACTTAGTCTTGGCCATATTAACTTGGAGACCGGCCTCCGCAGCTGATTTTTCAAGAGCAAGGTATGCACTCTCCATTGCAGGTAGGGACCTTCCAATCACGTCGAGGTCATCCGCATACCCCAGAATTTGGACGGATTTGTTGTATATAGTACCCTTTGTCTCGATCTTTGAGTCGCGGATACATTTGTCGAGAGCGATGTTAAAAAGTAGGCACGAAAGCGCATCCCCTTGTCTTAAGCCATCGTTGGTTCTGAACGGTTCCGATAATGTTGTTTGAACTCTGACAACACTCTGAGAGTTTCTTAGAGTCATCTCAGTCAAGCGCACGAGCTTTGTTGGGATGCCAATCTCTATCATAGCCTGGTATAGGAAACCTCTGTGCACATTGTCATAAGCAGCCTTGAAGTCAACGAAAAGATGGTGTGTGTTAATGTTGAATTCAAGCGTTTTTTCCAGGATCTGCCTAAGCGAGAAGATTTGGTCTATTGTGGACCTGTTTGGACGAAACCCACACTGATACTCTCCCAGGCTGGATTCTACATATGGCTTTAATTTATTGAATAGCATATTGGCAAAAACTTTATAACCGGTATTCAAAAGAGATATGCCTCGGTAATTATTGCACTCCAATATGTCGCCTTTTTTATGTAGGGGACAGATAACAGATGTATTCCAGTCGTCAGGCATTTTTTCATTGTTCCAGATTAGTAGAATCAGGTGGTGAAATTCCTTCTCGAAACCAGTTCCAGCATATTTTATTAGCTCGCCTTGGATATCGTCTATTCCCGGAGATTTGTTATTTTTAATTATTTGAATGGCTCGTTTAGTATCTTCTATTGTGGGGTCTAAAACGTCATTGTTCTGTTGATTATTTGGTTGAACTTCGGGTACTGATACAGAAAATGAATTTGTTTGCACTGAGCTGTTAAGGAGTTCACGAAAGTACTCGGCCCATCTTTGAATGATCTCATCTTTATCATTAAGTAACTGTCCGTCCTTACTTCTGCACGCCGTGGTTCTTGGTTTGAATTCTTTCCGTCCTCGATTAACTTGGTGGTAATAGTTCCTAGTTTCTTTTTGTCTGTAACTGGATGCAATCTCACGCAGTTGTTGTTCTTCGTACAATCTTTTCTTTCTCTTATGTAGGTGTTTTTCCTGTCTTCTTCGCTCCTTATACTCTTCTCTTCGTCTGCGAGTGTATTTCTGTTGCATTAATCTGTAGGCCTCGTTTTTCTCATGAGTGACCTTTTGACATTCATGATCAAACCAGTCGTTACGCTTTGGCTTTTCTTTAAATCCCAAAATCTCACTAGCAGCCGTAGATAGAACTTCCTTAAGATTCTGCCAGGCGTTATCAGAATCGCCAGTGCTATTGCTATTTCTTTCGCCCATTTTCATAAGCTCTCTGTGGACTGTGTCCATATATTTGTATTGGACATTCTGCTCTCTCTTTAGCCTTGTTGTATCGATCTTTTTCGTTCTTTCCGTTTTGGTATACTTGATACGTGATATGCGCGCTCTTATTTTGCATACAACTAGATGATGATCGGAGTCAATGTTTGCTCCTCTACGGCTCCTGACATCCAAAAGATTAGAGCAGTGTCTCCCGTCTATCAGAATATGGTCAATTTGGTTTCGGGTGACGTTATCCGCGGAGATCCATGTTATCTTATGTATATTCTTGTGTGGAAAGCGTGTACTACCAACGACCATTCCTAGGGAGGTTGCCAAATCAATGAGGCGTGTGCCGTTATCGTTAGATGTTTCATGTAGGCTGTGGGCGCCTATTGTCGGTCGGTATCTGTCTTCTCTTCCTACCAATATAATATATATTACGAATATAGAAAGTCAAATTACTTTCATAATATGCCACTTTTCTTTCATTCCGGCGTATGAAATTTCATTGCGGTGCACTTATTTTATCATCCTGGTGTACATTTATCATTCCGTTGTGTGTTTCATATTTGATCTCGAATATCTCGAAAACTATTTCAGGTTTCAGGGTCCCTTTTACATATGTTTAATAATATAGTCTAAAGTATCTCTTCACATTTAAAAAACCTAAAAATAATCAAAAATAAAGAATCACACCGAAATGATACAAAAAATGCGTCTTGTTGAAATTGACCCATCAGCTCAGCCCTGGCTCACCGCGCGCAGGCCAGTCTTACATCTGCCAAGTCTGTGGTCGCGTGTGCTTGCATAGTCATGAAAAGCGTTGTTTTTTTTGTTTAGAAATTAACAAAATTTCTTCCTGTATTACTACCCACCCAGGGCTACCCACTACAGGCCCTACCACCTTAATTTAAAACAAAGAGGTTTAAAGTACTTTAAATTAACATTTTAGAGATATAGCATACTTAAAGTAAAATATGATTTATTATTAACTGAGTCACAATCAAGTGTTTTGTGTTACCAATTTGAAGTCACCATGTTTTTACCTAAATGCTTATAATGTGCTTACATTATTTTATGGTGTTTATTTATACGACCCGGATCCACTTTTAGATTTTATGTTTTTCTTTAAATAGAAGAAGGTCCCTTATTTGTTAGGTGAGGCAAATACAGTATATACATAAATAGCTCAATATTAAAACGTAAACATGTAGTGAGGAAAAATGTGTTTCATTAATGTAGTAATGTCGTACAAAATATGGCCATCCAAGTGACTAATTGGAGGGAGTGGAGAGGCCGGTTGCAACAAAAGACCCAGTAGCGTCAAGTGGTCGCCGACGGCCACTTGGCGACGTAGGTGCTATTTCATATTGCTGCTTCTGCGGCCTGCCCGTCATCTCACGGCTAAGTTATTTCTCTCGCGTATTCAACTAATCAACAATTATATAGTCTTTCATTCCTCTCTTTATCTTATTATTTAGTATATGCATTTTCATGAGAATTATTATATAGTTTTGGAGTTTACTCCTTAAGAATCGATTTTCATATATAAGCCCGGGGTATGAAAATTATGGGGTATAAAATCGAACGTATCTGCCGTGCTAATTTAAAAAGTCGTATCTCAGTATACGATCGGGGTAAAAATACGACTTCTTAATTTAGCAGGTTATGCGTTACGTTAAGCGTTATAGACTAAGATCCCTATATAAAATGACCTTCACCGAGATGTTTATTTCATGAAATGTATTTTAAATGTACTTAGCAACGGGAAAACATGGCTCCCGTTAGAGAAAATTAATATTAATTGTTCTCTGCCATTTATTTATTTTAAATTACCACAAGAGGCTTAACAAATAACATAGACAAGAAACATATTCATAATTTCTCCGCGGAGACTGCGGCGGCGGCCGGCGGCCTACACGGCGCGTTGCTGCGCAAGCGCGCATCGGGCAGCTTGACTGACAGTTGTAAATCTACAACAGCTGAGAAATGTGTTTTTGTTTTCAAGTTTTTGCTAATATTTTGCGTGAATCTCTATCATGTTACGAGTGTGATTGCTATCAGTGCATGAGTACTATCTAGTTATATGTGCAATTATAAACCACCGCTTCCCCCAGGAACTTTATGGGGCAATTTGTATGCCGAAACTTGGAGCGGTTTTTTTAAATACTTTATTTGTTATCGTAGTCGTAAGTTTTTATCTATTGCGTTTTTTAATAGTTTACTTGATGAATCCTAATAGCACGGGCTCCTCTCAGAATGTCGCTTCCAGGTCTGTGTCGCTGTCGCTGGAGAATTCCGTACAGTGCTCACATTGCTCCCAGATTCGTTTCTTTAAAGGTCAGAAAGGACTTAATATACACATCAGTAGAACCCATGGCATTCGTGCTGGCGCAATTACGTCGCCACCAGGCAAACAAATTCACAACCAAGTCAGATCAGGCCTTTTTCTGAAAAAATCAGTGAGCTTAAACATTCAATTCCAGTGGTCAAACGAATTCCTCGCAGCGCTCGAATTCAGGTTGCACAAAAAGTGTGCCTACCTTTTCGTTCTTGTTTGCAGCGCCCAACAGGGTACATAATGTGATACTTAAACTATTTACTTTCACCTGTATAATCATTATGTGCAATAAACGTATTGAGTATTGAGTATATATTTTATAAACGTTCTTAAGGCCAGGCGCGCACCAAGATTTTAGTCGCACGATAATTTTGTCGCATAAATGCAAGATATGGGTTTATATGAGAGTGCGCGCACCACGATTTTCATAAACCCATAAGTACGCTTATTTCTGCGACAAAAAAGTGGTGCGCGCCTGGCCTGAAGAGTAAACTCCAGTCGTGCGTCGGAGCTGACACACACACTTTTTTTTTATTAGGTTTTAATGTGTATATTGCTGGTTGTATAGATTTGAATGAGTAGTCTTATTCTGTGTCATACTCATAAAAATCACAACAACAATTTTATGACCCTTCACCTTTAGACGTTTCTATTATACAGTACTAATATAATTTGCTATGTTTCATTTTTAATCTTTTGATCGTTTACTTGCGCTCTAGTGCATTTATATTTATGCGCTCTGCGGGAGCTTCCCGTCACAGTTTTTCTCTTTCATATTGTACATGTTGCGTGGTTTGTCTACCATTTACTCATACATTTTGTTTATCACTCATTTACTCAAAGGTTAACTGATAAGATAAGTTCGTTTTTGTACATACCTTTTCTTTTAAAATGTACTTCATATTAAATTTGTGCGCGCATACTTTCACATATATTTTTACGTCAATTATCGGAACTCTTTATTTATAATTATATTTCTTAATCATAAATGTTATTTTATCCGCATTATTTGAATTCAATTAAACGTTCATTTAGCGGTAGCGACCGGCGAAGCGCCAGAACCGAACATGTTTTTTAACTAATACTTGCATGCAGAAAAAGTTTTGGTAAATAAATAACATTTGGACACCGCTATCTGTAATTATTGATCTGAGAGAAAAAGATTCTACGACAAAATATGCTTTAATAGAAATAATTAATGCTATAAGTAAATCTGATTTTGAATAGTTACCACCATGAAAAACAATATTTTGAGTTCAAATGTTTAATAAGAAAACTATGATAATTGTCTGTTATGAAGAAAAAAGTTCTGAAGAAAGATATCAGTTCAAACATATTCTTAGTAATGACAGTATTAATAAAAAAATATATGATGACTGTATTTTATGAGTTCCGTTGGTAGTAAAAAAATCATGAAATGTGACTATTTTGAACACCAATCGATAGTAAAACAAAAAATAGGAATACGATTTTTAGGAGAGCTAATATGGACCTCATGTTTTTCGTGTCCAATAAAGTGATATATATATACCTAATCTCAGTAGGTATCGAAGAAAAAAACTTTCCGAAAGTAACGACGGAGTACGATCAAGTGTATTTTGTTGAATGATTGCCAACATCGACCAAGTTAATAATTACCTGTTCGTCTAAACTTTCGGGATTGTTTTGTATTTTATATGAAACCTCGACTATGAAGCGAAATTGATTACTTACCTTTGTTTTCATCAAAGCTTTAACTTTGTTTCTCTCTACTGATTGAAAAAGTTATTGACTATACATAAATCTACATCGTTTGGCGTAAATTTGAACACCAATTAGCTCATGAATATTAAACTAGATCTCTGGATATTCGTGCAATTTTATCATTTAATGGCTATCATTTTAGAACGATTACGAAGTTTTATTACCCGAATTATTTCTTAGTAATCTTGCTCCTGAAGTGTAGAGCAGCAAGCCCGGGTAGAACGCGAGGGCAACGGAGAATTCATAGAGCCATAGTTTGGCGCCGCGGCCGATGTCTCCGAACCCATACGCTATAGTGCTTATGGCTATGTTCACCCTGTGACATGAGATACATTATAATGTAACAAAACCACGTCCTTATCATTTAATAATCGATAAATATTTTGAGCATATGTAAAGTATGAATAGGTATACATAGGCGCGAATTATCGAACCGGAAATACCTATAGTCAAATTAATCACATTTTAAATTGATTAATTGACAGACAGTGTTTTATCTTATAACACAATTTGTAAATTAGTCATATTAAATAATTTACTGTAGGTATGTTTAAACAGGACGAAGATAAAAAATCAACTGCAAATATTAAGAGGCCTTATACATTTTAGAATGTATTGTTTTTATATTGTGACAAATATATTGATAATTTCAACCAATTTTCCCTGAGTTATAGATAGTAACATAGCTATTTCATGCTTTCATTGCGTGGAGTCGAAAATAAGTTGAGAAAACAAGTATTTTGCGTTTGTCAAATTTGAGTAGTTTTTGAAACAAAAATTATGAATGAAAAATTCAAACTGTAGGTTTCAAATATATACCAATAAATCGCAATAGCCCTGTTTTTAGTAGTGACATTGATAATTATATGTTAAGAAACATGTTTGATTATAGAGAAAAATGTCCAATACAATCAGCATTTATGAACGGATAAGGAGACTTACACAAACTTTTTTAGAAATAAGTAATCAAATTAAATAGAAGCACTCAAATAGTTACAATATAAGTAAAACCCCTAGGTTATAGACACAATAAAACATACAAGCTCAAACAGTTAATCATTATGTACGCAAATGAAAGCAAAAACTGATTATGATATACGATCTATAAAATATACGTCAGTTTTAGCGATATAAATACGCTAGTTTGTATAGTTTTACAGTTTACAGTTTAGTTTAGTCCACTCGACTCAGTGGTCAATGATTGGGGTAATCCATAATATAACCGCCATGCCGGTCACGTATCTTCTATTGCTATGGGGCGGGTGGACGCAGACTCCCGAGTTAACTTACGTGCCACGTTCCACGAGGTCGTAAATGACTGTGTCAAATAATAGCACCAAGAGTATCACGACGAATATGTGATATATCGCTCTTATGTGGAGGGAGGTTTTTATAAGAACTGTTAGGGGAGATTCTCTATGTGTGAACTCTGGATCTTGTTTCTTTTCGGCTTCATGTGCGATAGTTCCATTCTGTGTAGATCCACGCATGCGTTGTCGTATGTTGTTTGTTTCTTCCATTTTCATTGGTCAACCTGGAGAGAAAATATTTTCGTTTTAATATTTTTGTTTTCGTTTCACTTCATTCTCATTTTCAGGTGAATGGGTGAAGACCAAAAAGTTTACCACCTTAACTTACTCAATTAATATTTGTATCAAAATCTCCGTTGTGCGACGACAGTTAACCTTCTTAGAACCAAGAACGTACCTTAAGGTTCTATTTTAAGGTTCCTTATTGTATCGTTATTTTTTGTCGCACAACGGAACTTATTCCAATCGCTTGTTTCATCGTTTTGTATGGCTAACTACGCCTTAATTTTATCAAACTTTTTGGTTCTAACCCAAATACCTATATTATTATATGAAGCGAAGGAGACGGCAAGGAGGTGCTAAATCAGTCGTGCTATTTTATAACTTTACGATATATAATGATGACGTTATGAACGTTACCCATTTATTAGTTTCTCCTCGCCGCCCCCGCCGCTTCATCTCTCCGCGGGGTTAGTTACTGCTAGTATACTGCACTCCATGTACACGATGATTTTTAATCGGTGATCAGATACCAACTTTTCTAACTCGGTAATTGATGGCGGTCACGTAGAAGTCGTATTTACGTAACAAACTTGATTTTTTTATGATATTCTTTATTTTCAAACTAATTTTGTCTTAAACTCCTTGCCACCCTACCAATCTGTATCTGTGAGCTAATGAGCTTACAACCTCTTGAATAATGAGTATGAGTAATAACTTGTCATTGTCATTGTCATTACATAAACAAAGTCGTAGGAAATTTCGTTAAACCCGCCGATGGCACTTGACGTAGGTATCGTACTTAAATGTAGGATGACCATGTATCTAGTGGTTATTAGCTTTAATTATGTTTTAACTTTTAATTAATGAAACAGTGAGGTAATTGCGTGAGACCTCGCCTATTAAGTTTAATTTTAACTGGATATTAATATTTTTCTACTCCTGATCACCGATTAAGAATCTACTACTACTACTATTCTTCACGGCCGCTTTCGGCCACGACGACTGCTGTTAACTCCGATTTTGTCGATGGTGAGAACGCATGTGGCTCACGTAGCCTACCTTATTGATGAAGCTACGCGAACACTGCGGACATGTGAGCACACCATTGACATAATTATATAATTCTGCCACAGGTGGTCGGGCTTTTACCCACGTTTCACTAAACGTGACCACGATTAAGAATCACCGTGTATACAAGAAAATTAGATCAAAAATAATATCAGCGGTTCTTAAACTTCCCTATACTTTTAGCAGTAGTTCTCAAATGATCCTATAAAACAGTGGCTCTTAAACATTCCTTTAGAGAACCAGTTCGTTCATTAAGAGCATCGGTTCTCAATCTTTCCTTAATAGTAGCGGTTCTCAAGCGTTTTTTAACATTACTTAACAGGAGCTGTCAGGTTGATAGGTAAATATTTTTTTGTCCTCTCGCGGCTCTGCTTATTAAGGGGACATGGGGCCCAATTTGAGAACCTCTGGTATAAATAAAGCAGTGTATGTACATGACTAGGCCTACATCACTCGTGTGATTTTATCCATAAAACCACACGCATGTTAGGGAGGGGCCTTAATCCTCATTATGTAACAGTTGCACTTAGTTCATTAGAACTCACAACTAGACCAATGTTGTTATTTTAAGTGCACCCGTCCTCTGGTGTCCTAATTGAACTGTACGCATTGAGTTGGATCATAGATATATTGACGTTAGGACTATTAGTTAGATAAGTCGACGTAACCTTTCACATTCGATAAACGTGTCCGGAATAGTCATAATAAATAACTATAGATTTTATGAATATAAAATGTTAATCGATATTGCTTAATGAACTGATTATTTTTATTAGAATTTCACTAAAGACTTTTTTTAAAGACGTGCCTATTTAATTTTGAGTAATAATTGATATACTTAGCGATACTTTAGAGCACAATCGTACTAACTTTTCGGAAAAATAGTTGCAATTAGGACGTTAGTGCACAACTCTATGTGGTATACCACAAATTAATAAATTTCATTGGAAAAATAATTGTAATTTGTACGAATTTGAACTAAGGTATCGATAGATAAATAAAATTAACTTTTTTATTTTTAAACAATCGTGAAACCAATGTTATCAAAGCATGTTTTGTTTAAGGTATATGTTCACAAAACGTATGCGGTGTGTATTTTTACTTTGTACGGAGGATTGTTTGTATTTTTTGACTTTTGTCTTACCATTACCTAATGGAAAAGGAAGGCACAGTCTAAGTTCTTCACGCTTTGCTTTGAAAATATTAGTCGTAGATCAATGTAATGGATGAAATGGATATCATAAACAAAATCTTAATTTCCGTTAAGCTTGACCCAAAAAAAAAAACAGTGCAGATGTTTGGATATCCAAAGCCTTCCAGCTGTTCTAGCCTAGAGGTCGCATTTGTCAACCGATTCTCAAAAATTTTGTAAGTAGGTAGTAGATATATTTCAAAATGGCGGAGCTCAGGGGTTGATAACGTAAAAAAATACAAATTGCAACAAATTCGAACAAATTCACGAGAACCACTGATTTACTGTCAGCTCTTTGTATAATAATAAATAAAATAGAGATTAAACGTTCAAACAAATTAAGATCCCATAAAACCGCCATTTAAAAAAATTACCTGTACTTAACAACATAAAAGTGCAATAAAACTTCAGCTTCCTCTGATTTAGTACTTTTTTTCGTGACTGGGGTTAAAGCCATTGCAAAGGTATCGCTCCGTTTAATGGGAACCGATTTAAGATCGTTAATGGTATTTAACCTCACGAGTAGGTACTAAGTTCAATAAATAGCATAAAGTGTTTTGATAAAATGTTGAACATGTTACAATAACATGTCCCGCTATAATTAAATTTGTTACGATAATATACAATCTGTCATTACAATATTCCAATATTAAGAATAGACATTATTTTTTTTACTTTAACAACGTTTAGTGTTAGTTCATTAATGTATTTTACTTACATTCACATTATTCAACAACAGAATTGAGTTACACTAAATTTTTCACATAAAAGTCACGTCACTTGCCTTGCAATACACTATAAATATTACTTAGTTATAAGTGACGTGTGTCCCGCGTTCCAGTGCAGTGTTTACTACAGAATCACTAATACTATGATCGCGCTGTCATTTTATTTTATCACTCACTACAAAATGGGCGAAAAGTTAATGACTATCAATCTGCTTCGGCAAAGATAATTCTTATCGCAGTTTTAACAATCGATAATTTTTTTCGACGATATATAAATAGAGAATTTGTTATCTATTATTTTTAATTCACATTTAATTGTTACGTGTGATAATGTGCAACTTTAACCTCGTAGTATTCATTACATACCTAGGGATCTGAATTTGTGAATGTCCCAGATCACAAGTGTTTGTAAATATGCGATCTGGGGCTTTACGAATTACCGCTTGTTGTTTGTCTAAAGTTTTACGTCCTGCCTTGGCCAGGAAGTGAAATTTTCTCCCAGGAAATCCCACTTACGGCCCAGGGTGACGTATATGTGTTTTATATATCTTTCAAGAACACTGCATATTTCGGGATGAAAAGGTAATCTCTATACATATTCATTTTCCAGGGAAAATACATGTTATTTTCCCCGCATGTCCCGGACGAAAACACGTTCAACACACGTCGTCATAAGTCGGATAACTACGTCGAGAAACGTACAAATTCACGGACGGCACGATGACGTGACCTGGGGCCCTATGATGGTTGCGTTTATCACGCGATAAATAAGTGATAAAGCATCCGTCACGCTTTGACATAATGCGAGTGTGAGTGACATATGCTTTGTCACTTATTTATCACGCGATAAACGCAACCATCATAGGCCCCCTGGAACGTTGCGTTAACGTGAGGATCCGTAATTGAACTGTTAATCTTCCTAGATAAGGATAATGTAGGTTTATAACTGATTTATTTTCACTTCTTTTAACACGTTAACTACGGCATCGGGTCAAATATATCCGATGTAGAACTTTCCTCCGGTGCGGGGAAGAATGTGCTGTTCCAACCGCTGGTCCGGGATACATATCTCTGGATTTTGCACGAGTAAAAAAAGGACAGTTAGTGATTTGACAATGTTTATTCGAATAGAGGTAATTTACGCAAAAAAAAAGTCATCGGATCATTTCGACCCCATGACGACCAGAACGAAACTATTTTCATCTAGTACGGCAATCGGGTCTTAAAGATCCGATGCCCGGTGACCGGACGGCCGCACTAGATGAAAGCTTAGTTGCCCAAGTACTTGCAGCCCAAGTGTGTAGATGGTCGCGCAAAAAAGGTGTACTTAGATAGTTGTTAGTTGCAGTGAGAGATAACGTGAATTATCCATCATGAAGCGGTCGAGGAAAATGTTGTTTAGGTTTGAAAAAAAGGAGAACGAACGTTAATATGATACCAAGACTTTCCTGTCGCGAATGAATATATCACATAAGTTCAACATGTCGTCATAAATAAGGAAGTCAACTTACGACCTTTTAAAGAAAAAATATGAAATGTGGCGATAACTCAAAAATGGCTCGACCGATTTTGTTCAATATAGTTTTCGTTGAAAGTACTTATAAGGCCTCATTAACATGATTTTTTCCGAATTTTATTGACCCGTGGTTGAAAAGTTAGAGGGGGAGACACTATTTTTTTTTGTTTTTGGAGTGAATATTTACAAAACTGCTGACTTTTTAAAAAAATAATGTGAGAAGACCCCTATTTTTTTTACAAGACCTATTCAACGACACCCCACACACTAGTGTTGAAAAGAAAAAAAAAGTGTTAGAGAGGTACCCGAAAAAAAAATATTTTTTTAAATTTTATTTTACCGTTCTGTCGGCGTTATTCATACATATACTCATACCACATTTCAGCTTTCTAGTCAAGGTCTTTTCACTTTCATACAAAGAATTGGCTTCAAGATTTTATATACGGCTAACAATATTTTTATTGCTCGATGAAAAAAGATTTATTTCTTATTCTGGCAATGCCAGGCTGGACGGTCAGATGGCAATAAAACCCGTAACAGACGATCGAACAATCCGGCGGACCGATAGGGACGCTGCTATCTGTCGGAATGAGATAGTAATATACGTCTCACAGATAGCAGCGTCTCTATGGTCCGCCGGATTGTTCAATCGTCTGTTACGGGTTTAAGCCATAAAGTCCCAAAAAAAAAACTGATGGTTGTCAGCAGTTGTCAGCGTGTTATTTTAATTTACGTCAAAGAACGGCCAATTTCAAATTGTTTCGCGATTAATTTCGAAAATATCATCATGTCTTCAAATGCATAAATAGAAAATGTGATTTGTTATATTCCTTGAATGTGCTTAACGCGGCGCAACTTCTACTCAGGATTCAGTTCAATTTCACCGTTTCCCCAAAGCTGGAATAACCAATATTTAACGGTAAGAATATTTTAATTCAGGTCTTTTGTATGTCTCGGAACATTACTGTATGTTTTAATAAACATGAAGTAGGACTACCAGCTGTTTGTTTTAGCCGTGTTTTAGTTAAAATGTAATTTCCTATTTCAGGGCTACATTTTGGGCCACATATTGTTGGCCAAAGCACAAAAGGAATAAGGTTTTATGTGGACGACATTTCCAAGATTCCCATTAAACTGACAGTTGCAAAAACCGCCTGAGCAAGTATTCTGTTCCAGGAACAACAGAATATATTATTAAAAACAATGCAATAATAGTGCACCTATGTAGTAAACTTTTTAAAGACATTTTGTAAAAGTTCTTGCTTAGGATATTAAATGAATAAAGGCTACCATTTAAAAGTAATTCATGGTTTTGTATTTTTTTATAAAACTATTAAATTTCAGCTCAATCTCAAGAATCTCAATCTTTCAGCTCTATTGAGAAGTGGTTGACAAATAATTTTCAAGATTTAACCTGAATATACATGCACTAAAATAAAAAAGTTTATAAAAAAACAAACTTTCAATGTGGCATATTTGAAAACCCCGCCAAAAAAGCTCGCTGTCACTTAGTTCACAGCTCTACTACGTTGGCGCTAGTAGTATTAAAAAAAAAAAACGATTGGCCATTTTTTTGTACGTAGTTACCGTTCTTCTCCTTGTGAGTATTATATTCTTTGATCGGGTCTAAAAGATCCGACAAATTGTTTTTTGTTTTGCAATAAAATCATAAAGTGAATCTACCTGCGTTGAAGACTGACCAGGTTGACTATGTTGTTGTTTTAAATACATATTCATGAATCATCATAATTCCGTAGACAATTATGTACAATTAAACAAGAGCATACCCACCGGATCTTTTTGACCCGTTAACGCACTAGAATATAGTTATGTGTCGGATCTAAATGACCCCATGTCGTACCCAGGTAAAGTCACAGAAATTATTTACCGTAGTGAACGTGTTAAAAAATTAAATAACAATTTAGGAAAGCAGTAGCCACACACTCAACAATAGGAACTCATTTAACAAACAAGCCGAATAAAACACAAATATCAACAGCAGAGGTTTTATTCCAATAAAATAAAGCAACCCGTTGGGAATCTGATTTGTTGATAAGTCTCGGGGATTAAATGATTGTAAAATTTTAAGTTATGAATGCTTTAAAAGTTATTGATTAACTCGTGTCAAATTGCCTTACTCTCTGGGAATTTATGTAAAAGATTTTCTCAGCTGAAAATCTTGCGTGTAAAATCCAATAGGGCAGGTATCGGGAATGAAATCGTTATTTTGGGGGTTTAAATCATGCATCATCATCATTATTCTGAGGTATATTAAATTATTGATTTTTATTCAATGGGTAAAATCTTGAAACATGCCAAAGTGCATGTATTTTGTCTGGGTTTAAAGAGAGGTTAAAAGTTTGCAAATCATGCAATAAAGCTAATAGACCTGAAACGTCTCCAATAACTTTTTGATCAACAATCAACAGATAACCGAAGATACGTATAATAAAAACTGTTAATGTATAAAACAATTGAAGCGGGTTAATGGTCACGACGGGAGCGCGTTGCATGAAGATCGAAGGAAGGAAGATGAGGTATAAAACATATTATACAATGTAATGTCATGTAAATAATTATATAATATACAAAAAAATATTATAAACACACGTTTCGTTGTCACTTGAATAAATCTTTTAAATAATTTACAATATAAAAATACAAAAATGCTTTATTGCAATAATTCTAATAACGCGATCTCTTTCAGATAAACTTTGAGTAAGTAGTAAAATTGATCAAAAATAAACTACACATTGATGACA
The DNA here is from genome assembly GCA_932273695.1 of Apotomis betuletana. Lineage (NCBI taxonomy): Eukaryota > Metazoa > Arthropoda > Insecta > Lepidoptera > Tortricidae > Apotomis > Apotomis betuletana. Next base: position 11,236,930 of record OW026305.1, on the reverse strand, counting down.
TTGAGTAAGTGATGCAAACGGCGATGGGAACACAAAATAAATACCAGCAGCTAAACAAGTAAGCACAAGAGTGAATTTAGTACTTATGTTTTGATTGATTTTTTATTACTAATTGCACTGATCGAGTTTTACGCATTTTACTAGCCTATACATTATACCATTTAAATAGTACTGATCATTCCCGTCTTTTATCCACACGACTCTTTTACCTTCGGCTTCACTTTGCTGATGATAGTTGCGTTTCATTTTGTATGTTGTTGTCAAAGCACCAGCAGTCTCATTTGCACTTATACGTGACGGAAAATTACAGAAACTTTGTCACTTATTTGAGACGTGCGTGGCACTGTAGTGCAGATAGTGACGCCATCTCCTTTTTGGTGTGCCCATAGTCCGATATCCAACTTGCGTGGTTAGTCCTGTTGCTGTTTGGCTCACTTCTCCAGACGCATGTGAATAGTTGTAGGTATTTTATTAGATAAAATAACTCAAAATTAAATATAATTTTCCGTATTTTTTTTCCTATATGCGGTAAAGGGTTAAGTATACCTACGTGTTTTACTTATATATACCTATATAAAAACAAATTAACTGTGTTTTAAAGCACTTATTAAAAGGCTTGCTGGAAGAAAAAAACTGGGTTATTCAATTATTCACGCCTAAAAGGAAATGCATTGTGAACCGGTCGTCCTTGCCGCCTTTTGTCATGTTCATCTGAATGGCTCTTAAATATTAAATAGGTCCCAAACATGAAAAGACTTGCCTACATAACAGCACATAGTACAATATCGTCAAAGAGCAATACTGTCTATTCGTTCATACTCGTCTAATTGATAAAATAAGATTCTAACCTTAAAGTATAACTTTTCTTGCAAAATTGCAATTTTCATAAACGAAGTAAATACTGAGGCACTATTTTGGATATCACGATGACAATTTTATAAATGAATTGATTTACTTGCTAGAATTTTGTTTATAAAATGGGACAAGTAAGATCAAATCAACATTTTACTATCCTAAAAAAGGATTATACCTATAAATAAAAATCGCTCACGGGCAGACTAAAATGATAACTTATTGTCTTACGTTACAAAGTCCGGGCCTAAGTATAGGCTATTATTCTTTATAAGTACAGATTTATAAAGGTCATCTAAAGGTAAATTATTACGTAATGAAAAAAGAATTCATTTTAGTCCGCGCTATTCACTTGTATTATACAAGTTGAGTTTAGTCGTAAAGTTGGAAAACTTTGTATATGGTAAAGGTCACCAAGCTGTTTGCTACGTGCATAAAGGATTCCGCTATTCCCTTTGCGTTCTATATTTAAATTCCATTTTACTTTGTAAGCGGTTTCATTTACGAGCAGAACCCGTCATGTGACATACGTTCTACCTTCGACGCGTTTCACTTGTTCCTTGTTCCACACAGGGATCGTTACCGGTATTAATAAAAATTTAAATATCTTTCAAATATAGCGATTTTTTTCAAATGCCACAAAATAAAATTTCGATATTGGTATAGAAGTTACAAATTAGCCCACTAAAATATAAAAATGTGTTATTATAATCGAAATTGGATTACCTACGGGATTTTGTATAGAACCGAATACCGGTAAGTATGTGATCCCTGGTTCCACATACCCATTTCACCCAAATTCCCAACCCGTTTGATTCGTTTTATCTGCATTCCTATGTACTTAGTCCTCATTCCCAACTCATCCATAAATGATTCATATTTTCCACATTCCAATGACATCTACAATCCGAACTTGTTCCACATAACCATTTTATCCACATTCACATAATTTCGTTCATATTTCCATCTCGTCACATTCCCATTGTCCAGACTCTTAAATTAAGGTAGGACTGTGGACAAGAAGAAAGTGGATATTTTGAATCGCCATGTGGCCAAGATGGGTGTGTGGACAAAATGAGAATGTCGATAATATATAGGAATATTGACGAGATACGAATGTGGACAAGATAGGAATATTGGAGAATGTGGCCAAGATAAAATGTGGACACTCGACGGACCTAGGAAGTGGACAATTTGGGATTTGTATGTGAACGGATATAGTAAACCCTAACGTTTTAACGGTTCCGTGCGGACCTCGATTAGTGACACGCTTAACCAGCAAACGCATTGTTTGTCGGGTCGGGGTTGATAGTCAAACGATAATGTTAAGATAACATCAATGTTGCATATCAATCAAGAAAAACAACGAATGTAATAAAAAGAAAAAAAACAATTAAATCTTATTAATGTTTACATACAGATAGCAAAGTCAAGATGCGTCGTCGGGTCAAAAAGGTACAACGGCCTATGAACTTTGAAGTGGCCTGTCCTGGATTCAAATCCCGGCAAGGCTAAATGTTTATGTGACGAACACAAATGTGACTGTACGTTGAATAATATAAGCGTCTTCATGCCTACTTGAGATTGATTTTGAGAGTAGGTCGAATTGTGTCAGATAGATCAAATATCAAGACGAGTTCACTTAGCCGCGCTAAAAGCCTAGAAACTAGCATCACGGACTACTGCACCAGCTTTCACCATATATAGGAAAACTCTTTTGTAGCGTGCGTTCTTTGCGTTGGTCTGTCGCGATATCACGCTCGACTACTAATAACGTCATATTTTACACAAGCAACCAGTACCTACGAAAAATGGGCAACCCTCTAGTCGCATAACAACTATTGTCTTAATATCGATTGTCATAACACTTTACGCATAAAGTTGCTGCCCATATTTTTTTATGGCATCAATTGTACGATGTCATAATTTTTAGCTGTCATAATTTCACTACGTCATAATTGTTTCAGCCATAATGTCGTATGTCACACATTCATTTACTCATAATATTGATAATTATAATTATTTTTAGTAATAATTGCAAAAGTCATACACTTCTCAAGTCATAATATTGATAATTATAATTATTTTTAATAGCTCCGACTTGGCTTAGGTTAGGTACGACGACAAGCGAAGCGAGGATGAGTGTTAGGTTGATCTGCGACCCTAACGAGCAATCGTAGGCTTATGCGTTTCGCAACGTATGCGTTTATAAAGTATGGTTACATTGTTTAATGAGTAACCAATTTATGATGAAACGTGGTAAACCTGCTCGGCTAAGGTCCCACGCTTCAAAGAGAGGAATAACGAATTCCTCTAAATCTTGTGAGATAAAAACAAAATTAAACCTGTCTCACAAACAAACAATAAATGTAGAGAAACTACAGGTGTATAGAAAAATCAGTGCCTTTCAGAAAGATTTAGGGGATCTATAAAGGATGTCAAGAAAAATATGTTAATTTGGTATGACAAATAATTTATTAATTATCAAAACTTACTCAGACTGATGTCTGTTGTCAGAAACAACTTACTTATCTATAGTAAACTCTTAGTTCCTTAAAATTACTAGACCTGTATGTTTATCTTAAATGCTCAGTCGATAAAGCTAGGCGTAAATACTTCGGTTCAAAAATTACATACACTGAAACATTTGTACTGCCATCATAAATTATTACATCAATTTAAATCATAATTCACTACAAAATTTGAAGACTAAGCCACCCACCTCGAGTCACGCAGGTTGCTGTACCTGAACTAAAGTTGTCTCCTTACCTCGCAGTGTGCTCACAATCCGGGGACAGAGGGAATGTAGCTATGCCCAGGTACACACTCATCAGTTCAGCTACAGGCTGACAGATCCTTAGAGTTAGACAGCCTCAGTCCCATCAAACTCAAAATTAGGTTTAAATAAAGTTCTAAACATTTGAAATGTTATTCTAAAGAAAGTTAAGTTTTAAAGTTAAAATTAGGTTAAGTTCTTTTAAAATTCCTTAAAGTTCCCATCTTTAGCTGAAAGGAAAACAAATTGCATCCATTAGCAAAGAGCTTAATACAGTAACTATCTCTTATTCCAGGTGGACAAAATAAACTCAAATTAATCTTACCAGTTGGCCTGCACCAAAATTGGAATATCAGCACCAAAACTGCAGAATCCCTCCCACCACGGATCATGAGGACTGCAACAAAACCAACCACATGGTTACAACCTGCACTTCATGACAATAGCAGAAACAAAATCTATTTAGATGCTACTCACGAATATGATCTCCAAAATAACAACTGAAAATGCTCCTCCATCGAATCAGGATTTCCTCAATCCTCTTTCCAAAAAAGCTTATAGACCCATGGCTATGATGAAAGTTGCTTCATAAAGTTTAAACATTTGGAAACAGTTAGAGGCTTGACCTCTGAGCTCTGAATGAAGCGAAGACATTCAACACGTAGTGTTATATTCTCTTTGCATTCAACAAGGCCCTCTGCCCTCCTTACAAAACCATTCACTCATTCAATGAAGACCTCTTCATCAACAAAATTAAATTTAGAAAGAACATTTATTATTTATGAATATTGTGTAATAATCTATTTACTAAATAAAATATAAATATTTGAAATAGTTTGTATTTTGTAAATACATTTAATTATTAATAAATGTTATTTCCAAACCCATGTATGAAAATACTCCTATTTAATTAGGAAAAAACGCCTTTGGCAACTTGACAGATGGGTTATCTGTGAAGATTGCTAGGCCAAATAATTCACAATGTTAACCTACGAAAATATGAAAACTAACGTTTCTCAAAACGCAAAACCAAAACAATTGGAATTAACTGTCTCATACCAAAACACGAAAAAACACAACGTGACAATGACCATTACAAAGTATGCATAAATAATTTAATGCGCATCAAGTTTATGCCCATTACACAGTATGTTCTTAAACATTATGATTAAAAACGTTATGCGCATAAATGTATGACTATTTGCAGTTATGCGTAATTATGAGTATGACGAATTCACGTATGCCTATCAAAAATATGACTAACTTTATGCAATGCAACCCGACCCCTTAGGTACCCACGAAAAATACAGTTCTTATGCGACTTTTGCAAAGATCAAAATGCAGGGCCTTCTGTAGTGTGTTATTCTATTGCTAAACTAAAAAAAAACATAAAAGCGTCATATAAGTTCATATCGGATTCAGAAATCACAATACGTTATCCTGAAGATAAATAACGAGAATAGGTAGCGATCGTAATAAAAGTGTCGATTTTATAGCTGATACAGGTTTACGGTTTTTTTTACGTCTGTTTATCATCCTATATTGCGGACTCGATAACAACGACAGAGTGTGCAATATGTGTATATTTATTCCTTTCAATCATACACTTTATGACACCTAATAAAATATAGTAGTACCTACGTGACCCGTGACTGAGGGATCCGTGGCACAATTTAACTAGGTACTCATGTAAAACGTTGGCATTTAGCACGAAGTCTGCAATTTGTACGGACTTTTTGTTTTAATAAATAAAAACGTTCGTCTAGAACTCTAGATACTCTAGATGCGGCAGCAAATACAGAATAAAATCTTTTGATTTAGTAATGTTAGTTATAACAGGGAAAAATAATTAAAGTACCTAGAAGATATTGCAAATACTTTGAAACTGCCCTATTCCGTTTTTAGGGTTCCGTAGTCAACTAGGAATCCTTATAGTTTCGCCATGTCCGTCTGTCCGTCTGTCCGTCTGTCCGTCTGTCCGTCCGTCCGTCCGCGGCAAAGCTCCATGATCATTAGTACTAGAAAGCTGAAATTTGGTATGAGTATGTGTATGTATCACGCCGACAGAACGGTAAAAAAAATGAAAAAAAAAATATTTTTTTCGGGTATCTCTCGAACACCGAAAGTGGGGGTGATTTTTTTTTCTTTTCAACACTGGTGTGTGGGGTGTCGTTGAATAGGTCTTGTAAAAATAATAGGGGTCTATTAACATTATTTTTTGATAAAGTCAGCAGTTTTGTAAATATTCGCTCCAAAAACAAAAAAAATTGTGTCCCCCCCCTCTAACTTTTCAACCACGGGTCAAAAAAAATCGGAAAAATTCATGTTAACGAGGCCTTCTAAGTACTTTCAATGAAAAATATATTGAACAAAATCGGTCTAGCCGTTTTTGAGTTATCGCCAAATTTCATATTTTTTCTTTAAAAATTCCCATCACAAATTTTCTTTGTCTTCCCATCACACCGAAACTGCCAAACCGATTTTGGTAATCGATTTTGTAGCTGAACGTTCAAATATGGTTATAGGATACTTTTTACGCGAATATGGTAATTAAAAAAAAACACTGATAAAGTGGCTGCCACCTTTTACTATAATATTTAATATAGTATACAGTATACACAGAATTTAATTTCGATACGATAATTAAAAATAGGTTAAAGTTGTCTTTCAAGAATTCATTCCAATATTTGTTAGTTAGGTTGGTAGTTATTTACTAGTGAAGCTAAAAATGTCTGTTAAAACACTACCGTTACAGTTAATACTTACATGCTTTTGTGGAAAAATGTAATGCAACATGATATAAAAATCTGAGGAAAATGGGACCGGCGTCCATTCTAAGGGAAATTAAATAAATTGTACTTATCTAAGTTTGTTGGCCCCTTGAGGTATAATAAATTGCATTAGTTGAAGCGTCTAGAAAATATCGAAATGAAGTTTTAATATTCCTAGACTGAATTACTGCAGACAAGTTTAATAGGCTAGTTGACCCAGTTTCGAAATATATTGGAAATGGTTAATAATGATCTTACTAGCTCTAAAAAAAATGTCTTGTATTTTTCTGAAAGCTGGAAAGCTAAATTTTATCAATTGAAAATTAGAAATTTCATAAACAGTCAAAAACGCCGTCCGCCATTTTTCCCTTTCGCTAATCTGTGGCGTGTCGTAGTATTACCTGTAAATATTCGAAATTCGACCGTCGTATAATGCCATTCGGCTCACTCCAATATACTTTGACAGGAGATCGAGAGGGACGGCACTATTCGAAGTCGTCAAAGTAGACTTTCAGTTTTGTTTACATGACCGATGACGTCACTATCATAAGCGAAAATGGCGGACAGCGTTTTATGCATTTCAAAATACAGATTAAAAACCATATTTTCAAATTCAATTTTTTCAGCCATCTTTCACTTTTATGAATTGAAAAATATATAATATTTTCTTCGGTTTCCGCGACTGTCACACATTTAAATAAAACAATTTAAACGGATTATATCGCGTATATTAATTATTTGAGCCTCCCTGACGTTTCAGTACCTTTACAGATACCGTTGTCAAAGGTTGACTGAGAAAAACACAATTTTTCTCTGTCAAAGTTACATTTGTGCAAACTACCCATTTTGTAAATATTAATTTAAAATAAAGGTGTTCATACATGCCAGATGGGCCTAATGTGTAAAGACAGTTACACATGTGCCAGAAGGGCATTTATTATTTTATTTAAAATATCTACCAGCGGTTCACTAAAGGCTTACTGAGGAGAAAGAACCGCCAAAGAAAACTCCCAGATTGCCTTATTTATTATTATGAAATACTTTTAAACAAAAACTCTACATATACTACTTTTAACACTAATTTGTTTTACACCGTTCGAGGCCCAGGGTTTCCAGTCTTGTGTCTTGCTTGATCCTTGATAAGATGTACAACAGGATCCCAAGCCGGTGGTAATGACAAACCATCTTCTCTATTGAAATTGGGATATTTTTTGATTTCAATAGCCTCGCGCAACATTCTGGGAAAACGTCGTTTCTCTCTCGCAAGGATTGAAGTGTTGTCAAACTTAATTGAATGGTTTGGTTTGTCCATGACATGCTCGCAGACTGCAGACCTGTTGCAACGACGGTGCTTGACATCAGCTACATGCTCCTTAACCCGTGTAGCTATACTACGTTTCGTTTGGCCAATGTATGACAGACCACACTCGCAGTCCAGCTTGTAAACACCAGCACTCTGCAGAGGGATGCTGCACTTCACGGGCCTCAGGTATTGAGACATCTTCTTCATGGGCTTGAAATATGTTTTAATGGAAGCCCGTCTCAAGATGTTTCCAATCCTATCCGTGACCCCTTTCACATATGGCAGGACTGCAGGTTTACGCTCGACTGTAGGAGTCTTCACACGGGGTTTCTGGTTAAGGCGTGGTATCTTGAGCCCATTGGCCCAAAGCGCACGCTTGACATGCTGTAGTTCATCAGTCAAATGTTGGTCGTCACAGATTCCCTTGGCTCTCTGAAACAAAGATTTACCCACTGTAGCAAGTTGACTAGGATGGTGATGTGATTTGCCATTTAAATACCTATCAGTGTGAGTAGGTTTCCTATAAACAGTATGACCTACTGTATTATCAGACCTTCTCAACACACTGACATCTAAGAAGGCTAGTGAATTATCATTTTCTAACTCCATTGTAAACTTTATTTTCTCATGAATGGAGTTTAAATGGCCTAGGAAAACTGAAACACTAGATTTTGGCGGTTCTTTCTCCTCAGTAAGCCTTTAGTGAACCGCTGGTAGATATTTTAAATAAAATAATAAATGCCCTTCTGGCACATGTGTAACTGTCTTTACACATTAGGCCCATCTGGCATGTATGAACACCTTTATTTTAAATTAATATTTACAAAATGGGTAGTTTGCACAAATGTAACTTTGACAGAGAAAAATTGTGTTTTTCTCAGTCAACCTTTGACAACGGTATCTGTAAAGGTACTGAAACGTCAGGGAGGCTCAAATAATTAATATACGCGATATAATCCGTTTAAATTGTTTTATTTAAATGAAAAATATATATTTAGGTTTCCTTTGCTAAATACTATACGGAATAAACATTAGTTTATTACAATTTGACATGAGTCAACTAGCCTATTATACACTTCGGTCGATTATTAGGGAAGTTGTACGTAGCGTTTGCAATATGGACGAGCATTAACACGTAGCAGCCTCAGCGCCGTAAAAGAAAGTTATTAAAGATTATATACGTCGGAATAATGTCTTTAGATTAGCACCAACTGCGCCCAAAATCTAATAGTTGGCAAGTTTGCATCTCGTAGCGCTACAAGCGATGCTGTAGCCGAAGTTACGAGCTTCTACTCGTATATGCATTATTATATTAGCGCACATTGTTGTACGTAACATTAGGTTTAATTGTCGATGGTTTCAAATAGACTGCCTGGGTTGATGAGACTACAAGCACAAAGATGAGTCAACACCTTACAGACCGGTTATAAATGAGTATTTATGAATTTGGTTTAAATGAAGATTTTGTCACTGGAAGGTGAACGTTATAATAAAAAATGGTGTAATTCCTCTGCAAGACGCCACCAAACACACATCTATTATTGTTGTCATTCGGTCATAAATATATTCCAAAATAACAAGTTATGTGTTTCCCTGAGCCTCCACCGCCCATCAAACTGGACTCACTATGGCGGGAGGGTTAGGTTTCTCTGCAGCTTACTGTACTATCCCACCAGCAGCTGTAACACAACTGTGACACGCGACTCTTTCTCGCATGAGATATACTTCCTATCTCTTTCTGTACAGTACTGTAAGAGAGAGAGAGAGTGACGGGTGATGCTATGTCGCGCGATCGTATATTTCTATATTTCTATCTCAACGACTGACTAAAAGTTGCATTAGCTATAGGTACATATTTATTTAAACTTATTATTATATTATTTTCGCACATTATCAGTATCACAAAAAGGGACCTATCGCGTAGACATAATGGCTCCAAACGGTTCGTGTAATATAATATAACACACGGCTACTGCTCGCCAGTTCCGGGGGTGAACTTGGCTGGACACGCTGCCGCGTGTCTAGATATTATTTAATTATCTGGGTTAGTAATATTCCGATATATTAAACTGCCTCGTTACAGTCATGGTTTCGGAACGACCCAAACGATAAAACACTTTGAACGCGATTAAATCCCGTATTGTTATAATAATCTGTGAATAGGTATCGTGTAAGTTTATTCATGTTATTGTAAAAAACCTTATTATCTACCAATTTCACCCATGCACACATATTTGCACTGAAGTAAAGGGTGAATGTGTCGGGGAAGCCGCATAAAATGTTTTGAGAAGCGAGCGCTTAACTCAGGGCATAAGCTTATAGGATGCCAGTATCGTGCACTGAGCCCTAATTCCATACATGCCTCTTTGATATCTCGGAGAGATCCCCGAAGTGGCGATATATCTAGTATATCGCTATTTTGCCAATCCGGTCGCGTTAAATTTGCGCCTCATTTAAATGTGACCTCATAGATAACAGGCGCAAGCTTAATTTGAACGGGTATAGTAACGAGAAATGTCACTTTATGCAGCTTGAATCGCAAACATCGAGTTTTAATAGAAGCTAAAGGCTATACCTGAGACATCACTTATTTGGCGATATTAAAGTACACTCGAATTAGCTCCTTTGCTGGATTCAGCCGCGCTCGGCGTGAATGCCAAAGGCCACGCTTCCAGGCTTTGTCCGCTTACTGAACACCCGTCCACATACACTATTATTATGAAAATAGTGTGCCAATTTTAAACGAAAATATCTTGACTATTATAAAACTGTAACAATGAAATGTCTATATAATTTCGGTATTATAGTATACGTGAAGTCATCGAGTTTGGGATTGTGATATATTTTTCTTTAAGAGCTTACAGACCATTTTTATTTCTGGATAGGGCTAACTTCAAAATTTTAAAGGTACATTCATCGAAAGTTACGGTTAATTTTCGTTGAATGTACCTATATTGCCTGATACCGTACAATTTCCGCATGCAGCTAAGAGTACTAGGAGCGCCGAATTTCTAATTGGTGGTTGCCGTGCAGTGTTGCTAGGTCAATTCCTCGCGTTACGAAGTTCGGGGTGCTAGCTTCGATTTCCTCGTTAGCAAAGCAGGCCAGCATCGAAATTAATGGCCAGAATAATGGCCCTAACAACAGGGCTATAGTTTCCGAAGAACCATGTTAAAGTCCATTGTACTTAAGTCGGTATAGACATGTGAGCCGAGTAAGATTTAAAGTAGCGAAATGGAATAAAAGCCTTGATGCTTGAATACTTAACTAGTGAGGCTCCGCTTCCTGATTTTTACTAGAGGACGCGACATAGCGGTATATCACTTTAACTACATGTGTTTATACAATAAGGACTTATGATATATGGTATCTACAACACAATAAAAAGAAACTACTAATTTCAAGCACCTACAAGATGGACAGATGACCTTATAAAGGTCGCCGGAAGGCGCTGGATGCAGGTCGCTTCCAACCGGTATATATGGAAGTCCAAAGGGGAGGCCTATGTTCAGCAGTGGACGTCCTATGGCTGAGATGATGATGATGATGATGACTAATTTCAAATACTTTATTAGGGTTCCGTACCCAAAGGGTAAAAACGGGACCCTATTACTGAGACTTCGACAAGACCAATTTCACCAGCATAACAGCAGCATTGGTAAGGCACGGTGTTAATGATGTTATAGTACAATGGATAAACAACATGCTGAGCAAGAGGGTCATCCGACTCGGAACCGGCGAGACACAACAGGCACTGGTGGCAAAGGGGTGCCCCCAGGGAGGCGTACTCTCACCACTCCTTTGGAACATGGTGGTGAACGACCTCATCGCCACACTAAATGACAATCACTATTACACAGTAGGTTATGCTGACGACATAGTGATACTGACGAGCGGCAATCACACAGGTACGGTATGTGACGTCACCCGCTCTGCACTGGCCATCGTGGAACGCTGGTGCAACCACAACGAATTGACAGTCAATCCAAAAAAGACTGAACTGGTAATGTTCACCAACAAACGTAATCTGGGCACCTACCGACTGCCTAGACTGTTCAATACAGAGCTCCAATTGTCGACTGAGGTAAAGTATCTAGGGGTAATACTTGATAGCAAGTTGAATTGGAGCAACCATCTCAACAACAAAATTGACAAAGCTACAGTCGCGTTCTGGCAGTGCCGTAGAATGGTAGGTAGAACTTGGGGTCTTAATCCTAAGATCACACTATGGCTATACCAGGCAGTCATCAGACCAATATTAAGCTACGGTGCAGTAGTATGGTGGCCACGAACCAAGCTAACCACCGTCGAAGCTAAACTACAACGACTTCAGAGGTTAGTTTGTATGGCGGCCACGGGATGCATGAGGACTACACCCACTGCAGCCCTGGAAGCTATACTGGGGCTGCCGCCGCTGCATCTCTTCGTTAAACAAGAGGCGGCAGCTACGGCCATACGTCTTAGGAAACTGAACCTCTGGAGATCAGCTAGGGTGCCGCACACCGAAATCCTCTACGAGGCAGTAGGTAAGGAACCGCTGATAGAAGCGGTCACTGACAGGATACCCAAGCAATTCGTCTTCGACAAAAAGTATAAGATACAACTGCATGAGGAACCTGGCGAAGGTCTTAACCCAAGGGAGTTAAGAATCTTCACCGACGGGTCCAAAACAAGGTCAGGCACTGGCTCTGGGGTATTCTCAGAGGACCTAAACATACACATTTCTACACCACTAGGAACCCATAACACAGTCTTCCAGGCAGAATGTATGGGTATCATAATGGCAGCCCATGCAATCATCGCGAGGAAGGTAAAGGACTACCCCATCCGCATACTCTCCGATAGCAGATCAGTTTTACAAGCCCTGCAGAGCTACACAGTAACCTCAGGACTCATACATGAATGTCACCGAGCATTGTCAGAGGTATGTAATAATAATAGCATAACTCTACAGTGGATCAAAGGACACAGCAACTCGCGTGGGAACGACGCAGCTGACGAACTGGCGAGAGGAGGTTCGGAGATGAAAGCAGAGGGACCCAAACCAATCATACCTCTGCCATTCGCCTGGCTGCGCAACACAGTGCGTAAAAACACGAAGATAGAACAGCAACTATACTGGTCTAACTTAGGTACCTGCAGGCAGAGCAGAGAGGCCCTTCCGACAATCCACCCCGGGTTGTCACGCAAGCTGAGGCAGCTGAAGAGGCCGCAGCTCCGGCTCATAACTGGAGCGATAACTGGACATGCCCTACTAAACAAGCACTTATTCACTCTAGGTGTTACCGACAGTCCTCTTTGCAGAGCCTGCATGGAGGCCGAAGAGACAGCCGCCCACGTCATTCTCGAATGTCCTGGGGTGGCCAAATACCGGGCACAACACCTCGGGTCTCCGAGGTCACTCCCAGAAGTCATCGGCAACATCAAGGGACTGCTAGGCTTTCTGGTAGAGTTGGGTTGGCAAGAGTAGTGCCAGCAACCCTTCACGCAAAATAGGCGCATTGTAAGACGTCGAGTTGCGGAAAACTAGCCCGCTATAACCTATAACCTATATAACCTATACTGAGACTTCGCCGTCCGTCCGTCCGTCCATCCGTCCGTCCGTCCGTCCGTCCGTCCGTCTGTCACCAGGCTGTATCTCAACAACGGTGATAGCTAGACAGTTGAAATTTTCACAGATGATGTATTTCTATTGCCGCTATAACAACAAATACTAAAAATAAAATAAAATAAATATTTAAGGGGGGCTCCCATACAACAAACTTGTTATAGATTATATATATGTATAGGTACGGAACCCTTCATGCGCGAGTCGGGCTCGCACTTGCCCAATTTTCTATTATAATTAAGATTATGTATGTATGTATGTAAACACTTTATTGTACACAAAAACAGAAATACATCAAAACAAAAGAAATACATGTACAAAGGCGAACTTATCCCTTTAAGGGATCTCTTCCAGTTAACCTTTGAGTAAATGAGTGCTAAACACAAATGTAAACGGTAGACAACCAAAGCAACATGTACAATACGAAGGAGGATGATTTAATAATAATACTTACACATGAAAATGCAAAAAATCAAAATAGAGAGAGATAGGTAAACAAACAGTCAATTTAATACATAATACGTAATATATATATATATATATAAGATTAATTTATAATATACAAATCCATACCTACATATACATATCTAAATACCTAATAGATCTTGTTTTGAGGTGTCTTAGAATTATTAAGATTATTTATTTGACGTCCAAAACATCGAGTTGATCTATATATTCATCGTTGAAAAAAGATCATCCAATTCACAATAGTTTGGCAATAAAAATGTATGAAACCCAAAGAAGTTTCGATCAATAAATTAGATAATGTCGATGAGTTCTAGTGTGGAGGAAAGATACTTGTGCGGTGGGCAGAAAATGCACTCAGCTGTGCCAGCCTCTACAGATTAACTGGTCACTGAATCCGCTCTTTTGGTCTTTTTCCTTGTATTTGAATCATATAGGTAGGAAACACGTTTATAGCTAAACGAATTGGAAGGAAAGATGCCAACTCATTGTTACAATCAGATAAAAATATAAGTTTATCCGAAGTTAAAAAACTGTTCAACGGAAATGTTTATGGGCGAATCAATTTTTCATCAAACCACGACAAACTTACAATTTCTATATAAAATTTCAACAGTAAATCTTCAGTAAGGCTTCTTTATGTTTTGAATCAGAAAATATGTATAATAGAAACCCGATTTCTTAGTAATTCCAGAGACGTTTTCAGTAACCCCGGAGACAGTCAAAAGTGTCGGTCAAAAAGTTGATTTGCCCTTCCTTTACTTACAAATATTTCAGACCCTATATCCCGCAAGGTTCTTCATTAGCGACCTGTCGTGTAACAACCTCATTTGACGGCTTGCCGAGATTTAAACCAGATTGTTGATCTTATATGGTATGCGTTCGCAACTTAAGAGGCCTTATTCCTTTTAAAATATATTTTTTGATATTATGACAAATATATTGATAATTTCAACCAACTTTTTGAAGTGAACAATACTTTTCCTTGAGCTTTAGAAAGTAACATAGCTATTTCATGCTTTCATTGCATGCAGTCGAAAATAAGTTAAAAATAACCAGTTTTCTGCGTGAATTTTCACAAATTCGAGTAGTTTTGAAACAAAAATTATCAATGAAAAATATTCAAACTAGGTTTCAAATATATACCAAACTAGCTTTTGCCCGCGACTACGTCCGCGTGGAACTTGGAAGTATGGAAGCAACCTCGTACAACACGATAGATATCCGCCTAATCACCTTAATTAATAAAAGGGATTATTAAGAGCGCCTAAGCAAATGTAAGAGCAATTGTGCTTTTGGTCTAATAATTACATTTTCGACAGGGTCATCAATGTCATCATGAATTACTTACTCACTTTAAAATCTTTTTAGGGATAATTTCCAGGATGAAAACTATCCTATGTCCTTCCTCAGATCTTAAACTATCTCCATGTCAAATTTCATCAAAATCGATTCAGCGGTTTAAGCGTGAAGAGGTAACAGACAGACAGACAGACAGACAGACACACTTTCGCATTTATAATATTAGTATGGATTAGTATGGATAAATCGCAATGGCCCTGTTCTAAGTAGTAATATTGATAATATGTTCAGAAACATGTTTGATCATAGAGAAAAATTCTAAAACAATCATCATTTTAGAACGGATAAGGCGCCTTAAGAACCTTACTGTTCAGTGGCCATCGATTCGACCAGCAACGTACCCCGTGCCCCGCCCACTGTCATTCAAGTCTAGCAACTCTCTGAGATATCCGCAGATCTGGAGATCTCCGGATCATGCGGTTATTATGATGTTTTTAAGGGCCAATTTATGATTTTCCTTTAAGTAGTTTTGCCGGATGGATTTAATTCCCAGGCGTATAGGCCTAATATATTCCTCACGCATTGAATCGGAATATCGAGGTTATCCGAGGAATATCAATAGTCCTACGATTTTTTCGATACATTGGATCGCACCCACTGAATGCTTTAGTGGTATTCCAATGTTGGTAATAAAAGCTTTCTGCCGTTTATTTTTTGCTTGCTCGCGTAACTCGTGTTTTCTATCAAAATAGAATTATGGGTTTACGTGTGGAATTGACTAAACATAATACGTGTAAACGATAAATTTTCAATCCCTAAACAAAAATTAATTTGAATTTCCACGAATCGGATGAAAATGGAAGAATTTCTTTAAGGAGATCAAAAACGAGTAGGTAGAGGACGCTATTTGGAATTAAATTTTCCATTTGTATTCACGTTTGTTTTGTGCTAATAAGGTTTAAATAATAAATAAAAATAATCACTTTCATATAAAAGGGTGCTAATTATTAACACCCTACTAGGATTATACATACTTTTCATAACAGCTTTTCTCAGAAACTCTGAGATACCTAACTTAAAATAAATTTTGTACCTAATTTATCATCTGTTTTGTCATATTTTGGGGTTATAGCTCTATTCACCATTTCAACAGATTTTTGTCAATAGCATGTCTTAATATACAATTCAAACCAACTGTTTACAACCTATCATCATCATATTTAAGAGCTAGACTGTTATAGGTGGAGTAATTTCAAGCTTTTTCTACATTCCGATTTTTCCTTCACTTTTTGATATGATGAAGCATTGTTTTTTTTATCTGTTCCATATACTCTTCTTAGTCTTCCCCTTTTCTTTCTCCTTCTATTCAAAGGATGATTGTATATTGTCTTGATGTAATTATCGTGACGTACGTATGAGATGACATAACATTTTTCCTCTTCTGTTTTCAAATATTTGCAACAATGTTGATTTTTCGTTTACTTGCCGGTAGACTCAGACATGTAAAAGTGCCCTTGTGGCCTACTTGCAGAATAAAGTTCATTATTTCATTACTATATTTAAAGCTTCCTCGTTACTTTTCTTTTCTGTCCAACTGATTCTTTCCATCCTCCTCCAAGTCCACATTTTAAACGCTTGCGATCTCTTTGTCTCTTTGGGTCATGGTCCACGTTTCGCAGCCGTAGAGGGATATACTCCAAATGTACGTACACTTTTATTAGTTTCTTCCCGACGAAGCTTGGTATTCGAGCTGAAAGTAGGCTCCTTTTTGAGTTAAATACCTTTTTTGCCATGGCTATCCTTTTAATGAAAAAAATATCAGGTCTATGTTAATTAGGTACCTATGTTGATTCAAAAACCATTTCTAAGAATAGGGCTCTTATACCGCAATGAACAATTAGATTGTGACAATATGAACCTGTGAAATGTTATCCATATAATTTTTTTCGGCTTTCACTTGTCCTTGCCGTATTGCAGTACTGTAATTTAAGGTTTTAAGTAAGTATATTTATACCATTTGTCACTGCTTTAGTACGAACCAACAAAACAGGGTAAGCAATTTCTCGTTCAATTAAAACGTAATATATCAAAGAAAAACTACTTGCCTTCAAATTCTTCATTGTTAAGTATAATTTTTGCATCATTATAAAAAAAGTATTATTTAAATAAGAACAAGGGACTGAACACAGACAAGGAATCTACATACGGTAATGTGTTTACCATAAGTCA
Organism: Apotomis betuletana; assembly: GCA_932273695.1. Taxonomy (NCBI): domain Eukaryota; kingdom Metazoa; phylum Arthropoda; class Insecta; order Lepidoptera; family Tortricidae; genus Apotomis; species Apotomis betuletana. The sequence continues at coordinate 11,219,624 of OW026305.1, read as the reverse complement.
GCCAAGGTCCCAAGATTACATAAGTAGGTACGTTTATATATTTTTACAGTAAAGGAACTTCCGAACGAATCCTTACTAGGTTATTCCGGGAAGTACAGCATTTCAATTCTATCAGCATCGCGATCGCCGTATATCACATCTCTGTCTAGACGGTGGCGTCTATACTTACCGACTGCTTACTTCTGCTTTGTTTTGTTGACTCCCAGTTTGGCTTTGCAGGTTCAGATATAGCCTCCTGAACTGCCTAACTGCGGCTAAAAAATGCCATACCTACTCTTTAGCTGTAAAATTTTTCTAAAATGTACGACCTACTCACTTGTTTCTCGCATACAATTCGTTAGGATTTTTCAGTTATGACGCCGTAGGTGTACCAAGAGGCCGTATGCAGCTTGCGAGCCTCGGTTTTGGCGATTGCTATAAGTCTGATGGTTACTTTTATCAAACGATAGATAACTGATAAAGAAGTGCGGATACCTTACCATTATAGATCAACTGACCGGAATATCATAAGCTAGGGTTTAGATCAACTATTTGCCTTTAAATAGGTATCGATATTAATAGACAAAAATAAAATAAAATTGGTGTTCGAATATCACGAAACAGCAATTCCACGATTGATTTCAATTTTCGTTATGCAAATACGTAGAGTATCCCTCTAAAACAGTCAGGATGGCCGTCCGTTTGTCATTAATTTGCCGGAGCGACCCGATGGTCCCTACATTTCAATATTACTGTTAAAATATGCTTCAATCGTTGTTCAATTATTCTGTACATTTCGATTCCCGAAATGGTTTGAAATAATGGGGATTAATTAATTAATTGCTACTGAATAAGCTGAAATATAAAATGTAAATTAAATCCTGGAAGTTAATGAAATCATTTTTATTAATGAGAGATTTCAGTCTTTCATCACCACTTATGGTGGTAATTATTAAGAACGTGCAATTTTGTCCTTACAAATTATAGCACATTATTTTAATATTACGAGCATTTTTAATATTCGTGTCTTACATTTTATTTTCCATAATCCTTTTCAGCAATCCGAAAACATGTAATTATTTTTTTCTTGCTACTGCAATTTCCTTGCTGGGCCCTAAAAGACATGTATGTACTACTTAAGATCTATCGCACGTTAAAAAAAACATTTCATATGTCCCTAGCCTAACTTACTCATACATACTCGTAGTACTTTCTGAAATTTAAACTTAACCTTATCGGATATATTTTTTTAAAGCACATACCTACAAAATGTACATAATTGTAATTGGGGATGCGCTCATTTATAATAACGACTTTACTATCTCTGCTAAAATTCGTTAGGTGAAAGTAGTATCTATTTATGTGGAAAATACACACACTTTATGTTACTATTTGTAGTCAGAATAACCAGATTTGCCACCGCTCCGAAAGCCGATTTACGGATCATATTTGCTTGTATTAGACGCTACTTTGCCGATCTAAGATGAGGAATGGACGTGAAGGGCCCTCGAATGAGAGCGGAATCACTTTTGCCCGAGAGGTTTGGTTTTATTTGCCTAGGGCTTCATCCTAGACTCTTACATGAACAAATTAAAGTATAATCAGTTCGTTAACTAATGCGGAATTACGTTTCATTGGTATAGATAAGTTATGATCGACATTTTTTTTTTAAGGTACATACATATAAATGATTCGATGTTACTATTCTGAGAGCCCCTCTGAGAGCCGATTTACAAAGCATGTTTGCTTGTTAGACGGGGTAGCACCGATCTAAGATGAGGAAGGGGCACTCGAATGTGAGCGGAATCACTTCAGTAGAGAGGTTTGGTTTTATTTACCTAGGGCTGTGTTCGACTCGTCACATTGACGATGACTAATATCGAAGTACGTTTCATTGGTACATATCGGTTATGGTCTGGATAATTTTGTCTAAAGTATATGTACACGATTAAATGTTTCTATTCGTAGCCAGATTTACCGTTCTGAGAGCCGATGTGCTGCACGGAATATGTTTACTTATATTAGGGGCGACAGTAGGTAGGTACTTACCGATCTAAGATGGTAAATGAACGTTAAAAGGGCACTCGAATGGGAGCGGAATCACTTCAGCTGAGAGGTTTGGTTTTATTTACCTAGGGTTCCACTCCGACTCGTTACATGCCATAGAACACATGAACCAATTATCTTAATCAGTGCGATAACTAATGCGGAATTACATTTCTTTGGTATAGATTAGTTATCATACTATCATAGACTAACAGTCTGCTATAGTCGAACGTTTGTTGGAATCAAAACCAAAACAGTGGATCCAACTTTGTAACAACCCTATTACAAAGGTAAAGTTTATTGAAAACAGTTGAATTATATTTTTTCCGATACTCCTTGCTATAAGGATCTACAAACTGCAGCCCTTGAATTTTTCCTTACCACGGTTTATCCAAAAGATTTTCTGAAATTTTCGACAGTTAGCAATTTTATGGGCTGAAGGGATCAGCTTTACAGTCTTCAAAAAACTTTACATTCCCTATTGTGGTTAGCTCCCGTTTTGTTGTAATAATATCCCTTTACAATATGGAGTTTCACCCAATGTAAAATATTAGCTATTGACGCTTTAACAATACACGAGCATAATGTCACAGTAGCTTGACATTACGTTACTTCCACTGTGTTTACATGCGTCTCTGAACCCAACCAAGCGGCTAATAAATACTCTGTGAATATTTTCTTCACCAAGACGAAATAAATTCTGTACAATGTAAAGTAATATGGCCTCCCCGTATTCTCTTTGCAAACAACAAATCGGAAATTGGGACTCCGTTGATACTCCAGTTGGTAACAAATTGAATTTTCGTTTAGCTTCAAATGTATTCAATATGCTACGAGTTATGTTAATGTTTTATTGCAAGTTTTATGTAGGTTTAGTTGGTATATTGTGCTTTATAATATTCAATGTCGATATTTACCATATTTTACGGATTTTACCGCGAGCCTATAGGTATGATAGTCTTATCATCCGATAGATATATGATAAAGCAACAGCGTCTGTCACATTGATAGTTAACGGAATACTATTATAACAATATGGGACTTAGTGGCGTTCAAATAGTGTTTATTTAATTACCTCGACGTTTCGAACGTGACATTACGTTCATTAGCTAGCGGAAAGTGATCTACTTATATCTATTTCATGCTGACCATGATCATCATAGGCCCACTGCCTGGTTAGATAAAAATACAGTACAGTAATGAGAGGTACATTAGTATCGGTTTCATACAAGTAAAATATTAGGTCTTTGAATTTAACGTATTATAACCTCAAACCGTCGCAAATAAAAAATACGTTTCTGTATTTTACTTATTTATTGGCGATCTATTGCCCCTTTTTTTTTTTTTGAGTGCCGTGTGAATGAAAAGAACCCCTACATACCCACTGCTAAATATAGCAGTGGGTGATAATGGGAAATATCCCTTCAAGTGCAAAATAGATAACCTTTAGTATATGTATACCATATCAAATCGAAATGTGCGAGATACGGAGCGGACGCGTTGTCTTAGCCTCTCCCGATCTGTATTAGCGTTGTAAAAACCCGGCCAAAACAATACAGTCACAAGACAAAGACAAAGGCTCGACCAGATGTTCGCATGGCAGCCTGTTAAAGTTTAGCCGCGTGTCAAAGAATTCGCCGCGTTTTCACTGCTTCGGTTTCTCTATAATACTTAGCAACTACTAAGTAGAAGTTCTAGTGTTTGGTGCGTCTATATTACGCGGTCTTTCAGTGAGTGTTGATCAAGTGTGTGTGAATGAGAGTCCGCAGTGCCCCTTCGTGCGGTGCGAATCTGAGGTGTGACTCCTCACACGTCCAGCATCCTTGCTGGGCCCGCCTAGGAGCCTAATTTGGTGAGAACGTTCCATTTCACTTTTTGCTGCCAATTGCAATTATTTACTCCTTATTTTCGATTCAACTACCGCAGCCCCTACAAGAAGTCTTGATGAGGCCAAGAGATACGATCATACGACTTTAGGCAAAGCCCGTACCAAGACAAAATCGGTATAGGCACGGCCATACAGTAACGCTCTGTAAGTTTTTTGCACGGAGGTAAAACCCAACGGTAATCACGCACGGTTTTCTCTTACTTTTCTTTCCTTCCTTTAATCTCTTCGGTTGAAACCCGACCACACTTCATGGACCTCCACATATAGACGAACGTAATACAAGACTCACTGAACACCAGCAAACCCAACCGCCGAATTTGGAAAGCAGCAGGATAATCCTATTTTAATTTTTATATTAATTCGCATCTAGGCACCACACACAGCAAACATATCGCGAGTCGCTTGAAAATAGTCCACAAAACACTAATAATAATTATATTAGTTTTATATTAATTAAGGCTTAACCTAGTCTAATAGTTTGTATTAAAGTTAAGTAATTTTAGATTGTTTTCCCTGTAATTCTTACCACCATTACTTAACCACAGTAGGTATATAACGCACCTTCTTTATGTATATATTATAATACCAAAATATAATACCTACTTCATCTCTCACCGTAAAAATAAATTAAGATATTAGATACATATGTACTTAATTAAGGTGCCGTAACAATCGTGTGCTGAAGTCACTAAGGCACAATATTGTTAAATTCTTGACTTAGTAATAAGTGACGCGTTGGTCTCTTTATCTCACTCTGTTACGCCCGCAAGATTATTATATTATAAGATTATTATAATACCGAAACTATACTAAAAGTCCTGCTTTAAATCAACGAATAGCGTGCTGAAGTACACACATGATACTTATCTTTACCTGCTACTGTAGGAAACCTATAGCATAGTTTGGATAACTGATAAATGTTAACTGTTTGACAAGTATTATTTTGTTAGTGACTAAGCAAGGAAGAAGTGCAACATCTTGCAACGCTTTTACTTCCAGGAACAAAGAGGTCCCTTTTTTTCCAACGCCACTATAGGCCAGGTCACTTTGCACCGAACACGTGCAGACATCGCGAGCTACCTACTCCAACAAATAGCCTAGCCATTGCCAATAAAAAAAGGGTTTACAAGTGCATTGCCCATCTGCGACACTAAAGTCGACGGTTTTAACTTCGCACGATGAAAATTTTACCGATTCCCAAAGACGGCAATTGTCTGTATAGGGCGATAGCGAACCAATTGAACTCCGTGCGTAATACCGATTTCGATCATCGAGAGTTACGAGAATTGCTCGCTAATCACCTGTCCGCGAAGAGAAATAACAGCCAAATCCAAATGGCGCTCAATGGCAGTGTCTTAGACGTCAGGTCTCCCGGTCACAATACACCTCCCTCCGCGGAACAAATTGATGAATATATTAGGAACCAGTTCAGAGACGGTTTTTGGGGAGGAGAAGAAATAATCTTAGCCGCTACCAGTTGCTTCACGGTAAACATCTATGTACCTACACATGAATCATCAGCGACCACTACAATATAGGGCCCCCATATACGAATACTACAAAATGGCAAATCTTCACCTCTTCTAAGGAAACTATCACTATGACTCCGTCCACTTCAACAGCCCTGACATCGAAACATCATTCATCCAACAATCCATCGCTGAACAAACCACGACGGATGATAAAACCAGCTATCCCGTATTCAACTCCCAACGGAGTATAAACGAAGACTTCATACAACCTACTGACGCCTCTTCATCCTCCAGCCAGGCACATAATTCAAAAGAGTCCTCACCAATAATCGCGCTGAACCCCTCCTACGATCAAAACGACTATGTCGACATGACCGGCTCACGATTACTAAGAGCCACCCCTACTGCTCCCCAAACGCTGACCCCACAACCCTGCACGGAAGTCTCAGTAGCTACTTGGAACGTAAGAGGCTGCGCCCCGCTACAAGACAAAACAAAAATTGACAGCGAACTCTCGAAGCGGAATATCACAATAGCGGGCTTACAAGAAACCCATCTAACAAGCGGAGAGCTCACCACCAACAACTATCGCTGGCTTTTAAACGGGGGCCGGAACGCAAAAGAGAAAAGAGGGGTAGCCATTCTAATAAGAAAATGATAAAAACATAATCGGTACGCACCTAAAACTCTCAATAGCTAATAAGAATGGTCCCATTGAGCTTTTTATTGTCAATACCCACGTCCCAACCGGAGCCGCAACCTGTCTCGCCAAAATAGGCACGCTAGTAGGTACGCCAAGCCCCCAAAAAGGCCTTCCCCATAATTCTAGGAGACTTCAATGCGCATATCGGGATCAAAGACGTAAACAATATAACCAAGCATGTATCTCCGAAAAATCTGCTACATACCGCGTCCAACTTTAATGGTATAGCTTGCTTATCCATTTCTTACAAGAACACAACCTCTGCGCAAAAAATACCTGGGGCCGCCCTTCGTGCAAAGCGACATGGCAAGTTGGTAACCGAATATCTCAAATAGATCACATTTTAACCAGTCTTCATCGCCCTCTATTTTTCCAATATATCCAAGGAATCCTCACTCAGTCCGTTAGCACTGATCACAAGCTAGTATGGGGCGTCGTCCGAAATTCCAGTTGGGACCACCCCATCACCCGCAGATCCAATAGCCATGTCCCGAGAGAAGGACCCAAGAATAAACGACCGTTTAACGCCAAAGCAATTAATTACGAAGCTCTACAAAGTTCAGCCGTAATAGAAGAGTTTCAAAAGGAAGTGAATCGTCTTCTAACTACCCGGAACATGAAATCACAAGGTCAGCGTGAGTCTGATAAGAATCCCACGTGGAGCGAACTTAATGAGATTCTCAGACAGGCATCTCATACGATTCCAACAAAGGCCATAGTGCGGTCACGGGACAGTAGATTAGCGCTCGCCTTCCTTCAACAATCACTGTTTTTGAAGAATAAATTTCCAGGAAACCCGAACTACGATACCAGGGTCAAAACAGCGCGTAAGAGACTCCGTGACGCCCAAGAACAGGACTCCCATAATGAGTGTACGCTCTTCTTTCGTAATCTCAGTAAAGCACACCGGGCAATGAGAATGAAGATCACCTACAGGTACCTAAGAAGATTCAAAACTGCACCTGCACAAAGATCTTCACCAAAACATTACATCCCAATGTCAAACTGGGTAAGAGAGTTGAAAAAAAGCGAAGGCAAACTACCTGAAACATGCACAGGCCAGAAGGATGAAGTGCCTACCGAGAATCAGAAGAAGAAAGAACCAGCGTACAAGAAATAACGGCTCAATAAGACCAGCCTCTACAAGAAAATATGCATCGTGCCGACAGGACACTGTAATCGCAGTCAAACATCCTTTCTATATTTATTTACACACGTATCTGTCTATTTTCCTTTTTGGCTCGATGCTAGTATTCTTGTCGGATCTCTCCCATCGGTCCTCATCCCGACTGCAAAGGAACCCACACTCCCAACCTGTAACTTCTGGCTCCCCGGTGCCTCGGATAGGAGGGCCAGTTGATCTTGCCGGAGCGGCAGAAGACGGAGGGAAACTCGGGATGACCCGGATGCGTACCCTGCCACTGAACTGAAGGCTCCGGCCAGGGAATGTTAAGGTTTCTATACTACCCTGAACGACCTTTGGTACGGTGTCAGTATGCGCTTCTGAGCCTTCTCGCAGAGCTTCTCTGTCCCTCCTTCCCTTGCATGATCAACGCCTCCGCGTCCTTGCAGCAGAACTGCTGGCTGGGTGTAGTCACCGAAACGAAACGAAACGAAACGAAACCATATCAAATCGAAATGTGCGAGTATTACACACGTCCATACAGTTAGTTTCCTTATACAATGAACCTTGAGTCATAAAGAACTTTGGCTATTACTGTGAATGTGCCAGTGGCCTTACTGCTCTACTTGCTGACTGAATATTTACGACTCTATCTCAGAGGTAAACTTTTATTATATTTGTTTCTTAAATCATATACGGTACCTACACGCTTGCTTTTTATACCATATCTTATATGTTTCCGTTTTTAGAGATATAAAAGGTATTGCGACTAATTTAACAGGAGTATTTTTAAAATTGATTGAAGTAAATCATCATTGAAGTAAATGTTGTGAATTATAATGTTAGCTAAATATGCAGGCATTTTATAGTATCCATTAACTGCAAGTGGGATTCAAAACCCTTCTTTTCCGGGATCCGGAATCTTGTTCTTAGATTTTGTATTTCAGATTCATTTTAGTGAATATGGCGAAGGTAATCATATTTCAACGAGTGTATAAATGTTATAAAAAAATGTTTCCGAAAAGTTAAAATGCTTTATTACATGATTTAATTTCTGTTCACTTTAGTACAAACGCCCTTGAGACAAAGAAGAGGCTGGCGGCACACTGCGGACGGGGTCTCTCCGAGTTCCTTGCTGTACACCTTGCACGCCGCACCCTCGGCTGAAAAATAATGATGGCTATGTTAAAAACTCAAGTCAAGCCAAAACAAGTCAAGACTTAATGGTCCACTCCACGAATGCACGAAAAGAGCAACAGTACGGCTGGAATGGCGACGGATTGTATTGCTTGCCACCACCCCTTATGTAACGACGACGACCATTACAAAGAGTGGTCATCATCGTATCAGAGTGGTGGTGGTATCAGATGAAGACTAATAAATAACATTTAATCTCCATACTAAAAAATTGAGATTTGTTTTGAAAATCTGTTTCCTATGGAGAGGGGTCATGATTTCAGAAAAATATTTAATAGCGCGATGCAAGATGGTCTTTTGTTTTTTATGGGTGCTTGTGCGCCATGTGTTGGTCATAATCATAACTTATTTGTCTTCCATAACGCCGCAACAGCTGGACAAATTTTAACCAGCTTTGGTATGTACCAAATCTTTGGATGTCCAGCTATCATAGCTAGCATATAAGACATACTAAAATCTCTTCTGTTCTGTTTTTTTTGTTCTTATGCAGTTTCATGGCCCTTAATCGATGACTAATTCCTTAGAACAGATTTATTTTATTATCAGACTGGTCCATGTCTACTGCCCGATCTAAATGTCTGTATATTTAGCTGTGAAACTTTTTCGTTCAACCCTATCTAAAATGTCTGGTAACTTTACTATCCCTTAGCCCTGGTTGAAATAACAATTTCTTCGGCCTTCATAACAAAAGATTAATAATAAGTTCTATGCCCACGGGTGCGGATGGGGCTCATTAGTCGACGTGCGATGCCTGTTGCCTAACAATAGAACCAGTTACAATCTTATAGCTATTAGCTATTCCTTACTTTTCCTTCTGTAAGTACGTATACCTAACGTCTTGCTCCTGAAAGTCTAGTTTAAGGTGGTTTAACTACGAATAATTCGTTGATTCTTATTTGAGACAAGTAAGTTAAATATCAATCTATGAAATATAAACCCGGCAAACGGATATTACCTAATTATATGACGTACTAGCTGTGCCCCGCGGTGTTACCCGCTCATCCCACGGGAACACTAAATTTATTCGGGATGAAAAGTATCCTATGTCCTTTCCCGGGTCTCAAACTATCTCCATACCAAATTTCATCGAAATCGGTTCAGCGGTTTAAGCGTGAAGAGGTAACAGACAGACAGACAGACACACTTCCGCATTTATAATATTAGTATGGATTGGCAGTTTTAGATGCTTTCCCTAATTTGTATCAACGTTGCTTACCTTGCTTGTTGTTTCATGTACGTGTAGGGTTTGATTTCCTCGTCTTGATTGGTTACATTGTTTCCAGTTTTCCTTTTGAGGCACGGAAAAGTAAATTTATTATCCTTTACCCCTGACTGGTTAAATTAACATTTTTTCGGCCTTCGTAACAAAATATTAATACGTTATATGCCCACGGGTGCATAGGGGGCCCATATTAGTCGACGCCGTGCCACTATATGCCTTTTGTTTAACATAGGACTATTGCGTACTTTTCCTTTTGTAGTCCTACAAGTCTAGAGTAACTGCGAAGGACTTTCTCATTTGACAGAGTGAGTTAGTTACGAATCAACAAAATATATCCGGCAATCGTGTAGATATCATATCACGTATTCTTAAGTAAGTGTTTAACAGTTTCGTTCACATACAGAAAAGCTTATTATCAAAACAAGTTCATCTGTACATACAATAGTTCGGTTACCTACACTTACATTCCTCTATTCGTTGGGGAGTAAAAGTAGCCGCAATAGTAGGTAAATCATGTTGTGTTAAAAGCCCCATCTTTCTGCATTATTTATACACAGATACATTTTTTTACTCATTACGACGTAAATGACGCTTGGTCTCGCGACTACTCGGCTCCGCGATTTTCCACAGCTGAGAGGACATATGTGCAAAACAACATGTCGTCCGTTCGTAATAGCTTGATGGAATGTCAAACATAGTAAAATACTATATTTTGTTTGTGGAATTCCGTTTATTTATATTAGTTTATGCTATCTATGACAGTCATGTAAAACGTGCAAGCCATTTAGTATGAAGGTATCACACTAATATTATAACTAAAGGCGTATTTTACAAACGGCTGTAACAATGTAGCTGAAACCCTGGATTACTTTTTATTCCGAATGCGGGTAACACTGCGGGGCGTAGCTAGTAAGTATATATTTAATAGGACTTCCTTTTCATCAATCGTAAAATATACAAGTACCAAAGTCATCGCTAAAATATTACGAGTTAATATTAAATCGCTCTTTTGTTGGACTTTAACCATATAAAAGTCGGTATTTTCAGCTCTCTGCGAGTGAAACGAATGACGGTGCTGTAACTTAGACGTGAATTTATACCTCACCGGCGAATGCAATCCAAAATCTACAGAGAATTGCTTTAAGACATTGACATAACATTGAATGTTACATTAGATAAGTGGTAAGTATAGTTGTTTGTAATTTAATAGAAGTAAAAGATAAATGCGTCTAAGTCTTTGTATATAGAATAGTATTCATTTGCTTCTATCGAATTCAGTTGCCTGTTGGGTTTGTAAGTAATTATTCATGCTAATATGGGTCATGCGAATATGGGATTTCAATTCGTAGAAATCGATATTTTTTATTATTTTCCATTGAACTCGATGTTTTCGCGTGTTAAAGTATTATAGTGAATGATACGGGTTTGGAACCGACAGCGTTAAATCATTTGCCAACACCATTTCACACGTTACACGTTTAATACCGCACTTTAGGATTGATCGCGGTGCGCCTGTGCCCTCTTGACCTCTATAGCTTTTCTTATTTCCAAGAGTCATCGACTGGGACCTTGTTTGTAACCCTTCTATAGGCATCCATATAACATATCGGTACATCGGTACGCAGATATTCGTAATAACTAATCCAAACTGGAGTGGTGTGACTCAATGAATGAGTTTTATATGTAATTTTCCTGAGGTAAAAATAGTCATCTATAATAATCATGCCAATCCTTAGCCCCGTTATCGTGTTATAGAAGGACCGATCGAGAACCCTAATTTTGTAATATATAAAATTAACTCCCCCTCTTTCTATTTTATCTACGTGTGGAGAAACACACATATTTATAACAATAGAACGGAACGCACCCGTTACCTTCGGTTAGCTACTAATCTATATCCTGATCTGAATTTTACAGGTCGTATGTAAGTATATAACTAGAAAATAATATAATACATATAAATAGTATATAGGTATACTAGAAAAGATTAGGTACAAGTACTTCCTCATAGACTGTAAGGTCTGTAGGATGACGCAGGCCGGGCAGCAAGCACACTGCGGTAATGGTTCGGGATTGTACACGGACGGGTTTTTGCAGCTCTAGGCAGATATGGGCGCGGTAAAAGGCTGCTTGCAGTAGTTGGTAGGTAGTTACACAGCAGAGTGACGCAGGCCGGGCAGCAGGCGCACTTGCCGGAATGGTTGGGGTTGTGCAGCCCATAGTACACGGACGGGTTCTTGCAGCTTTAGGCCGAGATTGGCGCGATGCAAGGCTGCTTGCCGTAGTTGGTAGGCACTTACACAGCATAGTGACGCAGGCCGGGCAGCAGGCGCACTTGCCGGAGTGGTTGGGGATGTACACGGACGGGTTTTTGCAACTCTTGGACGTGACCGGCGCGGTGCAGGGGTGCTGCTTGCAGTAGTTGGTGCCGCACACCAGGTCACCGCACGCCAGAGCCAGCGCGCACGCCAGGACGAATAGGATCAGGGCTGCCTTCATGCTGCAACAAGTTATCATAGTTTTGTAAGTATTCGATTAAAACAGTGTATAATATTTAATATATTAATATTAGTTCCTAGGATTTTTAAGTTACCAAGATTTCTACTGTCCACTCTTTCTTTTGTTACCAAATTACTATATACAGTATGACAGAAGTGAACCCATCATGAACATATCTAATTTCCTTTCTAGATCAACTGAAAACGACTACTTATAGATATTTACTAAGCTAAGACAGCGATCATTTTGTGATCAATCAAACCCTGAAATCTACGTAGGATTTGCGTAGGTAATAAACATAGAAAATTCAGTATACCATAATCGGTATATGTAATCAACCTACGCAGCCTACTTACTTTTACAACTTTGTTATGGTGTGCGGGTAATCATTACATAAAATATTCAAGTTGATTATACTAGCGTGGGTTGTTTAGCAGCATTATAAAATATAAGGAAATCTCATCGGTAGGTACGTTAAATGTGCTTATGTTGATAAATATTTTCATCCAGTGAAGGTGCCTTAATAATCCATACTTTGATAAAGAGTGGCGAAATGAGAGTAGGCACCAGTGGGAAGACTGGGATTTTTTTTGTTATTTTTTAATTTATGGAATACAGGAATGTAGTTTTTAAGTAAACCCAAAATTGTGTAGATGGGAGCATTTAGGACAAAAGGAAAGACATATGCACTAACCTTTCTAATGCTGCGTGCTTTCTCCTCTTGCGAGTACCTACCTACTGATCCCTAAAATGTATCAAAACGACACGTGTTCACAAACATATACCTTTTCGTAATAACAAAAATATTAAAGTCTCAATTCTGAATTTCAAACATGAATAACCCGAAACGTGCATATAAATTAAATTAAATAAAAATAAGATCAGCAAACTCGGGAACCGATCCGGGACTGATTAATTCGGGATTTGGTAATCCGGAACGATCCGCACAAAACTGAAAACGATTGCCCGTTCGGCGGCAGAGCGCTGGTTATTCAGCAATTCTGCGTTCAACTCGTCCGGGGTATAATGCGTCCCTGAGGTCAAGGTGCCATTCGATTAACGTCGACGCAGAATTTTTACCCTTGTCATGGGCTCAAGTCCAAGGAGACTGGTAATGCCTATAAAAAGGCATATTCCACCGACGTACAGTCAATCGGGGTAACTTTGGCCCTTCCGTATAACATTGGCCCACACTTACATAATTCAAATTTTAATGTTCTACTGCTACAGCACACAGATCATGGATCATGATGTCTCTGTTTGGCTTGGTGGTTGACCGGTAGAGAAAGCCTGATGGCGTTAGTCCGCCATTTCTATTCATTTATAATGGTACTCTGGTTGGCTTAACTGGTACTCTCACATAGACCAAGTCATAAGCAGAATCAGAAAATTGCTCTGGATATTCAAGACGCTAAGGCATATTGTGCCAAGTACAGTAACCACGGATAAAGCAAAGTCTCGCAACATCCTGAATGAAATATATACGTCCCTGGCACAATCTGTCTTGGTATACTGCATATCTGTCTGGGGTGGTGCAGCTAAAAGTCGTTTTATACACCTTGAACGTGCCCAACGTGCACTAGTAAAAGTAATGTATTTCAAAAAAATAACATTTTCCACAGATCTATTATATCAAACCAGTGGATTACTAGTGTAGTAGTAGTAGAAAATTGTATCTTTTACAAACTACACTCAAAAGACATAAAAATATACCATTTAATCCTAACTATAATAAAAAAAGAGTTATAATTAATATTGTTAATATATTTAAAACCCGGACCACCTTTGCTAACTCACAGTATAACACAAAATCTGCTCAACTTTACAACAAAATTAATAAATTACTTGACATTCACTCTAAACCTTATTATGAATGCAAAAAGCTCCTCATAAAGTGGCTTCAAAGTAAAACCTATGAAGAGATAGAGAATTTGATAAGATTAATCCCACCAAAAACATTCTGTAAAAAACTAGCCAAGTCTCGATGGAGCTTCTTGTTTATCTCTAAAAAGTAATGAAATCTAGACAAAGTCGTACCAAGTCTAAGGTTCCTTACTGCGATTTCTTTATTATTATAGTTAATGTTGTGTGACTTGGCCCTTGAAGGGTACACCAGTATAGGCTATTATTTAACTCGCTTAACAAACATAGGTAGTTACAACAGATATAACATTACGTGAAAACAAAATTGACTTGTAGCGGTTCTGGCGACAGATTGGTGCAATGGTGTCATGGAGCACCTGGTTTTGTACCCTTGTGTACCCTTCAACGGCCAAGTCACACAACATTAACTATAATAATAAAGAAATCGCAGTAAGGAACCTTAGACTTGGTACGACTTTGTCTAGATTTCATTACTTTTTAGAGATAAACAAGAAGCTCCATCGAGACTTGGCTAGTTTTTTACAGAATGTTTTTGGTGGGATTTCACTTCTTTTTGTAGAAACGTGGGCATATTGTTTTGTAACAACCTGCTAATTCACTTTAGCAAACCTCACGAAATAATAAGCGAAATCAACGAAATGCAAATAATCCCTCCTAATCCCTAGCAAACGTTTCCAAGCGCAGTAGAAGAATGTCGTAAACGACTGTAACGCGGCCGGTTGCCACTTCGCCATATAAGATTATCGGAAAAACAAACGACGGCGCGTTTTAAAATACAGTCAGCGCCATCTAGCGACGTGTGCGGGTATCACCGCCACTCTTAGTCCAATGCATTATATTTTGACCAAATTTTGAGCGAAATTAATATTTTGGTGTAATTTGTTTATTTAATTTGTGTAATGTTCGAGTAGAATAAAGTTAATCGTTCGACTATTTCTTCTTGTAAACTTGTAAGTATAAGTATAAAAGCCAGTCTAGTCTTGTCCAGAGTTTTCCTTTAATTTTATTTATATGCGTATTAAAAGCAGAAGGGGAGGCATTCGCCCAGCGGGTACGTATTACAATGCCGAAGTTCAAAATACCGAATATCATAAGACCTATCGAAGGAAGGCCGAAAATTAAGATGTCGAATGTTTATTTGACCGAAAGTTTAAAATCCCGAAAGAACGTTTGATCGAAAGGATGAAATACCGAATATTATAATCCCGAAGACTGTAATCCCGAAGACTGTAATCCCGAAGATTATAATCCAGAAGACTATGATCCTGCCTGAAGGTTGTAATCCAGAATATTATTTAAACTCTCGAGAATTATCTCGTATTTCTGTAGTCTTACAGATTCTAATGTTTATTTTATACAAAGAATATTAACCTAAATTACGTAACCTACTTGCCTACTACTATACTTACTATTTATAAGTGAACTCTTCTGTGGAACCGATCTGCTCCGGCGCTGCGGGATGTGCAGCACGGATCTATATCTGAATCCCTAACGTTTTTTAACCTATTTTTGCATTCCCTAACGTTTAATTTCATAATGATCACTTGTCCTAACACTCATATGCCCTATCTTTAGTTTTCCTAACATCGTATGGATGATTTTTTTTCCCCATAATGTTTTGTTTCCTAATGTCACTTGCCATATTGACTATTCATCCTAACGTTATGTGCCATAATAGTCGTGTGTTATAATTGTCAGTAAGCCTAATGACCGTTAATCCTAATGATTATTTATCCTAACTTTGTATGGCCTATTATATAGTTTGTCCTACATTTGTACTACCTAACATTATTTGTCCTCATGATTGTTTTCCCTAATTGTGATTAACCTACTTTTCTGCCTAACCTAACCCGCTTTATAATATAATGAACATTTCATACAATAAACATTTAATAGAATAAACAAATAACATAATACACACTTAATAGAAAGGTACGTAAATAATAATTATAATATTCGCAACTTTTTGCCAGTACTCCGCCTTAGCTCCGAACATAATACTTTCCTGGAAGTGGTTGGGTGGATTTGTTCTTGTATGTAAACAGTAGGTATGAATACAAGCAAAACTTTTTTCGGTACGCAAAAAAAAAATAACCTCGAAGGCCAGGCGGGAGCTCGCTACGCTTCGCTCCCGCCTGACCTTCTAACCTAACCCGGCCACGTCGGATCTGCTCTGGAAGGTTTTGCTCGCTCGCTTCGCTCGCTCGCTCGTAGGTTTTTTTTTGCCAGTACTCCGCCTTAGCTCCGAACTTGATACTTTCCTGGAAGTGGTTGGGTGGATTTGTTCTTGTATGTAAACAGTAGGTATGAATACAAGCAAAACTTTTTTCGGTACGCAAAAAAAAAATAACCTCGAAGGCCAGGCGGGAGCTCGCTACGCTTCGCTCCCGCCTGACCTTCTAACCTAACCCGGCCACGTCGGATCTGCTCTGGAAGGTTTTGCTCGCTCGCTTCGCTCGCTCGCTCGTATGTTTTTTTTTGCCAGTACTCCGCCTTAGCTCCGGACTTAATACTTTCCTGGAAGTGGTTGGGTGGATTTGTTCTTGTATGTAAACAGTAGGTATGAATACAAGCAAAACTTTTTTCGGTACGCAAAAAAAAAATAACCTCGAAGGCCAGGCGGGAGCTCGCTACGCTTCGCTCCCGCCTGACCTTCTAACCTAACCCGGCCACGTCGGATCTGCTCTGGAAGGTTTTGCTCGCTCGCTTCGCTCGCTCGCTCGTATGTTTTTTTTTGCCAGTACTCCGCCTTAGCTCCGGACTTAATACTTTCCTGGAAGTGGTTGGGTGGATTTGTTCTTGTATGTAAACAGTAGGTATGAATACAAGCAAAACTTTTTTCGGTACGCAAAAAAAAAAATAACCTCGAAGGCCAGGCGGGAGCTCGCTACGCTTCGCTCCCGCCTGACCTTCTAACCTAACCCGGCCACGTCGGATCTACTCTGGAAGGTTTTGCTCGCTCGCTTCGCTCGCTCGCTCGTATGTTTTTTTTTGCCAGTACTCCGCCTTAGCTCCGAACTTAATACTTTCCTGGAAGTGGATTTTAGGGATACTGATATTTATAGTACACATATTTCGGATTCGGACAAATGAGTTTTAGGGCAATTATTACATTATGGATAAATATTGGTATGGCTATTGATCGTTAGGGCTAATACCCATTAGGACAAAAACACTTAGGATAAATGACATGAGGTGAAACGTCATTAGGGATTTCGAGAAATAGGCAAAATAACATTAGCGATATTAATCATTATGGTAAAAATGATACGGACAAATGAGTTGTAGGGCAATCATTACATTATGGAAAATGATTGTTATGGATATTGATCGTTAGGGCATTAGCCCATTAGGACAAAACAGTTCGGGCAAGTGATTTTAGGACAAACGATGTTAGGGATCGCGAGGGAGACCCGTGCAGCACCTCCGCCCTAGTACGTTAGTACTCTTTATTATACTGTGGCCCTAGCGTAAGAAACTGAGGGCATCAAGCGAGTCGCAGCGGCTGAGGCTGGTCGCCGAAGGTGACTAAATAGCCGAAGCTGCGGAGGCGAGCGTTGACAGCTTCGGTTCCAGACAAGTTCGGTTCGGTTGGCAGTCCATGACAGAATATTTTATCATAATATCGAATGTTTAGTGTCATACTTAATTTCCCACTTTCCCGGACTCTTTCCTTTTCTTAATCGACTTGCCACAGAACCGAAGCTGTCAACCCCGATTCCACGTGGTCTTGTCTGCCCTACCCCTAGAGTGTATATAAAAGCCCGGAGGCGCGGGGGGAGGGCAGCCCCCGGCCGCCGTAGGTGCCGCACTTTCTTACGCTAGGGCGGAGGGGCTGAACATCCCGCAGCACCGGAGCAGATCGGTTCCACGGAAAAGTCAGATTAGTTTAGTGTCCTGACACTTTTAAAGTGCTCATTGACTTTCGGTATTATAAAATTTCGAGATTTTAAAAAATCCGGGATTATGAAATTTCCAGATTTTGGACTTTCGATTTTCTGAAAATAGGTAATTTGAGCTTCGGTTTATCGAATATCGGCTTTTTGAACTTTCGATATTTTGATTTTCGGTATTTTGACCATCGGTATTTCAACTGTAGGTATTATGAACTTTCGGGATTGTAATACGTAACCCGCCCAGCTGTCGGACTGACTGAGAGACTGGACTGATTAGAAGATGTGTCCCACTACGCTGGATTTTTGCAATGACAGTCGATTTTTTTATGTACCAATAGTAGAAGGGGGCAATACCAATCTCTAATACAGCTGAGATCAGCTGAGGGTTCTTCATCAAATAAATAATAAATAAATAAATATCGGACAACCTCACACAAATCGATCTAGTCCCAAATTAAGCTCTAGAAGGCTTGTGTTATGGGTACTAGACGACGATATACATACTTATATAGATAAATATATACTTAAATACATAGAACAACCATGACCCAAGCACAAATATTCGAGTTCATCACACAAATATTTGCCCTGGCCGGGACTCGAATCCGGGACCGCCGGCTCAGTAGGCAGGTGTTTACAAACCGAGCCAAACGCGTCGTCAAAATACTTCAGACCTTGGATTTTTGACATCAAATGAAGCGGCCCACCAAGTTGAATATTAAAATACTTAAACGGGTTTACTCACGTCGTAGAAATCGAATAACACTCGACATGTTTCGAATCGGTACGCGATCCATCATCAGGAGAGACGATCAGTCGCGACGGCGGCCAACCGAACACAACAAGTTGAATATTTTTTGTAAAGGCGGTATGTCGATCTCTAATAGGCTCTTGAGTTTTCTAATCAGAGTACTCCAAATCTTCGTTTATCCTAGTTTTTAGGGTTCCGTACCCAAAGGGTAAAAACGAGACCCTATTACTGAGACTTCGCTGTCCGTGTCCGTCCGTCCGTCCGTCTGTCACCAGGCTGTATATCAAGAACGGTGATAGCTAGACAGTTGAAATTTTCACAGATGATCTATTTCTATTGCAGCTATAACAACAAATACTAAAAATAAAATAAAATAAATATTTAAGGGCTCCCATACAACAAACTTGTTTTATGGTACGGAACCCTTCATGCGCGAGTCGGACTCGCACTTGGCCAATTTTTATAGTTTTCGCTTTACGTGGCCATTAAACCCTAACTCTGTACCAAATTTCAGCTCTCTGAATTTATGGGAAGTACTAGTTCTTTACTGATGATCATGAGTGAGTGAGTGAGTGAGTGTCGTAAATGCGAAACTTTGCTTTCGCTTAACTTTGGAACTAAATGACCTACAGACTTGAAATTTTGGATTTTAAGTATGTGATTATAGCTTACTGGATGACGAAAATTTCTGCGTTCTGGTCTTATCCAGAGGTGCTCAAATAGGGACCTGAAAATGCGGCGAAATGGTTCCAGTAAAGGATGGTACGGCAGTGTTGGCTTCGCGCTCGACTTGGCGGGGGCACTGCCGTGCCCCCCGATCTAACACACTCGGAGAGCATAAACACACACGCACACACACACACGCACACACACACACACACACACACACACACACACACACACACACACACACACACACACACACACACACACACACACGCGCGCGCACGCACACACGCGCGCACAATTTGACAGTGAGCGTAAAATTGCATAAGTGTAATTGAAAGTATTTTTATTTTTTAAGAATTAGTCATAAGTATTGAAACCTCATGTCACCTAAGGAAGAGCGGTGTCTCCCACCACAGGCAATTGTTTGCTTACAGGGCGGCCCCATCCCTTAGATCATGTAAGACGTGTTTTTACGCAATAAAGAATTTTGAATTTTTGAATTTTGAATTTGAATAATGTGCAAAATAAATAAATAAAATATTGTATTTAAAATTTAAATTTAAATATTTTAGTGTTGATTGTATTTATTTATTAAAGAAACGTCACGTGAGATAAACGTCATAGAAGTTAAAACGCCAGTTAGGGTTTAATGCAATATCTAAAGACATTTGTCTGAAATCTCGGCATTATATTATATTGATATATTTACCTTTAAGTAACAATCGGCCAATGCCTCTTAATGCAGCCCGAATTTGAAAAATATGTATTGGTGATCTATTACTAACACAACACACCGCTCAAATAGCTTATCACTTTGGAGATCACGCTGTTAAGAAGTATCACCGCTGCGAACATTGGTCTTAAAAAAACAAAATGTCACCGACAGCTATCACTGCTCCAGGGATAAAATTATATTAGGGACGAGATCGACATGACGTTTCTGAATACATCCCTGAACGACGATTCCCGAACGTTCGTGCCGGGAATAAATAATGTACACCGACTCTCATAAAAGATTTTTCAATGTCTCCACGATTCATTTATTAAAAACAAGGGCTTCACTCAAGACCTTCCCACGCTGATGATGTGATTTGATACCTATTTCGGTTGGGATTAAAAGAAACTGCCTATATTTTTAATTTTGGAGAATAATAAACACCTATATATAGGTAGTGGTGTTTTACTTTCATATTATTCGATTGTAAAAGATACGATTCAAATATCGAAAGATAAATATCCTTTTTAGGGTTCCGTAGTCAACTAGGAAGCCTTATAGTCCAGCGGCCAACTGCATGAAACCCTACCTTATAAAAAAATTGAAAATGCCTACTCTGTAGGGGTAGCTGACTTATAGTAGCTTCAACTGCTCTTGGTCGGCCGCGGCTTAACCTGGCAAATTTTGTGCAAATGTAAAAAAGTGGTGCAAAAATTCATCAAAAAAAACCTCATCGAAAAATACAAAGAAGAGGGGGCGAATTTTTTTTTTCGTTCGAACACTAGTGTTTGTGGTGTCGTTGAATATGTCTTTTAAAAATAATAGGGGTCTCTAAACATTGTTTTTTGATAAAGTCAGCAGTTTTGTTAATATTCGCTCAGTAAACCCAAAAAATAACGTCTACCCTCTAACTTTTCAACCACGGGTCAAAAAATTATGGGAAAATTCATGAAAATGAAGCCTTATAAGTACTTTCAATGAAAACTATATTGAATGAAAACGGTTGAGCCGTTTTTGGGTTATCGCAAAATTTCATAATTTTCTTTAAAATGACGTAAGTGCCGCACGGTGTCTTTATACCTACTTCGAACGTTACACATATTATTAGTCAAGTGCCATACTGCATTAAAACATTCCGCTCAATCTGGCGCGTATAATCTATGACTTCCAGAAGGTAATAAGTAATTAGGTACAGTTACTTTGGCGTTTACGACCTTTTTATAGAGCTTGAAATCTTTCTCGTAATTTAAAACTTCGGCCTTAAGACCCGTTTTAAACCCGTCTATTGTGAAGGATGGGCAACTACGGAACCCTACACTGAGCGTGGCCCGACATGCTCTTGGCCGGTTTTTTATGTACGGCAGGGTGATAAATTTTGCGACTTAGAGCTTAGGTATCTAGTAATATTTTTCAAGCGCTGTTATTTTTTACTACCAATAAATTACAAACAAGTTTGTAACCATGCCGCCATATCATGGAACAAGCAGTAATGTACGTCAAATGAGAAAAGATAGGATGCGATGCCATCTCAATCACAAAGACTTTCCCTCAATCACAGTATTTCTCAATAGAAAATTGGCATTCAATACCATCATGGAATCTCATTATCATAATAGTACCTAGGTATAGATGTGGAAATGAAGAGTTTTTATATTTGGCAATTTAAAAACTAATACAATTAATGAACACTGACCATTTTGAAAAACGAAGCTTAAATAATGTTTTTGCTACTGAAAGCGCTAAACGTCTAGACTATAATAAAATAAATGTAGTAGTAGTTCCAATAAGTTTCTTACTTTCGGTTGTGTTCCGTCGGATACGTGCGAAATGAGCTGCGGCCGGCGACTGGAATGCCAATAGGAGAGCACTGAGAAGCAGTTATACAAATAGCTACAGATAACCCCGGTACATGTTTACTTCGCAACTTGCTCCTAAGAGCTCATATCTGTCCCGCCTTTATCTCGGAAATTGTTGTTCGAGAGCATTTCGTGGAACTTATTATTATTTTGTAATTAATTGCAATTTGTCGCTATCATGCGGAATACGATGCCCACTAAAAGTTAACAAGCGAAGTAACTAGTTACATAAATATTCTTGTTGTGGTTATACGGAAAGGGGGAGTCTGCAGTTTGGTCGATTTAATGGCATCTACTAAAAAGTGGATTATTATAACACAGGGAGAATTCTCGGGCAGTACTTTTCAGTTTTCATCGTTAGAAAGGTAATTGTTTCAAATAACCTGAAATCTATTTAAAAAATCGAAGTTGATGAAAGAAGTAGACAGAGCTATTTTGTAAGGAATAAGCCATGCAGAAAATGGCAAGAATAGATAACATTTTGGCACGATTATAATTATCACTTCAGTTAAAATACGTAACAATTGTTTTAAAGAATCTCTCTCGTTGATAATGAAAAGTTGAAGTTCAACAAACATTAATTAGATATATGATAAAGTAACATAACTGCTAGGTATATTTTTGTTAGGCTTATTCTAATTTTGATGTTACATAATTTGTAGCAACTCAAAAATTCATCGCAGATAACTTAAATAATAAATATAACCCATTTACTTGGACGGACGCCACAATTCCATGTTGCAGCTCATAAGCTTTATCCCGTCGCGTCGGTTGATTGCTTGCGCCCTATGTCATTAAAGGCCTGAAAAAGGGTTAAATGAAGAACAAACAGACCCTAGGCAATGCCACAGAGAATGACAAACATATAGCAAGATATACGTGTAGGTTAGGTGCTCCGTGTAAGATACAATAATATGGGTGACCTTTAGCATTTTCCCGACCGAAAGCCACGAGGGCCTAATGGACTCCATAGTAGGGATGTGCCGAATACAGATTTCACGGCGTAACTTACGGTTTAAGTCATGCCGTACCGAATATTTGGTCGAATTGATCAGCAGAGGACGTGCCAATCGTCGTATTTATCTGTCGATGAATAAATGAATGTAGGTATCTGCATGGGCAGGCATAACTATAAGTGACGGGTGCTGAAAATGCAACCATTGCGTATATTTGCCTGCAGATTTTGACTGAATAAATCAATGTCTCCAATACTTATATACTTCATGTAATATTTAATATACTAAGTACGCACAGTTTCTGATGAATATTTAAGTTGTATCGCGAAATAATCAGCGATCAAATCTTAACTCAGACGAATACGGGCATTGAAATATTATACCGAATAATTACCGAATGTTCGGGGCATCCCTATTCCATAGCTTTTATGCCTCCTGATGAATTTTGTGCTCTAAGTGGTATTCGATATCGGGTTACGACGTTTCGTGCGCTCATAACGCGTCTGTTGACATTTATTCGTGCCGTGATCTTCGATATCTCAAGAGAGAGTTCGTTTTGTAAACATATAAATACCTATGTAAATGTCCAAATATTACCTGATGTTCATGTAAGGTTAATACTTTTCCACGTCCATAAATGGATTGAATTTTTCTAGTAGTAATTAATAAAAGCATTTGTGTTTTTGAGCCGTTAATTGGTGTCTAGTGAATATAAATTTGCATTGTATCGAGCATTATGCAGGATATAAAAATCCAACGCCAATCAACGCCAATGAAGGGGGCTATTACCAAAAATAGTGGAAATACACAATTATGGAATGGAAAAATTAAAAACTTCAATAAGACCGCCTGCACTTGAGTCTCTAACTGGGCAATTTTTTTTATCTTTCACTTTGAGTTTCGTTAAATTTTTTTACCCTGTAGTTTGTGTGATCAATTAATGAGCGTTTTTCAAAAACAAATGAACTTTTTTCAGAATATTTTTTTTATTTTATTTCTATGGACGTGATGCACTGGTATATTATGGTTTTCTACAGGTTATATATGTTATACACTTTTTTTTAAACGCTCGATTAAAGTTGTAATTACTAATGAAATTTATTGAGCCCGAAACGAAAAAAAACATATTCTGTATTTGAGAATTGACATGACAAATTTATTGTTTTTATACATACTTACTATACTTACCCATTTCAATTCGATTCCTTATTCATTAACAACATGAGTCGTGCTTGAAATTAATGTACAAAAACGTACCTACAGTATCACAATCACAAATTACGAAATCGTAATCAAATCACAAATACAAATTAAGTATCAGAACAAAAAAGAATCATTAACTTTAGTCATAAAAAAACGAATGGCACATCTACATAGTTCTCTATAAAATTCAGATTACAGAACCCAATAAAGGCATTTTTAAATAAAATATATTGTATTCCTCCCTCAAGAACATCAATCTTGGTTCCGTTACAATTCAATCACCGAAGACATGGATGCCACGAAAAGCTCGCAGTTGACGCGACCCTAACAACCCAAAGCGGCGAGCGGCAACGGTGCGCGCTACGTATGTCTCGCTCACTCGTATGGCCACCGCGCTCGGATCTCTCGCTCAACCGCTCGTCGCACCGCTTGCCGCCGAATGTCGCAGCATGTCCGTTACGGCGTACAATAATTTGTCATTCGAAATTAGCTTCTGAATTATGGTGAAAATATACGATGGGTACGCTTCATTTATATGAAGAATTTTGTGTAAATATTAGCAGCAAGATAATGTGAATTGGATTTTACACCAATTCCATTTTCTTTTTTCTTGCATCATGATAGGGTTAGAACTTTGGATAGTATATAGACAGATTAAATAGATTCACTTATTTCATGTGAAAATAACTGTATAAGTTCATCTGCATTTGTGTCAATATTTACAGTGGCATCGTAAAAGATATTCACACCATGATCGTCAAAATAATAATAACTGTAACAATAGTAAATACAAAAAATAATTAATAACCAGAATAATTAATATCATCTCCGGATATCACAATTATAAATCAAGAAATTAAACATAAAGCAAACAATCTACCTATATAATGTAGGTACACACATATTAAAACACAAATGGCATCTCCTAATAACGATGGTGATCCTGATCTCAGCACAATACCACAGCATTTACTAAGAAAAATGTTACAATTAGCGACTTCGTGAATTTTATTTAGGTATCTTGTCGATTCGATATTATTAGAAGTTTGCTATCTCTAATATTTATTATTATTTAAGAGCCTATATTGTCCCACTGCTGGTAAAAAGGCCTCCCTCTCATTCTTCCACACGTCCCTGTTCCGAGCAATCTCCCACCAGTCTCGGTGAAGGGCGTCAAGTTCGTCTCACCATCTCCTTCGAGGTCTACCACGACGCCGGATGCTGTTTTGTGGGACCCACTCGGTGGTAACTTTAGCCCACAGGTCGTCCGGCATGCGAGATACCTACGTGTCCGGCCCAGTCTCACTTCAGCTTTGCGGCTGCTTGGGCTACATCAGCTACCAGCGTTTTGGAACGCAGTACTGTGTTCTTGATTCTGTCAGTTAGTTTTACGCCCAGAGTACTGCGTTCCATGGCTCTTTGACAAACCTTGAGGGTGGACTTCTGAACTTTTGTCAAAGACCAAGTCTGTGCTCCGTACTAGGTCAGGATTGGAAGAATGCACATGTCCATGCGTTTCCGTTTTAACGATATTGGAAGGTTTCCCTTCATAGACCAATAGCTCCTCCAGGCATTCTCGGTACGTCTTGCGACCTCCTTATTTTGTCGAGCCTGAAAGGAGACTATTTGGCCCAGGTAAATGTACTCATGGATATATTCCATTCTTCCACCATCCACTTCTACTCTTCTCTGGGAGCTGTTGGTTATGAGTTTAGTCTTTGACATGTTCATCATTAGTCCGACCTCAAGGCTTGCTCTGCTTAGGTCTTGTAGCATGACACCGAGTTCCGTAGCTGATGTTGAGAACAGGACAATGTCGTCGGCGAAACACAGATTTGTTAATCGCGTCTCATCAACAACAATACCCTTATCCACCCATTTGGGCGCCAGCTTCCTGAATATTTGCTCAAGGGTACAGGTGAACAGCAGCTTTGGTGACAGCGGATCTCCTTGCTTGACGCCTTTATGTAACCACAAAACTACTGCGGAAAATGAGAAATCGTTCATACTCTATGGATTAGACGAGTTTTACGGTGAAACTGAGAGAGACTTAATTGAACGGATAACCAATATGTTTAACTGTTTATTAAACATAAACATTAACGGATTTATTGAATCTATCCGACGAATTGGAAGGAGAGGGAATCGCCGTCCACTGAAGATCGAATTAATCAGTAAACGAATGCAAAAATTCGTTTTAGACAACAAGACCTGCTTCAAGAATACCGGATACTTTATTTCGGAAGTTTTGGATGGTGAAACCCTACAGCTCAGGAAGCACTTGAAAGAGCGTCTTCTCGATGCGCGGCGGGAAGGAAAGCATGCTGTGTTACGTAATAATCGTCTGTTTATTAATAACGAAGAATACATCCCCACGTCGCGAGCTCAACAGCTGCCTTCGACATCCAAAGACTCCGATACCGCAGGGAAACGTCAGTCACCATCCCAAGCAAATAACAAAAATGGCGCTGACAACTCTAGTGACACCACTATAAATATCCCTAAGCATGTACAAAATTGTAGTGTTAATAATTCTAACGATCATCTTTTTCGTAATTAACAATTTATTTATACTACACCAAAATATTAATGGTTTGATAAACAAGGCGGATATATTGAGCGTTCATTTGCATGAATTATATGACTCTGGAAAACACATAGATATAATTTGTGTCACTGAACATAATATGAAAACAGGCGATGAGACACAGTTAGCTATACCTAACTATAAACTTGCAAGTAATTTCTCTCGAGACAATAGAAATGGTGGTTCATGTATTTTAGTAAGAAACGTACATAAGTTTATAACTATCGGTGAAATTGTTAACTTATCAAGTGCGAATGTGTTCGAATGCTCAGCAATTGAATTATCAAAACTTAAGATTATAGTCATTTGTATCTACAGAGTTCCCAAGTACGATTCTATAAATGTCTCCATATTCTTTAAAAATCTACGCTCGATTTTAAATAAAGTATGTTACAAAAATAAAAAAGTAATTATCTGCGGCGATTTCAATATCGACCTTTTGAAAAGATCTAAAACCTCTCTTAATTTTAAAAATTTACTTACGAGCTACAACCTTAAATTAGGCACCTCGAAACCTACGAGGTTACATAGTAACACTTGTATTGATAATATAATTTATAATGTACGAGGTGGCAAAACCGATGTAGTTGATTTTGCAATATCTGACCATACAGCACAAATAATGAAATGTCCAATTAAGAAAACCTGTCTTTTATCACATTGGTATATTAAAAAAAGGGACTTGTGTGTAGAAAATATAAGAAAATTCGGGGAATGTTTGGAGAATTTAAGTTTCAATTGTGTTTATATGGCAAACGATGCTGATGAAGCGTATAGTAATTTTATCGAGATTTTTCAATTATTTTATAACTTGTGTTTTCCTATTGTTCGAATAAAAATAACTGCTACTAAAAAACCGAGATGGATCACTAAAGGTATAAAAAAAATGCTGTAAGAGAAAGCGAGATATTTTATGGAAATATAGATTATCACCGTCTGAAAATAACAAAAGACGTTTTAAAGACTATTCAAAACGTCTAAAAAAAGTTATATTACTAACGCAGAAATCACAAAACGACTACTACATCAAAAATTCTGCTAATAAGTCGAAAGCTACATGGAACATTATAAACAACCCTAAAACAGTACACCCCAAACAAAATATCACACAAATAGTACATAACGACCAAATAATAAAATACCCTAAACTAATAGCAGAAAAATTTAATGACCATTTTATAGATCAAATTGAATCGTCCAATAATGTAAATACTAATGTTAATTTTAATAATTCTAATATAAATAATACATTGACATATAATTCTTCCCAATCCTTATTTATGAATCCAACAAACCCCCAAGACATTTTAAATATTATTTATTCACTTAAAAACACTAACAGCACTGGTTATGACGGCATATGTACGAAAGTGGTAAAAAAAGTGGCAGAGATAATAGCAGAACCTATTAGCTATATTGTAAACTTGTGTATAGAACAGGGCATTTTCCCCGAAAAACTTACGTAAAGTAGCTATTGTACGACCGTTATTCAAAAAAGGCAATAAAGATAGCATAGACAATTTTAGACCTATTGCACTCTTACCAATATTTTCCAAAATAGTAGAGAAAGTGATTTATAATAGTTTGAACCAATATTTTGAATCACACAACTTATTTGCAAAGGAACAAAAAGGATTTCGGAAAAAAAAGTCGATAAATATGGCTATTTTTGATTTACTTCACGTCATCATGTCTAGCATGGATAAAAAACAACCCGTATGTGCCCTATATGTGGATTTAACCAAAGCATTTGATTTTGTGGATCACAATATATTAATGTGCAAATTATATAATTACGGGATACGCGGCAACATTTACGATCTACTAAAGTCATATTTATTTGGTAGGAAGCAAATGGTTCAAATTGATCAAATATGTTCAAAAACTAAATGTGAAGTGACCCTATCGTCTAAATCTAGAGAAATAAGGTACGGTGTACCGCAAGGGAGCATACTAGGTCCATTATTATTTCTGGTCTATATCAATGACCTACCACGGGCCATTAACTACCCGATGGTACTTTTTGCCGATGATAGTACGGTAATAATAACGGGAGAAAATCAATATGCATGCGAAAATAATATAAATACTGCATTAAAATTAATTATAGACTGGCTTAACTACAACAATCTACACATAAATTTAAGTAAAACTTTAATAATGAACTTCTATCAGAGAATTAACCACATGCCTAATTTAAAAGTGACATATAATAATTATAACATTGAAGAAACCAACAATACCAAATTCTTAGGATTAAATCTAGATAATAAGTTAACATGGAAAGACCAAATTGACATTATTTGTAAAAAATTAAATAGTTTTTCATATGCCCTATATAACCTTGGCAAAATAGTTAATCGACCAGCAGTGCTCACCGCCTATCACGCCTATGTTACTTCCACACTTCGATACGGCATTATATTCTGGGGAAACTCTAATGACAGAGATTTAGTATTTAAGGCCCAAAAGAAATGCCTAAGATCTGTTTACGGGTTACGACCAACAGAAACTTGCAAGACAATTTTTATTGAACTGAAAATATTAACTACGCCTTGTTTATATATTTTTGAAATTGTAATGTATGTAAAGAACAATATTAATCAGTTTGCTGTATTTAAAAGTATCCGCCAGAGAGATAGACTTAATACTATCCCATTGAAAACGGCATTATTAGCTAAAAGTGCATTCGGCATGGCACCGAAATTATATAATAAGTTACCTGTATTTATACGAGAATCCGACATGCCACAATTTAAAAGTTTATTATTTAATTTTTTAGCAGATAACGCATTTTATTCAATAAAGGAATACTTAGATTATAATGATAAAAAATATTAGTACTTATATTGTGTGACTACCATAAGTAAGGCATGCTGCATGCTTACATAAATATTTGTATGCCACCAAATGGCTAAAACATAGTGAGACTATTTGTACTTCTTTACCATCCTGTGTTTTGTTACCTATGTTTTACAAATAAACAATTACTTACTTACTTACTTACTTACTTACTGTATATTAAATGAAGGCCCGAGGGACTGCAGTTTGATAGTGGCGGTGCTGGAAGCATAGATATTGCGGATGAGCTGTATATATGAAGAGTCTATGCCCTGATCTTGTAGTGCGGAAAATATGGATGTATGTGTAATGCTGTCAAAAGTTTTGGAATAATCTACGAAGGCCAAATAAAAAGGGATGTTAAATTCACTGTATTTTTCTATAATTTGATTTAAGGTTTGCAGATGATCCGTGGTAGAGAGCCCAGGTCTAAACCCCGCCTGTTCAGGGGGCTGGTTGCTGTCCAACTGACCTGCAATGCGACCCTCTATTACCTTAATAAAGGCTTTATATAGGTGTGAAACAAGGCTAATCGGTCTATAATTATTTATGTCAGATTTGTCACCTTTTTTGTGTAGTAAAATTATGTTCGAATGACAAAAATTTTCGGGGAATGTACCTGATTTTAGAATGGAATTGAATAAATTCGTAATAAGTGGTAAAAGTGTAGGCTCTCCTATTTTCAGTACCTCCGCCGAGATTCCATCCTCGCCGGGACTTTGCTGTATTTCATCTTGGCAAGAGCAAGGTGGACCTCGTACCCAGTAATGGGTGGGATAGAGTCAGGGCAGGAGTAACTGATGACCCCCCCGACGGTGTCCACCTTGTCGTGGTGGGGGGGCTCAGTACCTGCGGTTGGGCGCGGGGAAGCCAAGAGACACCAGGGAGGGGGCCTACGGGCCAAGACGGGCGAGGGAGACCGAGAAGGAGACCGGCGGAGCATGACTCGGGTGGGCACTTCGGTGTTTGTGATGGACTTCACCTCCGTCGGTGGAGGAGACCGAGAAGGAGACCGGCGGGGCATGACTCGGGTGGGCACTTCGGTGTTTGTGATGGACTTCACCTCCGCCGGTGGAGGAGACCGAGGAGGAGGCTGGCGGGGCATGACTCGGGTGGGCACTTCGGTGTTTGTGCTGAATTGCGCCCCCGTCGGCGTTGAGGGACCCACGGGGTAGGGGCTTCTGTCCTCCCGTGGCGGGCCGAGGGGTAGGGGCGTTTGTCCTCCCTTGGCGTGGGGAGTGTGTCGTGGGGTAGGGGCGTTTGTCCTCCCATGGCCGGCTGAGGGGTAGGGGCGTTTGTTCTCCCTCAGCAAGGAGGGTGAAACCGAAGCACCGTGTGTCGGTGGCGGTCCCCGCTTCCTGGGGGCTTGGAGAAGTGGTGAGGGTAAGGCACACTGCTATGCTACTGTGTGTCTTTCGGTGAGGGTTCGCCTTAGGGCGAAAGTGCCGGTGGTGTCGTGGTGAATGTTCGCGATCCCATGGCATCACCACTACGGCACGGGTTGGCAGCATCCCAGAGTTTTAGTGGGTAGGCTAGTCCTTCGTGGATTAGAGAGCCCCACATCACCAATGCGTAATATTTGACTCTACCCCCGAGGGTCTCATGTTACGTATGCAATTCAATGCATTTCTCCGGATTAAAAAAAAAAAAAAAAAAAGGAGTAACTGATGACAGGTTGGCTGGTGGGTATTAAAGTGCTGTCAGAGTATAGTTGTCTGTAGTAGTTTGTGGAAATATTTGTAATTTTCTCCCTATTTCCTTGCTTCACACCTTCCTCATCTCTCAGGCAGGTTATCCAAGTTTTTCCCTTAGATATGCCTTGTTTCGCTACTTTGAGTTACCGATTCTTCTCCAATGCTATTCTTATCGTATTGCTATTGTAGTTTCGAATATCTTTTCTAATACTCCGTTTAACTTTCCTGTCTATGAGTTTGTATTCTGGGCTGGTAACATTTACTCGGTGTTGTTCTCTTTCTTTTAATAGGTGCAAACTATGTGGGGATAATTTCTTTGTTTTATTAATTTGTTTTTTAACTTTATTGTTGGCTATTCTTATACATTTTTCCAGTTTCGTATATTCTGAATTATATATTGTCGTAATCTGTATCAGGGTCAGATTTCAATAAACGGAAAGCATTATTTAATTCTAAATTTAACTGGTCCTTATTTAACAATAGAGTGTCTTTGTCCAACTTCTTAATGTTGCTGACAATGCTGACTATTTTGTGTTGTCGATGAATCCTGGAGTTAAATTTCAATTGAATGCGGATAGGCCTATGATCTGAGCTGTACCGTATTCTATTGATTACTTGAACATTCTGAATAATGTGCTTGCTAGTAGTGGATGTGAGAGCAAAATCTATTTCGTTTTTGGTCTTACCATCGGGTGGAATCCAAGTCCATCTGCGGTGTGGCTTTTTATAATAGAAAGAGTTGCAGAGACAAAGGTTTTGTCCAAAAGCAAACTGGATAAGGCGAGAACCACGTTCATTCCGGTTTCCTAACCCATACGGTCCTAGAATACGGCCATCATCCAATTCTTCTCTTGTTCCCACTTTGGCGTTGAATTCGCCTAGCACCACATTCCACGTACCACGGTGCTCGTCACAGGCTTTGTTCAATAAGTCGTAAAACTCTTCCACTTCTTCATTTAAGTGTGATGACGTGGGGGCGTACACTTGAACGATCGTGAGGGTTTCCTTTTCGGTGATACGGAATTTTAAGACAGCGATCCGTTCTGAGTACTGAGTAGGCTATGAACTCAATAATATTGTCTTTCCACCGTTTAGCGACCATGAAGCCTACTCCGTAAAGACCGCACGTAATTCCGTGATGGAAAAATATGTTTTCCTCTCGCTCTATTACGTCTTCCCCTTCTCTCCTCACCTCAGACAGACCATCAATCAATATCCCACGAAATATTACTAAGCGCATTCTCTAACTCTATAAGTCTTTCTTCTGTTCTCAAAGTTCTGACATTGTATGTGAGAATATTGAGCTTTTTATCGGTATTCCTTTTGACGTTTGCCTTTGTCGGAAGTCTAGTCTTGTTGAAGGTTGGGAAGTAACAACGCCCGGGGATTCTTCGCACCCCTTTCTCCAGGGAAAGACTGCCGACCGCCATCAGCAGCACCCCCGGAGCTGCCGGGCACTAGGGGCCGTTTCTTGAGTTTTCGTTTCATAATGGAGGGGATTGGAAGCGGTGGTAGCCTAGTGGTTAGGGCATGCAACTTTCAATCCGGAGGTCGCGGGTTCGAACCCGGCCCGTACCAATGAGTTTTTCGGAACTTATGTACGGAATGTCATTTGATATTTACCACTCGCTTTTCGGTGAAGGAAAACATCGTGAGGAAACCACCTAAGCCCAATAAGGCCTAGTTTCCCCTCTGGGTTGGAAGGTCAGATGGCAGTCGCTTGCGTAAAAACTAGTGCCTACGCCACATCTTGGGATTTAGGTAGCCGACCCCGATTGAGAATTCATTCTCAAAAAATGGGACAATGGCTAGGAGGATGATGAATGGAGGGGATTGGACATTTAACCCACCGCGCTCGTCTGGGTGCGTGTTGGTGGGTGGACAGTGAGCCTACTCACTTGGCTCGTGAGCGCCATCATTGTCGTTCAAGACATGAGCCGCCCTGAACTAGTACCCTGCCCTAGCACCAGTTGTTCCAACCAGGCCGTAACAAAATTTCGCACGCCCTGAGTTGGCAGTATACACTTGGGAACAAGTGCACGACAGTTTAACGTCATATCGAGGACGACTCTATCTCTATACAAAACATTATCTCAAGTATTATGAAGACATGTGCTAAAGTCGTTGTTTCGAGCTTATCTTCATTAACGATAATGATCTAGTTACATTTAAACGATAACTCGTTATTGTTACCTAATCCAGTTCAATTCATATCATCGCCATGTATAATGTCCGTGATGTGACCAATATATAGGTCCAATATCTATTTTATATAGTTTTACTCTTACCCACCCAACCAAGTGACCTGCATAAAAAACCTTTCCCGAGTAAAAACCGTGTTAAAAATGTTCCAAAACGTTAACATGCATGAGCTAACTAAAAAAAAAAAATCTGCATTCCTATTTCGCGCAAACACCGGCAAAGAGCGGCGCGTAAAAAGTGGAAAAATAAACAGACGCAAGGGATGAGTGGGGAATGGAAAGTAAAACAAAAGCGTAGCACGTTGCGAGGTCTTAATAGAGTGGTATTGCTGTGGAAGTGGCGAACGCGCCGGGCGTAGCGTTGTGCGCCATTTTATTTAATGGTGAAATCGATCATGTTTAGGGAGAAAAAGAGATACTTACATTATTCAGCGCCAATAAAATTGGGTAAAAAAAATTAAACGCTACAAGCAGCAGAAAATGGATAGCATTCAGCATTTTGCCGCCATATGCGCCTTGCTCTGATTTTACCCAGAAATAAAAGAACAAACCAACAAATGTAATTGTCATTATAAATTAAGAACGCGCCGGGCGTAGCGTTGTGCGCCATTTTATTTAATGGTGAAATCGATCATGTTTAGGGAGAAAAAGAGATGCTTACATTATTCAGCGCCAATAAAATCGGGTAAAAAAAATTAAACGCTACAAGCAGCAGAAAATGGATAGCATTCAGCATTTTGCCGCCATATGCGCCTTGCTCTGATTTTACCCAGAAATAAAAGAACAAACCAACAAATGTAATTGTCATTATACGCCTTTTTTATTAAGAACACATTGCCGTATCAGGCTGAAATTAGAAGTAAGTAAATATTTATATCTACAAGTTCTTGGCGCTATTAAAAATCAAACTTCTAAGCTTTTATTAGTTAATAAAGATTTCTTAAAATTAAGTTACTCAAACATCCCATTGTATTATAATAGAAAGTATTGACTAGAACTTTTCATCAACTACAATGTTTTATTTATTTAATTGATTAAAATGAAACCCTTCAGGGTAATGTAGCTCGAAAATGCTAACCTACTTATGTAGCCGTCCGTGTCACTGCTATCTCATGGTAATTATAAGGGTCTAATCACACCCATGACACCTGCGACTTATCTGGGTTAATTATTACGTCCCTTTGACAAAATTCCTGCTCAAGAGCGATTTCAGGCCATTTTAAACTCTGTACGAGCGCGGCTCCGGACGCCAGTATCGAAAAATATGAAAATGCTATGTTTTTATGCCAGGTAGATGGTCTGGGGCTGGTTCGGTGTTGTAATATTATCTGTATGAAATATTTATAATTCTTGCAGCCACTTTCAGAATGAATTATTAGGATTATTTTTCTTTGTATCATGACAAACTGATTGAGCTAATTTTATTCATGTAACTACCATATGCTGTAGAGTCATCCCTATTATATGTAGCAGGTGGGAAACAAACAGACAAGCCATATCACGAATCGTCGTCACCTACACACTCAAGGATAGGAATTGTAAGGATAGTCCATAAGTTCCTGGTGTTTGACAACCCTGTTAGCAGCTGATTGTTTCCACCCATGTTACCCACTTTTATTGACAACGTAAGTATTCCAGCACATACATGGTGGCGTTGACATACATGTACGAGTAGATCTGGTAAATTTACAGAAGTTTCATCTCTTTAGTTTTATGGTATTTGCATCTCCTTTGTTCTTCACGATAAATGAAAGAGATAGCTCAATGTTTGGCAAATATGGCCGAGCCTTGCGAAGTGCCAACATAACACCGATTTCGATGACTCATTGGCAAACTTTATGAAACATCAAATTTTAAGATTTATCGTCTTGAACACCTGCTGCTAATTGATCGTCTAAGCCAGTGGTTTTCAAACTCTTTGTTATAAAAAGAAAAGTTCACCTAAAAAAAAAAGAAAATCCCTACATGTTACAATGTGATGTCCGCACTGCGTTTTTTAGTAAAACCTATACTTAAGGTAAGTAATAATTTGTAGATCACCTGGTAACGTATTTAAAGTTTTACAAATAATTTCGTATGCTCACTCAATCCACACACTTTCGAAAAGCCGATTTCTGATGAAAAAACAGGAGATTGAAACTTCTATATATGTGTATAGTTAAGTAAAATTAAGATGGGAATTTGTAAAATACAAAACAAACCGCTATCGTGGCAGATTTTTGGATAATACATGTTTGTAAGTGCTCACTCAGTCCACACATTATACGTGAGTTAAAAATGTAAATATGTATCTTAAGATTTTTAGTATAAAGTAGTTCAACTTTTAGTATTTTTTTTTACTAAATATCCACCATCTAATATTTTATATTCGTTGTCTGTTTTTAAAGATATTCAAGTGTATTTTTTCTAATGTAAATATATCATGTAGGTTGACCACACTTCATTATATTATGGACATATCCAAAATATATATCATTATATATATATACATAGCAATCTCAATCCATGCCCACATCAAGCGGGGATAGATTGTTATAAAATAATAACCATTTTCTTTTGATTTTTGGTTAAGGATAGATTTTTGTGAAGCAAGTGGCAGAAAATTCTGTTCGAAATTCCATGTGAATAAACTAACTATAAAATATACAAAAGTCTTATAGCCATAGAACATGATATTTGGTAAATGCAATTCGGACTTTAATAAAAACCATCGTCGTCATATCAGCCGAACATAGGCCTCACCCGGTTACCTATCTGAAACACTAAAAACGTTAATCCGAATTTCGTTTCGACAAAAACTATTCGACAAATATCATTTGTTTTTTTTTTTTTCATTTGTCCGAAAATTCAATTCGATATTTTACGATTGGGCATTAATTGTTTGGGTTTTTTATTCACTCGACTAATGACACGTTTCCCTAAATCTCATTTGTCCGTAATATCAGTTTTCCGATGTAACGTTTCGGTTTATTAATTATTCGACTTTTTTTGTATGACTTTGGTTTCATTTGTCCGATGTAACGATTCGGTTTATTAACTACTCGACTGTTCTCAGGTGGACTGGTGGTTCTGTTGTGGTCACAGTTCTAACCTAACCTAACCCAGCCAGGTCAGTTTTGGAGCTTTGCCGGCTGCTGCCGCGGCACGCTAGCTTCGTCGCTCGGCTCGTGCGCTGTTGTGGTCACAGTTCTAACCTAACCTAACCCAGCCAGGTCGGTTTTGGAGCTTTGCCGGCTGCTGCCACGGCACGCTAGCTTCGCTCGCTCGGCTCGCGCGCTGTTGTGGTCACAGTATAACCTAACCTAACCCAGCACGGTCGGTTTTGGAGCTTTGCCGGCTGCTGCCGCGGCACGCTAGCTTCGCTCACTCGGATCGCGCGCTGTTGTGGTCACAGTTCTAACCTAACCTAACCCATCCAGCGGGCCTATGATGGTTGCTTTTATCACGCGATAAATAAGTGGCATAGCATCCGTCACGTTTTGGCAAGTTGCGAGTGTGAGTGACAGATGCTATGTCACTTATTTATCACGTGATAAATGCAACCATCATAGGGCCCCAGGTCGGTTTTGGAGCTTTGCCGGCTGCTGCCGCGGCACGCTAGGTTCACTCGCTCGGCTGGCGCGCTGTTGTGGTCGCAGTTCTTATGTAATGCCAAAAATATCACGTACATGAAAAAATGGGTATTAAACGAAAGACATCTCAATTCAGAGGGCAAGTGAATGAGACGGGAAAAGTTAAAAGGTAAACTGAAAATTTGTTTAAATGTATGCAGTGCCAAAAGTATCATTGGGTAAATGAAAAATGGGCTACAAAAAAAAATCCGTAACAACTCATAGGGCAAGTGAATGTGACGGGAAAAGTTTTTCGGACAAACGATACTTCTACTAAATGTGAAATGGTGAAAAGAAAAATTTACGAATCCTGTCATTGGACAAACGATAATAATTCGAATAGTTTTCGGACAAATGAAATTCGGTCAATGGTTTTTAGTGTTTGAGATAGATTACCCCTCACCCTAGTCATTTAAAATATATAAGTTAAAAAAGGTTACTTACCCCTGGTACGTCACTGACATTAACAGATGTTTGATTACATTTTTGATCTCGGATTAAATCTTTACATTGGCAAATGAAAGGTAATAATTACGGATAAGGTAAATCGTAAATGTAACAAGTATGCACTGGGTTGGTACATCAAAACAATTGTTACTTTAAAATTTAATTTAGAAAAGAATGGCCGATATTTTAGATATGACCATAATGTAATGAAGTGTGGTCAACCTACATGATATATTTACATCAGAAAAAATAGATTTGAATATCTTTAAAAACAGACAACGAATATAAAATATTAGATGGTGGATATTTAGTATTTTTTTTTTACTAAAAGTTGAACTACTTTATAGTTTCCTAGATACTACAAATCTTAAGATATTTACATTTTTAACTTACGTATAATGACTAGAGTTGCATGGGTTCGACGAGCACACTTTGAGAACAGCTGGCTGAAGGGATTAAGGTAACGATACAATCGAGATAATGCGTTTATCGACTCGCTAAAATCAATATTGTAATTAGCGACAGTTGCGAAGGTGGTTATCGCCCGTGAATTGTTTTGTCTGCTATTTAATGCTCAGATTAGGTTGAGAGAAATTTTAGTGATAGTCTCATGATGTCTGGAAACAAAGTTCAATATGTAGCTACTTTTTAGGGTTTTGTACCCAAAGGGTAATAAATAACCGGCCAAGTGTGAGTCTGAGTCGCGCACCGAGGGTTCCGTACAAATACTTAAATCCCATCTTAACTGGCCGGGTTAAGTTAAGTTTGCACCTGGTATATTTGGCGCCGGATACAAATGAGGTGCAAAGTTAACGCAACCGATCACGTTTGTTGCATGGGAGCCCCCACTTAAATATTTTTTTATTTTATTCGGTTTTTAGTATTTGTTGTTATAGTGGCAACAGAAATTATAACAGTCTAGCTATCATAGTTCATGAGCAGTGATCGGGGATTTCTCTGCCACTTGGGGTTAATGACCTCAATCATTATGCTAGTATGGATATGCCGCGGGATTCCGGGATTCGTGTGCGATATAGGAGAGTGTTACGGCATGTTACTGTTAATCAATTAATCATGCATTGCATATATTATTATTATTAATAATTGAAAATTTGATTACAGATCAATTGAATACATCAATAAAACCACTAAGCTCGCGTTACCTTATCAGTTTCGCATTGCCTTTCAACGGCCGAGTCGAGACCCATAGTAAACGCGTAAAAATAAAATGTCAGCACAACGATACATTGATTACGCGTTGGTCTTCTTTTAATAAAAAACGTGACATACATACATAGAATTAAAATCTTACAAATTGTATAAAATCAAACTATAACTTTCTTAATGCTATCAAAATATTTGAAAACTAGATAAGTTAATATAAAAATAACAGTCAGTTTTCACATAAAAATTTTATATTATACATAATCATTTATTTCGAATGTCAAATAACATATTAATTTTTATTACTTTTGGTCTATAAAATTAAAATAACAAACCATAATTTTTTCAATGGTATCTAATGTTAATCTATTTCGCTTGACATCTAAGATCCAGTTATAAGCCGAAAATGACCTTTCTACTTCGACCGACGTTAGCGGGGCGAATTTGTATATAGAAATTTCATCGGATGCGGATTCGAGTGATATTTGCTCGGCGTATGCTCTGACAAGATCTAAATCCGGAGCCATGACTGCTTCTAGTTTAGTCTCTATGCGTAAACTATGACTTCAACTTACAACTGTCCGGACTTCATCAAAGATTTCTTAGGCATCGATGATTGACATATCTCGGTCTTCGTAGTTTAACTAGTTTTTTCAACCGACATTTTTGACTATTGTTT
The DNA here is from genome assembly GCA_932273695.1 of Apotomis betuletana. NCBI lineage: Eukaryota > Metazoa > Arthropoda > Insecta > Lepidoptera > Tortricidae > Apotomis > Apotomis betuletana. Next base: position 11,180,341 of record OW026305.1, on the reverse strand, counting down.
TAGCTTTTGCCCGCCTGAGAGTTTTAAATAATATTTTTTCTTTAAATCATAAACAACACTGTTTTTTAACAGTCCTTTATTTTATAAACGAATTACCAACACCGAAATAGCGTTTACTTTTCGAACAGTTTTATTCCTATCGCGGGCCAAGCGGCGTATCCATATTATTATTTCGACTTGATATCCCGCGTGTGGCAGAGAAATCCCCGATCACTGTTCATGAGATACAGCCTGGTGACAGTATTGAGCAAAACACGGTAAAAAGAACACGTTTTTTGTATGGGAGCCCCTCTTTAATATTTATTACCAAGAATAAGATTGTCCTCCTCGCCGTGTCCGGTGACAGCGATCCGTTATTTACTCTTGTCGAGGTTATGAAAGACTCTAATGTGACTCGCAAAACCAAACATAGTTTGGTTTATAAAATATTATAATATGGTACTCCCCTACTTGACCTAATAACGCAAGTGCTAATATTATTACACCTATCAACGTTAGCTCTAATTTTCATTAGCCCTATGATGAATGAAAATTCGGGTTAGTGATTTTAGGGTTACCAAAATTAGGGCCAATGAAATTAGGATAAAAGTTTTTCGGGCTAACGGAGGGGAACCTTATAATATGCCTAAAGAAACTGTTAACATTAATATCTCATATATAATGTCAAGAACACCATAATTAGGAACAAACCCGATCGTGGCAATGGTGGCATCTAATTACGCATTTACGGTTAAAATATTCATGCTACACAGTTCCTTGTGTCTCAGGAACTAGAATTGGCATACAAATTGAGTACAAGTACTTGCGCGAATTAAGCTCTAAAAACATGCGTATGTGTCAGAGTACACAAGATCAGGGTTGTCAATTTAGGCGACAAGCCAAAAGAACATCGTTTCTTTAGAATGCCTCAAGACGCTTTGCTGTAACATATCATAATAGGAGAGACCCCCTAGCAAGGTTGCCGCGGGGTTCGCTATTGTGCACCCCTTTCATGTTAAACGCACAAGGGAGTCTTTATTTTTATTGCAGTTCCTTCCACTTTTACAAACTTAAACAAAATACAGGTAAGAAACGCCCCAGTTTAATCTTGGCACAAAGTCGTTCGGTTTCTTTTTGTTTACTACAGAACAACATTCTATTGTTTTTAACGAATTGTAAACATTTATTTCAAACTTAAGATACGGATGTTGTGAAGATATTTTATTTAAAATGTACAGTACAAACACGAAATTTGATCCACTGCCAACCCTAACTTTGTTGAATGAGAATGTTTTCTTCTCGTCGAATAAACTTTACACGTAAATGGAATTGTTGTACGAACTTTAACGATTGCCCATCAGCGCAAGATTTATTAATTCGAATTTAAAAGGCACTTGCCTTTAAGTCAAATAAATTTGATTGTCCGAAAGAAGGTATTAGGAGAGCAGGCAAGTTTATCTGGAGAAATAACACATTTCAGGTGATATCATAAAAGGTCGTGAATTACAATGACAGAACCCTCGTCACTTCGCCTGAGGAGCTTACGAGTACCTTCCCGACTTACCGGATAACAAAATGTTCACCAGACGTAACAAGCTGTCTGTGTGCTCTACCTTGTCACCTTATTTTTCAAGTCATTGACATCAATTAATTCAAAAACGACGACGGCTTTGAAAGAGACCAAACAAAAGAAAGTTTTGAAAGGAACCTTTGTTTATACAACGTTGAACTGAAAGATTTATTACTTACAGTAAATATAGGTGCCTTGTTATATGCAAAACGCAAATGATTACTTAATGGAGAACACAATACCTTCGCGGTTATTCCAAGAGAATTTTTGTTCCCCTCTGGGAAAGTCGTATAGTTAATTTCCATTTGCCTACGTTTTGTTTATGAATGTCAGTGCTTTGTTTTATATTAAATATATAATGAACAATATACAACTAACTGATCATTAAAATAGAAACAATAAGTATTTTGAATGAAGCTGCTCGTGGACGCGTTTGGCTCAGTGGTAGTGAAGCTACCTACTGAGCCGGCGGTCCCGGGTTCGAATTCCGGCAGGGCAAATATCTGTGTGAACTCGAATATTTGTCTCCTTGTACACCTATATCAGTATGGATATCTTCGTCTAATGACCATAACACAAGCCTACTATAGCTTACTTTGGGACTAGGCCGATTTGTGTGAGAGCAATTATTATTATTTATTGATTTAAAAAGTTTGTAAATTTAACTATAAACAATACTTTCCTAAATGAATTGATTACACATGTGTATCAATACGAAATCCTAACCCGATCAGGATCTGGAAGCCTTAACTGTTTTAGTAAAGCTGAGGATTGATTTTCATCTCTAGGCTTAGTAAATTTTCAATACTCGACCACATATAGGGCTCCTTATTTTATGGAATTAATTTATGAGTAGTAGTATCGATCTTAATTGCTCCTTATGCTTATGATGATTGTGACAAGGATATTTTTAGAGGCGTGTCAAGAAATATTAACCGTTAAATAGGTCATTATTACATCTTAAAGGCTTACGCTAAAGAGAATCGCCGAGAACAGAAAATGTCAGTCATATAATTTTATTTTCTCTTCAATACACCAGCCATCTTTTAGTATTTTTTACGACATAACTTAGAAAAAAGTACTGCGTATTAGAACCTTATCTCGAGCGAAGTACCACTTCGTTTAAGCGCTTTCTGTTGTGGAATAAAACTTCTGTGTTTTCATTAGGCTGAACGTGGAGAGGCCGTCTGGTAAAATAGTTTAGATCGAAACGATACCTCTTACCCGCATTATTCTTTAAGGGCGTGTTCCCGGATTCGTCGGTTTACCCGACCGAGCATCCTCCAAACTTTACAATGGGTATGTGTACGTTTTATACGTAACGTATATCTGTACCTGGACTTGAATGATCCTCCAAGTATCGCGGAAACTAACTTCCACCGCGAATGAGATAAAAACACTTGAAACTTTGCGTGGATTCGTTGAAAATGAGCGGTTTGCCAAGAAAAAGTCTTGTTGATTTTTTATTGTTCTTTTTAGTTTTCTTTCATTAATCAACGGTGCTGAAAATAAAATTATAATAAAAATAAATTTCAGCCTGTAAAATTTGATTAAATAGTCATTGATGATTACGTTTATCATACGTTGGATCTATAAACTACAGGGGATCTGGAAATGTGAGGGCAAAAGTAATGGCTGCTTAATTATTTATCTATAGCTTATGTAGCATTACGCTACGGATTAAGTGTTTTTTTTTTTTATCCGTTGTTTATTTAAATACATCATGGCACAGCGCCATCTGTTACAGACGAGTTGTACTTTTTTTTCTAATGTCTTAGCTTGCATGAATTTTGGTTTCACTTGGTAGATTGCATGCTTTCGGAAATTGTTCGCTCCGTTTCCGTTAGGTGTCGCTATTCTCAATTGTACGAGTTTCGTTCGTTAGTTCCTAGCCTTATTTACTTATAGATTTAGGTCTGGCAAACTGTCATTTTGGTATTTTTAAATTTAAATTTGAATTTCAAAAATTAGATTTCGTTCGTTCTTTGGTTTTCTGTCAAGGAAAAAAATTGGTTGAAGGATTGTCATTAAGATTTTGAGATCGGATCGAGACAAGAAGCATTATATTTTAGAGATCGCTCTTTAGCGATAAGACCGCCTGTTGTCTACCGTTACTAAAATTATTGTTCTGTATTGATTTTGTAAACTTTTTTTTTGGTGTGCAATAAAGCATTTTGTATTGTATTGTATTGTATATTTATAAAATTGCTCGAGTTTTCGATTATTTGACCGAAGTACTACAGTTTGTGTCCACGTTTGGTGATCCCATAAGGAGCCCCCTTATTTTTCTGAGGGCCTGTGCGGTTCAGTTCATGTAACGGCTGCAAGCGGTGCGCCGAGTGCTTGGTTGTCTTGCCGGCCGGCGTGTGTTCCTGTATGTGCGTCTAGCACGATCTGATTACGGCTGGGTGCCACAGTGCTCCATCCAATACCCGTCGGACCTAATTCGGTGCATTTAAAATAGTTTAATTTTATCATAACATTCGGCCAAAACTTATTCAAAATTATTTGAGATTTAATTGTTAGATTTAATTAACTGTATCGAGTTGTGTTCTTAATGCTTGATTAATTTTAATGCGAACAAAGCTTTTTTGTTCGAAGTGTTCCTCTAAATTCAGAAAGCCTCATTCGTCGGGCATTTATCTCCTTTCACTGCAGTTTCGACCATAATCATTACACCCATCACCCATTCCTCACTCCTCACCTGCCTTCAACAATTCACGCATCCGTTTTAATCGCCAGCCCAGCCAGAATCCTTTCGCAAGAGAGGATTTTGACTGGTTTTCGTCAAATTGCAGTTTAATTCTTTTTAAATTTATCGCGAGTAATTTAATCATTTTGTTCACGGGAGAAGTACCAACTCAATGGCAAGATAGTGTCGTTATCCTTTTCCATAAGAAAGGCGCCAAGACAAGTCTCAAAAACTACCGCCCTATTGCACTCTTAAGCCAAATATACAAAGTTTTCTCACGCGTCATCACAACGAGAATAACGCGACGAATGGACGAATATCAGCCCAAAGAGCAAGCGGGCTTTAGAGGTGGCTATAGTACAGTAGACCATATTTTCACATTAAGGCAAGTGATACAGAAATCACACGAATACAACAAACCGCTATACCTTGCCTTTGTGGATTATGAAAAGGCGTTCGATTCGGTGGAACATTGGGCAGTTTTCGATTCCCTAAAGAGGTGCCGAATAGACTACAGATACATCCAGCTGCTAAAAAATCTCTACCGATCAGCGACGATGACAGTGCAAATTCAAGGCTCCACCGCAAATATACCACTTAAAAGAGGAGTACGCCAAGGGGATGTCATTTCCCCGAAGCTATTTACAAACGCACTCGAAGACGTCTTTAAGACACTCAACTGGGACGGCACAGGTATAAATATTGATGGAGAATATCTCAATCATCTACGCTTCGCAGACGACATCGTTCTACTTGCAGAAACACCTAAAGATATTGGAAGAATGCTCAACGATCTAAGTCAGGCATCGATGCGGGTTGGCCTGAAAATGAATATGGAGAAGACGAAATGGATGAGCACCTCCGTCAGCGCAAACTTATCATTGAACGGCAAAACGATTGAGGAAGTGAACGACTACATATACCTGGGTCAGAAAATAACATTAAAGAGAGATCCATTAGACTCTGAAATTAGCAGACGCATCCAGCTTGGATGGGGTGCATTCGGTAAGCTCAAAGACGTCTTCAGCTCAAAAATCCCACAAACACTGAAAACGAGGGTCTACAACCAGTGTGTACTCCCAGTAATGACATACGCATGCGAAACGTGGACGCTAACCGCTGGAAGAATCCACCGTCTAAAGGTGGCACAGCGAGCTATGGAGCGCTCAATGCTCGGAATCTCTCTGCGAGATAGAATACGAAACGAGGACATTCGCCAACGCACGAAAGTGACCGACATCGGAAAAAGAGTTGCGCAATTGAAGTGGCAATGAGCTGATGGAGCCAGCGAGCGCTAAACTGGAGGCCGCGAACGGGTGGCAGAAGCGTTGGAAGACCGCAAGCCAGATGGTCGGACGACATTAAAAAGACGGCAGGGCCGACCTGGAGTAGGATCGCCGCATCAAGATCGGTTTGGAAATCCATGCAAGAGGCATATGTCCAGCAGTGGACGCATATATGCTGAGAAGAAGAAGAAGAAGAAGAAGAATTTAATCATTTTGACTCAACCCTAGGAAAACCCAAAGTATAAATTTTATATTGTTTGTTAATTTTACCCGTTAATATCTGTGTGTTTTAATTTCTGTGTTAAACCTGTGCTAAGTGATCTCCGGTGTAATTTATCGTCAAATTATTAATTTTTGTACTAATATTCGACCAATAAACAATAAATTATACGTGTGTCAGTGAAAGTGTTGTTTTTCTTATTTACTTATTTTTCTATCAACTAAATTCACTGCACTTAATAAACATAAGGCCACTGCCACTACTCTTAAAATATTTCATACACTGCCTTAGATACTATCAATAAATAGACCAACCACCGAGCGGTTGCAGCTTTATTTCCCATTATATCTGGGTGTGTATTGCCCGTCGAGTTTTATAGGTACCGTTATTTTGCGGAAGTGTTTTCCGAGGCAGCAGATGACGGTGGAGAGCCACTATAGTTATATAATATTAACTGTCTCCTTGGCTCTGTGCCATAAAGATGTAATTAATTTATCCATTTATCATCTAAGTGTCACACGATTTTATTTATTATGACCTGGATTTGTTTCAAGAACAAAGTTGCCAGTGGACACGAACTGAACTAAAGTCAGATGTCAAAAGAGGGTCAGCATTTTCGAATGATAAAAACCATAAACTGAAACTTTCATTTTTCAAATTAGTTAATAATGTATTTTAATTTTTTTCAGTTCTACTGATGATTATTTTTTTCACTGTCAGCATTTTAGCTGCAGATATTTAAAACTGGTTTGAATTTATCACTCGGCGCTATGGTAGGTAGATGCCGTAAGGTAACTAAATTAATTATCAAATCAAATCAAATCAAATCAAATTATATTTATTTGCAAGAATACGGTTACAAGATCTTAAGGCTACAATAAATGTACATGCGAATTCAACCTGCATGCAGGTGTGCAAATTATTTAACATTATATTAAAATGTAATTTAAAACAAAAACATCAGTATCTTCCAAATCTAGAATATAAATAATACATATACAGTTCAATTGTTTCAAATATTCCTTAATGCTATAAAAACAATTATCTTGAAGCCATTTAGACAATTTACGTCGAAACACAATTTTATTTTCTATTTTAATGTCATCTGGCAAATGATTATATAGAAGAATACACATATTGTAGCAATTCTTCTTGTACATGGACGTGTGACAAGGAGGCTGATATATTAGGTTTCGGTACTGAGCTCTTTGATGTCTTTTACTGGTCTCTGAACGATGACTAAAATACTGTGGATTATCCTTAACTAGTAGACAAGCGGCTTTTATGTATAGACACGGAAGTGGGAGTATATTGAATTTTTTAAATAAAGGTTTACAGCTCTCCAGGAACCAAGCATTATCCAAATCACGAACACACCTTTTTTGGAGTCTGAAGGCTCTCTCAATATCTACGGAGTTGCCCCACACTAGCAACCCGTAACTTAGTACCGATGCCACATAGCCATGATATGCCGTGAGCGCTGCTTCGACTGATACCGTCTGTCTCAGTCGCTTCAGGGCAAACACGAACCGATCCAGTTTTTTACATACAGAATCAGAATCAGAATCAGAATATTATTTATTGCCTTAAAAAACTTATCCTAAGAATTACATTGCTAGTAACTAAAAAAAAACAATACAAAACAGCATAAAGTGAGGCAATGGGTCTCAGTCTCAGCATGTGCTAGGTCAGTAAAGCCCAGCGCTGGTTTTCAGACTAAGCCCGGAGATTAAGTCGGCTGCTGACATGTTGTCAGTTCAAAAAAAAAATTAATTAAACAACGTGGTCCACATGGTGTTTCCAATTTAAATTGTTGTCAATATCTAAGCCTAAAAATGTAACGATGTCAACTGAATCTACTTTTGAATTGTCATAACCTATTTCTAAGGGCTGCAAATTAGTATTATAGTGACCAAATTGCATAGCCTTTGTCTTTTCAATATTAATTTTAAGATTGTTGCTTTTCAACCAGGCAATGGCGTCCGATAACGTTTTATTAGCATTTATCTCAAGCTTATTCTGATCTTTATGGTCGCCTTTTACTATCAGGGTAGTATCATCGGCGAAGATAATGCAATCTTGTTTAATAAAATGTGGGAAGTCATTAATAGCGAGTATAAATAGCAATGGTCCAAGAATGCTGCCTTGAGGAACACCAGTTCCATTGATCAGGAAATTTGATCTAAATATTTCTCTGGTCAGACAGTTATTACTATTTCGGACAAGTTTGGTAATTTCAATACACTGCTTTCTATCTCTCAAGTAACTTTCCACCCAGTCATAGGCTTTACCTCTTATGCCATAATACTCTAGTTTTTTCATTAGAATAGCGTGGTCAACAAAGTCAAAGGCTTTGCTCATGTCGAGAAAAATTGCCATGATGGGGATTTTATGATTTAGGCTCTCTGAAATTATTTTTATAAAGTTGAAACAAGCCAACGTTGTAGATTTTCCCTTACGAAAACCAAATTGTTTAGGTGATAATATGTCAAATTTATTAAGGAAATCATTAAGCCTGTGTAATAATGCTTTTTCAAACACTTTGGATAACACTGGAATTATCGTTATTGGTCTATAATTGTTTGGATCCGACTTATCCCCCTTTTTGTGAAGAGGTTTAACTATAGACAATTTTAGGTCCGTGGGAAATACCCCTTCAGTGAAAGATAGATTAATTATATGCGAAAGAGGACGGCAAATAGACATCGCGCATAGTTTTAAAACTTTTGTCGTGATCTCGTCAATCCCAGATGACTTCGTATTGTTTAACGACATAATTATTTTATAAATTTCACGATCGTCAGAAGGTCGCAGGAAGATTGAACGAGAGTTGAATAGCGAGCCTTGTAGTTTAATTTCAGATGGATTTGAGTGTTTATTATTGGTCAAAGCTATAAGATAATTATTTAAGTGGTTGCAGATGTCATTTGGGGCAAAATAAGATTTATTTTCAAAATTTAAATGTTCTATTTCATTTTTACATGAATCATTAGATAAGGTTTTTGAGATTGTATTCCAAGTCGCTCTGGATTTGTTTTTAGAATTTTTTATGTATTTATTGTTAATTATTTGCTGCGCTTTAAGTAGGCATGACTTAAACACCGAGTTATATTGTTTAAATTTAATTTTATTAGCTTTTTTCTTTGAACCTCTATATTTGAAGTACAAATATCGTTTGGTTTTACTAGATTTTTTCAACCCTCTAGTAATCCATTTTGTCTTTTTTGAGCGGTTCGAGATGTTGACCTTAGTTACAGGAAAACATAATTTATAAAATAAACAGAAAGTATCATAGAAACTGCTAAATGCTTCAGAGACCGTATTGGAGGAGAATACGTCACTGAAAGATAACGCTGAAATACAATTCGCAAATTTTTCTAAGTTGTTTGCGCAGTAATCCCTTTTATATTCAAACCACGAGGCAAATGCCTTGTGTTTATTAGCTTTAATTTCTATAATTTGGGCTGATTCGTGATCTGAGAGTCCTAGGTAGATAAGTTTGGAATCTACATCTTTAATATTACTTGCGATTTGATCAATGCACGATTTCAGTCTGGTTGGAGACTTAATATGAGCGCTGAAATTATAGTTATGTAATATGCTTAGTAGGTTTTTCGTCGCAAAGTTATTCTTTAGCACATCTATGTTGCAGTCCCCACAGATTATGACTTTTTTACGCTTGAATTTTTCCGTTACAAAATGAAGCAGCGCTACCAGACTATGCATAAAATATTTTATTCGTCTTTTGCTTTGTTCTGGCGTTCTGTAAATACAGAATATAAGAGTGTTAAGGCCAATTAATTCAATTCCACAACATTCGAAATAGTATTTCATCGCTATACCAGTCGGAATATCCACAGACTTGAAGTCAAGCAATTTATGGACAAGGATACACGTGCCTCCTCTACTGTTTTCTCGACTGAACGAAGCCGCCAGTTTATAATTACACAATTTAATATTTTTTTCAGCTCCCTGTCTCACGAATGTCTCACTAAAACATATGATATCGACCTCTTCGCCTTTGTCAGACAAATTACTTAAAGCGACTTGAATGCTATCAAGTTTGCTGCAGAGTCCAGCAATATTTTGATGAAGAGTCCTAATTTTTTTCTCAATGATGTTCGCCACTTTATAATTTATAATTTACGTTGCGGACGAAAAAAATCTGATTGCTGGTTGTCTTTACCGCCATTTTCTGTACTTGTGGCTCGTTCGATATTTTTACTAGCTACTTTAAAGTAGTTCGTTATTTTATTAATTTTATTTCCTCTTGTTATGGTACTGTGATCACATTCACGTTTATATGCTTTTTGTACTAACGCTGCCTTTATATCCTGGAATATTACTTTCATACCAGTATTGTTCACATTGCCATTTACTACAGAAAACATGTGATAATCATAAGATAGGTTTCTATTACTATCAATAATATTTACATGCTCATATTTGGACATATATTGATACAGTTTTCCACTAAAAAGTTCAATGCGTCGGTTATATAAATTAGAGTAGTTTCCACAGTTAAATGTCGGAAGACATAGTATTACATTAGTATGTTTGCACTTATCAATTGTGTTACTTATACTGGAGATCAAACTGTCATAATTTTGTGATCGACGAAAGTCGTATTCACCTATAAATATTATACAATAGTCTTTATCACCGAAGCGCATCAGTTTGTTTTATAAATTATTTACAATATTTTTAATCCCCGCATTAGGGTACAAATTGTGACATATTTCGTACTTTTTGCCTAAAACAGCGTTCGATAACGAAAGCATATTATTGTTTTTATTAGAACTTAGTATGCAAATTCTATTTTTCTTGTCGTCCAATTCCTGGAGGGTAGAGTTTGTCCTATTGTTGTTTAAAATATTGTGATGCTTTGTTGACTTTGCCAATGGTAACGGTCCTAGCTGCCCGGAGGTTTCACTGTTGTCATGCGTAGTTTTATCCAGCGAAAATTTATCGTTAGGTTTTGGTGGATTCTGAATAGGAGAGCTAATCCTTACTGATTGCGCATTTTGTATTGGTTGTTGTACTATAATAATAATAATAATAAATTCTTTATTTCGGACAATTTACATCCATAGTTTATTAGTAAGGCTTACCCGCTACGTTAGTAAACTTAACACTATAGCTGTGTTTATTTTTTTAGGGGTTGAGATCCGCGGTACATTTCCTGTCATTATGTTCTTATATAAGTCAGTTTTTTTCCGGTGCTCTTCCAATGATTTTTTGAGAATTGTGATTTCCGAATTGAGTCGATCAATCTCCTCGTGTGAGCTGGCTAGCTGTGCAGATAAACTATTGATCTCATGTTTCATATCTGCCATTTTTACGGTATCCATTATAGATAAGTTTGGAAGACTGATGCGTATCACCATCTAGAACTGATGAGTTATAGAGGTTGGACTCAGAGTCGGCGAGGTGTAGCTCTTCGTCTGTGGACGTGTGTACCTTATAGTATTTTATGCAATCGTTGTATAAGAGGGGACAAAAAACGCGAGTGGCATGGGTTACGATGTGAGCGTAGCGAACATCGTAAGAAAGATGCCACGTGCGTTTTTTGACCTACTTATACAACGTTGCATACAATACTTTTTCTACGACTCGACATTTTATAAATAAAATGCAAATAAACAACAAAGAAAATAAATACATGTTCCCGCTCGGAATAAACAAAATTTAAAAAAAAAGAATAGTCTGATATTTTTTTTTATTGACGTCCAAACATCTGTCAAAAAAATATGAACTTATATATAAAGGTAGGTATACGTTCACTATACTGAACATCTATGCACTGAAGATTAAACTTTTTTTTTTAAGTTGACAGCAATGCCTTAGTACAATAACAGGCCAGTCTGTGGGGAACTGTAAAAGCCTTTGCTCTACAAAAGGTGGCGTAGAAAATGTTTTGACACAATATTGTTTAGGTATGGCAGGTTAATAAAAATCCAAGTTCTCGACCTTGAAGGACCCAGGCGTTAGCCGCCATCTTGAATTAAAGGTGCCAAAATTAGGTATATTTTAATTAACTTCTCAGTTGTTTACTAAATCACAAAAAGGTCTATGAAGGGTTCAAAGAAGACAAAATTGCCTACATTTTTTGTATACATGATTATTCTGTAAGTCTTATAGGTAAAAAGTTACAAGCGACAGATACAATAACATTTACAAAAAATAATTTAATTACACTAAAGTTTTTGTATCAATTATACGGCGCGTTAAATACCAGATGACTGGGGCTGGAGATATGACACCAATAGGCTCACTCCAATAACAACGACAGAGAAAGCAGCACCCCAGACGCTTTTAAGTGTAATTTCTTGGCACTGTAAAAAAGGATGCAGCAAAACATGTAGTTGCAGAAAAGCTGGATTAAAATGCTCTATTGTTTGTGGATTCTGTAGTGGTCAGCTGTGTGAAAATGCAGTAGAGATTCAGATAGATAAGGAAGACTGTGATGACGACGAAATTTCATGGTTGGAAACTAAAAATACAGACAATGAAACAGAAAATTTCAGCGACGATAATGAAGAAGGCACCATTAACCAGCCCGGGCCATCAAAAAGACACTTTTGTGATTTAGTAAATAATTGAGAAGTTATTTAAAATATACCTAATTTTGGCACCTTTAATTCAAGATGGCGGCTAACGCCTGGGTCCTTCAAGGTCGAGAACTTGGATTTTTATTAACCTGTCATACCTAAACAATATTGTTTCAAAACATTTTCTACGCCACCTTTTGTAGAGCATAAATACCTACTGACTGGATTAAGTTATTTTATTTTTTAAATTGCAAATTGTGTGAATGCAGCTGTTTATCTTGTAATCTGTGGTACTAAGTGATGCTTTTTTGGCGACATTATAACATCGTTTAGCTGTGTTGGCAACATGGCAGCATAACTATTTGGACTTTATTTTCACGGCGTGATGTACGTACCAAATTTCACTAAAAACGGCAGTGATAATAAAAATGTCAAGAAAATAAAATTAGGCCCATTACCAGAACGTCAGTGACACAGGGACCTACTCGTACCTACTACCTAGGCGCCGCTCATACTCGTGAACATTTAATGCGCGGGGTTTTTGGCCGAGATTCGATCCTCCCGATATTCTGCTCAGTAAACAGTCATATAATCATCACATTGAACATCGGGGAGACATAGGTCTCCCAGAAGAGTGTCCACGACGACTGAACGCACGCCGCCCTCATCTAATGCTGCCTTGAGGGCCGGATTTAAGGCAGGGCAGGCGGGGCTACTGCCCCGGGGCCCCCACAAGAGAGGGGTCCCCACATTAGACATAAAAAAAATGACTAAATTTGGATGATCACCAATATTACCAATTTTTCTACCAGTCTTTTTCGCATTTTTATTGACAATAGTTACACAAATATTATTCTTAAATATTAAAAACAAATAAATAAAATGTATTTAAGTATATATTTATCTATATAAGTATAAATATCGTCGTCTAGTACCCATAACACAAGCCTTCTTGAGCTTAATTTGGGACGTGATCGATTTGTGTGAGGTTGTCCGATATTTATTTATTTATTATTATTTAATTTGCGTTATTGCTAATGAAAATTTTCGCGCTCGCTGCGCTCGCGTTTTCATCTAGTTCTGCTATAATTCGTCCACCCCTAAAAAATACGCGCTCGCTATGTTCCCATTTTTATTTGGTTGTATTTTAGTTATAATATAATTTGCGTTTCAGTGTTGTGGACATGTCTCCCCTCGTAAAGCTACGCTCGCGTTTACGAGTGCTTGTATTATAGTTCTAACCCGTCTCCCCCCCAAAAGTTTTACACTCGCTATGCTCGCGTTTTCAGGTAGGTACCTATCTATTTGTGTTATGGAATTTGAATTGAGTCCATGGCGTCCAGCCCCAAAAATTTCGCAAAAATGTATGTCTTAATCCTTACATTTATATATTTATAGGTACGTGTTTGGGAATTGGTCCAACTGAATTAATGTACGGGATAGGGGACGGTTGTGATTTACTTCATAAGCTAGATTTCAGCGTAATCATCTAGTTTTCGCCGAAAAATTCCAATTACAAAGTGTTCTAGGTTTTTATGAATTAAATAAATAAATAAATATTAAGGGACAATCATACACAAATCGACCTAGTCCCAAACTAAGCAAAGCTTGTACTATGGGTACTAGACGACGATATACAAAATAATATATAAATATACATATATAGATAACATCCATGACCCAAGAACAAATATTTTGCACAAATATTTGCCCCGGCCGGGATTCGACCGGGGGACCGCCGACTCAGTAGGCAGGTGTCTACAAACCGAGCCAAACGCGTCGTTAAATTTTTTTACAACATAATTTTATTTGTTGGAAGGTTTGTTGGTGAGAAAGGCTTGATGGTTTTTTTTAGCTATTATTCGGAATATAAATAGGGGCCTCCACTCCTACGTTGCCCCAGGGCCTCGACACCTGTAAATCCGGCCCTTTCGGCCCGAAAACGCAACCTTTTTGTATGGAGCTCCATAGCAAAAGGTCGCCTTTTACTTAGCATGGCAGATTGGGTCCTCGTGACTCTGACCAAATCGTTGGTCCATCATACTTTCCATGCTGTGCGGTTGGTAACGCCAACCTTACTTATCGTGGCTTATTAGGGTTAATAACTCTTCTACCCCAACGGTTGCCGAATCTACTAATGGCGATGCTTAACTTTACGCGCCAACGCGTGGTTGCCATTTGTAAGTATAATGCGGGGGGCCTATGATGGTTGCGTTTGTCACGTAATAAATAAGTGACAAAGCATCTGGCACTCACACTCGTATTTTGTCAAAACGTAATGGATGCTTTGTCACTTATTTATCGCGTGATAAAAGCAAAAATCGTAGGCCCCCTGGACGATCTTTTGTCGACAAGGTTTATCTAGGTAATCTATGTAAGTAAAACTTTTACTATCTACTTTCATGTCAATAGATGATCAATTGGACGTAGTAATCATTTATATATTCATCGAAACATATCTACTTACAAACAATATCGTCTTGTGTACAAGCTTGTTTTGAAGAGATCGCTATTTATAGCAATAAAACCGTCGGTTGTTTACCTCTGTTTGTTTTTATTGTATCTCTCATGTGTGTTTCTGTGTATTTGAGGTGTGCATTCAAGATTATAATTATGTATTGTAGTGTATATGTGGGATATTTCACTCAAATCGCCGTTTCTGAGAACCCAATTACTGTTGAAAGTTAGCACGCGCATTAAATACCAATTGTAATAAATAAATTCAACAGCAAAGAATAAAAACTGGGCAATAGATAGAAAGTTATGGGAAATAAAGTTTTGTAAGCCAGATGTCCAGCTATCCGTGTACCAAAATTAGTTGAAATCTGTGTAGCCATTTCCGCGTAAACCGGCAGATGTGCACAACAGAGGTGTGCCAACAAAAATACGAATACGCTATAGTCTTTCGCTGAAATAACTGATTATCTCATTAGACAACTGATTTTCAATATAATTTTCGAATTTTATGATAAGTATTAGATTTGGCTCACTCGACTTTGTGGTGAAAGTTTCAGTTCTTTATCCATGTTACTTTACAACTTACTTTTACTAACTAAGTATTGAGTTTTGTATCTTGCAAGAATGTTCCAGGAATGTGGCTTCACACTGAAAGCGCCGTTTTCTGAAGAGCACAATGTTGTGATATTTTCCACAAAGAAAAATAATATTCCGAGCTATTCTACTAAAAAACTTTTACGGTAGTTCCAAGTCCGACGTGACATCCAGCGGTTCCGGTGGTGCCATTTAACGCCGACCTTACTTATTGTGGCTTTTTAGGGTTCGGTAGGTAAACTGGTAAACATACCTAGTACCGAGTACTGTTAACGATGCTTCTCCAGGTTTGTTCCTATTCCAATCATGTTCAAAAAATAAATAACTCTCATTTTAGTTGAGAAACTATGAGACTCATGAAACATATCACTTGTATTCATAAATGTAATGTCTCATTATTTTTAATGTGGGTACACCACATTTTTTTATATTAAAACACTAGCTTTTGCCCGCGACTACGTCCGCGTGGAACTTGGAAGTATGGAAGCAACCTCGTACAACACGATAGATATCCACCTAATCACCTTAATTAATAGGTAAAAGGGATTATTAAAATCGCCTAAGCAAATGTAAGAGCAATTGTGATTTTGGTCTAATAATTACATTTCCTACAGGGTCATCAATGTCATCTCATCATGAATTACTTACTCACTTTTCAATCTTTTTAGGGATAATTTCCAGGATGAAAACTATCCTATGTCCTTCCTTGGATCTTAAACTATCTCCATGCCAAATTTCATCAAAATCGATTCAGCGGTTTAAGCGTGAAGAGGTAACAGATAACAGACAGACAGACACACTTTCGCATTTATAATATTAGTATGGATATGGATTAGTATGGATATTAGTACATTAGTATGGATTGATACAAAGATCAAAATATCAAAGAAAAATTTAAATGCGTACTAAATAGGTTATTAATTTTTCATACATACTTATGTATAAGTGAAAAATACCTAGTGAAAAATAACAGCTCTGTTATAATGACCTAGAAGAACCTATAATAAGTACTACTCTGTTCTCAGAAAATATAGGAATTCCTCATAATATCCCTCATATTTATATATGTAGTTATAAATTATAAGGTGTGCCTTAGAACTTTTTTGTATTGATGTAAGTAAAACTTGAAAATGAATATATCGTCGACCGTAGGTTCAATTGGGGTAAGGGACCAAATACGATTTTTCAGGAGAGGCAAAGTTTTTTTTTTTAACTAAATCGTTCATAACTTTTTTTGTAGTGAACCTTTTTTTGGTCTGATTTCATACATAATCTTGTATTTTAGTGTTCTGTCTATCTATGTAGTGCTCGTTTTAATAATTTAAATATTATAGAAAATGACATGTCCCTTACACCAACTTATTTCGCTGCTGATGTCCCTTACAGACAGAGTATTTTGTAGTCTTGTCCCTTACCTTAAATTTACCTATTCATTGTATCCACTATATGGATGAAGAAACGGCGTAAGGGACTAGTTGAGATTATGTGTGAATGAAAAAATAGCGTAAAGGGTTTGTTGCAAAAATAAATAAGTACATACCTTTGACGTAAGGCGTATCTTAACACCGGAAACCTTTAAAACATTAATGTAAGGGGTATATAAATGTATTGAAACCGTGTGAACATTTGTCGTGTGTCCGTTACATGCAATATTTGTATCGTTACACGTAACGTTTCTATCGTTTCTATCGAGTGGAATAAACCACATTTTAATTTATGATTATTTTTTTCTCTTACGCTTGTGGACTTTAAAAAAGCGTACGACAGCATTTACCGGTGCGCCCTGTATACTATTCTTAGAAATTTTAATATCCCCAAAAAATTTGTGGGTATGATTCAGGTAGCAACCAGAGAAAGTGATATGAGGGTGAGAGGGGACAATGGGCTAACGGACGAGTTAGCGGTAATTACAGGACTAAAACAAGGCGATGCCCTGTCACCCATGCTTTTCAATTTGGTTCTAGAATTTGTCCTTAGACAGGTGCTTGCACTAGATGTCGGGGTGCAACTGAATGGAAAGCATGGTGTGATAGGCTACGCTGATGATCTAGCATTGCTCGGGGTAACTAGAGAAGAAGTCGCGTTGTCCGCAGCAGCTGTAGAAGCCGAGTCCCAAAAAGTGTGCCTAAGTATTAGCTATGAAAAGTCAGAGTATCTCCACATGAAACGCTACAAGGATGCACGCGCTAAAAGGCAAGACCTTCGTGTGGGATATAACGTTTACAAGGGGGTAGCCAAATTCAAATACTTAGGCTGCACTATCACCAATACCAACACGCGTGAGGAGGAGATAGACATCCGCATCCAAAACACCCTGCGATGTAGCGCCGCCCTTCATAAAGTGTTAGCGTCCAAGTTGCTTAGTAGGAACACAAAGCTCCGCATCTATAAAACGGTCGTAAGGCCTATACTCATGTATGCGTGTGAGACTTGGACGTTAACACTGAAAGAAGAAAACAAGCTATTGGTGGCTGCGAGAAAGATCCTCCGTAAAATCCTGGGACCAGCGCGGAATGAGGATGGTAGTTTCCGTCTCCGGAAAAATACAGAAATAGAGCAGATAGTAGCCACTCTATATGGGCGTAGATCGAGATCGAGGCGTTAAGGGAGCGTATGTGGGACGACCAGATATCGCTGGATCAACGTCGTCAAATCGGATTTGCGTGAACTCCAAGCCAGCAATTGGCGGGAAACGGTGCAGGATCGAGGAAAATGGCAAAAACTCGTGTCGGAGGCCAAGACCCGCTTTGGGTCGCTGAGCCACTGAGTAGTAGTAGTATTTTTTTTTATTAGGGCTTGTGCACAAATCACGTGAGGTTCAATAGGGGGAGGGGGGGGGTCACGAAAAAAATCACGAAATATCACCTGGGGGGAGGGGGGGTATAAGGAGACCTCACGTGTATTTTTCTATAGTGAACGAACTAAGAAAAAATCGATATTTTTTCTCGGTTTTGTTAAAAAATAAATCTTCACTTGTTAAATACTTCAAAATAGCGAGTCTATTTTTCGAAATTTTGGCGGAAAAAAAATACACGTGAGGTAGTGAGGGGGAGGGGGGGGTTAGCAAAGAACCTCACCAAATATCACCAGGGGGGAGGGGGGGGGTCAAAAAGTAGCCGAAAAAACCTCACGTGATTTGTGCACAAGCCCTTATAATCACATTAATTATTTCTCAGCCTCTATGATCGAACACTGAAATAAACAACGAATGTAATTTATACAGCAAAATTATTAAATGTTTAGGGCTTGTATTGAACGATGAAAGTTACAGAATTAAATACAATTCAGAAATAATCATTTTACATTTGTACTTTTTTAGAAGTCCTGTTAGATAACATAGTATTTGCTCACAATTCATTGCCTCCAGTTAATAAGGGATAACTCAAAAACGGCACTTTTCAGAAGAGACAAAGAACTATTTTTCAATAGTAGATATTTAGAACTTGAACTTTTTAAGAATTTTCATACAAGCTTTAGTGTTAGGCTTTCATTTTATAAATAAAGAAGTAATGCGTTGACCCTATAAATATGTTTTTTTTTGTAGTTATAGCTTTTGTTTGCGAGTATTTAAAGACATAACTCAATTTATTTGCACCAATTTTATCCTTATGAACGACGTGCATAAAAGAAAGAATACGAGTTGTACCTGTGTGAACGACATGCATAAACGAAACGAAACGACTTATTCTATTATTGATTACGGTATTTTATAAATAATACTACTTGTCAAACTAGAAACTTGTTACCTAAGGAGTCAAATGAGGCTGTATAATAAAATGACCATAAGAGTAAATGTACTTGAAAAACATCAATGAAATGAAAAGTTCTTGTTTATAGCTATGAAATATAATCAATATCAACATTAATGTCAGTCAGAAATCTTTTGATTTCTCAACACTTGTGTGTGTCATACTTAGGAATGCCTTTTAATTGACAGTGAACATTTTCCTTTGCAATTCATCAAGTACCGAGACGATTTTAAGAAGCCCAAACTCAATAAGATTACCTTATCGTTATCTATAAAGTTTTACCCATGTCGACTATCCGGCCTCATATACCTAATTTCAACTCAGCTAGTCCTCGGAAAGTCAATCTAATCTTCCTTGAGATATTTTTAAACATACAATGTGTAAAGTTAATCAAAAACTTTTAATAAAGAACGTGTTAATACCTCCTCCAGTATTCCATTGGTTATTATTTTTTTCGACATTCTTAGACCACTTTTTTAAACTATCCGCTTAACAAAACACTTCACGGGTAGAATAACAATCACGAGCTGTCGACAAAGAGTTCAGTACTTACTTATTTAATCGTATGGCATATACAGTGGCATCAGACAACTCGAGTACTTAATACTACAAATCAACATTAAGATTAGTTAGCCACTTAATGGCTTCGTCACTGAGGGAGAACAGGTCTTCGGGAGGGCCGCCGGCATAGCGCGTTATGGGGCAGTCGTGGATGATATGCTGGATGGTTTGCTCTCCGGCTCCACAGGCGCAGGCAGGAGAATCCACCCACCCGCAGCGGTATTTATATTGAGCGCAGCGGCCGTGACCAGTGCGAAGTCTGTTCAAACTGCACCAATCACGTCTAGGAAGATCTGACCCTTTTATTCGAGAGCCCGGTATTATATCACAACCCACTTTTCCTTCCATTTCCGAGTTCCACATCTGCAACCATTCCTGTTTGAGGTTGAAGTGATTATCAAGCAGTTTTGAGGCGATGTTGTATGATGCGTTTCTGGACTTCAGGCGGTGTGTGGTGGGAACAAAAAACTCGGAATTGATAGGAAGACTTGGGATTTTCTGGATTTTGAGGACTTCTTTTACTAGGGCTTCCTTCCTCCTCAGTTCAGGTGGAGGGATCCGGCAGAGCACTGGTAGCCAGTGGCAGGGGGTTGATTGAAGGGTCCCAGAGATAAGTCGCATAGCCTTGTTCAGCTCGACGTCAACCCTCGCGGTGTGAGCACTTCCTAGCCAGACCGGCGCGCAGTTAGACACTTACATTTCTGGGTGGATTAATTACTAAATTTGAAATTTTCTTACCAAATTTATTTGGATACCTTCATTATCTCTTGTATATAAAGGTAACAGGGATTCATTGATTCTCACGAGAAAATTAGCGTAACGGACACGGAATCTAAATATAAATCGGATCAAACCTAAATATCGTCTTAACCAAATTGGTGTAAGGTTCACACTGTTAAAAATATAAGATAGCAAATTGGGGTTAGGAGCATTTTTTTTCAAAGCTCGTGCAATCATTTTAAGGTATGGGTGTTATTTATTCATGAGCCAAAAAAAAGCATTAGTGTAAAAGCCAGTTTCATAAGATTGTCTTCAAAAATAAGTCATCTAAAGGTAATACCTCAATTGGAAAGACCTTTACCTTATTCAAAGTGGATTGGTGGCAGTAGTTACCCTGTTTGATGTTGCTTTATTAAAATAAAAAACAGATACACGGTTTTTGTGGGTCAGATTTGATTTTGAACCCATAAAAATCAGTAGTGTAAGGAACACTTTTTTCAAGCTAGATTTTTTTTATATACACCATTCGATAGAGCGGAAAATTCTGAACAAAACTGTATATTCAACTCATTTTGCGTATTTTGTCCCTTACCCCAATTGAACCTACGGCCGACGATATAATTGTGAAACGACCGAGATAATTACTACGGAACTCTACATTGAATATGGCTAGGTAGGTTCTTGGCGAGTTTTTGTAGGACAACCCGATACTGTCTGAGCTAACAAATTAAGTGTTCCATTAGTTTGTATTGTAGCATTACTAATATTATAAATGCAAAACCGTGTCGCTTTATACAGTACCCATCAGATACGAATATATACCATAGGTATGGAGCGAACGAGGTGGTCACAAATATAACACACACTCTACCTTCCTAAAAATAAGAGTTGTGCTTCGGACGAACGCATTGTTTGCTGTGATAAATCTGTTGGCAACTGTACTTCTGTTGTGCAGAACCGGGACAATCGATGGACCAATTATGACATATGATTAAGCTATTTTTGATCCAGATAATTATGTCAGAATTTAACAATTAAAAAGTGCATAAGTATCTATTGTCTTCTTAGGTGTCTAAATTAAACTATTCAAGGATTTTCAAACTTTTATTGCAAATTAAATTTATACAATAACTCATTTCAGCTGAAAACACATTTTAAAGGGGCCTATATACCTATTTTGAATAGGTACATAATTATACTAGTTTTAAATGAAAAGGTACAAACACAAATCTACAAAATAGAATGACATTTTAATATTCTTAAAAGGCATTTTTCATAAGAGGCCCCATTACAAGTTTATATAATGGCCACTTCCCTACTCAACATCAGGGCAAGTGATTTTTGGAATAAAAGTTGCGCACAGGTGTAATTCAGCGTGGAAGTTCGTAATACAGTACAACTTCGGCTAATGGACCTTATTTATTTAGAAAAGTCCGTACAATGAAAACTTGTTGAAATAGGCTATGTTCATTCGTAGAATATTGAAGAACAACTTTATGGGTAAGTAATTATAATTATTATAATAATAAGAAAGTACAGCAATAAACTTATGAATTTTATTATGACTAGATGGATAAAAATGATAAAATGCTAATAAAACATTTATAATCATAGATGTGTTGGTTAGTTTTTATTTTAGGCAGCATTGACACAGTCTTGACGTAATTTCTTGCACAGAAGTAGTTAGGTTCTTTACTAAATATGTACCTAATTTTCATACTTATGTTTTCAATAAAGGCATAAACTTCATGTCACTCTGAATTTATTCAGTAGTCGTTGAGACGTGCAATTCCATTAAATGTATTGAGACAGACTTTACACACAAAACCTGCTTGTATATTTGTATATCCATATATGTTTAAGGGCAAGTAAGTACGTCTATGAATTTGATGACGAGGGACCAAATACCATCCCCCCGTCCCGAGTAAATATAACGTACTTTTTGTAAAAGGATTCTCGACAAAAGCGATAAAAAAGCTTTGTTTGGTTTTTATTGTACTTGGAAAGATCTAAAAGTGCAGAAAACTGTTTTTGTCAGACTGAAAGAGAAGTACATTTTAATTTAGGGGAGAACTTTGTGTATATGAAAGTACTTAAGACGTGATTTCCACAGTATTCAGTTCAGTATTTCATTTCAAGTATATCTGTCTCGACATTGCCATACATAAGTGTGTATATTTCAGCCGCTGAAATTTTAAAAATCCATATTATTCGCTGAATTTCAGCGAAGTAATTTTAACATACTTTTATATTAATTAGCTTCAATTATTATTTAGTTTGATTGTTTGTAAGTAACCAAAAATGTAATTAAATCTTAGAAGTAAATTGGAACCTACTTCGAATTGTTGTACGGAAATTAAAAGTTGCATAAAATCAAAATGAAAATAGTTTATTGCGTACAGGTAATTTATACAGGTGTTACTATATGATCATAGTGTCTCCGTAATATGATGTCGTGTCGGCGTACAATGAATATAGCGCACATCCCTCATGCAAATATAAAATTACAATATATCATCTAAAGTGAGAAGATTAATGTCAAATAAATAATTAAAATTAATTTTAATTTTCTTTAAACTATAGTAACATATCAAATTTATTAACATCACATTTAAATTGGTACAATATAACGATCAAACTATATTTCTAAGCAATATTATATATAAAAAAAATCCAGATGTCAAATTAATTAAATATACGTCTACCTAAGTTAAATAATGTTTGATGTATGTAGTTTGTTGCATAATATGTAGTAGTTTACGTGACAATGGGTAGAATAATTTGTTATCTTGAAATTGGTGAAAACGGAACGTGGAAATAAGAACTCCTAAACAGAACAAGATAAAGCATTATAATTGGGGTCATTTTATGAGCAATCGCCAATCAAAGTTGGGATATTATTAAATGCACATCTGTATAATTTTTCAGCACACTAGGTAACTCCACTAGTTAACTGAATGCATACCAAAAAAACTAATGCTGTGCAAAAAAAACAATTGATTAACTGAACATGTCCTACAAAAAAAACTTAAACATCATACAAAACGAGATGACCTTTTTAACCGAATTCCCAGCAAAAATATGGTTCGTACATCGGATATATTAGAAAGTTTCATCAAAAATACTGACTTGCACGCTAATTATTATCCTCCCACTGCACACTAAGATCCGACTCGGCCGGGTTAGGTTAGGTTAGTTTTTTATTATATCCAGTAAAACAGTTTTGCAAATACCTTTAAATAGTATATTTAATTCGCATTATTTAGTGTGCATAATTAGTGTGCAAGTCAGTATTTTTGGTGAAACTCAAATATTTTGATCGAAAAAAGGGAATATACAGATATCGATTAAAATACATGCCACAAAAGTTTTTATGATAAAAAAAGATAGTAAAATGTTACAGTTTGAGCTACATATTGACTAGTTCTTATTTATTATGTGTTCTCTTTCGGACAGAGTTATTTGAAACGCCGAATTCAGGCCCAGGGACTAGTAACAAGCCGGTAAATACCTATAAATAAAGATAAAATTTAAGTATTATTTATTTAAAGGTAGCGAATAAATCAAAGAGAAAAATACAATTACATAGATTAATTAAATGATTCTTGCTCAACCACCGACTTGAACCTAACCGACTGTGACGATGTTAGCCTACATCTCGCTCGGAAAGCAATACGTGAGGCCTCCAGGGGGCCTATGATGGTTGTTTTTATCACGCGATAAATAAGTGACAAAGCATCCGTCACAAACTGCGAGTGTGAGTGACAGATGCTTTGTCATTACTTATCACGTGATTAACGCAACTATCTTAGGCCCCCAGATGCATAATATATGATATAGATATTTAACATAAGGTGCATGTTAAATATCGTTTTCCATTAACCAATTATGTCAAAAGAAAAAGGTGCACTAAGTAGCAGTGAGTACGCTTAGCATTAATCGCACTCACTCGGCAAGTAATACTTGAAGACTTCGTATAGACGAAGCTTATATACTATGGCTTTGTTTTCTGTTACCCGACTGTGTCAGAAGAAAGAGAGGAATCTTTTCCCCTAGGTACCATGTACATACCGAAAAAAGGTACTTTACTCACATGTAATAAAGGAAGCGATTTAATCAATGAGCAAAATTCAATTACGTAGATTAATAGATGATTCGTACTCGACCGCCGGCGTGAAGCTAACCAATTGAGACGATAAATAAGGGTGCTAGCATATATCTCGCTTGGCAAGCAGTACGTGAAGCCACCAGCTGCATATATGTATATGTATATGAGGCTAGCCTTACCTTACTGTACAAACATGCTCCTTTGTTTTCTCTTACCCCACTGTGTCTGAAGGAAGAAAGGTATTATAAGGCAATACAATTACGGACTGTGGAATTGAAGTTTCCAAATTCATTAAAAACTCGAATTATGCGAGCTACGAGTGAAACGGTTAAGAATTCATAGGCATACATTGTTGAAATTCATTCTTCTGCCAATTATATTATTATCATGTATCTAAAGAATCTTTGCGTGGATACATGATAATAAATCTTGACTTCAATTTCATTTGACTGGATTAAAGGTAATGTCTTGTAGCACTCTTAACGAAACCGTTGCGTACTCAGACGAAGTCGGAAGTACCATACGGAACGTTCACACACTCGCATACCTACGAAGAGTGGAGATTTCTCGCAACCGGCAACTCTGCAAGTATAACGTATTCAATTATTCAGCCGCGGCTGGCGCGAGGTGTGTGAGGAGCAGGAAGTGTTGCCAGATATGAACGATAATGTTTCGTTTACCAGGTGTCTACAGGCATTTCCCGATTTACCCTGGATTGGAACGTCCATTGTCATTCTAGCATGTTAAGTAGTGGGCAGATATATATTCGGATATAAGAAGACAATAAAAGTAAGGAAAAAATAAACATATTATGCTCCCTATGCTTAGAAGCGCGCTGCGCTGTGCGATGCGAGCGCAGTAGTAGATAAGATAACAGTTTTACATGAATATAAAGAGTTTGGAAGTGTCTTAACAAATGCGTACGTACATTGAGCTTGCGCTAATTTATTATTTAGTAAGTTTTATGCTCTTTTTTGCATATGTATTTTATTAAACAATTAAGGTATATACATACTATTATTGTATTATCCGTAATTTAATTTAGTAGTATTGATATTTTCTTGTAAATATATCGCACCTTTAGAATTATAGTGACCTAATTCAAAATCTTGGAGTTTTAGAATTAGGTCTCTATAATTCTAATATAATTCTTAACAACTGCATCAGATTTATTTTCGGACTTCGTAAATATGACCACATTTCTGTTTTTCGCCGTCAACTGAACTGGCTTCCAATTCGTGAACGTAGGTCATTACAAGTCTTGTCCACACTTTATTCTATCTTATTCGATCCAGCTGCGCCCGAATACCTCAGATCCAAATTTTCTTTTGAAATGCCTGACCAGGCGGTAATCTTCGCACCTCACGGAATCTCAAACTCAATGTCCCCCTTCACCGCACTAGTTTCATGACGCACTCTTTCACAGCTGAAGCAGTTCGGCTTTGGAATGATCTATCGCTTCCCATCAGGCAAGCGCAAAGCAAGCTAACCTTCAAGCACATGTTGCGCAAGCATTTCTCCGATAAGCTATGTGACGAAATGTCAGCATAATCATTATGCTAGGTACATTTATTATATAAGTAAGTATTTGTTCGTCATATTTATGTACGTTTATGTTATATACATATATACGTATATATTTTTGTATATGAGGTATATTACTTATGTGTTATTAAATTGCTTCATGTAACAGATTAGATTACATAAAAGACCCTGCACCATACAAATGTTTCTGTTTAGTCCTATGGTTGACTGGTAGAGAATGCCTTATGACATTAAGTCCGCCATTTGTGTTTTACTTGTGTATTTTATGCAATAAAGTTTAAATAAATAAATAATTGAAAATGGAAGTGTCGACGATTTTGATTAGGTCACTATAATTCTAAAGGTGCGATATCTAGATTCTTATTTTGTTTCTTTAACTTACTTTAGAATTTTATATATACGTAAGTAAATATATAAGTAAATGTATGTATATACAGCGTGTATATTTGATATAACCGCATATTGTAGCCAGACTGAGTTTTTAGTGCTATAATATGATATGTATAACATTTAATTTAGCGTTAAGAGGCCTTATTCCTTTTAAAATGGTGATCGTTTTAGACATTTTTCTATATGATCAAACATGTTTCTTTTCATTTTATTGGTGTTACTACCTAGAACAGGGCTATTGGGATTTATTGGTATATATTTGAAACCTACAGTTTGAATTTTTCATTGATAATTTTTGTTTCGAAAACTACTCGAAATTGACAAAATTCACGCTGAAAATTAGTTTTTTCAACTTATTTTCGACTGCACGCAAAAAAAGCATGAAAAAGCTATGTTACTTCCTAGAACTCGGGGAAAAGTATTATTCACTTCAAAAAGTTGGTTGAAATTATCAATATATTTGTCATAATATGAAAAAAAAAAATTACAAAAGGAATAAGGCCTCTTAACTGCCATAGCGTAATTAATTTAGAAAATTTTCTGAGCAGTAATGTATGGCGTAGTTATTACTAGTGACAGTTGTGACATCACGATGTTAAGTGTCAACAAACAAATACATTGCGTGCTGAATTATTTTATATGGAAACAAAGTTTTTTTTTTTTTAATAATTTACGGATCAATATATTAATAATTACTAAGGCCCCGTAAAGATTGCGGTAATATCAAATATACACGCTGTATATACATATTTAACAATTTTTACGTAAATTAATGGACGAGTTGAGAGATATTGTTTTTAGTTGAGAGATAATGAAAGTCATGATATCATGAAACAACAATTCTCTATAAAACATATAACAACAAAGGTTGACAATCTTTGACAACGGTATAGTTGCCGGCAAACTTTTTGAACAAAAATTACGGATTTGCGCCTGTGCATTTGTACCTACGTAAATTGGCCACTGCGCAGTCAAGGTTATGGTCAAGAAGTTTGCCAGCAACTGTAACTGGAATGTTGCTGAAACGTTAGGGAAGCTCAAATAATTAATATACGCGATATAATCCGTTTCAATTGTTTTATTTAAATGTGTGGGAAACGTCCGGTCGGCTGCCCTAGATACCGCTGGAAAAACGAAGTGCAGAATTCCCGATTTTCAGCAATATAGATCTGGCAACACCAGAAGAGCCTACCTCCTTTGTTCCGCTGCGCGCAGGATCATTCCCAGAATGCCAAAGGTCGTACCTAACCTTTGCAATAAGTACTCCTAATCTCTCCTCACTTTTTCGGGGATTGAACCTATTTTCGATTTAAATCGGATCCATCAATTCGCCCGATAAGAAAGCTGGTTAAAGAATTCAGCGGCCACAAAAATGGGACTTGATCCACCCTCGTTTAGGTAATGGAGCTCTACAGAAAGCTTACTTTTATTGGCGTTGAGAATATTGTATAGATTTACTACAGAAACGAATATTAAACTTCACAAAATGTTCTCTTTCATTTCCTTACCGCCAATTATCATCGATTTAAATAAAACTGTACAAATGCAATATAATCACGTTTATTTCATTTTGCTTTGTAGCGTCTGTGGTCGTGTGTGAAGACCGAAGACCAGTCGTGCTAGCGTAACTTACCTCGAATTCGCTTATCGCGCAACTGAGCATCACTCATCTTGCTCATATGGTATTGAAAGAAAAAATACAGGCATAGGCAGCACGGCAAATAGTCGCGCCTCACAGTACACATGTTGTGCTATGGGTTCTGTGGGGCTATGATGGTTCTGTTTTTCACGCGATAAATAATTGACAAAGAATATGTGAGTGCAAGAGTGACGGATTGCTTTGTTATTTATTAATGCGCGATAAACGCTACAACCATAGCCTTTAGCCCCAACCAAGTTCCCAGGAATGGGAATATTACACAATGCAGTCGTTATATTTATTAATTCATTTGGCGTGATAACAAAATGAAAATTAGACCTATAATTAATAAGAATAAATAAGTAAGGTGTACAAAACTTACATTGCAATAACTACCCGGCACAGTATTCAGTATGTTACAGTCTTAATTTAACAACTTATAAGTTAATTTACTGCCAACTTAATACGCGCTTAATTAATGATTTCAGTTAGAATAATAAACTGTTTGGAATTAAACAGCGTACGTACAGCGTATTTAGTATTTATTCCAGAATACCTAGTGAGGCATCTGTTTTCAGACAGAACATTTTAGCACTGAAGTAATACCGTCCCGGGGGTCTGGACAAAATCTAATTTAGACGAGATTTCACGAGCACATTATCCCTGTTTATATGCAGTGGGAGTTTCCCAACGGATATAATCGTAGTATTGATTGCTACCAGCGTGATGTGAATTCAAATTCATATTTTAGCCGTTTTTGCAAACTCTGGCTGGGCGTCGCCGCTGATGCAATGTTATGTGCAACTGCATGCGCCTATAACGCTGGTGCCCTAGCCTTTAATTTAGTCTAAGTTAGCATAAGTATAAAAATACTAACCTTAGCTCTAAGTTTGTTACCACTAACACTATGGATTTAAAATCCGAAATAAATTATTTGTATTTGTACAAATCGTTGTTCTGTTTCTTGGTTTTTGCACTTGGAGTTATGTTAGGTTGTTCCGACCCAGAATCCTGACCACTATTGATTATAGTAGGAGAAATAAATTCAAGTTGTGAAGCACAAAGATGTGACGTTAGTAGCGAGTAACCTAAATCTCTAACCGGTAAATTGATATGGATAAAGGTTAACGGTTAGCCCAGCTTGCGAGGCATCTAATTTAGGGGAGCTTCACGTGACTTTATCCCAGCGTATATTTTATGCAGCGCAGCGGCCTATATATCGTAGTATCGATTATAGATTATTTCATATAAGTACCGAGTACCGATTCCATTTGAGAACTATAATGTTTTTTGTTGAATAATTACTTCTAAATTGCCACCTGTAGCTGTTACCTTATCTTTCGGTCCGTTGTTACCGCCTAGTGATGTTCTCAAGTGGGATCGGGGCCTATTTGAAATGAACTATACTACCGAGACATTCGTTTACTATTTATTTTATTATTGCTTGTGTTATGTTACGTTGTTCTTAAGGCGCTTAGTAATCTTGCAGATTACTACTTTGCAGTTTTTACTTAATATTTAAAGGAAAAAATAGGACCAACAAAAAATACTATAAAAGGCATATTTTTTTGCTTTTTGTTTTTTGGGAACTACATTTAAGTTTTTTAATTTTAATTAATTAATGTTTCTTTCAGGCCTTGCGATGCGTCTAATTTGGGCTAGGCTTCACGTATATATTTTATGCAGTGGAAAATATAATAGCAGAATCGGTTACTACCGTACCCTACCCTATTACTAAGCCTTTGCTGTTTGTCTATCCGTCTGTCACAGGGCAGTATCCTTACAACCGTAATAAGTAGACACTTTTGAACTCGTGCCACAGAATAGATAATAGTACAAGTACAGAAGGCACACTACTTTGATCTTTACAAAAGCCGCTCTTTTTAGCCGAAAAAATATGATTTATGGCCCTTCTAAAGTCGTCGTCCCCAGCGCAAGCCAAACGGAACGTTAAAGCTGCGTGCTAACGGTGAAAATGAATTGGCTCGCTTGCCGCGTCGCCGAGAGCGAGGGCTGTCAACGACTAAAAATAAAAATGTATTTCCCATTTATTTCTTGCATTAAATATAGAGAGCAATATATTTATATACTTCATACATTATATTTATTATTTCATTATTTAACTATAAAATAATCAATCTCAGAATTTGGACGAATTGAATCCACCACCAGGCCGCAAAACAGTTTAGCTTTATTTTTAAACATTTTAATACATACGTATAATATAATAAAATAATGCAACGAATGCGTTACCTTAACATGTAATTAAATTCTTGAGCTTCATTTTGTTTTTGCTTAGTTGTCCGATATTTATTTATTTATTCATATATAGAGGAAGGCCGAGGATTAACTATTTGGACCAGATCAAGAAAAAGGCAGACGTCGGGTCGTATCGGGAAGTCAAAGAACTGGCGTTAGTAGAACGGACTGGAGAGAACTGCACCGACAAGAGTGAAACTCTTAAATAATAATAATAATTCATATATATTCATCACTACACACCTAGTATAAAACAAAGTCGTTTCCTGCTGTCTGTCTGTCTGCCCATATGTATGCTTAGATCTTCAAAAATACGCACGGACGCACCGTGCGAAGCCGGGGCGGGTCGCTAGTAACAAATAAAACATGTACAAAGGCGAACTTATCCCTATTAGGGATCTCTTCCAATACATTTCTTTTAACTCATTATTTATATATTTTATATACTTACCTATCAAACTATCACTCAATCGTTTATTCATTCATTACTAGTAATTTTACAAACTTGATATCAAATTTTATTATAAAAACCTCTATGATTGTTGATTTAGTACTAGATATACTTATTTTACTAGAATTTAAATTAACAAATATCAGCAAATAATCTACAATTAACAATTAAAATTGTTCTGAGTAACCAGTGTTAAGTATGGAAGTAGATACACCTGCAATATGTTTTTTATTATTATTGAGTAACTACTTATTATATATTATGTTCATTTTCTTACCTTTCGGCATCCTTCGGACGTGTTGGGAGAACTAAAAACGCGTGATTCCAATTTCGATCATTGTTCCTACAACCCGCTGCGATAAAATATCTTTTCTCTGTCTTTTTACTCCTTTAAACACTTTATATTATAATATAACACTGGTATATAACACAGATGAATGCGGAACGTTCACTTGCGACGTAAATCGTGAGCGAGACGCGCGCGAAAATCGTCTCGACAGAGCGTGTCAGCCACTGAATAGTCCGCATGCATGCGGCCACCGGCATGTACTTGTAGCGGGAAACGTTAATCGCGGAGTGCGCCCCGCCTGCTCGTGCGCGAGTCTGATTTGCACTTGGCCGATCGGCATCGAATAGAGCAGATAAGTAAAGTAAATATAGCTATAGTGGTGATATTTCGAGAAACCGTCATTAGATACGTGTACATTAGAATTATGTACTACTTTTTAACAGACGCTGTAAATAGTAATACAGAGTAGGTATATATTTTCGCAACGAAAATCACCCAGCTTTTAGCAAAGTAGGTATAAAAACGTCGCTAGCAGGATGAATGATGTATCGCTCGTACGGTCCCCTTTTATCTATCCAAACAGTCCCACGAGATAATGAAATATGCAAAGAACATTTTATATACACTGGAAATGATAGGATTTATTTCAGGAAACTAGAGCTCTTTATTATTTCTATATTATATGCTTCGTTAGTGCTGCGAAGAAAAATAAGCCAGAAGTTCCTTTACCGCAAACGTATAGAAATAGCAAAGATCCCTTCGGCTAAGAATATTGCAAAATTGACAATTATAAAATATATATTTTGGAAAAACCATGGTAGAGATAATTTGATGAGTTGCAGTTTGTAAGGACTGTCGAAAAAAAATCGTCTTTCAAAATTGTACCTGCCCTATTTAACAAAAAATAATTGTAAAACAACTACTTATGTACTATGGGCTGCACAACTGAATGCTTTCCAAATGCTTTGGCCATGCAATTCCGCAACTCTTTGTACAACGCACCTTTTCACGACCGAAATGGCAAATTACCTATTTTCTCCATACAAATATTGGTACCCAACACAGAAAATGACGTCACGTCTCTGTGGCCATCTAATCTGTGTGGAGCGTTTTCGGCGCTCCGTAGGTATGCCGAACTTTGACAGTCACATCTGACTTTTACAGTTGTCTACGCGTGCAGTAAGTTGAGTGCCATATACAGGGTGGAACAGATCGAGGGACTTTTATGCAAACAGGGAATTTTTCAGACTGAGTACTTAATTTTTCACCAATGAACTATGTAAATATTTCTATCCATTTTTGAGATACGGTTTGTTAAACATTAGTATAAAAATCTGCACATATCATCCCTAGCATGTTTTGTACATCGCTTAAGTTAAGGACAGTGTGTCAATTTAAAATGTAAATAAAACCTTTGAATTAGTAGGGTTGTCCCTAATATTAAAATATTTTACTATGATGTTTTTTTTTTTACTTTTAAAAACAGCTTTACAATTATAATAGATCGATTGTAGATCACTCAGATGACACTATCCTGCCAGCCCAGTCTTTAGAAATATTCCACCCGGTATACATTTGATTGCAATACAAAATAGAATCGATTAACGGAAAGGGGACCAATAGACTTGGGATTAAACAAACCAACTCACGAATGCATCTCTATACTTATAATAAAATAAAAGGTTAAAAAACTCAAAACCCGACTACGGAGAAACGAACTAAAAAGTTAAAAACAAGGTATAAAAATCGGGTATCATCGCCTTATTCCACAAGACAAGACATTTGACATGTAAAATGATCTTGTATTTTTTTTACTACTGAAGTCTTCTGTTAGTTAACAACGATAACATTATAATTTAATTCAACGTTGTGACATTAACTACCTACGATACAATCTTCCTTTTACAAATCTCCAAACAGTAAAAGAGCAAAAATACGAATTAAACCGCTTATATTATAATATAGTAGCCGTAGCAGCAGAATTTATTTTATTTCGTTTTCTTAGTTTTTTTAAGAACATGGTATTTTGTGTAGCACAAAACCTACCTGTAGTGTCTAGTTGTCGAGAATAAAACGGACGCACAGCATTATTACACGGCTACACATCGTTATCATATTGATATTAAAAGAAGAGTTTTACAAGACTTACTTTAGGTACTCAATCAGGATGATGATGGCGATCTAACTAGAAATACGGAAATTTCGTTGTATAGTTGCAGTTTTTTTAACAGTCGACAACGCACGACTACGGCATTTGAATTAAATTATAATGTTATTGTTGTTAACTAACAGAAGACTTCAGTAGAAAAAAATATACAAGAACATTTTACATGTCAAATGTCTTGTCTTGTGGAATAAGGCGATGATACCCGATTTTTCTACCTTGTTTTTAACTTTTTAGTTCGTTTCTCCGTAGTCGGGTTTTAAGTTTTTTAACCTTTTATTTTATTTCAATATTTTCAGTTTTTACATAATATGATGCAGTACAGAAAATATAAATGCATATGTAAGTTAAAAAAATTTCGCTGTATCGCTACATCCTCCTTTGAAGTCTGTTAAAATATACTCGGTAGTCAAAATCTGTCGAGTAGTTTAAGCGCTATCGTGGAACATACATAAATACATAACTTAATACTTTTCCCTTTGACTTTACGAGTGCCATAGTCGGGCAAAACTAAGAATGATTTATACGCAAACGTTGAATACCAACGTCGAATTTTAGTTATCGAGACCAACCAGTGCCTCTATAATGTTGTGGACCAGTAGACGATTGAAACCTTATGATGGAAAACAAACGATTGAAAAAAAAAACAATTTCATACACCTCTAATATTTTTACGCTAAAAGTAGTTGTAGTTTTATATGGTGGGGGGCTCCGCCCCCCCTGCTTTATGTCACCATTGCCTCCGTAAACTCAAAAGTTTCATAAAGATTTGCTTCCTTGTTGCCGTTTTAGAATTTTGTATTTTTTAAGGCGGGGGGCTCCGCTCCCCGAGCCCCCGTATCTTATGTCGCCGTCGCCTCCGTACACTCGAAAATTCCATAAGGTCTGCTTCCTTGTTGCCGTTTTAGAATTATGTATTTTTTAAGGCGGGGGGCACCGCCCCCAATCCCCCCATATTTTATATTACCATTGCCTCCGTAGACTCTAAAGTTTTATACGATTTGCTCCCTTGTTGCCATTTTAGAATTTTGTGTTTTTTTTAAGGCGGGGGGCTCCGCCCCCGAGCCCCCGTGTCTTATGTCGCCATCGCCTCCGTAGACTCGAAAATTCCATAGATCTGCTTTCTTGTTACCGTTTTAGAACGTTGTATTTTTGTGGCGGGGGGCTCCGTCCCCCGAGCCCCCGTATTTTGCGTCGCCATCGCCTCGATGAACTCAAAAGTTGCAAAAGATCTGCTTTCTCGTTGCCGTTTTAGTACGTTGTAGTTTTTTAT
Organism: Apotomis betuletana; assembly: GCA_932273695.1. NCBI lineage: Eukaryota > Metazoa > Arthropoda > Insecta > Lepidoptera > Tortricidae > Apotomis > Apotomis betuletana. Next base: position 11,145,844 of record OW026305.1, on the reverse strand, counting down.
GGTGTTTTAGAATTATTGTTTTATGTTAAGATTGCCTGCGTAGACTCAAAAGCTTTATAAGATAGGCTCCGCCCCCCAAGCCTTCCATGTTTTATATCACCATTACCTCCGTAGACTCAAAAGTTTTATAGGATTTGCTCCCTTGTTGCCGTTTTAGAATTTCGTGTTTTTTTTAAGGCGGGGGCCTCCGCCCCCGTGCCCCCGTGTCTTATGTCGCCATTGCCTCCGTAGACTCGAAAATTCCTTAGATCTGCTTTCTTGTTACCGTTTTTGAACGTTGTATTTTTGGGGCCCCCCCGAGCCCTCGTATTTTGCGTCGCCATCGCCACGATGAACTCAAAAGTTGCAAAAGATCTGCTTTCTTGTTGCCGTTTTAGCACGTTGTAGTTTTTTATGGTGTTTTAGAATTATTGTTTTATGTTACCATTGCCTGCGTAGACTCAAAAGTTTTATAAGATTTGCTCCCTTGTTGCCGTTATAGAATTTTATATTTTTTAAGGCGGGGGGCACCGCCACCCGAGCCCCCCGTGTTTTATATCACCATCGCCTCCGTAGACTCGAAAATTCCATAAGATTTGCTTTCTCTTTGCCGTTTTGGAACGTTTTTTTATGGCGGGGGGCTCCGCCCCCGTATTTTATGTCACCATCGCCTCTATAAACTCAAAAGTTTCATAAGATCCTGCTGTCTTGTTGCCGTTTTAGAACCTTATAGTTTTTTATGGAGGGGAGCTCCGCCCCCCGAGCCCCCCCCCTATTTTATGTGACCATTGCCTCCGTAAACTCAAAAGTTTTATAAGATTTGCTTCCTTGCTGCCGTTTTAGAACGTTGTAATTTTTTATGGTTTATTTGGTTTCATTACTTATATTCTGTTGGTACCTCTTTCATCAAATTAGTTTAGTACGTTACGCGTCATCAAATAATGAATTTGAATACGAATATAAATAAAGTATTACTTTGCTAAGGCTTTGCTTTATTCGGGTGAAAGTAATGACTGAAATCGGTTTTATTGTAAGCAATATACTCAACCACACCATCACTTTCTGACGTCGGTTAAAAATATGGCCTATCTACGCAATGTAAACCGTTATAACAAATCGATGGACATGTTATAGATCAAAATCGGTTAAGTAGTGTAAGCGCTCTGCTAGAGCATACTTTAATACAAACATATAGTTCCAATCACCTTTCGTGGTCTTCTGCATTAGTTCCACTTGGTCAAATTATGCTTTCTGACAACCGATGTTACCTGAATCACTTCAGAAAATAATAAAGAAATTGTACTTGCTACTATTATATTTGCAGAGTTCCGTCGATTTCTGATGGATTCCATCATCAGATCTTTACCATATTTCTAAGAAATAATAACTGAAATGTTAACTTTCCAACAAAAAAAGATTTTTGAAATCCGTTCATTTTTTTATTTTTTTTCTGTAGAATTTTTGCTCTTACTCGTCCTCCTTTTTTGAAGTCTGTTAAAAATGTAGCCTATGTCACCCGGACTGTAATAACAAATTTATAGACACCTCAATCACTAAAATCGGTTGAGTAGTTTTTGCGCTATGATGGAACACACTTACATATGACGACGCGTTTGGCTCGGTTTGTGACGACGCGTTTGGCTCGGTTTGTAGACACCTGCCTACTGAGTCGGCGGTCCCGGGTTCGAATCCCGGCCAGGGCAAATATTTGTGCAAATTATTTGTTCTTGGGTCATGGATGTTATCTATATATGTATTTATATATTATGTATATCGTCGTCTAGTACCCATAGTACAAGCTTTGCTTAGTTTGGGACTAGGTCGATTTGTGTATGATTGTCCCTTAATATTTATTTATTTATTTATATATATATACATACATAGACTGCTAAATTTAAAACCCTTCCTATTGGCTTTGCCGTAGTCGGGTAAAAAGGTAATCGATAGGTCTCTTATAATATTAATCTGTAACTCTCAATCCCAAATCTATCTCAACACTTTACTGTGAACGAATAAATAATAGATTCGAAAGGGCAATAAGCCCCGTTTATTTAAATACGATCCAACTTGTTCCTGTTTACGGACCCCCTTTCATTTCAGTGGTAGATAGAAATAACTTCGGTATTGTATAGATAAACGATTACATTACTGAAACCGCAACAGAAATATTTTATAGATAGGTAGTAGGTACGTAAGTAGCTTAAGAACCCCGCTGGGCCCTTTTAAGATATTTATGTCACTCTAAAGCCTTTGGAAAACGCCCTCGCGTAACGGCCTCATGATTTACGGAGCGCAACCTACTTTTGCTTTACTTATTCATAAGTAATTAAACAGCTTTTTCGCAGACAATACGAACGCAATCTATGCACCGCTGTAGAATTTTCCTAGTGTAAATGAGAAAATTTCTCCAAACTCGTTGTACAAATTTAGTAAGTAGGTATGCTAGTTTCGTGGCACTAACGTATAAGAGTTTTAATAAGAATGAACACCGGGTAGATTATGGTTTACAATAAACGAATGTGAATCTCTTGTGAATGCCACTACTTTATCCAAATGACTGAAAAATATTGTTGGCTGAAAATTATTGGCAATTTCCAAAAAATATATATAATAGCAGTTGCCGGAATAAGGTACTTTGAGTAGGAAACTACAATAATTCATGAATACATTACATTATTACTTGATCTCATTGAGATCAGTCATGGGAATTTATCAGCATTGTGCAGTGTGTACTCCTAGGGTTAACATTTCATGTACATGGTAACAAAAAGTTACGCAAGTTTTCATTAGCGACTTAATAAGTTTGCCATCTGCAATGTTAGTTCTGCAAAAGTTTTTCACGAGATCATACGACACTGCAAACATAGGTAACGCTAAAGAGCTAGCTCAAACGAAAAGTATGTCAATACTAGGTCTTTACCGCGGCTTCGTCGTCTTCGTTCATAAACATAATATTACTTTCCTCTTGAGACCTGTTTACATTTATCTAAAGATCGTTATATGTTGCTACTCTACAGGCGATATTTTGCCTCATTACGAAAAATCACACCAATCTACGACAAACCATATGTTGTTGCGCTTATATATGGGTCTAACAATTTAAATTTTCTTTTCATGATTAGATGAACTTTTGACGACGCGGTTTGTAGAGACCTGACTACTGAGCCGGCAGTCCCGGGTTCGAATCCCGGTCAGGGCAAATATTTGTGTGATTAACTCGAATATTTGTGCTTGGGTCATGGTTGTTCTATGTATTTAAGTATATATTTATCTATGTAAGTATGTATATCGTCGTCTAGTACCCATAACACAAGCCTTCTTGAGCTTAATTTGGGACTAGATCGATTTGTGTGAGGTTGTCTGATATTTTTTTTATTGATTATTTATGAACTGCTTATGTATACGCTATAAATAAGTTAATAAAATAAAATTACGATATGAATAACGGAGGATGCTCGCTTTACAATATAGAAATATCGCCAATTTCTATAACAATAATAAAGAGAGATAAAAAGTGTACTGCACAGAACTCACTTCTGCTATCGAACAGAAGCTACAGTTAAATCTATTTAAACTACTTAAGACGTAATTCTACTGAATAAACACAAACTCATTGTTGTCGATTTATTGCATCATAAATAAGATTGCAGTATTTGCCGTTGAGTCAAAATAGTAGTGCAACTGCAAAGTAATCCAACCTCAAAGATTGATTAAAAAATGTGTGTCGGTTGGGGACGGTCCTGTCGGAAGCAATGTGTCGAGCGACAATAGGCGCAAGTAGTCTAAACAGCGCTGCAACCAATTCTTAAGTGGATTAAACGTCTGACAAAGACGGTTTATTGCGTCTAACTCGGACGTCATCCGCACGTCCACTCGCCTTTGTTTGTTCCGAGTCACTATATTTTTCTTTAAATCTTTCTTCTCATGAAAACCAGATAGGACGCACTCTTGTTAGCACAAACGAGCTTAATTTGGATAATGTCGCTCACTCCTGAGATAATTGTACGCGAATATGAGATGGAATTAAGAAAAACATCAGGGACAAAAGATAAGTAACAATTACCTAAAGCTGGAAAGCTAAGAGACACGTCCGTGTGTTTAAGCTTTAGAAATAGGAGATAAAGATAGAAAAGCACTCGGGTAACGTATGTTAGAATCTTGCATGCAATTAGGAGACCTTTTAGGGTCCTATTACTGAAAGGACCATCAGCATCCTTCTATAGGTAAGTAAATCACGTCTCGGTCTTCGTTGAGTGGGGACTAACTTACCTCTTTACCTCTTGTGACACGCATTATGATTTTGAAAAGTCAGATCATACAGAATTCATAAAAATATAGAATCTATATTTTACACCATCTCGGTAACGTTAGTGATCACTGCATTTCTAATACGCCTTTCTACTACATTGGGAATAAACTATTTAATAAAAAAATAAAGTGATATATTCGCGGCACCTTAATTCGTATGTAGATTAACTAGATGATCCTCTCGCGTTACGGGTCATTGAAATGAAGTACCTACGCCAAAGATTACCCGTTGCATTAGGAACGATCTCGTCTTGTCGCGATCGTGGATTTTGGAGGTTCACGTGGTGACGTCAGAGCGCGGGGGGTGCTGGCGCGCGCGCGGAGCGCAGGGCCCGGCGGCGGGAGCCCTACTCTGTATCTGTTGCGCCGCGCCAAGCGCGGTGGTCGCGCCTCGCTACGCGCCCCCTGCTCGAAAACAACCCGTAAACATCTCACGCCGCGAACACCATAAACTAGCATTAACAAACTCGGTGCAATACTTATACTCCTATAACTAAACCTAGACTTTTTAGTGATAAAAAAATATTAAGTGACTTTACCGGCGTTTCAAGTACAGCCGAGTAGACGAGAGGACGGCTGAGGTAAACGGCCCGTCTCCCGCCCACAGCCTGTAGTACAGTTGTAGTAGCCGCCCCACCAGACTTGCCCACATCGAGACACCCCTCACTCGACGGCTTAGGTATGGTATATGGTGTACAACTTTAGCCAGCAGATTTTTACAGCTTTCTGCACCAATTTTTAAATGCTAATTGTAATTGCAGTTTTACGGGCAGTAAAGTAATCAAATGTGACTACTGATGTGTATCATTTGTAATAATTCTCGTTAGATGGTGTCCGATTCCGACAGCGTACATTTATTACTTGTAATACGATAATGAGTGGAGTATTGCGTGACTTTGCCTTGGATTACGTTAATGTTTGCTTACTTTATCTCTGCCATTATACACTTATTTCTGTTACTATTCAATCATGTTTTAAATATCGACATCGACGGATACAAGTAAACAATAGACATTTTTGGGCATTGTCTACCAACTATATTTCATTGCAAATTCAAACCTATAAAAATATCTTCGTTCATCATACGTCAACATCATACACACCCATACGTGAGAGAGAAATCCATACAATGATTTATGAATGTACGCATATATGATAATAAACAAATAAATATAATAAACAAAGTAGGAAATATCTCACCTAGTCCTCAAGAATTCTCGAGAACGCACTTTGTTTTTTTATGACAAATGTTCTCGATTGAAAGCGTTCTCCATTAGACTTATGTCTCAAATCTTTCCGATATGCTAACAATAAACGTATATTATTTATATTGTTTTGCTTTCATATGCAACCATTTTATTTTAAACGCACTGCTTATAAGTGGGTTATCCTGATTTAACATTACGCAGCAAAATGGCCATTTGCATACCCAACTGCTTTATGTTTAGAGATTATTTTTATTGCAAAGATTTCAGCTGCATTAATTGATTGTTGAACCAATCTCTGGATTGGAACATCATCATTTATCATCAAACAGATGAAATTATCAATACTCTTATTTGAATGCATGCCCCTGAAGCAAAATTTTATGAAACTTGTGTTTAGTTTTCATATTTCAAGTGTATCTGATATTTGCGCTCCCCTTTCAGTTTTGTAGTGTAATAATCGTACATATTAAATATTTCCACTGCAATAAATATCAGGAATCGGAAAGAAAACCCAAAATACATTATGTTAAGCCTTAACACAAACCACAATTTTTAGTTCTCACTTTCTGGTAAATGACGAACGGTTTTTCACTCAAACTTAAACTATAATTAATACACAAAATGTAATACATATGCTTCTTTGCGGTACTAGTAGGTATATATTTTTTGTGAAATTAACTATATATGTATATTATATATCTCAAAGATAATTTTTTTCGACTTATCGGGTTTGACCACGCAACCCACGATAGTATGATTTCCAGAGAAGCATCATTTTAATTTTAATTAATTAACATAAATATAAAATTTTCACCAAACCATATCCTGGCATCTCAAATAAGCAACTTTTCTGCGTTGTATAAATCTGCAACTCATTTGAACTGAATTATTATGCTCCATTTAATAGCCGGCAAACCCGGTGGGCCGTATTAACACCCAGCTTAGCTGATTACTTTTCGTAAGCTATTTCAATTTTAAATACTTACTTACGTATCTAAATTCTTAATCTTCCAGGAAAATCGGCGTTGCGCGTAATCGTTCGTGGTTGTAGTATTGTACTGAAAGAAGTTTACCTAGAATAATTTACTGAATGGGTAGAGTAAAATAGGTTCGAACATTTAGGTTCACATTTTTCCCGTGTACGTATGCCAAATTAAGGATTTTAGGTACTAAAAAAAATTCTGGACTAAACGGCATCCTCTCATCTCTCTTACTTAATTATTCCTAGCTGTTACCTTTTGACGACAGGCGAGACGATATTGTATTGTGTATGACCATGATAGATTCTTTGCTATTCTGCAATCTGCAATATGTCGCTAACACTCACTCAACATCTCCAGCGTGGCTTGATGATGCCTCGTAGGGGCGAAATAAGTGTCTAGGACTAAATATGCAGATGAAGGTGATTTGTTATATTTACTTGCTTTTTTATTTGTGGTAAGGTGAGGGATACTGCATGAAGATATACGCAAGTGATCATAAGTTATTGTCACAATTCGCAAAATTACCTTACAACTTACCTTTTTGTTGCGGTAAAGCAAAAAAAGAACTATCACTAAGTAAATAATGACACAAAGGTAAATTAAGAAAGAAAAATTGAATGCAATCTACTACAATCTAAGCAGGATTTGAAACTGGAACCTATGCGTTTCCGGCGCATTGCGAAATAAAAATGTGGTATTTCCACATAAAAATATGAATCGATAAAAAGATTCTATACAAATATCACTAAGTAATTTAATGTGTTTTAAGTTATTATGTAAGTTCAGCGAGTTCGAATCATTATCATTAATAAAAACATGACACTCCTGTCATGTATTTACTGGTGAAGATTATTTAATTAATAATGTTCGTGGATAATCAAATATAAATCATCAAAAAAGTTTTTAATTAATTGGTTCGTGCCTGCGTTCTTGCGTAAAAGCTTTTAGCGGTAACATTATTGCGAATTAGGTAACATCAATGATAAAATTCATAAACAAGTCAAAAACGTCGTGTCACGCGACTCATTGTCACGCGGCAAATACTGCCTGTCTTTTTCCTTTTAAAAGCGAGTAAGCAAGACGGGTGATGTCGCAAGAAAGCAAAGTCGCGGCAAATTGCATTAGCCCGGCTGTATGGCGTTTGTATCCAACGGACCACCAATTTAATAATTTATTTTGTTTTTTCTTCGCATCAACTTAGAACTCCTTCAAAAGAGCTTTTTCAACGATAACTTTTGTCCTTTAGGCAGTAACATACTTGTAGGTATTAAAAAGCGACGCTGAATTATTTTATGAGTATTATGATTAAATGAGCACCAACGACATATACATATGCATTTCAGTTATTGATGCATCCATATATGTATCACACTAATATTATAAAGGCGAAAATTTGTGAGTTGTGTGTATGTGTTTTTGCATGTTTGCTACTTCTTCAAGCTTAAACGTCTGGATCAATATTGATATACACGACCTATGTCGATAAACGGGGAAAATAGTTTACTCACGTCAAGTTAAGGTTGACCCTTAATTCAGTATATTTTTCGTTAGATCATTTAATACAAATTCCCTGTGAAGCATAAGGTGACTATGATGACAATCGGTCGTTCATTTATTTGCCAAAAAACGAAACATTTATTTACATATCCCCGCTCTTAATCCATTACGAATGGGGAGAACACATGAAGGTTGGCTTTTCCGCATTATCATGGATGCTTAAGTGGGTAAGGAATACTCGCATTATGACACCTTTCAGACCGTTTATTTCTCTAGAGCTCGCAACGTCGTATTTTTCATTAGTACGAGGATTGAATAAGGCTTAAATGTGTTTAAGGGTTCTTAGAGCGTTTTAACCAGTATGATTTTTCTGTAGCATCCTATAATTATATTCATTATAATAGGGCTATTTAAACAGGCGCCTTCAAGCTCTTGGAATGGCAAGGACTTGGCATCAACATAAATGGCGAGTACATCACTCACCTTCGGTTTGCTGACGATATCGTGGTCATGGCGGAGACGCTGGAGGATCGCGGTATAATGCTGGATGATCTCAACCGAGTAGGTATCCCAACAGGTAGGCCTTAAGATGAACATGGACAAGACGAAGATCATGTCGAATGTCCATGTAGCACCCACCCCAGTATTGGTTGGGAACTCGGTCCTCGAAGTAGTCGACGAATACGTCTATCTGGGTCAGACGATCCAATTAGGCAGGTCCAACTTCGAGAAAGAGATTAATCGACGGATTCAACTCGGATGGGCAGCGTTCGGGAAACTGCGAAGTGTCTTCTCGTCCAAGATACCTCAGTGCTTGAAGACAAAAGTCTTCAACCAGTGTGTATTACCGGTGATGACCTACGGAGCCGAGACGTGGTCTCTAACTATGGGCCTCTTAAGGAAGCTCAGAGTCACTCAGCGAGCTATGGAAAGGGCTATGCTCGGGATCTCTCTACGTGATCGAATCAGAAATGATGACCTTCGTAGACGAACTAACGTCACCGACATAGCAAACAGGGTTAGCAAACTGAAGTGGCAATGGGCAGGGCACATAGCTCGAAGAACCGATTGCCGTTGGGGCAGAAAGGTTCTCGAGTGGAGACCACATACCGGCAAGCGCAGCGTAGGACGGCCACCCGCAAGGTGGTCAGACGACCTGGTCAGGGTTGCGCGGACTCGCTGGATGCGGGTCGCTTCTATCCGGCCCATGTGGAAGTCAATTGAGGAGGCCTGTGTCCAGCAGTGGACGTCCTATGGCTGAAAAGATGATGATGATGATGATTTAAACAGGAGTAGAAAAATTGTATGAACACATTTTATTATCAATATGCGCGAGATAAGCTGCGGGTAAAACGTTTTAAATTATATCACGTGCAGCTTAACTGTTAGGAGATAACGAGATATTGTGATTTGAATATTAACTTAGATGATTAAAGGTAAATTATGGGTTTGTGTAAAGTTTTTTATGTGGTATTACTTTAAGTTAGTTTATAATGTTGTTTTGTGACTGATTATTTATGAGTATTAGTAATGTAATTACAAAGTTACGGACCGAAATCTTTTACTCCTTATTTATTATTTATAATTATTTTGCGAGTGTCTTAATAATCAGCAGAGACGGCATGTAAACGCTCATCTCTTGGTTACGTTGTCTTCAGATTCGGGAACTTTGAAAAAAAAAAACCGGCCATGTGCGAGTTTGACTCGCGCACCGAAGGTTCTGTACAAATACTTACCCCATCTTAACTGGTCGGGTTAAGTTAAATTTGCACCTGGTGTGTATGGCGCCGGATACAAATGAGGTGCAAAGTTCCGATCAAAAACCGATCACCTGTGTCCCCCTCCCCCCCCCCCCCTTAAATGTTAATATATTATTCTGTTTCTTTTGTATTTGTTGTAATAGCGGCAGCAGAAATACATCATCTGTGAAAATGTCTATCACTGTCCACGATATACAGCCTGGAGACAGACAGACGGACGGCGGAGGCTTAGTAATAGGGTCCCGTTTTTACCCTTTGGGTACGGAACTCTAAAAACAAAAATGAAACAAAAAAATTATCGAATTAAAAACCTTATCTTTTTTAAAGATGGTTAAAGTTCAATGTAAGTAAGTTTATCTATCTACTCGTATATAGGGCCTTAGTGACTCAGTCAGAGATTAAACGAGGAGAGTGACAAGAGAATGTAGGTGAGAGATATTATACTTATTATACGAGACGCGTTTAATGTCGTTAGGTTGACATATGACCTTCTGGATATATTTTATAGCTATTTGACCGATAATAACAAGTTGTAACTCAAAGGTATCCTCCTGCGGATAAGGTGAGAAATATATATGAGCTCAATCCCTGCAGACACGGCGGTTAGATTAATTAGAGGCACGTAACGTGCTAAATGTCGTTTAGGGTGACATAATGACTTTCTGCCGATTCTCACCCCTGCGAACTCTCGGGAATATGGGCTCACTGTCCTCAGCAAATTGTTCTGGTACTTACCTAACCTACGCACCAGAGCGCGCCAGGATGCTTGGCTTCGCTATTCGCCTTTGTTCGTTCAAAATCGGTGCTTATTCGTAACCAGTCGTAGCGCAATATGGATTGATTGATCCTATCGCCATGCACCACGACAAATCACGTTGCATTTTGACATAAACAACCAATAAAACACAGACCACAACCTGCTTTTTAAGGAGATTAAAAAGTGAACATTCTGAAGTATTTTATTCTGGGCTCTCAGACGATAAATTTGAATAAACATAATCTCGTAACCCTAAAAACTTCAATTTATGTTTACTAGTTGGATCTGTATTGCCTTCTAGAATTAATTTTCGTCAAATGTTTAATTTTGCCGAAAAATAATTTCGTAGAAAGTTTTTCTTTGCAACCGTAACCTAATTTGAGATTGCTATATAACAAACCTAATCTAATCTAATGAATAAAGTGATATTTGCAAAAAACTATGAAAAATTTATGACTAAAGACGAATAAAAATTCTGTGAATAATTTTAGCAAAATGAAACATTGGACGAAATAAGTTTCTAGAAGTCAAATGGCTCCCTTTACTAGTATAACTCAGTCAGGAACTACACGCTCCTGCGTAAGGAACAAAAACTGGTTATTTTAGTTACTATAGAAATAACCGGTAGCCAGTTTTCATTACTGAGTGTAGGTGAGGGATATATATATAATGTCAACGAGCTCCATCACTGCAGCCGTGGGTAGTGTCTTTATTCTGTGCCGTGGGTTTACATTAATTTGAGACGTGTGAGAGTGACGCGCTAAATGTCGTTAAGAGTAACATATGGCTTTCCGCCGATTTTCACCCTGTGATATCAATACCGGGCCCAAAATTTGTTAAAGAATAAACTAGAAAAGATGAAAAACACTGAAGACAATTTGGAATATTAAGTTTCCCTGAAGGAGTGCACCTCAATTTTCTACTCGTCGACATACTCGGAATTTACGGATAGACAGATCTTATATTTTTTTTTAATTTTGTACCGCTGAAACAACTTTACTTGTGGATTTTATTTGAATGAAAAATGTCAAATATTAAGCCTGGAGTTTTATATTTTAATATAATCAGTTTTAAATGCTTCGAAATGTTGTATTTAACTATATGGTGACCATACGATACAGTCCGATAAAAATCGAATCAATAATTAAGAATTATATTAATAACTAGCGACCCGCCCCGGCTTCGCACGGGTGCATTGCATGTATTATACATATAAAGCTTCCTCTTGAATCACTCTATCTATTAAAAAAAATCCGTTGCGTAGTTTTAAAGATTTAAGCATACAAAGGGACATAGGGACAGAGAAAGCGACTTTGTTGTAGTGATATCAGCACAGACTTTAAATTAAAAGAAATGTTACTGTTACTTCATTTACCCAAAAACATCTGGCATAGTTAGAATAATTAATACAAACTACTGAAAGAAAGATACATATACATACATACTTATAAGCGTAGGTGTAAGTGATATTGCTCTAAGTAAAAGAATCTCCAAAATTATTTCTTTGAGGTTTTTCTGAATAACGAAGTATTTCTTTTTTAAATGAGCAGCGACTACTTTGATACTTTTGCTTAGTAGGTAATATGAGTCGAAAGTCTTTCACCGTAATAAACAGTCATTTGTACATTTTATGAGTATGAATTACCAGAATTATTCCATTAGGTATCGGTATTCCTTACAATAAGAGAACATTAGCAAGTTAAATGTAACATCAGTGTGTTTGTTTTGAATTGGTTGTAAAATAAGTATTTTATTTTGAGAGATGAATAGATGGGCGAATCAACTTATGAATGTCTCTGGCGTTATTTAAAATGTATTAGGAGTTACCAAGAAATTTTACTGGTAATACATATATATAGTTTCTGCTTATTAGGTTTAACAATTCGGGCCTTGAATGTTACATACACCATAAACTTAAAGATAGAAAAGCCATTATTTAAAAGTGAAATTTTACAACGAAGTTTAAGAGCTGCGGACAGATTTGTGTCGGTCAAAAGTTGATTATTTCGGGTACACATACTTCGCTACTAAGATTAGGAAATGGAAATAAAGGCAAGTAATACTACTTACGGAAACACAACATCCCTCTGAGCGGAGCCTCCTCCGGGTCTAACTTTCTAACACTGTTACGGTGGAAAATAGATTTTTGTGCCTTATTTTTCCATATTTTTATAAACGCTTTTCTTCATCCCGATGTTTATGGAAAAATTTTCGTAAATCGCGTCACTTTGATGGCAGATGTTTACATTTTCGTAAACAAGTTTATTGTTAGAAAAATGACTGTTTATTACGTTGATGAGTTAGATGAAAGTAAGCAGAGAAGATTATGTTACGGCCGTCGCCACTAAAATAAAGTAGTTCGTTGCCAAATAAAATGTAGGTATGTTACAATGCTTTGTGCCAGCCAAGAAGGAAGGTAGAAGCCATCGCATGATATGTTTAGTAGCACACTTTGTAGAACTTACTCACATAGTTTCTCCTTTATGTTTCATCTGATAATGTTATTAAACATATTGGGATTGGGACTTAATAATTTGTAGCCGTCGAAGGAAACGACTGAAGTTAAATTAAAAGTTTACACTGTTTAAGACAGGTTTCTTTGAATTTTACCGAGGAAACTTTTGTGCAAGATATCAAGTCATTTCACGTTACTACACGGCAAGGTTAAGTTAGCGACTGATATCTATGGCGCGGCATATAAAAGAGACGCAAACTAAACGGCAACCCGGGTTGGCGAAGTGGCGATATACTAGTTTTATCGTCATTTCGGAGATCTCTCCATATATATGGAATTAGAGCCTTGATAATAAATTTAAAGCCTACATTAGTGTCCATCTAATAGTGAAACAATACTTGAACTTGCACGTCTCAATTTGAACAATTGATACAAAAAAAAAATAGGATGTCGTATACGTATATATAAATGTATATGAATAATGAAATATTAAACTTTGTCCTGTTAGTAAGCCACTTTGACATGTCAGAGTCTATAGCGGCATGTAAATAAATAAATGTGATTAACACTCTGTCGGTCACCTCTACTGCTATGCTATGAATTAAGATAGAATTAAGACTGAAGCTGTCATCCGTTTCATTACCTTACAAGTGCGACAAAAAACGTGGAGTCTAATCGTTTTATTTCACACTACGACGGCGCGACCTGGACTATTCGCGGCTTTTCTTCTCCAATATACGTGTATGAATATTTTCAGTTCCACCATTGCAGAAACTATCGACTATCTTCGTAGTAGTTTTAAAATTATATTAATTAACTAGCTGTGCTCCGCGTTGTTACCCGCTCATTCCACGGGAAAACAAGTTTTTTTTTGGGATAAAAAGCCTATTTGTACCAGGGCGTCAGCTACTTCCAAAACAAACGTAATTAGAATTGGTCCAGCCGTATAAGCGTGAAGAAATAACAAACATACAAACACACTCACAAACTTTCGCCTATAAAATATTAGTGAGATATTATTATAATTATTTGATTAAATACAAATCCACGAATTGCCATTTTTACTGAGTCGTGTAGACTAAGTGATTTTCTTCAAAAATACCAGAGTGCATTAAACGCTATAAACATTATTCCTGTTATAAAATAAGTAAATCAGTTAACTTTAGCTTAGGTACTTCTACTGAGCCGTCGCCCGTAGTGTGGGGTCATTTATATGCACCCATCGTGAAACACTGATATTAAAATAATTAGCGTATTTTTCTACATTTGCTGCTATTGAAAAAAATCAATGTTAATTCTGTGAAACATGTAATTAACTTTGTTGAAACACCACACGTTTTACGCATTTAAATTGTATTTTCATCTTTTGTGCTGTGATCGTTGTAAAATATTTTAGCCAGACTGAGATATTAAGAATTAAACGCGTATTATCACCAATTGAATATATATTTTTAAAGGTTACGTTGGTGAAAAAAGCACGGTAATAAATTTTGAGCATCTCATTTAAATCAGCGGTCGGAATCGGATTTAATTTATGTGTAAGAATAAAAGCCTCAGCTTTGTAACAACTCTCATTGGTCTTAACAAAATTGATTAACCCGCAAATGAAAAACTGGCCAAGAGTGTGCCGGATTATTGTCAGTGTAGGGTTCCTTAACCAACTTTAGAAAAAATATATTTTCAGGTTGGGCTGGACACGCTGGTCATTTCTGTAGTGTGTTGAGAAAAGTGGCTAACTAAGCAGTGACTGGCTAAGAAGAGAGAGACGGAATAGCAAACCTATATATCTCAAATAGACAGACAGATATTGACAGTGGTAGCAATTTGATTTTTTTAATGCTAGCAGCGATATGCCCAGTAACGAAAGCCTTTGGTTTAAAAGAATAACGACGTTTTCTCGCGACTTTGCTTGCGTGATAAACGTAGTTTTTAAAGAACCGTGTATTTTTCGGGAGTTTTCTCGGTTCCTAATGGGTTTCGTCATCAGGTGTTCACCAAAATTTTATAGGAACAACTTGGACCAACTCTCGAACAAAAAATAATTTTCGTAATCGATTCATAAATGACGGAGATCTGAGGTAACAAACATAGAGGCCATCCTGTTTTTTGAATTAGGTTGAAAATAAAACAAATCAACAACGTTTCTTTTATTTTGGTGTAATTTAAAACGTCCAATTATTTTTCAATGTAAAACCAAAGTTGTTTATTGAATTACCGCCGACAATCACCGCCACTTCTATTAGCATTCAAATTGAAATCCGTCTTAATCAATAATTATTTGCGGCGGACTCTATCGATTGCAGGCCGCAAGGCTGCTTCGTATGATATTCATTTCACCGCTTGTGAGTAAAGTTCAAACATAGATAAAATGTCCGCAGCGACCTCGTATAACGGCTTTAGGCTCTTACAAAACTTGTGAGTTTTACACGAAATATGTACATACATAATGTTCTCATGGCGACTTTGGAGATAAAAAGTTGTGTTCCCCGAAAAGTTGGTATATGCCATAAACCCCCCGCACGATTTGATTTTCTAAAGCTACTGAATTACAACGTCTTACTCGAATTTTACCATAATTATACTTTTCTCAATGCTATTCGTGTTGTGTTACCTCAGTTTTTGTATTTTGTTTTGTTGTGTCAAATGTTTGATACATGTAATTTTGTGTTCTAAGTATAATTAATTATGTTCTATTTTTTATTTTTTTTATAGATACAGTCCGCAAGCTGATAAAATGACATTCGGGGTTTATGCTTGTCTCGTTTGCTCTAATGCGTCGAGATATGAACCTGCCCAATTTGACAAGAACTCGAATCCCAATCTAAAAGTTCACGGACTGTAAATATGTAAGTAGCGTAATTTGAACTGACATTTCATATAATGAAATAAATAAATTTAATCTAATATTAACAAGTTAATGTGTACAATTTGCGCAGAGCTAATAATGATACGCGAACTCATTAAGATACTTTTATGCTTGATTATATTATGTACTTAATGATAATATTCTTAATAGTTGTTGAAACAGCAAAAAGAGTATTCCTTTTTTATCACAGTTTCTTGCAGTGTCAGCATCAAAAGTAGCTGACAATTACTACTACTCGCTTATGTCAAATTGCATAATGAAATTGACAGATCCTTTTGATGCTGACTGTACAACGTAGAAGAGAACTAAGTTTGGAAGATCGTCTGTAAAGGAAGTTAAGTATATGAAAGATAGCACAATAGGATAGTTTTTTTTGTACTGTACTGTACTGTATGGTAGCTACCATTTAAATGATAGTTATAATTATAATATATCGTAAAAATATAACTGTACGTTTTAATAACAGTTGATAACAATGGGTTCATATGTGGATAAAAAAAATAATGTCCGAAATCACATGGAACAAACAAAGTACTTAAGAATCCGTAGTACAAGAATTTATTATTTTGGGATTAGATCGATTTATCTAAGATTGCCCAAAAGAGTGTACTACTTATTAAACTTTACTAGAAATAAAGTCACTTGTCAACTTTCACGCAGCTCAGCTCTTCCTGCTTCCTGTCTGACAACATAATTCTCACCCTCGCCCTATCTCAAAGTTAACAATATTTCACTCCGAGAGGGACGCTCGTAACCCCATTTAATAAGTTACCACCATGAGACCGACGCCACATGAAAGATTAAAAACAATTTATTTTTTAAAAGGTGTCCGTATATACATGCCGGATCGTTTTTAACAAACCCCGGCCCCGGCAGACCAGTAACATTCGTTAGGTTCGACATCAGGTACACGTTCAGTCTGGCGTCAGTTCTGTCCATCAGCCAGGGGGGTAATTCGACCAATTTTAGAGAGATGATGGAGATCTCTCCATTTCATCGCCGTCCGTCACTTTTGACGTGTCCCTACTGGCCAAGTGGCGATATCCCTAGAACATCGCAACTTCGTCAATCCGGTCGCGCTTAATTTGCGTTTCCTTTGTATGTGACAGCATAAATAACAGGCGCATACTTTAACTTTATAATGATCGTGTAACCCTCTCGGACTGACAGTACGGACTAGTGAAAATTTATGACAGCGAACTGACAGTCCAGAATGAAGGACTGAATTGAAGCCAAAATGAGCGTGTACCGGTGCCTTAAAATGTTCATTATCGGGATGTTCCTGATAATGAACAGGAAGTAAAAACTCGTCTTGTTGGAGCACTACTTATAGTACATTTCCGCTAAAATACCTTAAAATTACAAGATGGCCTTAATCGCCGCCATTGCCATGCTGTATTGCGTATAATATTGTGAAAGATCTTATTGCAAATATTTAGGTACCCTTTCAAACTATTGTATGGAATTTATATAATTTAAATTGAATCCGAGTAATTCCTAATTATTAAATCAACACGATGCAAAACGGCAGTGACCGAGTGCCCGGGAGAGGGAACTAAGATCGTTAATGTAGATTGCAGTACGGACGACACTCACGTTGTTAAAGTCAAGCACTGTTGGACATGTTATAACCCCGTCCTTGACCAAGTATTCGCTGCTAAATGTTCCAATTTCAACGCCGGTGTAATGGGTGGACTGCACTTGCCATAGTCAACCATTTGACAAATAACTCGGTGGTAAGAAACAGAAAATGTTGACATTGAACCTACTTAAGCGTTATTGAGGCTCATGGTAATTTTTCTGCTAAGATCACTAAATTCGGACGATAGAATTATTGTATCCAAAGTCACGTTATATAAATTCAATCACAACAATTCATAGGTGTCGGTTTTATTATCAATAGAGTACTTGTAACTTAAAAAACTAAAAAAAAAAAAAACACATTAACTGTCTTGTAATGTAATATCATCATCATCTCAGCCATAGGACGTCCACTGCTGAACATAGGCCTCCCCTTTGGACTTCCATATATACCGGTTGGAAGCGACCTGCATCCAGCGCCTTCCGGCGACCTTTACAAGGTCATCTGTCCATCTCGTAGGTGGACGTCCTACGCTGCGCTTGCTGGTCCGAGGTCTCCACTCGAGCACTTTACGGCCCCAACGAAAGTCTTCAACCAATGTGTGTTACCAGTGATGACTTACGGCACCGAAACGTGGTCTTTCACTATCGGCCTCATCTCAAAGCTCAAAGTCGCTCAACGAGCAATGGAGAGGGCTATGCTCGGGGTGTCTCTACGTGATCGAATCAGAAATGAGGAAATCCGTAGACGAACTAAAGTGACCGATATAGCTCACCGGATTAGCAAGTTGAAGTGGCAATGGGCAGGCCACATAGCACGCAGAGCAGATGGCCGAATGTAATATTGATTGAATGTTAATTCCACCCTCACGTGTCAAGGTTCCATGAGTTTCATAAAATTTGTACTCGTATATTACCTGAGGACTGTCATGATAACCAATGATATGCTACGGCAAGCGGCAGCGACGCGCCGCGGCCATACGAGTGTCTCGCTCACTCGTATGGCCGCGACACTCGTGCCTCTCGCTCAACTGCTCACCGCGACCGCTTGCCGCCAAAGTTGTGGCAAGGCCGTTATTTTGTTCGTGTAAACTTTGTAAACGGGGTAACCCCGTTGGCTCTATAGTAAAAACACAGACCTGCCTATAATCTGGATTTTTGGTCAAAAAAGTAAAAGGAATGAAAAAAACCGGCCAAGGGCATGTCGGGCCACGCTCAGTGTAGGGTTTCGTAGTTTTTTCATCCTTCACAATAAACTGCTGTTTTAAGCCCGAGGTTTAAATTAAGAAAGATTTTAAGCTCTATAAAAAGGTCGTAAACGCCCTAGAAACTGTAATCACTTATTACCTTCTGGAAGTCAACTTACGTCCTTTTAAAGAAAAAATATGAAATTTGGCGATAACTCAAAAACGGCTGGACCGATTTTGTTCAATATAGTTTTCATTGAAAGTATTTGTAAGGCCTCATTTACATGATTTTTTTTGACCCGTGGTTGAAAAGTTAGAGGGGGGACACTTTTTTTTTTTGTTTTCGGAGTGAATATTTACAAAACTGCTGACTTTATCAAAAAATAATGTTAAGTGACCCCTATTATTTTTCCAAGAACTATTCAACAACACCCCACACACCAGTGTTGAAAAGAAAAAAAAAATCACCCCCACTTTAGGTGTTCGAGAGGTACACGAAAAAAAATTTTTTTTTAATTTTTATTTTACCCTTCTGTCGGCATTATACATAAACATACTCATACCAAATTTCAGCTTTCTAGTACTAATTATCACGGAGCTTAGCCGCGGACGGACGGACGGATGGATGGACAGACGGACAGACGGACATGGCGAAACTATAAGGGTTCCTAGTTGACTACGGAACCCTAAAAATCATCACTTATTCCAAATTGTTGTGCAAGGTGTCTGGTGTCTGATAAGAAACTTCTTTTGTTCTTTTAGGTACTTATTTTGAATGCACGGTAAATTATACCGTGCGCGGCTTTTTAATCCAAATAGGAAAAGTCGGAAATACTTATTGCCTTAGAATTGCATCCGTATAGGATACTGCCAATAAATCAGGAGCTGGCAGCAGGTGCGAGGTATCTTCGGCTCTGCGACGCGATTGTAAAGACCGTTATTTTGTGCTGGTGATATGCAATTTTAAAGTAAGTTTTGAATTCCCGGTATCCATACGATCTTCTTTCAGCTCATTTGTAGTCTCGGAATTTGCTCGCTTTCTAGCGATCCATTACTCAAGTATAATTTTCGAAAAACATAACTACCTGTTGAGTTTCTTTCGCTTTTCTTCCCGAAAGCAGCTCTTGGTAAATGCCGGTAGACTCAGACTTGGAAAAATGTCCTTGTGGCTACCAACAGAATAAAGTTCATTTACTCCTTTTGTTATGATATCTTGACGTCTGTACAAAACAGTTTATTAACAACCAAAAAGATTACCATCTGTTATTTCGTAGAAACAAGAGCGGAAAGATTATTAAAGGCCTTAATCGCGAAAACGAACCACGAAGACAATTTAATTTACATTCTACACAGGAATTAATTAAACCGTGTATGGGTTTCGCCTAGCCTGTACAACATCTAATTAGGCTTACGATTCATAGCGCGGTTGGCGAAATGAGTTTGTGTATTAGGCTTTCGTTACGAGGCGAATAATATTATTTGATAATCTTCTTTGCTAAGAAAATATGAAAAATAATACGATAGCGTTTCTTTTCTAGAGTGATTATTTGAGTGTTTTAAAGTCGTTAAAGTAAACAACGTCATTGCGGAAACCCGTAAGGTCTACACGATACGAGTAACTGAGAGTAACACCACAATTTATACGGAGTTCGGCCACGGAAATGAGGCGTTCAAGATGCTCAAATAATTACCCTCTAACTATAAAAAATTTGCTTTACTAATTGATGTGTAATTATGGTGCAAAACAGGCACATTACGGACTCAAGCCCACTCTCTCACACTTGGATTTGCTCTACCTTCCGCCTTCGATAGTGCACATCGGCCCGCGTTCATACTTCGTAGCCGTTCGCAGCGGGGTACAGTTTCGTGTTTTCTTCCTCCATTATACCTGAATGTCGTCTTCAGAAACGTCACATTCCATACAAACTAGAATAGTATTCAATAAAAACCGCGCAGACTTGTGAAAACCAAATGTAGTTAATAATTTCATATAATAACTTGGCCTTAGTAAGCGACGCGGTCGACTTCTAAGAAAAAGTAAAATGGCAAATTTCACTCGCCCGTGCACACTTTGTGCCAGTTTTTCACATTATTACTACGGAACAAGTTTTTCGTGAAATTGTAACGTTTTCTCAAATAGCCCTCCATTTAAGTAGAACTTTGAACAAATTTTATATGTATATGTAAAAGGCAGTTAAACCATATTTGTACGATTTATTTCTTACTACCTCGTGTGTTCATAAGTTTTGAGACGAATTTTAAAAGTTGAATTTGAAATAAGTGCAGCTTGCTTTGAGTGTTTCGAATCTGAAATTTGGAACATTGGTATAAAAAATTTTATCCGTCCGGATCAAACTTTTTTTCTTTAGCGTAGTCGGTAAAAGTACTTATCCTATATCCATCTTTGGATGTCCCTGTTTCATTAATTGGTTAAAATAGAAGACTAATTTTCAATGAAATTTAAGAATTTTGTAATAGAATTAGATTAATTACCTGCCTAAAATCCGTATAATATGTTTATGAGTACAGATAAATTTTGTCCTTTACATTTACTATAATTGGTTTTTGCCGCGTGTTTGCCAATAGGAAGTTGCAGATATTATGTTCTTCTAGATGTGACCATAAATAAATATATCATATTTATATAGGCTTAACGTAGAAGTTTTAAATGACTTAAGTTTTAGTTACTTGTCATGGCACAATATTGAAATTCTATTTAACGATGGATTTATTTTGTTTTTTTCGTAGCGCCATATAATAACGTTTGATAGTTCCTTCCTTCTATCAAATTCTAAATAATTGGCGCATTCTTAATACAAAGTGATCAATTCAAATGGGTCAGTAGGGAAAAATCAGAAACTATATAATTATTATATTTTCATGGTGTCGATTTTAGATTTAATGAAAATGGCAATGTTTTTTTTTCAATCTTATTCATATTCGGGTATCAAATCCGTGTAATTACGACATACATTTACTTAATGTAAAAGTTCGATCCCCGCTTATGTAGGTACCTATGAGAATAAAAAAAAAATTGAATACCATTTTTATTCAATCTTAAATAGACGCCTTGCGCCAAGAGCATATTTCCCTATCTCTCAACGTTTCTGACTTCTCCATACTGAACCATTTCGATTGATCACCTTGTATACGTTAGGTACGTGGTAGGGCATGGTAGCTTTGCACCAACGCGTATAATTGCTTAACGAAGCCTACGGCTCGCTCGTGCCACGCCATTTAGTAGGGAACCGTTTTTACGATAAAATAATCACCGTTTTAACTTAACTTAGACATTCCTCAATTATTGCTGGGAATAATATGGTGGTAGACCGCTGCTGGATGATAATTTGAGCATTTTAACCGTCTTATTACTCAGTTCGCATTATTGGCTAATTCATGAAAGCAATCAACATAATTTTGATAGGTAGTACCTAATTGTAAAAAGCCGCAACTTCTACAAGATAACTGAAAATGGCGGCACAATTCATACGGAGTTCGTCAGATTGGGGACAGAGTAACAAGACGGTTAAAATGCTCAAATAATCTCTCTACTGTTCTCAGTAATTACGACAAAAGTCGACCAATCAGGTAGTATACTGTACTGATAGCCAGAGGGGATAGAAACATTGAACAGTCTGTAAAAGTACCTACTCTACTGTGGCAAAAGTCGCTCGTCATAACGCAAGGCGTATCACTATAACAGTAGATCGGTTAATTTACAGTGCACCATGATGTACTGCTCCGCCTTCCATTTTTGTTCGGAAAATTAAATGCGCGATGATACGCGTCGGTCGGTATGTAGGCAAAATCAGTCCTTAGAGAAGTCCTTAGAGAAAGTCCTTATTATTTAGCTTGTTCGGATGTCTCTAATTTGCTCAAAGGTTAACTGGAAATCCATCTATTGTTTTTATGTTTTGTTAATAGCTTTTATGTAGAATAAAGTGTAGGTATACATACATACATTGCGCGAAAGCGTCGCGTTTTACCCAAACAACCAAGAAAATACAGTGCAGGCGTTTATATAAAAATCAAAGGACGACTTTCTGTAGTGTTTTATTATGTGTGGTCAAATGCTATAATTATAATTGAGACCGTAGATCGCACACCTGCAGCCCTGCTAACCCTATTATGTTCATTGAGTCGTGAAATTACATTATATGCCTCTAATGGTTCAATTATTATTAAATAGAAAACTCCTATGAGTCAGAGACATAATAAAATGCATATGAAAAGGGTTTACGGAGTGTTCGTTTGGCCGCCGCCGCGACTGATCGGCGCTCCTGAGGATAAATCACAAACCGATTCGAAACGAGGTTCTATGTTTCACTGTATGTATTTTTTTATGTATGTTCAACGATATCTTCGCCAATTATGGACCGATTCTCAAAATTCTTTTTTTACATATAGTGTCAAACTTTGGCCTTAAACAGGAAAACGTAATTTAAATATACATAGGTAAGAATAACGTACTCTTGGATAGTAATGTCACAACCCCGTAATTAGTCGCGTTATACTTGGAATAAAAGTTTGCTCTAATCCACCTTATGTGACAATAAGAGACGCTACACGAATACAATGTACCTACCGTACCGTAAACTGGGGTTACTTTAGGAACATTTGGGGCTACTTTGATAGATTTAAAATGGTTTTAAAAACGCAAATATTCATAGTGCGATTGAGCAAATGAAGTAAAAGGTTAGGTCATTGTTGAAGGTACGTATTTAATTGCCAAGGATAGTTGAAAATAAGGATATGGCGTAAAAACACTTTTCCAAAGCCCCTGCATTTTAAAGTAACCCCGTTTTACGGTACAGCTTAAGCTTGAGTATCTTATTTGGCGCCAACAATGTATTTTACTTCCAGATGCTTATTTCAACCCTTAAGTGATATTACTTGACTAAGACGACCCTTTTAAAATGCCCGAAAGTTATCACCAAGTAATTTAACTCCCAGCTGAGTGCCGCTTGGGGATACTAAGAGGGAATCTTCCACGAATCTTACGGTAAAAAGTTCATAATTTATAAAATATAAAGATACAGTTCAGTATTTGTATTGTTGAATGTTTTATCTTGAAACGTAAACATATGTTTTAAACGTGAAAGTTTGTGGGAATGTATGTTCTAAACTACGTAATGGATTTCCATAAAACTTTTCAGTAATAAGTATAGATTAATAAGGCTACAAGTAATAAGAATATCCATTCATACTTTTTTGCGAGCGAAGCCGCGGGGAAAAGCTAGTAGTATTATAAACCCAACGATATCATTTCTTCACAGACTGATGTATAGTTAACATGAAATGTATAAGGATTTATAAATAAATAGCTTGGAACAATTACGCTATATATCGCTACGCTCGCTAATAACGACAAAATAGCTGGACGGAATTGGCCATTTTCAAACCCCTAACACAACAATATAGAGAGTTTAACTTGTATACAGATAACGGATGATCCGATTTGAGCGCGGTTTTTAAACGAGTTTTGCTTATCAAAATGTTAATATAGCCCTGTTGATATAGCTTTGTTTGACGGAAATAGAAGCAGCCCCCAAAATAATCAATTACTGATGTTGGGATATTACTTTTAAATTAAAATTTAAGGAGGTTATAGGTAAAATAGGTAGAGTACGCTTTTTATCTACCTAAGTAAACTTAAACAAAAAGGTAAGTACTATTTATGTGACCTTGAAAATGTTCGGCAACATCATTCTTGTTAATATTCCTATTATAACTTTAACTTAAATAATTTCCCAACACAAAGGGAAGCAACGCTCGGCAAATTTCCTTTCAACTCCCGCTAGGAAGTTCGTTAAAATTAAACAACGCTTAATATCCGTCATACAATAATGTAGTTAGTTTCGAATGGAACTAGCTCTGGGAGCGCTGTCATACAGACTCGGCGCCGGCACTCGACCGCAGAGTGAAACCCGAAACCGCTGCAGATAGCAACCTACTCGCAGTTATTCAACTGTCCATATATTTACTCATATTTCCTTCCTAGATATAACACGGAGCTACTGAAATTCCCAGTAATATTCCCTTCACAATATACCTTAACAGCCCGTTTAGCACAACTATGCTCCGCGACTCTTGTCGCGCGACATAGCGCTACCCATCACTCTCTCACATTACTGCACTGAAAGAGACAGTTAACTGTCTCGTGCGAGAAATATTTGCGTATGATAGTTATGCTAGAGGTGCTGGAAAGTAAGAAACAGATTTGTTACATCGATTGATGTGTTAAAATCGGGTTAAAAAATTGTAATATGGTTTTCTACGGTCATCTTGACAAGCGATGTAGTAAGTAAGTAAATAAGTAAGTAAGTAAACACTTTATTGTACACAAAAATAGTTAAAAAACATATATTACATATAGTATGTTTATTCTTGAATTATACAGGGTGGAAAGGCACGACGATCCTTTCCGCAAAAGGGGGATTGTTTAGAGTTAGTACTGTATTTCTTCTAAAGAAACTAGGCTCATATTCGTAAGCGTTTTGAAGTTATAGGCAGTTAACTTTTAATGCAAAATACTGCAAGTGACAACCCTCATTAGGTTCAGTAACATTTAACAATAACACAAGGGTCAGTGACCTTTATCAAAACATCATTTCTACCCATAATATTTCGCAGTCAATATTACAATTGTGTGAACTACCCACTTACAATAATCTAACTAAACATAGATAAATTGAGACTAAGAGCAGTTAATAATTGTAATAAACATGTTACTTTCGTCATGTTAGTCGTTTTTCCTACTGAATCATACCTACGTCAACTAATCTTTCATAAGAAAACTGTTTAAACTATCGACGCATTTCCACCCCGCCTAGTATGCTCTTTAGGCGGTGTAGATGGGCTTTATGAACCTATTTATTGTAACTGCCCTTAAACCCGCTCCAGACATTCCGATCCGATCCGATTTATCGGAAGAAATCGGATAATGTGTAGTGTTTTAGGTCCTAACTATTGCACTACACATTATCCGATTTCCTAACAATTACGCTACACATTATCCGATAAGTAGGATCGGATCGGGTAGGATCGGAAGGTCTGGAACGGGTTTAAGTCTCAATTTCTCTATGGTTAAGTTATTTTTTTGTGAGTGGGTAGTTTGCAAAATTCTATTATTTTGTTTGGGAAAATATTATTTTTTACTCAGTCTGACCAGTGATAAAACCGTGACGCAAATAAATTGCAAATTACGTGATAAAACCTATTTCCAAAATGCCCTTGGGAGCCCGCGATTACCTAAATTTGCTTGTTATACGGGGAGTGTAATTATAATGCCGCCGAGACATTACGACGCTACAGGCAAAGATATCCTCCACCACACCCAACTAGCCGTATGTCAATTTTACGGGCCTCTGATCGCGTGGCAAATAATCAGCCCATAGTACCACGAACGGGCCAAAACGACCAGCGGGGAGGAGGTGTAGTTCACATTGCACCAAGGCTTGAAGAGCGAGTGAACGAACTTTTGAATATGGAGTTGCAGAATTACCTTGACGAGTTACCAGTGGCCGAGCGTAGAGAAGTATGGTTCCAGCCAGATGGTGCACCGGCCCATTCTGTTAACGAAGTGCGGGTAGCGCTGAACAACAAATTCGGAGATAGATGGATCGGCCGGTTTGGACCGCATCGTTGGCCGCCAAAATCTCCGGATCTGACGCCTTTGGACTTTTTTCTTTGGGGGACTATCAAGGATATAGTGTACAAAACGGAGTGTGACAACGCCGAAGAAATGAGGCAAAGGTTAACCATTGCTTTCGCCAGCCTGCGCCGTAAAAACGTTCGAGAGCGAATATTAGCAAAGGTACACCGGCATACTCGCGCACGGGCTGCAGCCTGCATTATTATGCACGGAGGCAACTTTGAACATAGAATGTGAATCAATAATTATGCAGTTGTAAATAAAGTAGTTATTAATTGTTTGTTTGAAATTGTTCCCATTGCATACCTACCCACCTCTTTATCACAAAGTAAATATTTTTGTAAACATAAAGTGTCACATTACACTACATGTAGGTAGATAGCACGTAGTAATCGTAGGGTTGTCACTAAGAAGAACATTAATTAATTTTAATATTTTTACTAATTGTTCGTAACGAAAATCTAAACATTACGAATCGATTCTCCATCACTTATTTAAAGTAACCCCCCTTTGCGAGAAGGTTCTTCATGTCTTTCCACCCTGTATACTTCACACAAATCGACAATATAACAAAATTCATTAGTAGTAAGTACATACTACAGGATACAAACGTTCGCACGATTCAAAACTCAAGCTCTACCTACAGTACATGTACCACACGCAATTGGGGCAGCTAACGCTTTATTTACCTATTTAATCACTGAAATAACCAACGATGTTAATGACATTAAAAATTAACCATTATCAATCTCCGTAACGCAACTGAAATCCTCCCGTATATCCCAAATCCAAATACTGCAGCCACCAAACACAAAATTGAATGGGAACGATGATTTTAGTCCGACTTTTAAAGGGAAAGCCTTTCCCTTGCTCTCTGATGCGTAAGCGTGAGCACTCGGCGGTGCAGCCGGCACCTTCGTAAGTACAGTCGGACGCAAAAAATATCAAATGCTTGAGACTCAGTGGTTCTTGAATTTTCTAGTTACCCTCAGACCAGCCCACTTAGGGGAAATAATAGGAACTAAAAAACACGCATCCGATTAGTATGGCAAAAGCGGCCATTGAAAAATGCGTTAGGTACAATTACAAAGTTCAAACTTCAAACTTGCACAAAAACCATATATTGTGAAATTATATCGATAAAATTAAAAACATATTCTAAGACTACTATTCGCGATTATTTAAATTAAAAGTTTCGTAATATCAAGTATGTAATTTGAAAAACCAAGTGACGTCACTCTCACATCAATACATGGAAAAAAGGTTTATGTAAAACCGACTTGCAAAACTTCCTGACTAAGGTTAATATGTTTTGACGACGCGTTTGGCTCGGTTTGTAGACACTTGCCTACTGAGCCAGCGGCGGTCCGAATCCCAGCCAGGGCAAATATTTGTGTGATGAACTCGAATATTTGTTGACGACGCGGTTGGCTCAGTTTGCAAGCACCTCGCCTACTGAGCAGCGGTCCCGGGTTCGAATCCCGGCCAGGGCAAATATTTGTGTGATGAACTCGAATATTTGTGCTTGGGTCATGGTTGTTCCTATGTATTTAAGTATATATTTATCTATATAAGTATATATATCGTCGTCTAGTACCCATAACACAAGCCTTGAGCTTAATTTGGGAGTAGATCGATTTGTGTGAGGTTGTCTGATATTTATTTATTATTTATTTATTTATTATTTGTGCTTGGGTCATGGTTGTTCTATGTATTTAAGTATATATTTATTTATATAAGTACGTATATCGTCGTCTAGTTCCCATAACACAAGCCTTCTTGAGCTTAGGTAATTTGGGACTAGATCGATTTGTGTGAGGTTGTCGGATATTTATTTATTATTAATTTATTTAATATGTGTTAAAAACGCGCGAACTTTGAAATGTATTTTAGTAAAAAATTTGTACATATAGTTTATGAATGTTTGGTTCGTTACGTAACTCTTAAATATTTAGGACAGACTATAATAAATAAAATAAAAATGCAAATTCTCCATTAGTTATGCTAACTGGCATAAAATATAAAAAATACATTTTTGTACGGTAACTATAATTTTGGGAACGATTTTTAAAGGGAACCTTTCCCGTGATTGCTCCCTGACGCGTGAACACTTGGCGGCGCAGCCAGCGCCCTCGTTGGTACAGTCGCCCGCAAATAGAACTCAAGGCTCTACGACTTGGTAGTTGGTAGTAGGTAATTTAATAAAAGTTTGCTTAAGGCACATTCTATCCTATTTTAAAATTATAAAATACAGTTGCCATGATTCATGACCGAGGTGATGAGCATGCCAACTTATGACAGATTTATGACTGTTTTTCGTTTAGAGATAGCTGGAAATGCGAAATTTCCAGGATGTGTTTTAGTAAACGTTATACAACAAAAAGGATCCTGTGGACGAAGCTGTAAATGTCTAGTCAGAAAACACAAAGTGTTCTTAATTATAAATCAGAACCGTATCACACATTTCGCATATGTTTATAAATAGACGACAAATAAGATAGATATATATAATATGGTTTCCGGAATTAGAACTAGTCACTAAGACGGAGTCTACCCATGATCACGGAAACTGTCGGGAAGTAAAATGGAATGATTGCAATACAATAATGATTCCAATCATTATGCATATATGCGTATCGATATAATTTTATTAAAAGGTTGTCAATAGAACACACTAACAATGTATTTTGTATGCACTATGTGAAATGGCTTGGACGCTAACGCTGAGCGAGGAGAACAAGCTGTTAGTGGCTGAGAGGAAGATCTTCCGTAAGATTCTGGGCCCGACTAAAATGGAGGACGGTAACTGGCGCATCCGAAAGAACCAGGAGATTGAAGATCTCGTGTCCGAGCCAAATATCATCGGTGAAACTAAATCTGCCCGACTCCGATGGCTTGGGCACCTAGAGAGAATGGGAGAGGATCGCGCAGTTAGAAGAGTGTATGTTGGTCGACCGGCGGGCAAGAGGCCGGTGGGTCGTCCAAGATACCGCTGGAGGGACGTGGTGCAGAGGGACCTGTCTGAGCTGGGTGTGGCTGACTGGCAACAAACAGCCCGAGACCGGAAGGAGTGGCGTTTTTTAGTGTCGGAGGCCAAGATCCACTTTGGGTCGCTGCGCCGTGGAAAGTAAGTAAGTAAGTAAGTATGTGAAATGGAACCTAATTTGATTTACATTCAGGAACCGCTATTTGAGGGATGCAGCCACTTCTCGGATTATTTGCTGTGGTATGGCTTATTGTAAATAACTCCAATTAATTATATTTTAAGGTGAATAAAATACAGTATCCCTATCTTTAAAGTAGACATATCATTAGAAACGAGGAATTTATTCTAAGACTGCCAGTGGCCATCTTACTACCATTGTGGCCATTGGCCACTGGTATCGAAACGGAACTTAAATATTTTTTTGCTGTTGTTTTTTGACTGTACAGTCGAGTTCATTTACATCTACACACTTACGAGAACAAAAATATCTGAACACGACTTTATGCTCCTGTCAATAGGGTCGTGTTCAGATATTTTTGTTCTCGTAAGTGTGTAGATGTAAATGAACTCGACTCGACCAGTGTACCCTCTAGCATGGGAAGCGACCAAGCGTATGCAGCCTTCCTCGTAGAAATTGCTTATTCAAGTCTTCGCCGACGGGCAAAATGGTGCTAGTAGATAGTATGGTAGTATCACCAGGTGTATTAAGATTTGAGAGACATAATGAATAAGGATGAATTTAATACATAAAACCAAACAGCTCACCTCCTTTCAAGTTTTATGAAGTTGTTTAAACATGTTGGAATTATCGACACAATGGACAATAAATGACTAGTAGTAGGGAAATAATAGAAAAGATATAGTTAATAAAATTTATTAAATTGTCATATTGTGACACACTTACAGCAGAGACAAAAGCATTGAGTAAGCTTGCGAGTCAAATATAATTTCAAATAAATTTGACAATCAAATTACAAATTTAACAATAAGAAAATAATGGGCCTAAGAGGTAGATCTCTTCCACTGGGCACTATGAGCACATTTCCAGCGCCCCCAGTCCCCAACCTCATATTCAATTAAATTCAATAAATTATTTATAATATAATATTTTACCTGTGAATTAATTCTACTATGCTTAGGTTAGATATACATATACAATGGTACCTCTAATTATAGAGTGCGCAGGGCCCCAGCATGCCCAAAGAGGCCCCGAACTCACGGGTATAAACACTTAATTTACAGCAGAACAATAAAAAAGTGCATTTTCACGACACTGCTCGAAAATGTGGCTATAGATTACCTAAATCTAGTACACAGAACTGCTTATATATGTTAATTTGTAAACTGTTTAACTATGGTAGCTCCCAACACGACAACAATGTTGGACCTTACGGTAACAGTTCGTATCTACCAACTACACTTGAATTTCATAGTAAGATACGACTTTTTAGAAAATATTTCAGACTAATTATCTCGGCCGGCTTAAACGACAATTTAACCAATCAAAGCTTAATCGTCTGCTGTATGTCAAATTAAATTGACCAATGAGAATGCGTCATTTATGAGGTGTAGTTTTTCTTAAACTTATAAATACCCACAAACGAGTTTATTTTCTTAAGTAAGATTTACTTTTTAATAACTTTTTGTTAAAAAAGGTTTTGCTCGGAAAATCATGAACATTTATATTTTAAAATAAGTTATGGGGCGTAAAACAATTTCCTAATTTCTACAATTACTAATTTTTCAACACATAAACAGTTTTCAACAAATATCACTTTTAATTACCTATATAAATATTGAGTTCATTTTTTTTTATTTGGCTATAAAGCTATGACTCCATTGCGATAAGATGAGATGCGCATGCGCTACGGGGCAGCCGGCCATATTTAAAAAAATAAGTTTTGTAATGTGATTAGTTGAATAATGTTCACATTGACTCACGAAATAAATAATATTAGGAACTTATGTTAATAGTGCGTACCGTTACAATGACCCTTTAGTATATAATGTATCGTAGGGTTGTTTACCTGAGTGTAACCTAGACTAAATGTTTAAATGTCTAAATTAAGTTGAAATTGAGGTAAGATTGAATATTTTTGTAATTTCTTCATAACTGGGTTGAAAATCGTCTTAATGTCGTTTGAATCTGGGGCACGATCAGCTTTATGTGTAGGATAATTTATGTCAAGTAAACGTCGGAAGGACCAAGTCTGTCCTTCCATCAAGCTCAATACTAAATTTTCTCACAGATTTTTTTGCTTTCTAGGTAGCTTCCTGTATAATAAGGTAAATAGTGCACTTACCATTTACCCACTCACTAAAACTTCCTGTAAAAAAGTCGTCACCGATTGGCTTTTGAGTTTGGACTGTCAAAATACTGAAAAACTTTTGACTCCAATCTCATAATTTCCCTCGATTATTCCGCGTGTATCAAAACCACTATCGCACTCACCAACATCTCACACACTCTTATACACACACACACACATATATACATAATACGCAAGCTAATTTTTGCAACTTCTTTTGCATGTAAAAATGTACTTCTTTTTTATTTTTAGATCTATTCCTTCCGTTTTCTTAGTGCAATTCCTACCATAGGTACTATATTGTACGTTTCATTGAATTGTTAATTTTTCTCTAGTTTTGTGGAGACCTGGTGACCTGACACACAGGTTTCCCCTAGTTCAGGCACCAGTCTCCACCACGCAAGTCAGATTACAGAGACCTATAGGTATGTTATTTTCTAATTGTTTGTGCTCATGTACTTTGTGGTGGTGAAAATAAATGCTTTTTATTTATTATTATTATGTATGTAATAGCCCTGATTTTTAAAACAATGAGGCTGCAACAAGGCGCCGAGTTTAATGACCAATATGAAAAACTCGTATTATAATATATTTCCTCGTGTTGTGAAAAGCACTATGTTTAGTTAGTCTCGGCTGAAAGTGCAATAGATGAACACGTACTATCGAAGGCCTCCCCTGCGGGTCGGCCTTCGAAATTTACTCGCTCATCTATTGCTTACATCCTCTACTCTACAACAATGTGCAACAGACAACTTCTAATAATATGCTATGAAAAATAGTACTTACCATTATTTGAAGGTTTTCTGCATGAATTTTGTCAAATTCGCGTAGTTTTCGAAACAAAAATAATAAATGAACGATTTAAACTGTAGGTTCCAAAAATATACCAATATAGCGCAATGGCCCGGATCTAAGTAGTAATATTGATAATTTATGTTTCAACATATATATTATATATATATATATATTTGATCATAGAGAAAAATGTTTAAAACAATCAGCAACTTTGAACGGATAAGGAGCCTTAAGAGGACATATAACTGCTCATTTTCCTATACTATCAGTTTACGTTAAGTTTTCCCCTGGTAACTATATGGCGTCGGATACAAATTAGGTCCAAATTTAACATAACCGGATTATACAAATCGAGGTATCGTTCTCGACTTTTTCCTGCTCCATTACTTAATCAATCGCAACAAAATTTTGGAAACGTAATAGGAAAAGTACATTTTGTGTCGGACCGTTTTTTATGCAAATTATTACAGAATTGATGTTCTAGGCGTCCGTTTGCGGCGGAATTTAGTCCAAGAATTTTGTCTTTAGTACCTACACAAATTTTATAATAATAAACGCATAAATCGAGACGGTTCGACACAGATTTTTTTAGCTCATTCCTTTTATGAAATTTCGTAACGATTAATTGGTTTAACTTTTGGAGGAGGTCACAGACGAGAACAAA
The DNA here is from genome assembly GCA_932273695.1 of Apotomis betuletana. Lineage (NCBI taxonomy): Eukaryota > Metazoa > Arthropoda > Insecta > Lepidoptera > Tortricidae > Apotomis > Apotomis betuletana. The sequence continues at coordinate 11,112,855 of OW026305.1, read as the reverse complement.
ACCACGATTTGTATGGAAAAATAAACTTTATTTGAATGGAATAATTGAATGTGGCATTTTCTCTTAACTTGCAGTCATAAATACGTTTCGATATCAATTCTATGTTTTTTATAATTTTATAGATTTTATACTTTCTACGACGTGACTTCCATTCGCTATTCTATGAGTAGAGTGGAAACATCGTTGGTTAGTGATCAACAAGAGGCGGCAATGTGAGGCGTCCGGTGTCGTGTCGCGGCGGAAGGCGAATTTCCGACTCGACTTTCATTGTCTAGCTTACAGTTATTAGGGCGATTGCAAATTAATTATGCGTTTTTATAATTTTATAGATTTTATACTTTCTACGACGTTACTTCCATTCGCTATTCTATGAGTAGAGTGGAAACATTGTTGGTTAGCGATCAACAAGAGGTGGCGATGTGAGGCGTCCAGTGTCGTGTCGCGACGGAAGGCGGATTTCCGACTCGACTTTCATTGTCTAGCTTACAGTTATTAGGGCGTTTGCAAATTAATTATGCGTATTTATAATTTTATAGATTTTATACTTTCTACGACGTTACTTCCATTCGCTATTCTATGAGTAGAGTGGAAACATTGTTGGTTAGCGACGAACAAGAGGCGGCAATGTGAGGACTTCCGGTGTCGTGTCGCGACAGAAGGCGAGGTCTCGACTCGACTTTCATTGTATGGCTTACAGTTACGAGAACGTTTGAAAAATAGTTTCTTAGTTATATTCGAGTAATGTTATTAATTATTAGGGTTCCGTTGTCAACTAGGAACCCTTATTCTATTACGGTTCGCCATAGTCAAACTAAGATATATTGTCAGTCTGCCTGCTTGGATATCCGTGGTTTGGCTCAGAGACTGAATACTAGACAGCTGTAGTCAAAATGGAGATAATGTTTGCTTATTTATCCCACGGTGGTCCGTGGTTTAGGACTTTCAAAATATAATGGGAATCTTAAAACTACTTGTAGAGATTGAAGAGTACTCTATATATTAGTTGTGGATATTTGTTATTCCTTCAGAAACAGGTAAGACAGATTGAAGCTAAATCTAGATCTATCTAATCAATCAAACATAATTAAGCAAAGCCCATCTGGGAAAACAAAGAGGGTCTTATGAATCGTCCATGTTAATTAAAAGCTTGAAGAAAAAAGAAAATAAACCGCCTGGAAAAATGCTGCGTCTCGCTGAAAAATGTGAGCCGAAAAAATATTTTGGATTCATTTAACGCAGGAAGTTGTAACGGGTTAATTAATGTCACGAATCCTCATTGTTCTTATTACATTATTTATTCGAAGGAGTATTAAATAAGGCATAAATGCTGTTCTGCATTCATGCTTTGTATAACATGTGTAACAAATCTAAATATCATTATTATTTGTCGATTTACGGGATATAATGATGTGAATATAAAGTAGTAGGCATAACAGTGTCGGTAGCATCAAACAAAAACTCAGGGCAAGCTGGGCTAGATTTCGCTTACTTTTGCTTTAGGAGTAATAGAGAATGGCGCTCAATCGCCCTAAAGTGCAAGCTGATGGGAATCGGACTTTATGGACAGCATCACGCCACTGGTATACAATAAATACTTCGTTTTAGTTGCCGTGTCTGGATAGAAAACGTTTAATAGTGTAGATAAATCTCACGCAAAATTGAGATTATGGATGTCGAATTGTCGACTCGTAGAAGATGCCCAGCGGCGTAACTAGTTTAGATAAATAAATAAGCTCAGCGAAATAGTAGGTAGTATTAATAGTTCCAAACAGCGTTTGCTGTCTAGAAAACGACGTTTAGTCCAAGAACAACAATACCGACTATCGACTCGATTTGTTTATTTTACAATTAAATTCCATTCATTTTCTCTTTCTCAGACTTCCAGCTAAAAGTTAAACCTAGTTGTGCAACTTTGTGTCGGTAACCTATAAAATACTACCTACATCAGATGTTATTTTGAGGGTCACTCGTCTCTCGCTTTAAAGTTTGACCCGCAGGCGCTAGGGACTTGACAGGTCAAATCAGCTACAGTCGCAAGATAAGAACTCAGGCTGACAGAAGACAATCATTCGAATACTACGTAAATATGTCTGGATCACCAAGGGATCACCCAACAGGGTGCTTCTCAGCCCACGCCATATTGCGGATTTTTAGTGGTACTAATTTATTTTACTGGCAACAACATTGTTTTGGTAACTGACGTTGAAAGTCAGTGAGTGGCACTGATGTAAACAAAGAGGAGACATGACTTAATATTACGCAAATTTCAAGTAATTCTATCAACAGTGATAAAATTCAAGTTCAATTCAATAGGATTCAGTATGTATTTCGCAAGAGGAACGAAGGATTGAGCGGCATTCTGGTAAACAATGTTTGGAATTTGGATGACGACAAATCGCTACTAACGTTTCATAATGCAAATATATATGACGTTGCACCTTATTGCCATATATATGAAACTTGTTAGTTCCGCCACTATCCGTGGCCAAGTCTGACACTTGTTAGGTTATACAAAGGTATACGGATTGTACATTACTACTTACTATATTTTTCTTTTTTATCTTTGTAGACCTATTTTTTACTAAACCGGTTATTATTTTCATTAACAATGGACAAAAAATATTCTGTTTTAATATTTTTTATCGTTAGAGTTAGAGCTCAGTTTGAGCCTAAGTCGATTAGGGTTTACATTAAGAATTGCCATCACGAAGTAATCGACATTCTATATAGATGTACATTGAATTTAACGTAACTGGGTTTGGCTAAAATATCGCATATGCCCAATGGGAGGCTTCGAACCAGAGTTTATTAAGTGATACTGATACCAATAGTACTCTCTAGTTGCCCAAACTAACTTTTATTTTTATTAAGGAATGACATAAAGCACGATATGCTGTTGTAAAAAGATTTAAAATCCGATTACCGCCTTATTCCTTTAAAAAAAATTTTTTTTCATAATATGACAAATGTATTAATAATTTCAACCAACTTTTTGAAGTGAATAATACTTTTCCCCGAGTTCTAGGTAGTAACATAGCTATTTCATGCTTTCATTGCGAGCAGTCGAAAAAAAGTTGAAAAAACTAATTTTCCGCGTGTAGATTGTCTATTTCGAGTTGTTTTTGAAACAAAAATTATCAATGAAAAATTCAAAATGTAGGTTTTAAATATATACCTACCAATAAATCCCAATAGCCATGTTCTAGGCAGTAACATCAATCATATGTGAGAAATTTTTTTGATCATAGAGAAAAATGTCTAAAACAATCAGCATTTTAAAAGGAATAAGGACTCTTAATAAAATATAATAATATTAATTATTGACTAATAAACATGTTGACTGATGTTGAATTCTACAGCGTACTGTAGTTATATGAATAAAATTAGCTAAATATATCACGAAACAAAGAAAAAAATCCAGAAAAATAAACCTTTTTTGGAAATATGTGACTTCAAGGGTACGCAAATTTTATGATATATTTTTTTAATCCAAAAGAAATTTTGAAAATGTTTTCAGAATCCTCATAATTTTACAAAATAATAATTGTATGACAACCATGAACTTAAACGCACTTTTCACGGTGAAAATAGCAAATTTCTTCATTTCTCCATACAATTATTGGTACCTACCGCTACCTATACCGGCATGTTTCATAAAATTATAAAATAAACAGCGCCCTCTCTCGCTTGCTCGTTGACCGCTGTAAAGTGGTGCGGTAAGATGTGAATATTAACGTATTCACATAGAGGTCGCTAAGGTGTAAAAAACCTTTCAAATAAACAATGCAAAGATCGACACACAAAGCATAAGGAAAAATTCGTCAGGTCTACGTGGAGCGAGGGTAGCGAAGTGGCTAACGCGCTGGACCGGTAATCCAGAGGTACCGGGTTCGATTCCCGGTCCCTTCCACCAGATAGCTCCTTTTTCAATTTTTTTTTAAGCTTTGATCTTTGTATTCATGGTTTAAATAAAATTGTGGTGTACCCACATTAAAAAAATGAGACATTACATGTTTCACAAAATTATTGTCATTCATTATTTTTATAAAGCGTCTAAGTTACTAAATGTATATGTGTCGATTAATTATTTGTAAAATGAGCATTTTAAGGAATGATAGGTTTGTGAAATGAATAGTTTGTAAATCGTTGTTTGTTAAGTGATTATTTGTAAAAAGTTGTTTAGCAAATGATGATAAACCAAATTGAAGCTATACATTTAATTGAATATTTTATTTACAAAATAGGTATGCAATATGACTGAAAATGATTATATTATTGAATTAATGTCCAATGAGCGGGGCGTCCACGGACCGCAAGTTATGGAGGTCGGCGGTTGGAAGCCTACGGTTCCGGCACGTCGTGGCACCGGACGCGTTTACTTTATTTAACTAGGTGCTTTCGTCTGCGTGGGGAAAAAAGTGAGATATGACTTTTTTGCTTCTCCAAAGTCGGGTAAAAAATATCCGATGTCACGTGCAAAGTGAGGGTTGGAGCTTCCTTTCTGTCGACTGTGGATTCCTAATTACGTATTGGAAACACGTTTCCATTAAAATAAAATGCTAAGTACAGAAGTTTCTGTCTTTTCATCTTCGCAAAAATTCAACTGTGAACTGTATTTTATTGTTGTTTTATTGGGCGTAGTGACTGAACTGAACTGGCTATGAACACGCACCATTTATTTTTAATTTATTTTTTTAAGACAGAACTTGAACTGTATCAGTGCTGGTTAGCCCTCACCAGTAATCGGACTTTATGTGGTACTTTGTAAGTAATCGAGTAATTTACCCGCAATTTTAGTTTTATTTTTATTAAAGCACTTTGTATTGCATAACTATAATTATATTTTACTATTTAAGTACTTACATCGATTGTATATTGATCCGTGACGCTACGCTATCGGCGGAAAGCCATTGACATATTTGAGAAAAGCACTACTTTACTTATACTGCCATATTTGCACCTCGCATTGCTTGGCTGGCAAACTTCTCGGCAGGCAATCCCATATTCTCGTCTTCTGTAGTAATCGCGGGTAAACATACGACCCAAAGCCCGTTCAAAAAGTTTGCTAACAGAGGGTATGTACTTAATACAATTTTTATATCCTACTCCTTGAAAAAAAACTACATTCTGAAATGAACGAACCATCGTCCATCATTTGATGCGACATGTTATTAATTCATCGTCGGATGCTTCCCAAACGCCGCTGGACCGGACCGGACAACGAACTGTCTCCAACCACCGGCTTGAATTACCACCATTAAAGCTTTGCGGGCATCAAGCGAGATTAATGGCATAATAAAACTCATATGTACTGTCTGAGGCGTGAATAAAGACCCATTCCAATTTATCATTCGGCCATTATGATATTGGCACCTAACATAGAAATAATAGGCATTTCCCCAAAATTTCACGAAGAAAGCTTTGGAGCCTATTTATCTACAGACTGAATGTTCTCGGGATAAACTCGACGTTTCTGATGGATGGAATATCAACTACATTTATGACATTTTGTTTCTAATCGAGGTGAATATACTCTTCTTTCATAAACATACGGTTCAAAATAGCGAGGCGTATTGCTAACTTGCAAAAATGATAGACGCGAGAAATGTAACTAAGTAATTATTATGATATTTTGAGCTATATGTCCCTTAAAGTTGCAACTTTTTACTCACTCACTACGTCACTTAATGTAGCCTGAATAACCAAAATCCGTCATACAGTCGAGTCTTGCTAAATTTCAGAATAAAGACACGCTAAATTGAGCATCTTGCAATGGCTCGTATAATAAGTAACTCGGTTCATTTATACTTTATAGATACGTAAATTACTTTAAAAAAATGTAGATTAACAGTATGTGTAGTGTAGGTATATACGGCGTTTGATGATCGGGAGTTCTGCTTTGTCAGAATGACCCTTCTAAACCCTAAGAACACTTTAAGAAAGAGAGATTCCAGTAAAATTTCATGAAAGTAGTATAAGGAAAAATTAAAATATATACCCTGAACGTGTAGTTCGTCGTCTTTTAATAGGTTTCACATAATAAACCCATCTCAATGATATTCCGGATTTATTTGAGATGTCGAGTAAATTGTGTTCTATATTTAACGGGCGACTATCAGTCCGCGTTATATTGATTCTCACTATTCGAATTGTATCACACCTCGCATTTTATTGGTTTTCAATCGGGCCTTTTGTTGCTCATCGGGCCTTTTATATGTACATATAGTTGCAGCTCGCCTGCGGCACAGAATTTTCACATTTGTATCAGCGAAAAGCTTTAAGGTTATTTTTTTTTTAGAACATTTCAATTGTAGATTAGCCGTAGGTACATATTATAGCGCTCATATATCACTGGTATAACAAACATTTTAATCAACTACTATAAAAATATACAAATAAAAAATATACCAGTATTTCCAATACAGACGATTCTTTCTATAGTTTGTAAAGTTAGTGCAGTGACCGGAAATTATAGGTTAGTGTTGTTGATATGACGTTTCTTAGCGTATATTTGGAAAACTAATTTAGGCTTTTCTTAGCCTATTTCGATAATAATTCTGTAAATAAATCAACTGAGCTATGAATAACAATATTCTATCTAGGTACCTCTACTTGTAAGTGCTATAAATTAAGCAATATTGTATAAAGTTCAATTACAAGATTGCTATAAGTACTTGAATAGCGAAGCACCCTTAAAATTGGAGGTAAAACAGCAGGGAGGATGCCTTATTCAAGATTTATGTTTATTGTGCTCGCTAGAATGGGTTGTTTGTCTCGTATTTGTCATTTGCTGGCGAAACGGCGGGGGCACGTCATTTGTCCCTTGGACAAGAGATCAAGGGAACTTTACCCGGCGTGAATACATTTAAGACATTGTTTGGCAATTGACCCTTCGTTTGAAAGCACGGATTACATTTCAAGCCCGCTTTCAGACCTCAATGCAGAGCCTTGTAATGTGAAAGTCAGGCTGTTTACGAGCATCTGTATTATAAATTAAAAGACGCCCGCAACTTCGTTGAGAGCAAAATTACCGACCATTCAGTAAGAATTGAGCAAACTTTTTTCAAGTCACCATTTTGTTTAACAACCCTAAAGGGTATGTTTCCTATACCGAGCACGCCTATAATGGCTGCGTTTATCACGTGATAAATAAGTGAAAAAGCATCTGTCACTCACACTCGCATTTTGTCAAAGCGTGACGGATGCTTTGTCACTTATGGCCCGCAGACAGAGACGACATGATACCTACTAATACCTAGACTGTGGGCCTTAAATTTTTGTTTAGCTAAAATGAGATCTATTTACTTACACTTACAGTAGCTATTTCGTTATAGGCGGTAGCTAGCTAAAAGCGGTCCTGGCGAGAGGGCTCCCGCCGGTAGTGTGTCCTTGTCTAACGTCTTGCCAGCTCAACTAATCATTGAGTTTGGTAGAAATGGTAGAAAATTATATATTTTTCTTTTTAAAGATTTACTAAAATTAACTTTTCATAAACTTTGAAACGTGTTGAAAAGTACTTAATGATTTCTACAGTTAACAATTATTATTATTAACAATGAATTCGTTGTATTTTAAAAATAATTCATTATACCTACATTACCTACCTACTGAGTAAAAGTAGTACTTAAATGTTTGGGCCTGGTAATACTAAATGCAAGATGGTGGTTTGCTCTCTTGGTTGTTCGGTTGATTCTCGTGCTTCAAATTTCCGATTGTGTAAATTTTTATATTAAACCTGTTTGTTTTTCATGAAAAATGGTGAATTCATGTTGTGTGACAGGGTGCAACAATGAGTCTTATCCCGGTAGCCGCTTTCCTTTTCACGGTCACCTCATTAGACAGAGACACACTACCAGCGGAAGCCCTCTCGCGCGGACCGGTTTTTGCGCCATAGTGCACAGTCTAGGTATTAGTATCATGTCTCTGCCCGCAGATCATGTTTGATCAATCAGTGTTTAAAATCTCCACTACGTGTCGCCGGAAACAATATGATTGGTCAAATCACGCTCCGATCCACCCAACTCCGCATCAGTGGAAATGCACCCTTAACGTTTTTTGAATTTGTTTACGACATATTGTAGCATTGTCTTATAGTAAGTACGGCCAGCATCAAAAGTAGCTGACAATTTTACTACTAGCTTATATCGATACGAAAATTGTTAGCTTCTTTTCATGCTGACTGTACCATCTCCATGGACTAGTAACAGCTTTTCACAAACTGATTGCTGCAAATTGATGTTGCAAAACATATAAACATATTTCAAATGCGGTCTAGTCCTCATTTGAACGTTGTAAACTCCTACACATCTGCTTAGTAAAACCCAAGCGGTATACACATACTTACACATTAAAACTGGTGTTCGTGTCAATATTATGCACATTGCTATGCACGTGGGAACAATATAGCCCTCAGCGACGCTTAACTATATTTACAGTACTGCGAATGTGCTAAGTTCAAGCTGACTGCAACTCCCATGACGTAGCCCGAATAGGGCTGCCACAGGATATTCTATTCTATGATATGTCTTGTCCTCCCGCATTTGCAGTATGTTCTTCTTTTTGTTTGAAAGATTTGTGAACCGTATAAAGTGTGAATGGTTTTAAAATGAATCGTTAATGTACTGTGAAAGGTTTCGTTCTCATATTTGTAAATGTTGCAATCTTTATCAATGTCAATGCATCTACCTATAGATATGATTAGAATCGTTATCACCATAGCTCGGACTAATCATAGCAAAACAAGTTTGTTTGGTTATCATCATCTCTCTTCGACCGATTTCAGCCATGGCGATCACTTCCACTCCTAATTGCCTTGGTTCAACTCTTGGGGTGCATATTTAGAATTAATGACTTTATAATAATATAGACATCGATATAATTTTGAAGTCCCACTTTATCAAATTGTCAAGTGACAACCCTAACTGTGACTGGTGACCCGAATTGTCACTGGTGCGAAGTCACTATGTGGTCGCTATGATACATGCTCGATATTACGGCGACAGCGAAATAGACATCAATCCAATTTGTCGACACTTCTCTGAGTGCAAATGCTCAAGAAAAGATTCCGATTTATTTGAAATGTCATTATTTAATTTTTTTAACAGAATACTCCCCATATTTTTATCATTTTCATGTTTTGATCTGATGATCAGGGAACGTCAATTGTGTTCATTTTAAGAGGCCTTATTCCTTTAAAAATGTATTTTTTTCATATCATGACAAATATATTGATAATTTCAACATTTTCAACCAACTTTTTGAAGTGAATAATACTTTTTCCCGAGTTCTAGGTAGTAACATAGCTATTTCATGCTTTCTTTGCGTGCAGTCGAAAATAAGTAGAAAAAACTAATTTTCCGCGTGAATTTTGTCAATTTCGAGTAGTTTTTAAAACAAAACTTATCAATGAAAAATTCAAACTGTAGGTTTCAAATGTATACCAATAAATCCCAGTAGCCCTGTTCCAGGTAGTAACATCAATCATATGTTAAGAAACATGTTTGATCATAGAGAATCTATCTAAAACAATCGGCATTTTAAAAGGAATAAGGCCTCTTAACTTACGCAATCGCTCTAAGAGTGTGCAATAACAGTCGGTATTTCGTTGATACGAGTTACAGTAGAGCTTACTGTGGGACTAGATTGATTTGTGTGAGGTTGTCTGATATTTATTTATTTATTTATATCACATTGTCTTGTGGCAACCCTAACTGCAACTCCCAAGACGTCGCCCGAACGTGACTGGTGCGAACGCTCGCATCTATGATACGTGCTCTATATTACGGCGACAACGAAAATTCAATCCCAATTGTTGACTCTTCTATAGTGCAGTTGCTTGAAAAACCACTATGTGGCAATAACTTAACATATTGCCAAACACGTTGCACAGTGATATGGCTTAGAGCAATATTTGAAATAGTGAGAAATCTTTCTACACTCAGGAGACCTAAGAGTCGTAATAGTTATGTTATTTAAATAATGTTAATTGTTCATTTTTAGAATTTCAAAAATATAATTTGAGCCAATACCCACAGTAGTTTTCTCAAACACAAATATAACCGATCATATTCACTAAAGTTATATTATAATATATAGGAAAAAATTAAATTAGGTACTCAGAAATACAATACTTAGAGGTTAATACATTCACCATTTTTATTGTACGTAAATCCCAAACTATTTTAAGATAGATTCATATAATTTTGCAACATAGAAGTTTATTCAAATACTAAAATTGCCAACGGATCATTTTCAGCGCTCAGAATGAAGAATGACGAGGTCTTGTCACGTATAAAATTTATAACATGAATTTCAGTTGATTTACAACTCAACGATATCACTTTATTGTTGTTTAATGTTAAAAACACATTACATTTTACCGCCATTATTCATAGGATAGTAAAAGAAAAGCGCGCATCAAAGCACCAGTAGCCTTTAATCATTACCTTAAGGCACGGTATACGGTCCCGGCATTGTGCGCGATTGAATAGAACTCTTTTATGAGTCACGATAAGCAGCCGGATAGGGAGCGTCTCAGATTGCATTTCCTCCAATGAAGCCTCGGTAACTCGGCGAAATAGAATGTCTCGTGTATAGAATTTATTCCACATCGTGCAAGTGTCGTTTGCTTTCTAGCGATCTTAGGTTGTGTCTTGTGTCAAACTGACATAACTGACATGTCAGTTATCGATAATACAAACAGAATACAAACCATTTCCAGAAATAGAGATCCTGCTACAAAAATAGGTGAGTACCTACATAGGTATTATGTATAAATACAAAAACCGGCCAAGAGCATGTCGGGCCACGCTCAGTGTAGGGTTCCGTAGTTGCTCATCCTTCACAATAGATTTAAGTTACGAATAAGATTTCAAGCTCTGTAAAAAGGTCGTAAACGCCAATGTAGCTGTAATTACTTATTACCTTCTGGAAGTCAACTTACGTCCTTTTAAAGAAATTTATGAAATTTAGCGATAACTCAAAAACCGATGGACCGATTTTGTTAAATATAGTTTTCATTGAAAGTACTTATAAGGCCTCATTTTCATAAATTTTTCCATAATTTTTTGACCTGTTGTTGAAAAGTTAGAGGGGGGGGGGGACGCTATTTTTTTTATTATCGGAGCGAATATTTACAAAACTGCTGACCTTATCAAAAAATAATGTTTGGAGACCCCTATTATTTTTAAAAGACCTATTCAATGACATGCCACACACTAGTGTTGAAACGAAAAAAAAAATTCACCCCCACTTTAGGTGTTCGAGAGGTACCCGAAAAAAAATTTTTTTTAAGTTTTTATTTTACCGTTTTGTCGGCATGATACATACACATACTCATACCAAATTTCAGCTTTCTATTACTAATGATCACGGAGCTAAGCCGCGGACGGACAGACGGACAGACGGACATGGCGAAACTATAAGGGTTCCTAGTTGACTACGGAACCCTAAAAACCGTTAATACTTTTATTTGTCTATGCAGTTTCCTAGTAGAGACAACAAAGTGAGTAACGTCGCCATAAAATAAGTAGTAGTGATATTAATCTATTAATCTTCTTCTATCTATATATATTATATATCACTATCATCACTATCACTACATAGTATAAAACAAAGTCGCTTTCTCTGTCCCTATGTCCCTTTGTATGCTTAAATCTTCAAAACTACGCAACGGATTTTGATGCGGTTTTTTTAATTGATAGAATGATTCAAGAGGAAGGTTTATATGTATAATATATGCATAATTTATCAGCATTGCACCCGTGCGAAGCCGGGGCGGGTCGCTAGTATATATATATATATATATGTATAAAAGAAAGTCGTGTTAGTTACACTATTTATAACTCAAGAACGGCTGAACTGATTTGGCTGAAAATAGGCTAGTTGACCCGGTTTTGAAATATATTTGAAATGGTTAATAATGATCTTACTAGCTCTAAAAAAAATGTCTTGTATTTTTGTGAATGCTAGAAAGCAAAATTGTATCAATTGAAAATTGGAAATTTCATAAACAGTCAAAAACGCCGTCCACCATTTTTCCCTTTTGCTAATCTGTGGCGTGACATAGAATTACCTGTAAATATTCGAAATTCGACCGTCGTATAGTGCCATTCCGCTCACTCCAATATACTTTTGACAGGAGATCGAGAGGGACGGCACTATTCGAAGTCGTCAAAGTAGACTTTCAGTTTTGTTTACATGATCAATGACGTCACTATCAGAAGCGAAAATGGCGGACAGCGTTTTAAGCATTTCAAAATACAGATTAAAAACCATATTTTCAAATTCAATTTTTTTCAGCCATCTTTCACTTTTATGTATTGAAAAATATATATTTAGGTTTCCTTTGCTAAATACTATACGGAATAAACATTAGTTTATTACAATTTGACATGAGTCAACTAGCCTATTGGTGGGGAGGTAGTTTATCACGTTCCCATGGGATTAATAGTGAAAGCTATCTCTACATTTATCGACTTTCAGGCGGTACAAAGTTCGCCGAGTCAGCCAGCTCCTTAATAAACTGACCAATTAATTTAAGGATTTTTTTAAATATCTGTGTCATGACGCAATATTTTTTTGTTTACCCCAATTTATAGGGACTGGAGATTAAAATTAAAACTTGAAATAGATATATTATTTTGTCGGGATATTTTGAGAAGGGTTAATTTTTACTATGTAGTACAACGGGTATTTTTAATATGGTCAATAGCGCCATTTCCTATGAATTCAGTGCCTCCAGTGAAGAACGGAATAAGACGAGTCGAAGTCGAATCAGCTCGTCAAACTACATAACATATCAAAAGGACGTATCTCTAGCTGTCTCCTAACCTAGTTTTTTCGATGAGCTAAAGGGTATAAGTCGAGGTTCAAAAAGGTATAAGTCACTCTTATTTTGCATTGCAGACGTTAACAAGGGAATAAATGATGTCGAGCCAAAATTACGCATGAACCCAAGGAAATATTTACACTTATATTTTTGAATTTGGACATAAACACATCTATGCCATGATTCTAACATGAGCATAAAGGAATAACTCGTTTAGTGCCACCGGACCAAGTAGCGCCATTTTGACATAAACACATTTATGTCATTATTCTAACATGCTCATAAAGGAATAACTCGTTTAGTGCCACCGGACCAAGTAACGCCATAGGACAGTTTCGCTACCAATACCGTCTTGCTATTGGTCTATTTGCGTACCGCAGTTATTTCATTAATTAACCTTTGAAGTTTTAATAAAACCCCCCTCTCGATTTTAATTTTTTTTAAGTTATAAAAGCCTTAAACTCAATGGATGAAAGAAAGTGGCAACAGTTTTACCAGTAAGAAGAAATTGTAGTGGAAAAAAGTTTTCCACTACAATTTCCACATAGCATATGTATATTTTTTACTATAGCTTTCACTTCTAGCTGTTTTTATATAGCACCTTTATGCATGTCACAGTCGCACATGTGTATTATTTGAATTTTTTGAGAAGAAAGAAAGTGTTATGTTGAAATTAAATCACATTATCATTTTTATAACGTTTATTTATGCGGGTACTTGCGTTAACTGGGTGTTAGTTTTTGATGAAAATGTGACTAATTCATTGAAACTGGGCTAAGTTTTACTTATTTACATGCAAACTTTAACCATGAATGAAGTTATTCAAATTAATTATCTTTAAAATATATATTGCGTTGTATTATTTCTCCTGTATGTTTTAGTTATGAGGTGCCCAATAAAGAGAACGTACTCATGTATGGTATTGTATTGTACCTATATAATTATACTTTCAACATATTATTACTGACATTGTAATGTATATTTCAATATCCTATCGAATCAGTTACAGTTTCTACTTAATTTTAGTTTTCTGACATGACTATTTCATCCACTATTGAATTATGAATAAATATTTAACAAACTTTTAAATCTCACTGCATTATCTGAGTAACGTGAATAGGACAGGATGATACTTATGTTGTATTTTTAAACTCAAAAATATACAAGTGGTAAGAAAGTTGAAAATTTTGTAAATTAATGCATCGAGAAAAGTATGGTGTCTATTTATTTTATTATAATTAATTCATCAGTTTGGACTTTGTCAACGACTCGTGATTTTCATTCTATTCGTGAAGTGTTTTATTAAGAGGATAGTTTATAAAAGTGGGCTAAGCTTGACGAAAAAAACAATAACAAACGGAATAATAATGGAGGAGGTATTAACACGTTCTTTATTAAAAGTTTTTATTAATATTTACATATTGTGTGTAAAAAATATTTCAAGGAAGATTTAATTCACTTTCCGAGGACTTGAGCTGAAATTAGGTTTACATATACTTACATAACTATAAGGAATCGATACGTTTAAATTAAAACAACGACAGTTGATAACAAATGGTGTTTATTCGCACAATGAATACAACTTGTGAGTAGGCCTAGACTTCATTAAATAGTATTAATATTGATTATACCCAATCAATACGAGAGCGATACTGACCTGTACTTAATTCAGTAGGCTTGAACTTATAATTAGCCCTTAAATAACCAACAAATCCAACAATGCCTCCACGGCGAGCAACCGACCGACCACGGACAATGTCCGTTAGCGAATGTCTCTTATTCCCAGCCACGTGACCGGTCGCCATTGCTCGGAGTGGAAGGGGGCGATCACGTGACTATCACGTGATCGTTCATTGCAACTACTTTTAAATTAGAAATTATCCTTACAGCTCGGCCATCCTGCTAGAGCAAGTCTCTTCGCTCTATAACTACATCATAGTAATATAAATAAAATTGTAAGTATATTGCGAAAACCTAGGTTAACCTTATAATTTCTAAAATCAAAGATTCATGTCTTAATTTAAAATGTACAAATACAAATACTCTTTATTGCACACCAACATCAAGGAATATACAACACAACATGAGATACATTCAAATAACAGGCAGAGGTAAACAACAGGCGGTCTTATCGCTTAAATAGCGATCTCTTCCAGACAACATTTAGGTATGTATTATGGTTAACCCTTCCAGCATCTATTAAGTATCAAATTTGTCAAGAAAGATGATAGATATGAAATGTTCATATAAAAAATCAGGTAAACACCTATGTTCGGTAATCATTTGTGACATTAAGTTTCTGAGGGGGGGGAAAGTAGTGTCACCGTCACCAGCAATTTCGCGGGAACATTACGTTTCATCATTAATAAAATCGAATAATATGTAGGTAGACTGGAATCAGCGGCCAGGACGCCATAGTGGCGGAAGTCGAATAAGAGACTAAATATTTTCAATGCTATTAAATTATATAAATATTTTGAGAATATTGTATTATGGTAAATCATTATAATTTTACAAAAAGCATTACAGTATTTTGTTCTATTTTATGTTATATTTTTTTTAATTATCTTTTCTTTTAGGTGTCGTAATAATTGCTTAGTTAATTACACATACATAGATATAGATATATTAGATATGCCAATGCACCAAATGCTGATTTCCGTTTGGTCTCATGGTTGACCGGTAAAGAATGCGCCACGGCATTAAGTCCACCATTTGTGCCTACCATTTTATACTGTACAGTAAAGTGTAATTAAATATACTTAGATAAAATATCGTCATTTACTAATAACATCGTATGGTCAAAAGATTTCAATTTTTATTTTGTTTTATTGGGACACTTACAAATGAAACTAACTAGTTGGGCGTGTCTATAAATAATTTTGCAAATTAATTAAAATATGTGAATTATATTTTAAATTTTCAAATATAGATATACAGCAGCATCAGCATTCAATTGCAGCAAGAAAACCTATATACATATAAATAAATTCCTAAAGCTAAGGAAATTATAATGGCTACACAGTAGTAATTTAATTATTGTTAACACCATAGACCATAAGAGTTAGCCAGCACTCTCATCACTACTATGCTTATTATTCGTCGAAATCACTACTAAGCTTATTATCACCTCAATATTATCTCATAAATATTATAAAGGAGAAAGTTTGTGAGCGTGTTTATGTGTGTGTCTGTTACTTCCCCACGCTCAAACGGCTGGGCCAATTTTAATAAGGTTTTAATCCACTGAATCGTTCACAGATTTATCCACTGAATCTTTCTTGATTTGTTGCAAGAACAGTTTGTTAGATTTTACTTTCTCGAAACTAACTGATGTGGAATCCTTATAATAGGTAGTTGAGTATTTTCGGCAACACTAAAAACATGAGTTCAAACCGAATGGGATATTTTAGAACATGATTGTGTGTTCATGCCTAGAACTGACACACTCGAGGCGCCCTACTTAATACGCCTCGTATCAGGAAACTTAAATATTTATCTAATAAATCGAATTATCTAATGACGGTGCGTTGACTACCGACATGGCATAAAAGTCTCCTTTGATTTTGTTATGTATACTTATTTATGTTATTATGTGATTTTATTGATTATGGAATTTGATTATTGTATTTTAATTTCATTTTGGTATTTTATTTAAATTCTAGACTATCTAGTTTGTAATCTATCATTTTTTTTTGCATGGTTTTTCCTTCTGGCAATAAAACGAATTAAATTTAAAAGCGTCCTACCCTCTATCAACATGTTAAAGTAGGTACCTACCAACATGAATTTAATTTTTTGACAACTTTACTCGATAACATTTGACTCCCTTTGTAGCTGATACTTTCTGATATATTTACCATTTACATTATTACAAGCGAAAGGACAGAATGTTGGAAGGTGATCTAGCTTGCCACACGACACGTAGTACAATTATTAGAGTATTTTTGCACTGGAAGCGTTTGTGCCCGTCCTCATTGCAATTTAGATATCTAAGAACCTCTTCAGGTTCGCGAAAGTAGGCGGCTTGAGCACCTACTCGTACAACACGATCTTCTATACCGTTTGACAACTGATATTATAACAACTGATATTATTTACCTAACTTAAAACTGATATGTAAATCTAATATAAGTACTTTTGTTTCTAGTTATAAGATAATTGCAATGCCCTGTCAGGGCGTTTAACTGCCATATATGTTAACACCCTACTGCACCTACTCATGACAGCAATAAGCGAATATGAATAATATGAATGTGAATAAATAATCCACCCATTTATAACCTGTTATGCTACACCTGTTCAATAAATTGATTTCAGCGTATTAGTAGTGCTCAAGGGAATCACTATATCGATCTTTTTCTTCTGACCAGAACAAAAGCTCTGCGTAATCGTCACGGCAAGGGAATGACTCTATAAGTTGTATCTTCCACACTGACCATGAAATATAGGACCGTGCCGAGACCCCGATACCAAGACTTGGCAAGCTCTGTAAGTTTGGGAAGTGCCGTCTCTCTTTCAGTCCATCCAAAATTTCAGTACACTCCTTTACTTTGGCGGGCCACGTCAAAATCGTGATCTTCCGACATTAAATTCAGGAAAAACATTATTTAATGATATTATCTGGCTAATGAATTAATACTCAAAGTTACGACGGACACTTTAAAAATAATCTGTGGCTAGTCACACGGTGTGTAGTAGGAAATATAGTTTTGGTACTAAAAAAAATGATTTTTATTTCCTATTCAAACGTAAGGCACCCAAATAAATAAGTTAAATATATGTTGTCATGCACTCATAGTCAACTCACATAATTTTTACCACTATGTACAGTACCGTAAGCAACAAACACATATGTTTACACTTTCTAACCATAAACAAGGCGAAAGATGAAATGTAATGTAAATAAAACCCAGCTCGATAATACCGTAATAATAATCCGTCACAAAAAGATTTACAAAATTACTAGGCCAAATTTCAGCTCAATCGGAAACCGCGAAGTGGGTCAAGTTTAACTTAGTATATTCGCGTTTCTTGTTTGCTTGCTTACAGACAAGGTCGACACCGGAATAGGTAAAACCACGAGAAACTAACTATAAGCTACAATCAATCATTTTGACTAAGATGAATATTTACACCTTTTAATTTTACTAACCATGACCTATTCGCTATAGTCAAAATCGGCCTCTAAATATTCCGCTACAATGTTTTTTTTTTGTCTAATATCAAATTGCTCCACAAATTTCTTTTTCTAAATATTGGTTTTTAGTAAGTTTTTGCGTTCAAATGGTTTGATTTTATTTATATTCTACAGAACTTTTGGTTTGTCCGTTTCCTTACACACTTGCCCTGTTTATGAGTTTCACGGAAATTAATAAACTTACGAACCTAATCAAGGTTATAGGTAAAAGATAGAACTAGTAAATAAAGTATCAAAATATTTACAAATAGCCCAACAACTAAATTGTTTTCTACTTGTTAACATTCAATGTCTTCGCTATACGACGCTTCACATTGGCTTCGCACAATGTCGCAATTATTTACGAGCTTAAATAATAGTTTGCGGACCTCACTTGGTATGGTTATTGTTAATATGAGTCATTTATTTAAAATAAACATTTGGTGATACCACAAAGAAATATCTGTCAACATTATTTGACTAGCCAGACTCTAGTTTAGAAGTTGAGCGGCGCTTGGAGAACGAGAGTACAACTTTTGAAAATTTGAATTTAGAAGCTTGTCATCATCGGAACTACTACTATAAATATAAAGCCTCTCCGTCTCCATGCGCTCATACCGTCTTGGGCTCACATTCACATCGCGGAGTTCATACGATGAACTCCGCGACCTCGGCAACCGTCTTTCCCGTCGATCGACTACATCATGCAATCTGTGCTGATCACGAGGTGTGTGCTTCGACGGCCTACGAGCGTGAAACTCTCTCACGATATACTGCGCGATCATAACTGCCTCCATCATGTAAGTGTTTGCGGCTTTGCCTACCTTCAGGCTCCCTTCCGCTCCCTCACTTAGCATGACTTCCGCGGCGAATGTCGATGAACTGCCTCCATCATGTAAGTGTTTGCGGCTTTGCCTACCTTCAGGCTCCCTTCCGCTCCCTCACTTAGCATGACTTCCGCGGCGAATGTCGATGAATCTCGAATTCATCGTATCTCCTCTCTCGCGCTCCTCTCTGGGCTCAGTATCAGTGCCCTCCTTATTTCTCAGCCTCCATCACTGAAACTTGCACTTAAACAGTGATTACACTGATAATTTATTTATCAGCATGCATACATCGGTGCTTCGATCATAAAAATGAAACAAATTTATCGTATAGGGAACAAAGCCAGGAAAGGGTCCAGCTGTTAAACTCCTTAGTTACTAGTCCGTCATTTCGAGGAGTCCTACCAGATTATCTTGTATTGTACATTATTACAAACGTGAAAGTTTATGATCATATAGTTATATATACCTTCAACTTTAAAAGGCAATAGACCATCATAAAACTAATTCAGTAACCAGACATCAGAACAGACACAGTGTTATGGTTACAAATCATAGGGTACTCATTCAAAGGAGGGACAAATAGGAGCCGAGGGTTTCTACGGGCGCACCTCATCCCCTCTACGCGAACGAAACCGCGAAGAAAAGCTAGTTAAATTTCTTATTCACCAAGTGCCAAAAACTTACTTCCAGTTTCTCGAATTAACCCATAATCATTTCTAATATATCTTTGGGGTAAGTTCTCAGAACCTACTCGTATATTATGGTAGGATTCCAGAAAACCTCGATGATGGTCGTGAGCTTGAGATTTTAAGACCGATCTCGAGAATGTGTTGGTATGTAACTCGCAAAATAGTCTGATTGCTATCACATTGTTGGTCGCCTTGAGCGGCATAGTAATAACAAGCCGATACGTAATAAAACCCTACAACTTACGAGTGCAGCGGTCAGCGCATTGATAAGCAACTGGAATATTTTATCTAGGCACCCACTTTGTTGTTTATATTTTATTTATTTATTCATAATTACCTTATGTTGTATTATTTGCGATTCGTACACTTTGAACTTAGTTAAGTATTTAGTTAAACGATGTGCATGTATTTCTCTAGTTAAGTGAATTGTATTCTTTTGGAGAAATAAATTCTTAAACCATAACCATGTATGTATCTTTGTAGTATTTTAATTCCATTCTCACGAAAATTATCATCTTCACGTTTCAAAGTACAGTCTTAGTAAAAGAACAGAATAGAGTAGACCCTAGTATGGTATGGTACATTCAAAGTCAAAGTAGTTTATTCTTCAATTTAGGCATAATTACAATGCACTTATGAATGTCGGCTGTTTTGCAAAACAGTAAGTATATTTTATACATAAAATTACATTATTTTTTCAGTTGGAGGGCTACGTATATTTTGTGTGTTCATTCAAGAAACAAAGCCCAGAAACATTAATAAAAGAGAAATAGTTCTCGCATAAGCAATGTTCAGGTATTTAGTTACCTATACTAGAACTCGTAATATCACAGATACACAATCTGAACCACCAAAACATAATTAAGATAACTATCTAAAACCCAACAAAAGAATATGGTCGAACACTATAACTTTACGGACATTCACCATTGCATTTTTAAGTGAAAGTTTGTATTTCTAATTGAATGTACATATATTATATCCCTTTAGTTGGTAATTAAAATGCCATAGTATTAGTAGCCCTTGAATTATTTCACAACACAAATTTAAGAGGATATTTGATATTATGCATTAATATATGTAGACACTTTATCATAACAGCAATATTATAAGTAGAACATAAAAACAATCAAAGTATACAAAGACGAACCCGTCATTATTTATAAGGGATTTCTTTTAGTTAAGCTCCGAGTAAATGGGAGTGAAAGGTATACGAATATATTGAACGCTTAATTATGCATACCCTTAAGGTAGTCGTTTAATTATATAAACAAGTGTATTTACTTTTTTTTTGCAAATTTATCTCAAACGTTAAATCAAAAATTCCACAAAATAATTAAAAACATTTAGCACTTTCGCGTCGTTTAGGGATGAAATTAATACTTATTCTTAATACTCGTTAGTCGTATTCATTGTGTGAAGGCCGATAATTCGAAATTTGCGGGCGGGATAAGCAAGTGATTATAAGAATACTCGCCTATCCCAACTTCTGATATATAAGGAATCGATACGTTTAAATTAAAACAACGACAGTTGATAACAAATGGTGTTTATTCGCACAATGAATACAACTTGTGAGTAGGCCTAGACTTCATTAAATAGTATTAATATTGATTATACCCAATCAATACGAGAGCGATACTGACCTGTACTTAATTCAGTAGGCTTGAACTTATAATTAGCCCTTAAATAACCAACCAATCCAACAATGCCTCCACGGCGAGCAACCGACCGACCACGGACAATGTCCGTTAGCGAATGTCTCTTATTCCCAGCCACGTGACCGGTCGCCATTGCTCGGAGTGGAAGGGGGCGATCACGTGACTATCACGTGATCGTTCATTGCAACTACTTTTAAATTAGAAATTATCCTTACATAACATACATAGTTTCAACTCAAGTCCTCGGAAATTTTAATACAATAAGCATGGACCTGATCTGATGGGGCCAGAGATGGTGGGCATAGGCAAAACTCTATAATAAAATAAAGCAATCCTACTGAGTTTGGGCTTCTTAAATTCGTCTCGGTACTTGATGAATTGCAAAGAAAAATTTACGCTTTTAATTAAAAGGCATGGAAGATATGAAAATCTTCTTAGTATAACTTTAACAGACATTATCCGAAATTCCGTTACTGATATGTGTTGAGAAATGGGAGGATCTAAATAGAGCTGTTGCCATTCATTGACAGTGCAATGATATTTATGTTGATATTGATATATTTGATAATAGTAATAAACGAGAATTATTTATTTCATCAATGTTTTCTTATGATCATTATATTACACAGCCACATTTGACTCCTTAGGTAGCCAATTTCAAACTTGATAAGTCGTGTAATATCTAAAGTACCATATTAAAAATTGGTATAAGTCGTTTCGTTTCGTTTATGCACGTCTTTCACATAGGTATAAGTCGTACTTTTTTCGTTTATGCACGTCGTTCACAATGGTATAAGTCGTGTTCATCTTTTATGCACGTCGTTCATAAGGGCATAAGTCGTTTAATTGCTAAAAAATCGCTAAAATTGGTCCATATAAATTGAGTTATGTCCTTAAATATTCGTGAACAAACGGCATAACTACAAAAAAACCTGAAAAAAACATATTTACAGGGCCAAATTATTAGTTCTTTATTCATAAAACGAATGTCTAACACCGTAGCTTGTATAAAAATGCTTAAAAAGTGAAAGTTCTAAATATCTTCTATTAAAAAATCGTTTTTTGTCTCTCCTGAAAAGTGCCGTTTTTGAGTTATTCCCTTATTCACTGGAGGCACTGAATTATAACCAAAATTATTTTTTTTGTATTCATGGGTCAAAATTAAAAACTTAAAACACCCCCTTAAGACACAAGTAGCTGATCATCATGCCACCCTCATTAAAAATATAGAAAATGCTATTAAAACTGAACACAGCTTCAATATTGGCTGAGATCTTGTCACTCATTCCAATTAAAACTGAATATCTCGGAAACTACTGGACGTATTTTCGCCAAACATAGCTAAGAACCTGCACTCAAATTGGTCCATCCGTTTGGGAGCTATGATGCCACGCCAGACACACAGATACACATGTTAAACATATTACACTCCTCTTTTTTCGTCGGGGGTTAAAAATACAACCTATGTATATTTAATACATACGAAATAGCGGTATAAAGCTTTAATCTGTTACTAGTACCTATGTACGTGCAATCCGATACTTTATAGTACATTACGGCAGAGACCAGTAAGTAAGCCATACTACGGCTGAGTAGGAATTAGACGGACCGAGCCGTAGGCGAGGTCCGGATATAATACGAGGCCAGGATGGCTCTTACGGTCGAAGCAAGTATAGTGCTTTTCTCAAAAATTAAACAAGAAAATTAGATTAAAATTATATTTTGTAGGTGACATTCATATTCGGCCATTTTCTAATGATTATTTTTATCATATCCCATTTTTATTATTACATATTGTGATATTCGTCGTAGCAGGCACCATTAACTCCCATGATAACAACCTATAACAAAAATAATTATGAGTTTATACTTGGATAAAAGATATAGTTATATCGTTATCAAATAGTGGCAGCATTTACCTATTTACCTTCATCGCCAAAATGTTTATCATCTAGAGCTTGATTTAAGAACTTTTCTATTATTTTGCTGCTGAATATTTGTGATTTCTTTCCTTTGTAGCCATCCGATGGTCTCAGAAAGATTGTTGAAATATTCTGCCCTTATCACACATTATCTGACCAATTATTAACTTGATTTTCTTCCTTCCATTTAATGAATCTCTTGTATTTTTTTATACCTCCTTGGATTTAGTCGGAAGTAAATTATTTTAGCTAACTCTGCCTCCGCTTTTAAGTATGGAGGAGTGCCGTCTATTCGGAATCAGACTCGTCTGAACTCATTTCTGCTGAATTATTGTAATAGATCACACAAACAAAATTTGAAATTTTTGTCTTTTAATTTAAATCCCGCCTTTTTTTCTTTTTTATAAATACTGCGTTTAATTATTTGCACTGTCTTACAAATCTAAGTTTTAAAGATGAAATTTAATTATTGTTATACATTGTTGTATTTTCTAACTAATTTTCATATCATAAAGCTTACCTTCAATTTTAACTCCGAGGTTTTTTCTAAACGACACAAAAAGGAAGGAATTCCGAAATATCATTGTCATTTTACACAGCACAATTATGAACTAAACGCTGCATACAAACTTCCGCACTAAACCTTGTCGCTACTTTTTTTTTAATATGCATCTTGAGTTACGTTTATACTGCCAATAGTGCTAACCTCTTTTTATTTTACATTTGCTCTTAGTGTAAATTGCAAGTGTATACTGTAATGTCGTCTCTTACTATTTAATCTATAAAAAAGGGACGCCACTTTTTAATTTCTACAATTTGCTGTCGCACTGTACTTATAATTAAAACAATTTGTAGAATGCATCCTTTTTACATTTATATACGACCTCATCGCCTTCACATCCTTAGTTTTTTTATAGGTCGGTGACGTTGTATATCGTGTTTCGATATTCAAATATCTTGATACGTAATAGGAATTACATACTTACTTACTGGATAAATATTGATTCCAAAATTTCCAAATTTAAAATCTCGCTGTTTACTGGACGCTTCTAAAAAGCTTTCGGTATGTTCCACTTACTGTAGTCTATCTAACGATGGTAAGGCAACATTACATGCAATTTTTGAGAAAAATATATTATATTAAATATCCTAGCAATCGTCCCAATAGCGACGTCACGTAAAACATGAAAACAGTCGCCTCCATGTTTATCTATCATTGTAA
This sequence comes from Apotomis betuletana, assembly GCA_932273695.1. Lineage (NCBI taxonomy): Eukaryota > Metazoa > Arthropoda > Insecta > Lepidoptera > Tortricidae > Apotomis > Apotomis betuletana. The sequence goes on along the minus strand of OW026305.1, from coordinate 11,088,526 downwards.
TCTTTTTCTTGATCTCATTTCGAATTCTACTCGAGTGCATCATTTCGATGTTCAAAGAAGGTAATCGCAGTCATCTTGAACACGTTTTGTACCTTACTTGAATCAAGCAGAAGCATTTTTATCGGCTAAGAAATATATCGCGTACTTATATTATTGGAAAATGTAACTTCGAAAGAGAAAAATTGTGTTTTTCTCAGTCACCCTTTGACAACTATAACTGTAAAGCTAGCGAAACGTCAGGGGGGCTCATATAATTAATATACGCGATATAATCAGTTTAAATAGTTTTATTTAGAAAGAAAGAAGAAAGAAATAAGTTTATTTAGCATAATATAGACATAAACATGATTAACGCGTAATACTTATGTGTAGATTAAATTAATGCTAAAAAGGTCGTCACTCAGCTTAATGTCATGACGTAAGAAATACTCACTTCATGACGCTGATTTTCAGTGACGCCTATACTACAGCAGATCACTAGTGACACATAAAATGTACAAATATAAAACATAAAACATCACAAATAACTACCTTAATTAATTTAAATATGTTATTTCTTTCTAGTTTAGCATACTATACTATTATAGTTACAATTCTGAAAGTAAATTGTAAGTAAATCGTTTTCGGGGTCATTATTTCCAGAAAAACACTTAACAACGGTTATTGTATGGGCGCGCGGCTCCAGCGCCATCTGTTTGAAATATTTATTTATCCGCTCATCACGCCGAAACGGCTGGACGGATTTTAATCAAATTTGGTACAGGGATAGCTGGACATACTAAACTAATTTTCCGGGTGAATTTTGTTAATTTCGAGTAGTTTTTGAAACAAAAATTATCAATGAAAAATTCAAACTGTAGGTTTCAAATATATTATACCAATAAATCCCAATGGCCCTGTTCTAGGTAATAACATCAATAATATGTTAAGAAACATGTTTGATCATAGAGAAAAATGTCTAAAGCAATCAGCATTTTAAAAGGAATAAGGCCTCTTAACGCGGACGATGTTGATAGCCTCTAATAATTTTGCAATTCAACGTGGCAATTGTGCAGTCCCTGCAGTGCCCCTGTCGCAGGGATATGGGAAAAACAATTTTACTAGCTATTAGTTATTTTCACCTGTCCGTAATCAAATCTTGCAAGTATGATTTGAACCACTTTGGTGACCGATTGGGCTGAATTTGGTGTACTTTGATGACAATACAATAATATGACACCATAAAGCTGGTCTGATGGAGCCTAAAGGTGGTCATGGGAACGCTAACAAGTTTGGGCTCTTTATGTCTAATATTTTTGATATTTTTATTAAAATACTGATAGAATAATATACGCTTGTAAATGACAAATTAAATAGAATGTCCGCCGTGAAGATTAATGGTTAGATGCCCTTGAGGATAAAGTCCACATGAGATGACTCATGCAATATTTATTAGCTCACTAAACTTAACAATACAGCATATTTTACATTCGTTACGTAAATATATCTCATAAAATACATCACAAATTTCACTAGGTAAATCAAAACCTATAAATACATACATACTTTATTTAGCTTTTTTACTTTTAACATAAAATAATGTATCCATATAGTAAAATTTGCCATTTGAATTTTTCTATCCTTCCATATAAATTGACATTCAATATCTGATCGTAGTATTAAGATTTTGAATTCAGTATACAAATAAAACAATTGAATAGAGTGCATAAAAGATCCCATAAGTTTGGAAGTTCTTTGAAAATCGTAGGAAGATTCCGAAGTTTGTCCTTTAGAACAATCCACTAAATTTAACTTAGTTCGTGAGTTTATTCGATTTAAATGGTATCTTCTTCTCAAAGGCACACGTGTCACGTATTTCACGAATCAGGATTAATAAATCTTGTCTCGTAAATTAAGGAATGAACAAGTGTTCTAGGAAAAGCTTACTCGTAATTGAAGAGTTTTCCATAAAAAGGCCGTTCTGGCGTGAGTCGGAGTCGCGCACCGAGAGTTCAGTACAAACTATGAAATCACTTAATATTGCTCTGTCATGAGGTTAGGTGTGATGCACAAACTTAACTTTGTCGTTAAAAAACTGTTGTCCCCATACATCGATTCCCTTGCTAACGTGCATTTCTTGAAGCATGAACTCTCGTATCTTTTTATTGCGTTGACTTTGTGGTATTCCCTTGTTTTGTCTAAAAATTATTTGCCTAATTTCAGTTTGCCTAACAACTTTTAGTATAACCAACGGTATGCCTAATTTCAGTTTTCATAATTATTGTTTCAATAAATGATCACTTTGTCGAAACTCGTTTAGTCTAATCATCACTTCAAATAAAGTTTGTTTCGTTTAATATTAGTTTAACTAATTCTTATATTGCCGAAAGTTATTTTAACTAATGATTATATTGCCGAATGTTATTTTAACTAATGATTATATTGCCGAATGTTATTTTAACTAATGATTATTTTGCCGAATGTTATTCTAACTAACGACCAGGTTAGGTTAGGTTAGAACTGCGACCACAACAGGACCGAACTGCTGCCAGAAAAGTAGGTTAGGTTAAAACCGAACTTAATGGGTTAGGTTAGGTTAGAACTGCGACCACAACAGAACCGAACTGCTGCCAGTAAAGTAGGTTAGGTTAGAACCGAACTTAATGGGTTAGGTTAGGTTAGAACTACGACCACAACAGAACCGAACTGCTGCCAGTAAAGTAGGTTAGGTTAGAACCGAACTTAATGGGTTAGGTTAGGTTAGAACTGCGACCACAACAGAACCAAATTGCTGCCAGTAAAGTTGGTTAGGTTAAAACCGAACTTAATGGGTTAGGTTAGGTTAGAACTGTGACCACAACAGAACCGAACTGCTGCCAGTAAAGTAGGTTAGATTAGAACCGAACTTAATGGGTTAGGTTAGGTTAGAACTGCGACCACAACAGAACCGAACTGCTGCCAGTAAAGTAGGTTAGGTTAGAACCGAACTTAATGGGTTAGGTTAGGTTAGAACTGCGACCACAACAGAACCAAACTGCTGCCAGTTAAGTAGGTTAGGTTAAAACTGAACTTTAAGATGTAATAAAAAAAAACGTAAAATAATTATACTGTGCAAATTAGGCAAACTGAAATTATACAAAAATTGTAGTAGGCAAAATAGCGTTTATAGGAAATGTAATTATATTAGTTGAATAATAAATAAAATGAAATTATATATACAAAAATTAGGCGATATGAAAATTCGGCGAAACAAGATTATGCAAAATATTCATTAAGCGAAATGACTTTAGACTAAACGAATATTAGGCAAACTGAATAAATATGCAAAGTAATTTTAGACAAAATGAAATTAGGCAAATCAAAATTAGGCAAAAAATTATTAGACCAAACAAGGGTAAACCTAAAGTAACATAACATAATATATCTAAGATCCCGACTTAACGACATAGTTTAACGATATGCGCTAACAGAATACATTTTCTGTTTTTTTGAGATGGATAAATATGTATACGTGATATACTATTTTAATGATCGTGAAGGTCGAGAAATAAAAAGGTTCGTCACTTGTCGAATTTTTGTGGTGGTAAGGTCCAATAGTGACGTCCCATTTCATTCCGCGACTGTACAAATGACAGGAGCCTTGTAAATCTTGTAATACATGTATGTGCATCTTACCATATCTCTGTTAAAATTAGTCATAAGTATTTCCTATAGGTACCTATATATAAAATGCCATAATAAACCCGAGATATTGCTAAATTGACGATATCGCCAAGCTCCATCGAACCAGCGTCCAGCTTATCGAAATGATTGATTATATTTTACTCTCTGAAGAATAATACTGAGGTCAGCGGGGATTTTTACTGTATTTTCCGATAATGTGTATATACCGCGCGCATGCTTCGAGCGGCTAAATTCATTCAACAAGGACGTTTCGAGTTACAAAGTGAGCAAATACTGCAGCAGCTTCATGAGAATGAAAGGAAATCACTACATTAGTTTAAAACAAAGTCGCTTCCTGCTTTCTGTCTGTCCCTATGTACGCTTAGATCTTTAAAACTACGCTACTGATTTTGATGCGTTTTTTTAATGGATAGAGTGATTCAAGAGGAAGGTTAATATGTATAGTACATAATATATTAGAGAAGCACTGATAATTTTAGAGGTTCCGTGCGAATCGGGGCGGGACGCTAGTACAGTATAAATCCTTAATTGACCGAGCGAGCGAAGTGAGGGCAGCATCTCCGTTTCAGCTTAGCTTAAAATTCTTTCGTATGTCCGGATGTGCGTATGTTTGGATGTCCGGATAACTGATTCTCATGAAATTATGTGAGTAGGTTTGTTAATTATATATATAGATCTTTCTAGGGTTCCGTACCAAAAGGGTAAAAACCAGGACCCTATTACGAATACTCCGCTGTCCGTCCGTCTGTCCGTCTGTCACCAGGCTGTATCTCATGAACCGTGATAGTTAGACAGTTGAAATTTTTACAGTCGATGGATTTCTGATGGCACTATAACAACAAATATAAAAAAAACACAGAATAAAATAAATATTTAAGGGGGCTCCCATACAACAAACGTGATTTTATGCTCGATACTATCACCAGACTGTATCTCATGAACCTTGATAGCTAGACAGTTGACATTTTGACAGATGATTTATTTCTGTTGCTGCTACAACAACAAATACAAAAAACAAAAAATAAATAAAAATACTCAGTTGTACGGTGTGCGAATCCGACTCCCACTTGGCCGGTTTTTTCGAATAAATTTTTAGATTTTTTCAAAATGGCGGATATATGGAAATCGTAAATGCAAAAAAAAAACCATTTTGGAACTAACTCGCGAGGTCTACAGCTCACAGAGTCACCATTATTAGAAGTCTCGTGTAGGCATTTGACATTTAAGCGATCAAACAAAGGAAACGAATTAAAATGCAAGGCAACTGAACAATAAAGAAAAGTAGGGAATGTAATTACTTTTTAGCGAAACTGGACTTTTATTAGATAAGCATTCTTTATTCCCTCTAGCTGTTTTTACAACTGCTGACAACGTAAACCGATTTCATTGTCTAGATTAAACAATAAATGGTTTTTAACATGTTTAGAATTTGATAGCGTTAGGCATGACAATCTAAAACACGCTTCAAAGTGTGAATCTGAATGCCGTTTATGTCGTAACATTTGAAGCAACTAAGCTGGCGGAAAATAGACGTGTCAACTGCAAGCGAGTGGGAGGCTACGTACAGCGTACAGTACAATAATAGATAAATGGGGCTTGTGCCGATGATGCAGAGTTTTATTTTATTGCGCCATGTTACATATAAAGCATTCTACCATCTATAATGAAATATCTCGACGAACGCTTTCTATTTGCTACTTACTACTACTTTACCTTCGTCCTTTTTTTTCTCGTAACGAGATGTGACATTATAAAAAGGTGCCATTAGGGTGAAGCTATAAAACAAACGGCAGCCCGAGCGTTTGTCGCGTGTTGGATTCACTGAGTTATGTAATTAAAGAAACGGGATCATTAATTCTATGTGAGTTTTCAATTTTGCGGGCGCGTAGGGAATTTATGAGATGAAACAGGAAGAGATAAAATTCACACACTTTTCAACTTAGACTAAATAGCTCTTCGTGTTTATCACACAAATTTTACGAGTATCCTTAACGGAATGTTAACTTTGGCTACCAGCTTCTTAGACAGAAGTATGGAGATAGAATGAAAAATCGTATCTGGGTACCGCCGTAAAAATTTGTAACTTTCTTCTTTTGTGTGTGTCGCCTAATGACTTTCAATTCTTCCACAAAAACTGGTGATTTCTATTGCATTTCAGATTAATTAGAGTAAAGTACATTAGAAAACGTATTAAAATACAAGAAATTAATGCAAACAAGCTTGTGGTGACGAAATTTGTCTATTAAAACGACATAACATTTTTTTCATTGTCTAATAAATGTAACATGTCGCCAATGATACCTTATACCCTTTTATGACAAGATGCGGTCAAAATAGTCAAATGTTTATAAAGTTGAGTATTTTTGCACATACCTAAATAACGTATCTTTTGCTTTCTGTACTAGTCACAAGAATATATATTATTATATATTTCACTCAAAATATTTGTTGCCAATGGTTTGTCTCCTTTTTTGGTTCACGAATGTTATTTTTGGTGTGGTACCAATTTGATCGAAAACTAACAAAATCCTGGCGTCACTAAGTAGTTTTTCGCGTGTGGCAACTCTTTAATACAGTATGGACAACACAACAAACTAATCCGCCATCTTCTTTTTCTTCTGAGTGGGTCGACGTCTCAGTCGTGAATTTCTCGTGAGTGTTTTGAGTGGGATTTAGCTTCGAATTAATAAGGAAAATATTCAAATATTTTATCAGTTGTCTATTTTGTACTTAGATCTGTTAATGCTTGTATCGATTATGTGTTTTTATCATCGCTGGCATTATCAATTACCAAAGGAAACATTTTTAAGGTTATGTCTCGCGTGTTTTTTATTCACGATCGTTACCGTGTGTTACCATGTAATTGATGTGTTACGTAACATTCGTGAAATTAGGACATATTCATATTGGTTAAAAATTAATACCTACCTACCGTTAATTTATGGTTCACTGACTAATTATATATCATTTACGTAATTGGTCAAGGCCGGCACCGTATATATCTGTTCCCCTATGGATCCTGTGGGAAATGCACATAATAGTAGTTTATGTGACTGTACATAATGAAGGGTCTATAATAAAAAAATATAAGGGTACCATTTTGACTTTCATTTTAAACAGACCTTAATCAAACTCAGGATTGTTACGTAATCTTGAATGTTACTTATGGCCAACGTGTGTTACTGGTTCACGAATGTTATGGTACAAATTTTTGCGGCGATACCCATCTATCTACATGTAAATACAATTTCACCTATCTAATTAAATATCTTCAGGAGGCGCACTAGATTTGAAAATTTAAAAATGTTTTTTTTATTTATTCCTAACTATTTAGCTGAACTACTGACATTCTACAAAGCGAATAAGAAAATTGAAATAAAATAAAAATAAACATGTTACACTCTAGTAGAAACACGGTCACTTAGGACCAGGCTAAATACTACCACAGTCGCCAATCTTTAAAAAAATATCAATCAATCTCCCGTCTCTCAATCTATTAACCATCATAGTTTACAGGAGCTTAGGTACTACCAGTTGCGACTTTGAGATTGAGACTAGGACGGACTCGTGATGATGAGCCAGGCCTGATAGCCATTACCTACTCTGGCGATGGCTGGCTCCTCTTAGTTTTCCCTTTTATTTTCCTTAGATTTTCCTCTTATTTTTCTTACCTCTAGAGGCTCAGGCAGCAGCGGAGCTGGGTCATTAAGATTATTGAGCCTTTTAGATCTATATTGTGTAACGCATCTAAATATACAACTGTGCAATTAAATTACGATAAACGGTAAAAATAGCGGTACTGAATCGACGAAACAGAAGGCTTACTATGAAGCTCGAAATTCGAGTCCGTGCCAACATTCCTGTCAAACAATACGTTAGTACGGCAAGATTCGAAGTTCTGATTTCGTACATCAGAGTAACGCTCCAGGCACCCGCATGGCCTCGCTAATATCGCGGCCTATCCAGCTAGATTTACGACCGCAAACCCAGTCATTACTGGGATAATAAATTACTTATATAGCTGTTTAATTTCTACCAGCTCGATGTTGCTGTGCCACTACGTGATGACGTTGAGTCGATCAGGTACAAATTGACGCAGGAACAATTTAACACGTTAACCATCCCTTTACAATATGTGTTGAGTAATTAACTAACATTAGTGAATCCCGCAAAGATGTATCACTTACGAGGCTGTCGTGTGGTACATATGTGTCATATGTATAACAGATGCCTAATTACATAGATTTATAATTTACATAACTATTTGTAAAGCCTTTTATTTGTATCCTTAATATATATCAAATGCATCATATTATTATTATGATGAATAGTATTCACGCAAAAATCCCTGCGATATAGCCGACATATTTTGACGTTTTCTATAGAAAGTGAGAAAGCGGTAATTGCCCTCTCTATAGAAAACTGATTTTATTTCAGGAAAATTCTTAAGAGCGCGATGCAGGATTCGTAAGGGCGCGCGTCGCGCGTCGCCGGTCGTTCTGTGCCATCAGTACCCTAGCCACGAGTTAACGTGACCGCTAGCGACTGCGTCAACGATATGTATATTGGAGAATAGTACAGCGCCACTAGCGATTCATCATCATCATCATCATCATCAGCCTATTCTTGTCCACTGCTGGACATAGGCCTCTCCAACTGCACGCCATTGTAAGCGATCCTCGGCTACTCTCATCCAGCTTTTGCCAGCCACTCTGCACAGATCATCGCTCCACCTAGTCTGAGGGCGTCCCACACTACGCTTGCCGATCCGCGGTCTCCACTCAAGAACACGTTTACCCCACCGGTTATCGGTTCTTCGGATAATATGGCCAGCCCACTGCCACTTCAAATTGCTAATACGCTGAGCTATGTCGGTAACTTTGGTTCTCTGACGGATCACTTCGTTCCGAATTCGATTCTTCAAAGAAACTCCGAGCATTGCCCTTTCCATAGCTCTCTGAGCGACTTTAAATTTGTGGACCAGCCCAACCGTGAGTGTCCACGTCTCGGCACCGTATGTCATTACGGGTAGGACGCACTGGTTGAAAACTTTCGTCTTCAGACATTGTGGAATTGGCGATGTGAAGACCCGACGAAGTTTGCCATACGCTGCCCAGCCCAGCTGTATTCACTAGCGATTACTTTACTACAATCTCCATACAAATCGTTTAGGCAGCCGCTAGCGAGTACGGTCACTGTAAAGTCATGGTAAGCGTATAGTTGGTAAATTTTTCTTTGTTCTCTCTTCACGCTGAATCGACTGGGTGCATTTTATCCAATACTAGTACAGAATTACCAAGACAAAATACAAAATGGTTATACGATACTTTCTACCCGGCTATGGTAAAATAAGATAAAAAAAAAATTGGGCAAGTGCGAGCCCGACTCGCGCATGAAGGGTTCCGTACCTATACATATATATATATAATCTATAACAAGTTTGTTGTATGGGAGCCCCCCTTAGATATTTATTTTATTTTACTTTTAGTATTGTGAAAATTTCAACTGTCTAGCTATCACAGTTGTTGAGATACAGCCTGGTGACAGTCGGACGGACGGACGGACGGACAGCGAAGTCTCAGTAATAGGGTCCCGTTTTTACCCTTTGGGTACGGAACCCTAAAAAAGAAAACTGTTGTTTATCCCCTGCTGACTTCGAGCGTGTTAATTATTCCTCAAAATCAGAGCACCTGTTGTTCATACATTGTCGCTAGGTACAATGGATACGCAAAAACGCAAATAATAGCCATTCATATAAAAATGGCAGTTGGCTGAAATTCAGTACGTTTCGTTTTTTTTTTCAACGAGCAATATTTCAGATGCGTTTTGCTGATGATTGAAATATTGCTTAAGTCTCACAATAGAGTTATGACCTCTTGTTTCTGGTTACTTATAGTTAGTGGTTGACTTATACCTCTTATCACCAGGGCCACAGATTGATGTAGTAAAATATAGATTATGGAATACATACCGAAATAGTTTTCAATGTTTTAATCCTTCATTGTATTAGGAGCTGTCTATGCCTGTTAGAGTATCCAATGTACTGTTCAAAGACCCATTAAAACACGTCAGTAGGTACCATAAAGTACCCTACATCATAAACTAAACAAATGGCTCTGTGAGTTTGATTCGAGATTGCTGAAATTTGTACTTTTTTTCGTCCTATTTCCGTTAAATTGAAAAGAAAAACTGTATGAACAGAACAAATCTATATACTTAGCACTCACAAGATTCCATGAGAATCGGTTGAGGAATGAAACCTCTAGGCAAGAACAGTCTGAAAACCGTCTTGGTATCTGGAATTCCGGACATACCAATGAATTTAGACTAAGCTGAAATGGAGACGCTTCGTTCTTTCGGACAATGACTATACATACATTTTCCTCTTTTCAGACTTAGAACTGTATTTTATTGGTGGTTTGTGTAAAATACGACGCTATTGTTTATGGGACGTGACGACACATTCGGCGTCGTCGGTCGGTACCGGTACGACTATTAACGCGCGCTGATTTTGAGCAAACAAAGAAGGAAGGCGGAGTTGAAGACTAAGGTGTTCATACTATTAGCGCAGCTCGTCTTGTTTGAGACTATTTTTACAGACCCAAACTTAGGTATTATAATCGAAGCTTATCGCTAGTAGTTTATTATACTGTGCCTCAAAACCCCTTCGTTTCACCCATGGAAACCCTTTCATACTGCGTAGTAATAATAGCTCAATGTTTCATACCTACTCGTAACAACGCTTACAAGAACTCTAACAGTAGGTTCACCGAACAAATAAGGCTCTCTTAAATTTCGCTCCAAGAGAAGTAATTGTCCTCGTAGCTTGTTTATCAAACTGCGACCTTGGCTCCGTTATATATTTTAAATAGAGTCTGTAGAGCTAATTTAGAATGGGTAATTAATTAGTCACTGAATTTAACAGTCACCGTTACTTTCCGGGCCCGACTCGCAGGCACCAGTCATTACGAAAATAGAGCTTAATTCTCCAAAACAAGGATTCATTTTGAAGTTAATTTTGCCGTGTGAAACGTTATTTATTCGCGGTATAAATAATTTTGCAGATGTCATTGTTACATTACAATTTATGAGGATTAATTTTATAACGAAGAGAATGGAGCCGGATGAAATTAGAAGCTCTATTTAACCTAACTGCTACATCTGTTTCATTATGAATATCAAACGTATGATTTAATTTCGCCAGAATGGTCGTGTAGCTCCTTTTTTACAAAGGTTGGGTCTCACTTTAAAACAATCTAGAATAAACCGCCGAATATGATACTGTGGGGGGCACGCCGCTGCGGAAAACCGTACTTCGGCCAACTTCGCCTCTCGTCTCGCCTCGTTTGTATGTCTTTGTCTTGGTATTTCTATACTAGTATTGGATAAAATGCACCCAGTCGATTCGGCGTGAAGAGAGGACAAAGAAAAATTTACCAACTATACGCTTACCATGACTTTACAGTGACCGTACTCGCTAGCGGCTGCCTAAACGATTTGTATGGAGATTGTAGTAAAGTAATCGCTAGTGGCGCTGTACTATTCTCCAATACACATATCGTTGACATGGCACAGAACGACCGGCGACGCGCGCCCTTACGAATCCTGCATCGCGCTGTTAAGAATTTTCCTGAAATTAAATCAGTTTTCTATAGAGAGGGCAATACCGTTTTCTCACTCTCAGGTTGGGCGAATATGATAGTGTGGAGGGGCACGTCGCTGCAGAAAACCGTACTTCGGCCAACTTCGCCTCGGCCAACTTTAGTCAACTTCGCGAGTAGTGTGGAGCTAGGGCGAAACTTTTAATACGATCAGCGAGTTAGTTCAGCGATTTCAACCGGCTTTTTCGCATATTTTAAAGGAAAGAGACTAGGGTTGCCGGATCGAATGATCGAATGAATATTATCGGGAGAAACAATTTTTTATTCGGGATTTTGTGACTTTGGTCGGGAGAAACAAAAATTGAATCACATTAAAGTAAATATACTAAAAACAACGTCGTTCACTGCCTATAGAAACGGCCACATAAATACATACTAACAAAAAAGAACATTAAAATGATTTTCTCATTATTTTATCGATAATCTACAAAAATGTGATAAGGTAATTTATTTATAGTACTGGAAAAATTTGCAGTGGTATTTCCTTTATAATTATAATTTTATAAAAAGAAGTTGTTTTTCGGGAGATTTTATACTTTGCCCCGGCAAAGTCGGGAGGACATACAAAAAATCGGGAGAATCCCGCCAAATCCCGACCATCTGGCAACCCTAAAAGAGACAGTCAATGTACTTTTCGCGCGACAAAGAGACTAGTATCACAGATTGTGTTTATAGACCGGGAGATAGTGACAGAATTTTCTTGGTCATTTGTAACAGTATGGCGGTTCTTCAGGGGTCTTAGTACGCAATGACAAAAAGAAAAATGATGGTCATAGCGCTGGTACCGGCGGCCCAATCGCGTGGGCGTTAGTCGAACTCGTCGGATAAATAACGAGTGTCAAACGATTTGTACCACAAAAAATTTAGTATTTTCCGATAGCCCATAAAAAACATGTAGGCGGTAGTGTCATGCCATACTTCTCCGGTGTGACTTACAGCCCGCCATACCGACGCGAATGCGTTAATAAAAAATAAAAAAATTCAACCATTTGTACCAGGCTAATTTTTGCACAGTTAATTATCGTCGTGCAGCCATTTACGAAAATCACCATGCCATACTTTTCCGACGGTCCTAAATGGCCGCCATACCACCGGAAATCAGCAAATTTTTTTTTTTCGCCAAACGATTTGAACCACCCTAAAATTTTTTTTCAACAGCTCTTGAATGATGATAAATAGAAGTGTGATAATGCCATACCTGTGGGAGGTGGCGAATGTGTATAATATATTTTTTTTTAATGTAAGATTTTATTCGTATTTTGAACGATTTGTAACAGTATGGCACTAATTTTTCCTGTAAGTTTGAGGTTCAACGAATATAAATACAAAATTTCAAAGATCTAGGTGGCGGCAATCTTGACTTATAATCAGATGTTTATATTGTATAATATTGAACGGCTACCACTACCGCTCGAACGATTTCTCGAGAGATCTCGGCTCATCGTGTTGTGAGACACAATGTCTGGCAACGCAGGTATACGGCAGCTACTTGTCAGACGATCCACAACTACATAGCAATAATTGGAGTTCTATGTATTAGAATAAGTCGACCGTTATAGTGTGCCCATGTTGCATGCAAGATGAAGAGGAAAAAGATGAAGAAGAGAAAGATGAAGGCGGCGAAGGTAAATATTTAAGAAGTTAATTTTATGTTAACGATTTGCGATTGTGTATTGCGCTTGTGTGAAAAAATTAAATGATTTGTAGATACTGATGCAGTAAGCAGCGACGAGGACGACGAAAACGAGTTGGAGCATGCCGGGGATTTCGGCTTAGATGACCTCGAAAGTCTGTAAATCTTTCGGAATAAACTGCATTAATATTGATATTGCATATAATTTTTTTTCACATGTACGGTGTAATTTTCCCAAACCATACTTTATTTTCAAGTTTCGAAAATTTGAAATGCCATACTGTAACAATTTGGTGCAATTTTTTTATTAATTTATATCTTGCTCGAGTGTGACAATCTTCCGCCCCATGGTTACAGTGTGGGATAATTATTTTTAGGTAGAATTTCATCCAAACGAACCGAATACAATGATGCCATACTGTAACAAATGATTTTATGTCTTGCACCTTGAAACCCGTTGTAAAATCAAGTTTTTCAAGTATGTTGCCCCTTTTTCCCTCTATTAGAAGTATGGCAAATATAATAATGGTCCCATTGCATCATATAATTTCCAAAAATCCAAATGCCATACTGGTACAAATCGTCGAATTTCTTTTTTTCTTTTTTACGTCTTGGCTCAAGTCTCACAGTCGTCCGCCCCATGGTTACAATCCGGAATAATTTTTTGTAGGTAGAATTGTATCCAAACAAACAGAATATAATGATCCCATGCTGTAAAAAAATATTTTACGTATTGTACAGTCATATTTTTGAAACGTGTCGAATAAATAAGTTTTTCAAGTATGGCAGCACTTTTTCCCCCTACTAGAAGTATGGCAAATATAATAACGGTCACATTTTACCAAATACTTTCCAAAAATCCAAATGCAATACTGTTACAAATCGTTTGGCGAAAAAAAAAATTTGCTGATTTTCGGCGGTATGGCGGCCATTTAGAACCGTCGGAAAAGTATGGCATGGCGATTTTCGTAAATGTCTGCACGACGATAATTAACTGTGCAAAAATTAGCCTGGTACAAATGGTTGAATTTTTTTATTTTTAATCAACGCATTCGCGTCGGTATGGCGGGCTGTAAGTCACACCGGAGAAGTATGGCATGACACTACCGCCTACATGTTTTTTATGGGCTATCGGAAAATACAAAATTTTTTGTGGTACAAATCGTTTGACACTCGTTATTTATCCGACGAGTTCGACTAACGCCCACGCGATTGGGCCGCCGGTACCAGCGCTATGACCATCATTTTTCTTTTTGTCATTGCGTACTAAGACCCCTGAAGAACCGCCATACTGTTACAAATGACCAAGAAAATTCTGTCACTATCTTCCGGTCTATTATTAGTATGCCTAAATAAATAAGTAAATATAAATATCAACAGTTCAATACCGTGTAACATTGTTTGTTTCAATTACAATACATACAAATTGCTGACAATTTGTATGCAAAACTGTCAATTTCAATTATTATCTCAAAATAATTAAGCATTGTCATAGACTCGTAGCTTTACACTTTAGACACCGAACTCTAGTAGCTTTATATAATAAGGAGTAGATTTTTAACATTTATTGTGCGGATTTATTTTTTGAAGTAAGTTATTTAACGTTTTCATACTGGTATATAACTAAAATCATATGATTTAAACATAATGCATACTAGCGGCCGCCCGCGACTTCGTTCGCGTAGATTTTTGATGATGACAAAGATATTAAAATAGGTAGGCAAGGAATTTTATTCTTAGTTAATTCACTCCCTTAGGGGCAGAATTTTTTAAAACGCTGAGATTACTTTTTTTGTATTTGAGTAAGTAAGCTTTCCACAAAGTTTCAAGTCTCTAGTTCAAAAAATAAAGTTTCTCCCATATAAACATTGCACCCCTATTTAACCCCTTAAGGGGTAAAATTTTCTAAAACGCTGAAAGTACTTTTTGTGTTTTTTAATAAGTAATCTTTCTACAAAGTTTCGAGACTTTAGCTAAAAAAATAGTTCCCCCATACAAACTTTGCACCCCTATTTCACCCCCTTAGGGGCAGAATTTTTTAAAACGCTGAAATAACTTTTTTCGTATTTGATTAAGTAATCTTTCTACAAAGTTTGAAGTTCCTAGCATAAAAGAAAACTTGTACCCCATACAAACTTTGCACCCCTATTTAACCCTCTTAGGGGAGGTATTTCCAAAAATCCCTTCTTGTCCCTAGCCCACGTTATAAAAGTAACCTACTGTGCAAAAATCAACTCTCTAACATTAGTAGTTTCGGCAGTGCGTTGATGAGATGAGTCAGTCAGGACTTCTTCTTTTAAATATATATAGATATAAGAAGTTTCAAGGAATTTCTAATGAATTCAAACTTTTAACCCCCTTTTTAACCCTTTTAGGGGACGAATTTTTGAAAACGCTGAAATTACTTTTCTTGTATTCTAATAGTGTACCTACCTTTACACAAAAATTCAAGTACCGCGCTCAAAAAAATACTTAATCTCCATACAAACTTTTAACCCCTTTTTTACCACCTTAGGGGGTGAATTTTCAAAAACGCTGAAATTAGTTTTCTTCCATTTTATTTTAATACCTTTTTACAAAGTTTCAAGTTCCTAGCATAAAAAAAAACTTGTATCCCATACTAACTTTGCACCCCTATTTAACCCTCTTAGGGGAGGTATTTACAAAAATCCCTTCTTATCCCTAGCCCACGTTATAAAAGTAACCTACTGTGCAAAAATCAACTCTCTAACATTAGTAGTTTCGGCTGTGCGTTGATGAGTCAGTCAGGACTTCTTCTTTTATATATATAGATTCCCTATTCCTTAGTATACAGCCTGCAGCGAGCATTACACTAATCTGCTGCCACATAATTAGTTCCGTATTAATAATGCAATTAACTACACTTTATGCCGACTATGTCGCTTCGTAGGGCGTAACCGCAAATCACCTACATCTCTCAAGTCACTTCACTTAGTTTGCAATTTGCATTAGGACGAGGTAACTTAGATACTTGTGTAATTGAGATTTGCATCGATCTTCCTTAATCTCCAGTTAGATAATATGTACGTTTAAATAGTCACGTCATAAAAGGAAGTATAACGACACTAAAAATGCATCTAGGTAGGTACTAAAGAGATATCATAGAAGAAGAAATTCAGATAAAATGCGTTTTATCTTATTTTATCTTGCTTCGGTCCTTTAATTAGGATATATATAATTTTCTGTCCTATTTACACAGATTAGCGGATTGACCGCGCTTTGTAAACAATTCATAGCAAAAGCACACTTACGTAACAACAAGAGACATCGATATGAATAAAAGTATATAAAGATAGACGAGTTATAATATAAAATAGATGTGTTATACCTGGTTTATAATACATATATAAACCAGTCATTGTAATCTCAAGAATGGTAACACTTGGAATTAAATTTGGATGTCTATAATCAATTTCAGCTTAAATATTTGCGTTGCTGTACGATTATTGTTTTCTTTTTCAGATTGGAACGTCATCAACACCTAAAATACATACAATGATGGTGGACCGAGCACTGAGCCTCCTACTTCGAAAATACAACACAAGCAGTAAGTATATAGACTTACAATAGTATATAAATATGTCTTTCCTACGCTACAATATTTAGACATGTTGACTGATGTTGTTCAACTACAGTAGTTATACTCGTATTAATAATATTAGCTAAATATATCACGAAACGAAGAAAAAAATCCCGAAAAATAAATATTTTTTGGAAATATGTGACTTCAAAGGTACGCAAAATTTATGATATTTCTTTTAATCCAAAACAAATTTTGATAATAGTAGCAAATAGTTTTCAGAATCCTCATAATTTTACAAAACAATAATTGTATGACAACCATGAACTTAAACGCAGTTTTTCACGGTGAAAATGGCAAATTTCTTAATTTCTCCATACAATTATTGGTACCTATACCTATACCTCGACGCCTTTTGTATGGAGCGTTGACGGCCACTTCGGACTTTTAGAGCAGTTTAAAGTATAGACATTTGATCACGATAAAAAATAGAATCGATTGATATCCTCAAAAAAAATTTGTCAACATGTCTATTAAATGCTCGTATTAATCGTCATCAATGCTAAAGAATCTATTACGAGTTTGTATAACGTACCATTATCCTCAAATTAATTTCGATTGCTAAATGTTTACATTCGGAAAGTTACGTTAGTTATTTGAACGTGATATCTATTATTAACTAAAAGGTTTGAATTAGACCAGTCGGTAGAGAAAGTCTGGATTGAAGATTAGATTAGATTAGGTGGTGTAGGTTTTTTTTATATATTGCACAAGTGAGTAAATATCCAAAATGGTAACACGAGATATTTTGGGAAAACTTCTGGCAGCTAGAAAACCTTTCCTTGTGCCTAGTCTTTTGCAATGACTGAGCAACGATCTGATTTAGAAAACATTAGAAGACGTCGAAAGTGGCGCTTATTTGGCATCACATGTAGCCTTAAGAGCGCTTAGTATTGATTTAACGATTGATAATATAAGTGTTAACCAAATCATGACGTCTTAAGGATATTTGAGAATTTCTTAAAAAGTTTGTAATTTTCCACTACAATTTTTTAAGATTATTTATAATTCAGAAAGTGTATATACTGCAGAACCATAATTATCAAACATTGCAATAACATTAATATAAACATACAAAAATAAAACAATTATTAAACTTTAAATGAAGTCTTGATTTTGCACAATGTTCTTTAGAAATGCTATTTTTTTTTGTAAAAATGAAATCCACTGTATACTATCATTCGGACTTCGATAAAGTAGTGACCATACGAAGAAGTTCAACCTTCAAGTACTAAATGATACAAGTAGATTGGTATATAAGTACATAATATTATATTACATTGCATAAAATAATGCCAAGAATGGAATTTCCTGCCAGTGCCAATGCCAACATTTCCGATGAGTTACATGATATATATACGTTTTTATGATCAGGTCGGTAGGTGTTTCCTGTGTAAAAAATAAGCTAGGAAATGAAGCAGTTTGCGTACAATATTTACCACCTAGGCCAGTAAGCAAGTAATATTTAGGCTCGGATATCCGGATGCTTTTTTCTTTAGGTACTGTAGTCGGATTAGCCCGTTCACTGCCATGCCAGCAACGCATACCGTCACCGTCACGTTCACCGTCATTTAAGTTTGTTCCTAGGCCACGCCTCCTGGCAGTTAATGCGTTAAAAATATCCTACAACCATCTTTGAATGTGCAGCTATTCCTCCAACAAAATTGATAAAAATGAGTCCATCAGTTTCGGAATGTTTAGCAGACAAAGAAAGTTTTCCGAAAAATCCTACGTTAGCGTGCTGTTAAGATTTGTTTCTAGACCCATCTCCATAGAAAACTGATTTTCAGTACTATTTTATAATTTCAATAAAATGGAGCATTGCACAGTGTCTATTTTTCAGCAGGTGGCGTGGTGTCTCGGTGAGGGGGCATGGGGGGCGCGGACGGGGACGAGCTGCTGGAGTGGGAGGCCTTATACCTGCGGCTGCCGGGGCCCAGGAACTACACATGGAACTCGACGGAGTGGGCCCCCAGCGAGTGGAACGTCACCGAGGGTTCCAATACCAGCTGGTGGGAATCGTCCGCGCCCTTCGACTCGACCGCCGCGCTCGTGCGCGCCGCCGCCAAGGCCGTCGTGCTGGGCTTACTCATTCTAGCTACTGTAGTAGGTGAGTATCAAGCAAAAGACGTCCATTACTAGACGATGGCATCCCCTTAGGATCTCCACAATCACCCGTCATAAGCTGCCTTTATTGTAAGGTTTCGTGCTTCTGTCAGTCTTAGTTTTTAGGCCCTTCCGTCCTATATCTTTCAGTACATGATCGCCACTCGAGAATCTTTCTGCCTGCCTCGGCCACAACCACTTCAGTTTGCCGATTCTTTGGGATTAATTTAATAGTAACTTTCTCTCATCATTTCTGATTCGATCTCGTCAAAAAACTCCTATGCCCGGAGTTTATGATCTCCATAGCTCTTGAGGTGACTTTGCTGGAGTGGAAGGCCTTGGCCCAGGCACTACTCGTGGAACTCGACGGAGTGGGCCCTCAGCGAGTGGAACGTCATCAAGGGACTAGTGGGAATCGTCCGCGCCTTTCGTCACGTGCACGCCGCCGCCAGCGCCCTCGTGCTGGGCTTAATCATTCTAGCTCCTGAAGTAGGGGTGGACAACTACTATATTGTACTGGGTGATATATATTATACTGGTTGGCAAAGTTGCAAGCTGCAGCATACTCATATGACGCTTTGCCAACTATTTAGTTAAATGTTACCTATACCTATTGGGGATATTTATACGCGATAAGATAAAGCCTCATGTTCTTGCGAAAATGTTGAAAGCCTAATGTTGGTAGATAATGAATAATGATTGATTTAGGAATGATAGTTTTCAAATAATTAGTGTTTCTTCGAACGAGTTGGAGTTGGAAGTAGTCACAGAATAAATTAAAATTGGCTTGGAAGAAAATCACAGTTAATCTAAAAGAGACATAACGGATATCTCCATATGTCTCTTTTTTTAAAACAGCGATACAATGCTACAGCATTTATTTATTCTATTTCCCAACTTGTATAACAATGAATTGGCCCACATCAAGTGGAACGCCAAAACACTATACATAAAATGTCTTAAATTTTAAGGGGATTCCCTGGAAGATAACCCACATTCGACAAGAATAATCAAATTCTGGGATCCGAACTCAGACTTGATAACTGTAGGGACAGGATCACTAGCAACTACGATAAAAACTGGATCAATAGACTCAAATCGATGTCTAAATTGACGTATCAGTAACATAACAATTTGTCCCACCAGGTAATGTATTCGTGATAGCAGCCATCCTGTTGGAGCGGCACCTCCGAAGCGCGGCGAACCAGCTCATCCTCTCCCTGGCCGTGGCCGACCTGCTGGTGGCCTGTCTGGTGATGCCTCTGGGCGCCGTGTACGAAGTGGCGCAGCGTTGGACCCTGGGCCCCGAGCTGTGCGATATGTGGACATCTGGGGATGTCCTATGCTGCACCGCCTCCATATTACATCTTGTCGCTATCGCACTCGATAGGTATGCACTTATTTTTAGTGCGTAGGTACCTATACGACAAAATTTTGTTTTCTGGTTCCAAGTTTCAGACTCGATTTGATCGTTCTCTACCTAAGGTAAAAAAGATATAAAAAAACCGGCCAAGTGCGAGTCGGACTCGCGCACCGAGGGTTCCGTACAAACACTTTCCATCCCTAAGTGGTTAAGTTAAGTTTGCACCTGGTATGTATAGCGCCCCATATAAATTAGGTGCAAAGTTAGGTATTAAAAAAAAAAATATGGTTTTCGTAATTATTCCTTTATCTATGCTATAAGACGTTGCTTCGTACCAACTTTCAAGATTCTGAGTTCACGGGAAGCACCCTGTAGGTTTTGATTCCCTTGCAAGTGTCGAAAATTTGCGGCATAAACGGCTGTATAGGTATTAAAAAAAAAATTTATGGTTTTCGTAATTATTCCTTTATCTATGCTATAAGACGTTGCTTCGTACCAAATTTCAAGATTCTGAGTTCACGGGAAGCACCCTGTAGGTTTTGATTCCCTTGCAAGTGTCGAAAATTTGCGGCATAAACGGCTGTATCTTTTGATTGCGTTGGCTTAGAAGTTTGATTTTTTCACAGCTTCAAGGGACAGTAGACCTGAGTAATTGATATAAATTTCAGCTTCATACCTCCACGCGTTCCTGAGAAAAAGGGTCTTGACAGACGGACAGACGGACAACAAAGTGATCCTATAAGGGTTCCGTTTTTTCCTTTTGAGGTACGGAACCCTAACAGTGTAAGTACACCGGAGTATATTAATATTTTCGAAATCTCCAAATTCACTATTATTTTCGGCCTCAAATAACACTGAAGCCGAAATTTCGTTCTCGGTGTTTCTCTTCGGTGAAAATCAATTTTCGGTCGGACACAACTTACTTTAGGTACTTGGTACTTACCTACAGAAATTTAGATAACATGTGTCGCCACTCGCATTAGGTTAAGCATCCGATAGCGTTAGCGCCCTTATATTTGAGAAATAGGTAGGGTCTAATAAGTAGGGTAGACGCAACCAAGATAGGCGGAATCGCGTGACTAATCCATATAGGTATCGCATTATCAAAGTCAACAGAGCACCCGCGCCCTAGTCTTTATTAGACTGATAATTACATCGCAAATAACGTTTTACCTCTTGATGTCTAACAACGATCAGTAATTTAATAACCCTAATAGGCATTTATAGTACGTATGTAAAGAATGAATGATGCTCCAGGCAGTTTGTAATCGTGTTTTTTTTTGTTCGAAGGTATTGGGCTGTGACAAATATAGACTACATCCATGCACGAACGGCTCGGCGGGTGGGTGGCATGATCGCGTGTGTGTGGATCGTGAGCTTCCTGGTCTGCATCGCGCCGCTGCTGGGCTGGAAGGATCCCGACTGGAACCGACGGGTGTCGGAAGACCTACGCTGCGTCGTCAGTCAAGACGTCGGCTACCAAATATTCGCCACAGCCTCATCGTTCTACGTGCCAGTACTAGTTATTTTAATACTGTATTGGCGGATATATCAAACCGCTAGAAAGAGAATACGCAGACGGCGAGGGGCCACAGCCCGCGGCGGTGTAGGACCTCCTCCCGTGCCGGCGGGCGGCGCGCTCGTCGCGGCCGGTGGCAGCGGCGGGATCGCAGCCGCCGTCGTAGCCGTCATTGGACGGCCTTTGCCCACTATTTCCGAAACCACAACCACCGGTTTTACTAACGTATCGTCAAATAACACGAGCCCCGAAAAGCAGTCATGCGCCAATGGGCTCGAGCAAGACCCACCGACGACAGGCTACGGTGCCGTCGCCGCCGCCTATTACCCGACATTGGTGCGCCGCAAGCCCAAGGAGGCCGCAGACTCAAAACGAGAGAGGAAAGCGGCGAAAACTCTCGCGATAATAACCGGTGCGTTCGTGGCGTGCTGGCTGCCGTTTTTCGTGCTAGCGATCCTGATGCCGACGTGCGGCGACTGTGAGGTGAGCCCGGTGCTGACGTCGCTTTCCCTGTGGCTGGGCTACTTCAACTCGACGCTCAACCCGGTCATCTACACGGTGTTCAGCCCGGAGTTCCGGCACGCGTTCCAGCGGCTGCTGTGCGGGCGCCGCGCGCGCCGCCGCCGCGCCCCCCCGTAGGCCCCCTCCTCCGCTCTTATCCCCCTCGACTGACCTCGTCCAGTTCGACACACGTTATGTTACCTTGTTACATTTTCAGAGATATATTTACACCCCTTTATTTTTTGTACGTGATGAATGTGAATACGAATAGCTGTCTAGTAAATGAATTTAAACTATCTTAATAATGTTTTGTTATTGCGCATGGACTAATAAATTTATTTCATCGTGTGTCATGATAGCTTTACCCTTGATTATCATTATCAATTTGTACAACAGTAGGTATAATAGGCAAAATGGAAAACGACAGTAAAACGTAGCATCTACTAAACAGTGTCTAAAATACCTGGAATCTCTAAAATTAAGAAGGTACAAACACATGAAAATGACAATTTATTTAAAAATTGTAATGCTTTTGGGGTTAACAGCTTATTTATAAACGATCAAAGTTTCTGATACGCATAAAAACATTTACGTTGTTAATGCACAGTCATCACAACTCACACACTTTTTTTTTATAAAAATCAAGTCGAAATGTTATAGTTTCACAATATAGCAAAAAAACTGAGAATAAATTAAACATTTGAGAAGGGGTAATGCCAATGGTTCACGTACTTTAATACGCGAATGTTTTCGACGCATTTGGCAAACACACAGAGTAGGCATTTGGAATGGGCCAGAAAGGAATGCCTTTGCGAATCGTTTCACACGTCCTTAGAATCAACATTTATTTCTCAAACCACTCGGCCTATGGCCCGATATTCTTTACAAAGTCAACATTTTACGTTTTGGCCGTAAACGTTCACGCAGACATTAAACGATGAAACGTCCATATTTTTAACGTGCCATTAGGTTTCTACTCGTCCTTTATAGGTCTGCTGTAAATAGGAACGATTTTATTATTATTACGCGAGAGATAAGTTTGCCTTTTACCAAATATTGCGGAATAAAGGATACTTTTCTATTAAACACTTTTATTGCGAAAATACTTTTGCATGGGTCTTTCAAATGGTATCGGACGTTTTGTGCTGCCAAGAATTCTCGGTTCTCATTTACTTCAGGCAGAGATAACAAACACATTGTTTCCAAACAAAGTGGCACCCTCCTCTGAAGGGAGTTTAAGTACGAACACCTACCTACTTACGTTGGTTCATATTTGCTTATGTAAAATCAGTTTTGTTGGTTCCGTGAATAATACACCTATATTTAATTGTATTATACAGGGTGTAACCGACAGCGTACCGAAAACGAAAACTGTAGTTTTAGACCATAATCTTAATCACGAACTGAAAACGAGTGTTCATTTTCTCGGAAAACTCAAGGATAAGATTTTCCAAAATAAATTATAAAACTCGACGCGCAATGTATTGCGTCCAATTCTCTCGGGTGCAGACGCGCGGGGAGGGGAGCACGCGGCGAGCATCGACTGGTCCAGGCGCTCCCTACTCCACTCACGCGTCAGCGCAAAACATACCGTTACGCCAATGCGCATCGAATGACATGAATGAATGCAACCACAAAAACAACGCAACCACAGATCACAACTAGTGCACTACCTAACACCAATAACAATTGACCGATAAATTAAAACAGTCTAACAAGATTATTTTCATTCAAGCAAGTAAAGCAAATAAAATGTGCGGGTAGGTAAACATTAATCATGCGTCCGACCGCAACGGCCAGCGCTACCGCACTGGCCTGGCGTATCAATGACCGGCCAGTACCGTTATCTGTCCCACTCCACGCGCTCTGTGTTGTACCGTAAAGCTTACATAATACTGTTTGTGATACATTGCGTGTTTTGCAGAAAATGCTATTTTCATGCGATTTTTCATGAAAAATTGTTACCGGTAGAGTTCGATTAACGGAAAAATAAAGAAAAAAATGAAAACTCGCGAGGAAAATTTGTGAATTCTCAAAGAAATTTCCACGATTTTCCAGCCCAGAATTCATGGTTTCAGTTTTTGAAGAGTTTTTGAAGCCATGGTTTCAGTTTTCGGTACACCGTCGGTAACACCCTGTATACTACAGTCATCATCATCATCATCATCATCATCTCAGCCATAGGACGTCCACTGCTGAACATAGGCCTCCCCTTTGGACTTCCATATATACCGGTTGGAAGCGACCTGCATCCAGCGCCTTCCGGCGACCTTTATAAGGTCATCTGTCCACCTTGTAGGTGGACGTCCTACGCTGCGCTTGCTGGTCCGAGGTCTCCACTCGAGCACTTTTCGGCCCCATCGGCCATCTGCTCTGCGTGCTATGTGGCCTGCCCATTGCCACTTCAACTTGCTAATCCGGTGAGCTATATCGGTCACTTTAGTTCGTCTACGGATTTCCTCATTTCTGATTCGATCACGTAGAGACACCCCGAGCATAGCCCTCTCCATTGCACGTTGAGCGACTTTGAGCTTTGAGATGAGGCCGATAGTGAAAGACCACGTTTCGGTGCCGTAAGTCATCACTGGTAACACACATTGGTTGAAGACTTTCGTCTTGAGGCACTGAGGTATGTCGGACGAAAAGACATTGCGTAGTTTCCCGAACGCTGCCCAGCCGAGTTGGATTCGGCGGTTGACCTCTTTCTCGAAGTTGGACCTACCTAATTGGACCACTTGTCCTAGGTAGATGTATGAGTCAACAACTTCGAGTACCGAGTTTTCAACAGAGACTGGGATGGGCACAACCTTGGCATTTGACATGAGTTTCGTCTTGTCCATGTTCATTTTTAAGCCCACCCGTTGAGAAACTCGATTGAGGTCATCGAGCATCATGCTGAGTTCCTCCATCGACTTTGCCATGACTACGATGTCGTCGGCAAACCGAAGGTGAGTGATGTATTCGCCATTGATGTTGATGCCAAGTCCTTGCCATTCCAGGAGCTTGAAGGCGTCTTCCATAACGGCCGTAAACAGTTTCGGGGACACAACGTCCCCCTGTCTTACGCCTCTTCTCAATGGAATGGCCTTTGTGCTCTGCTCCTGAACTCGGACCGACATGGTGGCGTTACTATACAAACACTTCAACACTTCAATGTACCGATAGTCAATATGGCATCGCTGAAGTGACTCGAGCACCGCCCATGTTTCCACCGAATCGAAGGCTTTCTCATAGTCCACAAACGCTAAGCATAATGGCAAGTTATACTCTTCAGTCTTCTGTATAACTTGTCGCAGCGTATGTATGTGGTCTATGGTACTATAGCTTCTTCGGAAACCGGCTTGTTCGGGAGGCTGGAAGTCATCAAGTCTATGTTCGAGACGGTTCGTGATGACCCTTGAAAACAACTTATAAACATGGCTTAGAAGCGTGATGGGCCTGTAGTTCTTCAATAGGCTGTTATCACCTTTCTTGAAGAACAGTACCACCTCGCCTCTATTCCATGCTTCAGGCATTTTGCCCTCGGACAAGACGGAATTAAAGAGCTTCTGGAGGACCTTAAGTACCGGTGTTCCACCCGCTCTCAGAAGCTCTGAGGTGATTCCGTCTTCGCCCGGCGCCTTGTTGTTCTTAAGGTGCTTCATGGCCATCCTAATCTCGTACAGACTGATGTCCGGGATATCTTCGGTATAATGTCGGGACAGCTTGGCTCTTGGATCGCCTACCAAGCTGTCAACGGGCTTTGCGACTGAAGTGTATAACTGACCATAGAACCTCTCGATCTCGCCTAGAACCTCTGCTTTGGTCGACGCTATGCTGCCATCTTCCCGTTTCAGCTTGGTCAGCTGGCTTTGTCCAATAGACTTGTCCTTTGCGAACACTTTGGAGCCTTTGTTCTGCTCAATGGTCTCTTTAACAAGGTTCGTATTAAAGAGCCGCAGATCATGTCGCAAGGACTTCGATATACGTCTATTAAGCTGCCTATATGACCTCGCGTCATCGGGAGACTGCAACTGTAGCGAGCGTCGTTCAGCCATGAGGTTTAAGGTTCGATCAGACAATTTCTGAGGTCTATTGATTACGGCGGGGTCTGAAAAACTTAGAACCTACCGTGTGGACAGTTTCCACTAGCCCGTCGTTGATCTCGTCCACTGAGACAAAGTTCTCCAGACAAGCGAAGCGGTTGGAGATCTCGAGTTGAAAGCTCTCGGGGTTTTGAATATGGGCCTGAGTAGGTCGGAGCGTAGACTTCATCAGACTGGACCTTTCCAATTTAACATTGATATTCAGTGTGCCTCTTACGATTCGATGATCACTGCCGGTCTTGACCCTATTGATCACAGACACATCACTGAAAATCCGTTTCTTGTCGGTCATGATGAAGTCAATCTCGTTTCTCGTGGAACCATCGGGACTTATCCAGGTCCATTTCCTGTGAGGCGGCTTCTTGAAGAAAGAGTTCATCATGAAGAGTTCCTCTTTCTCTAGAAAGTCGGCCAGCCTCTGTCCCCTAGGGTTCCGTTGCCCGTATCCAAATTGCCCCACTCTCAACTCATCACCGCTGTTCTTGCCCAACTTTGCATTGAAGTCCCCCATAACAACAGTGAAGTAGGTTTTGGAAGTATGTATGGCCCTACTTACGTCCTCATACATAGCCTCTACTTCCTCATCAGAATGTGACGAGGTCGGTGCGTATACCTGAATGACCTTCAACGAATATCTTTTGGATATTCTGAGTATTAGGTATACCACCCTGCTCGACACACTGTCGATGGTAGTGATGTTGTTAACGAGGGACTTGTGAACGAGAAACCCGACACCACCTTGGGACTGTTGGGCGCCCTCCCGGTAGTAGAGCAGGTTACCAGACTTCAGGGTTACGGTGTCCTCCCCCTCTCTACGGACTTCGCATAATCCTAAAATGTCCCAGTGTAACCTGCTCAGTTCCTCTTCCAACTCGCAAATCTTTTCATCAGTCCTCATTGCGCGTATGTTGTGTGTTACCAGGGCCAGTCGTCGTGGGGATGGGTAGCCGGATTTCGTCCGGGGATTCTTAGCACCCCCTGCTCCGCTATTACCTTGGCCGCTACCCACGCCAGGGATAGCAGAGCTGCCGGAGACTGGGGGCCTGGTATTTGTGTGACTCATCATAAAGGGGGGATTTGCCGTACGCGCCACGCTTGGCAGGCGGGTTGGCGCGCGCAGTTTTTTTTCTTTAAGGTCTCTGGAAGACGCTGCTGCCCATCTCCCGGTATATTATTATTATTATTCCCTTAGCAGGCTTCTACTGCAACCACGGGACGATATGGTGGGGGACAATTCTAAGGCCGGTCACCCCACGGCATACTACAGTATTGTATGTATTTCAGAACAAGAGTGTAAATGACAACGTAAAGGGATACAAAATTACCGGAAAATTAAATTGCTTACAAATAGCTTATTATAGCAGACAAAGCCTCTAACTTTTCGGAAATTATTGATATACGTAATTAAAATATTAATTGCAGCACGTCTAATTGAATATCTATTATAGCTCCCATGCTAAAACCTTATTTTATTATACTACGTTACTAACGTTCACGATTCTCGGCACCTCTAAGTTATGTGAACGAAACATTGCTGATTTGGCACTCTTGTTCTTAAAGAGTAAGTAGAACTAAAAAATTGGGCAAGTGCGAGCCCGACTCGCGCATGAAGGGTTCCGTACCTATACATATATATAATCTATAACAAGTTTGTTGTATGGAAGCCCCCCTTAAATATTTATTTTATTTTATTTTTAGTATTTGTTGTTATAGCGGCAATAGAAATACATCATCTGTGAAAATTTCAACTGTCTAGCTATCACCGTTGTTGAGATACAGCCTGGTGACAGACGGACGGACGGACGGACGGACGGACGGACGGACGGACGGACGGACCGACAGCGAAGTCTCAGTAATAGGGTCCCGTTTTTACCCTTTGGGTACGGAACCCTAAAAAGGATTAAGTAGTTTATGTGAACAGGAATATCCACTAACTGTAGACGTGTGAGCTTAATGGAGGCCATACATCCCTTTCTTTCTTTTAAGGCTATATATATCTTTCTTATGTTAGATGCAATAGTAGAGTAGAGATGTAAATATAGAGTCTACTGATTATTGTGAATAAGAAAACCCCAAATAAAGAATAGTGAGATCGGTTGCAATTGGATTTAAAATCGAAAATATACCATATTTCTTCACTGAACGTGACTGAACATAGGACATTCTGTATAGGTATACTCAGCCAAAAAATGTGTCTACCAGTACCAGTTACCAGTACCGTTTTAGACTTTATTTTATGAATGATAAGGTCTAAAACTGGTAGATCACTTTCTTGGCTTGCTTTACAAAGTATAGACAATTAATTTTCCGGCAGCACTCGACGATCAAAGACAAGGCAACACAGCGAGAATCACAACATCGCTGTGTCTGGGGAGCGCCGAACCCCGGAATGAATAGCTGGAGATTGTAAGTATTCTTCTAATCTAATAGGTACTAGTTATTTGTGTTTATATACATCCGGTCATATTTCATTGTTATTACTCCATTGTGTAGATACAAATTTATTAGGATCAAACATCGGTAACTCTTATGTATTGCGCGGCAGACCAGTGTTTTTTGGTTTACGATAATCCTTTAAGTTTACCACGAATTGCATAATAGTTTCCGATAATTGATTTGGAAAAACATGCTGGGTTACTACGTAAGTCCCCGTGGCAAACGTATTTGGGTAATACATATTTTGGGAACTATAGACGTAACTGAAACACGGCATTCTCAATGTGTATTTTCGTTAAAGATGTTTCTTATCAAATGCCATATTTCAGATACCTACATTCCAATCTTACTTGATATCATAGTTGATGTAATAAAACAAGCTTTATCCAAACAAAATGCTACGTCATATTTAATACAAGACACAAAAATATCTATATTTGAAATATTCGTTATATGGCTAGTAAATCTGAGATATTTTTGCGATTGGCTCGAGTAGTGGTTTGTGTTAAAAGCGCTGAGACACCTTTTCTCCCGTTGCGTTTTCTGTTGGCTCTTCGCCAGATTTTTCTGAACGACTTAAGTTTACGTACTAATTGGAAATTTCAGGAAGTTTTAATGTCAGTTTATGTCATGAACTTTGCTACTTAACAATTAAAAAGTACTAAACCTATACCGGTAAAATAACTATGAACTGTATAAATTAGCTTGAACATTATTACGTCTTTGTAGATTCTAATAAGTGCTCAACACTTTTGGAGCCATAACACACAGTCAAAAGGAAGATACCTATGAAAAGTAGTGCCAGCCAGAACTTGCATAACCCTTCAGGAAATGCATTGTTACCGAAATACGCAAATAAATCTCGAACGAAGGCGTGAGCTGAGCCTAGTTGGTTATAAATCAGTTTTGCGCAACCCTCGCGTGACATGACAGGCTTGTAGATCGCATTCTGGCGCAAATCTAATAAAGAGTTGATATCGCCACGCTCAAACCGTGGTGCCGGATTATCACTACGCAATTTCGTGAAAACGCCTGCCGTGTTCTGGAAAATAATGCGTGTAAGACAGTGACCAATTACAGTTTAAGACCTTGCGATATTTTTTCAAATGGCTGAAATATGAGTTTTTACGTTTCAATCCGCCTTTTTGAAAAATTTCGATAGTCTGAGTCGACACAATAATTCTTTTTTTTTTTTTTTATAACGGCACAACATACTTAGTGGCTCCACTTCGCCTAATGGTAAGCAAAAAGGGGAGCCCAAGTCGCAATGGCAACTGACGAGAAACCAACGGTGCCAAGTCAGTTGACACTGCCATGCTGGCCCCAGAGATGCTTCTTCACGCTTCGTTTGAAGGGTCCCAAGTTATAAGAAGGAGGAAACACATGAGCCGGCAAGGAGTTCCATATTTTAACAGTTCTTTATAATTATTGAGTTATGCTCACAAAATGCGATGCAATACTATGCTGTGGGTAATAACAGAAATCCGGAAAAACGGACATCCAAACCTCCGGACATACAAAAGATGTTTTGGTCAAGCTGAAACGGAGACGATTTGCTCGCTCAGTCAATCCTCCTCTCCTCGGGTAAATATTTCTTACAAATTCAAGCAAATCTGAGCTGTATGCCAACTTAATTAACAATACCGCCGTCGCCTTCTCTGCGATAATAACGCTCGATACTTGCCTAAAGAAATATTTTGTACAATATTAGAACATTCGTACATTAAGGGTTGTGGTTACACGGGAGTGTTGTACTCGTAATGGAGAAAAGCCCACTTTCAGTTATTCAGGGGCAAACTGGACGTAGCACTATAACTATATATCTTTGTGCACTGTTCTTCACTTTGAACAATGTCATATCTAATTTGGTCCATCAGTGTTCTGATATTTATTTTGGAACACAATGTTTCAAAATATTTTAATAGGTATGGTTAAATTAACAAGGTTTTTTTAGTTCTGATTAAGTAATATCTCAGTCATATAATATACCTACATAATATAGGATGTACTATGGCCCTTCGAAGGATATTTATGTAATGTCTATACTGACTTTTTATATTCGATGTGCATTAAGTGACTGTCTTGGCTCAATAAATCTGAATTTTATTCCAGAAGAAGGTGGCGTGCTCACGCTTGTTATTTCCACATTCAAACAGAGCACATTGATAAAGCGAGAATATCATTTGAATATCTGTAACATTTCCTAGGTGCTATCATGAATTGAACTCCTGACTGACACACCATGCCTTTTTGCTATTAAATTAGGCCTAGTCTGATAGTTACGGGCACCGCCCCTCCTTTTTAGAGTTCCGTAGTCAACTAGGAACACTTATAGTTTCGCCATGTCCACGTCCGTCTTTCCGTCTGTCCGCACGCGGCTTAGCTCCGTGATCATGTGCTAGAAAGCTGAAATTTGCTATGAGTATGTGTATGTATCACGCCGACAAAAAAAATATCCATACTAATATTATAAATGCGAAAGCGTGTCTGTCTGTCTGTTACCTTTTCACGCTTAAACCGCTGAATCGATGTTGATGAAATTTGGCATGGAGATAGTTTAAGGTCCGAGGAAGGACATAGGATAGTTTCCATCCTGGAAATTATCCCTAAAAAGATTGAAAAGTGAGTAAGTAATTCATGATGACATTGATGACCCTGTCGGAAATGTATAATGATTAGACCAAAAGCACAATTGCTCTTTCATTTGCTTAGGCACTTTTAATAATCCCTTTTATTTATTATAGTTGCCGGTGTTGGCTTCATTATACGGCGATGTGTGATTAAGAGATTTCCTTTTGCTGAGTTGGTCCTTGCGACTCAAAGATGGATTTAAGAAGGGGAGCCATCAAAATTTTAGATGTAAATTTTGGAAGGGGGGGGGGGGGTTTACCCCGAATGATCTGACAATATTTATTAAGCTATAAAGGCAAGTTTGGTATCATTTTCGTATAAATCAAGGACGCCGTATTCATTCCTGATATTTATTTTGAACTTTTTTAACGTTAAAAAGAAAAAAATTAAAAAAAAGTAAAATTTACATTGTCTTGTTTTTTAAAAATATCTTTATAACTTTTTTATTTAAATTTTAAGAAAAAAACAAAGGACATTTTTGGGTAGCCCTATAGTTTAGTATTCGAAAAATTACCCATATAATTTTTTTCTTTCTGAGTAACTTGCGTGAAAAAAATAATTACTCTCCTCGGAACCAAAATCACAATAAATGCGTTTCTCTATTAGGGCAACTTTGGTATCATTTTCGTATGAACCAAGGATGCCAAATTTATTCCTGATATTAAATTTGCACTTTTTTATACGAAAAAATAAAAAAAATGAAAAAAAACGAAAATTTAAATTTTCTTATTTATTAAAAATATCTTTATAACTTTTTTATTTCATTTATAAGAAAAAAACATCATACATATTTGGAAAGATCTATAGTTGCACGATGTAACAAGTACCAAAATAATTTATTGGTTTGAGTAATGTGCATGTAAAAAAATAATTACTACTTTTAATAGTTAATTTAATTTTTACTTTTTTTCTTTTATATCACGTTTTTAATATAAAATGGTGTAAATATTATTCGATAAATGAATTCCTTATCTTTCGTTTATTCGAAATCGACACCAAACTTAATGCAATAGCCTAAACACAGGATGTTATAAAATTAACACATATTATTGACAACGGACCCCCCCCCCCCCCACTTTCCTGCATCAAAAATCAAGATGGCTCCCCTTCTTAAAACGGTCTAAGGGTTTAGGTGATTCACTCTGCCAAAGGAAACCTTTTAATCATCAAACGCCGTATATCGCACTTTTTTGTCGTGTACAGATGCCACTATTAAGGTGATTAGGTGGATATCTATCGTTTTGTATGAGGTTGCTTCCATACTTCCAAGTTCCACGCGGACGTAGTCGCGGGCAAAAGCTAGTATAATATAAAATGACGTAAGTGCCGCGCGGTGTTCTTATACTTCGAACGTTACACGTATTATATAAGTGCCATACAGCCATACTGCATTAAAACATTTCTCTCGATCTGGCGCGTATAATCTATAACTTCCAAAAGGTAATAAGTAATTACAGTTACTTTGGCGTTTACGACCTTTTTATAGAGCTTGAAATCTTTCTCGTAATTTATATTTTATTCTATTGTCTATTGTGTAGGATGGGCAACACAGATGGGCAACTACGGAACCCTACACTGAGCGTGGCCCGACATGCTCTTGGCCGGTTTTCTTACCTGAATGAACTGTACCAGTGAGTTGGACTTAGAGTGTGTTGTGGGCAGGGCTGGGCAAAATACATGCTTTGCTTTAATTGAAATACAAATTACAAAATACTGTATCGCAAGTAATTAAAATACGAAATACAAAATATCTTTAAGTAAGGTATTTGAAATATAAAATACAAAATACAGTATTTTAGCTATGTTTAATTAAAATACCAAATACAAATTACAAAATACAAAATAAGTAGCTGGTAATCTAAACCAGCACGGGCTGAAATGTAGAGGAAAACAAGATTAATTAATCAGTAAAACAAGAGTTTCCTTTCATGAACACTAGATTTTTATTATTAAATGTACTGTTCTATTTATTCCGTGTAAAAACTAAAAACAAACCGTTAACCTTTATGACTTTAGATCTTAGTTTGACATTGACAATTTGACGTACATTGTTTTGCATTTTGTTCGCCAATTTGGACGTACAGTCATAGCGTACAGTATAAATAACAGGTGCAAAGTTGCCAACTCTAATAGCTGCTTTACCATCATTACACTCTCGCCTCGCACTCACACTCACGATCGCTAAATGAAGGTTAAATGTATTTTAATGTTAAAATGTATTTTGAAGCCTCAAGTATTTGAAATACTAATTACAAAATACCTCGGCGTCAGGTATTTAAATTACGAATTACAAATTACATTTTAAGGAAGTAATTGAAATACAAATACCAAATACGTATTTGTATTTCAATTACGTATTTTAATTACAAGTAATTCAAATACTGCCCAACCCTGGTTGTGGGAGTATAACCCGCTAATGGGATTATCTCCGCGCGACAGGAGTGAGTGATACACCACTCATCGATAGAGTTAACACGTAGCATCAATGATTATATTACCGGTAAACGGGGTTACATAATCTGACAGCTTAGTAATCCGATAAAGTGCCAACGTGTACGAGAGTGCTATGAAATAAGCTCCAAATGGTTCGCATGTCTTACTACGATAATGGATTGTTGTTCTAAAAATCGCTATGCATTTGAGACTTGTGAATCTTGGAAGCATTACGAATAGGGTAAGTACGTAGAGTTTATTGAAAACCATTGAATTAATTTTTTTTCCGATAGCCCCTTAAAATGGATGCAGCTATAAACAAAATTTATGGTTATCCAAAACATTTTTACATTTCATACTTGACTGTTTGCAATTTTGCTGGGTGAAGGGCTCGGAAACGATTTTCACATTGACAACTGTCAAATATCGACTTTCAATTTTTTTATTGGGATTTAAAGGCACGAGCCATTCAGCTAATAAAATAGCAGTGTCAAATTGAAAATTCCCTATTGGGATATTTTATAGATTTACGACCTATGTCAATTCAGGAATAATTTCTGGGAACAGGGCTAGCCCTTAGACTGCAAGAAACAATTATATTGTGAAAACATGACACATGTCAAACATTTCCTATTTAATTTTTCGACTTTCACTTGTTCTTTCCGTTTTGTAGTACAAGTCAATAGTGACGTCATCACAAAATACTAATGAGAAAAACAAATAAACTGATCAAATTGGCAAACGCATTAAATTATTATCTTTTATTTTAAAATTAGCTTTATTTTAAAAGTTTAATAAATAAATGGGGTTTTTTCGGTACCTACATTATTTAAAATTAGATAGTTTTTATACACTGAGCTGGGGATATTTAAACGCAGAACCGTTTGAATAAAACTTAAGAGGAAATCGCTGATGGGCAATAGTGGTGTGGAGAACCTATGGACTAGGTGGAGCAGCGATCTAGAGGGGGGCTGGCAAGAGCTGAATCAGGATGAGACTGGCTCGCACTACTTTACGTTTACGCTGTTGACTATGTTACAGGTTTATGATGATCATAATGAACTTTTATGCGTGAGTAAATTATCCATATCACATCGTAATCTATATTTTCTTTAAGACTTTTATAATAGACGCTGACACGCTCTTGTGCAATTTACTCGTTCTACACATAAACTAAGTAAAACATTTAAAAACTTATGATGGACTTTAACACTAATTAATGCTGATCTAGTAGAGTTGTTAGTCCGCTGTTTTCTAACATAATTGTGCGCATCGGGTTACAAGCATGAAATTTCTACCACAGATAGAGTGTTCCACGGTGATTATTTTCAGATGTGGAGGGAAGTCAGATTCGTCCCCTGTGAGGCGGGAGAGCGGAGTGAATAGGGCCAAGTATCCCTCTTTTCTTTCTTTATTGCTGGTCAGTTAAGTCTACCAGGACGTGTTTGGTATCGTTTCCGTGTAAAACAAATATCAGAAATTATTTTTTTATGTTATTTTTGTATAGTTCTATATAAAAATATAGGTGTATGGCCGAAAAGGTAAAAATCACAACAAGTTTTTTATTCAATGAGGCAAATTAGTTCAATTTCGTGAACATTTTCAAATTATTATTATTATTTTTAAAAATCTCATTTAATCTAGTTTCTAAAAATATATGCATGTTGGGCATTTCTCAAACAAACAGTAGCTTAAAATATATCTTTACGTCGGCGTAACCAACGTAAATCTCCGAACGCATCCTATTTCGCTTCATTATATACATTAAATAATGATTATTAACATGCTTTTATATATAATATTTACTATATACGTCCTAGAAAAACAAATTAATGCAATTTTAACAAAATATTTTTTTGCTAATGTATCACAAGCACACGGGCTAATCTCAACATCAACAATTTATTTAAGTTACTGTTTGTATGAAGAGTGCACAATATGTATATGTTTTTAGAAACTAGATTAAATTTGCTATATTGCAATATTTTTGTTAGTTGTAAATATTCAGGAAATATAACTAATTTATCTCCCTGAATAAAAAAAACTTGTTGTGATTTTTACAATTTCGGAAATACAATCATATTTTTATATGGTACTATGAATAAATAACATGAAAAATGAATTGCTAATGTCTGTTTTACACGAAAACGATACCACATAAGTCCTTGTAGCGTTATCTGATCAGTAATATAAAAAGAAAAAGAGGACTCCTTTGTCCTATTCACCCCGCTTTCCCGCCGCACAGGGGACGAATCTGACTTCCCTCCACATCTGAAAATAATCACCACAGAATGCTCTATCTGTAGTAGAAATTTCGTGGTTGTATCCCGATGTACACAATTTCGCGACTTAGCAAAATGTACTAGAGCACGCAGGCTAAGCTTAACATCAACATTTATTTCAAGGTATTTTTTGTATAAGATGTGCCCAATATGTATACATTTTTAAAAACAAGATTAAATTCGCTGTTTAGAATATTTTTTTTAAATTGTAAATATTCAGAATTGATAAGTAATCGTTCTGAATAAAAAAAACTTGTTGTGATTTTTACCTTTTCGGCAATAAACCCAAATTTTTATATGAAACTTTTTAATAACATAAAAAATTAATAGCTGATATCTATTTTACACGAAAACGATGTCGCACAAGCCTTAATAGCCTTTACTGATCAGTAATAAAAAAAAGATAAAGAGCAGAACTTGGTCCTCTTCACCCCGCTCTCCCACCACACAGGGGACTAATCTGACTTCCCTCCACATCTAAAAATAATCACCGTAGTACGTTCTATATGTGGTAAAAATTTCATCCTTGTAACCCGATGCGCACAATTTCGCGGCTTAGCAACTCTACTAATCAGGTAAGTTTCATGAAAAATAGCACACCAACTACAACAGTAAAACCCAATTATTAATCCAATCACCCAACTGTGGTACAAAACGTATTCTTTCAGTGATTTTATAAATTTTCATTTTTGTTTTATTAAGTTGATAGTCTTAGAGTTTATCTATAAGAATTGTTGTTATGTAATTATACACGAGTAATCATAGTTGTGCAGAATGGACTATATTTATCTAACTACAGTCAAGTCCACAGAGCTATGATCCAAATTAACTTGAAAATTACTCAATTCCGGTATTCCGCAAATACTAACATGGAAAGCCAAACAAGAACGAACCAACCCAAAAACTTTTACACCCAACACAATACCAACCGGCGACCAGCAACAAGTAGTGATCATGAATCATGACTTTCGTGACAGACGTTTCGCCGCGTCAATAATTTAACCCTCTTTAATCATGACATTGTGGACACCCGTACCCGTATCCAGGTAAATGATTACTGTGAGAAACTGCTAACGTTGGTACGAGTAAACTATTTAAATCACGCTTAAACAAATAACATCGCGGTATAATGTTGATTACTGAAAACGAAAATGTTCACAGTCTACAACTGCCAACAGCACAGCACTACAGTTGGTGACCGCCGCCTGCAACAAGTAGTGATGGATGTATTGCCGAATCAATAATTTAGCTCTCGTTAATCATTGCGCCGGACACCAGTGCCCGCAATCCGGTAAATAATTACCATAACAAATTGGCTGAATTACGTTGGTGTTTAATAGTAGTTTACACAAATTTAATAAGGTTGTACGCTGAAAACAACAATTTATATTATACAAGCGACCCGCCCCGGCTTCGCACGGGTGCAATGCTGATAAATTATGCATGTATTATACATATGAACCTTCCACTTGAATCACTCTATCTATTAAAAAAACCGCATCAACATCCATTGCGTAGTTTTAAAGATCTAAGTATACATAGGGTGTCCCTATTAGGGACAGACAGACAGACAGCAGGAAGCTATTTTGTTTTATACTATGTAGTGACAATATCGTTTTCTGGAAATCATATATATACATATTAAGTACGCATTCCATAAGTTTTAATGAATTCAAAGATCTCTGTACTGTCCACAGTGCTAGTGATCCTTGTCCAAAGAGCGTGGCTACAACCGGTCTGCGACCGCGGCATGCAACAAATCGTGATACTCGTGATGGATCCAGATGTGTTAGGAATATGTATACACCATCGCCAAAGAAACGGCTAGAATTTTTGATGCATCGTAAATTACTTACTATTTTCCGATTTAATCGGGAGTTTGACAATAATGGAGCATTCTCCATAAAATTTACACATAGTGTAAAACTACAGCTGGTGACCGCCGCCTGCAACAAGTCGTGACGGATGAACCGCGTGTCTATAAATTAGCCCTCGTTAATTATGGCGCCGGACACCAGCGCCCGCAATCCGATAAATGATTGCCTTCACAAACTGACGGACATCCATTCATGTTTAATGATATTGGTGTTTTGTGGTAAATCAAATCAAATTACGATACATTGCATAAATTAATACTGGTCAGGATGATTCTTACGTGTAATGTGGGTAATTTAAATTTTTGGTATTTAGGTACATTCATAGTCATACTCATCTATACATATAAACGGAACCTGACTGACTGACTGACGGACTCACTGAAATGTTTTGCAATTTTACATGTTGTAATTCGATTATAAAATTAAATTAGAATCTATAAATATACATAATTAATAGTTAAATTCCATTCAGTTCTTTCGTAAAGGGAAACAGATGAGAACGGAACCTCGATTTGTATGGAAAAATTAGCAGTGGTATTTTCTTTTTGCATCCATTCATACGGATGAATGGATCTGTTTGTCAGATTTAATGAGGAACACGGGTTTCTCATTAAATCTGACAAACAGAACGATAATTATTTTCATTCACAATAATATCCGCCAATAACAGACGGGAAAGCATCGCAGATACCTCAACACAAAAAAGGTGAGAAAACCTATCTGAAATCAAATGTGTCATCATTAACGCTACATTCTTTGCCTCTGACGAAACGTATTTGTTTGTGTACAGTATGTTTATTACTAGTAGCTTTGTGAGTTAATGTAGATCTAGCGAGAGTCGCGGGTTTGTTTTGAAAAGGGTTTTTTTTCGATTATCTACCCCCATATCTCCGCAATTAAAAAAAACATTAAAAACTGAATCGACAAAAAAATAAATAATATAATTAACGAATCACAATTTTTTTTAATCGGTTGTAAAATACGACCCTTAGGCGACAACAGTCGGATACTCGGACAAACGGACATCCGAATATCCAAACATCCAGATATACGAAATAATTTTGGACCAACCTGAAACGGGGACGCTTTATTTGGTTTCCTCGCATTTTCAATTATTTTAATGTTTATTTATTAAATCAGTCTCCACCACGCAAGTCAGATTACAGAGGCCTATATAATGTTATTATCTAATTGTTTGTGCTGATGTGCTTTGTGGTGGTGAAAATAAATGCTTTTTATTATTATTATCTTGTATGTCGCACCCGCTCACGGGACAATAGTGTCCCGGACCTTTGGGAGACGTGCGCGGAGCCGAAGCCCACGCGTACAGGCCCTTTCGACAATTTAATGAAATGTAAGGTATAAATCGAGCGGATGCTGTCCCTATCCGTGTCATGGGACGCACACAGAGACAGCACCCGCTAGGTGCAAGAACTATTGATGGATACATGGAATCTAAATACAAATTGGGCTATAGGGATGAAATGGAGGACTGGCTAATTTGGGCTATGGGTTGAGACTATCGGGCGTCTACCAAGTAAAGTGTCTCATAGCAAAAATGCCACTGGTAGACGATGACTCGTCTCCCGCTAGATGGGCTCCCATAAATAGCGACACATAGAGTGGCCTAAGGGCTACACCGGTGCGGAAGGCTAAGGGCGGAGAGGTGTATTACTGGGCTTTAATCCGGAGCCAACTAACCCCTTACGTTTCCACATCCACCCTCGAGCTGAAACTCTCGCGACTCCACTCTGGCCGGCCGGTAAAGGCAAGACAGAGGCAGAGGCCCCGGCCCATAACCCCCCGTCAGGATCCCCCAGGAGCACTCAGGAACATGGGGTCGCTACCCCCCAACAGCTCGCCATAAGCTGCCCTGCGTGACTGACTGCGCTGGTAAAACCAGCGGGCGATGGGGTCGTCACATCCCTACGCCTTATTATTATTATTATTATCCTGTATGTCGCACCCGCTCACGGGACAATAGTGTCCCGGACCTTTCGGAGGCATGCACGGAGCCGAAGCCAACGCGTAGAGGCCCTTTCGACAATTTAATGAAATGCAAGGTGTACATCGAGCGGATGCTGTCCCTATCCGTGTCATGGGACACACACAGAGACAGCGCCCGCTAGGTGCAAGAACTATTGATGGAGACATGGAATCTAAATACAAATTGGGCTATGGGGATGAAAAGGACTGGCTAATTGGGCTATGGGTTGAGATTATTATTATTATTATTAAACATCGTGTTTTTGGTGAACTACTACATAAGTACGTTACTCCATTGTTGCGTGAGGTATTAATACTAATATACATTATGTACGTCTTCGCATTACTCGTATATGGAAAAAGATGTTGTAGCAATTTTTATACGACGCGGAAACCGGTTTAAATATTCATAGCTTTAGTCATCTTAGCAGTAAGTTTATAACTAAAATATTTAATTATTAGAACAGTTTGTGAAAGTGCAATTGTTAAAATGATACGCAATGGTTTTTGATGGCATTTGTACAGATATGTCTTATGGTATTATTAATAACTTCATTATTGGAATCTTGAGAAACGACTGGGCATTTTTGTCTTCCAAAAGATGATTTTTTTATAGGCTGTATTAGATATTTTTCTTTAGATTTCAATGGCAACCGGCTGTGAGTAGCATTTTTGGCTGCATCAATTCTCCACATTACTTGAAGACGTGTACATTTTTGTAAATACATATAATCCCAAACTAAGTGTACAGCTACAGCCGTAAACTAGATATAAACAAATTATGCAAAATGGCGCGAAGTTCCTTTTTTTTGTGCTCCTTGCAATTAGTTATGTGCGCGCAGGTGCAACGGAAATGACAAAATTAATGCCAAATATTAGACCACTATGAGTGCGTGGCGAATGCTCATGTGAACGACTGCACAAAGTGCCCTTTGCCGCCATTATCCCGTCGAGCATCCATTAACTAATGGCCGCCAGTAATGGCGCCCGCAAACACTGCCCAGTAGCGAGGGTCGACTTCGCATGCTCTTTAAGAGTGGAATGGTGTGAAACGGTTACTTTGTTCTCACTTGCGCGTGCATGCGCCGGGATCTTATGTTATGCAATTAGATTAAGGGTCAAGGTGACACAAAAGGCATTTTGTCACACTAAGAGGAAATAAGGTTATAATAATAATAATAATAAGGATCAGGATCTGGTGGAGCTACTGGAAGTAACAGAAACCTTCAGTAGCGCCATCAAAATGGAGTTTGGTGTAGACAAATGTGCGGTCATGCATGTACAGCGGGGGAAAGTCGTAAATTCCGCGAACTTACAACTTTCTGAGACAATGTCCCTCAGGTCTATCTCCGAAGCTGAAACCTACAAGTACCTTGGTATGTCACAGTCATTGGGTATTGCGGACGGAGACATTAAGCAGGCGTTGAAGGAGCGTCTCTTTTGTCGCTTGACAAAAGTACTTAACAGTCTTTTATC
Source organism: Apotomis betuletana (assembly GCA_932273695.1). NCBI lineage: Eukaryota > Metazoa > Arthropoda > Insecta > Lepidoptera > Tortricidae > Apotomis > Apotomis betuletana. Next base: position 11,047,273 of record OW026305.1, on the reverse strand, counting down.
CGGTGGTAATAAGGCACGCGCCTTCAACGCTTGGGTGATGCCTCTGCTCACTTACTCCTTTGGCATACTAAGGTGGACTCAGACTGAGCTGGACGCCCTGGATACGAGGGTCCGTCAGCTGCTCACTACACATCGCATGAGGCACCCACGCTCGTCAGTTATGAGACTGTACATCCCGCGTAAGTGTGGAGGCCGTGGCTTTTTAAACGCCAAGGACCTCCATAACCGCGAGGTGTGCAGTCTTAGGGAGTATTTCTTAAACAACGAGTGTGGGATTCATCGCGATTTAGTAGCAGTTGACAAAGGCCTCACCTCTCTCTCCTTAGCAAACGAGAACTGGCGCAGACCAAAGGTGCTTAGCACCGATGACCGCAGGGCTGTATGGAAGAGCAAGGAGCTACACGGGCGGTTCTACAAGGCCCTTACGGGGCCCGATGTAGATCTGCTCGCGTCGGTGAACTGGCTACGCTTCGGGGATCTCTTCGGGGAAACCGAAGGTTTTGTCTGTGCAATTGCGGACGAAGTAATGATGACGAACAATTACCGGAGATATATCCTGAGGGACGGTACGGTCGACATTTGTCGGGCATGCCGCCGTCCCGGTGAGTCACTCAGGCATATAATCTCCGGTTGTTCTCATCTTGCTAACGGCGAGTACTTGCACAGACATAACCAAGTAGCCAGGATCATTCACCAGCAACTTGCTCTTCGATACGGTCTTGTGGGGTCTGAGGTGCCGTACTATAAGTACGCACCGATGCCAGTTCTCGAAAATGGTCGTGCCACGCTCTATTGGGATCGATCTATCATCACGGACAGGACTATTGTAGCCAATAAGCCTGATATCGTGTTGGTAGATTGATCCAAGCGCCAGGCAGTGCTCGTCGACATCACCATCCCCCATGACGAGAACCTCGTGAAAGCCGAGAAGGACAAGCTCAGCAAGTACCTTGACTTGGCTCACGAGGTGACCGCAATGTGGGATGTTGACTCGACGATCATTGTCCCGATAGTCGTTTCGGCGAACGGTCTTATAGCGAAGAGTCTCGACAAACATCTTAAGAGACTCTCGCTAGATTGCTGGATCAAGGGTCAGATACAGAAGGCGGTACTCCTGGACCCGGCGCGCATCGTCAGGAGGTTCCTCTCCCTGCAGCCCTAACCACCGGTAGCCTGGGCCCCGCCCCGCTGCCGGCGGCACCCTAGGTTAGGTTTTTTTATAATGTATTTATATTTTGTAATTACTTTGTTGTATTTTACTTTTTATATAAATTTATTGTAAAAAAACTTAACCTAAGAAATTAAATGCATATACGAAATAATAATAATAATAATAATATCTTTATTTCGGATCATTTTGTATCCATAGTAGTGTTAGTATTTATAAAACTAAACTTAAAATCGAAGGTTAATTAAATTATAAACAACACAATCTTATAGGTATATAAATTAACTGAAATTCACCCCTATCTCTGCATGTAGTTTTTTCCAGTGCCGAGGAAAGGGTGCATTCAGTTTAGCAGCTATTATTTTCAGAATACCGTTAGAGCTGCCACTTAGCCTCCGCATTAGCGACGCCGTCCTGTTTCGTATGATCGCGTAGAAATCGTCCGTGCGCGCTGTGGCGAACATTTCGGAGGCACTGCAATATCGTGGCAGCTTGGACAGTATTCTGAAAATATTATTGTACTGTATACGTAGGGCATTGTACGATCGTTGCGTGTAATTGGTCCATAGGCTGCAGGTGTAGAAGGATTGGCAGAACGACTTAAACAATGTTATCTTTACCTCCATACTACACCTGGCAAACCTGCGGCTCAGCATATTTCCTCTCACCGCCAATGCCCTACGTTCCCTCTCTATGTCGAGGTCATCCGATAGATCCTCGGTGACCCAATGACCAAGGTATTTGAAAGATTTCGTAACCTTAAGTGTTTCACCACATAAGGTCACGGGAGGAACTGTCTTATAGTATTTTCTACCAGCATTAAAGACAAGAACCTCACTGTTTTTCACTCTTTTTCCCGTAGGTTATGTATTTAAAGAAACATTATAGATGTGGTACAGTCGCCGTCAGATATATCGAAGCATATAAGGCGTCCATAAATATCTGAACACGACTCTTATTGACTGGGCGTTACAGTACATGTTCACATATTTATGAACGCCTTATATGCTGCGATATGTCTGATGGCGACTGTACCTGTAAGAAATAATTCGATTCTTATTTACCTACTTAAATATTTAACATAATATATAATAGAATATAAATGCATGTTGCGTCTTCCCACTAAATACGGTTACCAGGAGTTGCAACTGTTAGTAAAACGGCCAGTTCGTAAGTATGAGAGCATGGAGAATGCTCGTGTGAAAGATTGTACTTGGTGCCCTTTGCCGCCATTATCCCGTCGAGCGTCCATTAACTAATGGCCGCCAGTAATGGCACCCGCAGAGCTAGGCTCGACTTCGCATGCACTTTTAAGAGTGGAATGGTGTGAAACGGTTAATTTGTTCTCATTTGCGCCGGGATCTCATTTCATCCTATTATATAAAAGTAAGGGTTCTATAGAGCGTCTGTATGGACGGTTAGAGATTAAAATTTTCGTGTGCAAGGAAGCTTTATGGATAATGCGTAATGCACTCTCAACTTAGCTATCACATCGTTAGGTCCTACCAAATATTTAATGGATAATGTTGTCTCTAGAGGTATATTCGTCATTTATCTGTTTTTTTATTATTTCAGTAAAGGTAGGTATTAACTATTTAACACATTATCTTTATGTCACTAACTGTGTGTTGCCAGACTTGATTAATTGATGAGCCAGAAAATCAAACCACTTACGTGAAAACAAATACCTAAATAGCGGTTTCTTGGGAATAGAGTGAAATGCATTACGTTTCAGCTCAAGAGAAATGATCAGCCATTTTTCAATTTTCTGGAATTACGACCCGCTGGAGCGCTGCGCTGTTTGACTTCCGATCGGAAATAATGTGACAAGATTAGTTTTTAAACCAGCTTTTACACTCAAAAGTTCAACGCAATTCGAGTGTCGTAGCAGATTTAATAAAATGTTATCTGTACCTAACAAATGTTTTCAAATTCAGATAAGTTTTGCTATGGAGAACACAATTTATCACACTTGACTGTTCTTTTCATACAAACGCTTACTGTTTATTTTGTTGAATTCTGAAGTAGGTATAATTAGGATATTACTTTATTCAACATTACCCATCTAGCTCGCATGGTATTGAAAGGAATGGGAGAGATTTTTTAAGTTACTACTTAAAAAACTCACAAAGAGTCGCGTGCTCTAACCGTACTAGGAGTGCTACAATTTGTTCTTATCGCGCAAAAAGCAGCCTAGCGTGGTAGTTACACTTTTTTCAAAACATATTTACCAAATGCCTCGTTGGTGTCTCCCTTAATAAAAGAAAGGACAGGCGCGCACCGCTGTGTCTAATAAATTGTGAGATAGCGCCCAAACTTGATAACAAAACGTTTGCAAACTTTAGCCACATGCATAAATTGCGTCCACATTCTAGAACCTACACAAACAACAATGGGGTTATTATGGACGCTGGGTTTTCAGGCCATAATTCACATTAAACCGACCGGGGTATACGCGTATTTTGCTTTGGTATTAAGTTGGATTTTAGTTATTAAATTTTCAATCATAAAGTCCCATAAATCTTATAGCGCTGTCAAGTTGTACACATGTATAATCCGAAAGAGTAATGCGAACTGCCTGATTGCATATATATTTATTTGTACAATGTTAAAACCACGAGTGCTCAATACAGGTGAAATCCTAAGGCATAATTAGTAATACATTAATCTGCGCACAATGTTGCACAGTTACAATATAATGCTACAACTACGTAATTCCAAAGAAAATAAAAACTAATATAACTATATAGCTTTCTTTACTACTAGTCCCACTATCACGAACTCCCCTCTAAAAGATCTGCTATTATTCAATTAAGTAAAAAAACAGAAGTTGTAAAAAGATATTATATAGTTCTTATTACTCTGATTTGTATACTGCTGGTGTACTTGTACGAGACATCTTGAAAATTGAAGAACTCAATAAGTATTGAGAGTGGCAGCACGTGAACAATCCCAAACTTGCGAAGTGACGAGTCGCTGAGCCAAAACCATTCAGCCCGGGCAAATTTGCAAGCGGGGCTAAACACCTAACAACACACGGTGTGGTACGGTTTAAGCTGTTCTGAGGCTTTTGAACTACTTGAATACATTAGTACAAAATATTATTTTTAGGATTACCTAAGAAATATCTCCGTTCCAAAATTGAAGAGCGATATGTCAGCAACCCGGTGGTCAAAACTTTCAAGCTTGCAGAGCTGCTACTCCACCGGTGTCAGGTCACTGGGCCAAAACCATGCAGCTCGGGCAAAGTTCTAATGGGGCTAAACATCCTATCGGGGAGTAGGTACCTACTCGTACGTAACACCTCGTATGAAACTTTCATCTGTACTTACACCAAATAAAAAAATATAAAACTCACAGATGCAACAGTCTCATTCATTTGACACAAACTGTCTTCACCACATTTTAAGAGTTACGATGGAAATATACCTAAAACCTTCCTAATTGGTAGATTCAGACGTTGCATTACTGATTTCCATACTAAATCATTTGAAACCAAGAGTTTCGTCAAGTATCGCAAAATAACCATAATCCAGTAATTTAATATAAACTCGAATGCCACTTACGTACTAGTTATCCAAAATATCTCCATTTAGAAATTGAAGAGCTGAATATTGGGAGCTCGCAAACAATCTCAAACATGCGAATCGACGAATTGCCGAGCTAAAACCAGTCCGAGCAAAGTCAAATTAGCATCAACGAGGCTAAACAAAGTATCTAGGAGTAGGTATTCGTAAATCTGTCTCGTACGAAACATTCCTTGCTGATAAACCATTAACACAAAACACACAGACGAAATAATCAATATACAAACTGTCTTTTCTATTTAGACGTTACTTTATGAAATTTTATATCTATTTACCGTATAATAAATATTTCTAGGCGGAATAAAAAAGGGTTATAACGCAGTAATATAATATCCCATGCAGCGCGAGTGTTTACTGCACGATATAGGTATCTCCATTTCCAAATTGAAGAGCCGAATATCGGGAGTACGCGGCAAGCGAACCATCCTAAACTTGCGAAACGCGAGTCGCGAGCCAAAACCATTCAGCCCGGGCGAAGTTGCAGTGAGGCAAAACATACATATCTCTAGGGGTATTCGTAAGTTACTCTGGTACAAAACATCCTAGTGTCACAAAGTCGGTGAGCCACAGAGCTTTACCTACGCGGGTTTCCTTCTAATAATTATACTCGACCTCGCTTCAGCTGCGTACGGCGGTACACTTGCTCGAGTCCTCGAGACAAAGTCTTTTCAATGGCACTTACTTTGTTCGTTAGACCCAATCTTTATTTACTTGAAAAGTATTGAATCATTGTTCCTACTTTAATAGCGAGTTAAGCCATTTTTGGAACTTCACTTTGCCTCGATAACATCAATAAATTACAAACTTCTTCGACGCTAAAATATTAAAGTAGGTAGTAGGTACCTATAGTTTAAGCTGCATTTCTTGGATTAAGTATATCCCTGTGGGTATTCTTTACCAAAATGATACAATAAATGAATAATTACCGTTACTTTACTTAACTTTGACAATCAAGTAAATTAGCAGCTTAAGTAATTTAAAACAGAAACTTTGAGTTGGTGGCTTAAATACGACATTATCTGAAGACATGACTTATTTCGATGGATACGCACCATTCGTAGGGGTACGGTACCCACCGTACCCCTAAAGCACGGTATTAAAACTTCCAATGGGATAGTTGAGCCATGGTTGAGTATATTTGTCCGGGAGAAGGAATAACAGGGTAATATATTCCCGTACCCATGACGTCTCTCTATTTTGCTAAGCTCTAGTTTGAATGCAGGTTGATCGAGTCTGTATAGGAACAGTTAGCATCATAATTATACTAATGTCGGTACTTTAGCTGCTATTAGCTATTTATCTGTACTATTTACATAGCAATAAGGACGTGTTACGATTACGGATGAGCAAGTTGCGGAAAATATTTCCGGATTTTTTTCGAAGCTCACAATATATTAAAAGAATATTAAAATTGGGAAAATTCCAAGAAATTTCCATGTGAAAAGTGTCGCAATTTTGTAAAACTTCGGACTGCCCACGACTAGTTAAAATATATTTGGCCCTTTAAGAGGCCTTATTCCTTTTAAAATGCCGATTGTTTTAGATAGATTCTCTATGATCAAACATGTTTCTTAACATATGATTGATGTTACTACCTGGAACAGGGCTACTGGGATTTATTGGTATACATTTGAAACCTACAGTTTGAATTTTCCATTGATAAGTTTTGTTTTAAAAACTACTCGAAATTGACAAAATTCACGCGGAAAATTAGTTTTTTCAACTTATTTTCGACTGCACGCAAAGAAAGCATGAAATAGCTATGTTACTACCTAGAACTCGGGAAAAAGTATTATTCACTTCAAAAAGTTGGTTGAAATTATCAGTATATTTGTCATAATATGAAAAAAATACATTTTTAAAGGAATAAGGCCTCTTAACTGATACTAACTATTACATGATGCTGACTAAACGTATGTAACTAAATCGCTTAAAATTTACTTCACTAGAATCTTATCTAAATTGCTGAACAAAGTGACACATAAGTATTACAAGGCTTTTATTAGAATGATACTTGTGTGGCTCGCACTTATCGAATATTACAGGGCAAACTTAAGTTAAAGGATCATTTTCACGGGTGCGTAACGATGGCTATAACAATTTTTTATATAACTTCAGTCGCTATAACGCTCATTTGATATAATTATTGAATGTTATAACAACACTTAATATATTAACATTTGATATAATTATTGTTTCATATACTGATTACATATATCGAATAACATTTAATATAACATTCTTTAAGTATAATGCATATTTCTTCTAGTGAATTTATGGTATTACGTTTATTTTATCTAACATTCAAATGGCATTACGTATAGGGTATAGAGAAATAGGGGGGCGGAGCCCCCCACAGGGGGGCCCAGGGAGCGAAGCCGGGCATTAAAAAAAACTTAATCCAAAAGTTCAATTAGAAACGTAGGTTAGGTTAGGTTAGAAAAAAAAGGTTTGAACTGCACCCCCCAGAGAAAATACAAAATATTTTTATATCGATCGTTACACACCCGTTGCGAATGTAAACGTTATATTTAATGTATTTTATACTAATTGAAATTATACCTATTGTTGATATATCAAATGAAACATTATATCAAATGTATTTTATACTAATTGAAATGATACCAGTTGAAATTATACCTAATGTTGTTATACCAAATGAACATTATACCATATGATGGTTATAGGAAATAAGTGTTCTACCAAACGATAAATATACGAAATAAAAATAGATATTTTAAAATTATACCAAACGTTTATTATATCAAATGAGAGATTAAGTATACCTTGTGAAATTATATCAAATGTTGTTATATCCAACATACTTATACCATTTATTTTTATACCGATCATTACACACCCCATTTTCACCATTGATTATTTTCACACCTTTCAATTATGGCTATTTGATACTCAGCCTTTATTTACTAACATCGCATGTCGAAGTTGTGCTTGAAAGTTATAATCAGTATATAACTAAATAAATAATGTTGTAAATAATGTATTTTAGCTTTGACACAATTTCACTGCGGTGAAAACAAGCCGCTATGAATAACTTTAAACTTTGTAGCGTGTTGTGTCGACTTTTGTAATTTACCCCAGCGGTTAAATAGTTGTAGTACGGTATTATGGATGGTAATTTAGTTGTTTAGTTTGTTTGGGACGGATAAAATCAAATTTAGCCAAATTAAACATGTCTTCTCTTAACGAATAGTAACTATAACTAATTATCTTAGTTCTTCCTTAAGTAAAGATGGGTTCACTACGCGCCATGAGCCGCGCTAATTGCGTACGCTTCGACGCGCACCCTGGTGCTTCTATCCGACTTCATGTAAGCGTACAATCAAAGTAACCATTTCATTGCTTTTTCTACTATTTATAGAACTAATTTAAGAGCAATGCAAAATTCGTCAGGTGAATGATCCTAGATCTCAACATCCATAGTGATTAAAAATCTGTCCCTTGGAAATAAGAAACTTAAACAGTTTTTCTTCAATCTTGTCAAAGTGAAAACACGATTGGTAATAATTTTCTCGATACTTTTAGCTCTCAAACATAACCCTTTTTTTAGATATTTTCGGTTGGATCTTCAAAACCCTTCCGTTTTTAACAATGTTTTTTAGCTTAATAGATGCATAATTATAAGTTCTCAAAAACAGTAAAACTATTTTCAATATAAAATGCACACGTTTATGACACAACTCAAAAAACATGATATCCGCGCTTCTGAGCACGCACTTCCATCTCGCTCACGCTTACGCTCAGTGAGAGAGAGAGCTGGCCAACGCGTTGGCGCCCTCTAAAGTGACAATATTCTTTTCACCTCACTCGCTCGGAAAACCTCTGTTTATAGGGCGAAATCTGCGTGCAAAAGTCTATTTTATCCGCTAGCGTGCAAAAGTCATTTGAATTTCGAACACGACGATTTTGATTCTCTGTGGTGCATGTAACTTTTTTATATTTAAGACTCCTTCAACGCGTGACTGATTCATCAGTCGATAAATCTTCGAATAACCAATCAACGCACGCTAATAAAGGGCGATCTGGTCTGGCCGGCTAAAATCATATGTACGTTTGCGTTTGAATACTTCTTTTTAAAAAAAATACACCTACAATATCACGTCCAGAAACCTGGTTTGTGGTGACAGATTTTTAAGTTTTTATGTTTTCTACACTTTATTTTATGTTGAATATGTTTATATATATTAATAGTAAGTATTTCAGTTTACATATTTTGACTAGTAAATATATTAAATACAACACCAATTTTAATATTTATTTGTTATAAAAGTTGGAACATAAGAGTGTAATTTCTGAACGCACCCGAGAAAAAAATAACTAATTAAAAAGTTGGAAGTTTTCACAATTCACGTAAATTTGTTCTGGGAGAATACATACTGTTGTCTTACTTTATAGAAATATTGAAAACAAGAAAGTTAAGCCCAATTTGGAGTATTTATTGAATGCTAAAAGTCTGCATTAAAATGAAAAAGGATTTGTTATAAATATTTCGAGACGATAAGTAATTTACCGAAACTATTGGCGTTTTTAAAGAAGATAAAGCCGAAATAATCTTGTTCGGATCCCATCGTCCAATAACTTCCAAAGCAAGTGTTATGGAAACTACTTCCGAGTGGCCAACTAATCCTTCCCAGAATGCCATTGTCCCACATTCACAACGAATGTGTCAAGTACAAGTAGTTTCAAATAGAAATATAATATAACAGTGCTTAAGAAAAACTCAACGATAAAATATACACGACGATAATACAAATTACGGCCATATTACTTTTAATTTTTAATATGTGTGCTTGTCTCGTATTTATTTGGTTTGGATTTGAGTGTGTTATGTTTTAAATTTGATGTGTTAAATAGAAGGCAAAATTAAATATGATCATTTTTATGTTTTAATTGTTTTTCTTGAATCTTGCATTTTCCTCGCTGTAGTGAGGTGAAAAGTTGTGTGTTCCGCATGGCTGCAAAATTATTTAGCTTCTCGTGTCTTGAAAGCCTCGCTACGCTCAGGAATCTATCTTTGAACCATTCGCTTCGCTCATGGTTCAATCTTAGATTCCTTCGCTTGCTCAGCTTTCAATTTCAACACTCGCGCCAAATTACAACTTTGCAGCCTTGCATAACAAATAACTATTATTATATAGTTTAAGTGTTAAGGGTAAAAAATAACACACCTAGAGATTTTTAACTCAAATCCACCACAAAAAAACAGGTCACGCAATGAAAATGCCCACTTTCATTTTATGCTTAGGTACGTGGAATACTTAACTATGCAGGAGTTATTCTGGTCACCAAAAGTATAAAAAATACGAGCCAGGTCGCTTCGTCTAAAACTTGGAATCTTTTCATACTAGGTATTATTAACTGCTTACCGCTGGATAATTTTTCAAATAATTCGCCTATATAAGATATTGCTACTTGTATTCCACCCTCCATTACAGTATCTTTATACTGTATTCGAAGTTCACTTCAAATTTTTCGACAATTATAGCCAATTTACTATTATTAACCTCGAAATAAATAATTTGACAATTATTGAAGGACAAAATTGTTCCCAAAAGTCGTAGTAGGCTCACTACTTTTACTTTCCTATCCGTACGTTATACATAATTAAGCATCAAAGTAACTGACCATTTTTCTACTCGCTTATGTCGAATTGCTTACTAAATTCAAATTCAAATATATTTATTTTCGAAAATACAGTCAGTTAGTTAGTGTTGAGGTACAATTTCGTTTCCATGTATTTTTACTTGCAAGCAAGCGTGCAAATGTTTGTCAGTGGGGCCAAAAAATAAATAATATTAAATTAATTAATAAAAGAATTAAATTATACAACAATTAGCAAATTAAATAATATCAATAATAATCATAATCAATAAACATAATTACAAAATTTCATCAGTTATTCAGTCACATTAAATTCTAAATACTCCTTAACGCTATAAAAACACTTGTCAAGAAGCCAGTTTGTTAGGTTACGCTTAAACTTATTTCCCTGTAGCAATTTTAGGCGTTCCGGCAAATGGTTATATATTCTTATGGCCATTATATATACTAAAATTGTCAGGTTTTTTTCGTGCTACCAAATATTAAAGATATTATGTATTTAGAGAGCTCATCAGATTATTATAAGAGATTGCCTATCGTCTAGTGAATGAGTTAGAATGTTATTTGTGTACCGACTGTATTACTCGACGGAATACGTGAGGAACATAATATTTGCGAGTGGAAACCATCTAGATCCTAAGTATGGTCCTAAGGATCGAGTACAAAGAGCCTTGTCAGAACGAGAACTTTCATTCATTTGTAACTGAGCAGATGTCGGCCTTCCTGAAGCTCTGGTTTGGGATTGGTGGCGCGCTACGGATTTCTGATATTGAACTCTTTGTAACGCGGCAAACCTCCATGATTCAGCACTGGCCGCTTACAAACGCCATTAAAAAAGACGTCGACGCCATGAAAAAGGCGTTCGGCGCTCGTCTTTTGTCTTTTTTCTCAGACACACTCGGACTTGCGCCTGAACGAACTGGAGTCTGGATAGCTACTTATTTTATTATACATATTTAAATAAAATGTAAAATAATTTATTGATAAAATACTTGTAAGGGCTGCCACTTTGCAGGTAAAGTTTGTATATACTTATTTTTCTACGTTTTTAGGGTTCCGTACCCAAAGGGTAAAAACGGGACCCTATTACTGAGACTTCGCTGTCCGTCCGTCCGTCCGTCTGTCACCAGGCTGTATCTCAACAACGGTGATAGCTAGACAGTTGAAATTTTCACAGATTATGTATTTCTATTGCCGCTATAACAACAAATACTAAAAATAAAATAAAATAAATATTTAAGGGGGGCTCCCATACAACAAACGGGATTGGTTGCGTTAACTTTGCACCTCATTTGTATGGGGCGCTATACATACCAGGTGCAAACTTAGCTTAATCACTTAAGGATGGAAAGTGTTTGTACGGAACCCTCGGTGCGCGAGTGCGACTCGCACTTGACCGGTTTTTTATTTATTTATTTATATTGCTAAACTAAATCCAAGTCTTATTTCGTTCTCACTGGTCTTGACAAGGACGAAATAAGGCATGGATTGAATAACGCACTATATAAGTGGAGTAGGTATTGTTCCACCAGCCCTTTATACTTCGCTGAAGTTTGCGTGCTGTTTTAAACGCACCTCGACCGGTGGTTGTTCCTGCCTGATGTACGTGGAAGCTGAAACCACGAAGACACCTGAAACCCCTTCCTTCACTACAATCCTGCCACACTCCATTAAGGCCAGCAATTTTTTGATAGTGCCGCGTACTGTCTGGATACCGTTTTCTTTTTTTTATATTGTACATAGTTTTTATTGTTAATTATATTTCTCTATACGACCACGGCTCTCTTCTTTTACTCCCGATGACTAGCCGGGCTACATCTTTTATTTCGAAATGTAAATTTCGTGTTATTAATTGGGTGGATCAACTTTTTCTTGCTGTTATTCTGTTCCGTGACCCAGGGGACAATAGTGATTAAATTTCTAAGAAAAGTGTTGATCATTTATATTACTGGTATTGTCAGGAGATAGTCTACATAAGAATGGGCTTATAACTGCTTAAATTACAACTCTTTTGCTAAATATAACCACGGAAAATCGTAGTTTTTGAAAAGTAACCCAGGGGATATCACCATGGCAACGAGTGGCAGAAAATAGTTGATTGACCCAATTACACAAAAAGAGCTGCTTTAGGGTATTTACCTACTGGACGGTAGTTTTTTTGCCATTTGGATAATCATCTAAAAAAATTTGCCAGGTCCGCAAAATTGTACCAGTGGGTGAATATCACAACAGCATTTTTTACGTGTCCAAGCTGAGAATCCCAGTGTAAAATTAATATTTTTTTCTAAAAATTTTATGGTTAATTATTGGAATAACAAAATAGTTGGCTACAAGTTTAGATTGCAGTAAACATATATATTTATTAAAATAAAAAATAAAAAGTAAATTATTTAAGAACAAGGTGGCTTGTCGTCAACGTACTTATGAAACAAGCGCTCAGCATGGCTATGTTTTAAGCTTGTATATAAATAAGGCATCAAATTAACAATTTATGAAGTCATAGCCTCCTAATGTTGGTATAATTTCATTATTTTACCTATTTAAATACAAATTACTCTGGATCAAAGTTTGTCCAGGCAAAATTGTAAGTTACGGTAGCGAAATTTCAAGATGTCGTTGCTGGTTATTAAATGGCGCAGGTGTTGTCGCGTTGGTTTACCCCACTTAGGTCAGTCGTGCGCTAGCGCATGCGCGGAGTGGAAGTGCGACTGAGACGGTGTGTTTCCCGCCATAACGTACGTAACCTCTTTGGTGGCATTTTGTTCAACGATTTGTTAGTTTTGGTGGCTCGAATTGTGCGCTTGTTCTTCGTGTCGTAAGTATACAGTGTTTTGGTATGTAGTTTAATTTATTCTATAATCACAATCTTAAAATAAATCATTAAATTGTAACAATTTTTTTCGTAAAATTTCAGTTTAGGTGGCTATATATCATTTTTCATACAAATAGTAAGGAGTTTTCAGTTCTTGGTGGGCAAGACTAAGTTTTGTTGGCGTATATTTAAGATTCGGTGGACAAACTTCAGTTTTAGTGGCAACCCAAAAATTTGGGTGCTCATATTTCATTAATTATTGTTAAAATTCTTGGAGAAATATGAAAATATATAATATTGTGAATAGATATTTAGTATTATAACTTAATTTCTTCTTAAAAACTAAAAAAAAATGTGCCCCCAAAACTTAAAAAAAATTGCAATGTTGATATTCACCCCAGTATAGATAGAGAGTACTTATTAGATATTATTCGTTATTTTATTTACGATCTACGCTCTAGAAATATGATTGGAGTCGCATGGTGGGAATAACCTGTACCGCTCATCGGATTAACGTTAAAATTCAAACACCGCCTGTCGTTGCTTGTTCAATTACGAATCCTCAGATTCTTTGGACACGTAAAAGGGACTCAATGAATTATGGTTATTCAGGGCAGAGTCAACGGTACCAAACCTCATGGCCGATCACCGATGGACAGACCCCATCGCATTTGTCTCTGAGACTCCTGTGACAGAATGCGCGTGCCATGCAACCAAAGAAACCTATGGAGAAGAATCGTGAAAGCTGCAGTAAGAAAAGCAGATGACTGCCTTTGGTCACAAGTGACTCTGTCAAGAGTGACCTGCCGCTCTCGTATAGGCCTAAAAAGCCATATACGTAAGCGCCGTGCTTTACTGGACGTTGTTCAAAACATCTTTTTATAGATGTAAGAGGCCACAATCATGATGATTCTAATTGCGTGCGTGATCACCGTACAGGGCACAAAATATGAGCCATTTGATCACATCAAGGTACCTATGGAATCAGCGAGCCTTACAATCACCGTAGATTAATTTCAGAAAAACACATCCACGATAACAAATAACAATTCCGTAATTTGTTGAAAATATGAACAATATTTAAATAAAGTTAAGACCCGGACTTAAGTTGAGCTCGGGGAGACGTAAGTTTTAATCGAGTTAGACCCACGCAGGCCGGCTGATTTGGACGTAGGTATATGTAATTAAACGCGTTGACGGACGCAGACCGACGTTTTATGTAAATTTACGCAAAACGCGACATCTGCAATTCAGTAACACAGTTAATAAAGATAATCGCATCACGCCACCGTATAAACAGCTGTCCCTTATCAGATTGCCCAAAATAACGAACATTTTGTCGCGTATTTGGAGATAATAAAATATAGTATTTCATTGCCTTATTCAATAAAGCAACAAAAAAGCAATAAAAACCACGCAAATTGATTTTGCTGGAACTATTCTTATCTTTGTGATTTCGTTACACCAAATAAATCATATAAACATAATTTTCATTTTCTTTTTTCTTCGTATATTAATGTTTTTGTTGGTTTATACCTATTTTCACTTCTCATGCTCTTCTCTTTTATATTATTTTTAGTGTGTGGGACTATTTTTATGTTCATTAAATTATATATCTTAATTCGTTTTTAGGGTTCCGTACCCAAAGGGTAAACACGGGACCCCATTACTGAGACTTCGCTGTCCGTCCGTCTGTCACCAGGCTGTATCTCAAGAACGGTGATACCTAGACAGTTGAAATTTTCACAGATGATGTATTTCTATTGCCGCTATAACAACAAATACTAAAAATAAAATAAATATTTAAGGGGGCTCCCATACAACAAACTTGTTACTTATAGATTATGGTACGGAACCGTTCATGCGCGAGTCGGACTCGCACTTGCCCAATTTTTGTAACGTTCATCCTTACAGATTTTTTAGGTAGTAGTTGAAATGGAAAAAAAAATTGTCCCTTAATTGGACAAAGAACACTAATGTTCCATAATTCAAGCCTCATCCGGGTCCGGGTTCGATAGTTCAAACGATTGTGGTTTAGAAAAAAATACAAAAAGGGGGCCATGGTTTGGTCCAGTAAAGGGTTAGGGGTCATAAGGGTTAAAGTGCTACTAAATATATATACTAGCAGCTCTGTGAGCTGTAATTTTTACAGTTTCAACCACCATATATCCGTCATTTTGAAAAAATAAAAAAAACCGGCCAAGAGCATGTCGGGCCACGCTCAGTATAGGTTCGTAGTTGCCCATCCTTCACAATAGACGGGCTTAAAACAGCGGTTTTAAGCCCGAGGTTTAAATTACGAGAAAGATTTTAAGCTCTATAAAAAGGTCGTAAACGCCAAAGTAACTGTAATCACTTATTACCTTCTGGAAGTTGTATGGCACTTAACTAATATGTGTAACGTTCGAAGTATAAGGACACCGCGTGGCACTTACGTCATTTTAAATAAAATTATGAAGTTTTGCGATATAACTCAAAAACGGCTCAACCAATTTTATTAAATACTAGCTGTGCCCCGCGGTGTTACTCGCTCATCCCACGGGAACACTAAATTTATTCGGGATGAAAAGTATTCTATGTCCTTTCCCGGGTCTCAAACTATCTCCATACCAAATTTTATCTAAGTTGGTTCAGCGGTTTAATCGTGAAGAGGTAACAGACAGACTTTCGCATTTATAATATTAGTATGGATAGGTTTCATTGAAATTACATTTTATTTTATTTTATTTTATTTGATTTCATTTGATTTGATTTCATTTCATTTCATTTCATTTCATTTCATTTCATTTCATTTCATTTTATTTATTTGGAACATCAACAGCATTACAGAACATTAGTACATTACTGCAGAGGCCGTGAAGTAAGGGATTGCTGGACGAGTTTGGAGTAGATGGCCGAGTCGAAGTTATAGCTAGAACATAAAGCCAATAACAGATGTCCACAGATATGTAGTTAACGAGGCCTTGAAAAGACACATACTTATAATATGAGGTCTAATTTTCATGAATTTTTCCATAATTTTTTGACCCGTGGTTGGAAAGTTAGAGGGGAGCGACGCTATTTTTTGGATTTCCGGAGCGAATATTTTCAAAACTGCTGACTTTATCAAAAAATCGTGTTTCGAGACCCCTATTATTTTTTAAATACCTATTCAATGACACCCCACAATTTACCCGCACTTTAGGTGTACGAGCGGTACCCGAAAAAAAATTTTTTTTGACTTTTTATTTTACCGTTTAGTCGGCGTGATACACACACATACTCATACTAAATTTCAGCTTTCTAGTACTAATGCTCACGGAGCTAAGCCGCGGACGGACAGACGGACATGGCGAAATTATAGGGTTCCTAGTTGACTACGGAACCCTAAAAAACTGAACCGACAAAAATATATATATACTTATCGAACCTACTCACAAACTTTCCTGACAATGTTGAGAAATGTGGCATGTTGAAGAGAACAGCCGAAAATCGGAACATCCAGACATACGAAAAGTTTTGGCGAAGCTAAAACAGAGACGCTTCGCTCGGTCAATAACGTGTTTTAATAGTTAATACTCGAATTTGAACGGTAATCATAATGGTACACATTTTTCATATAGGTAACTAAACACTATTTCATATGGCGTTACCCCGAGTCAAACAATCTACTGTTAAAAAAATCACTGGAACCTAAAACTACAAATTGTTTTGACAGCGTTTCATGCGATTCGTTATTGATAACATCGCACCAACATAACATCAAATACGCTTCTCAAAACGTTGGAAACAGTAAAATGCTGCAAATAGTCCATAATATCAACCATACAAACCTCTGGCACAGAATAGTCACTACCTGTGGGGGCTCTGGGATACGTTCAATCCAGATCAATGACTGATAAAGATATTTTTTATACTACCGCCAACAAAAGGAGCTCACTACACCCCAGCACGGGCTGCATAGTGCACGGCTCTGTCTTCCGCATTTGATCGGAAAATTAGTAGCGCGTTCGTGACTAGTCGGTCCCACAAAACGATGAATAAAATACACATATTTGCGAAAATCTAAAAATATTTCTGTACCGCCGACTCAAGCAGTCTATTGTTGAAAATTGTGGGTGAGGAATGTGAAAACGAAAGTAAGTATTATTACGATTCTCATATACGATTTATGCTTTCCATATGAGTCGTTATTGATGACATCAAATGTTTACCTCGATTCTCTTCTTACTTATTTCGCATCGATTAGAGCACTCGCCGACGGCATCGATCGGCATTCATGTGTATTTCATAACGTAGGACACAGTGGAATGTGGAAATACTCCAAGGCAAACGATTTTCTTTATAAATTTCGTTCAATATCCAACTAACGTACACATACGTGTGTTGTGTTCCCATTATTTATAGCTAAAATCAATAAATAAAACACTAAAAGAAATACTATAACGAGTAAGACTATACCTACAGACTATTTAAGCCATAGATTCACAACATGAACATGCTTGATTGACCTAAGTTGTCTTACTTTAAACCATGCATTCTATGGTTGGTTTTTGTTTTTTTTGCATTTGCCTTCGTATAGTAAACGAATACTTTATCACAAACTAATGAAGAAATCATGCGTAAGACTTTTGCAAGGAATACAAAAAGAACAAATGCGAATGTCGGTAACAGAGTGATCTTGGCGGGTACAAGTAGCAGATTTGCCTGAATGGTGAGCTGAATTACGTGAGGTCGGCAAACATCCTCTGCGGCATTTTCCTGGCCACCAATATTTATTCAAGTCGAGGTTTGCGGGCGTGTGCGTCTGGCACTCTTAGGCCCTCGGCACCCTCGGTCTAGCTCAATCTAGTTCTACTCTAACTGTAGGTACTTTTACACTATTAGTAATATCACATAATCTAATACATTTATTTATTGTGGACAAAATACACTTGACATCATAAACTTGTGTAAAAAAAATAACTAGCTACTTTTATATTTGTTGTAGGTATATAATATACTGTGTTTTTTTCTGTGAGATATGTATGGGTCATGCAACCTGAAATAAAAAAATTGAAAATTACTTAAATAGCGGGAGTTTTCGGTAATAAATTGAGCGGTTCGCGAAAAACTAAACTGTAATATAATTTAAATGGCGATTACAAGTCGAATTTAAGAAGCAGTGTAAAATTTGTAGCCATATATATATATGCATTTCGAACATACTGAAGTCATTTCGAATTATCCGTCTGACCAAACCAGAACGTTCAAACATAGCCTAACAAGACACTTTCGACGGCTCCGACGCGGTCCAGCAGTGTCAGGCCACCCGCCGATAATGCAGAAAAATTGCAAGGAGGTCTCGTGTGCGCCGGGGGCTGCGCCCCGAAGTGAATGACATACAGTTTGACTTTGAAGTTTCTTTATAGACGTTTCAGTTTGTTATTATTTTATTATTATTGTTCTCTAGGTAAATTTTTATAGTGTTTTATGATGTAATTCCCACTGCAGCGATTATTATGAGCAGTCCTTGTAGAGCTGCGTGCCCATACTGTCCAGGTTCTCAAAAACAATACGTAGCACCCCGTGGTCTCAGTATTCACATTAGTCGCGTGCACAAAGATGTCCTTAATGTCAACACCGCATCACAAACGCCACCGAGCTCTGTGTCACATACGTCGCAAAGCCAAGTGGTAAAGTTAGAGGATCTGCCACGCCTGAAATCCAATGTACCTGTTCTAAGGCACATACCAAAGGGAGCACGGAATCTTGCCGCAGGTAAGCTGTGCGACGTAATAGGCGACTGTTTACGTACTAACAGTGCTGAGGATTGGTTCGCCTTACTTTCCTTTTCGTATACGGCCCTAAGAGTTCCCGAAAATAAGACAGACCGATCCCTAACTTCTAAGGTAAAAGAAAACATTATAAACAGTAGTCTATACTATCCCGAAGATCCTTTAACCTTTAAAAACAATAGTATATATCGTGCAATTGAGGCGAAAGTGCATGACGGTGATCTAAGGGGTGCCGTTCGTCGTCTGCTTTCTGATGCTTCACTTGCACCTAATAACGATAATACTCTGAGCTCCTTAAAAGATAAACATCCATCTCCCTCTAGACCACTGTTGTTTCCCCCAGAACCAGACCGAAATAATGTCTTTCTCACAGTAACTCCTACAGAGGTAGCCCGTGCGATAGGGTCATTTTATAATGGCTCTGCATCGGGAGTTGACGGTTTACGCCCGCAACACCTGAAAGAGCTGATATCCCCTTCTACAGGAAGTAATGGTCCCCGCCTCTTAGAATCCCTTACTAATCTGTGCAATTTTTTGCTAAAGGGTATGCTTAATTTGGAAGTTAGACCTTACTTATACGGCGCATCCCTTTGTGCCCTTTCAAAGAAGGACGGCAGCGTAAGGCCAATAGCCGTGGGCAATACCATTCGCCGCCTGGTTGGAAAGTTAGGTTGCCATGCAGTTAGGGACTCAATGTCAGAGCACCTTCAACCACAACAGATTGGCTTTGGTACAACAAGGGGCTGCGAGGCGGCAATACACGCCACTCGTTCATTTGTTATGACACATAATAATTCAAATTCAGTCGTTGTAAAGCTAGATTTAAAAAATGCTTTTAACAGCGTCGAAAGAGATATCATGCTAAACGAGGTTTTAGATAACGTGCCGTCTCTCTACCCCTTTTTGTATCAATGTTATTCTAGTAGCACCAATCTATACCTCAAACAGAACCTAATATCATCGCAAGTCGGAGCTCAGCAGGGTGATCCTTTAGGTCCTCTAGTGTTCTGTCTGTCAATACAAAAGGCCATCGTTACATTGAGCTCGCCTCTCAATGTGTGGTACCTTGACGATGGTACAATCGGTGGAAGACCAGAAACAGTAATAGAGGACCTGAAGAGACTCATCCCTGTTTTGAAAGAGGTGGGTTTAGAAGTTAACCCAACCAAATGCGAGCTTTATAGTTGCGGTCCTATATCAGACTCTTCATTGACAGAATTAAAACAGCTTTTACCGGGAATTAGGCCCATAAACAAAGAAACCTTTTCCTTACTTGGTGCTCCTATATTCCCTGATGGAGTCAAGGCTGCTCTGCAGTTAAAAAAAGATGCTCTAGTCGGAGTTCGTGAACATCTCACTAAAATGTCATCCCATGTCTCGATAACCCTACTACGAAATTGTTTTGCAACACCCCGGATGACTTATATCCTCAGGACTACTCCACTCTGGTTACATATGGATGAAGTAAAAGAAATAGACCTAGAACTTAAATTAACTTTAGAGATTATTTTAAATGTGGGGTTAAGTCAGTCACAGTGGGTTCAGGCTACACTTCCCATACGTTATGGAGGGCTAGGCATCCGTCGCGTCCAGGATGTCGGGATTATTGCGTATCTTGCGTCGTCACACGGAACAGGAGATCTTGTCACTAGTATATTATGTTCTGACGGTGGCAACGTCTCAGTTCCTTTTATGACGGAGGCTCTGACAAAATGGTCCATGGTTTTCCCAGACGGCGAGCTGCCCGAAAACCCTACCATCCAAAGGCAGTGGGATGACATATTTAGCAAACATATTTACGATTCCCTCGTGGAAAGTGCTCTGGAGGCTGACTTGGCACGCCTTAAGGCACTCGTACAGCCAGAGTCAGGGGCAAGGTTGCACGCCTTGCCATCGCCTCAACTTGGCACCCTGTTAGACAACGATACTTTGAGAATAGCAGCGGCGCTCAGGTTAGGCGCAAAAGTATGCGAAGCTCATCGTTGTCGCTGTGGAGTAACTGTAGAAGAAAACGGCCATCACGGCCTCAGCTGTCAAAGGTGCGCCGGTCGGTTCCCAAGGCATCACTCAATTAACGAAATCATCCGACGCGCCATGGTTTCAGTTAATGTGCCTTGTATCTTGGAGCCACCAGGTTTAAGCCGCACAGACGGTAAGAGACCGGATGGGCTAACTCTTATACCTTGGCGCAGGGGACGCTGCCTCCTATGGGATGCCACATGTGTCAGTACATTTGCTGCATCCCATTTGAGACAAACTTGTCGGTATGCAGGCTCCGCGGCGGAAAATGCTGCGAAATTAAAGCACACCAAGTACTCCGCTCTAGAGTCAGCATACGAGTTTGTGCCAGTCGCTGTGGAGACAGCAGGACCATGGAGTGTTGAAGGCCGCAATTTGTTTAGGGAGCTTGGACGACGACTAAGGGACAGGGGCTGCGATCCCCGCTCTGGCTCCTATCTGGTTCAGCAGGTCTCCATAGCTATTCAGCGGGGCAACGCTGCTGGTATTATGGGGACCTTTGAGCCAGGTATAATGCAGGGCGGGCTCTTTTAGGTTAGATTAGTTTAAGTTAGGTTATTCTTTATCAGACTTGTACATATTTATAACTTAGTTTTTTTTTTTAATATTCTGGTGTATTAGTTACCTTATTTTATATTTAAGATTTCTCAAGTAATATTTTTCTTGTTGGTGTGCAATAAAGTATTGTTGTGTTGTATTGTAATATGTCATGTAAAAATTCGGTGATATGTTATTATTTTAATGAACTTTTATGGAAAAGGTAGCATGCAAAAAATCGAGCAAATGAAATTTTGAAATTATTTAAATATATATACATATATTTATGTATATATATCATGCGATCACTTAAGGGTCCAATTATATCCTACAGTGTACAGTAAACTGCACAATAATTGCCAAAGTTCGGTCATAAATTCCATAGGTCGATTGGTATTGACAGGGGACGATAATTCAATTTCTAATACGAAATTATATATAGGTAACCTACTTTCATAATGTAATCAGGGATGATCATGTCTTGTAATACAAGTTGCCGACTTCAAAGGCAAAAATTAAAACGCTTGTCACCACTTCCCAAGGGGAGCACTTTTGACGAGTGTCTGCGTATCTACTTAATGACAGCTTCTATTAGCGAGCTCTTGCAAATTTAATTTTACTTATTCATGAAGAGATCTTGCATTGTTATCAGATCAATAAAGAAGTAAGTCGTGGTCTCTAACTATGGGCCTCTTAAGGAAGCTCAGAGTCACTCAGCGAGCTATGGAAAGGGCTATGCTCGGGATCTCTATACGTGATCGAATCAGGAATGATGAGATTCGTAGACGAACTAACGTCACCGACATAGCAAACAGGGTTAGCAAACTGAAGTGGCAATGGGCAGGGCACATAGCTCGAAGAACCGATGGCCGTTGGGGCAGAAAGGTTCTCGAGTGGAGACCACGTACCGGCAAGCGCAGCGTAGGACGGCCACCCGCAAGGTGGTCGGATGACCTGGTCAGGGTTGCGGGGACACGCTGGATGCGGGTCGCTTCTATCCGGCCCATGTGGAAGTCAATTGAGGAGGCCTGTGTCCAGCAGTGGACGTCCTATGGCTGAAATGATGATGATGATGATGAAAGAAGTAAGAAGTCGCAGTAAAAAACAAACATAAATATTGAAACCCATAAAATGTTTACTGTTCGTTGGCGATATCGAATTTCAGATTGTGCATCCCATTATTCGGACCATTGGTTACGATTCCTATTTTATGTGTATATGAATGTTTTAAAAGCATTCGAATTCAAATAAAACCGAACATGAAGAGAACTGCCATAAAATATGTACCTAAGCCAATAGGCGGGTTCATGGAATAAAACACCCCTGAATAATGTCGTTGAATATGCATGTACGACTTCGCCTTTTATTTCGAAAATTTTGCTAACTTTTCCAATCATCGATATACCGTAACTTGGAAATAAAGGTTTCAAAAATTGTTAAGAATGAAGCTCTGGCCGGTCCAATATTGTAATGGGTCTGGTATCAGGCTTTAGCGACGTGTCCCAGACGAAAGCTTTGAAACTGGTATTTGTTTCGAAACTGGTAGGTTGGTAACTAACTGGTAATTATCAATGGACCCTAAGGCGCCTTTTACTATGAATTCGGTAGCCACTTAGTTTATAAAATAGGAAATTATAGTTCGTGGTGAGCGTAATAGCGGCCTGATCGATTGATCCGCGCAGTTTTCATCAGACTTCAGCTCGCCACCTACTTTCTTAATATTTACCCACAGACCACCCCCACTAGACGGAGCATGTAAGGCACATGTAAGGCGACCCGCGCGCACCAACGATATGGTACGGCAAAACATTAAAGTACCAACACGGCGGCCACCGTTTAGTTGCGTCCATGTTTATGAGGTCTCTGTACACCACTTAACATTACAATTTACCATGTTATTTATTTAATTTCTTTTTTCGTTGACGTACGCATGGATCATAAACAAGGACGCAACTAAACGGGTGGCCGCCGTGTTCATACTTTAATGTTCTGCCGTACCATATCGTTGGTGCGCGCGGGTCGCCTTACATGCTCCGTCTAGTGGGGGTTGTCTGTGTATTTACCGCACCACACAACAATTCAGAACATAAGGTCTCGCCCCTCGTTCCTCGTGCCTTGTTATGCAAATTTTATCACAACATTTTTGAATTTAGTTCCGGATGGGCGAGGTCAGGATCTCAGGATAACGACTAAGGGTCTACTTATTATACCGCGAGCCGGAAAACGAGCAGAAATCTTTGCATTAAAAAAATCTTTCCACCGACAGACAACCTCCTTATGGATACTTAAACGATAAGTATACGTCTTTCCTATGAAACCCGTACACTATGTTAACAAGACGTAAAATTTAAGAACATACCGGCACGAAGCTTACTCGTAACAGTGCCGTAGCGTAAAATGTAGGCTAATTAAAAAATACATATTATATATATTATTATGATCACATTTTGCAAAATTAGACACGGCGTTGAGATTTCTGAGAGCTAATTTAGAGACAGGGTTAGCCTAACGAAGCATCACGGTCTGTTAGAATTACAAATCTACTAATTTGACAGCAGTTTGTTAAGACATCGCCACGAACATAAATATACCTTCTGCCAACAGGCTCATATATTAAGGATTCTACGTCCCAGGATGTGTAATCTGTATGCTAAATAGCAGTTCCATAAGAGCCTCGGGCGTCGGTAACATGGCAAATTGCAACGGGATGTATAATATTATTGTTGTACTTGGAAGCTGCATTGCACACGTGAACGTAATTGTGATAAACGGGCGGAGAGAACAACAGATTTTGAACAGCTCGTACGTGAACTTTCTTTTACGACTCGAAGAGATGTGCAATAAAAAGGAGTTTAGTAGGTAGGTAGTTGAATTATTAATATCACTTAAGAAGTTAAATAGGGTTTAAAATAAGTTTTGGGGAACATTTCTGTTATTTCTATGGTCTGTGGTTATTTCTGTGAAGGGTGAGTTTATATTTGATTACAAACATATTTATGGGATACGAAGTTGTATATATGGGCGAATATACAAAAGTTGGGTAACTTTTCGGGATATTTTGTTTATGATAGTTTTTTAATCAAAATGCTACAAATTCGGGTATATAAGATAGGTAATGTAATGAATATATTGCTCGAGATTGGGCCAGTCACTTTTTTAGTAGAACCGGAGAAATTTCGGTTTTTCTGAATTTGACTGCCAGGGGACTGACGAGGCTGACAAAGTACTGACAAAATACACAACTTCATAACATATGCTTGATATTTATTAAAATTTAGAAATAAATCTCTTAGGAACTAATCTATCTATTAGCCACAGACGTCCACTGCTGAACATAGGCCTCCCTCATGACTCGACACAAAGTGCGATCCCGTGCAGACCGCATCTATTGATTCCCCGCTACCCTCAGGAGGTCATCCGTCCATCTAGTCGGGGGCCTTCCCACGCTGCGCTTTCCTATACGTGGTCGCCACTCTACGACTTAGCTGCTCCAACTGCCGTTCATTTACCGGGCTACATGGCCTGCGCATTGCCATTTCAACCGTGCAATCCTGTGAGCTGTGTCGGTTACCCTGGTTCTACTGCGGATATCCTTATTTCTGATTCTTTCGCGCTCAGAAACTTTGAGCATAGCCTTTATTGAAGAACTACAGGACTATCTCACTGCTGAGCCATGTTCATCAGCTGTTCTTCAGAGTCATTACCAATCGTCTCGCGCACAGTCGATTTCCAACCTCCCGAACAATCCGTATTCCGAAAAGCTTTAGCACCATATACCAAATTCATACACTGCGGCAGGTTGTACAGAAGAGAAAGGAGTATAACCGGCCACTATGTTTGTGAACTATGAAAAAGCCTTTGATTCGATCGAGACATGGGCTGTGCTTCAATCTCTCCAGCGGTGCCGTATAGACTATCGATACATCGAAGTGCTGAAGTGTTTGTACTGAAACACCACCATGTCAGTCCGAATTCAAGACCAGAGCCTATCCAACTGCAGCGAGGAGTAAGACAGGGAGACGTTATTTCTCCAAAACTGTTTACTGCTACACTGGAATATGCCTTCAAGCTACTGGATTGGAACGGACTTGGCATCAACATTAACGGCGAGTACCTCACTCACCTTCGATTTACAGACGATAGAAACTAGTTTTAGTCTTATTCTTATGTGTTTATTCTTATTCTTAGTCTTCATTCACTGAAGTAATAATTGAAAAAACTGTTTAAAGTGTAATACTGTGAGAAAGATCTATCTCCACCATTCAAACAGCTTTTTAATTGGCTTTACTACTTTGAGGTAGTTTAACAGTATACATTTTCTAAGTAAGCATCCCTGTTTTTTTATAAGTCACTGCTATTTTTGGTATTCTCTATAATTTTGTATTTGTTGTAGCTTGTTCGAACTTTTTTTATCTCTTTATGTAGTTTCTTTTAATTTAATTTAAATAACACTTCCGCAAAGGCCCTTCTTCACTGTTTCCTTCTTTTCCTTTTAGTAATATCTTCACTCATTTCTCCAATTCTGGTTTATGAAGTTTCTTCCATAGATTTGACAACTTACTTAGACTGCTTTTTGACTGTCCTATATTTTGGTCGATGATTTTTCAGTCTAGTTCTCAGTTTTGAAACCATTGCTTGGTTCAATATTTTTTAATTGCCTATTTCTGGACTTTTTCTGTCTTTCGCTTCATTTGCTCTTTGGTCGTCGTTTATAATAGGTCATTTGTTCACCATCTATTGATTATGCTTCGTGGTCAGTAGTTCTGGCGAACAAAGATATAAGTAGTATGATTCAGAAGTTGTTTTTTTTGCGTGTACTCAGATGATTTTTTTATTTTTTTTTCGTGGCTAATCGTTGCTCCCAAGGTGTTATTTCCTTAACAAATGTCTTTACCCCTGTTACTTCTTTTTTTTAAGAAGCGGCACGATGGTTTAAACTGAAATAAGTAAAAATATACAGCTTCAACACGCTACAAATGTCAGTACCCTGGAAACCCGTCAGTCCTTTGGCGCAATATAACACAAAGGACTGACGCCAACGGACTGATGAAAAAGACATGAATTTGGGGTTATCTTTAGAATCAACATTTAATTTGATATTTTCGAACATCAACTAGCTACATTTTAACAAAACAAAGTTGACTGTGTATAAATTCAAGTATAACACAGATTAACAAGGAAATAACGACTTACCATAGGACTGATTTTTTGACTGGATCGGCACGTGTTCACATGACAACCACAACTCTGGTACAGGCTCAGTAATAGTGGCCGTAAAATGGCTCGACCTGCAGCTAACTTTACTATCAACTTTGAAATTTAACGCGGATTTGAATTTGAGTCGCCAATATTTAGCGCGAAATTCCAATTCGAACAACAGACAGCGGACTGACGAATAAAACTGAACACAAAGTTTCTTATATTTTTTACAACAACAGTGAGAATATTATACTATGAAAGTAGTGTTATACATTATTAAATACATCATAGATTGTATTGAAACAGTAAGTTTTCTTACATTAGAGGTAATATTTAATACACAGCCATTTGATTGCCCACTTTTGAGGTTGTGACATGCCAAAGTACTGACGTTTTAAGGATAAATTGTGGAGTTTCACAAATTTGTATTTAAAATGAATAGCTAAAATTGGGTGACCAAATAAAAGGCTTTTAGTAGTATTCAAATAAAATTAAAAATATAAACAAAATATAACAAAACATTATTTTATTGCCCTATGACATCGAGTTACCCATTTTTTGTAGAATCACCCATATGCAGCATTTCGGACTGTACTCCATCTCCATGTAACTCGTTTACTCTATTGCTGCGTTATGCGTGAGACATAATGTACGCATTTACAAATAAAAGGTTTAGAAAAATTGAAAGTAAGGTTTGTTAAATACTTTCGCGACCAGACGAGTAAAAACTCTTTTTAAATTTTTTATCCTTATATATTAAGCAAGTATAGGTTTGTACACGATCTGAACACAGTAAATACTTAAATTTATATTATCGTTAATTCATGTTTTCATCCATCCATTTATATTCGGTCTCATTTAAGTACCTTCAGGCGAGGCGCACTCCGCGATTAACGTTCCCCGCTACAAGTACATGCCGGTCGCCTCATATATGAGGGCTATTCAGTGGATGCCACGCTCTGTCTTGGAACGCACGAATTCGGATATATACCAATATTAAATTTAACAGCCACCAATTTAAAGACGGCAAAACCGTTTTTAGGGTTCCGTACCCAAAGGGTAAAAACGGGACCCTATTACTGAGACTTCGCTGTCCGTCCGTCCGTCCGTCCGTCCGTCCGTCCGTCCGTCCGTCCGTCCGTCCGTCTGTCACCAGGCTGTATCTCAACAACGGTGATAGCTAGACAGTTGAAATTTTCACAGATGATGTATTTCTATTGCCGCTATAACAACAAATACTAAAAATAAAATAAAAGAAATATTTAAGGGGGGCTCCCATACAACAAACTTGTTATAGATTATATATATGTATAGGTACGGAACCCTTCATGCGCGAGTCGGGCTCGCACTTGCCCAATTTTATTAGAAGTTAACCATTTGTAACTAATGTGTTATTGTGCGTTATTAATTTATTATCGTTCTTTGTAAACAAAATCAGTATTTTTTTATTACTACATCGCACCACCACGCCTTACTATCGCTTTTTTTTTATTTGTTAGGTTGCATCATTCTTCTTTACACGTATTATTATAGTGTTTAAAAATAAAACAACAAGATTTTGTATTGCAGTGATTCGCAGCAACGCCAATAAAATGTAGCCTGGTGGTGGATTAAATTTGTGTAAATTTTGAAATTTATTATTTTATAGTTAAATAAATAATAAGTGGTGGTAGCCTAGTACACTCGCTTTTCGGTGAAGGAAAACATCGTGAGGAAACCACCTAAGCCCAATAAGGCCTAGTTTCCCCTCTGGGTTGGAAGGTCAGATGGCAGTCGCTTTCGTAAAAACTAGTGCCTACGCCACATCTTGGGATTTAGGTAGCCGACCCCGATTGAGAATTCATTCTCAAAAAATGGGACAAAGGCCAGGAGGATGATAGTTAAATAAATAATGAAATAATATATATAATGTATCAATGATATAATTTGCTCTCTATATTGAATGCAAGAAATAAATGGACTATACATTATTATTTTATTTAATCATTGATAACCCTCGCTAGCATCTACGCGGCAAGTGAGCCAATTCATTTTCACCGTTATTACACAGCCTCAACGTTCCGTTTGGCTTGCGCTGGAGACGACGACTTTAGAAGGGCCATAAATCATATTTATTTGGCTAATAAAAGCGGCTTTTGTAAAGATCAGAGTAGTGTGTCTTCTGTACTTGTACCATTATCTATTCTGTGGTAAAGTTCAACGTTTTACTCCAAGACTCTGTCGAAGCGTTCAACGAGAAGAAACATTTTGTTGATAGTTGATTGTCGTCCTCTGCTGCATTAGTTAAGTGAAAATGCATTGCCTGTTGCAAGTGTCTGTGCATGGTCTGTGTGATTTACAGACGGACGTTCGATTTATATCGACTACTACCTTCGTTATTTTTTACCGTAGTCGGGTACAAAGTAACCATTTCGGGATGTCCAGCTATCCCTATGTTGAAACTGGTAAAAATCCGCAAAACTGTTTTTCCGTGATGAGCGCACAACACAGACAACCCCCACTAGACGGAGCATGTAAGGCGACCCGCGCGCACCAACGATATGGTACGGCAGAACATTAAAGTATCAACACGGTGGCCACCGTTTAGTTGCGTCCTTGTTTATGATCCATGCGTACGTCAACGAAAAAAGAAATTAAATAAATAACATGGTAAATTGTAGTGTTAAGTGGTGTAGAGAGACCTCATAAACATGGACGCAACTAAACGGTGGCCGCCGTGTTGATACTTTAATGTTCTGCCGTACCATATCGTTGGTGCGCGCGGGTCGCCTACGGGTCGCGTTACATGCTCCGTCTAGTGAGGGTGGTCTGTGGCGCACAAAAAAGTACCAACAGTAGCGCTGTATGGTTGGTGCAGCGCGCCCATACAAAATAAACATCAACCTGCATCGCACTATTAAGATATTTCCTGATGTTTTATAATAAATAGTATAGATGCGAAGTAACTTTGCGCCCTTTTAATTACAGCTGGGTCTACAGGCTGACATGGCTTAACTGACGTGGACTCTAAGCGTAATTAATGAACTTAGCTCAAACACTTTTTATACAAAGTTTATTCATCTTTTACGGCTAACAAAGGAGTTTTTAAAAGAAATTATGAACTCACGTTCGTGGTCAAGACACTGAACGACAATTTGATTAACGCATAATTCCGTTGTGTATTATTTCAGCGAAAACATCTCTGTGGAATTGAATTAATTAATTGTATTTTATTGCATGTCTACGGCTATGCATCTTTGGTGAAACTGTAGGTACATCTTTGCGAAAATTTATATTTAAGTTTAATCAATTTTGTATAAATGTGGTTACTTAACATTGATTTAGAGATTCCGTACAGCTCCTTTACGTGTACGAATGCATTTAGTTATACCATAAATGTAATTTATTGTCTTAAGTATGATTCAAGAAAAAAATACTTACAACGGGTACACTACATAAATACGAAAAACTAAATTCCGATTATCGGAATCACGAATTTCATAATACCGATTATTATAATTCCGAATGTTTTAAAACTCCGAATATAAGTATTTCGAATTTTAATTTTTCCGATTTTTATAAATCCGAAATTTCAAAATGTCTAACGTTTACAATCACGGTTTTCAAAATTCCGAATTTCAATACACCGAACAATAAGAAGTCCGAATGAATAATAATCCGAAATATCAAAAATACGAATTCCGATTATAAAAATACCGATTTTCAAAACTCCGAATATCATTACACCGACCAATAATAAACCCGACTAATCAAAAGTCCGAAACGTCAAAATTACGAATTGCTGTTATTAATAAAATATAAACCTAAATATGTGAAAGTATTTCGGAGGCCCGCCTCAAGGTGAAAAAGGTAATGTCAGGATTTAACCTAACCTACAGTTTTCGGGGTCCAGCAAATCTGTTAACGCTCCGCTACACGTGGTCAAAATACAAACCTAACCTAACCTACAGTTTTCGGGGTTCAGCAAGTCTTTTGACGCTCCGCTATACGTGGTCACAATACAAACCTAACCTAACCTACAGTTTTCGGGGTTCAGCCAATAACCTAACCTACAGTTTTCGGGGTTCAGCAAGTCTGACGCTCCACTATTTGTGGTCACATTACAAACCTAACCTAACCTACAGTTTTCGGGGTTCAGCAAGTCTTTTGACGCTCTGCTCGCTTCGCTCGCTCTGCCATACGTGGTCACATTACAAATCTAACCTAACCTACAGTTTTCGGGGTTTAGCAAGTCTTTTGACGCTCCGCTCGCTTCGCTCACTCCGCTATACGTGGTCACAATTAGAAACCTAACCTACCGTTTTCGGGGTTCAGCCAATTCGATATTTGTCCAAATCCGGTTTTCTATTTTTGTTTTAACGTAAAAAATCGGTTAAGTAAATAATCTTTACCCAAATACTCCGATATATTTTATTCCGAATTTACTAATTCCGATTTTTAAAACTCCGAATTTCATAATTCCTAAGAAATACATTTCCGATTATTGAAAACACGAATGTCGTTATCCCGAATATCAAATTTCCGAATAAATAACGAAGTTTCGGAAAATTAATAATCGGAATTTTGTTTTTCAGGCCAATGACACTTCGGCCTTCGGGCTTTTCATTATTCGGAGTTATAAAAATTGGAATAATATACAATCGGAATTTTGAAATTCGGTTAAATATATTTCGTGTTTTTTAGTAATCGGATTTTTATTTCCTATGAATTATGAAATCCGGAGTTTTTAAAAATCGGAATTAATAAATTCGGGATAAAATATTTCGGAATATTTGGGTGTTCCCACTTACAACTGAGTTCCTTTCGGTTTTCTTCTCAACAGCGGTCTCTGTTTGTTAAATGCCGGTAGGCTCACAATCTGACTTGTAAAAGTACCCTCCTACCCACTTACTGAATAAATTATTTAATTTCATTTCATAATTGGATAGTTGCATGATACCCAATTTTTAAAATTCCGTTTACCAAATATTTAATTAATATAAAAATTAAGATATAAAAAATAAGGTTACCTACCTATCATAACCCCGAATTTTTGTTTCCCCGCTGTAACGTTTCACCGAATTTTCATTTGCCCGAAAGCCATTTATTCCAAAACTATTAATATTTCAAAATAATTATAAAACAAACCTAACCTAACCTAACGGTTTCTTTACAACGACGTTTATAAAATTCTGAAAATATTATTGGTTTCAGGAAAAAATTCTTTCGGGCAAATGAAAATTCGGCGAAAAGATACAGCGGGGAAACAATATTTTGAAGTTGCGATAGGTTACCAAAAATAAATTGCCAATAAAGTAATTTAAATATTAGAAACGCTAAATTTTAATAAAAGCAAATAAGAAATTGCAACAACTATAACAAGCAAAGTGAAGAGCCGTTTTATACAATTTTCTCGAATCAGTGACGAATAGTCTATTTCTGGAAAACATCTTCTGTCCGCGGGCATTTGATTGTTATAATAATAATAATATTATAATATTAATAGAATAAACATGATAATCTCGTAGCATGCGAATTAAACGTGCTCAGCCCAAAAACTAAAAAGAAAATTACGTCACCGACTCGGTATATCATATTTGCATAAACTGAGAGCTTCATTATGGCTAGCATACGAACTGCCTCGTAAGTTGCCTAAATATAATATTATGCTGGAGCTAGCTTGGTCTAGCGAAGCCTTAATGAACGACACGATCGCTTAATATAGCTACGTAAAATCTAATATCAATGAACAATTTTGGGTTCATATTGCCTCGACACCTGCCTTGTTTGAAGCCGTGATGAGGTAAAGTTGATCAGTGACACCGACGTAGGTTATCTAGAGCACTTCATAATTTTATAGAAATAGGGAAAATACGGACAAAATTACATATATGGACAAAATTACTTAGTGAACTTATTTCGAAACTGCGATGGCCATGTTTACAAACTTGTGAGGCACCGGGCGCCATTGGCTCAGTTGTACCTGTGTAAGTATAAAGTTTAAGCCCATCATCCCATGCATTATACATTTTGTATTTGTTGTTTATATTTATAATACTAGCTGTGCCCCGTGGTGTTTCCCGCTCATCCCACGGGAACACTAAATTTATTCGAGATGAAAAGTATCCTATGTCCTTTCCCGGGTCTCAAACTATCTCCATACCAAATTTCATCTAAATCGGTTCAGCGGTTTAAGCGTGAAGAGGTAACAGATAGACAGACAGACAGACAGACACACTTTCGCATTTATATTATTATATTAAGTTTAAGTATGGATTATAGGTAGGTACCTACTGTTTTACTGTGTAAGTAGTGTATCTTTACACAAGAAGTATATTAAAAAATATTTACTTATATTATAGTCGCTCCCAGTAGAATTAAATATCTGCTCTGCTCCAACAAGAGCTTTGCGTAGATGTCCGACAGTGCGTAGATGTGTGAAGAAAACATGATGATATTGGTGGTCGTACGGTGATCTATTACGATAACCGCTAGACCAATATCGAACGAAAAACGGACAGTAAGTGGACCTTGTAACAGTCGCTTTGTTGCGGCAGCCGGCATTTCTTATTATAGGCGATCAACCGTTTTCTCGCTCACGAAATGAACAATTGTCATGAAAAGAGAAAAGCCGGCACCACAGCCTCAAGGTTGTCTGGAAGATATCGCTCGAATGCGATAAGATATTCCGTTGGTTTCTCTATGTATTGAATTGTAGGCTTAGCTTGAGTTTAGTTCGAGTACGACCAACCGAAACGGAACTCTAATCCACCTTTGAGTTGACATGAAGACTGAAATTGTAAATCAGTTGTATTTTTTTTTTCTAAATAGCACCAGCATGGGACTGACGTACCTACGTAAAAAAAACTTGCTTGGCTAATTAGATCATGCAGAGGTATTCTAATAGTCCGATAAGTAGGTACTAATTGAAGGAAACCGAAATCAAAATAATTACTTAAGTTCCAAAGCATAACAGCAAAACTCATTATTCATTCGGATTGTACCGTCAATGGCTGAGCGACATAAATCAGTTCGGTCTTACCTCCATGTTTGTTTTACCGCCATTTAAAGTTTGACTTTGGCTCATATAGAATGGAAACTCACTTTCGACACTCATATATCAACGTCATACCGTAAATGATGCTAAGGGAATATAGATAGGCTTCCCGTGTTAAATTAAGGCTGGGTAAATGCGACGGCTCTCTCACTTGCTTCCTACTTTCTTAATCTTACATACCTTTTTGCGATGCTTCGAAAAATGAGCCCTATTTTGCATAAAGCTTGGCCGCTTTCGCAATCATGTTTTTCGACGAGATATGAGGCCGTGGAAGTAAATCGTTGTTTTTCTTCGCGCCTCGCTCGCCCGCGCGACCATAGGTATTAATAAAAATATGACCTCCGCGCCGAGAGTTTCCCTTTGTTTACAAGCTTTTGCTTAGCACCGATATCTCATATATCACTAAACTAAGCCAATAGTCAACATTTGTTTCGAAGACTTGTTTCAAACGCCTTTCTGAATATTTATAGGGCCCAAAATAAAAGAGGAAAAGAGGGGGCTACCTGCTTATACATTATCACTTCTTTCATTCATTCATTGGATGAAAATGCATTGTGTATTGAAATCATTCTATTTGACAAAAATAATGCAAAAGGTAATTAATTTTAACTACGCATTTAAAATGAGTGTAACTATTTCATATTTAAATGCATGTATATTCTATGTAGGTATGTAAAATAAATGAAGTGTTTCACAGATTTTTTTGTTGTATTATTTATTTTCTAAATACAGTTTTGTCTTTTTCTTTGCAACCTCATCAAGCCTTTACGACTAGACGGCATGTACTGGTTATAGGATACTCTTTACCTACGCTAAAGCAAAAGGCATGGTTTGATCAGCTCAATATTTTGTACGATTATAAATTAATCTTCATATAACTAGTATTTTGTTAACGAATCACATTCTTATGCATATCTTGATACGTATAGGTACTTACGAGTAAAACCGACCAAGAAAACTTCAGACATTCAATTCCCAATCTTCCCGCAACAAACCAATATCGGGGCAATTGAAAATATTGAATACAAGGAATAGTTTCAGAAAACATCGGCGGGGCTGCCGCGCATTCATATGATGCTGTATATCTGTGATTGTATTCCTCGGGCGGGAATGCGCGGCGCGTCGGCAATCGCTTAGACGCGGGCCGAGGGCATGAGCCTGAATCCGACCGCTATAAATACATCGAAAACGCTGTTTCCTGTTACCTAGAAGGGTCGTTTTGTACCTAGGACTGTAAAGTTAAAGGATTGCTTTATTCTTTAGCGATTATAGTTATGACTCATCATTTCGATTGCGCACGATTGGTAACTGTCGAATACCGTATACCACTTAAGTAGATATACAGGGCGACTTCAAATTGGTACTACAAAATGGCATGTATTTAACGCGGCGACAAATTAATCAGATTTAGGGATTTATAAAAAATTAAAGGGGATAGCAAAAATAATAAGTTGGCGACTAATTGCGGAGACTATTAAAGTAAAAAGTAGCAGCTAAGTAATCAATTTTCGGCTTTGTTTCAATATAAACTAGCATCGAGTTATTGTTTTGGCGACTGAATTAACTAATTAAGCGGAAACATGACAGCGGATAAAAAGTTGAAAATGGCCTACTCTAATTGTTCAATGGAGATTACATATAAAATAAATCAAGGTCATAAAAAAAATACTTTGTGCGACAATTTAAGAGCTTTAATCAAAGTTGAAAATTGCATGTAAAAATAATAATTTTGGTCTATAGTTTTATTTAGTGGCTCTGATTTTGGTAAATTTTTCGTCAGGTGTGACTGTGATGTCATATTGACACCTATTTTTTATGATTCTATCGTATAGAATACGTTAAAATAAACGTGTTTTGTATGGACAACTTTTTTCTTAACTTAATAATTACCGAGATATGGACTCCTAAAACCGACAATATTTTTTTGGATATTGTGTCAGACTCTGCCTTAGCTCCGGCGCTGCGGGAAGTGCAGCCCTTCCGCCCTTGCGTGGCAAAGCACGGTCGCCCGTACTCCGTTCCGCAGCTTCGGCTTGTTGGTCGCCTTCGGCGACCAGCCTCAGCCGCTCCGCTCCGCACGGCTCCCGAGCTTTGTCACGGCGGGCGAGGGCTGCTCTCCCTCCGCGCCTCCGGATTTTTATATACACTCTAGGGGTAGGGCAGACAAGACCACGTGGAATCGGGGTTGACAGCTTCGGTTCTGAGGCAAGTCTTATGATAATGCAATGCTTATTTTAGCGTAGCGTGTTTTAGCTAGATTCGGACTAAAATAAGCGTGTTTTGTATGGGCAAAACATTTTTACCTAAAAAACGCTTATCGCCGTTTTCATTAAATTATGGTTTCGAAAACTAAAAAAATAACTCCCCATTACTTTTATATAGTACCCATTTTAATATTTAAGCTGCCAGCAAATCAAAGCCCAAAATGCTTTTTTAGATGGAGACCTGTAGTTGCCACTAATATAAAGTTTGTTATCCTTCTGCTAATATTAGTCGCCAAGTCATTATTTATAGTACCTCACCTATGATTTCAGTAATCTTGTTTATTATTTCTGCTACCTTAAAGTAGCTGCCATTATTTGAATTTTAAAATATCCTTAGTTTAAAGCTCATTTAATATAAATGATTGCCAAAATATTTAATCGCTGACAAGTTATTATTTTAGTTGCAAATAGTTTGCTGCTCTTTAATTTTTCTGTCGCCGCGAAAATAATAAGCCCTACAAAATTAGTGTTTTGCACATAATATTTCCAATATAAACCCCTTTACTTAGAGTCATGTGTCTAAAGTAATCAAAAGTACCTTTAATTAGGTTTTAAACTATCCCATTGTATTAAGATTAATGCGTTACCGTACAAATAGTGGTATTATAGGATTTAAAACAAAGAGTACTTCAAATCAACGCTTTCCTCTTTGGTTTTCATCTGACATAGTATTTATGTAGTAAACGTGCTTTGATTACTAACTGTCACTTGTCAAAGAAAAATATTTTTTTTTATAAGATTTTGATTTTGAGTTCGTCCTTACCCATAGACTAACATTCAAAGAATCGATTTTTTTTTTCTTTTTATTCTACATCGCGAATTACAGTTCTTACCTACTAAGGAATTATTTCAGTTAATATCTTATCTAGTAGGTAACTTCGATTGACGTATGTAACGTAAATAATGACGAGTGGCAGATATGACAGTTAACTATCGAATTTGTGGTAACCATTAGGTAATCACACGTCGCGACTTTTTTTTGGTACAAAATTAACGATACTGAAAGACAGCTAATTTTAAGATTGACTTAATGTTATATATTATTTATCATTAACTGAGCCACAATCAAGTGTTTTGTATTACCAATTTGGAAGTCACCCTGTAGTAGCAAGATCTCGGATATATGTCGGTATCAAATGTCGTATTTATGCCATTTATGGGTCGTTACCGTTCACATGTGGTATGAGATGGGTACGAGGTTGAATTGTTTAGTGTACAGGTTACCTGAAAAGCTTATATATATTTCTAAACTAAAATATTACATAATCCTACCGTAAACATTATCTTAATACCTTTTAAGTGCGGCAGGATGCCAAATAAGAGCGGGGCACTTCTCAAACCAAACACGAAATATTAATATTAAGATGAAGTACCTTTGAACGTATTTCGTATAGAACGTATCATTTACAGGGCCAGGGTCATTTATCCATGCCAGGAGACTCAATAAATATCCTAGTATTTCGTGCTGAGAATTTACAACACACGATTTTCAAGTGTGAAGGTGGAATGCCGGTCCTGAAGGAAATTCAGTATTTGGTATGTATTGCAATAAATATTCTTATTTGGAAAACGCCGGTCAAGTGCGAGTCCGGTGCGAGGACGGTTTCGTACAAACTATGAAAGCACTGCATATTGTCCTAACGAAAATATAACTGTACCGAGCGACAAACTTAACTTTACCGTTGCAAAACTGTTTTACGTACTATAGTTTTATAATATAATTACAAATATATAGTTTTCAGATTTATCCCCTATACTTGTAGTGTGAGACGGTATAACTTGCCAAATATCATAGTTCTAGGTAAATGAAAAATACCATAATTTTAAATCCCTTGAAAATGCCCAAATATATTTTTTTTCAGGCATCAACGGCCGAATCTTTTTTTTTTGTTAACTTATAAGATTGATATTTCATAGATTCAAGGGACTGTAGACCTGAGTATATAGTTTTAATTTCAACTCGATACTTTTACACGTTCCCGACGACGGTTGGTCAGAGCCAGAGACGGATGGATGGACGGACAACAAAGTGATCCTATAAGAGTTCAGTTTTTTTCCTTTTGAAGTACGGAACCCTGAAAACGACTAAAAACACTGACAGTATTATTGTAATATAATTACTTAATACGAAGAAAACATCTAAGAGATGAATAAAGATTATAGTTATCGCATAAATATTTTCTTCTCCCTCAATCCGCACCCGAGAACCCGAGAGCGTACCCTTATAGAATTACGTAATAGTCTACTTTTATAAGTTACAGTATTTTGAAAGTCCGAAATTGTACCTAACTTTTTTTCGATAAACGGCACCTAAGTAAGTAATCTTATTAAGACTTTCGTGAGACATATTTTATTATTGTATTAAGCTGTTTACATGTCATTTTGATATTTACCACTCGCTTTTCGGTGAAGGAAAACATCGTGAGGAAACCACCTAAGCCCAATAAGGCCTAGTTTCCCCTCTGGGTTGAAGGTCAGATGGCAGTCGCTTGCGTAAAAAAAACTAGTGCCTACGCCACATCTTGGGATTTAGGTAGCCGACCCCGATTGAGAATTAATTCTCTACAAAGATATGGGACAAAGGCTAGGAGGATGATGATGATGATTAAGCTGTTTACACTGACGTGAAAGTGCCAGGAACGGCCCGACATGTTTTGAACTCATATGGAGCTCTTCATGAGGGATTGCCGCGGCAACTTCGTCAATTCCTGACAATATCACGTGAGTGTAAACCGCTCTATACAATACTTAAGTAAGTGTATATATTTCGATAACCTACATTTATTTATTACCTACTCAATTCTTTTAAAATGCAATCGTTGTTTATGTAAGACGTCGATCAGATAACTATTTTAATAGCTCGTCTTGCCACACAATCTATATAGCACGTCAATAAATAAATATTTATGACATAACAACAGAAAAAAACATTGTAAGTATTCAAAATACTGGTAACATTCCTTCATACTTTCGCTACTTTGCTCTCACTGCCATCTACCCTTTTACCGTAGCCCACAAACCTCGAACAATTTTCCTTCATTACCTAAGTTATGCTGAGCTTACTATTTCAATTTACTTTATAAATGATGTTGTGCCCACAGAACTCCACCAGACTTGAAAATAAATAAACTAACTTGACGAGAAAACTAAGGCATTAGATGTTTCATAGAACTTGTATAATAAACTATGGAAGTCTAATCTAGTTTAACTCTATGGATTATGAAAACTTAGGTGGGATGATATTTACTTGTACCGGGAAAATTCTCGCTAAGATTAAATTAATAACTCAATTTTTAATTTCTTAGGATATTCTATGTTACGGAACAACGTTTTTAGTCGGTTAACTTACGAGTGTGATACAATAATAATAATTCTATAATTCTACTCGTATAATAGGCCTATCGAGTCATGTAGGTACGTAAGCGCCGCACTTTACTGGCCGTTTAAATAATTTTTAGGATTCTGTACCCAAAGGGTAAAAAACGGGACCCTATTACTAAGACTCCGATGTCCGTCCGTCTGTATGTCCGTCTGCCACCAGGCTGTGTCTCATAAACCGTGATAGTTATACAGTTGAAATTTTCACAGATTATGTACATATTTCTGTTCCGCTATAACAACAAATATTAAGAAACAGAATAAAATCAATATTTAAGGGGGCTTCCATACATCAAACGTGATCGGTTGCGTTAACCTTGCACCTCATTTGTATCCGGCGCCATACATACCTGGTGCAAACTTAAAAGTGTTTGTACGGAATCCTCGATGCGCGAGTCCAACTCGCACTTGGCCGGTTTTTTATAGATTCACTAGCGACCTGTCCCGGCTTCGCCTGGGTATATCAACGGGTGCGTAACGGTTGCTATAACACCTTATGATATAATATTGGTCAATATAATGATCAAGTGGTATAATAAACGAATAATATAATAACATTTGTAATAATTTCATATGGCATAATATCATATGGTATAATTATCATTTGATATAATACGTTTAAAGGCTCAATACACACTCAATACATGGAGATCTGTTCAGTAGTTTTTGAGATTATTGCGAACATAGGTACAGACAGACATGGCGGAGGACTTTGATTCATAAAGTGTAAGTGTAGAGGCCATGATTGATAAAAGTAAATAGTAAAAATATCAATAATAATTCTACTCAAAACATGTGGGAAAATTTCCCGAACGAATGAAAATGTTTGTATAACTTTCTAACATACTGTAATGTTATTTTTAACCGACTTCAAAAAAGAAGGAGGTTCTCAATTCGAACTATTTTTTTTTTTTTTTTCTATGTATGTTACTCGATATCTCCGAGAATCGTGAACCGATTTTAAATTATTTTTTTTTAATCGAAAGGGTATAACTCCGAGTTGGTCCCGTTGGCACTAAGTCGGGATCTGATGATGGAATCTTGGAGAAATCGAGGGAACTCTTCAAATGTTATAGGGACATGTACGGCGCTTTCGGTAATTTATTGATAAAGTCAAGAATTTACATTCAGTAAATAGGATTTGGTGTAAGGAAACTGATGATGAACACATACGTATCACTAAAAAGCAAAAAAAAAAAATTTTTAACAAAAAAAAGAACCGACTTCAGTAAAACTAAAAAGCCAACAATAACCCGTTCAAGTACAGATTACATTTGACTCACCCTTCGAAGTCGGTGCCAAACCTCGCGTAAACTATAATATATAAATATAAGCACTGTGTGTGGTTTGGGATCGACTTCGAAGGGTGAGTCAAATGTAATCTGTACTTGAACGGGTTATTGTTGGCTTTTTAGTTTTACTGAAGTCGGTTCTTTTTTTTGTTAAAAATTTTTTATTGCTCACAAGAAGCCGTCTATATTCAACATTTGTATGTAGTTAACACTCCTTGTACCTTTTTGACCTGTGCCAGTCACACTGCCGCAATACTTTATTGTAATGGCAACCAATCCACACCTTTCATTCGAATCGTTTTATTGGTTGGATAAATTTAAAAGCCAAAAGTCATAAAAATGAATACACTCGCTGGGTTTACTTCTGTGGCTCTAGTGAAAAGGGGTTAAAGTGCACTTATGACCTTTTTGCGTTATATACACCAAAATTCACAAAAAAAAATTGCGCATCTTTTGGTGTAATCGGAGCTAAGTTATCTTTTAAAATGACAAAGTTAGGATTGTGCCAAATGGTACATCTGGTGAATTATGTCGTGAAATATGGTGCAACTAAAGTTAACAATGAACAATTTGGGGTTTTGTTTGTGGAGAACGATTTAAGTTCATTTGTCTCTTTTGACTCATCCTGTGTTAAACGATCGATGTTTACTTATACCTTTTTACAAAACAAGATTACATACCTTATAGAATATAAATCGACTTTAATCTGTATTCACGACTTAATGTTAAACATTACTGATATAAGTCGAATTGTATCTTTTAAGAAATCTGGTATTTAATGATCAATGTTTACTTGTACCGATTTGCACGAGCAATTTACCCATAATTCATAAAAATAAATCGAAATTAATCCATAGTCACGAATAATTATTTAGTATTTATTGGTGTATATAGACTTTTATACTGGTGAGATATATCATTTTACACCACGATTATTACTTGTATCAAAAAGTTCTTTATAAAAAGTCTCTTCGCTGTGGTTTATTTTAAGTACACTTGAGTCTAATCGATCATCCTATTATAAAATTTGGGTCACCAGTATGTAGAATGACCTACAGTAGTGCTGTGGGTATTTTTTCAAGTTATTGTACTTGCAATATACCTATGTAACTGTGTTTGTTCGGGTGGGATCTTGCAAATCAATTTTGAAGCAGAATATTTGCAACCGATTGAGCTAAAATCTTTCCCAAGTACCTACTACCTACTTAACATGACAATACAATAATATGGTACTATGGGGCTGGTCTGATGATGAAGCCACCCATAGGATTAAAAGTATTTTTTTAGTTTGTTACACAGAATGGCAGGCCGATCTTGAATCGATCGAATGCTCAAACTTGTCGAGGAGAAAGGTGGCAACAATTTCGTCGACTCTATTAGCACTCCAGAAAAAGGCAGATCGTAGTGCTCACTGATTCTGACTCAAAAAAATTACAAGAATCGAAAGAAACCGGAACGGCAGAAGAAGCAGAGCAACTTTCGTTTTGGGACAAAGTTGGTCAAGGACGAAAAGGATAGCCTAGAAAAAGTGACAAAGAGAGAATAAACATAGGGAGGAAAGGAAAAAGAGGAGACATTTTGGTAAATAGTATGAAAGCAAAAAAAAATAAAGAGAGTTTAAGATCCTAGGAATTTTTTAAATGAAATGTGCAATAAATATACAAGAAGAACTCAGAAAAAAATATTTGAGAGTTAATTGGGCTTTAGGAGAATGTAAAAAAGGGTTCAGTTCATTGCTAGGTAATTTAATGGACGCAACAACAAAGAATAGACAGTTTGCAAATTATTTAAAATAAAGACAGAGTGTCATCGCATTTGCAGAGGCTGCTAATGCGATAACCATTTGACGAAACATCAAAGTTTGTTCAAGGAGTAACTGACAAACTTAAAATCAGTGAAGAACTTGTCCTAGATTCAGCGAGATGGATTATGCTGAGTACCACCAAAATAAGTAAAAGTTGATTGAAAGCCGTCGAGAAACATATTTCATTATTTCCTGTATATATGAAAGACTTAACAGCGGTCCAATACGGTTATCGGTAAA
The DNA here is from genome assembly GCA_932273695.1 of Apotomis betuletana. NCBI lineage: Eukaryota > Metazoa > Arthropoda > Insecta > Lepidoptera > Tortricidae > Apotomis > Apotomis betuletana. The sequence goes on along the minus strand of OW026305.1, from coordinate 11,004,559 downwards.
AAAACAGTTTTTTGTTGAATTTGATAAACCCGAGTGTAAGATCTTTTACGAAAATTTGTTATGTTCTGGGGATGTTGTAGATTCCTATCCTTTGGCGCCAACAGAGTACAGGCAAGAATTGATTTTATACAAGAATTGAAATTATACAAGCTGACACCCAAAATGTGTTACATGTTATTTTCCGTGTCTAAATATTCACAATTGCGATCAAATTGTAGTACTAAGGTCTCCTACGTAGTTTTTGTAATTGTAAGTCAACTGGAAAAACTAAATTTTGTACTTATCTCGTTTTAGGTATATCATCTTGTATCGCTTAATATGTTTTTCTATTAGACGATTGATTGAGGAAAGTCCAAATTTAGTTAAAAACTATGAGAATAGTTGTATATGCTAATTTTGACATTTTTGTAATAATGAATCAATAAAAATAAAGATCTTTTATTGCCAACTGCACCGCAAAAAATGGATATAACTTTTAAAAAACCATTGGTAAAAGTGTGTTTGTATTACAGTACACCTAAATTAATTGCGTGCAAAAAGGTAAAAGTTTATTTTCTTAGGATTATGTCTGAAATAAAGCTCTTAAATGATAGGTTTCGTTTAGTCAGGTATTTCTTATTTAGGGTGTTCATGTATTTTTCCTTTATAAAAGGAGATAACTTCAAATAAACCGAACAGCATGTCCATTTTCACTTTCTAAAATAAGGGTGAAAATTGGTATAAGTTCAGTTATATTCCCGGGTAGTGTAAATATTATGGGTGAAAAAGGGTACAAAGTCAGTTATGTCCTTAAGAACACTTTTTGGCACGGATATAAGTCACATTTTTTTTTATCCGTTAACTTTGGAGAAGTAAGAATATTACCCCGTGAAAGAGGATTTTTTAAGTATTAAAACTGCATTTAAAGTTTATTTGTAAGTATAGCGGTTGAAGTACAGTGATCAAAAGTCTGAATAAATTTAAGCCGCAACGGTTTTTTGAGTCTCCTGTAAAGTAGTGTTTTTCGAGTTTAACCCCTTTTCACTAGAGCCACAGTTTTACAATTGTTGGGATAAATTCGAGCTACAGATTTACACAATGTAGTCTGTAATTTAATGGTAAACGAACGGGTCTATTGAAAAACAATAATGTTTGTTTTCGAACTTTACGCAAAGTAATGGTAACTTTGCCGCGACTATTAATTACGAATCTAAATTACCGTCGGTTTATATTTCGAACCCTGTTAATGATGTTAGCATTGTTGCTTATATGAACCGTAAGTCTAAAATAACAAAGGTTCTATTGCAATCAACTAGTCGAATGAAATACGAAGATGTCAAAATAATTATTACTGTTCATGGCAGCGATTTGGAGAGCTTAGGAAAATTGCCACGTTCAAAGTAATTAGCTAACTTCGTGCCAATAACAGTGAAATATTTATAATGGCCAACAATTTGAATTGACATTATCGTAAATTTATTATCGACAAAATAACATTGTAGTTAAATATTAGTATTTACTTTTCCAATGTGTTTAATCATTAGGTTTATTTTGCAAAAAACCGACCCAAGTACTCGAGTCAGATGTGTATTTGCGCATTTATGGAGGTTTGAACATAAGCTTTAGGCCAGAAGCAATCATCTGAAAGCACAAATAAGGTATCGCAGTTCAACGTTCAACGAGTACTTAAATCTAAAATAAATTAAAAACGTTACGAAGTAATCACAGTCTCGATTAACAAATGTGATGCTTATGAATACAACACTTTCCGCCAGTTTTCTTTTTAGCTAGGTTTCATTTCCTGTTACGTTAAAAAGTTCAAAAACCATACCAACCTACTTATTCCAAGTTTCCCGATGAGAACGATGCTTGGGTAACACTCAGAGACCGCGCAGAGGACACAAATAACCGACATCGCTGCAACTGCTACGAAAGTCGCTACTCTAAAAAGAAGATAGGCGTTGCATTGCATGTATACGAGAAGATCGTCGTTGATTTCTAAAGCTACAGGAGTGGAAACCACGTATGTGTAAAAGAAGCGTTGGCAGACCCCCTAGATGGAGAGACGACATAGTCAAGGTCGCTGGAAGAGAATAGATGCGCGCGACCCGGAGTGGCAGTGAATGGAAAATCATGAGGAGTCCCTGATCCAGCAGTGGATCCGGGCTGATGATGACGATGTTAAAAAAAACAATTTCACGTGAAGGTAAAGCAACGTTACGTCTTATGGTGACGTGGAACGTTGCGTCTTCTAGTTTAGTTTCACCTACTAAAAGTTTTGCAATGTTTAGGTTGACCAGAGCGAGGGCCATAGGCGAGAGCTAGGCGTCCGAGCTCTCCCCATTGGGTGCTGCTCGCCGTTGATAGCATGCAGTGCTATCCCAGGAAACCTGCACCTCTAGCACAACTGTGACACGCGACTCTTTCTCGCGCCAGAAATATTACCTATCTCTTTCTTTGCTGCACTATGAGAGAGTGACGGGCGATGCTATGTTGCGTGACAAGAGTCGCGAAGCGTAGTTGTGTGAGACACAGAGCTAAACGACAAACGTTTGCCACCATCGGCAACCGAGCGTTATGCCCGCCCGCGCCGTTTGCGTCCCAATAGAGCACCGTTCGGCCATATTTTAATTTCTGTTATTGGTACTAATTAAGTAGCACGAACAAGTAAGGCAAACAAGGCCACGTGAGGTCAGTATTCTTGTTCATTTCATCGCACATCAGGTTGGCCTGAAAATCAGTTTTGGCCGATAACATACCGCCATGTGACAACCAAAATTCAATAAAATTTCTGTCACTGCTTTTCAAAACCTCATCTAGTAAGTAGATAGACACTGAGATACGAGCTTTGTTATATGTAGGTAATTGTTCAATATTTCTAAGAAATAATAACTGAAAAAATGTTAACTTTCCAACAAAAAAATAATTTTTGAAATCCGTTGATTTTTTTATTTTTTTTCTGTAGAATTTTTGCTCTCTCTCGTCCTCCTTTTTTGAAGCCTGTTAAAAATGTAGCCTATGTCACCCGGACTGTAATAACGAATTTATAGACACCTCAATCACTAAAATCGGTTGAGTAGTTTTCGCGCTATGGTGGAACACACTTACATATAAATATACATACATAGACTGCTAAACTTATAACCCTTCCTTTTGGCTTCGCCGTAGTCGGGTAAAAAGCGGTGTGTTGGTGCGCAGTCACTTATACTGCGCAACAAGATTGACACCGCTCTTACTGCCTTTACCTGCCATTGTCTATGTCATTATCATTAAAATGTAATAAAGTGACATTTCAAGGTCAAGTTAACCCCTTACCGCATATGATGCCATATATGACAGTTATTAATGTCGACCTTACTGACACAGGTTAGAGTTCAATTTCGAATAAATATTTTTTTTATGTATGCGGCAAGGGGTTAAGTTTGCGCCTGCAGATCTATAGCGTCGCATATGAATGAAACGCAAACTTACCCCGATCGGGTTGGTGATGTGGTGATATCCTAAGGTTTTGGAGAATTTGGGGATCTCTCTGTGATATCAGAGAGTTGGACATGGAATGAATGGTTCAAGGTAGTCTATTTTTAGAAGACTGTTCTCTTTACGGAGAATCGTTTAATGGATATGTAGTAATGCAAATTTGCAAAAGTCTATGTGTAGCAATGGGTCGGTAACAGATCAAATTTTACATAATATTGAATGCAACTTACACGTTTTTCGCATGTATTAGGTATCACTAACCCTTCGTTGTTAGTTTATTATTTTTCATTTGAAATTTTATGTATTTAACTGAAGCATAAGAATACGATTCCACACAAACTGTGTTTTAATTTGTAAACATCGTGGCGTTTGTTTGTACCTTCTTCATTTATTATAATTTTATAATATTAATCTAAGGTATACTCGGGTAATTCCTAATATCCGAAAATTGCTAATATCTACTAAAATTGGCAACATTATTTGCGCTAGCAACACTTCCTCTTAGACTTTGTTGAACGAACATCCAAGGAAGTGTTACTAAACTCAAATAATGTTGCCAGTAGATATTATAAATTTTCAGATAATCCCGGATGTGGATAATTAAGGAATAGGCCTTAACTGGTATTTAATTTATTCCCAATATGTAGCCACTTTTAATGTAGGTATTGTGGGAGGTGTAACTCTGGTAGAAGATGCAAAAAAGAAGGTATGACTTGGATTTTAATTTATTTTAGCGTTTGCCACGATACAGAGCTTAAGCATGAATGCCCGGCTCCCTTGGTGAGTGACAGAGACGGCCATAATTCTAAATATTTAAATATATTATTAATACAAAATCTAGTTGCCAGTTCTGCTGTCAATAACCAAATACATATTCCGCCGTCTGGACGAGAATTATGGGCGTCTAACTACTTCCCAACAAATAAACAGTTTCAATTACCTACCTAATAGTAACCTATACGAACTAAGGCCCTGCCTAGTCGGAGAAATTATAACACACGGTATATTAAGCCAAAAGTGACGGAGGACTACAATCGTGCACAGAATCTGTTCGAAGCATAGCGAATAGCGGAGCCGAGCACATTGGTAGACCGGCACGTTGGCTATTAGCGGCTTGTATTGCATTTAGTCGCCTACCTTCTCTTTGTTTTCATCTAAGGAACTGACAAATAACTGACATTGAAAGTGAAAAGGAAAACATATAAATTAGCGCCTCGGCGTAGGGTACACGGAACTGCCAGCCAGTCTGACAGCTGGTATTGTGTCTCGGTTCCTGTACCCTTACTATGAGTTTACTGTGACAGTACTCGCTAGCGACTCCGTAAACGATTTGTATGGAGAATTGTAGTTCTACAAAGTAACCGCTAGGGGCGCTGCGTTATTCTCCATACAAATCTTTTACGCTGTCGCAGTACTGTCACGTCAACTCATGGTAAGGGCATTCTGTCTATGCGTCACGTTTCGCGACGGCGTCTGCCCGCTTTCTCCCGACCCTCCAATTTAAACTGTCACTGAAAAAGGCCCACTCGAGATTGCTATTGCGAATTCTTTCACTCTGTAAAAGTTTATATTCGAGTATTCCAATAAATATCGTGTAGGGGAGTAATTAAAAAAGTTTGTTTCGGTCTTTGACTATTGAAATTATACGGCATTTGACTGAAGTGTAAATTAAATTAATTACATCAAACTAAAACAAATACTTATTTGTAAATATTGAATATGGAATGAAGCATATCGCTAAAGCAGACCTATAGTAGTGATACATCGGTGAACATCGAATTTAGCATTTTAATTATTTTTTTTATAAAAGTCAGATAACTTTTGAAAGTAACCATCAGCTAAATAATGGAAATAACAATCACTGTACAATTCCAGTTAAGAGTGAACAATTGAACATACTCGGTGCATTTAGACCTCCGTTCCGCAATCCGCTGAAATTATCATTCCGACAGAACCTGACATGTATCAGACAACAATTTAACTAGGGGCTAAACCACGAAAAAATTGTAAAAAATTGGCAAAAGTAGGATGGCCTTACTAGTATAACATCTGTATATTTCAATATATCGATATGATATGTGCGCTTGACTCGCTAATGCACTTGTCCCGATCGATCCCTGACCTTATTCGCTAAATTTGGCTAAATATAAATCACTTTACAACTCTAAATTACAAGTATTGCGCGGAAACTATTTTCCCGAATACTAGAACCAGACACGTATTAGTCATCAGTTAAATTGACGGGCAATATTTCGCGGACGGCGATGGGTGTCCTGTGGCGGAGTGATGGGTGTCTCGTGGCCGGCTCGTTACTGCAAGGATCACCGCCGCGGCTAAATTGGCCTATCACTCAAACCGTTACCCAATCGCGTATTATCTAACCCTTTGAAATGTCATATACCAATGCTCTATTCGACTGATAAAAATGCTTCTTTTTAGGGTTCCGTAGTCAACTAGGAACCTATAGCTTCGCCATCTCCGTCTGTCCGTCTGTCTGTCTGTCTGTCTGTCTGTCCGTCAGCGGCTTAGCTCCGTGATTATTAGTACTAGAAAGCTGAAATTTGGTATGAGTATGTGTATGTATCACGCCGACAAAACGGTAAAATAAAAACTAAAATAAAAACTTTTTTTCGGGTACCTCCCGTACCTACACCTAGTGGGGGTGATTTTTTTTTTCGTTCCAACACTAGTGTGCGGGTGTCGTTGAATAGGGCTTTTAAAAATAATAGGGGTCTCCGAACATTATTTTTTAATAGTCAATAGTTTTGTAAATATTCGCTCCGAAAATAAAAAAGATTTCGTCCCCCCCCCTCATACATTTCAACTACGGGTCAAAAAATTATGGAAAAATTCACGAAAATGAGGCCTGTACTTTCAATGCAAACTATATTGAATAAAATCGGTCGAGCCGTTTTTGAGTTATCGCAAAAATCCATAACTTTCTTTAAAATGACGTAAGTGCCGCGCGGTGTGCGCCTTATACTTCGAACGTTACACATATTAGTTAAGTAAGTGCCATACTGTATTAAAACATTTCGCTCAATCTGGTGCGTATTATCGATAACTTCCAGAAGGTAATAAGTAATAACGAATACTTTGGCGTTTACGACCTTTTTGTAGAGCATGAAATCTTTCTCGTAATTTTCGTCTATTGTGAAGGATGGGCAACTACGGAACCCTATACTGAGCGTGGCCCGACATGCTCTTGGCCGGTTTTTTTATGTCAAAATTATCACAGTAAAACCAATCTTAAAAAGAACGCGTTCTGAACTAAAATTGTGTTCCACTCCAGTTCCATAGGCTCGTTTGCCTCTAATTTCGTAAAGGTGTCTTTAAGCAACTTAAAAAAACTTAATTTCTTAAATTCCCAAAACTACATTTCAAATACCTACTTCACAGTATATTTACTAGAACACTCGAATAGACTTTTACAAAGTGAATAAAATCGCAATAGCAATCTCGTGGACCTTTTCAGTGACAGTTTAAATTGAAGGTTCGTGAGAAAGCGGGCAGACACTCGCCGTCGCGAGACATGACGTTTACGGACGTGTCCGCTGTCACGCAAAGTCGTGGGATCTCCGTTACGGAGATTCGCAGTACGTGTGTCTCGCTCACTCGTATGGCCGCTGCGTTCTGATCTCTCGCTCTACCGCTCGCCGCGCCGCTCGTCGTGCAAAGTCCTGGCATCTCCGTTAGACAGGCTGCGTTACACCAAGACACAATACCTGTCAGACTGGCTGGCATTCCGTCTATCCCACGTTTACATTAAATTTGAAGTTTCAGTCCGATCTTCTCACTCATCGCGCCAAATAATACATTCCCTTGCAACTCGTGACGTAGGGATGCTTTGCATTGTGCATTTTCTTTAGCTGCTGGTTATTTTCAATAGATATCTTGATATCTTCAACAAGAGAAGTCAAGTTGCTAAATTCAACGTTTCGAATCATATCTATCCGATGTATCATCACTATATGTCAGCTTTAGTAATATGCCCCATTCTAAATTAAATATTTTAACCCGTCAAGGGATCACCTCCCCGCGGTCATAGATACGCATAGTGCACATCAGGCAATTTCGTAGTAAAAAGATATGCCGACCGGCGCTAGAAATTGTGAAAAGTGCTAATATGTTATAATTATATTGTAAACAGTATATACCATTTAAAAGCTGAGAACATTGTCTATACATCTAAATGTGGAGAAATTGACTGACCTGTTCCATTACAATGAAATAGACTGCTAAACTTATAACCCTTCCTTTTGGCTTTGCCGTAGTCGGGTAAAAAGAAATTCTTCGATATTCATTTGTTTTTAATTGTCACCTGTTGAAACAAAACCCCTCACTTCATTAAACTTTATCACAAATTTCACATTGTTTTTGCACTATTCTGAACTTTATAAAACAATATGCATGCTTTTTAATATGCATTGTTTTTCACAATGATTAACACAAGTCACAATCACGTCTTTGCGGCAATGGCGGTTGAGAGAAATATTTTCCATATTTATTTCAATTTATTTCTAACTTTTATTGGTGTGCAATAAAGTATTGTTGTTGTATTGTATTGTATTTTTTCCTGTGGCCCGCCTGCTTGGCCAATACAATTTTTTTATGTTGGTGCAACGTTATAGCTATCCAGAATTATTTTATTATGGATGGCAATTCAACAAAACCAAGGAAATAATTCGACCAATGACAGCGAAGCCGTTAGCCGTGCGCCTAGCGCAGTTCAAGGTTCAAGCCCAATTTCGTTAGGCACATGGTGTGCGCCTACATCGCTCAAGGGGTTAAAATATTTGATTATGGCTGGACTCTCAGATAGTAATTTCAAACTATCATACGATTTTGACAGTACTATCCGTTCGTGTGTAGGAATTTATTTTGATTTCAGTCCGTATTCACTTCAAAATTTAACAAATAAAAGCTAACCTTTTTTTAATTACATACCTACGCGATATTTTATTGGAATACTCGAATAGACTTTTTAGAGACTATAGTAGTGAAAATTAATTATGTTATTGAAACCACTCAACACAACATACATACACTGAAAACACACGGAACCAAATAACTACCTCTTGGACAATTTACTATTTTTAATTGGACAAAAACTAAAAAAGAAAACGTGTTTTGACTACTGATTTTTATGACGTCACAAGCCAGTATTTTCATAGAAACTTCATACAATACGATTAAAATCAGTTAACGATTCGGATTGTATATCTATCTTGCTCGTACTTATGCGACCTTAATAAGAGCGTGCGAGAGAGGGGTAAAAGCCGAATCGTTAACTGATTTTAATCGTACTGTACTAACAAATCGTATTTGATATTTCACAAAGAGTAGCTGATGTGAGCTGTCATCAAAAACCTTATTCGAAATAGCAATCTCGAGGACGTTTTTTCATGACGGTTTAAATTGGAGGGATATCAGAACGCGGGCAGACGCCGTCGCGAGACGTGACGCATAGACAGCCACCGAGACACAATACCTGTCAGACTGGCTGGCAATTCCGTCTACGAAATACCCTACGTTTAGGGCGGGGGTTCCCAAAATAAAGGGCACCGTGCTTTTTTAGGGTTCCATACCCAAAGGGTAAAAACGGGACCCTATTACTAAGCCTCCGCTGTACGTCTGTCCGTCTGTCACCAGGCTGTATCTCATGGACCGTGATAGCTAGACAGTTGCATCCGGCGCCATACATACCAGCCATACTAGGTACAAACTTAACTTAACCTGGCCAGTTAAGATGGGATCGCGCTTGGCCGGTTTTTTTATTCTACCAGGAGAAGATGTTTCTGAGTAAAAAAAATTGGGCAAGTGCGAGTCCGACTCGCGCATGAAGAGTTCCGGTACTAAATCTATAACAAGTTTGTTGTATGGGAGCCCCCTTAAATATTTATTTTATTTTATTTTTAGTATTTGTTGTTATAGCGGCAATAGAAATACGTCATCTGTGAAAATTTCAACTGTCTAGCTATCACCGTTCTTGAGATACAGCCTGGTGACAGACGGACGGACAGCGAAGTCTCAGTAATAGGGTCCCGTTTTTACCCTTTGGGTACGGAACCCTAAAAACACAAAATTACCTACTTCGAAAAACAAGTAGAGCTACGGAGCTGTGCTTTAAATGTCACTATCTCAGGCCAAGTGGAAGATCTTAAAGACCTAACAAGTGAAGCTATTGATTTTCTCAGAAATTGTAAATTTAGATTATACGAGTAAGTAAGCACGCAGTGTACATTTTTAGCCATACGATTAATAAATCTCAGATTCGTATATACCTCTAGTAAGAATTATTTTTGGAGTCCGAATCTACTTACCTTTGTTACCTGAGAACAATGCGATTTATCTATTCTTTCTCGCACACTTCACTGCTGTTTTTAACATTAAATGTATTTTAATGTAAACCCTATTTCCTTCAACTTAGACACATTTCATGTATAAGGTCTCTGCACGTTTTATGTGAATAATTTTACGGGACAACTCGGCAGTTCAACCACGTTCAACGAAGAACAGAGATTATGACATTCTTTGCAGGTAACAAAGGTAAGTAGACTCGGCCTACAAAAATGATTCCTAGTATACTAAAAATACAGTTTGATTAAATAAAGAATCAAAGAAGAGTGTTATTCATATATAATATACCAATACAGGGAGCAATGCTACGAATTGTACCTACTACGGCGTAGAGAAGCTACGTACTTTCTATGTTCAAGCTACGATAACCGAAAAATATTGTGGTAGTAGTACGGTCAGCATCAGAAGCTGTCAATTTTACTACTGGCTTATGTCAAATTTCACACTAAAATAGTCGCCCACTTTTGATGCTGACTTTACAACATTGATCTATATTCGTTACAGTAATTTACAATCGATCTAACTGAAAATTGATTGATCATTATTTCTCGCCTTTATTAATATTAAATTACTCAGTAACAAACTACAAAAAGTTTCAGCAATTAATTGAGTATTGCTGGCGGTTGTCATGTCAAATAAATTGTATAGGTGGAACAATTAATTAAAACGACACTTTTACCAACTGAGATTTAATTGCAATGTTAATTTACTAATTATAAAAACGGTATAAACTCACGTAAAAATTGTCAGGAACGGCCCGACATGTTTCGAACTCATTTGGAGCTCTTCATCAGGGGTAGCTATCTGTGCTGCACCGCTGTGCTGTGCTGTGTTTATACCGTTTTTATAATTAGTAAAGATGTCTCACGATAGTTTTAATAACATCAATGTTAATTTCATTTGATTAAAAAATATGACAGTGTTTCAGTATTAAGTATACGGATTTCTTCGAACGGAGATGTTAAAGTGTCAACTTTATAAACTGAAACTTGATTTGATAGGTTGCGAATATAATAACTTATAATAGTTTGACTGCATAATTGAAAGTTTCATACAGTTAAATACAAATGGCGAATCATGAATTTGTCAACTAAACCTAAGTTTAATTAAGTAAAGAATCTAAGATGTCACTTTTAGAAGACCAAGTATGAATGTTTTATAGTATTTTAACGTAATTCTTTCAAAATCTATCACGACCAAATTCCACCGTAATTATGTCAACTTGGCAACGTGTTTTATTAACCTTTTTATACTCGCAGACTTTAATCTGTCAATTATAATTTCACAGACAAAATCACAATAACGCACTTTTTAATCCTGTAACAAAATTCTATACTCTATGGTACCCGCTACAGAACTTTAATATTCATAAGACATCTCTCTACACAACTCTAATAATTTCAAAAAGAGAACATAAGCTTATTTGATGCTCACTGATTGGTTGAAATAACTTGTCAAAAAAATTCACCAATTACGAGGCACTCGCCATGGCCATCGAGATCATGTTTTTTTTAATAGGTCAGTTTTAGTTGACTTAAAAAGGTTACATCAAAAATAAAAATCATATTAAAGAATGACGATTAAACTAAAAAAAAAAAAAAACGAGTTTTGCTTGTATAAAAAGTATTGTATGCAATAGTTACACAATTAGGTCTTAACTTAAAGTCTCGTACCTTACATAGGCCACTCGGCAAGCCTCGTGACCTATTATATACGTGGTACTCGACTTTAAGAACCTCCATTGTGCAACGATTGCATAAAATACTATTAAGAGTCAAGTCTATCTGTCATCTTAATGCAGCTCAAGTTGCAAAAGTCGATTCAGATCAGCCGCCAATCCATCACTTAGACAACCAATCAATCACTACTGATTGCGTTGACGTATAAGACTGAAGATATTGTCGGGCCAAAGTGAACATGATGGAGTCATAAACATAAGGTAGGAGGCCAAAATTTTACAGGACTCGGAAGATCCTCACTTCTAAAGTCGAGTTTTTAATTAGGCGAACTAACTTGACCGCTGAAATTGTTGTCAGAAATAGAAAAAAAATATAGTGATTGGATTATGTCGATACAAATATGTCGATCCATAATGTCGATGTAACCTTAACTATACACCCATAGACCTGAACATGTTGCAATAAGGTTTATATTCGTTTACAAATGTACAGTATATGCACTGGGAGGGTGGTGTCATCGGCGTATCGTAAGACTTTACGCCCACCAACAGTAATGCCACCATGTCAGCCGTCCGCCTTACGATGTATTCGCTGTATAATATTGAACCGGATAGGTGAAATAATGCAACCTTGTCTGACATCCTTTTGGAAACTGAAGGGATTGGATGACGTCTTTATCTATTCTCACTGTTCCTTGACTGTTGTAGTAAAGTGACTGTAGTAGTTATCAGTGTATTCAATAGTACTATGGAAATGTCAAGAAAACAAAAAGAGCGGACAGAATTCTTAGCGATGTCCTAAAATAAAGTTCGTTCGATGTTAGTATTTTAATTCCAACCGTTTTATTATTATTGATTCTTGTAATAAAATAATTCGTTTGAATTCAAACACAATAATTCAAAATTTATGAAACATGTAATGTGACGCTTAAGAATCAATACCGTCTAACTAACATTTAGTAGTTAGATGGTATTGATTCTTAAGGGTCGACGCTTAAGAATCAATACCGTCTAACTAACATTTAGTAGTTAGATGGTATTGATTCTTAAGGGTCGCTGAGTACTTTTTTTAACGCTGTTTAACTAAACCTCTCTGAACTGGTTTTTTTAAATACCTATCGATATTAACAACACAAGGGGAGGCCTATGTTAAAGGGGAGGCCTATGTTCAGCAGTGGACGTCCTATGGCTGAGATGATGATTAACAACACTAGCGAAACTATGGCAACATTCGTGTGCAATAAACTGTCAAGTTAGTTCGCCTAATTAAGAACTCGACTAGTACCAAGATAAAGTTTAAAACAAAGTTTCATTCATGTACCTATTTTGCCGCCAAAATATGATATTTTTCCTGAGCTAAACACTATTATTGTATGTTTTGTTCCCTTATGTCTTCATATCTCAGTGATAGAATGCAAACAGTGGATGTAAATGGAACCCAGTCCAATGGAGCTATAGTTAAGCTAGGAGTGCCACAGGGCTCTATTTTAGGTCCATTTCTATTTTTGGTTTATATAAATGACTTACCATCTATAGTAGATAATCTTTGTAATATAGTACTATTTGCTGACGATACATCATTAATTTTCAAGGTTCACCGGAAATCAACCGACTATGCGGAAATTAATGGCACACTAGAGAAAGTACTTAACTGGTTTACTACTAATAATCTTCTATTAAATGCCAAGAAGACTAAATGTGTTAGATTTGCTTTACCGAATGTTACGGCGGTAGATTCTACTATATTACTAAATGGTGAATGTTTAGAAATAGTGAATAAGGCATTATTCTTAGGTATAACATTGGACAGTAATTTGCAATGGAGTCCACATATAGCAGTGCTTGCAGGTAAATTAAGTTCAGCGGCGTACGCCGTTAGGAAAATCAGACAATTGAGTAATGTTGATACAGCTCGCTTAGTTTATCATAGTTATTTTCATAGTGTCATGTCATATGGTATTCTGGTTTGGGGCAAAGCAGCTGACATTCAGACTATATTTGTGCTACAAAAAAGAGCCATTCGTTCGATATATAACCTAAATTCTCGTGACTCCTTAAGAGACATTTTCAAAGATATAAACATCTTAACTGTAGCGTCCCAATATATTTATGAGAGTATTATGTATGTTATTAGAAACCTAGATTCATTTACAAAAAATTCCGATGTCCACAGTTTTAACACTAGAAATAAAAATAAAATTGCTATTAGAAAGTTTCGTGTTCGTAAAGTAAGTAAATCATTTTTAGGCCAATGTATTCATTTTTATAACAAGTTACCTGATCATGTTTTAAAATTAGCCTTTCCATCTCTCAAAAATTATTTAAAAAAATCTCTAATGTCAAAAGCATATTATACAGTAGAGGACTATCTGACAGACAAAAATGCATGGCCTGAACCAGAAACCGCGTAGCTGACTCCTTCTTAGATTGTACCTAACTAGTTTAAGGGACACAGTTCTAATAAGAAAGCATATCAAACGTACATAAATTGTGATAAACCGTCTGGCTTTCTTGTAGTTTCTATTTTATTCTTACACTTTTCCTTACTTATGTCTTAAAATACACTTTTAATATGTTTTCTTGTAGAACTACGTATAGTTAAGTTCATATCATTGTAATAGTTAAGTACTTATGCTTTTTGAAAAAATGACTGACTGTTGAGTTTCTTTCGGCGTTTCTTCTCAACAGTGGTCTCCTCTTGTGAAATGCCGGTAGACTCAGACATGTAAAAGTGCCCTTGTGGCCTACTTGCAGAATAAAGTTCATTATTTCATTATTATTTCATTATTTCATTATGGAAAATCTGTGAATTTACATAGATAAAAGAAAAGAAAAATATCACAAGCAGGTACAGTAAGTAAAGAAGCGATATCCTTTTCTATAGGTACTCGTAGTTACGCAGCCCGGACCATAATTTTTGAACATAATTATACAGTATACCTATAAGCTATGACGGCTTCAATTCCCCCCGTAGCCGCGTCGCGTAAATCTGTACCAAGATTCCAAAATAACATCTGTCCAAAACTTTGTTGTTTTCAATCAGGTTCGTTTGCTCTGATGCGCAAATTTGCTTTTGTTTCGGTAGTTTGTTACCGGCGAATCGTATTTAAAAGAGCCCAAGGCGTTGGGTCCGGACGGGCTACCCCAGCATCTGAAATCAGAAGTTAGTATGACCCATTCCCTTTGCTCTCGTGTTAACCTATATTGGAGTGAGCGGAATCGTAGGACATGAACTCTGAATTCAAACTTCGGAGCTGCCCCTTTGCTTTATCAAACATTCTGTCGTTATCGGGGTCAGTATTTTGCCATTTATAGTCAAGTGCCCTGGGGCTTCACAACTTTAGCTGCTGATTTGAATCAACGAAGGACAGAACTCACATTTTCGAGTTATAAGCTGGGCAACCGACTTACGTTCGATGTGTTAACGATGCTTTGTTATTCAAGGATAACATCTAATAATTAGGGTAACCCAATTACCCTAGCATCAACATCAATGGCGAATACATCACTCACCTTCGGTTTGCCGACGACATCGTAGTCATGGCAAAGTCGATGGAGGAACTCAGCATGATGCTCGATGACCTCAATCGAGTTTCTCAACGGGTGGGCTTAAAAATGAACATGGACAAGACGAAACTCATGTCAAATGCCAAGGTTGTGCCCATCCCAGTCTCTGTTGAAAACTCGGTACTCGAAGTTGTTGACTCATACATCTACCTAGGACAAGTGGTCCAATTAGGTAGGTCCAACTTCGAGAAAGAGGTCAACCGCCGAATCCAACTCGGCTGGGCAGCGTTCGGGAAACTACGCAATGTCTTTTCGTCCGACATACCTCAGTGTCTCAAGACGAAAGTCTTCAACCAATGTGTGTTACCAGTAATGACTTACGGCACCGAAACGTGGTCTTTCACTATCGGCCTCATCTCAAATCTCAAAGTCGCTCAACGAGCAATGGAGAGGGCTATGCTCGGGGTGTCTCTACGTGATCGAATCAGAAATGAGGAAATCCGTAGACGAACTAAAGTGACCGATATAGCTCACCGGATTAGCAAGTTGAAGTGGCAATGGGCAGGCCACATAGCACGCAGAGCAGATGGCCGATGGGGCCGAAAAGTGCTCGAGTGGAGACCTCGGACCAGCAAGCGCAGCGTAGGACGTCCACCTACAAGATGGACAGATGACCTTATAAAGGTCGCCGGAAGGCGCTGGATGCAGGTCGCTTCCAACCGGTATATATGGAAGTCCAAAGGGGAGGCCTATGTTCAGCAGTGGACGTCCTATGGCTGAGATGATGATGATGATGATGAATTACCCTAGACCTAGACCTAGTGTCTTTTTCAAAGCTCAAAGGTTTACAATTCAGACTCGGATAGTGATGTTTAACCCCTCGTATGCTATGTCACTAATTTGCTAATCAACTTCAAACCAACTGAAATTTTAACGTAAAGTTGAAATGTCCTACGCGGATTCGCGTTTAGGCATACAAGAGGTTAAAAGCTAACTTTGTCTACATACATTCGAGACAAAATTATCAATTACATAGAGCAGGTTTTATGTTTGCACAACGCGTTGTAAATTATAGGGCGGTGAAGAGGCCAAAACGGAGCACAATTATGCATCCTTGCGGCTGAAATAATAATGCGATGGTACTTACTCATGTGGAATGCATAAAATCCTTCCCTCAAAAAATGGTTGTGAAGCGCAGCCCTTTTGAAGGGAACACGTCGATTCACCGCGACCGATATCCAATTTCGCCAGGCTTCAACGTTGCCAGTTATATCAACTGGACGGTGCGCTACAGCGAACCATTGACTCGGTTTGTTTTGCCGAAACAATTTAATTTGGATCCTCAGGCACGATATATTTTTTCCCAATGATTCTATATATCAATCATCCGAGCCTACATTTTGATATAAGTACCTAGCCTTATGCGTATTTGTTTCTCTGTCGATTTTCATTATATGTTCCTATCTTTTTTGCATCACCTTTTATCAATTTCACTATCCAAAGGTCAAAATTGTAATAAAAAAAATACAGTTATACATTTTTTTTTATGTTCGTGTCTCTATTGTAAACTGATTTTGGTGTGCATATTTATATTTATATTGCATTGTTTGTTTCTACTATGAAACAATATGCTGCGAAAATAACGGCGAGTTAAAGTTTGGCTTTAGTTCGCAAACTCATTACTGAGCTGTCAGATGTCTAAAGTAGAGACGAGTTCGGTATAATGAGTGACACCCGGTCCGAAGTTCGGGAACCGGGATTTTCGCCACATTACGACTCCGGCCGACGGTACAACGTTTACTCGATATGTCATATTTCAGGTGTCTGATGTTCCACTGACATTACTATGTACGTGTACCGTGTATGTCTAAGAGGCCTTATACATTTTAAAATGTATTTTTTCATATTATGACAAATATATTGATAACTTCGACCAACTTTTTAAAGTGTCTAAAACTTTTCCCTGAGTTTTATATAGTAACATAGCTATTTCATACCGTCATGGCGTACGGTTGCAAATCGAAAATAAGTTCGAAAAAACAGTTTTCTGCGTGTATTTTGTGAATTTCGAGAAGTTTTTGAAACAAAAATCATCAATGAAAAATTCAAACTGTAAATCGCAATATCCCTAAGAAACATGTTTGATCATAGAAAAAAATGTTTAAAACAATCACCATTTTTGAACTGATAAGGAGCCTTAAGAACATAGTATTATACACATGACGGTGTTGACTTACCTACGGGCCAAGTGAAAAATTACGAAAATGTTAGAATATATTTAGATAATGCAAAACCATGTTGACTGTCTTGAAAGTGTATTTTTTGATAAGCCTAGACTTAAAGACCTCATTGCTATGTTACAAGACAACTCACAAAAAATAGCACTGTCAATTTTATTGCCATATAGTCATTAGTCATATATTTTTTAATTAGAATTTAAGTGTGTTATGTGTCAAGCACGAATTTTTGCTATATTTATCTGAAAAACCAACCAGTCAGTATAAATACTGCACGGAAATTTATTACAGTATTTACATTACGTAATTATCTAAGCGAAAGTATTAAAAACTTCGATTAAGGTCAGTCGGGACAATCGCGTTTTAAAGTGTTGCGTTTCATATCATCAGAAGTCGTACTAACCTCCCATGAAACAATTGTCTCGATGGACCTTAACGTTGTTTGCCGCCTACTTATAAATAGGTTTCATGGTACCAAAGAAATCAATCTCTCGTGCGACGGTGGCGTGACTGTCTTGAAGTGTTGCTTTATGCATAGGTTGGCCCATAACAGCGAATGGTGGAATTAGCTCTAAGGCCAATGTTACGAGCGTTTCCAATGGTAAACTATTAAATTGCGGCAATTTTCAAAACGTACCTTTCTTAGTTACGTTATGATCTATTTGAATACTGGATGTTTTAAGCACAGCAATCGCTGTTCAAGGGCTCCAAAAAAGACAGGTTGTTCTTTCATTTAATTCATAAAATCCTTGATTTGTTGTCGGTAACAATGAAACGATTACAAGAGCTGAGGCAATAATGTTTATTATTGTCTCAGAGAACCTTTCGTGCGTTGTTGGAGTGTTATTCGAATTGTGCATTCCAATCCAATAGTTATTCAAATCACTTTAATTCTAGATTTTAATTGACTTGGGCTCTGGTTGCCAGTTTGAATCGAATCAAAAATTTATTCAAATGTGTATTTAGGCAGTCTGTGTGTGTCGCGACTCATTTAAATTAATGTCACCCTAACATAAAATATAGATAATATTATGTACTTATATATATCTTTTTATATAACTTATTATGTTTATTGTGAGTAGGCATATGGGGCATATGTTATAGTGAAAGATAAAGGTCTCTCTTTGACCATGTTGTTTTACTAACAAAAGCTCTGAATTTTACCGCTAATAGTAATAGGTAACGAATAGAACATGGTACAAAATGGGCACACATTTAAAATAATAAGAAGCTATTTATTTACCTTCTTTACGCGCCCGTTCATCATTTTATGAGATTATTATCGCATTTAAGTGCTATATGTCAATTTATTAAACCTAAAAATGTCTCTCCGCATTTGGAAAAGAGTCAGCTGTTGGCTTGTCTATTCGGCTTAACCCTGGGCTAATTCGAGTGTACTTTGAGATATCACCAAATAAGCTATGTCTCAGGTATACCACGTGTAACTGTCATTAAAACGCGATGTTGCGATTTGAGCTGCATAGTGACTTCACGTTACTATTCGGTAAATTTTGCGCCTGCAATCTATGGAGTCGCATATAAATGAGGCACACATTTTACGCGATGGTTGGTCGGAGAGCTCTCTGAGATATCAAAGAGATATATAATCATGGAATTAAGGCCCTGTATTGAGATTAAAGAAGACTTCATATCGATATTGGTATCACGCTCTTATGATCTTTAATATCAAACCCGCCTTAACCCTACGAGGCCTACTACATCGCTCGGCTGTTTACTCGACAAATACAAAATATTGGAAATAATGGGAGCATGTTATAAAATGTTTAATAAATTCGCATGGGCGAAGCCAGCTCAACATTTATGCAATATTTCAATTAAAAAGATATAAGTAGATTGAATTCACACGGAACTTAAAATAGGATATTTATTTTCCCAGGGTATTTCATTAGGTTTTGATGTTTTGTTTGTGAGTCAACGAACCTACAAATGAAAAACCGGCCAAGAGCATGTCGGGCCACGCTCAGTGTAGGGTTCCGTAGTTGCTCATCCTTCACAATAAACTGCTGTTTTAAGCCCGAGGTTTAATTTAAGAAAGATTTTAAGCTCTATAAAAAGGTCGTAAACGCCCTAGAAACTGTAATCACTTATTACCTTCTGGAAGTCAACTTACGACCTTTTAAAGAAAAAATATGAAATTTGGCGATAACTCAAAAACGGCTCGACCGATTTTGTTCAATATAGTTTTAATTGAAAGTACTTATAAGGCCCCATTAACATGAATTTTTCCGAAATTTTTTGACCAGTGGTTGAAAAGTTAGAGGGGGGGACACATTTTTTTTTGTTTTTGGAGCGAATATTTACAAAACTGCTGACTTTATCAAAAAATAATGTTAGAAGACCCCTATTATTTTTACAAGACCTATTCAACTACACCCCACACACCCGTGTTGAAAAAAAAAAAAAATCCACCCCCACGTTAGGTGTTGGAGACGTACCCGAAAAAAAAATTATTTTTTAAATTTTATTTTACCGTTCTGTCGGCGTTATACATACACATACTCATACCAAATTTCAACTTTCTAGTACTAATGATCACGGAGCTAAGCCGCGGACGGACAGACGGACAGACGGACATGGCGAAACTATAAGGGTTCCTAGTTGACTACGGAACCCTAAAAAAACAGTCTTTAACAGTCTATGTTTGTTGTAGTTAGACATCAGAAATACGTAATAAGCTAAGGCCATATTTCGGGTTCATCATACTCTTTCCTGCATCGCTATCTGTTCATTTCAGTACAATGGCAGTAGAGAAATTGCAAGATGAACATACGTAGCTATCAGAGTACGTTTTATTTTAGAACAGAAATTTTAATGTGTAAAATTGTCATAAAATTATAGACATACAACACGCGTAGCATATTGAATTCTCTGCCTACTTCTATCGAATCGGATTAACAATATGTACCTATTATTCTAACAATTAATAGCATTCAAGTGTTTATTCAAGTACGGGTATTAAGTTCGACATGCTCGCGCAACAAGAAGACGTCGATGCCTGCCTCTTCAGTCCCTTCGAGACCAGGAACGTAACATCACGTTCGAATCGTCGAGGTAATTAAATGAACGTCTTAATGTGGGCAAACCGCCACGACACTGCTTAATTTTCATTTATCCATGTTATTGGCTACGAGCGTATACCGGCAGGAAATCTTTGGCAGCGAAAGTTTAAATAAATTACCCCATTAGGCCATTTCGCTCATTCAATGCCACAGTTAATGTCCACGCTTGACACTGACCAGCAGCTCCAAGGCCAAGGCTCCAAATTTCCCCTCAAGTTCTTTATCGGCCCGTATCGGCAAGGTGAGGCCGCCAGTAATGGCGGCACACACGCGAGTTCGGCTTTAATCTTACATTTCCGAACACATTTCATTATCCTGGATTTTTGGTGAAGGAAATCAGTGTTATACAAATTGCGATGTGAGTTATTTAAGCCCCATTACCGCAAAGAAGAAAATATGAAAGACCTTTTCTCCTAGAGATGTATAAATAAAAGCTTGGAAAATACCGGTGTCGACCCTTAGTGAATTATTTTACGTATAGTTTTTCAACTGTACTTGCTTGCAGTTTGTTCAAATGTATTTAAAATAAAAACGAAAAGCCGTAGTAATCGAGAGGCACTTGAAATCAGACCAGCTGGTCTATACATTGAATTCATATTCGCCCTCTCGAGACTTTATTTGAAAAGTTTTGATACCGTTGTAGGCGGGTATAGGTAAGTATAATTATTTTGTGTCAAATCACAAATATCAATCAAAATTCCAACAATTTTTTTTTATCGTGTCGAAGAACATGTGCAACTTATATACTTTACTAGCGACCCGCCCCGGCTTCGCACGGGTGTAATGCTGATGGGTTATCCGCCTATGGTCAAAGGTGTGATTGGTCAAAATACGCTGTTGGTCAAAGGTGCCTTTGGTCAAATTTCGATTTGTCAAAGGTGCGATTGGTCAAAATACCCTTTTTGTCAGAGATGCTTTTGGTCAAACTTCGTTTGTCAAAAGTGCGATTCGTCAAAATACCCTGTTGGTCAAAGGTGTCTTTGATCATGGTTTCGTGTATTTATTTGCACAGTCAGGATTAGATAGATATTGCCGCCCAAAGTAGCCAAATTTATCTTAACACGACTTTGGTGCTATCGGGATAAGGTCGTGTTAAGATATATTTGGCTACTCTGGGCGACAATATCTATCTGATGTATGTCTATGTGATGACAATATTTATCTGACTATACAAATAAATACATGCCATTTTAGAGAGAAATAAAACAAAATTGGGAAGAAATAGCAGAGACCCCAGATAATTTAGTGAATTTTGACAGGAGACACGCCGAAGATATAATCAAACTAATGAAACTAGCTATGGCACCTATAGCCGCGGCACTTGCGGACATATTATTATAAACCACGAAGGTAATTTAGTCATTAAAAGATTTTCAATTAATAAAATTGATAAAAATAAATTAGTAGTCTCATTGGAATGCTACTTAAAAAAAAAAACGTGTTAAGAGCTACACGAGGGTGGCCATAAGTGAGCTTCATTTCTACCTAGGCCTTTGAAAGGATCGTCAAAACCAGAATTTTTATAAAGACCACCCTCAATAGATATCGTTCGTAGGTACGGTCAACCTCATAAGTAGCTGAACACTTTTGTACCTTGTCGCATTTAACTTCATGTTAACTGCCATACGAATTTGTTAAATGAGTGAAAGCGACAAAGGTACCAAAGTGTTCAGCTACATATGAGGCTGACTGTACCATTCATTAGCGAAAGCATTATTTAACGAATCGCGCCTTAGACAATTTCACACCTTGGACCAAACGAGCATTTGGCAAATAGCATATTTTGACGAATCGCGTCTTTTGGCAAAACCACATCTTGGACCAAACGGGCCTTTGACAAAAATCGTATTTTGACCAATCACACCTTTGACCATAGGCGGATAACCCATGCTAATACTAAATATACTATACATGTATTATACATAAAAACCTTCCTCGTGAATCACTCTATCTATTAAAATAAAACTCCATCAAAATCCGTTACGTAGTTTTAAAGATCTAAGCATACATAGGGACAGACAGAAGGAAGCGACTTTGTTTTATACTATTTATGTAGTGATTTTGCCACCTGTCCATCCGACCGGATATAAGAGATAAGAGCGAAAAAGACGCCCTTCACGACGCGTTGCGAGGCGCATAACTACACACCAGTCCGCACCACAGCATTAGCTCCATCTTCCGCTTAAGTTCGGACAAAATTCGCCGCATCGCCACGTCCTACAACCGACTGTGTCACATTTTACACAAATATCCAATAAAATACAGTTAGTAAAAATACCAAAACAGAGAACAATTGAAAATGTGCGTGCGTGTTCTTTATTATGTGGTGTAGGAATGGATTGGATATTACTGACCTAGACAGGACTACTCTTTTTTATAATTACATGTAAATACCTTGAACACGTAATGTATTTCTAAAATAACACGAATCGCTATTTAATCGCCAAGTCATTATAGAAGTGTCTGCGCGACGGACGCGATACAAATCCCGAATTAATGACGACACGGAATTAAAAGTTGGTCGACAGTTCCCCACGGCGCGCCGCGGCGGGGAGGAGTCGCCTCCGTGAACTTATCCACGAGGTATTATGGAAACTGCTCAAGGAAACGATAGGACTTCTAAATATATAGGGTGGAACATTTTTAAAGACTGGCAGGGTAGTGTTATCTGAGTGATCTACAATCGACCTATTATAATTGTAAAGCTGGATTTAAAAGTAAAAAAGTTATCAAAATAAAATATTTTAATATCAGTGACAACCCTACTAATTCAAAGGTTATATTTACATTTTAAATTGACACCTGTCTTTATCTTAAGTCTTAAGCGATGTTCAAAGGGTTGATATGTGCAGATTTTTACACTAATGTTTAACAAACTGTATCTCTTAAATGGATAGAAATATTTACATAGTTCATTGGTGGAAAATGAAGTACTCAGTCTGAACAATTCCCTGTTTGCTTAAAAGTCCCTCGATCTGTTCCACCCTGTATAATACATTTTTAATATACATTTCCAAGCCTTTAAGACGAATTATGCATAATTGTAAGGCATTGTGATCTCGAGGATATCCACAATACCTTCCATGAAGAAGCTACAACCCTCTCAAAGGTCACCCGAAGCAGCCGTAGTCGCAGCAGTCATAGATAGAACCTGGACGCGTCGTTATATTGGACACGCAAAGTATGGTGTGATCGCCGCGTATATTAGCGCAATATACTAATTAATTAACTAAGTAGACCACGCCACGGAATGCCACACCGTGATAAACAGCTTTTAATAGTAATTGTATTAAGTTTTTAAACCGTCCTTTACAAAAAAATTCAACAATTTCAAGGCACGCCCAGTTAATTAACGGAAGTCTCCAGATTGGTTAATTTATTTTGGTGGTCGTGCCCCGGAATAATTGGCGAGACTTGGGTGGTAATTAACTGTAAACCAAGACACGCGTCGTGTGTTCATTGTTTTACCACCTAACATGTACAATATATATGTATACCTATGCGTATTGTACTAAATGCTACTCGAATTTACAGTTACGGCAAAGCAAATATTAATAGTGGCACTGTTCAAAGAAAAGTTCAGTCAGCCATAAAAGCTTGTCACAATTTTTTTTTTTATAGAAACTTATTTATATTTCCAAGAGCCGCTTCATTAGCGTATTGATTGTTTGTGTCAAATAGTTAAGACGCAATTGGTCGCAAGGCCTCGGTCGCGTCGCCACGACCGACCGACTTATCATCGCTGCGACTGGCTACTAACGCGCATCGTTTGACCGAACAAAAGTGGAAGGCGGAGTCAAGTGCTTTGGTACAGGTCGGCGGGTCGACTATTAGCGCAGCTCACAGTGCGTAGAGAAACCCTCTCGCCCGACTTAGCTTGTGTCACTAATAACGAATTTAACTACAGTCCGTTAGCTCTCAGATTGCGATTCGGGTTGGGTGAACACTGAGAGGTCATTATCTGGATCGCGTAAGAGCGAGCAAGAAAGTTATAAAACGCGAATCGCATTCCGACAGCTCACGCACTATTTATTTAATCGTATGGCGTTTACTAAAATAAAATATAGGCATTTAGTTAAAATTACAATGTCACAAAATGAAACTAGATGTCAACATTCAGTGCAGTGAGTAGACCACGTCACGGAGTGTCTGTTTTAATACGAATTGTATTAAGTTTTCAAGCCGTCCTTCTGTAAATAGTTACTACTATCAAGCATTCCATAAACATGACCTAGGAATAAATATTCGAGCTCATAACACAGTAAGATTTGAATCTACGCACTAAACACGACGGAGTCAATCATGTTGTCAATAATATTTTAAAATTTCGGGTATAATTGCTATGAAAATCGTGTCCTTATAAATAATATTTCATCACTAAACTAAAATTTTCTATCAATTCATTCGTGAAGCAAACAGTCCAGTTTTTATAAAAAAAATTCAAGCACTATCATTTTCCACTTGGAAAAGTGTTTGAGAATAAAAATGTCAACATAAATATTTTAAAAGTACCTACCCAGCTCTCATCACCATTTCGATTATGAAATTAAATTCATCTTGGAATCAGCGAAATTAGGTTTAATATTATATTCGGGCTCGATACGACGAGATGGTATAGCCGTTTTGGTAGATAGCCACGAAACATTTTGAACGATATTCTGGCAAATAAGTACAGGGTTTAATCGTTAAGGCCCGACCCTATCACACTTGCGAGTTGCGAGCGTATTTTCTGTGCAAATATCAGTCGCAGCCACCTCGTTGCCGCACGCCTTCAAACAAAATTCGCTCGCAAATCGCAAGTGTGATAAAGCCCTAAGAGTAACCTGCCTATGATAGTTGCTTTTTTCACGCGATAAGTAAGTGACAAAGCATCTGTCACGTTTTGACAAGATGCGCGTGTGTGACAGATGCTTTGTCACTTAGTTATTACGTGGTAAACGCAACCACCATAGGCCCCCAGGCCATTATTTCGTAATTTAGAGTCTGGCTTGGCTAGCCAAATAATATTGACGGATATTTCCGTGTGGTATCACCAATATTGTCTATGATTTTAATAATTTAGTAGGTGGGTCCTCTATAAATAATTTTGATACTTTATGTACTCGTACTAGTTCTAACATTCCGACTGAGTTGAAATTTGGCATAGTACTTATGTATTTTTTTTTGGTGTTGGATTAGTAGGTTTATGGTTTTGAGATAGGTCTCATTTACACTACATTAAATTTTTCACCTTATAAGTATAATGGTAAAGTGTAAATACATAAACATAATGATGTGTTTGTCGTTGACTGTACTGTACAAAGTGATAGAAATTATGTGAGCTGACTACGAGTGTACGTCAACATTATATTCAACTTATTTCCTTAGGTATCTTACGTGTGCATAGAAAATCAAAAATATTTTCTAGTATCAAAACTATAATTCCTACTACACAAAGTGTGACCAGCCGCAGATTTTTTAAATTTCGCGCCAAATCTAAGTAATATTTCATTAGCCCGACTATACATGAGATATTAAAAAGATGAACTGAAAGTAACTACCCAATGAGTAAAACTACATTAATCATATTTATTTAAACTACTTAAACCAAGAAATATTTCAAATGTTAAGATGAAAGGCTTCAATACATATGTTTAGTATGAGGTTCGTTGAGAGATCACCACTTCACGTCATAATAGTTTATTTTATTCCCTTTGTCAATCTGCAATAACTCAACCACATCTTCTTTTACTTAAATATTTACTTGTTCTTGCGACTCAATGCAGCTCTCAATTGAAACTTTTAGTGTCGTTGAACACTTTTACTTGAGGCTCAGATAGAGATGTACCGTTTCCGAAAATTTTCCCCCTTGCCTATACAAAATCTGGAAATTTTCCGGAAATTTTCTGAAAAGGCACCACTCTAGGCTCAGATAAAGTAATCAATATGATGTAGCACGATACAACTAACAAGATTTCCTGCAACCTTATTAGGACTTCAGGAAACGCCACTCCGTGTGAGCTCGAGTCACCGAGGCGTTCATCTGCAATGCAAATTAGTTTAAGTTATCGATGCTATTTTTGCATAAACCTATAATATGATTTTATGTCGATGATGTATTGATATTAAATACTGTAATAGGAGACTAATTAAGACCCTTTTATAAGTCAATTATTACCTATGACGATACCTCCACGCCTATGTTTAGTCCCTTTGTTTTATACAAAGTAGGTTTTTTTTTGTATGTAATAAATACTACTAAATACGTTCACTTAGGTACACCTAAATCTGAAGATTTTCGTAGGACAAAACACGATAATGAAACTCAGATTATATTACTTACTAGTATTTCATGCTATATTGTCTTTGTGCTTAGCTAATATCTGGCTAATATACAATTTAAAGTAATATAAATTGAGAATTCAAGATCTGATTGCCATGAAGTATATTCGATACTTTTATATAAATAAGAAAGACAAACTTGGAATACAACATTCCATATAATACTTTTTTAGGGTTCCGTACCTCAAAAGGAAAAAACGGAAACGGACCCTTATAGGATCACTTTGTTGTCCGTCTGTCCGTCCGTCCGTCCGTCTGTCAAGACCCTTTTTCTCAGGAACGCGTGGAGGTATGAAGCTGAAATTTATATCAATTACTCAGGTCTACTGTCCCTTGAAGCTGTGAAAAAATCAAACTTCTAAGCCAACGCAATCAAAAGATACAGCCGTTTATGCCGCAAATTTTCGACACTTGCAAGGGAATCAAAACCTACAGGGTGCTTCCCGTGAACTCAGAATCTTGAAATTTGGTACGAAGCAACGTCTTATAGCATAGATAAAGGAAAAATTACGAAAACCATAAATTTTTAGTTACATCACATAATATATATTTTTTTAATAATTTTAAACTTACTACCCATTTCCTCATAAACGCGTAGAGGTATTAAATTGATTTGGTTTGTACGGAACCCTCGGTGCGCGAGTCCGACTCGCACTTGGCCGGTTTTTTTTTTATATAGTTAGCCTGTTTGAGTGTCCCACTGCTGGGCATGGGCAAAGGCCTTATAATACTTACAACATTAAATTCTGGAACCAAACTTTGCCTCTCTTTGCTGTATTTCTTATTACTTAATTCTGGAAGTTTTGTTACAGTTTCCGTAAACGAAGAAACGCAAAGAACGGCGGAACAAACAAAGGTTCGAAAGAACTCAATAATTCCAGTCCGGCTTTGAAAAAGTGTGAAAATCGTGTAAACCAAAATCGATATTCTTAATCCCGATGCGTCAGGCTTTCTGTTTATTAGGAAGCTGATGACGCGCCATACCCGTGTTCAAAAAAATAGTGTAGGCCCTCATTTAGCGTTGAGCCGGATTTATGATACTTAGAGAAACGGGGCCGAATTTTATGTTGTTCCTCTGACACCTTAATTTATTTTCTCCGTAGCAGGCTGATAAATGATAAAATAAATCCCTACGAAGTAATGTTTTCATCGTATAAAACGTCGTAAAAAAATTAAACGCTTTCTCCTAAAAGACTTATGTAAGTATAATAAGAAAATACACTAAATGTACCTTAACCATAAGTGACGAGATCCTCTCTGAAGTATTATAGAACTGTGATACACTGTGAATCAGCCGGACCGTTTGCAGCAGACTCAGTATGGAGTCCTTGATCTTCACCGGGTCGTCCAGGTACAGGGAGTGGCAGCACTTCTCCATGGCCTGGATGAACTTCGCGTTGTCCTTCGCCTCGTTGTAGCAGAAGGTGATCTTGTGGTCGGTGTTGCTCGGAATAGAAGGTAGGCTAGTATAACTTTATATAGAAAATAAAAATAAACAACAGTCATCCTAACTCGTAAAATATGAGGAAGCCGTAGGGATTATCCCTATAAAGAGCAGCGAACTCGTAAATCTACCATCAACTCCGTGGACAAGTGTCGCATGCGTAACTTTCGAGTTTTATCTTTTTAGTAATATATGCAACTTGCTTACATGTTGGTAAGTTTGTTCGTTGGATTTTCCTTATTTCAGAAATAAATGAAAAAGCAACGTAAGGGTAACGGAAATAAATATTTCAGGTTGGGGAATTTATGTGTGTTTTTGGATAAATGCCTACGCATAGCCTGATTTTCCCATTTAAACCTTTCAGGATAGCGGGGAAAAAACAAGCAATCTCATATTTTAGCGCTGAGTAAACATTTATAGTCCCATGCCACACACCCTTTACTTTTTATTTCTTTGAATCATTCTTCAGGTTAGTTTTGACAAAACACATCATTATTGCATATGTCTAATTAATTAACTATATTAAAGATAACCGAGATGGACAGGATTTTCTGTAACTAACACCTCTAATTCAAACTGCTAGCTCCTTCGCCCACTTAAAACATATTTCTCCTTAACATGACCAAGACTCTGGGGGCCAAAAGTGTACAGTGTGATCTCTTGTCGCGGTTCACTCCAAATGATATAGTCAGCAACGTGGACGCGTAACACTTTTGCCAAGGTGCTCGCCTTATTTATCCTCAGGCTAGCAAAATATTTGGCTTTCAAATTGGCTTTCCCGTATTCAAATACGTGCTCATGTAAGCCCTCGCGAGTCCCAGCACGACCCAAACCCAAACGCTGGACATAGGTTGATATAAAGGCGATCCCTTACAAGCGGGCTAGCACGTCTTGCGGCGATTATGCTTGTTACGCGACATAGTAGGTATGTTATCTTATCATCCATATTTCCCGTACGGTCTTGAAAGGAAAGAAACTGACGATATACTGATAATTTTGCTAAAGTACAGGATCATTTTCTTGCATTTCAACAATCCAAGATTCAGGTATCAACCTTACTTATAATACTATCTCACTAACTGAAAAGCGTTCACTTGTAATTTTACAAAGTCTATGTCCGTATTTATTCAGATGGCGTTGTACGCCTGACGCCGCGTGCCCTGCATACAAATCCAGCCATTTTTTAAAGCAATTAATTATCAATACAATTTTAGGATCTTATAATTGTACCTACAGATGTAAGTTACCAGTATCATTACAGATTCGACATGGACACTATGCTGCTCAGTTATTCCGAATAATTTGTTTCGGAATAACCTTTCCTGGTGAGAGACCACCCTAACGTCCCATTCAAATATCCCGTCACCAAGATCTTGCATACGTAAATATGCGGATCTAATTCCACATACACTTGCAGATGGAAATCACATTCGAGTGAGAATATTCGCAGCATATTTCTATTTTTGTAGCGATGCGATAAACGTGAGCCGTGAACCGCTTTGACGAAACGAGAACAATGAAATTTGAGTACGATTTCCATATTTATAAAATCGCCTTGAAGAGGATTCTGTAAATCACCTCAACGAATCTAAAAACTATCTGTACAAACTCTATTTTTTTTAATTATATCCACTTTTCGGTGTGCGTATGTATATGTATGTATTTTACCAGAGATATAAACAGTGGACGGCCTATTTTTTACTTAGTGTTGTCATCATAATCAATATTCGCATAACCATCATTGAAATCTGAAACACCAAAACAACCATCACCATCATAATAACCTACCATAACTGTGACCATCATCGTAACCATAACGATCACAGGTGTCATAACTATCATAACCATCACCAATAGCATAACGAAAGAAATGCAACACGAACATGTGGCGTATTAAGCGCAATATGCAGCTGCCTTTGTGATCAATTTTGGTGTATGTAAAAAAAATATGACCATCTTTCTGCTGTATCTTATTCTATTCTGTAATATATGGCTACGCTACATGGCATATAATTTTGCAGGCGCATTATGTGAGGGTGAGCATCTGCGAGTGCTGCGTAATATGCATGCGTCCCTGTCGGGCTGACGGTTGAGTGCGTGCACGCATTTTGCAACGCAACAGCTCCAAAGTATTCTCCCACAGTCGGGTTTGTTCCTGCACCACGCCCTGACGGGAACTGATCACTCTTTGCTCCTAAAACAATGAGATTAGGATTAACGATTTGCGTTTAAATAAGATAGCAAAGGCATAGAACTCCTTTTCAGTGAAACTTCTTCCCTGAAGCTTATACCTAACCTTTTCATGTCGAGACCGAGTAAGCATACTTTTTCACGATTTTGTTAGCCATCAAAGTTTTCCGGAAATCATACTGATAATTAATTGTTAGATAAAGAACAAGAACAAGATAAGTCACAATTAGAACTCATAACAAGAGCCAACTTCTCAGGTTAGGTGCACATATTGCACCGGGCATTAGTGTACATAAGGATAAATATCAGCTACCTAGTGATACTCGTATTACGTACGTACTCGTATTGGCTATGTGCACGACTGGAACACTGCATAGCGTTCGTAACTAGATGGGATTGACAAAAAATTAAATCGTGAAGAAATGTAAATTAGTTTAGTTAGGGACAACCTTCTTTTCTAAGCTACATTTTTATGCTACGATATGCGGTGTAATCGTTTATTGCAATTGCATATTCTAAACAAATTAGCTACTAGCGACACGGCGTTTTAAACTCGCCAAAACATCGTGTCATTTTTTTTTATAAGCACAGTAGTAAGTTCCTAAAAATGTTATACCAAACGAAGTTTCACAAACAGATCAGTATCTGAGTGATTTACTAAAGAGAGCAAAATGTATCATTGTTGCCTTACCTCCTCCAAGTTCTTTACAGTATGTTCCATATCGGCAACCTTTTTCATCAAAGCTTCCGTTTTGGAGGGCCTCCGCGGGGATTGCATTGAGTTTTTCATCTCAAACATCACAACCTCTTGTAAACTTTCGGCTTTTGTTATCTTTTGCCGCAATTTTTTCCATTCGTCCTCCTTACTATTCAGTTGGTCAGTCAACTCTTTCACTTGCTGCTTGAATGGTTCCATTTGCGAAGTAATGTTGATGGAGGTAGCTTCGTAAACGCGTTTCTTCTGGTCGTATTGCTGTTGCACTGATTGGTATTGCTCTTTTATCGGTTTTATTTTGTCTGCGAGCGGTTGGATTCCCTGTCGCACTTGAGACAGCTTTTGAGCAGTTTGAGCTACTAACTGAAATTATAAATCAATCTTTTAATTAAGTACCTATTTTTGCAATCGTTCTCGTAATATTTTAAAAGCATAGAAAATACTTTTAATTTGATTTATGTTTTAATGCATATGACATATTTCCATCACACCTTATGCTATAGCATAGCAGCTTTACTCAGCAACGTATATTCTGAATGATTATTTGAGCCGATCAAAACACGACTAGAAGTTTGTTTTTTCTGTCACAAGACACAAATTAGTGCAGCGTACATTTTCACACAGGTTATATTATATTCTCAATAGATATAGTACAGACTAAAACTGAATAAAGATTGATATTAAATAAAATTTACCTGCGACAAATCGTGCAATGACTTTTTAGCTAAATCCGCAGACTTCAGCTCCTTTTCGGCGGCGTCATCGTCTTCAATCTTCGTTTTCTTGTGATTCACTAGAGCCAATTCAACGGTGGGATCAGCCGCGCTTAGCAGGTGTAGCGTACGCGTCAGTATTCCCGCCTCGACCTTCATCAGAATAACACCATCTGAGTGAGTTAAGCTGAAACATTGTAGCCGCAAATACGCGGTGACTATTTTGGAAACAGATCGGTATTGTGTTGCATTAAAAATGTTAAATGGATCGACTTTTTTATTGCCAACCATTCGCCAATTTCAAGTAATTTTTGCATAATGAAACCAAAATTATCTAGTGATGAAAGTCAAGTT
This sequence comes from Apotomis betuletana, assembly GCA_932273695.1. NCBI lineage: Eukaryota > Metazoa > Arthropoda > Insecta > Lepidoptera > Tortricidae > Apotomis > Apotomis betuletana. The sequence goes on along the minus strand of OW026305.1, from coordinate 10,972,504 downwards.
TTTTCAATAGGATTCAATATTTATTTCGCAAGAAGAACGAAGGATTGACCAGCGTTCCGGTAAACAATGTTTTGAATTTGGTTAATGACAAATCCTTGAGTGATGTTTAATAATGCAAATATATGACGTATGCACATTATTTCCATATGAAAGCTGTTTGTAGCGCCACTATCCCTGGGCCGGACCGACGCTTGCAAGGCTATACGTTTTTTTCTAATCACATAATCATTCATTGCTTTTTATTTCATCTAACAACATTTCATCACCACTCAAAATATTTACCAAGAGATTATTGGCGTTGAAAATTCCAAGGATTGTAAAAAATATGTATTTTTTAATAGTAGTACTAAGTTGAAAAGATATGTTAAGATAAATAGATATATAAAGAGGACTCAAAAACTCATTCAAAGCCAGGCAGTAAAGAAAAATTACTTCAAACAGAAATTAGAATTGTCGGTCATGAAAGACAGAGTGAAGCAATGTAACATTCAACTAGAAAATTATGATTTAGACATACAAAAATTGCATGCTGAAATTAGTAAATTACAGAGTAAATTGGAAATGACATCATTCATGTATAGATCTTCAGAAAGAGAGATCAAGGAGCATGTCCTGGCTTTTGACCAGCTATTGAAGGAGAGTAAATGTAACGAGGAGCGTTTTAATTCATTAATGAACAGTAATTATTGTAACTGTGGCCATATCCCACCAGCATCCTCAATAAACAGTCATCAAGCGGAGGAGGTGCCCCTTGGTATTTTTGAGTCCGCCCGTCCTGTGCTTAATGTGCAATCACCTAGTCATGTAAGTAGAACAGTTGTGTACTCAGACCAGATTGGCTCAGGAATGGGTTCAATGTTAGGTAACAAACTCAGTCAAAAAGTGTCAAATTTCTGTTATCCTAACATAAGTATGAGTAAATTTTGTCAATATCTTTCAAAGGGAAGCTTTGATGACAGGACTACATTAGTCATTATGGTAGGAAGAAGTCATAATGTAGATAAGTCTAGTATAGATAAATTAATATCAACAATAAATGATATTGAAATATCTGGCATAGGTAAAATCATACTTTGTGCACTACCATACTCACAGAATATGCCATATTACTATAACAATAGAATAGCACACCTTAACTCCATATTATACAATGCTATATGTTTCAATAAAAAGGTGCATTTCTTTGACATAAATAAATTTATCAAGCGCTTCAAATTGACCTCTGAAAAGATAACTATGCCTAAGAAATGTATTCTTACACTAGTGGATCTTTTAGCTTTTAACATAGAGCCAAATAGATTTTATACCTCAGTTAGTGGGCTCAAGCATGTCTGCAGTGGCAATACACCTTTGTCACATTTAAACTAGATTGTAAGACAGCGGAAACATCTCTGAATATTAACATTGTTCACCAGAATATTCAGGGTTTTTCCAGCAAGGAATTAGAAATAGGCTTATTTTTAGATAATAAGAATATTCAAGTTATGTGTATTACTGAGCATTGGCTGAGACAAGAACAGTTGATTTTTGATTTTGTTAATTTTAAATTAGTGAGCTGTTTTACTAGAAAATTTTCCATTCATGGTGGTTCTCTTATTATTGTTAAAAATTCCTTAAAATCCAAAGAACGAGAAGATATTGTTAATTTTTCAATAGAACGAGTCATAGAAATTGCTTGTGTAGAATTAGAGAATTATGTAATTATATGTGTTTACCGACCACCGGCAACTGATTTTCATTCATTTGAATCATCTATGGAAAATGTTTTAAAAATAGCATGTAAAGGTAAAAAAACATATTGTTATAGTTTGTGGAGACTTTAATGTTAATTTACTTGAAATGACCAGTGATACTGTTAAGCTGTTAAGTTTGTTCAAATCTTTTCATTTGGTCAATATGTTCCTGGAACCTACCCGGGTAGGTGTAACTAGTAAAACCTGTTTAGATAATATTTTTTGTGATTGTGATTACTTCGAAAAGGAAATATTTAAGTGTTTTAATTCAGATCATAGAGGGCACTTTACAGGAAACACTACAACCACAAACTATAACATGCAGACCCATAACTAGTTATCGTTTGGAATCATTCAAAAATGAAATTCATAATGATCTTTGTATGTTACCTCTTTCATGTAATGACTTAAATAGTATTTACAAAGATTTATTTGGCATAATAATGGATCAATTTAATACACATTTCAAAAAGAAAACTATTTCTGGGTCGACTACAAAAACCAAGTTTAGTGAATGGGCTACTGTAGGTATTCATAGAAGCAGAACCAGGCTTTATGAACTGTATGCAGAGAAGGAAGTGAACAAAGACGCAGATTTTTTAAACTATGTTAAGAACTATTCAAAATTGTTTAAGCAAGTGTGCATAGCCGCAAAAGCAAATTATATTAGTTCTAAAGTCAAAATGTCGGACAACAAAGTAAAAACTATTTGGAATGTTATTAACAGAGAAACTGGTAAATCCAAAACTCGCAATTGCCAAGTCAACATTGTCAGAGAAAACGGGCAGACTATGTCAAATCATGATGTTGCCTCGGCATTCGAGGATTATTTTTCCAACATTGCAGTTAATACCACAAAATGTTTAAAATCATCTGCGTCCGAAGCCCATATAACACGGTGAATAGAGACTAAAGTACTATGTGTGACCTTACAAACGGTCCGGTAGTTTTGAATTTTTGATATGTTGTCTAGGATGATTAGTCAGTGCTTAAAATGCAAAATGCACAATTCCCCCCCCTCCGCGCCCGCCACCATATTGAAAAAACCGGCACTTTCTTCATATTTTTGCTCATATCTTCCTTTAGGAGCATTTTAGCTAGAAGATAGCTACGACAATGTTATAGAGAGTTAAATTTACTACATTCTCCATTTTATATTTTTTTTCTAACACAGATAATTACGGAGATATCCACATTTCAAAAAACGTAAAAAATCGCAATTTCCTACTGAAAAACAAACTTCTGGATTATATCTTCGTTTAGGAGCATTTAAGCTACAACAAAGCTTGGGCAATGTTGTAGAGAATTAAATTTACTATAATTTACACTTCAAATTTTGTTTCAAGGACGGTTAGTTACGGAGGTATGCACATTTAAAAAACAGGAAAAGTCGAATTTTCCGAAAATTTCTCAAAATTCTTGGTTTAGAACGCTGTCATTCAGTTACGGACTAGTCTAGGACAAATTAAAACATGTAGGAAATATAATTGCTTATAAAACTCATGTCCATTTTTACATACATTTTCGGAAAATGTGACTTTATTTTTTACATATCTCCGTAATTATCTGTCCTAGAAAAAAAATTTGAAATGTAAATTATAGTAAATTTAATTCTCTACAAAATTGCCTAAGCACTGTTCTAGCTAAAATGCTCCTAAACGAAGATATAATCCAGAAGTTTGTTTTTGAGTTGGAAATTGCAATTTCTTAAGTTTTATTGAATGTGCATATTTTCGTAACTATCTGTCCTAGAAACAAAATATAAAATGGAAAATGTAGTAAATTTAACTCTCTATAACATTGTCGAAGCTTTCTTCTAGCTAAAATGCTCCTAAAGGAAGATATGAGCAAAAATATGAAGAGTGCCGGTTTTTTCAATATGGCGGCGGGCGCGGAGTGGGGGGAATTGTGCATTTTGCATTTTAAACACTGACTAACCATCCTAGACAACATATCAAAAATCCAAAACTACCGGACCGTTTGTAAGGTCAAAATCCTTTATTCACTGAATTAATACCTTACTTTGTGCTAATTGTAAGAAATGTGATGTTGAGTTTCAATTTAGTCCAGTAAATACAGTAGATGTTATTAAAACATTTCATCATCTCAGCCATAGGACGTCCACTGCTGAACATAGGCCACATTAAAACATTTAAATCACTCAATTTAAAGAAAACAGAGGATTTATGGGGAGCATCAGTAAAAATAATTAATCATATCATAGATTCAATTGCGCCTTACCTAGCTTTGATTTACAATAGTTGCATAGCAGAGGGAGTTTTCCCAAATCTTATGAAAATTAGTAAAGTCATACCTCTTTTTAAATCGGGTGATTTGAGTGATCTGACTAATTTCCGTCCGATATCTATACTACCTGTTTTAAGTAAAGTTTTCGAAAAATTAATGTTGAAAGATCTACTAGGACACTTCAATAGAAATAAATTACTCTCTAGTAAACAGTTCGGTTTCAAAAGGGGACGTTCCACGACTGATGCAGCATCTGTACTTATTAAACACATTTATGACAGCTGGGAGGAATCTTGTGATGCAATCGGGATCTTCTGCGACCTTTCTAAGGCATTCGACTGCGTTCATCCTGGAACACTCATTTTGAAATTAGAACATTATGGTCTGTCTTCAAATGCTTTAAGCCTTATGTCTTCATATCTCAGTGATAGAATGCAAACAGTGGATGTAAATGGAACCCAGTCCAATGGAGCTATAGTTAAGCTAGGAGTGCCACAGGGCTCTATTTTAGGTCCATTTCTATTTTTGGTTTATCATCATCATCATCATCAGCCTGTTTCAGTCCACTGCTGGACATAGGCCTCTCCCATGGCACGCCACTGAGCTCGATTTTCAGCTCTCGTCCTCCAGTTACTACCCGCTGTCCTACGAATGTCGTCGCTCCACCTTGTTACAGGGCGCCCTACACTACGTTTACCGATTCGTGGCCTCCACTCCAGAACTCGTTTGCCCCAGTGGTCATCGGCTCTACGGCAGATATGACCAGCCCACTGCCACTTCAGCTTGCTTATCCGCTGTGCTATGTCGGTAACTTTGGTTCTCTGGTGGTTTGGTTTTTGGTTTATATAAATGACTTACCATCTATAGTAGATAATCTTTGTAATATAGTACTATTTGCTGACGATACATCATTAATTTTCAAGGTTCACCGGAAATCAACCGACTATGCGGAAATTAATGGCATACTAGAGAAAGTACTTAACTGGTTTACTACTAATAATCTTCTATTAAATGCCAAGAAGACTAAATGTGTTAGATTTGCTTTACCGAATGTTACTTATTACTAAATGGTGAATGTTTAGAAATAGTGAATAAGGCATTATTCTTAGGTATAACATTGGACAGTAATTTGCAATGGAGTCCACATATAGCAGTGCACTTGCAGGTAAATTAAGTTCAGCGGCGTACGCCGTTAGGAAAATCAGACAATTGAGTAATGTTGATACAGCTCGCTTAGTTTATCATAGTTATTTTCATAGTGTCATGTCATATGGTATTCTGGTTTGGGGCAAAGCAGCTGACATTCAGACTATATTTGTGCTACAAAAAAGAGCCATTCGTTCTATATATAACCTAAATTCTCGTGACTCCTTAAGAGACATTTTCAAAGATATAAACATCTTAACTGTAGCGTCCCAATATATTTATGAGAGTATTATGTATGTTATTAGAAACCTAGATTCATTTACAAAAAATTCCGATGTCCACAGTTTTAACACTAGAAATAAAAATAAAATTGCTATTAGAAAGTTTCGTGTTCGTAAAGTAAGTAAATCATTTTTAGGCCAATGTATTAATTTTTATAACGAGTTACCTGATCATGTTTTAAAATTAGCCTTTCCATCTCTCAAAAATTATTTAAAAAAATCTCTAATGTCAAAAGCATATTATACAGTAGAGGACTATCTGACAGACAAAAATGCATAGCCTGAACCAGAAACCGCGTAGCTGACTCCTTCTTAGATTGTACCTAACTAGTTTAAGGGACACAGTTCTAATAAGAAAGCATATCAAACGTACATAAATTGTGATAAACCGTCTGGCTTTCTTGTAGTTTCTATTTTATTCTTACACTTTTCCTCACTTATGTCTTAAAATACACTTTTAATATGTTTTCTTGTAGAACTACGTATAGTTAAGTTCATATCATTGTAATAGTTAAGTAACTACTTATGCTTTCTGAAAAAATGACTTACTGTTGAGTTTCTTTCGGCGTTTCTTCTCAACAGTAGTCTCCTCTTGTGAAATGTCGGTAGACTCAGACATGTAAAAGTGCCCTTGTGGCCTACTTGCAGAATAAAGTTCATTATTTCATTATTATTTCATTATTATTATTTCATCATAAATCGTTTCGAATTTGTCTCAATCGTAACGTAACGATTCATAGAATTTACGAGTCACAGAAACATGATTCATAGATGATACGTTCTATATATTTTATTATTGCCACGAACACTGTTTTATCGCTGTAGTAACGTTTCATCGAACGATGCATTTCTTATTATTGCAGCGTACTGTATACATGAATCCAAGACCCAAGTTAGTATGATATGTTGTGAAATTTGGTGAATAGTAGTGTTGTAAAAGTTTTAATGCGACCTACCTTGAAAGTTGAGAGATTGGCTCTCTGCCGCTTGTACACAGTGCTCTTAGTTCGTAGCGTATTAACGTATTTCTTCAACTCCTCGCCTCTGAGGATGGTGTCTCCGAGTAGGTGTCGAACCTGAAGCAAAATATTGAGGAGGTTCAGTGGCGGTTTTAGGGGGGGTCGACCCGTACCGTTGCCCGGGCGGGGCCCTTACTGCTAAAGGGCGTTTTTTAACCAGGTCTAGGGCACTTATTAGGGCCTGACACATCCCACGCAATGAATGACTCGCCCGCGGCGCCTGTATAGAGGCGGTTGTGTTATTAATATTAAAAACATCATCACCTCTACATTACGTTAAACTAGCGACAGCTGTTCTCGCACGAGAGACATATATAATTTGTCGCGCGGCAAAGAATCGCGGTTAACAGTCGGGCTAGAACCGCTGACTTTCTTGGGTGAACAAACCACTATTTTTACGTATAAGCCCTGGTGAGAGAGAGATAGACGGGCAAACGGACAACTGAGACCTTAGTTATAAGGTTCCTTTAGCGCCCTTTGGATACGGAATACTAAAATAAATATAAGATGTCTGTTTATTACAAATTAGTATAATTTATCTGTCGCTCAAAATACGCACACGTTATCCATTCTTAAACTGATTCATTGATTAAGACAGCGATTACCAAAAACTCAAATGAGATATTGATTTGATAACGAAACTGTCACCCTCGAAGGCTCAAGTATCTCCAGAATCTGACAGGTCATCGACATAATGACCGATTATTGGAAATTGGAAAAGTATCTTCCTTATAGATAAGACTCTGGATATCTGACTATTGTCCGTCCGGGGAGACTTATACATTTCAATTTGTTGCCAGACTTCTGTTTTACGATTGAGTTACTTTATAACTATACGAGTATCCAGGTGGTCTGGGAGAGATCGATCTCGATATGTAGAAGCTTTTTGATTTGCGTTTCTTTCTTGTTGAGGAGTGCAATAAAGACTTATTGCAACTTAATGTCATAAGAGTAAGTAAACAATCTCCGTTATTGTTTTTTTTTTTTTTTTTTTTATAGTATGTTATTGGAAACATCAAATTCAGCCCCTTATTGCTTTGCGTTTGTATGTTTATCATAGAGGCTATTAAAGGCTAAGTAATCCAGATAAGACTGGGCTATTTTATTTCATAATATAAATTACATTACAAGTAAGTAATGTCAAAATTATACGAATTAAAATCACGGTAATCAAAAAAAGGCAAGTATCAATAAGATAATATTATGTTTACAATGTAAAAACTTGATATTTTGTCTTCATGACATGCATAAAGAAAACTCCTTCATACAAAGTTATTCCAAATACCGAAGTTAAACGAACTACATAAGTACAACAAAAACCTTAACAACAAACAATTTGCGTTCATTAGACCTCTCTTAGAATTAGTAATTTGAAAAAGTCGAAGATAAATCGCAAGCATGAAAATGAAGTAAACAAAGCATTGTGCTACAGTAACGTAAGTTAATAAATCAGACTGTTTTCGGTCCGCGTATAAAAGCCCACACAATATGTATTTACAGAACGAGTCAAGGTTAATATTTATGTTCGAAAGTCTATACTTTACAAATATTGTAGTTTTAAAAGCATATACCGGAGGTTTTCTTCGGTTTCCACGAATCCATTTAAATACAACAATATTTAAATGGATTATATGGCGTAAATTGACTTAACGGATCGGAAAAGTTTTGAAAAGTTAGGGAGGCTCAAATAATAAATACTTATACACGATGTAATCCGTTTCAATTGTTTTAACTTGATGATATTTTTATGTTTGAGCAACTAAAAGGTGCACGTAACTTTATCCGCGTGGACGAAAAAGTCATAACGTATTTTTTTGCTACGTAGAAAGTGTCACATAACATAACCATCCTAGTTACTAGTGCAGTAAATACATACATAATAAAATTACATGAAAAAAATCTGAAGAGATATTTCATTTTTACAGTACCTACACCTGTTTTTTTTTTATCGCCGTTTAGAGTTGCAAAAATATATTCACTCATGAATTCGAGCCTTGCTTGATCTACGCAAGGTGGTTTCACTTCGCGCTGCGTGTCAAGAAATATACCTACAAATTTCGGGTCACAATTGTGACCCGGCCCGCCCATCGCTCCGCCTTTACTCGGCTAGGATCGGCACTCTCGAAGCGGGCCCAACGCATCGATTAATATTTTTATAATTTTTATTTTTTTATTATTATTTATTATTTTTAACCGACTTTAAAAAAGAAATAAACCGTCTAATAAAATTGACCTGATGATGGATCATGGAAGTGCCTACTGGATCTCAAGACTGGTTCAATGTAGACAAGTGTGGTTTTCGTTTTCTATTCACTTTAATGAACATTTACAACCAGTATCATAAAATTGACCTGATGATGGATCATGGAAGTGCCTACTGGATCTCAAGACTGGTTCAACGTAGATAAGTGTGGTTTTCGTTTTTCTACTCACTTTAATGAACATTTACAACCAGTATCATAAAATTCACCTGATGATAAAACCGCACATGTTTAAGTTAAGCCAATCCAAATATCCAGTAGGCACTCATAGAGCCAATCATCATGAAGGCCCCGCCACGTCCGTCTTATTTTGGACGTATTTATCAAAAGTAGGTACCTTCTTAAACAAGTACAAATACCAAGAAGTAGTTTCCCTTTTGTTGGTGTAGGTAACCCTAGGAGTATGACACTCCCCACAGAAACAACAACCAACAGCGTCGCACGTCATTTAAAATTACCAATCAGATACAAGTAGACTAATTCCTTTGCAAAAGCGGCAAATAACAAAAGAGTGCGGCGTTCTGTAGTGTCTTGATTCTGTGATCTAAGTATGTTGGTTCTCAATTATTTTTTTCTGCGATTTGCTCACATGGCATCTTTTGATCTTTTTGAGGTTGAAATTATCAACTTACTCTTTGACCCACATTATCTATTCGTAAGTATAATTTACGTAATTTTGCGGTGTTGTATAAAAGAACAGCAAATCACACACTTTAGCATTTATTTGGTTGAATTTTTTTTCACTTCTTTTAATAATGATCCTGCACCAACTTGACGACACGGTTGGCGCTGTTTGTAGTGCACCTGCCTACTGAGCCGGGATTCGAACCCAGAACCTGGGTTTATAATCCCGGCCGGGACAAATATTTGTGTGATGAACTCGAATATTTGTCCCTGGGTCATGATGTTATTTATGTATGTACTAGCTTTTTCCCGCGACTACGTCCGCGTGGAACTTGGAAGTATGAAGCAACTGTCGCATAACCTGCGACATCCTGCGGCACTCGGCTGAACTAACATAACCAAACCCGACCGAGTTGGACGATAAGTCGATAAAGTGGTCTGACCGACTTCCGCTAGATGTCGTTATACTCTGAACTGCTTACCGACGGTAAAGCAGGAGAGTCGGGGCGACGCCATTGGCTGATCGCGCTTCCCTTTTTTACATTAGAATAAGATTCATGTATGTCGTGCAATTATCCTTTAATAAAAGTAATTAGTATTTTTAAATACAATCTTTTTACTTGTTACACACCGTAACAGCAACCTCGTACAACACGATAGATATCCACCTAATCACCTTAATTAATAAAAGGGATTATTAAAAGCGCCTAAGCAGATGTAAGAGCAATTGTGCTTTTGGTCTAATAATTACATTTCATACAGGGTCATCCAATGTCATCATGAATTACCTACTCACTCACTTACTTTATCTTTTTAGGGATAATTTCCAGGATGAAAACTATCCTATGTCCTTCCTCGGATCTTAAACTATCTCCATGCCAAATTTCATCAAAATCGATTCAGCGGTTTAAGCGTGAAGAGGTAACAGACAGCCAGACACACATTCGCATTTATAATATTAGTATAGATTTATATATTACTAGCTGTGCCCCGCGGTGTTACCCACTCATCCCACGGGAACACTAAATTGATTCGGGATGAAAAGTATCCTATGTCCTTTCCTGGGTCTTAAACTATCTCCATACCAAATTTCATCTAAGTCGGTTCAGCGGCTTAAGCGTGAAGAGGTAACAGACAGACAGACAGACAGACAGACAGACAGACAGACAGACAGACAGACAGACAGACAGACACACTTTCGCATTTATAATTAGTATGGATGTAATTTATCGTCGGCCTAAATCGCATACCTCGTAACTCCATTTTTTTTGAAAATCATGTTTTGACACTTTTAGATACTACTATTCTGAACGCATCTAACGGCAAAACTCTTAAATACCAAAAATAAACCGTTTACTTTTAAAAAGCAAAATAGAAAACCTCGCAACTCCCGACCGCCATTTTGTAAAAGGAATACCTCGTATCTCCCCCCCCCCCCCCGCCACTCCCTTCAGTACAGTTTGCGATGGCGTTGTGACTGCACGTCAGTTTTGCGTAAATATTTAGGAAGAAAACGGGTGCTGAATAACAGGTATGTGTTATAAGGTTCTACGATTTTACTGATTGTGTATTCTTGATAGATATTTACCATATTTAAACACATTAGACTATTGAAAATGTCGTTTGGTTGCGTGCCGTGGACATACGAGGTTTGCTTCGCGTGGATCTTTACGCATGAAGATTAGTTACGTGGTCTTCTACGCAAATTATTTAATCTTTCTGTGACTTTGGTCGAGACTTTATCTCGTTTTTAAATAATTAATTTATAAATCCCGACGTTTCTAATACGAAGTTATGTCCGTAATGTAAGCTGGATATAGGACGAGAACGTTAATACGCATTATCCAATAAATTCAAAGTAATAAAAATAATATTTAAGAAAAACATCAATAACCTTTGGACTTGGACCACGCCGGATAAACAACACAAAAATCAGATTGACTATGTACTGAGCAACTGCTCACAGCTCTTCACAAACATAGAAATTTTGAATAACAGAATATTCCCCAGCGACCATAGATTAGTGAGAGGCACCGTTCAACTACAAAAAAAACTAGAAGAAGTCGAGCGACATTCAGCGAACATAGTCGATCTATCGTGCGACAAAAATCAACAAGAATACCTCAGGACATTAAAGGAAAAAATAGAAAAGATGCAGTGGAAAATATCGACGACATAGAGACCTTCTATTTTAAGTTAGAGACAGCCGTGAAACAAAGTCTTAAGGCTGCCACCTCGAAAAAAAGTAATAAAGAAATACTAACTGACGAAACTAAACAACAACTTAAAAGGCGGACTCTACTACAGTCGAAACCATCAAAAACTAAAGAAGAGAAAAAAGAACTAGCGAATCTCTATAAACTACTAACAAATGTTAAAAAGGGACTATGGAAACTACAGAATGGAAGTGATCGAAAAAAACCTCGTCAACACCGGAAGCCAAAAGAAAGCGTATAAACAACTAAATACAGAGAAAACATGGATAACCCCATTGAAAGCGCAAAAAGAAACAGGCAAGATACAAACACGAAAATAGCTAATAAGCATTGCAACAGACTTCTACCGGAATATTTACCACGATGGACACAAAAAAGAAAATGTATTACGAAACCACGAAACACAGCTTAACTAATACACCTATTATACATTTTGACTACAGAGAAATCATAGAAAAAATTAAAAAATTTAAGAAGAATAAAAGCCCGGGCCATGACAATACTCCAAACGAAGCTCTAAAAATTGGGCAGAAAATACTAATAGGTCCAACAATAACTCTATTTAATAAAATTTTATATTTTGGATATGCAGAAAACTCCAAGGAGCTGGGGAGTCTCAAATCATTTTATTGTACAAAAAGGGAGATCCTTCCGATATAAACAACTATCAACCTATCAGTCTGCTGCCAACCTTATACAAACTGTTCTCTAGAAATTAAAAAGTATATAAACACATTATAAAAAAACCTAACCTAGGGTGCCGCCGGAGGGGCCCAGGCTACGGTGGTTAGGGCTGCAGAGAGGAACCTCCTGACCATGCGCGCCGTGTCCAGTGAGGAGTACCGCCTTCTGTATCTGGCCCTTGATCCAGCCATCTAGCGAGAGTCTCTTAAGATGTTTGTCGAGACTCATCGCTACAAGACCGTTCGCCGAAACGACTATCGGGACGATGATCGTCGAGTCAAGATCCCACATGGCGGTCACCTCGTGAGCATGATTACCTATTATAGAAGCGTTGTTTTGTTGTTTGAGAAAAGTTGTAGTTTATAATATTTTTAGCCCTATTTAGTTGAAAAAAAAAAATGTATAATTATAATTTTGCTACCCCCATTTTTGAAGCCATAAGAGGCTTTTCTGTTTAAAGTTTAATAAATATTTTTTTAATTTGCAAGTTTTTTATTTTTTTTTATCCACAATTACCTTGCTCAGATCAAAAGACTATCCTCTATTTTTACGGATTTTTATAGCAAAGCTCTTAACTCCCGATTAGCTTTCTAAAATTTTCAGGAAAAACTCGTAACTCCAAATTTTCCAGGTTCAGGTGATTATAAAAAAATAGGTTTTAGCAATCTGACGGCTAAATTTAACTTAATATTATGAAAAAAAAAATACTAAGTAAGTCTTCATGCAAAATTTTTGGTAATTAAGTTTTTTGTGCCTCCTGTAAAATTTGGTCAGATTGAGTTACGAGGTTTGCGATTTAGGCCGACGTTATGTATATCGTCGTCTGGTACCCATGTACAAGCTTTGCTTAGTTTGGGGCTAGCTACCTAGGTCGTTTTGTGTAAGATTGTCCCTTAATATTTATTTAAATAATTTCATTAATTATTTATTTATTTAACCGCTAGTTTCTGTTTGGCCCTATGGTTGTCCTATTTACTATTGTGTATTGTGCAATAAAGTCTAAATGAATAAATTTATAATACAGACAAATATGTTCACATTACGTCAACTATATCGTGTGACATGCACCCAAAAGTCGTAAATCTAATATGAAAACAAAGTAAACACGCTATTCGATTCAAGTCCCATACAAAACAAAGGCTTGTGAGTTGTATGGACTTTAATCATTCGTAGGTATGCAGTATAAATAGTTAATGGGGCTCAGAGTGACCCCGAGCAAGGCGGGGGATCGTACAGTCTCCCAAGACACTAGCTACACGTTTGAACATTAATACTAGTTAAATAAAGTCGAAACGTAGCCAATTACTTGACTTACTGTACTTGTCTGCCTTCAATAAACAACTTTAATTATTTATTAGTTACCTACATTTATAAATCTATCTCGCTTTCAGTCAGAATACAATCAGTGCTCCTATTCTAATCAATAATGTATGTGTAGGTATATCATCAAAGGGCGGAGAAAAACCAAATGGCCAATGTAGAAAGGTACTGTAAAAAATGTACACTCTGCGTATGTTTTCATAGAAGTCGCCCTCGAATTCTATTAAAACGTACACATACTGTGAATTCTAATTAGAATATTCAATTAAGTGTTACTTTTATTTCATCAAAATATTTAAATATAATGGCCGAAAACGTTACTTAATTAATCTAAACCCACTAAATGCATTTGGTACAGTCAGCTGTAGAAGTTGGTCTGTGCACCGAGTGCGTTTCTGCATGTTATTATGCGAACCTAAATAGAATAAGCGCTTGTAATCTTTAGTTTTGTGAGTTATACTGCAGCTAATCTGAAATTTGATGAACCAACAATATTAACACTTTTATTTCACAAGCAGCAAATAAATTAAAAATGTTTATTTATTTATTTCTTTAAACTTTATTGCACAATACAAAAAGGCATTCTCTACCAGTCAACCAATGGGTTAAACAGAAATATGTAGTCGGTGTAGGATCAAAGTTACAGAGAAACAAAATAATTAAAACACAAATCAATAATATAAGATATATATAGGAATGTACCTATATATAATTACCATAAACGTTCACGAATACTTTATATAAAGTATCATATAAAGTTTATATGATATACTTACATACATTATATTATGTACCCAAAGTAAAATATTTCAAATAAAGTTAGGATAAATATTGACACAAAGGTAAATTATGAAAGAAAAATTTAATGAAATCCACTACAATCTAAGCAGGACTCGAACCTGCGTCCCCTACGTTTCCAGCGTAGTGCTCTCCCAACTGAACTATTAGATCGTTAAAATTAGGGGATGCGCGCAAATTTAACGCGCAAATGTGATAACAGACGGTCAGACATCGGGGCAGGTAAAACTAATTTCGCGCACCAGTTTTCTCGCAGAAATTGTTAATTTTTTTAGATACTGAGGTGAAAAATTATGCCCTTGTGCAGGTTTCCGGCAACAATCAATAGACATTCATTTACTTGGACAAATTTATTTAAAATGTAACGCATAATGTTCAATACGTATGCTCTCAATATTAATTCTAATTGAATATTTGACACGAACAAATCTAAATCAATTCAATTTCATCACTTTAGATTAACACCAAACTTAAATTGGAATAATTTATTTCACTATAAGAGTCATTTGGGGCTACAGTACAGAATTGTTAGCCCAAACTAGATTTTCAGTGACGAATCGCAATCAACTTTTCATTGTTACCGCTTAAGTGGGTAAAGTAGGAGTTACGTTTATAAATTTAGCCTAGGTACCAATTGTTGAAAATAAGATTTATTTGCAAGTTACAGATAATATACACAAACACATATCGTCGTCGGGGATAGTGCAATACCGCGTAAGTAAAACGTGTAGATTGTAGATACGAATCAATATTCAAACAAATGCTATGCATTTTATTGAATTGAGAACTTTATCGACAGCTGTTATTTACGCGGTATTGCACTATCCCCGACGATATGCAAACCTAGCATTGTAGGTACACAATGTTACGTTATTTAGGTATGTACCTAGGGCGGTGAATTCGAGATTGTCACAGTTCGCAGGTGATGCTTGTGGCCCGAACTGAAGTTGCCATAAATATGCGATCTGGGGCTTTACGAATTACCGCCCGTGGTTTCTCTAAAGCTTTACCTCTTGCCTTGGCCAGTAGGGTGTCGTAAATATGTATTAATTTGTTCAAATTTTGACTTCAGGGATGACGTGGCCGAAATGTAAAATAAAATTCGCCAAGTGCGAGCCCGACTCGCGCATGAAGGGTTCCGTACCTATACATATATATATAATCTATATCAAGTTTGTTGTATGGGAGCCCCCCTTAAATATTTATTTTATTTTATTTTTAGTATTTGTTGTTATAGCGGCAATAGAAATACATCATCTGTGAAAATTTCAACTGTCTAGCTATCACCGTTGTTGAGATACAGCCTGGTGACAGACGGACGGACGGACGGACGGACGGACAGCGAAGTCTCAGTAATAGGGTCCCGTTTTTACCCTTTGGGTACGGAACCCTAAAAAATATCAATTAGCCCTTCGTGTGGCAAATTCCCGCTCCGGGAGACAAGGTCGCTAGTTCAAGCCTCGTTATGGTAAAATAGAGCAAAAGATTCTGGTTCGAAAAAAAATGGAAAATGATGGTCAAAGAATATGTTCACCCTGCCATACACGCCAGATTAAGGGTTAGATGAGGGTTAGGTTGTTTAATTTGCCAGTGAACCGATGCTTCGCATTTCATTCTCATAATTGTTTATACAGTCAAATCTCCGTTTGTGCACGTGAGTTTGCAATAAAAGAGAGAACATTTATGTTTTCCCCACAGTTTTCCCAGTCTACCCGTGACTACGGAAGCTGCATACGCAATATAATAAGAAGATTATTTACTCGATAGCACCTACCAGGAAATGCATACCCGGTTATTTTACCAACAAATAACCGGTTACAACCGGTTTTATTATGAAAAAATAACCGGGTTTGCATTCCCTAGCACCTACCTATGAAAACGAAGAGAATATTATATACCTAAACTCCACTGTCAACATAATTACAAGCCTAGATAGGTCGGTACACATTGCCACTTTGTTTTTGATGTTTGTTTTGTTTTGTTTGTAGCATTTACTTATTCTTGAGTTTCTGTACATTCACGAATGTTTGCGGCGAGGGCGCTGGAAGTGGGTCAGCAAGACGGGTTGACCCCGGACAAACATACAAATGGACGCGGGATTAATATGGTATTGTAATAAGCAGTTATAATACTGTCGTGTCGTTCCCGTATCGTATCGGCCTGTTGTTACGCGCTTTAATAAATACCTACTGCTTAAATAATTTACGTACCTACATGAAATGCCAATGATGGCGATGATAATTGTCAAAATATAGTTTGTTTAACCAGATTTTTTTGATGATTTATCAAATAAAGGATACAAAATGAAATATCACATTTTTAAATTTTTGAAAATATCCCAATTTATAATTGAATATTTCATTTAAATTGGTCACAGCGGAGAAAATCATACAGTCGTATTACTAACGCGGATTTTGTACGGAAATTGTACCACTGTTCTTTTCGTGTGTTGCGACTGTCAAATTCTCGACAAAGTGACGTCATGTAGAGAGCCGCTTCCTATTTCCTATGACGCTGCTTTCTTAATATTTTAAAAACTAGTCGGTATAATCAAATAAAAATAATATAGAATGAAGAATGTATCAATCACAAATTGGGATACATTCAAAAATGTTGTACTATTTCATTTTTATCCTTTATTTGATTAAATCCGAAAAAACCCGGTTGAAAAAATCAAATCAATCAATCTTGCCAATTGTAAATGACAGCAATAAATTAGACAATAGACCAACAACTCCACGTATACGAAATCTGGTTTGCACCTGTTTTCTACCGCTTGCTGTCTGAAAGGTGCAAATTTGTCATCTTGGCGTCCTCTTGTGGAAGCCATGCGACGTTATAATGTGACATGCAAATACCTGTGATTGCAAATCCGCAAGCGTCGCTTCATGTTCCCGCAAGGAAGCCGCCAGTTCGTTTGCGCGCGCCGCGCTGGCTTCCTTATTACGCCGAATGACGGCGGCTTGCTGTCTGAAAGGCGCAAGTTTGTCCTCTTGGGGTCCTCCCGTGGAAGCCAGGCGACGTTGTACTAGCTGCTCGACTTCACTGTTTACGACCGCTATCTAAAATGTTAAATATCCATTTTGTACACTTTTACTACCTCTCCTACTTGTGGGATTGGTCTAGCCGTGGCCGTTGGAAGTAATGTATCTATAGTTCTTTTCTTTCTTTTAAGGTCTGAAAGGCACTGTCTCTTAGATGAGATCAACTTTGCAGTAGAAGAACTTATTGGTTAATTAGTTATGTATTTTTACTTATTATTATTTGTTTATTATTAATCTTGTCTCTCATGGACAAATAATTCAAAAGGACTGATCAAGTGATCATAAGAGTAAGTAATTTTGTATCAATGTTATGGCTGTGTTTGATAATTAAGGTTCTGTTAATGCTTATACTTTAATAATTATATATAATCTGAAATCAATAGGTATATTGGAAATCACGAAGAAAATTGGTAACAAAATAGGAAAAATCTATTGAACTTTAATTGACGTCTTAGTTTCGTAAGTACAAACTTTTTGAGAAATTCTCACCTACCTACACCTATACATTTAACACACTTACGCCATCTATGATCTAAATCTAATTTAAAAGCTTTTTCTAACTAGTGCTTTAAACTTAAACTTACACGATTGTCACACATTATAACAAAACGGGACTTAATCCCGTTCAAAAAGTGTTCATTTAATTACCTCGACGTTTCGTTCGAGTAAGCAGTGCTAGTGTGTTTAGCCGAGGCCTTAACATGTTGCGAAACTCATGGGCTTGAGTCCTCGCTAATGCCGTGCGTAAACATTAATAGTCTTGAATAATTCGTTCATGGTACTGTAAAATGCGCTACAGATAAAGTAATACGTACTTACAAATTGCTTTTTATAAGTACACAGAAATCAAATCTCACCTTGTCCTGTACGGCCATCAAATCCGACCTAGTCGGATGCTGTTCCATAGCTATGGTCTGCAATATACTAAGCTCTTTCTGCAAATGCCCCGCCTCCTGGGGAAGCTTTTCCTTCACAAGGTAGCTGTTCAGCTGTGAAAATATTAATGATTTTAATTCAATTAGCGGCAGCGACCACGGAACGAAAGCAAAAAGAAATTGTCGGAATTGGGTTATGTAAATCAAATTATTACGTATTGGAGTGGAGCTCTGAATTGATGAAAATGAAACTGATATCGTTTAATTTTTAAAAACACTTAATATAGGTATTGTTTCAAAATTTCATTTCTAGGGTTCCGTACCCAAGGGTGCTTACTGCTAACAGGCCCCTTTTACTAAGCTTCTGCTGTCTGTACGTATCTGTCACAGGGCTGTATCTTTCCAACCGTAAAAGGTAAAGCCTTGAAAATTACACATAATATATATGTATTAATACTAATATGGCCGAAAAACTGAATAAAAAGGAAACCCATCGATAAAAAAACGTGTCTTCTTAAGGCTTTCTGCGTTGTTTGCTAATGTTACTTGAAATTTTCAATACAAAAAACTTAATGATTTTTTTATTATTTTATGGTACGGGTATTTGTGCGCCAGTCCGACATGCACTTGGCCGGTTTTTTATTAATGACGTGATTGTTATTATTGAGTAGTCATCGGTTCTATTTTTTCATTAAATAAAACCAATCTGAACGAATCTTGAATGTGCTTACGTAAATTGAAACAAAATTAAATGATTCATTCATGGGGCAAATATTTGTGTGATGAACTCGAATATTTGTGCTTGGGTCATGGTTGTTCTATGTATTTAAGTATATATTTATCTATATAAGTATGTATATCGTCGTACTACTAGTACCCATAATACAAGCCTTCTTGAACTTAATTTGGGACTAGTTCGATTTGTTGAAATTGATATACTTACCTATAGAGAAACTATGAACGTTTTTACATGTTTTTATTGATTGTATTTAATGCTCTAACTAATGTCATAGCGAACATGCATTTTTTTAATAAAAAACACGTTGATAATCCAACCTTGTTCTAATTTTATTTTGGAAAATTATAATAATACCATTTTAGAGATTAGTGTTTTTTGCCTTTCATTCATTACAATTGATACCTATTTAATTTATCCAGGAGATAAATTGTATGTAGGTAAGAAATTTTCAAAAGCACATTAAAATAAAAGAAATGCCTGAAAATCCTTGGCGCGGTCACTTTAGTATTACGAATAAAAAAAACAGATCATAGATGCGGAATCATGAAAAAATTGCATCGCCCGACCAGCCCTTTGCACCGCCATTCAGGGACATTAATTTTCAGTACAACAAACAGCGCAACGGTAGCGGGAATGATTGGATTGCTATTTGTAGTTTAATTTGCATTCTCTGAACGAATCGAACACAATGAAATGAAAGAAGTAGGTACTCGTGCTTCAACGTGACACTTAACGGCCGGGACGATTCGCCTTTTTGCGGTCGCTGTTTTATCAGAACGGACCAATATATTTTTTTTTAATTTTCAGTTTTAGCGCAACGTGGCCTGCTGGTTTTCGTCGACATAATTATTGATCTTTTGTTATCTACTTCACCATATCATGCTTTGGACATCGCTTAGTATGTAAAAATCTAGAGATTGATTATGAGTGTTGGGACTTTTGGTATCAATCATATTCTTTCATCCACGGAATCGCTAATTGTCATAAACTTCAAAGTCAACGCCAAAGTTACTATATAAAGAAATCGGTCGATCATTGCGGTCTACACGGTTTATGACCTATTGGAGAAAACACAAATACTATCGCGTTATTGAGCAATGACGGACCGAGGATGATTGTTTACCTGGATTTCTTCGTGCAGATGCTTAATGACGTCATTGACAGATTTGGGTGTGGCGCTTTGCCCGTGTATGACGTTGAGATATCTTTTCAGTTGATCCGAGGCTGCTTTCAACTGGGCTTGCTGAGTCTCATACTAAAATATAAATAAAGTCACACTCAGCGGTTTCAGCTATTATTTTCTGTTCGTGCACAATAAACACCTAACCACTAAAAATTACTGAAATGGTATTTAGTTATATGTATTATTGTTTATTTTTATGTAATATATTTAATACCATAAAATGTCACGTCCTGTCCCAGTATTTAGAGTAAATTTCAGCTCACTATTTCAACCCGAGCTTATACAACTAAAGCTACACAGTTAAATGAGCATAGTAAACCTACCGGCAAACTTTATGAACAGAAATGGCGGATCTGCGCATGTACATTTGTACGTAAATCGGCTACTGCGCAGTCAAGGTTATGCTCAAGAAGTTTGCCGGCAACTGTACATTCAAAGTAGGCGACCCGTCTTCAGATGGATACTCTTAGGGTCATGCAAGATGCTTCACTTACCTGGTGCTCCAGCGTGCTGGTCATTTCCTGCTGAACCCTTAAAGCCCGGCTGATGTTCATCAGTTCCTCCTTATTGCCCACGTCTATCAAATTCACTTGCACATTTTCCAATCGCTTTATTACTGCAAGAATAATTCAAAGAATAAAAGCTTTGTATCAATATTAAATAAAATTAGATATTTTGAAATTTAATATTGAACACAGAATTGATAAAAATATTCCATTAACCATTAAAATAATTTAAAGCTCAAAAGAAAACATACGTAAGTAACTTAATTAACAAAGATACAGTATCGATAATCTAAAATAAGACAATATTTTACTAAATAGTTACTATTAAGGTATCATTTAAATACAGATTAAGATTTTTATAAAACAAATCATCAAAAATAATTCATTCGATGCAGGGTGAAGTGCGGAGTATAGCCTTCGCTACATTAGTGGGAAACACTGCTACGGGGGTTGGCGTAGCACTCATGGCGTTGCTGGGTGTAATGTAGAATTAGTCTAGTAAAAATAGCGTATTAGCCTTTGATAATATTAAAGTGTTTGATTTTTGTTCGATTGCATCATTAATGTTAACTAAAACTAAATTAAAAATTTGTAATCTACTCTTATGCTTTTTTATTTATTTTCCCTACCGCTTGGTGAGATGTTAGTCAACGGTTTCTAGTTTCAATCCATCGAATAACTCCCTCCGTAGGTTCAACTGTGCAGTGTTTCTTTTGTTAAAATATATTAACAATATTCATCGCATTGACTACGGTTTTTGGTATTTTCACATAACTGAAAATTTCGATACTATTATATTTATATAGGTTTATTTTATGTACCGAATTATTACCATGTAAATGTACTATGCATGTACGTGATTACATTAAGAAACGCATATTCTGCCGCATAAGCGTAGATATTCCAAAATTTTGAAAATACCTTAAGTGTCATCATTTTCCTACACGCTAAAATTTAAAGATTTTAGAATTGTCAAGGGTTGACTTTATCTCTAATATTACTGGACTAAATATGTATGTGTTGTTGACGTTTCAGCATATAAGCATTTTGCTACCTATCAGCGAGTGCCTCAAGGCACACGCTTCTGTTAAATCATAGGTACATTCGCCTGTGCCTCCAAGTGACTATTGAGCATAAAAAATCTATATCTAAGCATACCTAAGCCTATTTACATCGCCCTTTCTTTGTACATTCCAACCCTATTTTAAACTACGGATTATTTTATGCCTGGGCAGGGTGAAATTTGTTTGAAAATACAGGAATTCGGCACCTATATCTCGCTCCACCGCCATCTCCTTAATGTCATTGATGATTTCCGACGCATTTTCCTTCTGCAACATCCTGGTGCGTTTATGCACCTCCTTGAACTCGTCTATCAGGTTCTGGTACAAATCCAATAAATCTTGGATCGTATTATTGCGCGCGACATCAGTCGGTATATCTGGTATCTTCAAATATCTAAAACATTGTAAAATTATGTCGAAAATGGAATCCTTAGAATACAGAAGACGGAGCTGTATTCTGAGAATTCTATATCTGAGCAATAAATTGGATCCATTTTCTAAAGTTACGAAATTCTAAAAACCCTTGCTTGCTAAAGATGAAAGTTCAATGTACCCTTGGGTACTGTGGGGTATAGGTAGGCTAAGTTCAGACTTTTTATTAAGTAAGTAAGCTTATACTAAGTTTACCTAACTTTGTTGGAAAAAAAGTACCTTGTAATTTTTGCTTAGATACTTAATAAGTTCGGGACCGGAATGTCTATTCTTATTATAACTGTAACCTACTTCTACAGTTTTCAGTGAAAAAAATAATGTAAGATGGAGGTATAACCATAGCCTGGCGAAGGAAACTCCTCCAATCTCTTACAAAAAGAAGTGTGTGTAGGTAAATGGTTTTCCCTCCGTTAGCCCGAAAAACTTTCATCCTAATTTCATTGGCCCTAATTTTGGTAACCCGAATTTTCATTCATCCTAATGAATGAATAGCCCTAATTTCAGGATTCCGAACTTTCATAATGCCAAATTATTTAATACCGAATTCTCACTAACCCTAATTTGCACTTAACCGATTTTTTTTATTACTTATTTATACCTGATAAGTGATAATGCTAAAACCTAAATTTTACGAGTATTAAACCTAATTATCCGTAAACCTAAGGCGAGGGCTGCTCTCCCTCCGCGCCTCCGGTTTTGGAATAACACTAGGGTTAGGACAGACAAGACCACGTGGAGTCGGGATTGCCGTAGACTCTGGATGTACATGGGAATATTTTGACGCTTCGCTCGCTCCGCTATACGTGGCCACAATACAAACCTAACCTAACCTGCAGTTTTCGGGGTTCAGCCAATTCGATATTTGCCCATATCCGTTTTTTTTGTTTTAACGTAAAATAATAGGTTAAATAATCTTTAGTTCTCTAAACATTTAGTTTCAGTAATAATTAGGTCTAATAATCATTAGGTGTGGTAATCATTAGGTTGTTTCATATTAGTATTGTTGACAATTAGTACAAATTATTATTAGAGTGATTATTAGGTCTAACAACTAATTAGGGTATAAAAATTAGGTGAAATGACATTAGGGCTAATGAAAATTAGAGCTAACGTTGATAGGTATAATAATATTAGCACTTGCGTTATTAGGTCAAGTATAGGGGAGTACCTAGGTAAATATATTCCATGATTATTAATTTGATTCAGACGATTATGTATAAATTATTATTTTACAATCCTACAATTTCATATTTTGCTTGCTTACAATCAATACCTATACACCTATATTTGTGGCTTCAAACTTTTAATTACTATGTTTGCCAACTTGAATACTTAAATCAAACGAAAACACATTAAGACAAAGAAAACACATTAATTAAAATACAGGACCTAAGTAAACCAGCAAGGACAAATATTTTTGTGATGAACTCGAGTATTTGTTCCTGGGTCATGGGTGTTATCTATATAATAAATAAATACATATTATGCATATCGTCGTCTATTTAGTACAAGCATTGCTTAGATTGGAACTAGGTCGATTTGTGTAAGATTGTCCCTTAATATTAATTTACTTAGTTAATTATCAAAAGAAGACATTGACCATTAGAGTATATAAGTTGGTAACGCCTACCGCGCGTCTGAGATTGTAACTTCATTATTATATACGAACTTCTCGTTCATAATCAGACAGAAGGTGTTGGTGGCGCAAATAAAATTTTGCTAGGGACAGCCACACGATATAATTTTGTCGATAAGTAGTACTTTTTACGACAGTAGCACACAGTAGTTATTTTATGACTATGAGATAACGTATATTATGAATATTATAAGTAGTTACTTACCGTATATAATTTTTTAGTGAATATGCAACTTGCAAACCTATTATACAGGATGAAGATTGAAGTCCGTATAGGTCGATTAAGGAAGATAAAGGTTTTCATATTTTATAGATAAACTTACCGGGTAGTGCACCTCTTCGTTACATTACAAGTCATATATTTTACCTAAGTTGGCCTTTGTTGCAAGGCACTCTTGGTTTCAGTTCAGTTTATTTTGCATGGAAAGCGATTGAATATAAAAAAATATAAGGTTGTTAAAGTTGATTTTTTTTTTAATTTTAATATTCCTAAAAAGTATATAAGTAACGTTAAATGAGCTTATTTTAGTTAATTTCTATTTATCCGGTGAACTTAATAGCTACTATGAAATATCATTTCGAAATAAGTATTCAGTTATTGATACTCGTACATTTATTATCGGAAGGATGTCCCTATAACTAGGGACGTTATTGCCACGAACACTTCTATGTCTGTTCATAATTATTATATAACAAATTAACAAACAGATCATAATTATCACGTATAGGTATTAATTATTTGACCCTTCCTTTATTTAAATGTGTGACAATCTCAGAACCCGAAGAAAATATTGTTGTTCGTTACCAAATTGAATTAATCGTAGTCGATATGGACGAGGACAAAATGACTTATATTCAACTCGTATATTAATATCTAGAGAGCTATGTTTATATTATTCACTTCCAGACGAAACAAGGTCGATTAAAAATAGGTTTAGGTGGGTGAATCAAATTATTACATAAACTTGAAATATGGAAAGGGCATGAATAGCAGTTAAATAGCTATTTCCTTAAGGGTACAATTTAAATGCTCACCAAAATGGCTTTTATACCCCCAAAACTAAATACCAAATAAATTGAATTGCCTCCATTTAATATAAATTCACTCTATACAGTGCTCCCCAAATTAAATCATTTTGTATACCAAAATCGATATACATTACACCAGAATAATTTTATGTTGAGTCAGAATATCTTTTTGCTTCCGAAAATGGATTTTTTGCTCACCAAATATTGTTTTCATAAAACATCAAAATGATTACCAAAAACTATCTTTTTGCTTCCCAAAATGGATGTTTTGCTCACCAAAATGGATGTTTTGCTCACCAAAATGGATGTTTTGCTCACCAAATATTGTTTTCATAAATTAGTGTTTCAGCTAGGTATCCATCTAATCCTGATCACCTTTCAGAGCAGATCCGACTCGGCCGGGTTAGGTTAGGTTAGTTTTTTTTTTATAACCCTAAAAAACGCTCCATAATGTGCGGTAGTCATTATTAGCTATGCTATATCAATTTGAAATTTTCTCCATACAAATCGTTTTTTTTTTCGATATTTTCCGAATTTGACCGAATTTTCGGACAAGATTTCAGATTCATATTTTTGAGCCCCGAGAGCCCCCCGATACCGAGTTTTAGCTGCCTAGCACCAATTTGAAATTTTGAATCGTTGTTTTTTCGATATTTTCGGAATTTGATCGAATTTTCGGACAAGATTTCAGATTCATATTTTTGAACCCCGAGAGCCTCCCGATACCGAGTTTTAGCCGCCTAGCACCAATTTAGAAATTTTGAATCGTTTTTTTTCGATATTTTCCGAATTTGACCGAATTTTCGGACAAGATTTCAGATTCATATTTTCGAGCCCCGAGAGCCCCCCGATACCGAGTTTAAGCCGCCTAGCACCAATTTGAAATTTTGAAAAAAAAAAATCGTTTTTTTTCGATATTTTCCGAATTTCACCGAATTTTCGGACAAGATTTCAGATTCATATTTTTGAGCCCCGAGAGCCCCCCGATACCGAGTTTTAGCCGCCTAGCACCAATTTGAAATTTTGAAAAAAAAATTCGCCATCTTGAATTTTTTTTTTTCACAAGTGTCTAACAACCAATCTTTAAAAACAAAACCTGCTTTTTGTCAAACCAGCCAGCTGTGTGAATGACCTTGTTGTAGAAACCAAAAAAAAGTTACTTTGCAGGCCTAGGCCTGAAAAGCAGTATGAAATCCCTTTACAGTCTTCTCGAGTTGTTGCGCCCAAAAAGCGATACTTCCGAGCCTATTTTAAGGAAAGTAAAGACATTTCATTGGATGTTTGAGAAAAAGCCATTTTGGTGAGCATTTAGTTTTTTGCCTCAGCAAAAATGACTAAAATGGAAGTATAGTACATTGTTGTAGAGGCTGTAAAGTAAGCAATAGATTAACGAGTAAATTTCGAAGGCCGACCCGCAGGGGAGGCCTTCGATAGTACGAGTTAATCTATTGCACTTTCAGCCGAGACTTAACATAGTGCTTTTCACGACACGAGGAAATATATTATAATACGAGTTTTTCATATTGGTCATTAAACTCGGCGCCTTGTTGCAGCCTCATTGTTGTAAAAATCAGGGCTATTATAAACATAAAGCTGATCGTGCCCCCAGATTCAAACGAAATACAGACGATTTTCAACCCAGTTATGAAGAAATAACAAAAATATTCAAACTTACCTCACTTTCAACTTAATTTAGACATTTAAATATATTTTAGTTACACTCAGGTAAATAACCCTACGATACATTATACACTGAAGGGTCATTGTAACGGTACGCAATACGCTCCTAATATTATATAATATTTCGTGAGACAATGTGAACATTATTAAATTAATCACATTATCACATTACAAAACCAATTTTAATATTTACTAAACAATACATTTTGTTTTTTTTTTTAATATGGCCGGCTGCCCCGTAGCGCATGCGCGCTTCGCATCTCATCGCAATGGAGTCATAGCTTTTCAGCCGAATAAAAAAAATATGAACTCAATATTTATATAGGTAATTAAAAGGGTTTATTTGTTGAAAACTGTTTATTTGTTGAGAAATTAGTAATTGTAGAAATTAGGAAATTGTTATACGTCCCATAACTAATTTTAAAATATTCATGATTTTCAGAGTAAAACCTTTTTAACAAAAACTTATTAAAAAGTAAACCTGAGGCGTATTATCTTACTTTGGCCCGTAAGGGATCGGAAACACCACCATGCGGGCCAGAGCCAATAATACCCCTACCACAATCTTATATATACAACATAATGAACCAACACATTTTATACCAACACCAAAAATACTGGGAAGACATAGGAACGTGTAGACAAACAAAAGAAATACTTCCGAATAGGAACCACAAACTCACCACCATCTTACTGAGAATCAACAGGATCCAACTACGCAAGATAGTAGGATTAATAACGGGACATAATACTCTGAACAAACACCTTTTCAATTTAGGTATAACAGACAGCCCAATATGCAGAGCATGCATGGAGGCAGAAGAAACCACCAAACATATTCTACTAGATTGCAAACAGGTAGAAGGATACAGGATGAAATACCTAGGATCTCCAAGTACCGTACACGAAGCCATAAGCAACATCAAGGCTTTGCTTAGGTTCGTGGAGGAGTTGGGGTGGTTGGAGTAGCGCTACCCCCTTTTCACGCAAAATAGGCACGTTGGATGTCGACTTGCGGAAAATGCCCAGCGCAACTAACTAACTAACTAACTAACTAACTAACTAACTATTATCTTACTTAAGAAAATAAACTCGTTTGTGGGTATTTATAAGTTTAAGAAAAAAATACACCTCATAAATGACGCATTCTCATTGGTCAATTTAATTTGACATGCAGCAGATGATTAAGCTTTGATTGGTTAAATTGTCGTTCAAGCCGGCCGAGAAAATTAGTCTAGAATATTTTCTAAAAAGTCGTATCTTACTATGAAATTCAAGTGTAGATACGAACTGTTACCGTAAGGTCCAACATTGTTGTCGTGTTGGGAGCTAACATAGATATACAGTTTACGAATGAACATATATATATATAAGCAGTTTTGTGTACTGGATTCAGGTAATCTATAATCACATTTTCGAGCAGTGTCGTGAAAATAATATAAAATATTGGTGACATCCATTTAACAGTAATCTAGATTATTTGGTCTAAAATTAACTTTTTAGGTGTGCATATATTTTTATAGGATGTAAGAAAAAGAATTATTTGCTTTATTTATAGAATAATTTGGGGTACACTATTTGGTGAGCATTCATCCGTTTTGGTGAGCATTAAGAATTTATTGGTAGTAATTTATCAATATATTTGGTAGGCGTTTAATCTTATTTGGTAGGCGTTTAAACCTAAGCCTTTCCTTAATACAATTATTAGATGATTTTCTACGGCAAATAGAACGTTGTTATCTATATAATGCCTAGAAATACCTATATAATGCCTGTCGTCCGATATATAAGGTGCTAACAAATTAGTCACGGATATTTTTACCTCTGATAGTACTCGGTTCTCGGAGTACATTTAAGTATGAAACATCATAGGTATTGTTATGTTTTTTTGGAGAAAATTAGGAAACAAATTTGCTACGTTAAAACACCCTGTTAATAAGATAGATAAATGTGACCTCTTTAGACATATTCTAGACATGACAGACAGTGTTAAACATCTTGACAGAT
Source organism: Apotomis betuletana (assembly GCA_932273695.1). Lineage (NCBI taxonomy): Eukaryota > Metazoa > Arthropoda > Insecta > Lepidoptera > Tortricidae > Apotomis > Apotomis betuletana. The sequence goes on along the minus strand of OW026305.1, from coordinate 10,943,980 downwards.
ACAGAATAGGGGTGATTATTTTAAAAATTAATTATAATATTATTTTTTGTTCGGTAAATTAAAATTAAAAAATTATATACAAAGGTTCCTTAATAACAGTTAAAAGTTAATTGTTTTAATGTAATGTACTATCTCTTAAAATATCCGTGACTAATTCGTTAGCACCTTATATAGCGCGTAATTTGTCATGTATTTCTCGAGCTGTGAGAAGCGACTTACTGCTACAGAACTACAGGCCTCTCTTTCCCACTGGGTACGCGGGACACACGACCGAGCTCCCAATCTCACAAGGGCCCCCTAAGTTCACGCAGAGGCAGAAAAAATATTGAGTACCAAAGGGCCCCAGCTTACACTAAGACGACATTTCAGTCAGTCTGCGAATCCCGTTAGTGATGAAATGAATAGTCATGTTAGACACCGTGAAATGATAGTTACTTGGCCAGGTAGGCTGTGTTCTTGACCTGCTCCTTATTGGTGAGCAACCAATACAGCACATGGTGGACAGTTGCCGCATCCCCTGCTAGTAGCTGCGCACGGAATCGTGGAGGGTCTTCACCGGGTGGCGGCCGGTACTTCACACTGCCCAGCATCTCCAGCAGACGGACAGAGACCATCTCCGGGTCATCATCACGGACGTCCAACTGGAATACATAGGTTCGTTAAGTTCCGGATTTAGAAGAAACTAGTTGTCATTCATATATTCGCTCACTGAGAACCAAAACGTCACTAAACAAAAAACACGTTTTTTGGGTACAGACGTTTGAAATTTTTAAAAATTACAAACGTTTATAACTTCTATATTTTGTAATATAATAATGTTTTTTTTATTGTTTTTGTTAGCTATGTGACCTGGCTTGTCACTTGTTCCAAAAAACCTATCTTTTAAAAATTAATTACTTAGATATTAAAGTTAAAAAAAAACAGTAATGTCACTTTTCCAGTTATTTTCGCTTACTGACGCTATTCCAGTTTGTTTACTTTGATGGCATTAGAGGAAAAATGACACTTTATCAGTAAATTATGAATTATCTCTGAAATAATCAGAAATTTTAATGAGTATAAATTCAAATAAAACGACCTTATTAAAGTAAATCAATGTTATTTAACGTTTGTACTTGTTCAATCACAATTTTTGCCCATTCATTGTAAGAAATACAATAAAAGTCCCACCTTAAAAAAATTAACCAATATTTTTCATGTATGTAAGTGATCCTATATAGGACAGTTCAATAAAATATTAAGGTAATACCATAATAACTCGAAACTAAAAAACATAGGTAAATGATTTTCAGTCTCAAAACACAAACAAATTACAAATCTCTTTTTTTTTCTAAAAATCTGTCACAACAAATCGGTATATAGTAGCAATTTTTTCTTAACTTAATAATAATGACTTTCAGTATTCATGAAAACATTCAAAAAACAATCAACGAGATAATAAACATTTATTTTAGCCCTAATGTGACTATCATTTTAGTTTAACTTTTCCTTATTTTATAATTAAATATCAGTCACAATATCAGGTTTAAAATCACTGAAGTTGCATTTATCAGTCTTAATCTCAAATTAATTAAGTACCTACTACCAACACAGCTTAATTCACTGAATTCAAAAGTATTTGCCAATATTAATGTTATACTAATCATGAGATCATCGATTAAAATAAATGGCCACAAATAATATTTTACGAAAAATAGAATAAGTACTTATCAAAATCATCAAAGTCAAGAGCTTTTGCTAAGCGATTCGGTGAATATCTTGGCTCCTCAATCTATAATGCTGCTGTAAAAAAACATAATAAGATTCCTCATAGTTCTGTTCAAGAAGCCAAAAAGCTTCTCTATAACTGGCTCAGTACTCTGGATTATTCCGACACCGAGGATCTCCTTGTCAAGAGAGTCTAGAAACATCTTTTTAGTTATTAGTTTGATTTATTAAATTCGTTATTTAGTATATTTAGTATAGTATTAATGTTGTATTGGTTGATCTCATATTGTAAAATAATTAACTTGTTACATAACATTAAATTGTCATTCTGGTTCCCCGCGATACAGGCATGGCCTAGTGCGGAGTCCACTGTCAATTTATGTATTATGTAAACAGAGTTCCGTATTTCAATTGTTGCCTTATAAATGTAATGTTTGTTGTTAATTGTGCAATAAATGATTCTTTATCTTTATCTTTAAGAGCAATCAAAAGATGCCTATAGTTTTGTACACAAATACTTAATTTTGTTTTAAATTTAATTACTCTTAAGTTTTTTACTCTTATGCTGTCATAAAAAGAGATTAAGACCGAAGTTAAGACCAAACACATCTGGTCAGGAAACATTTAAGTTATAAGTAGGTACCTAAGTAACATCGTACAATAATTGAATAAATCAAATTTTTTTCAATACAAAACTTCATGGCAATCTAAATCATAACACTAATCGTTTAAAATATTGGTATCCAAATGTTTAAAAACTGACAAGAAAAGTGAAGTTACACGAAATGTGAGAGTGGATTTACAACGTAAATTTTATGTTACTATTGATTGAGGAAAAGCGCCACTAAACAAAAAACGACACAACGACTTCAACCCATTTTATACAAAATGTATACAAATACTAATGTCACTACTGTCACTACACATAAAACGCCATCTTTCACTTCACCTAAGAAGGTGTTATAATGCTAGAAAAATGACACTATGCAAACAATGACGTTTCATTTAAAATAAACCGTTAAAGTTGTTGAAAGAAAAGTGACATTTCAAGTAAAAGTACACTATGACTCAATTTTTAAACTACGATATTACACCAAATATTAAGCAATACCGTCATTAAGAATAAAGTGTCACTTTTCAACTTACAAAATGTTAACAATATGTTTAATCAAAAGTGTCACTAAAGCAAAAAATACACTATGGCTTGAAATTAAATCTTAATATTCGTGCTTCATGAAAAGTCAAAACTGACATGTTTCGGATAGATACGTTTTTCAAGTAAAAAAATGCGAAAGTGACAGTGTTCCAGTGACGCTCGCGTCTATTCCCGCTATTTGCCATAGTGACATTAGCGCCATCTCGCGCTTAATAATTGCGCTAGAGCGATAGGAGTTTTTGCATTGCATTCTTTACCATCAGATTGGCTAGATGGCGTTGACAGCTCAAAAACTCAATTTTTCGGATAGTGACGTTTTGGTTCTCAGTGAGCGTTATTGAACGCAATCGCGAGTACTAGATTAATGCTACCAACACACAAAAATTAAATTGCGCTCCTACGTGGTCCACACCAGGACGTAAGTATAGCTTCTTCCCCCTTATAATTCTAACGAACTATTGTGCCAAATTTGTTTCTTCCCAATAAAAACAGTAACATACCTCCTATAATTTTATTCACATTGGTAAACAAAGACAAATAGGTAATAATAATACTGATGTTAAATAGACGTGGTCCTAGGAGCCAACAAGGTTTTTAATTACTAATTCACACGAATTAACATTTGCTACGATCTACGATTCAAAAATGGTTACAACTAAATGATATTTAATGGAGCCTTTGAGAATTAACAACTTCAATTAAGACTAAAGAAACTAAGCGCAAGATATAAAAACCGACCAAGATAATAATGACCATTCTCAGCGTAGGGTTCCGTAGCCATTATTAGACAGATATCACTGGATATCACTAGAATTGTCTTAACTATATTTTTCATTTATCTCTAGACTCACTAGTATTGCGGTTATAAATATAGGTAGGAGCAGTATACCTTTATAATTCACTACCCGTGAATTAAGGTAAAAGGTCCGTTTAGCATTCAAACACCTTAATGTCGGACTATAAACGCCTTTCATATTATATTACGTGTTTACTGGATCCCCCCAAGTTCAATAGATGTAGCAAAAAGGTCGTTTCAATAGAGCTAGTACATTTGTATTGCGATCTGAAGTCAATATAATTTGACCCACCTGAATAGTAAATAAACGAACCAACATTCTTGATATTAGATCAATGTTTTTACTGTGATTTTGGCAATTCTGATTGAACACCTGGGACATAGTTATAATTCTTATTTTTAGGGTATCTTAAATAAAACGAATAGTAACAGGGGCGGGCCCTTTAGTTTCGCCACGTCTGTCTGCTCATCCGTCCGTTTGTTCGCGATTCAACTTAGAAACTGTCTTAGAAAAGTTTAAATCTATCATGAGGAAGTAAATAAATACTTGCTGCGCCCCGCGGTGTTACTCACGGGAACATTACATTTATCCGGAATAAAAAGTAGATAATGTGTTAATCCAGAGTGTCATCAGCTACCATAGCTCCAAACCAAATTTTATCAAAATTCTTCCAGCCGTTTTTAAAATAGCGTGATAAAATAACAAACATAAGTACCTACTCACAAAATCGCCTTTATAATATTAGTGATTAATCAAGTTCAACCAAACTGGAATAAGACTTAGGTACTCTAGAGCGGCTCTGTGAGACTGCTCAGAGCTACTTACAGCCCTCGCGATCTATTTTCGAAATGGCTGAGCTATGGTTATCTTTTTTTCCGTTTCAAAACTCATCTGTCATTTTGAAAAAAATCTGGCAAAAATTCTATATAATTATTGAACGTGCTCACTAAGTTCACGAGAATCATTTGAAAACTGCGGCCAGTAGGCGAGAACAGCCGGAAATTCGGACAAGCAGACATCTGAACAGACAAATGTCCGGACATACGAAAGAATTTGCGGCCGAGCTGATACTGATGTAATATAAGATTTTTTCTTGAAGCAGACTACATATTTTTTTAAATCATAATCATACGGTAAAAGGCGGAAACGCTGTAAATGCCAAAGGAGTTCATTGGCGGTTACAGCGTTTCCGGTTTTTGCCATTGATATCATTAGTTTCGTCCATAGACGTAGGTACATCGTTCAACAGATGGCGCCGTACAAGAGTCAATACCGGCGGACTGTATAAAACTTGGTACTATATTTTGCACGTGCAAAATATGTACCCAATAGCTAGATAGGAAAAGTTGGATGACCTTAAAACGACCACATGGCTTAAGTCAAAACTTACCTTTTCGCCAGCATCGAACGCGACGAGCAAGTCAACGAGCAGTTGCAGCAGCTGCTTCTCATCCAAAGCGTCGAACTTTATCAAGTCGTAGTTTCTTCCCAAACTCGCGTTCACTTCCTTCACTATGTACTTTATTTGTTCCGTCATTGTTTAAGACACAAGGGACGCATTTATCGCTATTATTTTCGGAAGTTAGTTGACAACTTTTGGTTGCCGTGGAAACATGAAGCGGGTTATCGATTAGGTTGCGTTCATTATCAAGTAGTTTAATTTGGAACGAATAATTTTCTGTATTATTAATCAAAATTGTTGCACAAAAATCATGCATAAACAACTGGTTTGAACTTATTTATTTTTTGTATCGTACAGAGTATGCGCCATCTATTGGATATTGAAGCCGACATTACAATAAGTGGCAACAGCGGCAACATCACGGGCAACATGCAAAATGGGGTTCACCTAAAATTTACTAGATGGCGTCGTAGTAAAGCCTGACCAGAAATATATGAGGATTGTCAAGAGGGCGTTATTTATAAGATTTATATGGCAACAATTTTGCAACCAATCGCAATCCGCACTCTAATGACATTAGTTTAAATATCTGTCAGTTCCTATGATCATAAAATCATTGCCAGTGTAAGAAATTAGTTCCAGCGAAATTCCGCAATATGGCGCATCCTCATATATTAAATTTCTGGTCAGGCTTTACATAAAATCTTATATATTTGCTTTTAGAATAAATAAAGCTCTTAGAATTTATGCAGGGTGACCAGCGATAGTAACGCCATTTTCAGAGTTACGTATCTCAAAAGGAAAAATTAACATGTTATAAGGATCACTTTGTTGTCCGTCCGTCCGCCTCGCGCCTGTTTGTCAAAACCCATGGAAGCACATGGAGGTATCGAGTTGAAATTAAAACTGTTTACTATTTACGTCTACAGTCCCTCGAGGCTGTGAAAAAATCAAACTTCTAAGTTAACGTAAAAAAAGGCTCTCAAGGGAATTTGGCAAGTAATACCGTTTTATTATGTACTAAAAGTATAGGGAAGTCTGAAAACTAACATTAGTAATTAAATCATAAATATAGTATTTATTTAAAGAACGTAATGATTAATGAATCATTGAGTTTAAGCAGCTGTATAAATTTGTACGGAACCCTCAGCGAGTCCGACTCGTACTTGTCCGGTTTTTTTTTATACCTTTCTAAACGCCCGTAAGTAGTTACTTTTACTTAGTTTTTAGGGTTATGGGACGTTATTTTTTGCTTGAATGTCTTTGGGTTATCAAATCATATTTACCAGTTGAGGTTTAGCAGTTTATAATTTTCAACCTGAGAACGTCCGCGCTGTACTTGTAGCAGATACTGCTGTGCTCCTTGATGAATTGGGATGAATTATTGCTTCAATGCATCTCTTCAATCGCATCTAATCTGCTGCCGTGCTAAGGTAAAAGGCGACCTTTTGCTATGGAGCTCCATACAAAATGGTAGCCTTTTAGCTTAGCACGGCAGTGTTTGGATGGGGTACCTACAAGTAAAACTGCAAAAGATATCTTCGAATAAATTATATTCCTGTAATTATAATACAATAATTATAATTTTTGATGTCAAATCTCAACAAGTTGCTCTTATTCTACAGTTTATTTGTGCCTAAGGCTCGGGTAGGTCCTCTCACTCGGGAACTCGGGCTAGCACAACTGGCCACCACTTCTTATCTTGTCTCCCCCGACTTTAGGAACTAGAGAGATAGATCTTTTCATAAGGAATCGAGTATGGTCAGTTGTGCTAGCCCCTCAGAATCGCCTTGCACTCGCTCGCGTCACAGCCTCACATCTGACTATTTCTACAGACGTTACCGATATGAAATGACGCCAAATCAAAAATCAATAGACGCGCTACAGAAAACAACACAATACCAATTTGGCTATTAAAAAATTATAATAATTCCGTAAATTCACGACACCTAATCACATTTGATTTGAAAACAAACAAATCAATAATAAACATTACAAAATTATATAGCACCAATTTCAGAACCTCAAGTGAATCACTGGTTTTTCATTTAACTAAACCACGGCAAATGAAGACAGCTGTTTAGGTTCTGCAACTGATTGACATTCATTCTTGTATTTGTTGATTCGCCTCCACTAAATGAATTCAAATACTACTTACACTATGGCATGCACCATTATTTTACTCAGACCCTAAGTAACAAATTTTACCAACTAATTAACTTTAATTAAAGCAACTAAATGAATCGACGTGGCCGTCAGCTCGTCATCACTGAGAAAATAAATTATACCGTATTTACAATCACACAAATGATCAAATTCGGAACGAAATAACAAAATGGTCACTGCCATGATTGATGGATGATTCTATGATACATATTACTAGGTTTCAATTTATAAAACATAAATAATTTGTACTCTCCTACTTAAATGGAAGTTTGATTACATATTTACAATGATACACTATGATTTATCAATATATAAATGATAAGCACGATAGTTACTATCATAATACGACCACTCGAAGTAACTACACCCGGACAAAGCGCCTAAGTAATACCTAAGAGTTAAGTCTCCAATTGCTATTAAATAAATAACACAACCAAATGAAATAATACACTGTTCGTGACGGGATCTCGTTAACAAAGGAAGAACTACAAAAGATCGAGTTATCCGTTAACATCCGCAATAATAATTGAATCGTTTCGTTTCTCTTCACTTCTAATATTAACTAATTTGGTTCTCAATCATCTATACAATTATTTAAGTGCACCCCTGGTCCTCGTGACGATTCTCTCTTTTTAACACAAAGCGTAGTAAACACCGCTCTTTCATAGGAATGTTTCAGAGAGAGTAAGAGAGACAGAAAAATGCCGCAAATCGAACTCAATTCAGACTAATAAAAAGATGTCAAGCTCGATTCTCGACGGTTCGATAAATGCACAAAGCCGCTCACTAAAGATAAATAATTCGCTACGAAAAATACACGTCAAAGGTAAAAACGACTATTCACAATAACATAATAGGATATCAAAACGTAAAACATTATCTACGAAGAGCGCTTAATAAAATCAACCATAAGGAGCGCTCGAAAACGATCGCACCTACCGAGTAGTAAATAAACGCGATCGGTATTTCTATTATAGGAGGCCGCCTTTTCTTCCGAAGAGAAGCGTGCTGAGCGTGCCAAGTGGGGAGGAGTTTCTTTCGGGCGGCGGCGCGGGAGCAGGGGGCGCGGCTACCGTGCCCAGGTCCGCGCGCGGCCGCGGCGCCCGCGCGCGCGCGCGCCGCGCCAGCGTGCCGCTCGCGCTCGCGCTGTCTAACGCGCCTTCTCCGGGGTGAGCCGGCACTCCCAGCACTGATTCTGCTAAAGGATGAGAGAGTTAATAGGCTATTTGAATAATTAATAATTTAGAATTCTACAGCGTACTGTAGTTATATTAATAAAATTAGCTAAATATTTCACGAAACAAAGAAATAAAAACCCAGAAACATATATCTTTTTTGGAAATATGCGACTTCAAAGGTACGCAAATTTTATGATATTTTTTTTTAATCCAAAATAAATTTTGAAAATGTTTTCAGAATCCTCATAATTTTACGAAACAATAATTGTATGACAACTATGAACTTAAACGCACTTTTTCACGGTGAAAATGACAAATTTCTTAATTTTTCCATACAATTATTGGTACTACCTATACCGGCCTGTGACGTCACTAGCCTGACGCGTTTTGTATGGAGCGTTTTTAGCGCTACGTAGGAATGTTGAACTTTGACGGTCATTTCTGACTTTTAGAGCAGTTTAAATGTAGTCAGTCCCATATAGACATTTGATCACAATAAAAAATAGAATCGATTGACATCCTCAAAAAAAAAAATAGTCAACATGCCTATTCAGTCTTAATTACGGTAAGGGGCCATTTTCTGTCAATAGTATCCTGTGCATAGCAGTAAAACCCACCTCTGATAACCTCCGGCCGTTCGGGCGCGGCGGGCGATCGCAGCGTGCGCTTGAGACACGTGAGCTGCTCCATCGGACTGCGGTGTACCAGGCCGGTGTATAGCGACCCGGGCGTTTGTAGCGCGAGAGGTGCTGGGGAACCGTCGGAGGCTGGTGACGTTAGGTATCTTCGCCGCAGGATGGATGTGCCGCTTGCTATCAGTGCGTGTAAAGAGGGGGGAGCCTCGCCTGTGGACGGAAATGAAATTATTAGTATTAAGTTGGCTCAAAGATGGCCGCTGGGCATGAGATTTTCGAATATCAAGGTACAATCAGCAGCGCCCAATAGCAGATGAGAAAGAATGCGTCATTCATGTATGTATGGGAAAGTATCGGTAACAATGCTGAAAATCGTAAGATGTTGTCTGTTCATGCCGAAACCCGCCGCAACAACACGGGCGCACTAGTCTGACGGTAGTGTTTACCTATTGACCGCCAAGCGGTCTAGCAATTTACCGTGCCACTGACGCCAGAGTAAAAAAAAGATATGCCCCAAAATCAACAGGGATTGAAAAATACTTGTAGCGGTTAGAATTACAGTTTTTGATCATTGAAATTTGGACGGCTGTGGCCGACGTGGCGTCAGGGGCACGATTTTTTGTTGACGGCCACAGCCGACTGTGGCGCTCAAAAGGTTAACGGCACTGACCTGGCTTGGGAGTAGGAGGCGGCGAGGAGTCCGGCGAGCCCAGCAGCGGGCTGTTGGCCGGCGTGGCGGTGGGCGTGAACCGTCGCTCGGGCGCGCAGAACGAGTCCCTCCGCGACAGCACCGGCGACACCGCCGAACTATAATACTAGAAGTCCTAGGGTAGTGTTTAACGGCACTGACCTGGCTTGGGAGTAGGAGGTGGCGAGGAGTCCGGAGAGCCCAGCAGCGGGCTGTTGGCGGGCGTGGCGGTGGGCGTGAACCGTCGCTCGGCGCAGAACGAGTCCCTCCGCGACAGCACCGGCGACACCGCCGAACTATAATACTAGAAGTCCTAGGGTAGTGTTTAACGGCACTGACCTGGCTTGGGAGTAGGAGGTGGCGAGGAGTCCGGAGAGCCCAGCAGCGGGCTGTTGGCGGGCGTGGCGGTGGGCGTGAACCGTCGCTCGGCGCAGAACGAGTCCCTCCGCGACAGCACCGGCGACACCGCCGAACTATAATACTAGAAGTCCTAGGGTAGTGTTTAACGGCACTGACCTGTCTTGGGAGTAGGAGGTGGCGAGGAGTCCGGAGAGCCCAGCAGCGGGCTGTTGGCGGGCGTGGCGGTGGGCGTGAACCGTCGCTCGGCGCAGAACGAGTCCCTCCGCGACAGCACCGGCGACACCGCCGAACTATATTACTAGAAGTCCTAGGGTAGTGTTTAACGACACTGACCTGGCTTGGGAGTAGGAGGTGGCGAGGAGTCCGGAGAGCCCAGCAGCGGGCTGTTGGCGGGCGTGGCGGTGGGCGTGAACCGTCGCTCGGCGCAGAACGAGTCCCTCCGCGACAGCACCGGCGACACCGCCGAACTATAATACTAGAAGTGCTAGGGTAGTGTTTAACGGCACTGACCTGGCTTGGGAGTAGGAGGTGGCGAGGAGTCCGGAGAGCCCAGCAGCGGGCTGTTGGCGGGCGTGGCGGTGGGCGTGAACCGTCGCTCGGCGCAGAACGAGTCCCTCCGCGACAGCACCGGCGACACCGCCGAACTATATTACTAGAAGTCCTAGGGTAGTGTTTAACGACACTGACCTGGCTTGGGAGTAGGAGGTGGCGAGGAGTCCGGAGAGCCCAGCAGCGGGCTGTTGGCGGGCGTGGCGGTGGGCGTGAACCGTCGCTCGGCGCAGAACGAGTCCCTCCGCGACAGCACCGGCGACACCGCCGAACTATATTACTAGAAGTCCTAGGGTAGTGTTTAACGACACTGACCTGGCTTGGGAGTAGGAGGTGGCGAGGAGTCCGGAGAGCCCAGCAGCGGGCTGTTGGCGGGCGTGGCGGTGGGCGTGAACCGTCGCTCGGCGCAGAACGAGTCCCTCCGCGACAGCACCGGCGACACCGCCGAACTATATTACTAGAAGTCCTAGGGTAGTGTTTAACGACACTGACCTGGCTTGGGAGTAGGAGGTGGCGAGGAGTCCGGAGAGCCCAGCAGCGGGCTGTTGGCGGGCGTGGCGGTGGGCGTGAACCGTCGCTCGGCGCAGAACGAGTCCCTCCGCGACAGCACCGGCGACACCGCCGAACTATATTACTAGAAGTCCTAGGGTAGTGTTTAACGACACTGACCTGGCTTGGGAGTAGGAGGTGGCGAGGAGTCCGGAGAGCCCAGCAGCGGGCTGTTGGCGGGCGTGGCGGTGGGCGTGAACCGTCGCTCGGCGCAGAACGAGTCCCTCCGCGACAGCACCGGCGACACCGCCGAACTATATTACTAGAAGTCCTAGGGTAGTGTTTAACGACACTGACCTGGCTTGGGAGTAGGAGGTGGCGAGGAGTCCGGAGAGCCCAGCAGCGGGCTGTTGGCGGGCGTGGCGGTGGGCGTGAACCGTCGCACGGGCGCACAGAACGAGTCCCTCCGCGACAGCACCGGCGACACCGCCGAACTATAATACTAGAAGTGCTAGGGTAGTGTTTAACGGCACTGACCTGGCTTGGGAGTAGGAGGTGGCGAGGAGTCCGGAGAGCCCAGCAGCGGGCTGTTGGCGGGCGTGGCGGTGGGCGTGAACCGTCGCTCGGCGCAGAACGAGTCCCTCCGCGACAGCACCGGCGACACCGCCGAACTATATTACTAGAAGTCCTAGGGTAGTGTTTAACGACACTGACCTGGCTTGGGAGTAGGAGGTGGCGAGGAGTCCGGAGAGCCCAGCAGCGGGCTGTTGGCGGGCGTGGCGGTGGGCGTGAACCGTCGCACGGGCGCACAGAACGAGTCCCTCCGCGACAGCACCGGCGACACCGCCGAACTATAATACTAGAAGTGCTAGGGTAGTGTTTAACGGCACTGACCTGGCTTGGGAGTAGGAGGTGGCGAGGAGTCCGGAGAGCCCAGCAGCGGGCTGTTGGCGGGCGTGGCGGTGGGCGTGAACCGTCGCTCGGCGCAGAACGAGTCCCTCCGCGACAGCACCGGCGACACCGCCGAACTATAATACTAGAAGTGCTAGGGTAGTGTTTAACGGCACTGACCTGGCTTGGGAGTAGGAGGTGGCGAGGAGTCCGGAGAGCCCAGCAGCGGGCTGTTGGCGGGCGTGGCGGTGGGCGTGAACCGTCGCTCGGCGCAGAACGAGTCCCTCCGCGACAGCACCGGCGACACCGCCGAACTATATTACTAGAAGTCCTAGGGTAGTGTTTAACGACACTGACCTGGCTTGGGAGTAGGAGGTGGCGAGGAGTCCGGAGAGCCCAGCAGCGGGCTGTTGGCGGGCGTGGCGGTGGGCGTGAACCGTCGCTCGGCGCAGAACGAGTCCCTCCGCGACAGCACCGGCGACACCGCCGAACTATATTACTAGAAGTCCTAGGGTAGTGTTTAACGACACTGACCTGGCTTGGGAGTAGGAGGTGGCGAGGAGTCCGGAGAGCCCAGCAGCGGGCTGTTGGCGGGCGTGGCGGTGGGCGTGAACCGTCGCTCGGCGCAGAACGAGTCCCTCCGCGACAGCACCGGCGACACCGCCGAACTATATTACTAGAAGTCCTAGGGTAGTGTTTAACGACACTGACCTGGCTTGGGAGTAGGAGGTGGCGAGGAGTCCGGAGAGCCCAGCAGCGGGCTGTTGGCGGGCGTGGCGGTGGGCGTGAACCGTCGCTCGGCGCAGAACGAGTCCCTCCGCGACAGCACCGGCGACACCGCCGAACTATAATACTAGAAGTCCTAGGGTAGTGTTTAACGACACTGACCTGGCTTGGGAGTAGGAGGTGGCGAGGAGTCCGGAGAGCCCAGCAGCGGGCTGTTGGCGGGCGTGGCGGTGGGCGTGAACCGTCGCTCGGCGCAGAACGAGTCCCTCCGCGACAGCACCGGCGACACCGCCGAACTATATTACTAGAAGTCCTAGGGTAGTGTTTAACGACACTGACCTGGCTTGGGAGTAGGAGGTGGCGAGGAGTCCGGAGAGCCCAGCAGCGGGCTGTTGGCCGGCGTGGCGGTGGGCGTGAACCGTCGCTCGGCGCAGAACGAGTCCCTCCGCGACAGCACCGGCGACACCGCCGCCGACGATCTCCGCGACGTAAGTCGGGAACTCCAAGCGCTCCCCAGTACTGACGAGCTGAGACTGCTCATGCCGGAAGTGCATACGCTGCTGGCGCGAGTACTGCTCGCTAGGCTGCCGTCGTTTGGATGCATTACCATGCTGAAACGGAATGAGACATTATATTATTACTAGCTGTGCCCCGCGGTGTTACCCGCACATCCCACGGGAACACTAAATTTATTCGGGATGAAAAGTATCCTATGTCCTTTCCCGGGTCTCAAACTATCTCCATACCAAATTTCATCTAAGTCGGTTCAGCGGTTTAAGCGTGAAGAGGTAACAGACAGACAGACAGACAGACAGACAGACAGACACACTTTCGCATTTATAATATTAGTATGGATAAGCAAACAAAACACTAAGGTCAAATCGCTCTAATACCAAAAATAATTAATCAAATAAAACCCGTTAAAAAGGTTTTTGTCTGGTTTCTTTACTTACAAAGAAATGTAAAGGAAATCAATGAGGCCGCATGGGCATTTAGTTCAATCAAATTAATTGCATTTTATCTCCAGATAGCAAAACCTTGAACTAAATGCCTTTATATGATTTGATAAGATACCATATATTTACGAAAATTGCAATAATTGGATGCGGCTTGGGTCACGTCCCTCTTTAATGCTAAGATTTAAAGATGTCTTCGAAAAGGTAGTATAACCCCAGCCCTACTTTCCTTGTCCTTTAATAATGATACACAAGTACATGGTATGCGGACATGGTCAGGGCAGGTAGTTGAATTATGTTTATAATAAGGTAGGTGGTACCTGTTAGTGAAAGTGTACACGTGGCTAGAGTGAGGCAGACGCGGCATATCGTCATCTTCCTCGACGTCAGATAGCCGGTATAACCGCAGTCCCAGCGCTTGTGCCGAGCGCGAGCCACGCACACCTACGCCCTCCTGCTCTTCTAGTAAACCTGTAGAACATAAAAAAATATTTAAACAATCTGATATACTGGCGTAATCAGGACTTAAGAAGAGAGCAACACGAGAGAATTTTCTCGATAAAGCTATTCACTGCCTTTACGTACACAGCACTAACAAGCTTACTTCTGAAGCTGGATGCAGACCAAATCGAATAGAATAACTTTCTAGAGGAGATTTCCGATGTTAACTTGATGCTTTAAAGGCCGTGCTTGGCTTCGTGTATCAATATTCGAGCAATACAGCAACAGAAGCGTGCATACTACAGAAGAAGCAGCGTAGCGTTTACGCCTTTGCTTTACGACGTACGAGCGAGACGATCCCATTTTTAAAAGCTTTTGCATTGTATGTATGTATGTATGTATTTAAGTATGTTTGTTCGGGTGAAATCTTGCAACTCAATTTTGAAGCAGATATCGTCAACCGATTGAGCTGAAATTTTGCATACTTACTTAACTTTGATGACAATACAATAATATGGTACCATGGGGCTGATCTGATGATGGAGCCGGAAGGTGGCCGTAGGAACTCTATAATAGAAAAAGCAATCCTACCGAGCTTGGGCTCTTTAGAATCGTCTCAGTGAGCATTTGATGGATATCCAAAGAAAAGTACAGTCGGCTATAAAAGCTTGCCACTAAAATGTCATTTTTGACAGAAACTTATTTAGTTATATCGTGTAGTTCGTTTACCTGACATGGTAGGTTTGGCTAGCTGAGCCCACGTGTGTAGCGTGAGTGAGCCTTCCATAGGCTTGACGATTTGCAGTTTGTGTGGCGCGCGGAACCGGGCCAGGCCGCCCGCCGCGCCCGCGCCCCATACCGCGCTCTCTTCACTTAGGTCCCTGTCTGTTCAGACAAACATATAAAACATAAATTTAAGAGGCCTTATTCCTTTTAAAATTTATTTTTTTCATATTACGACAAATATATCGATAATTTTGACCAACTTTTTTAAGCAAATAATACTTTTCCCCGAGTTCTAGGTAGTAACATAGCTATTTCATGTTTTCATTTCGTGCAGTCGAAAATAAGTTGAAAAAACTAATTTTCCGCGTGAATTTTGTCAATTTCGAGTAGTTTTTGAAACAAAAATTATCAATGAAAATGTCAAACTGTAGGTTTCAAATATATACCAATTAATCCCAATAGCCCTGTTCTAGGTAGTAACATCAATAATATGTTAAGAAACATGTCTGATCATAGAGAAAAATGTCTAAACAATCAGCATTTTAAAAGGAATAAGGCCTCTTAACTACATGTACAAACAAGTGGAAATATACACAAAACACAGCCTTCTGTCCTAGCATTTGTAGCGCATGTGCCATTTTATATCTGAATACCTTACAACACGTTGTAACCACACACTGCTTACATCCATACGCTTACTCGCAGTTTAATCATCGCTAAAACACTCATTTGTCGTAGCATAAGTAACAAAATCGGTTAATAGCTGTTATCTGAACACGTCTCTCAAAACTGTTGCATGTGCTACGTAGGAACGTGTAAACAAACAATCTTACATAGCCTCCTAAAAGAATTAATGATTTGTGTGGTTAATTTAAACTTCGTCAAATAGACAGAACGTTAAGACTGCGCCGAGCGAAATGTGAAAAAATAGGCAGTTGCCGTTAAGTAGATAACGTCAACACTAGTTGTTTAATCCATTTCTAAACTATGTATTCAGCACTTCGATGAATGTGTTACCAATTTCTCCGTGGAGAAATTATAAGATTATTAATATTTTACCCTAGAGAACTAAGTAAAGTTGGACATAAATTGTAAAATCGTAAGCAGGCGTTAAGTGTTTTTTTATACTTTAACCATCTCAATCATCTATTCTGATATTCAGTTAAAAAAAAGAACGTTTAAATTACATGTTGTCCGCATCAAATATTTCAATTATTGTTTGGTATTAAAGGTCCAGATTTATCAAAAAAGTGCTTTTAATTCTCCATACATTTTTACTATGGCGGCCGCGCGCCGATCTAAATACGCATTCTCCGCGCTCTATGGTTAAGTCGCTAACGCTCGGCGCCCTCTTAACAATTAATTGAAGTCTATGTACATGTGTAGGACATTGGAACTCAAAGAGTATCCACCTGACGGAGAGGAGATTAGCTTACCCGTGCTACGTCTATGCCTCAGCAGTTGCGAGGCGGCGAGGGACGCGCGGCGCGAGTTGATCTCCTGCGGCGTGAGCCGTCGCAGAGCCGCCGCCAGCTCCGCCGCGCCCGGCGCGCCCGGCACTCCTTCGCCAGTACCGCCCCTGACAAATGATAAATAAATAAATAAATAAATATCAGACAACCTCACACTAATCGATCTAGTCCCAAATTAAGCTCTAGAAGGCTTGTGTTATGGGTACTAGACGACGATATATATACTTATATTAAAGAGATAAATATATACTTAAATACATAGGAACAACCATCACCCAAGCAAAAATATACGAGTTCATCACACAAATATTTGCCCTGGCCGGGATTCGAAATCGAGACCGCTGCTCAGTAGGCAGGTGCTTGCAAACTAAATGATAAACTTCATTAGCGTTGAAAAAAAAAACAACTCTTAACTGGGTCACTGTACAAACGACGACAATTTCAGTTACTATTCCGTCGCTGGAAAGCAATAATTCAACCCACAACAAAACTCAAAAACATTGTAAAAAGGTCAATTTTGAGGCGGAAAAGTAAGTTTGAGCCTAGAGCATAGAGTTTAGAGCTTAGAAATTAATAATTAAGGGCCTTATTCCTTTTTGATATTTTTTTCATATTATGACAAATATATTGATAATTTCAACCAACTTTTTGAAGTGAATAATACTTTTCCCCGAGTTCTAAGTAGGTAGTAACATAGCTATTTCATGCTTTCATTGCGTGCAGTCGAAATAAGTTGAAAAAACTAATTTTCCGCGTGAATTTTGTCAATTTCGAGTAGTTTTTGAAACAAAAATTATCAATGACAAATTCAAACTGTGGGTTTCAAATATATACCAAGAAATCCCAATAGCCCTGTTCTAGGTAGTAGCATCTATAATATGTTAAGAAACATGTTTGATCATAGAGAAAAAATCTAAAACAATCAGCATTTTAAAAGGAATAAGGCCTCTTAACATGACATAATAAGAGCAAGAAGAGAACTTTTCGCTTAGGCTACACTATACTACTATTTTTCAACGTTTTTAATGAGGTGAACGAAAGCTAAAAAAACAGTCATAAATTCCTCTTTTAAGATAGGCAGGTGATAAATTAGCTTATAATTTGGGGTAATTACAGCTTCTGTTTCACATTTCATGCTTGTTTTAGTAGACCCCAGACTAATTTTAAACTCTATTATTGAAATATAAGTATACTTATATCAAGATACGAAATCTATCGTCTAGCCTATTATCGTTGTATATCAGATAAAAACGTACTCAATCCTAACGTAATTCACTTGTTATCGACAATTATAATGATATAAAAATCCGGAGTTGCACGATAACGCTCTCAGCGCCAACGGTTAAGTTATGTCAGTTCAGGAACAATAAAGTCACGCAAACCAGCTACCTCGACCCAAATAAAACTATAAGAATGCCTATTATGGCTGGGCTTTGTTACCGTAATAGATCGTGAACGAACACGTTTTGGCTGATTCAATCGTTGTTTAACCAAACAATTTGGCTCACACTTAAGCTAAACTTCCGTTGTTTTTTTTTTAAACGTGTATGATTTCATTCAGGAATTATTGCCAATTTTTACGTTGACACCAATGATTTGTTGCTAAACTAACCGCGTCCCCATTTCGCGTAAGAGCCAACTGCGTGTTTTTATGTTTTGGCAACTGACGCCAAATCAAATAACGAAATGAGAACAACGTTATACAATACGTTGAAATATTTTAGAAATATGGGTGACTTCCAATATTTCACTGTACAAACTATATTTCTGCGCTATTTCGTGTGTCTGTTGACAACACTTGTCTCATACATCTTGATTTATATCGAAATTTCGCACAATTATTATTTACATTTGTGACACAATGCTTTTCGGGTTTTTGTTCGATCAGTTTGCCCTATCTGTCAAATCCATTATAGTATTTTGTTCCGTACACACACAAATAAATTTATTTATGGTGACGAATAGAGTAAGACAACCTCCACAACCTCCACAATCTCCACATCCACAAACGCCAAAGTAAATAATTAAATATCGGACAACCTCACACAAATCGGTCTAATCCCAAATTAACCTTTTGACCGCCACAGTCGGCTGTGGCCGTCAACAAAAAATCGTGCCCCTGACGCCACGTCGGCCACAGCCGTCCAAATTTCAATGATCAAAAACTTTGTAATTCTAACCGCTACAAGTATTTTTCAATCCCTGTTGATTTTGGGGCACATCTTTTTTTTTTACTCTGGCGTCAGTGGCACGGTAAATTGCTAGACAGCTTGGCGGTCAATAGGTTAAGCTCAACAAGGCTTGTGTTATGGGCTTGTGTTATGGGCTTGTGTTATGGGCTTGTGTTGTGTTAGTACTCACGGGTAGAGGTCATCAGAGTCGGTGTCCGAGCTCTCGTCGAGGAACGAGTCGCTGAGCAACGGCTTGGGTTTGGGGAGGTGTGAGTACGACTGAGGCAGCGGCGCGTCGGGCTGGTCTGAGCCGGCTAAAGATGCGCCCGACCACCGCGACGCACACTGCACCGTCTCGAACACTTTGGACATGCTCGATCTGCAATAAAACGGGCTAATAAGTAATAACCTAAATTAAAACACCCCGACTAACGAAACGAAACGACTAACGAAAAAGACTAACACCCCGACGCAAGACCAGCTGGTCATCATGAGACCCTCATTTAGTGAATGATATAGAAAATGCTACTAAAACTAAACATAACTACCAAAATTTTGAATTCTCAGCTTCAACTTGGCCGACATCTCGTCACTTGTTTCAATTAAAGCTGAATATCTTGGAAACTACTAGTCCTATTTCCACCAAACATACCTAAGAACCATCTCGACGGACAAATCTTTCGATTAAAAAAACACACTCAAATTAGTCCATTCGTTTGGGAGCTACATTGCAACAGAGAGACAGATACACAATATGTTAAACTTATAAAACCGCTTCTTTTTTCGTCCGGGGTTAAAAATATATCAAACGGAGTTTTTACGAGATATTTAGTAGGACAATACGGTGAGAATCAATCATCGTCGTCTATAGATAGGAAAGTCACTGCACTCTATACAGTATACCTGAAGGCTGTGTAGTTTCAAGAAAAACACTAGTCAGAGCGCGGAACGACAGCCCGAACACCCGAGTTCTTAACGAGCTCGGAGTAGATGATGAAGTGCTTGATTAAACCCGTGGCTACAAGCTAGCGTAGAGACAATGCCGCTACGCTAACTTAAAACCA
Source organism: Apotomis betuletana (assembly GCA_932273695.1). Classification (NCBI taxonomy): domain Eukaryota; kingdom Metazoa; phylum Arthropoda; class Insecta; order Lepidoptera; family Tortricidae; genus Apotomis; species Apotomis betuletana. Next base: position 10,924,406 of record OW026305.1, on the reverse strand, counting down.
AAAAGTACGAGTACAGACAATTATTCACAGAGGGCAGAGGCTTGCTGGGGCAAATCGATGCCAGAGTCCCAGGCTCAGCTCGTAGTAAATAGAGGTATATATCTATCTGTTTAAGCTAGCTTGCAGCCGCCATGATACTAGCATTAAAGCAACCATGATACTAACTATGGAACAGGAAGCAACGTGTAGATTCTGCCAAGAGCCAGAGGAGACTGCTATGCATATTCTTTGCTCCTGTGGACCACTTAGGGCAACATTGTCAGCCCCCAGAGGAGATACAACACCTCACTGCCCAAAGCATCTGGGAATTCCTGGATTCAACGGGTCTCAGCAGTGAACTTTAAGAAAGGGCTGCCACAATAGATCAATTATGGTCGATGCGGCATATAAAAGGCCTAAAGGATACATAATAATATAGTATACTAGAGACCCGTTGCGGCGGTTCCGCCGCTAGAATATGGAAATCCGGTAGTGTTACAGAAAATAACTACTTTATCGATAAGAAGTTTTTGGGGAATGAAGAATAAATTAATACTGTAAAAAAAGACATTAAAATGATGTTTTAAAAACGTTAAAACATGCCAAGCTAGAGCCAGGCCTGATAGCCAACTGCCAGCTTCATCGTGACAACTTTTTCAACTCTTTTGTAAAAATAACTTGTGCATTAATGACATGTGATCTGCTGATCTGTTTCACAAATAAAATGCATATTATTCGATTTATGGAAAAATATAATAAAATTAAATTGCCATATTTTCATAGGACCGAACATAAGATTGGTAGAATTTTAATTTGTTGTTCTTTCTTCAGGACATTAATTTATCGATTTGATCGATTTCTATCAATTTCCAGAAATAGCACATGAATCGAAACGACAGATTTGGTCACTACGCAGGTTTTAAAAAGGAAATCATGGAGTGCGTAACTGTTTATGTATTCATTTATAATCGTAAATATTTGACAATATTGATAATAAAAAATGTTACGAAAACACAATTGTATGAAATAGAGAGTAAAAAACGTTTATAGATACACGAAAAACCACTATTATCAATGCTTGTTTTATTTTTTTTAATTCAATAGATCGTGCAAATTTTCTTAATATGGGTGCTGCCATGTCATCATCATCAATCATTTATTCAATAACAATTACACATTGTGTTCGCTAGTTATACTTAATCAAACCCTACTTATTAATCTAAATAAATTACTGACCAACAATACTCCACAATAAAAAAAAAGAATGTGTCAAATATGTGTAGTAATAAAAAAAATCAATATATAAAACAGCTAAACATGTTTGAAAAAAGAATATAAGATATATTTTTTTCAATAAATATAGAGCTGAAGGCCTAATACCCGAATTCCAAATTCAAACTTTCGTGTCTTTCCTCTCATTGAAATAGTGTCTGACAGAAGAGTGAGGGAGATGCTATCTATACTCTCAAGTCTATAATATAAGCCTAATTTTAGGGTTCCTTACCATAGTCGGTAAAAACGGAAGCCTTATAAAATCAATTTGTTTTGTTGACAGCAGAATTTGACAAATTTTATTTTGAATGAGAATAAGAATGATCAGCCAGACGTCATTAATTCAAATATGACTGATTCTTGAGCGCGTCGATTTTTTTGAAATTTGCATCATATGTAGGTTATTTCTACCATCAAGTTTCGCATGTTAGCGTAACATGTTAATTATTCCACATTCCCAACTCGTCCACAATGTCAGCTCGTCTATATTCCCATCTGGGTCACAATGCCAACTTGTCCATACACCCAACACGTCCACATTGCCAACTCGTTCATACGCCCAACTCATCTGCATTGCAAACTCGTCTATATTACCAATTCGTCTCCATTGGCACCTCGTCCATATTCCCAAATCATCTGCATTGCCAACTCGTCTATATTACCAATTCGTCTCCATTGGCAACTCGTCCATATTGCTTACTCGTCCACAATGCCAACTCGTCCACAAATACAACTCGTCCACATTTCCAACTCGTCCATATTCCCAACTCGTCCACATTCCCAACGCGTACACAATGCCAAATCGTTCACATTGCCCACTTGTCTATACACCCAACTCATCTACATTGCCAACTCGTTCATATTACCAACTCGTCTTTATTGCCAATTCATCCATATTCCCAACTCGTCCACAATGCCAACTCATCCATATTGCTAACTCGTCCATACACCCAACTCGTCTACAATACCAACTCGTCTTTATTGCCAATCTCGTCCATATCATCAACTCGTCCGTAATACCAACTCGTCTTCATTGCCAACTCGTTTATATTCCCAACTCATCCACAATGCCAACGCGTCCATATTACTTGCTCGTCCACCATGCCAACTCGTCCACATTTCCAACTCGTCCATATTCCCACCTCGTCCACAATGCCAAGTCGTCCACATTACCAACTCGTCCATACACCAAAGTCATCTACATTGCCAACTCATCAACAATGCAAACTCGTCGATATTGCTAACTCGTCCACAAATACAACTCGTCCACATTTCCAACTTGTCCATATGCCCAAGTCGTCCACAACTCCAAGTCGTCCACATTGCCAACTCATCCACATTTCTAACTCGTCCATATCCCCAACTCGACGATACGCCCAACTCGTCTACAATACAAACTCGTCCTTATTATCAGCTCGTCTTTATTGCCAACTCGTCCATATTCCCAACTTGTTCATTTTGCCAACTCATCCACATTTTCAACTCGTCCATATTCTCAACTTAACTTGTCCACGTTGACAACTCGTCCGTATTACCAAGTCGTCTTCATTGCCCACTCGTCCGTGTTCCCAACTTGTTCATTTTGACAACTCATCCATATTCCCAACTCGTCCATAATACCAACTTGTCCGTATTACCAACTCGTCTTCATTGCCAACTCGTCCATAATACGAACTCGTCCACATTGCCCCCTTGTCCATGTTCTCAACTTGTCAATTTTACCAACTCATTCACATTGCCAACTCATCCATATTTCCAACTCGTCCATATTCCCAACTCGAAGATACACCCAACTCGTCTACAATACCAACTTGTCCTTATTATCAGCTCGTCTTTATTGCCAAATCTTCCATATCACCAACTCGTCCGTATTACCAAGTCGTCTTCATTGCCAACTTGTCCGTATTACCAACTCGTCTTCACTGCCAACTCGTCCATAATGCGAACTGGTCCATAGTGCCCACTTGTCCATTTTCCCAAATTGTAAATTTTACCAACTCATCCACATTGCCAACTCATCCACATTTCCAACTCGTCCATATTCCCAACTCGTCTACAATACCAACTTGTCCTTATTATCAGTTCGTCTTTATTGCCAAATCTTCCATACCACCAACTCGTCTGTATTACCAAGTCGTCTTCATTGCCAACTCATCCACATTCCCAACTCATCCAAATTCTCAACTCGTCCACATTGCCCACTCGTCCGTGTTCCCAACTTGTTTATTTTGCCAACTCATCCACATTCCCAACTCGTCCATATTCCCAACTCGTCTATATTACCAACTTGTCAATTTTACCAACTCATCCACATTCCCAACTCGCATATTACCAACTCGTCCACATTTCCAACTCGTCCATTTTACCAACTCATCCATATTACCAATGTAGATACATTCCCTACTTAGCTACATTGTCAAGTCATCCATATTCTCAACTCGACCACATTTCCCATCCCGTCGACATGCAAGCGGAAGGACTAAGTTTCTTCTTGTAAAATACCATTTAATTTACCATAACACATGCCATTTTCCTGGAATTATATTTTTGATGGACTTATATAATCATTTTTATAATAATCTACCATAAATTTACTTATTTGAATGACGTTTAAATTAGTTTTACTATTTTTTTTCTGCTTTGATTTAGATTTAGTAAAACTCGCCTATAGAAATAATCTATTCTTGAATGACGGTCAGTTTTTCTAGTCTTTCGAGCACCAGTCCAACTCGCACTTAACCGGCTTCTTTCTCCACATTTTTAACAGGTATGCGAAAAAAGTTTCCATATCAACATTTTAAAAAGAAAAACAACCTGGCAATTTAGAGTATTGACATAATAGCCCCCAATAAAAAAGACAACTTTTAAGACATTAAAAGTTGTCAGAATATGGTTACTGTCATTCATTGTCAACAAACTGTAAAATTATTTTTGCATATTCGTACATGTTTTAAGTGTTGCGGATATTATGTTGCCGACTCAAAAATAATATTTCATCATGCTGAACAACTTACTACAGGTTTGTGAGCAAATCATGCTTATTATTATTTGGTCATCTTATGTCAAAATAGGGATCACAGGTCACGTGGTCAAAGTCACGTGGTTAGCGCACAGTAGTTTTTTCAAATCCATTTATCAGTACTTTTTCAGGAAAAAATTAAAAATCCAAGAGCTTTATGCACCTCTCCAGCATGAAACGAATCTAATGACATATCATTTATCAAAATCGGACCATAACTGTAGATCTGATGGGATGTACAAAAATCGGCCTCGCGTAATATATATATAGATTGTGTCATAAGGGTAGTAAGTAGGGGATTACTAACGAAGGTCTATTAGAAGCCCGACGCCGAAGGCGGAGGGCTTTTAATGTCCTGAGTTTGTAATCCCCTTACTACCCGCCTTACACACAATATTTTTCATCACATTTTGGAGTAAATAACAAATAAATAAGCCAAAAATAAACAATAAACGATAACTATTGACAACCAACTTTTTTCTGTATATATTTTTTTAATTTACTATAAGCACTGGCAAAACGGCCATCAGCTTAAAACAGAAAACAAATATACACAGAATCTTACCATCTATTATTAAACGAATAACAATTAACAATATTATGCAGCAATAATTAACAGCGTAATATTATAAAACTTAAATATGAACAGTAAATTTGTTACAAAACTAAATAGTTCCTAACCAATAATTTTATAACTTTTTTCCTTTTTTTGTGTCGTCTACCACAGATAATGCTAAGAACTGCGTTTCGTTTAGAAACTTGACAGGCTATACTGCCAGATTGTAACGATAATTCAAAATTTAATTTAATAAAATTATTGCAAAATACACATAAATAATTGTAAAACATAAATATTAATGCAGTTACATATACCGTATTAATTCAATACACAATAAAATTTGCTGGTAGGCAAGTTTTGTTGATACAACAAAAAACCTTGGCTGGATTGAAACCTCCTTAGTCTGAAGTAATCTGCGAGTGCGTACTATATTTTTAACCCATTCATTGCCGACGCCTCATATTTTTACTCATCACGCAGTGCCGCCTTCCAAGCGACGACGCGAATTCGCGTCCGCGGCATTAGGTTAACCCATTTCAAGGACGCGAATTCACGTCCGCGGCATTACGTTGTCAGGGACGCGAATTCGCGTCCGCGGCATTACGTTGTCACGGACGCAATTTCGCGTTTTCGGCATTACGATTACACATACATGGGACGCGAATTCGCGTCTTCGGCATCCGAGATAAGAATTATGAAAATTACAAATGCACGAAATCCAAAAACCAGCAACAGTATAATATTATCCTTCATAAATAAAGTAACATTTTGGTATCAGCATTTAAGTACAGTTGTTTTCTAGCAAAAAAAAACAAATAACTCCGACGCCTCATATTTTTACTCATCACGCAGTGCCGCCTTCCAAGTGACGACGCGAATTCGCGTCCGCGGCATTAGGTTAACCCATTTCAAGGACGCGTATTCGCGTCCGCGGCATTACGTTGTCAAGGACGCGAATTCGCGTCCGCGGCATTACGTTGTCAAGGACGCAGTTTCGCGTTTTCGGCATTACGATTGCACATACATGGGACGCGAATTCGAGTCTTCGGCATCCGAGATAAGAATTATGAAAATTACAAATGCACGGAATCCAAAAACCAGCAACAGTATAATATTATCCTTCATAAATAAAGTAACATTTTGGTATCAGCATTTAAGTACACTTGTTTTCTAGCAAAAAAAAACAAATAACTCGAGGACGCGAAATCGCGTCCTCGGCATTACGATTGCATATACATGGGACGCGAATTCGCGTCCTCGGCAATGAATGGGTTAAGTACACTTGTTTTCTAGCAAAAAAAAACAAATAACTCGAGGACGCGAAATCGCGTCCTCGGCATTACGATTGCATATACATGGGACGCGAATTCGCGTCCTCGGCAATGAATGGGTTAAAACTAAAACCATAACTCCCGAGGGAGTTATGTCAATTTATAACTCCCGCGGGAACTATATAGGCCTTAGTCCTTCAGTACACCCGCATATAATACCATCTTTTACGAGCAAATGTGATGAAAATATACTAACTGTTGCAGCGGGTCGCCAAGACCGATGCCAATCCCCGAGTCCAAGCTAAGCTCGGAGTAGATGGAGGAGTGCATCTCTCGATGTAAACTAGCCGGGAGTAGTCCGGCCGCGGCCGCCACGCTGGGCATAAGTCCTCGCGTGGGTTCCGTCCGCTTGCGTAGTTGCCGGAGCTGTTCTTGCGCTTCGGCGAGGTGTGCGGCCACTTCGCAGTACCGGTCCTGGACGAGAGTAAATAAACAAACGATTGATAAGCTAGCTTGTTAAGTAAACTAATATTTGCATTCTGCCTATGTTCCTATACGATGAGTTTCGTATATAAATCGGTTAAATAATACATAAATAGCTGTGCCCCGCGGTGTTACCCGCTCATCCCACGGGAACACTATATTTATTCGGGATGAAAAGTATCCTATGTCCTTCCCCGGGACTGAAACTATCTACTTATATACCAAATTTCATCTAAATCGGTTCAGCGGTTTAAGCGTGAAGAGGTGACAGACAGACAGACAGACAGACACACTTTCGCATTTATAATATTAGTATGGATTGCGAGCGATGACGATGAATAGTTATTTAATTAGGGCATGAGACTTGATAATTTTAATATGATGTCACTAACGTCAGCTTGTTTAAATAAACGGGTCATGCAGATTTTACTTTCGATGTGCTTTTGCTCGAATTAAGTTAAATATCTGAATACTTAAACTTAATACTGACACAAACTCATTTTGTAATAGTAGCCACAGATACGTCACGTAATAAACGATAAAGGAGTCTTTAAGACGTAGGTATTAACCGTAATTTTCGTCTCGTGAGGAGTCTTAAAATTCATTTTGCGTAATATCGGCTACAATGATGAGGTAATTAAAAAGTCGACGATGAATCATCTATTTTATCTTGACGGATGCCATTGCTATTATCGTATTAGGTAAAAGGCTATTGTAGTTTTATTGTTAGCGGTGCTAACTTTTACGATTATTGCAGCTAATACCCACAATATGTTTTTCACTTCATAATAATATAACATAAGCCAAACAGATATATGTATATTATAGTCACCAGTACAGGCAATGCCCCTCCCCGATTGCGGTGTTATACTCACAGTAAAGTGGCATTGTCCCCTATCTAGGACACACCTAGTGTAATTCAATATTATGAGCGATTAACGCACACTTGAATTTCTCACCGAGTGTGTGAAGGCCCTGGTTAATAGTTATTAATTATAGAACTACACGCACACCGTAATTATATCACCATCATAGAATCTAAGTGATTAATTTCAGTGTCATCGTTTTTGTAACACACAAACACACACTGCTTATAATAACCGTAGGTTTGTATCTAGAATAGATTTTGTCTGCAAATAAATATAATATCAAATCGTTATTCAGTATCCCGGCCAGTTATGTTACATTTTAGGCAGCAACGATCGGGGACTAATTCACCGGATCCGGTATGTCCGCATTCAATTAAAAATCCGGTACGGTTCCGGCCCAATCCAACTACATTGAAATTTGTGCCGGATTGCAATACCTAGTTTTAGTATTAGTGAGTCAGTTATAATCAGTAACTATTCGAAACTTAACTAAACATATAATAGATAATACATCGTTGTTAATCCGCAAAAAACATGTTTTGGGGAGTTTCTCTTATCGAACATAGTACCGACAACGCATTATTTTAATGGCGAAGTATCGCAACTCACCTTTGCATCCGCCAACTCTGCCGCCAATGCATTTTGGTTATCTTTAGTTATTTCTAAAATTCGCAGGGTATGCTCGTGTTCGGCAGTTATCTGTGGACAAAATAACGATCATCAGTCAGCCGGCTTGACCTCATTTACAACGCAAAAGTAGAACGAGCCAACCACAGGCGACTAGAATTTCTTCAGTATAATTTACGCGAGAATCAAACGCGAAGTGTGAAATAATGTCTGGATATGCTCTAACGGACCTAAAAATTAAACGGTTCCAAATATATCTTACTTATCGTATTCAAATGTGTCGTTTTCCATCTTTTAAGCACTTAAATCTAATTCTCCATCCATAATTTTTTGTCGGACAAGCTCATACGAGGGTAAATCAAAAAGTTCTTAGAATAAGGGTGAAAAACAAAAGAAAATTGGTTTTTTATTTTTTATTTTTCTACATTGTCTCCTTGTTATTCTATACACTTTAAGTATTGTTAATTTTTTTTTTTTATTCCTTCATAAAATAAGATTTTCCTTGGGACTCGAAAAACTCCTCTACAGCACCCACTATGGCATTATCATCTCGGAATTTAATTCCGCGGATGTGCTCTTTTAATTTCGGGAATATGTGAAAATGACTAGGAGCCTAGTCCGGAGAATATGGCGGGTAGTCGAACAGCTTGAAGCCAGCTTGGCGGATCGCAGTGAGTGCCAATTGTGCGCGATGAGCTGGGCCGTTGTCGTGGTGAAACAGTACGCCTGTAGACCATTTTCCCCGGCGATTTTTTATGATCACTTGCCGCACTTTCGAGATTAATTCTTTATAATAGGAACCTGGAATAGTTTTTCCTTTCGGCAGGTAGTCAATAAACAGGATTCCTTCCGCATTCTAGAATATAGATTCCCTAATTTTGCCCGCCGTCGGAGAATCTCGAAATTTTTTATCAGCTGGAGAAGATGGTCGTTTCCAGGACATGCTTTGTTTTTTTGCTTCGGGATCAAAATGGTGGAGCCATGTTTCGTCCAGGGTTACAAATCGGCGCTAAAACGCATCCGGGTCACGTTTGATGATTTCGAGATTCCGCTTCGAAACCTCCGCACGCTGTTCTTTGTTTATCTCAGTTAACATTCGCGGAACCCATTTTAGCGAAACTTTTTTAAACCCCAAAACGTCCGTCAATATTGATTTCACGTTGTCAAAAGAAATGTGTAGGATCTCTGCTAACTGTTTGATGCTAATTCTTCTATCTTCCAATACCAATTTTTCGATTCTCGCCACGTTGTCATCAGTAACAGAGGTGGAAGGCCGGCCAGAGCGAAGGTAATCTTCACTCTTGAGCCTACCTCTCTTAAATTCGGCAACCCAGTAAGCAACAGTGGAATATGGTGCAGCATTAGTACCTATACTCTGCTGAATATCCAAATGAATTTCCTTAGTGGACATTTTTTTCAAACACAGATACTGTATCACGGCACGTAACTCATTTTTGTCCATTATGACAGATTTTGAGCGATTTGCTTCACAAAATAATTAATTATGTGTTATTGGTATACGTAATCAAATAAAATTTGGGGTCATATTATGTCGTAAGGATAGCTCAAATAAAATAAAAATAAACTACATTTAAAAAGGTTTTACCACCATGCTGTTCTAAGAACTTTTTGATTCACCCTCGTATGTACATTTCATCTCAATATTTTAACTGACACTGATTTTATTGAGAATGTAAGTTAAATACAAATTTATCGCACAAAACACAATGGCATAGTCATTATTCATATTTGAATGTACGCACAAACGCTACGTGGCTTCTTGTTTTTTGTTCAATATTAATAATAGTACACATGATTAATTAAAACTGATAATTTCCATTAGGTAGGTAATAAAATGGTGTTATCAGAAAACGCGCATTTATAGATGTACCTAAAACTTTAAATGTATCTATATTTAATAACCAACCCCTGAACCCAAAGCTATAAATAACCTTCCTTTTTATGAAGGGAACATATAAAAAGGCATACAAAATACATAAAATAGGGTTGAAATAAACTGCGTAACGTCTAGACGCCGCCTAATCTAATAACCTTAACCAGACTTTTATCGCCAAATCGGCTTTACTCAAGGCCTTCCGCATAAATGTTCTTTACGTTTGCATCTAACTCATTCAGACTTTGTATGACTTCTTCCTCGATCGCGAGGCGCGAGTTTTAGATTAAAGTATACTTATAGCTTAGCGTTATCTTTGTTTACTAACAAGCGACAAGGAAATACGTGACCTATGCCACACATTCAATCTGATTCATTAGCATAAATAGATGAGTGGCTAATTTTCTATTGTAAGTTACAAGTACTTGTTGAGGTTGACGTTATCTTCTTATCTTTGATGTTGTAGGTATTCTTCTAAAGGCGCAACGTTAATTGTTTATGAACTGGCAACTGTATAAGCTTTACTTTTTCTTCATTATCTCGATAATGGAAAGCGATAAGTCGGTAATTAAAAATCCAATAATGACTTTTTGACGATTTTCACAATACGACATTGCCACGATAGCGTTTGATGGCCTACTGAGCCGGCGGTCCTGGATTCGAATCCCGGCAAAGGGAAATATTTGTGTGATGAACTCGAATATTTATGCCTGAGCGTGAGCAATGACGTAATCTGTATTTAATTATATACTTATCTATGTAACTATACATATATTATATATCGTCGTCTAGTACCCATAACACAGCCTAGGGACTAGGTCGATTTGCGGGAGGCTGGCTGATATAAAAAAAAATGCGAATTCAGTAGAACAGTCAGTCGAACAGTGTTTTTTTTACCTTTAGATGTACCTAACGAAGGTTGCATAGTCAAATCGATAAATCGAAAACTCTATGCACACTACATATATGTAGTTTTTATCTAAAAGATCTTTTTTCTTTTTCGACTTATCGAGTACCAATGTACACACAAACACTAAACAAAAATGACTAGATAGCTATAGGCAATCGACAATAATAAGTACCTGCTGTAGATTCTTCTCCGTAGCAGCAAGCCTGGCGTTGACAGAATCAAACTGATGCTGCAATTCTGCGGAGCGCTGTCGTTCCTCCGACAGCTCCGTGCCCAGGACACCAGCCTCCGAGTTCGCACTTGCTGTTGGTAGAACACACATATTAGCAAGGACTAAATGCGAGACCCTAATTCGACTGACGTTTACTTATAGCCGCGACGACGCGGTTGGCGCAGTGGTTAAGCAACTGCCTACTGAGCCGACGGTCCCGGTTTCGAATCCCGGCAAGGGCAAATATTTGTGTGATGAACACGAATATTTGTGCCTGGGTCATGGATGTTCTATGTATTTAAGTACCTATTTATTTATCTATATAAGTATGTATATCGTCGCCTAGTACCCATAACACAAGCCTTCTTGAGCTTAATTTGGGACTAGGTTGATTTGTGTGAGGTTGTCTGATATTTATTTATTATTTATTTATTTATAGCTATTTGGGGGACTTCGTTGTTCGCGTCCGTGGGAGTTACCTATCCACTACCCCACACGTGTCCCCTGGGTGGTGCTAAAAGAACAACAACGCCGAGGCTTGGGCGGCGGTTAAATAACCTGACCAGATGGGTCTAACCAGCTCGTCTAGTTAGAAGGAGGAAATGCCTTTTGACACCCGTTTCCCTGCGGTCTTGTGCCGTGAGGCCGGGGTCCTTGGCTTCACTGTCCGGGACCAGAGGAAGAAAGCCTCAATAAAAAATCACCCCTAATCCTAAGGTGTGGACCGTGCCGAAGGGATGGATGGCTGGAGGGCTCCCAGCCAGTAGCGCCAACTATGATGGACATGGCAAACATCATAAGTATCGCCTTCAGGTGAGAATGGGCGTCACCTCACCTGCGACCTTATAAATCGACCCTTCTCGTGGGAACAAAATGAATGAAAAACCAACCGAAAAACCAAATGAAACAAGTAATAAATCGTTAACTTCTTCGAAGGAACAGTCCACTGGAGTGGGAAACCAAGCACCCGCGTTGGATAATTCTACTGGCCGAAAAGTTTTTGTCCAACAAGCATTACATCCTGGCCTATTTCTACAAAGACCAAGATCTGCATCAATTGGAAGTTATCCTACGCAACCGCCTACTACTATTGAAGGCATGCATTCCGAGGATGTGTCCTTGGCACCTGCAGATTCACCGCGGCCCCCTTCGTGGCAGAAAGTGCCATGTAATAGGAATAAAAAAAGAAAGTTATCTACCAGCCCTCCTGTAGATACGATTAAAATATCAAATCGCTATGCTGCACTACCTGATGATATAGCCGATGAATTGGGCAAACAAGCAAAACAAGCAAAACCTCCACCAATTATTCTCTATGGAATTGAAGACCTAAAAGAATTAACAAATCTTCTAGAAACGGCCGTCAACAAAGAACTTTTTACATATAAAGTTGTCAACAAAACGAATCTTAGGATAAGCACTGCAGATATAGACGTTTACAAAAAACTTATCACACTGGTTAGAGAAAAAGGCTTGATAGGTCACACGTTTAATAGGAAAGATAATAGATGTTTCCGAATTGTAATAAAAAACCTACATCCGTCTACACCAGTAAATATCATCAAAGAAGACATAGAGGCAACAGGAAACATAGTAACAGGAGAGATAATAAATGCGAGATATGGACCAAACAAGAACCCGACATCCACATTCTTTGTTAACCTGATTAGTGGTCCCCACAATAAGGCAATTAAGGATCTTAAATATATCTACCATCAAAGTGTCACCATAGAAGAACCAAAGAAAAAGAAGACAATAGTTCAGTGCCAGAGATGTCAACAATATGGTCATACCAAGAATTATTGTATGAGACCATACAGGTGTGTGAAATGTGGGGAGTCACACAAGACATCCGCATGTGAAAAACGAGACCGAAGCACTCCAGCACGGTGTGCCTTGTGTGGTGGACCGCATCCAGCTAACCACAAGGGATGTGAAGTTTATAAGGAAATCCTGGCTAGAAGGCAAAAAAAGAGTATCACTTCAATAGTAAACAAAACATCGACTAAAACACATATTAATAATGAACCGAGTACTAGTACAGAACCAAGGAATCGAGAACCGAGATTATCCTACGCAGAAATCACTAAACCAGCTCAAATAAACACTACTTCCGAGATACCCCAAAACACTTTTGATAATACTCACGCCCCAGGTCAATTAAATGCGACCTTAGAACAAATTCTTATAAAACAGGCTGAAAAGTTTGACATAATCCTCCAACAAATGAGCACTCTCATGAGCCTCATAGCTAAACTCGTCGACAAACTAGCAAAATGACTTCACTACGGATTGCGACCTGGAACATCAACGGTCTTGCTACTAATAACCTTGAAGTTACACTGTTAATGACTCAACATAAACTAGATATTCTCCTTATCTCCGAGGCCCACTGTAAAGCTAATTCCATAGTAAAGTTTCCAGACTTCCACTGCTACATTACAAACCACCCAGACGGTACGAGTCATGCGGGCTCGGCCATCATCATAAAAAAGTCAATTAAACATCACCAAATGCCTAACTATGAAACTGAGCACATCCAAGCAACCACGATAACTGTTCAAGACAAAACAGGAGACATTAATGTGTCAGCAGTATACTGCCCACCTAAACACAACGTGACCGAAACAATGTACTCTGATTTCTTTGGCACTCTAGGTCACCGCTATATTGTAGGGGGAGATTGGAATGCCAAACATACGTCTTGGGGCTCCAGATTAACGAATACCAGAGGCAAAAAGCTGAAACTGAGCGTAGATAAAAACAAATCAAGCACCATCTCCACAGGAGAACCTACTAATTGGCCAGCTGATACCAAGAAAGTGCCTGACCTTATAGACTTCTTTATTACCAAGGGTCTAACGAAATTGTATATGAAACCCGAGTCTTGCTATGATGGTTCCTCAGATCACACTCCGGTTCTATTGACAGTCAGTAGTAACCTTATAGAGGTGTCAAGACCAATAAGGCTATGTAATAAACTTACAGACTGGAAAACCTTTCAAGAACACATTGAGGGATCAATAAACATGAAAATGGCCCTTAAAACACCTGAAGATATAGACGAAGCTGCTGAATATGTAACGAAGCTCATACAGGAAGCATGCTGGCTAAGTACCCCTGAAATCCAAACCCACAACAGCACTGGAGTAAATAATTATCCTCTGGAAATAAAAAAGGCAGTGCTAGACAAGAGACGACTTCGAAGGGTTTGGCACTTAAGTAGGCTTTCGGAAGATAAAACCAATTTTAACAGGGCTGCAGAAGATCTAAAGTCACTATTACAAAACTGGCATGACAACTCATTCCAAGAAAAGTTGGAAAACCTAACTGCTACAGAGTCTACAAACTATTCGCTCTGGAAAATAACAAAGGATTATAGTAGACCACAAGCTGCCAAACCACCCTTGAGGTGCGCTGAAGGATGGATGAGAAAACCGCAGCAGAAAGCAGATCTATTTGCCGAACACCTAGCAAAAGTATTCCGTCCTAATGATTCTGTGGATAAAGACTTCGATGACCAAGTGGATACAACTCTAAACCAAGACTTCCAAATGGACTTACCACCAAAACCTGTGTCAGTACGGGAAGTGTGGAGAGTAATGAGAGAACTAAAGGATAAAAAAGCGCCGGGCTTTGACTTAATAACCAAAGAAATTATTAGGCAACTACCCCGAAAAGCTGTAACTTATATCACTACAGTGTATAATAGGATTTTAAGAGTCCAGCACTTTCCTGCAATCTGGAAAGTATCCCAAATAATGATGATTTATAAAGATGGAAAACCACCAAGTGACGTCACATCCTACAGGCCTATAAGTTTGCTCCCTATATTATCCAAAGTCTTTGAAAAGCTCCTTCTCCGGCGAATACTCCCTATACTAACAGTAAAAGGCATCATACCCAGCCACCAATTTGGTTTCAGACAACAACACTCCACCGTGGAACAGGTGCATAGAGTCTGTGACAAGATAAGAAAGACACTGGAAGAAAAAGAGTACTGCTCTGCAGTTTTCTTGGATATACAACAGGCCTTTGATAGAGTATGGCACAAAGGTCTACTATGCAAAATTAAAAGCTGTCTCCCACATAGCTACTTCTTAATATTTAATTCTTATCTCTCTGGAAGACTGTTCCAGGTTAAAGAAGGAGAAACAACATCAAAAATCCTTGATATACAAGCTGGTGTACCTCAGGGGTCGGTGTTGGGTCCGGTACTCTACACTATATTCACAGCCGATCTCCCTTGCTCGAACACTGTAACTACAGCTACATTCGCCGATGATACCGCAATCCTAGCGAGTCACAAGGACCCAGCCATAGCCTCAAAAATTCTACAGGAAGGCCTAGATGAGACAACTAAATGGCTTCGTAACTGGCGTATTAAAGTTAGTACCTCAAAATCAGTGCAGGTTACTTATACCCTCCGCAAAGGCAACTGTCCTTCGGTAAAGCTAGAAAACGCCACCCTTCCTACACAGACATCTGTCAGATACCTTGGCCTTCACCTTGACAGGCGTATGACATGGAATGAGCACATCAAGAAAAAACGAGATGAATTGAATATTAAATACAAAAGCTTCCTATGGTTGCTAGGCCGAAACAGCAAACTGTCAGTAGACAACAAATTACTAGTGTACAAGTCGATCCTAAAACCTGTATGGATGTACGGCCTCCAGCTGTGGGGTAGTGCTTGTAATTCTTCCATCATACGAATCCAACGAATGCAGAACATAATTCTCCGAACAATCAGTGATGTCCCGTGGTATGTGACTAATGCTGAGATTCACGAACATCTGGGCATGCCCACAGTGAGAGAAGAAATTACGAAAGTCAAGACTAGGTACAGGGACCGGCTTGAAGCGCATCCAAATACCCTCGCACGACAGCTAACAGTTCTTAGCTATGTTAAACGTCTTAAAAGAAAAGACATCCTATAGGATACGATAATGATTATGAGTAGATGTCCTCGATGGAGGACACACTCTGAATGAGAGAAGCATGCAACACATCCGCTAAAAGTGAATACACTGATCGCAGATTTAAAATTGATAATAAAAAAAAAAAGCTATTTGAGCGATATATCGTTGATATCACAACCATATGTTCGTAAGAACGATATATTTAGAGAATTTCCATTTCAACCGCAAGTAACACGGAGTCGTCATTTAAAATAATATCGCTAAAGTAAACATACATGTACAGGTGATATTTCGGACAAACATCATTGGAAAAGTCAAATTTAACCACAGCAAGCCAAACATCGTACAATAATATCAGATTATTTATAAATATCTTTTTCTTCTGTCTATTGGCGTTTAACTAGAAGTAGAAATGCTCATAACTTTTTGCGTTTATATATAAGTAGAAATGCTCATGCTCATAGCCAAAAACGACTGTGGCCGGCAACCGCCGTACAAATTCTCAAGATCACAAACTTTATAATTTAAACCAGTGCAGTATTTAACTAATTGGGAAGCACTTCTTTATTTTTTGCTCTGGCGTTTTAATAGTGAATTGCTGCACCACTTGGCATTCAAAAGTTTAAAGTATATTCCGACGTTTTTGTTTTATTACGAAAATAGTTTACTACTGATACTTTGTTTTATTATTTATTCAAGAGTTTACGACTCGTTGAGTTATGTGTTTCTGTTTTTAGTTTCTATTTAGGGCGCGTGGATTCGAAGTACTTGTAATTGTAAATTTTGCACATTTCGTTGTTTCTCTTGCTGCTTACAAGTAATATATGTATATACACACTATACCTACGATGTAAAAAAATAAGATTACGCAGTATATTGCCAAAAGGTAGCCATTAATCGTATTTATAGAACACCTCAGAATGACAAATACACAGTTCTACAAATCTACAATGTATCACACATGGCACTATTATTTATTATTGGGACGCTACACAATACGTCATAAATAACTCCATAGATCAATCTCAATGGATGTATTGTAATCGTAAGACGTTACAATTGTAGGTTGATGGCAACTTTCACTTTATCAAATATACATACAGTGAAAGTAACTAATAGATAAAGCAATAGATTTTTTTTCTGCAAAAAAAATATCAGTTTTGCAATACACCAATAAAGTTCAAGCTATTTCTTTATCTATTCTTCTGATAAGTACTTGAATTCAGGCCCTTTTCATATGAGTGTTCTTTCTTCAAATTGATGAAATTAGAACAAGTTAGAACAAGTATGGTCTGACAGGGTGCAAACCTTAATGAAAACACGCTGCAAGGCCACCTTGTGCCATCAAGTCTATAATCTTCTGTCTTCTTGTTTCTTCTGTCATCTTCATTAGAATCCACTTGAGGGCGAACCTATATTTAAGAAATTAATCTTTATACATTTGTGAACATATATAATGTCTCGTTATTGTTTATATGGAAACACCACAATTGTTAAATAAGAATATAAATGCGTAACACGGCAGAAGAGATCGGCAATCGTACCCAGTACCTTTGGATTACAGGCCCAACGTATCGACCACTACACCACCCCAAGCCAGGAGACCTTACGAATGGTAACTATATTTTTCTTTGTGCCAATGCATCAACTCCTTTCTACTCAGCAAATGACTTTTTTCATGTTATCGCTTATCTATAGATGTCGTCTACAAACATTATGATAAACACAAAGTACAAATCACTATTTCTTTATTGACGACGCGTTTGGCTCGGTTTGTAGACACCTGCCTACTGAGTCCCGGCCGGGGCAAATATTTGTGCAAAATATTTGTTCTTGGGTCATGGATGTTATCTATATATATATATATATATATATATATATATATATGTATTTATATATTATGTATATCGTCGTCTAGTACCAATAGTACAAGCTTTGCTTAGTTTGGGACTAGGTCGATTTGTGTATGATTGTCCCTTAATATTTATTTATTTATTGTCGCGTATTAATTATGTTTAATTATAGGCAGATTTTATAATGATCAGATGAATTAGATTATTATTTACATGGCAAAAGAAATAAATACTAGTTAGCATAAAGTTATATTTCCAGATTCGATTTCCTGTAGTAAATTTTGTAATCGTTTCTTAATTCTAACATTTTGCGTTGACATAGCATTATATTACATTACAAATCAGGTGGTGTTGAACCATGAGTATCACTGTACATGATTAAGGCTTTTATTTACCAAGGAGAAATAGTATTTCATATTCATAATTGGCCGAGTACCAAGACAATCCATGAAATAGTGGCCAAAGACAAACCAAACTTATTAGTGATACTTAAAGCATAGTCCAAACACAACACAAGAAGAAGTTCATTGAACTAGTTGGAAACGAGCATTTATGTCAACATACGGCTCGTGCCCACTTGATCATGTTTACACATCGAAATGAGGCTCTAACTTGCTTTATACAGTTATAGAACAAAAGCAATAAAGATAACGAGACTTATCGACAAGATAAGTAGGTGTTATTGTTTAAACAACGGTGACTTGATAAAATTGAGTTTAGTTTAGATACAAACAATAGCTACACCTAAGCGAAAATTATAGGGGGTAAGATAAGCCTATCGATGAAACCTATTTATGTCACGAATTAGCTTAGTTAGTTTAATAGTATATCAGATAATGAATGACTTGTAAACTAGTAAATCTCAATTTAACTAAATATCGTTGGGGGCTTGAGCACAATAAGCTTTTCAATATAAACATTTCACACTAATCAACATAAAAATAGCTGGTAAAAAATAAACAACTACCAACATTTTAACCGTCAGAAGTCTAATATGTACAACAAAGATCCTCTAAATAGACATTTTTTTTTCATCCGCTATGATCGATCAGTGTGCCTTGTTGCGCGATGTCCTGCAGCGAGCCAAGTGGCATCAACGCGCAGCGCGTCATTTTCGCGCTCTGGCGCACTGTTACACTAAGGAGCGTTGCGTCCCTTACTACCTGTATCGTGTCCTTATCCAGTTGTTGCGCGATGTCCCGCAGCAGCTGCCGCTCGGCCAGCTCGGCGCAGTCTGCGCCCGCAGCGAGCCGAGCGGCCTCATCGCGCACCGCGCGGTTCTCGCGCTCTGGCGCACTGTTACACTAAGGAGCGTTGCGTCCCTTACTACCTGTATCGTGTCCTTACCCAGTTGTAGCGCGATGTCCCGCAGCAGCTGCCGCTCGGCCAGCTCGGCGCAGTCTGCGCCCGCAGCGAGCCGAGCGGCCTCATCGCGCAGCGCGCGGTTCTCGCGCTCTGGCGCACTGTTACACTAAGGAGCGTTGCGTCCCTTACTACCTGTATCGTGTCCTTACCCAGTTGTTGCGCGATGTCCCGCAGCAGCTGCCGCTCGGCCAGCTCAGCGCAGTCTGCGCCCGCAGCGAGCCGAGCGGCCTCATCGCGCAGCGCGCGGTTCTCGCGCTCTGGCGCACTGTTACACTAAGGAGCGTAGCATCCCTTACTTGTATCGTGTCCTTACCCAGTTGTTGCGCGATGTCCCGCAGCAGCTGCCGCTCGGCCAGCTCGGCGCAGTCTGCGCCCGCAGCGAGCCGAGCGGCCTCATCGCGCAGCGCGCGGTTCTCGCGCTCTGGCGCACTGTTACACTAAGGAGCGTAGCATCCCTTACTTGTATCGTGTCCTTACCCAGTTGTTGCGCGATGTCCCGCAGCAGCTGCCGCTCGGCCAGCTCGGCGCAGTCTGCGCCCGCAGCGAGCCGAGCGGCCTCATCGCGCAGCGCGCGGTTCTCGCGCTCTGGCGCACTGTTACACTAAGGAGCGTAGCATCCCTTACTTGTATCGTGTCCTTACCCAGTTGTTGCGCGATGTCCCGCAGCAGCTGCCGCTCGGCCAGCTCGGCGCAGTCTGCGCCCGCAGCGAGCCGAGCGGCCTCATCGCGCAGCGCGCGGTTCTCGCGCTCTGGCGCACTGTTACACTAAGGAGCGTAGCATCCCTTACTTGTATCGTGTCCTTACCCAGTTGTTGCGCGATGTCCCGCAGCAGCTGCCGCTCGGCCAGCTCGGCGCAGTCTGCGCCCGCAGCGAGCCGAGCGGCCTCATCGCGCATCGCGCGGTTCTCGCGCTCTGGCGCACTGTTACACTAAGGAGCGTAGCATCCCTTACTTGTATCGTGTCCTTACCCAGTTGTTGCGCGATGTCCCGCAGCAGCTGCCGCTCGGCCAGCTCGGCGCAGTCTGCGCCCGCAGCGAGCCGAGCGGCCTCATCGTGCAGCGCGCGGTTCTCGCGCTCCAGCGCGCCGGTGCGCTTGCGCAGCGCGGCCTCCTGAGCCGCTTCCTGCTCCGACGGGGAGAGGACCTCCTCTGTATCATTGGTCAGAATCTGGAAAGGAGCAGTACAATATAACAAACATTGCATTATATGTACATTGAATACTAGTATTATGTATTTGAATATGTACTCTTAACATACCGGTTGTTTGCAAACCGAGGGGGATCTACAGACAGATGTTTCCTGCATGATGATGATGAGCGAAAAAAATCTCTGAAAAAGGCGCAACTACTGGAAATCTAACAGAAATGTTGCTCCACCTAAAATGTTCCAAATATTTGAATCGTTAAACCTTCAGATTAAAATGTCTATGTAATAGTTTTATATCAGTTTTACGCCTGTTGGAGGTGATGCAAATATCTATTTAAATCAACTCCGTGAAAGGTCGTCAGGTCGTTTATAAAGCAAGTTAGGATAAAGGTACCTACTATGAAAATACAGAATCTATATATATATTACGCGAGGCCGATTTTTGTACATCCCATCAGATCTACAGTTATGGTCCGATTTTGATAAATGATATGTCATTAGATTCGTCTCATGCTGGAGAGGTGCATAAAACTCTTGGATTTTTCATTTTTTCCTGAAAAAGTACTGAAAAATGGATTTGAAAAAACTACTGTGCGCTAACCACGTGACATTGACCACGTGACCTGTGATCCCTATTTTGACATAAGATGACCAAATAATAATAAGCATGATTTGCTCACAAACCTGTAGTAAGTTGTTCAGCATGATGAAATATAATTTTTGAGTCGGCAACATATTATCCGCAACACTTAAAACATGTACGAATATGCAAAAATAATTTTACAGTTTGTTGACAATGAATGACAGTAACCATATTCTGACAACTTTTAATGTATTTTTTATTAGGGGCTATTATGTCAATGATCTAAATTGCCAGGTTGTTTTTCTTTTTACAATGTTGATATGGAAACTTTTTTCGCATACCTGTTAAAAATGTGGGCCTTATGCAAAAAGAATTCTCAAATATTTAAAGAATACCAAAAATTATTGTTTGAAATATGTAAAAGAAAACTCTGAACTTATTGGTTTTGTCGATTCCGATTGGGGAAGCAATTGTATTGACCGCAAATCATATACTGGATTTTGTTTTCTTATGTCGGGTTCAGCTATTTCCTGGGAGAGTAAAAAACAGCGGACAGTTGCTCTTTCAAGTATGGAAGCAGAGTATATGTCAATATCAGAGGCTTGTAAAGAGGCTATATATTTAAGAAATTTGCATTGTGAACTAACTGGAAATTTGTATTCTGTGACATTATATAATGATAGCCAGAGCGCACAGAAGTTGGTGGCAAATCATGTTTGTCACAGAAAAAGTAAACATATCGATATTAGGTATCACTTTGTGAAAGATGCTGTTAATGATAAAATTATCAGTATTGACTATTTGCCAACTACTTCTATGCCAGCTGATGTCTTGACTAAAGCCTTAAGCCCAATGAAACATTATAAATGTATTGAAGGATTAGGGATCAGTCATGAAAATTGTTAATTCATTTAGTTGTGGTTTTTTAGCCATGTATGTTTATTTGCTGTAGTGGGGGTGTTAAAAAATATAAATTAAACATAACATCAAATAAGCATACTAGCGCCATCTATTATGAACGTATATAGAACTGTGTTCATTTGTTGTTGAATCTGTGGTGTTGGTTCTTTTAAAAAATAAATTACTTCTTCCGTTGTCAGCGTTCAAACTGAAAGTGCGTTTTATTAGGTTTGATTAAGTACACCTAGCGTAAGAATTTCAAACACAATGTGTAATTGTTATTGAATAAATGATTGATGATGATGAAATGGCAGCACCCGTATTAAGAAAATTTGCACGATCTATTGAATTTCATGCCGCCAAAAACTTCTTATCGATAAAGTAGTTATTTTCTGTAACACTACCGGATTTCCATATTCTAGCGGCGGTTCAACGCCGCAACGGGCCTCTAGTATATATTATTACTTAGTTTAACACAGGCTAACAATATTTACTGTATTTATTCAAAAGGGTCATATCTAGTGCCAGCTATGTAAACAACTCTTCCAACTGTGCATTCCAACTACCCTTTGTTTGTTTCCTGGTGTTTAAGTATGACCTTTTTGAAATATCCTGTTAGAGGTTAGTTAAATATCAATGGGTTGGTAATGAGTGTTACTAAAATCCTTGCCGTCACATAAAAAATACCTTAAGAGATCCATCAGTAACGTATTGTATGAATCGTCTACGAGAATACCTACAGATTTTGGGATAAAGTTCAGGCAGCGAAAAAACGTTAACTAGGCAATTTGTTTTTTATCGATCTGTAATCGATCGATCCGTAGTAGCGTGAAGGTGCTAAAAAAGCTACAAACTATTCTATATTAATAATAAAACACGGGGGAACATTTTATATCTATATATTACTTATGATATAAAATACTAGCTAGCACCTATTTGTGAATAATTCCATAAAAAAAAACATAACTCTCACGTAATAAAAAAAGTATAACATGAATTACAGCATTATAACAACAACGACTAATTAATATACAGAGTAGGCCATCGCGATAGCTAGAATGTTATTTAAACGACAGCCAACGACAGGTCATCGCGTTTTTTCGGCTACCATTCACTTGTATCATAGTAGGTGCGCACGTTCCCATCCCACAATGTCGTTACCCTTTACATAGTATATTGTTTCAATTCTAGTGTTTTAATGCTATTGTTTGTATACGTATCTTATTGTGAGAATTAGCAATGGAATGTTGAAAAGTCTAGCCATTGATCCTTTCAGTTACGTATAAGATAATTACAAAAGAAATGGAAAAATCTATGCCGTTGTTGGCAATCCTCCAATCATGGAAAACATGGTTATAAGAGGACCGGTAAATATGTTGTTTACCCGATGGCATATTTAAATCATGAATAAGAGATAAGGACTGATTTAGCAAATGAATAGGAAAAACTCAATTTGCTGAACTAAACTAACTAAATTATATTAGGGTTATCTACTGATGCATTAAAACAATAGCTTTCTATTGTTACATACCGGAACACAAAAACAAGTAACATACAGTGTCGTGTAAAAAATGTAAGAGTGTTCAGACCGAACTGTAGGTAATCGCTTTCCTCGCTACTGTCTTCAACGACAAATTACGTAATTACATACACTACCTACGGAATTGCCTGATCAATAATTACTATGCTCCTCGTCACACGCAAATCTTTAACGGCATTAAGACTTCGGAAGTATTAAAATAAAATACGAGGCGAGTTTACTCACGTTCCAGTAGAGTATCGTTCAATATGTTTCGAATCGTTAATCATGAGCTGCGTTCGGACGCGATGACGACTCAGCGGTCTGAGACTCACGGCAGTTTTCTTTACTTCGGAAGTAATTTAAAGCCAAAACATGAAAAGCTACTAAATCGCTACACACAATGGTCTATAATCATTCTTATTTGCGTGTGAAAAATACACGAAAATTACAACATTGAAACTATGCCATCGTCGTGACATCAACCGTTCGTAGAAACTGGCACGTGAATTTTTATGTTTGCGTGTAGCTACTAATGAATAAGAACGAATTAACTAATGTACTGCGCTGGTTACTATATTGTATATAAACAATTCGGAATGTTTTTAATGGCACGCGACGCATAGAATGTGATTAACTCCTCGGCAGTGTAGACAGACGCACCCTAAATTACTAAACAGTAAGTAATGTAGCTAGTCTACGGTTTACGACATATAAGAGGGCGTATCCACCGCTACGTCACTTTATAATTTTCATCTCCTAACATAATAGACATTAGCACATGCTGGCTTGGACAGGCTCCTACTTGTATGGTAGTAATGTAAGGAAGAGTGTTTCGACTTGGTGACATGTCCTATATTGGGCCTATATCCAGTAACGAACTGCTAAAACACTTGATAGATAACAGGAGTCACAAAGTTTGTATAGCCCTCCATCTATGAAACGGCCCTGTAAGGTGTAGTACCTAGGTACTTTAAATCTTGTGATCTTTTTAACCTAGCCTTGGTTTGTGAACCTAAAGTAAAAGGATAATTGGTTCATTGAATAGAAACACATGTAGTAGTATTTTACCTGCAGTAAATCAGTCTTTGCAGTGAGGTCGTGCCTCAGCTGGGTGATGTGGTCTCGGGCGCTCCGCAGCTCGCTCTCGAGGGAGTTGACCCGCGCTTCCAATACGCCGTTGGTCGCCAGTAACTCCTTCCCGATGCGCGCTGTCAACTCCAAGTCCTTCTCTTTCTGTAACAAATAAATGTGATTAAAATAACAATTCGTGTCAGGTATGGCAGCCTCGAAACCAGGGGTGTTTTGGGGCTGCGTCCGTTGAACCCTTTTGGTATCTAAAAACAATTACTGCTATTTCAGAAACGCATTATGTGCCAAATTGTAATAACTATCATTTAGTATCTAATATCTGTAAAGGGAACTATAAACGTCTCTTATAAAAGCAGAAGTATTGAAAATATAGGTAATGGTGTGTTTTACAAGTAGACGCTAGCTTGAAGCGCGTTAAGAACCTATATGAATCAAATAAGATAGAACTTGTCATAGTCAGATAAATATTTACACTTTAGCAAGTTTATTTTCATTCTCTGCAAATATATGTTCAAGCTGGGGCAACACATACGGAAAATTCACAACCCTAAATACAATATTTAGTGTACACAAAATCTCGAACGGCCGTACCGCCCCGTTTATTTGCGTGCTGAATAAATTAGTTGCACCCACAGACCATAAGAATACTATAGACTGGGTATTGGGCGGGGCACGCGTAACCGAGCATAAGCCCAAATTCCCAAAGATATGTCAACGTGATGTCAACAGTCACTTAGTTACCATCCGAACGTGCTTGAGTAATTATGTCCCAAAAAATTAGAAATATGCCGAATTGTGCCATTATAATCGTCACAGGCGAGATCTGCATACTCAAAAAGATACCTGATACAGTTTAATTTCACTGGGAAGTAATAAAATTCGTTATTTTGTAATATTTCGTAAAATATTGCCGTGCATTATGACAATTATACATTACTAGCTTGACATGGTAACTATTCACGCAACATCTTTAGGAGCACGCAATGTATACGTCCGTCTGACAATTTAGTGCGGGGGAACAAGTCTAAACCATAAATTGTCGATATTCTGTATGGAGGTTTTAATGTGAGCCGCTCGTGTTTCATACTAACTTGTCCATTTTAATAATATAATTTACACTTTATCACCTTGTTTTTTAGGGTTCCATACCTCAATCGGCAAAAACGGAAATCTTATAGGATCACTTTGTTGTCCGTCCGTCCGTCTGTCTGTCAAGACCCTTTATCTCGAGAACGCGTGGAGGTATCGAGTTGAAATTAACACTATAATATGTATATATATATACTCAGGTCTAGGGTCCCTTAAAGCTGTGAAAAAAAATAAAGCTTCTACGTTAACGTGAAAAAAAGATACAGCCGTTTATGTCGGCAAAAACGTACATTTCGACACTCTTAAGGGAATCAAAGTGATAGGGTACTTCCCGATGACCTAGAACTATGAAATTTGGCAAGCACTACAAATACTTATAAAAATCTGAAATCGCCACATATACTTACTACACATATCAAGTCCACCTTTTGTACGATACGTTTACTTTTGTGCAATAAAGATTAATTAAATAAATAAATAGGTAAATCATATTTGGAGAACTTGGTTGCGTTAAGTTTGATTCAAATTCAAATTCAAATTCGGTTATTGCAAGAACATAGTAATAAATTAGGTGATACAGGTATATACAGTGTTGCTTATGTTCTACCAAAAAGGCATGCAAACAAAATAAAAAAGTATTTAAATACTTAATTGTTACATATTTCAATTTGTTACTTATGTCAAAAATAAGGGATCACCTCTAGTGGAATAAAAATTCTTGTCATAAATTTGACCGTCATAACTCATTTCGCATAATGGCTTTCCTCATACATGTTATTTGTCATAAATTATTATTTGCATAACATTTTATATGTCATAATTGTTGTTTGGCAGGCTTTTCATAAGCATAATTTAGTATGGCACAAAATTTCAAGTAATATTATTGAATGTCATAATAATTGATAGTACGAAGAAGAGCAACGCATAAATTATGGTTTTCATAATTAATGGCAATAGAAATTATATAGTATAAGTTATATCACATGTACCAATCATAATACTTTATAACATTTGAAATAATGATACAAAAGTTACATGAGCACAAAAACAAAAAGGGGGGATGGGGGGGCGAAGCCCCCCACTAGGGTGGCTCGGGGGGCAAAGCCCCCCGCATTAAGAAATCCTTCTCCACACTGACCTCTTTGTTGTAGGTTAGGTTAGGTTAGAATTGTGAACTTACAAATACGAACATCGGCCAGAAAAGTAGGTTAGGTTAGGTTTGAAAGAACTGCGACCCCCTCAGAAATTAACTGCTGCCAGAAAACCAGGCTGATGTTGAAATAAAAAATTAGGAACTTGATATTTATGTTCTTCAGTATTATGCGCCAATGCACGATATGCATAAGAACATTATGACGATTAATGATTATGATTCAGGTTGATATGCTCCAAAATTATATGAAATTCCTTACTTATGCGTAAAAACATTATGGTCATAAAATTTATGCGGATCAATTAATGACTATACCTACACCTTATGCGCAAGGACTATTATGACAAAAGTGGTTATGCGCACCGACATTATGGCTTTAAAATTTATGCAACCCAATATGGAACCCAAAAATAATTACTAAAACTCAGAATTTGCAGATTAAATTACATTAATTATTACATTATTTTTATAAGTATTTGCACCTCGTTTGTATGCGGCGCCATACATTTCAGATGCAAACTTAACCCAACCAGGCCAATTAAGATGGGATAAGTGAAAGTTTGTACGGAACGAAGTTTGCGCGGGTCAGAATCGCACCAGGCTGGTTTTTTTTTAATTCAGACAAGTAATTTTATTACCTACAGCGAAATCAATAGCAGTGGGTGACAAAATCATTAGATTAAAACAGTATTATTGTTTTGCTAATCCACAATATAATAACGTGCTAGTCAGTTGACGACGAGGTTGGCGCAGTTTTTATGCACCTGCCTACTGAGCCGGCGGTCCTTCGTTCGAATCTCGGCAAGGGCAAATATTTGTGTGATGAACTCGAATATTTTGTTCCTGGGTTATGGATGTTATCTATATGTATGTATTTATATATATTGTTTATATCATCGTCTAGTACCCATATTAAAAGCATTGCTTAGTATAAGGTCAGGGCGAGTTGTGTACGATTGTCCCTTAATTATTTTGTTTACATTTTATATGATAAAATAAATAAATCCACTCCGTTTATAATTTACCTACTACCTGTTCCAAATTTTGTAAGGTGATGTTTTTATTTTTCATATATCACTATATATGTAAACATTTTGAACGATAGAAAGATTGAGATGACGCTTCCATTTGATTTCGTCGCCAAAAATTAAAAGGTCTCATAATTTAATTTACGACCATACAAAATAAATATTTTCAACATGCATTATATTATAAACCTATACATATTATTATTTTATCGATATCGACTATTTTGATTTGATCATGCCCTTAACCTTTAGAATCAGTAGATGCATACCGCTGACTGAGCTTACATTACATTTTCTGGGTCGTTAAAATTAAACCTCGTGTTACGAGGATAAGGTTCAATTTTAAATGTTTTAAAATTGTAACATAAAACCTTGCGATATTTAGCCAGCGTTAATATCAAAAGTGACACTACTGAATTGACGGAAGTAGAAATCAATTTCTTGTCAATTCGAGGCTTTGTCGTACTGAATCATAAAGTCTCATTTGCCTTTTATTTTATTTCTATTTAAGTTATAATAAAAATAAAGACATTGTCTGCTATGCATATAAGGACTAAAATTCTCGATACATTGATCGTAGTAGTGTATGACCACGTAATACGCACACATTAGCTCAGCCAATGTCAACTCACTTCTGTTTGTTGTAAAACCTTATTTTTATACGAATATAATTGTGTGCGTGTAAAAGTCGGCTACAGCGGTGCTAGAACAAACTGCGCTGAATGCCGTCTCCATATACTCCGTGGTTGCACCCTAGGGGGCGCCGGTTAATTTACCGGATTATAAGGCACGTAACGATTCAGTTCATAATTTGCAATTTCTAGATAGCAATATTGCGTACACAACTCAATGCCAACCGATGTCAGGTTTTCAATGCAATAAAAATAATATTGCGGTCTGCAATTTCACCACGATATCTAGATAATTCTAGAATACCTATATGCGTTAATGGGTATATATATCGATGATGGGTATCATAGTTCATTGGATAATGATCAAATCACTTAATTGGAATTTGAAAAGAGTATTGTCATTACTAGTGAAGTGCGAAAACGGTGTCGCATACTACGTTCTGCGTACTATTACGGGTATCTGACCAATTATAACGTAAATTTAAAATTAAAAAAATCCCCGTAACCTGCAGATGAATATCTCAACAGTTTTTATTTCCACCAAACATAACTAAGCATTTTCTCAACACTCAACATTTTCGATTTAACAAAACGGCACTCAAATCGGATTATCTTTTTGGGCTCTTCGATACCACAGACATACAGATACACAGATAATCACTTCTAACTTAAAACATCCCTCTTCCGACGGGGGTTAAACAATAAAGAGTATATCTTTAACAATAATGTTAATGTAGTAGGTACCTACGCAAATCTCATTCCTTAGGAGAAAACTGTCCAAGCTGATATCAAGCATGCATAAGTAGATATAACAATGATTGCATGGAAAGACGAGGAAAACAATGGGTACTTACTTCTTCTAAGAGCCGTGTTACTGCTTCGATGTCATTGTAGGTTTTTGTCATTTGGCTCACCCTGTTGCTGCATAGAACTGTGGACAAAAATACATAGTAAAGTTATCGAAACTACTGACACATTACACTAAATCGTAAAGATTACTAACGTAATTGTTTGACTAATCTAATCTAGTAAATTCTTGTGAAACGTATGTATTCATGATCTCTAATCTAATTTGCCACCTATATTGAAGTAGGTACTAGGAAAGATATTCGAATTAAGTACTTTTACTGAAAATGACTTAGTTTTTTGTTCAATATTTTTTTGCGATAATATTTAACACACACTGTATAATTGTTGATTTTAATGAGTTTGGTCAGTTCCAGAACATAGTTAGAAATTAAACGAACTAGAATCGCTGAAAAGTTTGATAATAAGCACTCAATAAAATCTCACCTACACTCATAATTCCACTATTATACGAGCGAACACTGTTTAGCTAAGCAACTGTTATGCACTAACTATAGCTCGTATAGAAGGCAAGTTAATCGTAAATTTTCGCGATCCTTCATCCGTTAAAAAACCAAAACAAACTTAAAACAAACAAAAAATCCTCGAACACAATGTGTCCATAAACGGTGCAAGTGGAACGCACGCAAACGTAAACACTGAATGACGGACTCCTTCGCGACCTAACCGACATCGAGTTTCGATAAGATTATGATAAACACCAAATTATTTACATATCGATATAATTGCTCGATACGGTTAAAGATACTAACCAGGTATGTTATCGATATCGGCACGTCTTCTATTCATTGAAGCGGATTAATGTGAACACTACACTGTTACATTATTCGACTGCATAGTTCGACCAATATTGTTGTTACATCGATAAACAATGTGGAATCCGTGGCGACAAACACTAGCACGGGGCGACAGCGAGTAGGCGACTACGCTCCCAAGGCGACGACGGCCTGCGCTCGGCGCAGGGCGAGCAAAACAAACTGTTTTACTCGATTGTCTACACACATGTGGGAAAATTCAAGTACCAGAGACAGACGAGTACCTAACGCATAATACCTAGTGCTGATAAAACCCCACCTTCAGGCTTCAGACTTCAACATTATACACAATACTTATTCATCATGTTTGATCCATACCGTCATTAATTTACCTTTAATTGAAATCTTAAATTTTATCAGACTCTTTGACAGTACTGTTACGCCTGTAACCTAACCTGATTAAAAATAATGATGAACAAGAATATTTACAACACCATGCCATAAGCATGAAAGCAATAGCATATTATTAACGGAAAAAAGGTAGCAAGTTTGCTTTCTAAGTGTGGGAACAGAAGGCAATAAGACTATTGAATGGATTTTTCTCACTTGTGCATTGTTACTTAACTCCGAGATTACAACGGATATCGATTGTGATGCTCACGGGTCTCTCACACGACGCAAAACACACTTTTTACCAGCCGTTTCCCGTATAAGACTCGTTGTAACTATATGTTGTCATGTAATTGTCTTCTACGCTATAATACTTAAGAGATGATAATGTTATGACAGTGTTTGTACATTATGTACATGTTATCAGTCTGTTCTCGAGCCAAGCCTAAGACAAATCAGATAGTCGGTCAAGGTAATGAAACAATGTGGACCCGTTCATTTTTTTATGAGCGACCAGTTAGATAAGTAGGTGTTCAGTATGATAGCGAGAATAGGTGAGCGTATTAAATGTAAATGAACAAACGAACTATCTGGGTGGTATAAGCTATGATGACCTATCGCGTGGCATACCTCGGTCAAGGAGCAATGTCCTGATGACGCGGAAGTAGAGCCTCCCGAACCTGTCCCTCGCGACGTGGTAGAGGAAGTCCGGATACTCGCCGAGGCACTCACGCAGCTCGTCGTCAGGGAGGAAGCTGAGCTCTTGGAAGAGCTCACGATCGAAGCCGGGCGGCGGCGAGGCGCGCGAGTCGCCCGCGCACCCCGCGCCCGACGCACAGCCCTCCGCCGTGACGCGCGACACCGAACATCAGGCTCTGCCCTCTCACCGCCCCATGCACTCTCTCACAAGTCTTACACTATACACTAAACTCTCAAACACTGTCTTTTAGGTATTTCAATGATATATTTGTTGTGTCTATACAAGTCAAACGCGAATTCATATTCGCGTTCGACTAACGTTATATACGGCTGGAAATACCGCCTGGAAAACGTCCGCCCAATATGATTATAAAGGCCGTCTGACGTCCGCCGGGGGGCGTATAAATAGTTGCACTAAAACTGAAACCAACCACACTCAGGTGGTCATACATTTATAACGTTCCTAACATGTTAATCACGGATAACGTCGATAAGATAATTGGAAACTAAAACTTCAATTCACGAACTTTACATACACTTTGTACACGAGTAGATATACGTAGAAGAGTTAATGTAGGTAGTAGTAAGATTTTAAACGCGAAGTATTGATTTCATGTAAAATTGAGGGCAAAGCTAGGCGCGCCAGTACTCGCCCACGGTATAATGAAAGTGGTCAGATTAAATTACCGGCACTCTGATTTTTTAGCTGTCATAATCAAATTTTACTGCATACGTAACTCTCATTCACTGACTGCAACTTCTAACAAGAATTGAATTGACTTAGACTTACCTATTTATTTGGTTTTACTTGCGTCTAACCCGCATTGAAGGCCGACCGACATCGAGATTAGTTTATTATTATTTATTAATTAATACTAGTATAACACTTACAAACAAATTGCTTTGTTTATCCAGTAATGTTTTATTATACAAACGTTAAAACAATACAAGCTATATTTGTTATAGTTTTCCTTTGAAAACCACGCTACTGGCAAACAATACACACCGCCTGAGACGATAGTGTGCAATATTTTTTCTTAACTAACGTAACGTACTCTACTCGATCCCTAAATATAAAACACGTAATTTTAAATGGTCCCCGACCATCTTCATAAATATTGAATCATGTCTTGTTTCTAAATCTGCATCAGAAATCAAGAATCATTAATCTTATCTGTGTCCTAGTTCTAGGAAATTAGCCCTAGTGTGTTTGATAAAATAATTTTGAAAAAAAGCTTAGGATAAGTTGGTTACTGCTGTTTACTAATAGTAGGTAAGTATTTATTGAGATAAAGGAGCCGCTGCGAATGTAAAGGAAAATGGAATAACAATTATTCACTTTCGTGTTGAAATTGTTACTGTTATTTCCTGGAAATAATGTTTTCCAACTATTTTTGGTTCACGGGTAGCGTGGCATCCACAGGTACTTAGTTAGAGCATACTTTTTACCGGACTACTGAGAAGCAGAAAGTCATCATAACCCATTTTTTCCTTCCGCGCGGACGAATTTCGGCAGCTTCTAGTAATATAATAATACATACTTATAGCCATATGCAGGTAAATTTATCTCAATGACGGAGTACTATACATTAGTTAAACAAATTGTACATCGTCCTTGGTCGGTAATGGAAAACGAAGTAATTTGTTAGTTTCACGGACAACTAAAATACTAAGCAATTAAGCTAATAGCCTGTTTTGTTCCAAACGGTAGTAAATATAAGTAATGCTTCAAAACAAGAAAACACGCTTCTTAGCCTTGTTAAAGATTTCAGGAGTCGTTTAACACATTTTAGAGTACGTTTCGTGACCGTGGTAGGTATTCAGTATACATTATACAATAATCGCCAAATAAATGTTTACCTAAATACGCTAGTAACGATTTAAATAAGATGAGTTCCATGTTACATAATACACCAGAAAAAGACGCAACGTAACGAGTACGAGTTAAGTAGTCTATAAAAATTCAATTGTACATGAAGTACTTTTATGATATAAAAATACAACATCTCTTATAAATTTATGAAACATGTAATGTCTCATTTTTTAATGTGGGTATACCACAATTTTTATTTAAACCATGAATACAAAGATCAAAGCTTAAAGAAAAATTGAAAAACCGGTAATCCAGAGGTACCGGGTTCGATTCCCGGTCCCTTCCACCAGGTAGCTCCTTTTTCAATTTTTCTTTAAGCTTTGATCTTTGTATTCATGGTACAACATCTCTTCTTATTACGTATGAATCGATAATCCGAATATTATGTTACGTTTTAAGTTTAGTATCTGCATACAGCAGTACAGATTTTAAGGAATTATTAAAATGATGTGGGTGATTTCACTAAGTAGCTATATAATTAATACGACACACTTTGACCACTGCAATCGCTGTGAATTCGGTGATCGTGTCGGGTAATATTAATAAGATTAAAGTGATATAATCGTTTATTTTATAGTAATGAAATATCTACAATATAACCGAAAAGCCTCTAATTTAGTTATATCAACAGTAATATGATCAGGGAAGTCAAAGAAGGTTCAGCGGCTGGTAAAATTATATAAATACATTTCACTCAGACAACAATGTCTGTCGATGGCTACCGTAACGTTTTTGCATAACGCGAACAATTTGCCCATGAAATTGCCAAAGCTGTTTTGGGCCTATAAGGTCGTCGACGCCCGCACGTGATTCAGCGACTGACGTCACTCAGCCTTGCGCTACGCTCGCCTAGACCACTCTTGGAGTCTATGGGACCTTTCACAGGTACCGTCAACTTAAGAGGCAGCTGGACATTCTTGTATTACGGTAAGTAAACGTCAAGCACTTTTTAACTGTACAGTCAATCGTAAATATCCCGTACCGTTTGGTACCGACCCATACCGTTTGTCACCTGTCTAACCTTCGTCGTATAAAGCGACTATATCCGATATCCTAAGCTGTGTCTGCCTGCCAGACAGACCATTTTTAAGACGATTTACTTATGTATAAACTACATACAAAGACTACCCGTTTTTACTGCTTGTGAATATACGGTCTATCTCCGGTGTGGTAGACAAAATGTACCTGGGCAAAAAGTAGATTATAATAAACTATGGGCACGAAGTGCTTTAACCTTTGTACTTTGATACTATCTGTGTATTCCAACATTTTCATGGACCGACCCTTTTTGGTAAGAATTTGCTCTCCATCCTAACCGTGATAGGTCAACTAAACCAGATAAAATAAGTTAACAAATACCATTCCGTGCCATTTAAAAATTTGCCCGTTTATTCGCGAAAACGTTCTGCATTCCATTGTTTAGATTCAGATAGCATGGTAGTAGGAAATTCTATTTAGGCTGACATTGCAACAGAAAGATACAATTTTCCTCCGCTCGTGGAAAAAACTCAACCTTCAGCGACCGCGTCATCACTTTTTTTCGCTGACAAAGTACAGTGCCGTACTAACCAGTTACTCAAACGTCTTCTTTCCTTGAATAATTTACTTATTCAATGACAACTCTAAACCACGATAAAAATGTAAACGGAATCAATGATCAATTGATCACGATCGGTTTAGTTAAGTGAATACCATTTACATTTAATTATTACCCGCAACTGATTTATAAGTAAAATGTAAAACGCTTCTTTGCGTCACTATAATTGCTTACAAGATATTTTGGAAAATATATAGCTACTACAATAAATTCATCCGAATAGAAATTCGTTTGAAACCTATACTTAATTTTTACAACTAATTAGTCAAATTCTGCTGCTTCCAATTCCGATTAAAGGAAAAGAATGTAAATTCCATGAATGCAGCATCTATTGTTTCTAAAAACAAACATCTCATCACAACTCTCATTCACGTATGCGTAATGCGTAAACTAGCGACCCGCCCCGGCTTCGCACTGGTGCAATGCTGATAAATTATGCATGTATAATACATATGAACCTTCCTCTTGAATCACTCTATCTATTAAAAAAAAACATCAAAATCCGTTGTGTAGTTTTAAGGCGACTCCGTACGTGGAATGGTGATTTTTAAAGTCCTAAGGCTCGTAATCTAGCCAACGGAAAAATCTGAAAAAAATATATGTTATTTTTGACTATTTCTTCTAAAAAATTATAGTTGGATTTTTTTTTAAAGCAATAATTACTATGGAAAAAATAATGTTGAAATAGGGTCGTTTTCAATTTTCAATTCCCTAAGGCTTCTAAACTACAAATGATATTTACACGGCTCTTTCGCAAGAATATTGACAATTCATTGATCTTTAATCGTATTGTTTAAAAGTTTGTAAAATGTAAATTCGGTCTAATAAAGCATCAAAAAAACTGAATTTCCGCGAGCGCGGCCGTGCCCGGGCTGCGAGCTCAGTGTAAATCTAACCGTCGAAGGGGAAGGCTGTGTCACTTGCTCTCGCGATCCATCTAGTTACGGAAAATTGTTATAGTACCGGATACCGCGGAGGTTCGATCTGTCTTCGTGCGTTTGAAGTGTATTTTAAGAGAGTGTAGTTCGTTTTTTACGACTACGCTATGCGACATAACAAAAAGCACTAATTTTCATATAGAATTAAATGTAACTGTTTTTTTCGTATTTAGGTATCTATTAATTTTAAGTACTTATAAAAAAAATTGTCATAGCTTAGCATTCCCGGACACATTTGGATACTTAGATATTCTCAGTCATGGGCCCACACCAGACAGGATTCCCAGAAAATAACACTTTTGGTGTGGGTTTTAGGGCCCTTCTCTGTGTAATATTAGAGTACCGTAGGTATTACGGTTAGTAAAAAATTCTGATAATACAGATATTTAAGTATGATAACGTCTAATGATCTTTATTAATTCAACCCTAAGAGATATGAATATCGTAATGCAGAACAAGTATTGTTCGTTTGAATACCATTGTAATATTCGGTAAAACGCTAATTTACGAATACGAATATTTATTGTAAGTATTCACATTCGTTGCGTCACTAGTACAGTACATGACATATGATATAAAAATACATTATCAAAAATTACAATAATTTTCTAGTTCAAGAAGGCAAGCGACAATCTGGGCATGAGGGCTTATTTATGTAAATATAGTCAGAATACATATTTGCATCAATAAATTTCCCACTTCATATTTAAATCTAAATGAGCGTTAGTAATTATTGACATATCCGCCGGGCCTAGCTAGACATACCTAGCCTGGCCATAAGTTCTGTTCCAATTGTTTACCGTTTATAAAATAAAAACCTGATTTTTATTACATATCGTTTAAAAGCCATATATTAATGATCGGATTACAGTTGAATTAATGAAAAATATATAACTTTATTTAGACTCATCGTAATGCCCAGACTTGATTTTTGACTAATGCTCAGATGTTTTCTCTCTAAGTTTGCCAGAGGGCAATGAAACGATCTTGGATCAAATTAATCGATCGCGGAAGGAACGCCAAAACCCAAATAGCTTACGTAACTCAGACAACCGCTAAACTAAAGTAGGGCTGACACGTTTGCCGCATGTCAACCGATCTGCAGATCAAGAAATCTACACCCACCCAATAAAATACGGAACTTCTAAGTTAACGAAAAAAAAAAGATACGGCTCTTTATGCCGCAAAAAAAACGTATCTACGCTGGAAAGGAAAATTATCCAAGAGACACGGAGCTAACTTTACAGGACATCTAAAAAACTACGAACTTTTTAAAAAAAATAAAAAGTTTTAAATATTCTGTACTATACTTTTTAAATGAAGCATTTATAATTATAAACAACATCATGTTCTCTACATGTCGCTTTTGTTATTTTGTCTATTAATGGAATAATTTAAAATTTAGCATCGCTTACGCAAAATGGCTGTCAAAATAGAATTAGGTAAAATTATCTAAACGACACGTTTCCCGAGATATTAGGTAAAATAGTATAATCTACATTTTACACAACAATCAACACAGTAAACAATATCTATGTGCATACGATGCTCATTTTATATAAACAATATCATGTTTTTTACATGTTGCTTTTGTTATTTTGTCTATTAATGGAATATTTTAGGATTTAGCGTCGCTTACGCAAAATGGCCGTCAAAATAGAATTAGGTAAAATTATCTAAACGACGCGTTTCCCGAGAAATTAGTCAGGTAAAATAGTATAATCTATTACACAACAATCAACACAGTTAACAATATATATGTGCATGCTCATTTTATACTCAGGTAAATATATAAATGTGCATAAATTAGCATGAAATAAATCAAGAAAAGTTATCTAATCGCCTTTGTAAGAAATATTTCAGACATGAAAAGCTATTTATCGTACAATAAAACCTCACGATTAATGTTTTAATTAGAGAAAAATATTTATTTTCAAACATTAAAATGAATGAAGTGACATTTAAAGTTCTCTAAGACAAAAACTTATGGTCCAACTACGCAAATACAAAAAAAACTGCTTTAGGAATAAAAGATTTATTCATCAGATATCACGTGAAATTTCAATTTTATAAATTTTTATGTGTGATCTGCTGAAAGATTTCCAGTAGTTCTAGACCAATGTATGGTAGCAAACGATAGCTATGACTAATGAGAACAGCACAAGAGTTCTCAAGACTGCAGTCACTCGGTACTCATTAAGGAATTTTAAATCACGAACTACGTGAAATTTCAAGTTTTACAATTGCAATGAGATAATATCCTATCCTAACAAGAATAACAAAACTACCTACAACTCTGTGTGGTATAAGTGACGTCTCGTAAGACACTGTTTGAGTGAGATGGCGTTTGGGTCCATCAAGCGAGTCCAAAGTAATGCCTTAGCGCCACAGACACAGATTTACGCCGCAGATGGGCCTAACGGCCTTTATAAATATATTGAATTACTACTAAATGTGTGATATTTTATAAAACAGAACCGGTAAATTTGTCTAACTACCAATTTAACAAAAATATTTGTTTTTTAGTACATTCTATGCGACAAATACGACTCAATTGTCATTCAAGCAATTCAAGATAAGCGACAGTAGTCGATCATAGTCATATTAGGTAAAAAAGGATAAGCGACAATGGTTTCATAGTATCAAAGCAGGTAAATTTGGATAAACGCCAATAGTTAAGATAGTTAAGATAGACAATCAGGTAATTTATCTAACTATGTTATTTTTTTTATAGAATCTTATATCGATTCTGTTTAATAATGTGGAAATACCACATTTTTACTTTTTGGCTAATGCGCATAAGCATTTTAAACACACATGACATGACACAGAGGGCGCTCCAGTAGCGAAGAATTATGGAATCAAAGATTTAGTGTACGATATGATAGTAGTTTACGATATGATAGCTCAGTTGGTAGAGCACTACGCCGGAAACTTAGGGTCGCAGGTTCGAGTCCTGCTTACATTGCAGTGGATCACATTCAATTTTTCTTTCATAATTTACCTTTATGTTAATTTTATCATAAAGACATAGGTAAAATGCCTCAAACGACATTAAAATATATTTTACGATCAGATAAAAACAGTTAACCAACAAGTGCAAGGTTAGTTGCAATAAAGAAAATTATCCAAGTTGTTTGATCTGTTTTGACAAATAAGTAAAAAAGCTCTAAGGTTCATTATTATGCAAAAAACTTTTTTATGTTATCTCCATTTTGCTAAAAAAAACTCAAAAATCAAGTCGTTTAGTAGAAAAAAAGTAGAGATTCTCTAAATCACCGACGGGATAAGCGACACAAAAGTCGTCAGACAGATGTATACGAGACCCAACCCATTCGATGCAGAAAAATCTGCCGATCCCAACAGTGTGTATAACTCAATATCCCCAAAAATGTCGCTTAGATAAGTTCTCCTTTCCAGCATCGGCATATTTTGACACTCAAGTAAATTAACATTTATAGGGTATCCATTGACCTTGAACATTGAAATTAGCCAAAAAATTCGTCTAGTAAAATATCGTCAATATCAACAAGTAATAGGGGAAAATCTGAGAACATTACTAATGTAGTCATAAAAAGCTATCACTGTTTATAAGTAGGTAAAGGACGAAAATCCGTTTTCCAACGGTAAAGTTGAGTTTGTCGCTCTATTATTTGTAGTTTATCTTTTTATTAGAGCAGCATGACCCGGGGGATAAAGCTGTACCTCCACTACTACTTATGTTAAAATATCGGTTCATCCGCTGGGTCACGATATGATTTATTTATTAAAAAACGGTATTTTTTATTTCTGCATGATTTTACACGTATAATCAAGAATCTTGTCGGCATTTTAACTATTTTTGGTAGGTACCTACACATACAAAAGAAACTAAAAAGTATTTTTCGATGCGAGACTTCCAAATGGCCAATTTCACTTATTTTTTGGAAAATAGCTTTAACGCATTTTATTTTTAATATTCTACTGTAGTGGGTAAATAGATATTTAGTAATCCGCAATAATTATATCATTGTTTAAATGATTTATTTTACTTCGAGATTTTTCAATGCCTTTAAATATTATACCTATAAGGTTTGTTGATCTTCAACTCTCGCTCGGACTATGCGAGTGTATGAAGCTGCTTGGACGCCACTCAACGAGATTATGAACGAAGTAATGTTCCGGGGGCGCACGGTCGGCGGGGGGAATAACGTTAGGCTCCGCCCAGATCCTCAAGGACGTTGGGATTAGGAGTCGCCTTAAAGATCTAAGCATACGAAAGCGAATTTGTTTTATACTATGTAGTGATGAGAAGCCGTAACGATCGATATTGCCATCCTAATACATAAATGCAGATCTTCACTGATATTGTTATAGAAACAAAACAGTCTCCGTTTCATATCCGAAATAAATATTAGTGAAAATTTTCCTCGTTCCTCTCTTCTATCTTATTGCTTCGCATCCCAAGGTTAGACATGATGGCGACTGACCCTGACCCATATCTCCGGCATTTTACTCAGCGAATAATACGGATAGGGCTGTGTATGGATGTACTTAGCGATTAGAAAATAAATTGGTTCGAGCAATCGCTTGGAATAACCTATCGATTAGCGTTTAAATTAGGCCGGAGTTCTTAGCCCTCACGTGGTAGGTATACGAGTTTAGCTAACGTAAATTGTTTATCGGGATCTGGGGTGCAAAACAATTGGCCTAGAATTGTAGCTTTCAAAGTAGGTCATTCAAAATATTTTTTAGTTACCATAATTAATTAATAATGAAATAATGAACTTTATTAAGTAGGCCACAAGGATACATTTTCAAGTATGACAT
Organism: Apotomis betuletana; assembly: GCA_932273695.1. NCBI lineage: Eukaryota > Metazoa > Arthropoda > Insecta > Lepidoptera > Tortricidae > Apotomis > Apotomis betuletana. The sequence goes on along the minus strand of OW026305.1, from coordinate 10,884,101 downwards.
ACTTTTTACCGGACTACCGATGCCGGTAGCATTTCCTAATGAGTTTGACGTGTTAAGAACAGATCTGAATATAAACTGAACACTCAGTAATTTTTTCGTAATTCTTTACAAAATTAGCACAGCAATTTTTTTACAAAACAACACGGCATGAACCGAGACTATAAGTATAAAATATGGTTTAGGATCTCCTGCAAATAAGAATGCGGTCAAGCAAAGAATGAAAGTATCTGGTATTCGGTTTAATGATGTATAAATTGTACGGTCCAAGGACTGATAAGGGAGTATTGACTGATAAAGATCATTTAAATATAGGGTAGACGTGAATTGCAATATTTATCCATAGATTCCTATATGCAAATATCTATCATTAAGTTACCTGCTATCGTTTGATTAAAAAAAACTGTAATATTATGTTAAGACATATGGCTCGTTTACCAGTCACTACAATTCTTCATTAATTTACATAAGCCATTTCCCGTGAGTCATCCACACATGTACAGATTATGAATACTACTAAACGAACGCGTCATTTCATCAATAAGTAGCATAAACGTTGACAGCTTGACGTCGCAAGAGGTTATCAGTTACCATCCAAGTTCACGTAAAAACACTCAATTTCAGTTATGGATATTAACACACAAATCCACCGGGTAAATCACATCTGTAAAGAGTTTACTTAAAATCCGATTTCTTTTAGTAACGGTCTCGGCATTTGAGGCCAGTAACTTTCACGTTCAAGTGCAGGCGTCTGCAGTACAGCACGCGATTACCACGACACACGCGCGAAATAATCTGCATTTCGACCACGCGCCGCCGACGACCACTTCCGACCGAGCCATAACAATAACTGGCCACCCAGCTAACGGCACGAATCGAATCACCGCGATAATGTAACTTGACATACCGAAGTTGGCATAACACTGGCAGTGCGCATGTCATACGTAACATTTTTTTTAACCTGACCTGATCGCTAACTCTACTAACTAGGTTTCCTTGACCGCGTGTGAGCGCAATCCCGCAAGTTGGAAATTCATTCGCGTACTACTTCGACGTCTCTAAGGCTGCCTGTCCACTGGAGCCGAGTGGAGCGTAGCTGTGTAAAATGCACCAATCAGATTCCTCAGATTGAAATGCACTTATTTTGGGCTTCACAAAGACGCAACCTGATCATTTGCTCGGCTCCGCTTCAGTGGACCTGGACAGGGAGCCTAAACGCTATGAGTGCAAGGACTCTTTTTTTTTTTCTTTACATCGGGAAGCCGGAAGCCTAGTATGGCTGCATCCGTTTGTCAATTACATGGCAGGGGGCGGGGCTAGCCGGCCGCACCTGCCCGGAGTGTAAGTGCAAGGACTTACAGGACTAGCACACCTAGCTTAAACCACACGTATCGTGCGACGTAACATCCGTCTTTATCCCACAGTATTGAAAGGTAGAGAGACAGACAATGATTTTCGCACGACAAAGAGTCAACTGCCACAGAATTCATAGAGGAGCTGTCATTTTACATTACTTCTAGACCTAGCGCCTAATTTCTAGGAACTGTATTTATTTCTTATTTTGGAGTTAGCGTTAGCCCCAAAGCGTCACTGAGGGTAAAAAAACGAAGTTTGAGTTAAGAATTGCTTCGGTCATATAACTTCTCTGACATAACACTAGCGCTGCGCATGTCATATGCGAAACAGTTCGCTAGGGATTGCCAGTCTACCTGAACCTGCAGTATATAAATTATTCATGCGCTGAATTTAGTTCTTGCTTCAGCAATTAGCATTTGAAAGTGCTTCGTAGACCTCACCTTAATTAGGGCGGGTTTTGAATGCTCGTGGAATTGAGTTTGTAATATGACGTAGCATGACGATATATTTATTAGATAAAAAAATGCCCGGTGATCACGGCGAAACAGGACTAACCTTTTTTTTTTTTTTTCCTTGTGGCTTTCACTTCTTGCTCTCAGCAAGAGGTATTTCGCCAAAGGACTAACCTTACAAATTCATGAAACGTGTAATGTCTCAATTTTTTTTTTAATGTGGGTACACCACAACCACAAAACCATTAATACAATCTTTGTATGAATGGTTTAGGACTAACTTTAACCAATTTTAATACCGGGATAGCTGGACATTGAAATATGGTTATAGAATATTTTTTACCCGACTACAGTAAAGAAAAAAGATTAACGCCGACGATAAGTTGCGGTTGCACTTTCTAGTAACCAACAAATCATAAGCATACCTACACGAGAAATAGTAGCAATAACCTGTCCAGTGTTAAATAACAGGAAGTTGCTCATTATTGGCTTGTCATAGTGAATAGTAAGCTAAAAGGTCCACTTCATAATCATAAAAAATTACCTACTATCCATGAGATTATGGTCGTTAACCTTGCCCCTTGATCCCATCTTTATAATGTAATTTACAGTTACATGCAAGGGGTGGCTGAAAAGCATTGAGAAACACAAGAAAATATTATTTATTTAATAGCTTATAAAATGGAAGAAGTTCTCAATGTGTTATTGGTATTTTTTGGTCAGCTTCCGCAACCAAACGTTGCTGCATTCGATTTCTCGAAACTCCCAAAACCAAGGGAAGAAGCAATGGACTGTACGTACCCTATCTTTCAGTTATTCAGATAGATCATTACATTAATAACGTGACGCTACGTAATTGGTATTCTTAGCTTTATAATTCGCTGAAATCCTTTAACTAGTTCCAATGAACGCTGAATATCTTCTAGGTACCAAATATAGCTAAGAAACATCTCGACAGACAAGGCATTCTATTAAGAAAAACCACACTCAAATCGATTTAGGCTTTTGGGAACTACGATGCCACAGCCGACATATATAAATATATAGATCCACTTTCTACGTAGGGGGGTTTACGGTTCCTACTCGAAAACAGCAATCTTAAAACTTGTTGTTAGTAAAGCAATGTATATGATTAAGTATTTCTTTTATAGGCTATACCCGTTTACTGGCTGTACCAGTAGGATTGTCTGTTCAGCAGTATTATATTGTTATGCGTATTATTTTATATAGCTAAATCTAGTCTATATTATTTTTACAGTTTAAAAGCTGTATCAAATCCATGACTTCTCAAATACCATCAGGTATCAGTTCAGTAAAAAAATATGGAGAGCAGGAGGGACAGTTTTAAACCTATACTTCTTATCCACTTATCTTCTTTTGTTCGTGTGACGTATTCGATGACATACAACACTCTCGACCAAAATAAAACCGTCGGATGCGGAAGCTTTTAACCTTCTTTCGCGGCATCCATCACTAAACATCGCTGTGAAAATGGCATGGTGTTGAAAATAGATATACTGCATAACAGTCATAATCTTTCTTCATCACATACTTAAGAGCTTAGCTACCGTCGTTGGACTCTTTCGGCTTATGCTATCTACTTTCTGATATATCCTACTCCTCTATCTAACGATGCGTAGTGATATAGAAAATGTTTTAATGTAGCTGCTTTTCTAAGTTTCACACTAATTGAAATCATTTGATACTTTACATAGTGAGTGTATGAGTTCCTATCAAGTCCTTTGCTACCATTTAATAAGCGTTATTTTTTCTTTACGTTACTTTTTTGCGTTATTCTAACTGTACTAGTAGCGTGGTGTCAAACCAACCATTGGTATCGTCGGAGTGGGGTAGAGTAATTTTTTCTTCAACAGCAGTAAAGTAAAATGCACATATTCTTTAAAACAAGGCAAGCCGGTGCGAATCGAGTTCTATGGACGACTGACCACTGAACCCATACCCTCTTTAATTTCCCCTCCTAATATTTCAATCTAATTATCGAGACAAACATCGGGGCTTCCCATATCAATAATAGCATATTAAAATTGTTCGGTGTGCGTACTATTGTATTGCCAGTACTATTTTAGTAACACCGACCTTCAACTTTATAATTGAACTGCAATCAAGTAATGAACTGCTATTATTCAGGAGGAATTTGGCGAACTGACAAACATGATAATACTAATTGCGCGCATAAAAATAATCTCATCTAAAAATACGGGGGTAATGTAGGCCAAGTATAAGCAACCGTGGTAAACTAGAAAGTAGATGCTTTATCGAACATCACAGGGAAGTTATTTATAGAAGGTCAATTGGAAAGAGTTGGACCATCTGTTTTAAGAATACATGTATTTATAGACTTCAATATTGATTTTTATATGCAGTCATCCCAGTAGTGGATCTAGATCCCAGTAGTTAGACGGGCATAAAACGCGTATACCTATCACAAAACCGCGTGTCCACGCGACAGCTCGTTTAAAAAACATGCATGGGCAAAGATTCTAAGCAATGCTATTATTTGATATCAAATACATGTGAAACGGTTACCACTGCGCCAACTGTTGTTTTCAGCTCTATTGAAAGGATATTTGACCTTATTCAATGGTATTTTATATAACCTTTCACAATAAATCAGTAAGAACATTGACACAGGTCATGTGACACATCTTAACCAAAATGTGTACAAAAAAAAAAATTTTGTTTGGTGTTCTAAGATAGCATTTTTTTAATACCATTGCTTTGGTTTCCATTTAGTTTCTTATCTATGTTCCTCTGTAGCCAACAATAAAGAGTTATTATTTGATTTTCACTCCTACAGTAAATCTGAGCGAGAAATCCATTTGTCTATTTTTCAGTTAAATACCGCTTTTGTCTGAAGTTCTTGTCTAGTGCCCGTTACCCAAGCCTACTAGAGCTTACTGTGGGTAGATCGAATTGTGGGAGCTTATCCGTTAAAAAAGAGATCTGGTATGCACATGCACCAACGCGGTATTCAAGTAGGTACTCGTACTTTATGAAATCTTATGCGTAAATTGCACAAGATTATATTTTTAAACAGTTATTTTTTTATTTTACTTATATAACAATAAATAATGTATGCTCATGCAAAGTTCCAATAACTAATAAGTTCATATTATAATAATTAGATATTACTAGTGTTGTTAAATATAATAATTATAATGTATCTACATAAACTATCGAGCTAAACTACCTCACATGAACACACCGAACTACATTGTGATTGTAACATAATTATGAAGCTCACGTTATGCGATAATATTAAGGTTATACTGAGTAACTAAGTCGGCCTCAGCCAATGCTCACTTATAGTAAAAAATACTCGTTTTAAGTGATATGCATTGATAAACGTACAAAGCGCACAAACCAGTTATATTTCGTAATTATATAATTACATATATATTTGATAACTCGTTTCAGTTTATAATTACATAGATTATAATCAGGCAATAGTGTTAAGTAAGTAAATGCCCTCACGGTCAAGATAACAGAAGGCAGCTGTTGCGCGGTGCGACGCGTCTCCCGGCTCAATCGATGCGGCAACTCTACATTATACCCCGTATAAAATAATTAAGAACTCAATATCACAGGTTCATTTTCACGCTAAGCCCCAACGAAATTAGTGGCATTATCGCAGAATATATGAGCATCATGCCTTTTATTTCGCGACATAGGCGGGTGCAGCGGTGCAGCTAACCGGTGTTCCGTATTTAGTTCGCGGGCGCGGTGCAGCGGTATCGATCGGTACGGTACGCGTGGCGCGCGGTCCGGCGCGCCCGGCACAGTGGGAGCCGCGCGCCGCCTGCGTCGCGCACGCGTACCAAGAGCCGGTATCACACCGAAACGACGGCCCTACAAAGCCACAGGGTTACGTAAGCTATACTACAACATAATGCGGTTGTAGTAACGTCTTGAATAGGAAAGACCTTATGGAAGATTTGATTAGAAGAATCTCAGTTTATCCACTATTACTAGGCAACCTCAACTTGGTATAACGAGACGTTATAAACCCACATCGATTTAATCTCGCTGAATAACTTAACAACCTTTCTAGCTACCTATTTTCTCTTCGTTACTTTCTTGTTCCAGTACAATACTGCTGTATTGTAAAATATTGTATTCTTTCAAATATCACTCTTAATTGACAAAATTGAAGCAGACCTCCTGTTGATTGATTTATTCTACTAATATACTTTATTAAGTTTGCTGACTTCATCAATATAATAAAAATTGAAGGTCTCTTAAAACAGGTGTACGAAAAAGACAGCAAACGATAAGCATCTCAATTTCCGTATGATGACAACGTTTTTGGCATGTACATATTTTATGGCTGCGTTAGCCTCAGTTAATTCATGTACTTGTCCATGTTTGCGCCAGTTTTACCTTAAGTGGAATTGAATACTTTCATTAATGCCAAGGCCGTAATTCATTTTATTCTTTATGCAAACACAAGTGCATACAATAGTTAAGAACAGTCCAATATTTGTAAGTAATAATATATGGCGTAAGGACGTGTGCAGGTTTTGAAAACAGTCACTGTAATTCATTATCTCGATCATATTCATGCACTTAACCTTATTCGTCATAATTTCAATGCAAATTAAGTGTATGGAGTAATTTATCAATTGGCAAAGTAAAAGTAAAGACATACGAGTACGATATTTCTTTAAAATCCAGGAATAGGATTATTTTGTGTCACTGGCACATGGCATATTAGTAACTCGCTATCGGTGATTTTCCTCGCTTAGCTCTAGTAGAATAAGAGCCTAAAATTGTAGGCTAATCCTACTTAAGAATATTCTAACATCAGTATCGCAGCCAGCGACAGGGCCCACTTTCACAAAGCTGCGCTTATAAGGGCAATTGCGCAACGAGTATTTGGATTTCACAACAATTGAAACCGCCCCGCGAAACCTTGTAAGGATCAAGTTTCACAACCGCAGTCGGAGTTTCGTGTCACCCCTAAACGAAACGGGAAACACGAAATAATGGGTGTAATTGAACCATTTTTGCAAGTTTGCAGCAATGAAATGAAATAATTACAGTTTCAGAGTTTGCCAACTGCCATTTTTGTTGTGAAATCTAATAGCGATAGCCATCATGCATCAGCTTGAAATCCCAAACGTGAAGTGAAAATCAAACCTATACTTTAATAAAATTCAATATAATATTTGCAATTGTACTGAAAATCTTTTTTCTACAGAGAGGTCATTATTTCAAGAAAATCTTACGTACAGCGTCATTTGTTGGTAAAAATTTATTTATCCAACTCATCACATTTTAACCAATCTAGTACAGGGATAGCTGGACATACAAAGATGAGAGAATAAGAGAATTTTTACCTAAGTACGGAAAATAATCCGCGGATGAAGTTGCCCTTCTAATTATAAAATGGAACTCCTGTACAACTGCAAGTTAACTTTAACAGTTTAAAAACTTTTTCTTTCCATAGCTTGTGCGCTAATTGAATCGAATACGACTATTATTATACATATCATTCTTCTACAAACATAACCTATCAGTATCCGCACCAAACGTTAAGATTGATGGATAGGTACTTACAGCGTGTGAAACTAAATCAAGCTCAATAAATGAACTCACTTTCACATTTTAAGCGTTAGTTACGAATGCTACGATGCATACAAAATCTCAAATAAATAAGAAGCGAAACCAATAAGAAATACTATGAACTGCGACAAAAAGTCAATTCTGCATATGTAACTAAGTCAAATCAGACGACGAAATTGAGCATGAGAAAATCAAATATGAAACTTAATGCCTACTCTTATAATAAATGACTGATGACAATCACATGATATAGTGCACTCACACAAAGCTCGATTCGTATTCTCTTGTGTCAAACACACTTCAGCATCCGTAGACCAGTACATACCTACCATCTAATTTGACAAGCAGAATTAAAAATAAAGGACGTGACTCAGGAATAGCCTTGTGCTGATACGTCAGTTACGATACTCTTGTCTGAGTTTGGTACCTGTCTGTCTAGCCCCTAGCCCCTAGATGGTTAATTATGACTAGAATGATTTATTTACTTACGGAAATAATTAAGTGTCTCCCTGATCTGATCGGGAGTGAGGGCGAGGTCGTTGTCGCTCACAGGCAGCGCAGGCGACGGGATGAACCAGTCTTGATTCTCGTAGCCTGCAAAACAACATTCTATCATAAATATTTCAACATAACATAGATGTCCTAGTACTAGACATAGCCAGCGAGCCTATGATGGTTGCGTTTATCGCATTATAGATTAATGGTAAAGCATCTGTCACTTTCCGACAGTTCCTCCACTTCCTGACAAATGCCATCATTATAGGCTTGCTGATCTCACACTACTAATATTTACAACTGTAACAAAACATCGATATTTTCACTTAACTGTGTGTTATTCACGAGATACCACTGCGTTCTTACTATTTGAGTTAGCGCAAATTAAAAAGCTATTCATCTCACTTTAATGAGTCCCTATTGAGGCGAAAAAACGGGCACTATTAAGAAGAATACGTCTTATAATCGTAATAAGCGATCGGAGTCTGCTCCCAAGTAATTCGATAACAACAATTTGTACGAGGCCCTGAACGGGGTGACGTCACGGGAGAGCTGAATCATGCTTCAAAGTACAATGTATCTCACTCAGTCCACAATGTTGTAAAATGTTCATCACTTCGCAGAAGCAAGATTACCAGTACTTTTTGTGGGTTGACCAAAAATGTATCAATCAACATCAACGGATTGGAACGCTAATGGTAACATTTACTCTGTTATTTATTAACGGCAGATTATGCCCTGCGTAAAGGTTGTCATTACAGGTGTAATCTGCTGTTACAGTCCATGGTAAAATCGGAACGAATTTAATTTTCTATGCTACATACTACATTCTAACTCAGCAAGATAAAAAATAGTTGGCTAGATGTTGACCAAGCCTGTTGCGGATATTTTTTCCATGTTTAAAATGTTCAATTCAGTTTCCTTTACCATACTTAGGTTAGGTTCCTATGACATATCTACTCATATCTTTGTATTGTACTACTGTACAAAAACTATTAAGCCAGTTAACGTGCTGGAAGTATTGTATCAATCAATAACCACATTAGTAACGGAAAGTTAAAGATAATTGGCTTACACATACCACGTAATAGGTGCTTAATATAACGTGTTACATAATGCTATTTATGCAAACAACACATTTGGGTAAAACTGGTCGAAAATAATGACAGTATACGGGCACGCACGCGTGTATGTACGAGTTTATTGAACTGTAAATTTGTTGTTCTCATTCCCATAACGCACATGGTACGTTGGTTTTATAATAAAGGATCCTTCCCAATATTTAGGTCTATATTATGAGTGATTTCTCTCAATCCAATCTGATGTGCTGAAGAAAAAGGTTTCCCAATTTTAGGAGTTTTGTTTTGGTAGGCTGATTGACGTTGGTTTTCGCATTATATTACAGGTGTTCCTTGTGTTCCAGGAGCCCGACATACTCAAGTAGCACCTTCCTGAAGACCGGCGTTCGTCAGCAAAAAAAAAACTGAATCGTTACTTATTATAGGTAACTCGTGTGTCAAATATGTTCTAGAGCTTTGCTATGTCACCATTCTTATATATAGGTAGTATCAATGTTGGTCCAGGTTCCGTCCCACTAAGTCCTGCGGGCACGGTTTCCGGCGCCGGCGCCGCGCTATAAATAATGCTGTCTCACCGCTCGAGTCATCGCCCGCCGGTTAGATGCGAGCAACCGGTCCATGCATAGCGCATGTCAACTCGCTGCATTTAGATGTCGCATCTCGTCCTGACCCTTCCAGGTCAGATCTACACTCGTAGAAGCAAATTATCTAGTGTAACCTGGTACTTAGCTTAGGGTTAGGACCAACTTAACGTTAGTACGAACACCCATGTTTAAGTACATAAATGTACATAAATAAATAATAATAAATAAATATCAGACAACCTCACACAAATCGATCTAGTCCCAAATTAAGCTCAAGAAGGTTTGTGTTATGGATACTAGACGTAGACATAGTTTGACTGTTCTCTCATCGCTACAGTCAGCGCCAGCCCTAGCATAGCATGCATAAGTACAACCGGTCAGTGTAACCGCACCCGCAGTCCACACGTCAACTCATTGCATTAAGTCGTCTCGTCTTGTCGTGGTAACCCTGGCAGTAGGTCTAGCATATCTTGGTGCAAGTTCACTTGTAGTGCGACTCAGTATCACCTGTCTTACTCGCTCGATATTCAAAGGAAAGTGACAGCTAGTACATATGTCGCGCGACGAGTAGCGTGTTACAGTTATGCTAGACGGGCAGGTCTACCTAGCGAATTTGCTTCTACAAATTACAAGTAGTAGAAAACTTGTTTTTTTTTTTTTATGAAATTCACGGTTATTGCGGATGTTTACTTTGAAGTAGGAACATATTTTCATATTACGACACAATGTTTATTGCTACAGTCCAGCTATGGCCCGTTTCTAGCGTACGTTACGTATGCGACCGGGCCCCTTCATAGTCTATCAAGTTACATTTAGATGTTTCAAATCCTCGCGATGACCCTCCAGGTTAGCTGCGAAAAATATGGTTCTTCTCTTCTGCCTAAGGTTATTGTATAATTGTATGTATCAGTGGCGAGAGATTTCCCACTCGCTTGATTAGAGTCATCAGATAATCAAAGGACGAATTTTACGTCATTGATTTTAGCTCAGGTGGCGAGAACTCTCAAGTGCGAGATGGAAGCGTATGTAGAATTACAACCAAGATTCGACCCCCGCATAATTACCTCATTAATATTGACACGCACTTTTTGAGGGATTTTAAAACCCAATTTCAATCAGGCTTTACCAGTGCGTCAATTAGGCCTGTTAAATTAAAAGAATCCGCATTTATAAGGTAAGGTAAGGTATCAGCCGTTAATACTAACAGAATATGGTGAAATGGGCCGTAAGAGCATAATAAAAAAAGCTGGACCATATTAAAGGTAAAACTGTTTTTTTAAGCAAGTTTATAAAATACCTGCCACGATCTCCGCCAGGAAATTGTTTGTTTTTCTTTTGAGGTTTTTGCAAGGTTTTTAAGACGTTGTAGGCTGTAGGAAGGAAAACATTGCTTTAAAAAAGTTGCCCAACGTGACACGAACAAATGAACGTTGCGGAAGGATTTCAATAAATAAGCATCAAAATTACATTAGTAGGTATACAAGTTTTAAAACTTAACATTAATATTATACAAGTTTTAATATACACTTAATTTTTGAGACAAAGCTTTAATTGCTGATTGTATTTCGGTTTTTTTTTACAAATTCCCTTCACTGCCTCCAGAACATAATAATATTGCTCAAGTTTATCCGTTTTATTATAAACATTACTATAAAGAAAGTATATGGGTGGGGACCAAAAAGTTTGCTACCTTAACTCTTTTAATTAAAAATTGTATAAATTTTTCCATTGTACCTGTTCCCGATCGCTTTTTTTCTAAGGCTAACTAAAAAGTTCCGTTGTGCGACAAAAATTAATGACACAATAATGAACCTCTAAACAGTACCTTAAGGTACATTTTTCGGTGGTTATTTTGTCGTCATACAATGGAAAAAAATATAAAATTTTTAATTAAATGAGTTAAGGTAGTAAACTTTTTGATCTTCACACATATTATGTTTAATAACTCAACGTAAAACATTCAGGAAATAAATGACGCATTTAAAATGCCAGCCTGTTCATTAAACATGTACTTGCTTTCACCTCAATAAAATAGAAAACATAGGTGTAAAAAGTACTATTTTATGCGCAAAACAAGGAGAAACCTAAAGCCGGTATTAGAACATAAGATTTATTAACGAATTCAATTTCTAGTTACATAAAGAAACAAAGATTTTGCGTCTTGCTCGCTCAAGTTTGATCTATGAGTGACATTTGGTGAAACTATTGAACATGTCGTGAGACCTTGCCAATCTACTTAGGTATTGTTAGGAAAGACTTGCTACGATGATAAAGAGTATAGTTTTAATGAAGATGGCCAACTGTATAACGCGCTTTTCAAATTAAGACTAAGCAGCTTAAGAGCTGTGACTTCAATGAAAGTTTATACTCAAAATAACACAATAGCTCTTGGTTGCCAGTCAAAATTAGGCTTGACAGGCTGCTCTCCTGCATAGGCCGCCTTTTACAGTGCCATCCCAAAATGTTATAAAAGTGATTTGACTTGGGGCCGAGTTTGTTGAATGACAATCTTGAACAAAAATTATTAATAAAAAAAAAGACAAATAGATATATTTATAGTGAGTTGAATCTTAACGTACCAACTGTTAATTTAGCATATTCTTCTAACTTTCTAAGTAGTAATGGGTATTGTAACTGACCGAGCGAGCAGAGCGTATTCGTTTCAGCTTGGCCAAGATATCCTTCGTATGTCCGAATTCTGTATGTTCGGATGTTCAGAATTTCGACGGTTTTCATCTACAAGTCGTATTTCTCAAATTTCAAACGGTTCTCGTTGAATGTGAGTGGGTTCGACAATTAGGTATATATAGATTTTTTGTCGATTCGGCTTTACGATATTTTTTCCAAATCGCGGGGTTATGGGGGTTTGAAAACGGGATAAAAACTCGGCCACTACTGCTTACTGCGATACAATATTACAAATAAGCAGTAACTAGTACGGAACTCGATCCGCATTTCAGTATGAAGTTGAGTTCTGTTACCGCTGAACTTTTACTCTTTGACGACGTCGTGCTGTGTGCAGCCCTGTCGAACCATTACAATACATGGTAACTTTGCCTTTAAGAGACATTTTCCACTTTCTATCTGAGATACAAATGCTCCATAGCGTTTTTGTTTATATAATCGCTACCGACTTTGAAACATAGGCAAACTACTACATTGTATGTTTATTTTTTGAATGGCAGATGACTTTATAGTTTTGCTCGCTGTAGACACTTGGTGAATGTTTAATAACCATACTTTTATATTCCACTGAAAATTACTTTATTCCAATGACTAACTTCGTATACGCGTAATGGTTTTGTCTTTACCGTAGTCATATCATCCTATATATAGCAATATTTGGATGTTCAGCTCGTAAATAGAAAACTGATTTTCAATACTAATTTTAGTTTATATAACAGTATATAGACCTCGTCTACGATAACATATACAGGAAAACAACTCTCAATCGTTTTCCTTACCCAGACCTATACTTATTGAAAATTAAAAAGATATAATCGTTGGATACAGCTACGACCTATTTCCAGCGTCTAGAAGGAGTCGTTGAAACTAAACCGGGACGGATACATTAATGTTCTATTTGCACGACCTATCTTATTGTGTTTCAGTGGCGTGGCGTCCATAGAAGCCGATTGCCATCGGCTTGCCTAGTGTAGAAAATGTTTCTTATTACTTTTAGGAAAAAAATAGTTTAAATGAGTCCCGGGTTACCCATAGCTTTCATTACAAGCCACGCCACTGTTATGTTTCTAAACATAAGAAACTGAGGACATTAAATTAAGAGCACAAAAATAACATTCACACAACTTGCTGGTACAAATATACACAACACAAGATACTAAATTTTTAATTTAAATAAAATTTAAAATATAAGATCAATAAAAAAACCTAATTGAACTTTGGCAGGGAAAATCAACTAGAAACAACCATCTTAAAGAACACAGGCAAGTCTCAGCAGCGAAGATACTTTTTGTCGCATGTACTTTCAAAACTGTTTTCTAATATGTGGTCTGTCTAGACGCGGTTTCAAATACGCTAAAAGGTATGTCGTGACAGTTTGACGTCGTCGATTGTATCTCGGCAATCATTGCGCGTAATATATTGTTGGGGACATGTAAAAGTCACGAATGTAAGAAACTGAGAGAAAATATTATGAGTAACTCGATATAACCCTATACATTTGATATCAGTTACCAAATTGTCATACATGATTACTAGCCGATTAGCGGTGGTAGCCTAGTGGTTAGGGCATGCGACTTTCAATCCGGAGGTCGCGGGTTCGAACCCGGCCCGTACCAATGAGTTTTTCGGAACTTATGTACGGAATGTCATTTGATATTTACCACTCGCTTTTCGGTGAAGGAAAACATCGTGAGGAAACCACCTAAGCCCAATAAGGCCTAGTTTCCCCTCTGGGTTGGAAGGTCAGATGGCAGTCGCTTTCGTAAAAACTAGTGCCTACGCCACATCTTGGGATTTAGGTAGCCGACCCCGATTGAGAATTCATTCTCAAAAAAATGGGACAAAGGCTAGGAGGATGATGATTACTAGCCGATTACATAAAAGGGCACTCTAACTAGAATTTTCGATTATGTAAAGACTACGAATTCGAAGTTTGTAGGTATAGAAACTTAGTGGAAACGTTTTCTATTGTACATGGTTTTCCAGGTGGAGTTAGTTCTTCAGATATTGTTACTTTATAAACATATTAAGCAGCCGCGTATTCATCGGCTCTCTTTGATCTGATAGTTTTTTTATCGAATTGCAGTATGTATACTCGTGATAATCTAAACAAATGCTTTAATAAAAAAAAGTAAGTATTGATTATGGTACCACGTTACATTGAACATTATTATAGAGATATTCTTGCGACACACAAATTACTAACATGCTCTATCTACCACATCATACTTCGATATACCAAAGACCAACCATAAACGGCATTAGATTCCGGTAACCCCACGTAACGGTCACGACTTCCTGCGACCAGCGGAGCGGCGAGCGGTAGCCATGGTGAGAGCGGAAGGTCCGAGCGCGGAGTCTCACTCACTCCAATGGCCGCCGCTCGCCACTCCGCTGGTCGCGCGAAGTCATGGCCTTAAGCTACACATACCAAACATACCAGAACTTTCTTGTGGGTCTGTTATGGTCGATTTTATCGCAATAAAGCTATGAAAGTAAATAATTACAAGTTAAGGCAAACAGATTATACCTACCTTTATCTAAAATGCGTTCAGAAACCGTAGGAAATGCCAGCCATTATTACAACCAATTTTACTATGAGAACTTTTTTGTCTGTGGTAGTAGGTAAAATCTGTACTGTAATGTTATTACAGTACCGAATTTTTGTAAGGTTACGAGTTTAAATTAGGAACAGCTGTCAAAACACAAGTTGGTCTCTATTCTAGTATCCATAGATATTAATGTGGTGCGCGTGCCGCGGCCGCTGCAGAACACCATCGCAAGTGCAGACTTTTGGCCGAAGGGTGTTGTGTTTCGGCAGTTCCGGGGCAATCTGCCGAACCCTGCGCCAGATCAGACGACGCAACGGAGCCACGCTGTTACGTCGCCTAAATCCAACTAGATTTAAGTTTATTTTAATATGTGTGATTTTGTAGTTCACAGTGCCTTAGTTTAATTACTGTAATGCTGTGCAACAAATTTGAATAAATAAATAAATAAATATTTTTATCGATACGAAACGTCAATTAAGTATGTTTTTATTATAAAAACCGTACGACATTTGATCTCGAGTGACATGAGAATATGGATACATATGATTTAGAAAAAAAAACATTCGTCTTGACGGAGGTTCGAATTGCCGCCATTATTGTTGTCATTTGTTTGTTGGTTCTTTGCTGTTACGAAAGTAGAATTGTGAAGATTTGTTTGTAATTTACATTTTAGTTGAAAATATTGTTCCAATATAAATGTCAATTACAACTATTACAATAAATAATCTGTTTATGTATTTGTTCAGATTTATTGCTTACTGCATTTTAAGTATAATGACGTGGTCTTTAGATATTTTACAGGTAGCACTAGTGGTGCCGGTCATTTCCTTATGGCTTCTGAACCCATCTTAGAGTACTTATGATATATGTATAGATAAAGTAGTTTATACAACTGTACATAATTAGGCCTTAAAACACTCGTGTGATCATATTATGAAACTCGCTAACGCTCGTTTCATAAAACCCCACTCGTGTTTTAAGGCCTCTCATTATGTATCAGTTGCATAAACTACTATTACCGTCCGAAAAACGTGCAATAGTTGCGTTATCGTTTATATTACAGTTGTCGTTTATATTATTTGTGCATCTTTTAAAGTTCCCCCAATGTTTAAGAACAAAATTATATTTAGTTAAAAGAATAAAAGGGTAAATAGCTTACCTCCAAATTGCGTGAGACTATCAGCTCTCAGACGATACTTCGGTATATGTTCCTGTAGAAGACTAACGATTTCTACCTCGGGCACCTCCTCGCTATTGCACACTTCTGCAGACAAAGAGAAAATAGTGTTTAGAAGTCAGACATGCCATGGCATTACATTTAATAGCAAATTAATCATCGCAATATTTAATTATTATACTTGGTTTTACAAATAAGTATAAGTAGGTACTTATTTTATTACTAAGCAATACTCGTAACAATAATGTTGCTATGAAATTAGCTATTAAAAATCTAGGCATCTATCTTATCTGCAATATATATTTGAAAGGCAATAAGACAACAGCGCTTTCAAAAAACAACCTCCAAGATCGAGATAATGAATCAATGGAAATGTAAGTCTGAAAGCGGCGTCGTGACTTGAAAAGTAAAGTTAAATCGTACCTATAATGCATATACCGCATACAGCGTCGACTTTCTGCATTTAGTATGGATCTGGGAGCTGCGAGACACCAGACAGAATCAATAGTTCCCCCGGTCAGCCACCCGCTGTCTGCGGGGGAATGCACCCTACGTACGAACTTACAATGCATTCTCCCACAATCTAGTTTTCCACTTAATGTGCGCTCAATAAACCTGTCCTATAATCAATCGAGTCGGCGCAAAATTGGTAAGACGCCTGTAGCACGACATGTTGCGAAATATCATATTGTAAACCAAATGATGTGCAAAATTGCATATGACCCGGCGCGAAGGTTATGCAAAGTTAAGGTTGCGCATTATGCGCATGTTGCAGCGTCTACAGTCGACCAGAGTAAGCGTATAATAATAAGTGATCGTTCATGTACTTTGTCGCTTTAAAGAATAGTAGTGCGACAGTTTATATGTCAAAGCAGCAGGAGTGAAAATTTACTAAACACGACCCGTTAGTTTTGATGTCATATCATACACGCCTTTTGTGATACAATTCATAATTTTTCAGATTACTGGCATTCTTGTGAGCCGAAGACGAGATAGAAATATGAACATCCTTTTACTCGATAGCGCACCACACTAAAACTTGTGGGATTATATTATATATATAACATAATGCCTTATTCTCTCGAATGCTCGCAACTACTGGATGCACTTCATGATTTAGGTGTCTATGAGTATCGATCTGTCGGGACCGGTTTGTGATAGTCGCGTTTGTCATGCAATAGATAAGTGACAAAGCACCGGTCACTTTCTGACAACTTGACAAGCATCCGAGTGCAAGTGCCGGATGCTTACTAATTTATCGCGTGATAAACGCAACCATCGTAGAAGTTTCTGTTTTCCTTAAAGTTTTTCGTACGTGCATTTAACAAACACACGACCATTACAGACGAGGTTAAGACAAATCTACACATTGCTAGTTTTCAATAACGACGATTTTTATTTCCATCTATATACTGTTATCCATTTACTTGGTCTCTAGTAACAAATAACAGTGTGGTATATTTTATTTAAAAACTTGCGTACAACCAAAATTGATAAATAATACTGTTATTATTAAAACTAGCGTCTACACTACACTAAGTATGCACAGAACATTATGCCCATGTGCGTTGTTCAACTTTTTTACGAAGACAAAAAAATGGCAATGGTTCGTAAATGAGAATATGACTCGGCAATCAGTCATTAAGTAAGAACTGTAGAGACCGGTTAGTATGATATGGTACGGATAAGGCAGCGTTGTTAATCAAAATAAACGAGACAAAGGTGATCAACTTTCTTTTAAAGCGTTTGTCTACACGTACGGTATGATAACACTGGAATCGGTTGCATAATGATACCTGTAAAGTGCCTTATGGCTAGCAATGCCTAACAGCTATGAAAATATGCATAGACACTAGTAACTCTGAGCTGTAGACCCGAGTTTGTTTCAAAATGGTTTCATTTTTTAACTTTTCACGTTTTTAAACCTCCATATCTCCGCCATTAAAAAAAATCTAAATAGGCAAGAAAACTCTAAGAAGAAAAACTGCATTTAATTTTAGGTTAAATATATATTTAACCTAAACAAGACCTACACAATTGATATCTAAGTAAGTACTTAGAAATAATGTTGGTGTTATTTTTCAGAACGTCCGGGTTCGATTCCCGAGCTGAGTAAAGGTTTTTTTTTATGTATGAATGCAGTTTTTCATTTTATTAAATATTATATCGATGACATGGTTCCTAAGAACAGATTTTCGTATGTCTTATAGTTTCACTTTCCCATACAGACCAGAAAACATAAAATTCAAGCGTCCTATTCGAATGTCTGAATCGTTCTGTATGGCCTCATGCTTCGGCTGATTATTGAGGAGAGAACAATCAAACTGTTTATATACGATTCTTGTCATTGCCATTCGATTGACGAAACGTGCGTGCGTGAGCTGTCAGAATCAGTAAATTAAAAAAAAAAAAAAAACTCCTGACACAAGTAGCTGGTCATCATGACACCCTCATTTATTAAGTAGTATAAATGCTAATGATGGAACGTGACGATAAACACAAAATCTAAGGTTATTTCCACCAAACAAACCTAAAAACCCTGCCGATAGACAAGAATCGACAAAATCGACAAAAAAAAAACCCGCTTTCAATTGGTCCATCGAGCTACGATGCCACAGACAGACACACAAATACAGATGTTAAACTTATAACACCCCTCTTCTTTTCGTCGGGAGTTAGTAAAGAGTTTTGTAGCCCGCGTGTTATGAATTAAAATCGGAACCTCAAACTAGTGTAGGTAAGTCTCCAATGCAGCAATATCACTATCACGTTCGCGTTTTCCGTCTTAATGACATTATCACAAACCTGTACTAGACTTTTTGGGTTAAAAGCAAACTTAGACTAGAGATTGGTAAATAAAATGCAATCTGTATCGCTGTGCACGTCCAGTGCGTAAACGTATCGTTTCACGTCGCGGGCGGAGATAGCCGGTTCGACCTACAATGAGACTCATTGTGAATCAGACTTAATGTGAGTGATGTCGTCACAGTGGCTACAGTGAGTGTTTGAGTCAGAAGGTTGACTGCTTGCGACCGGTTGAATTAATTTAAAAAGTTGTAGCAAAGTATAAACTGTGTCTATACAAAATTATACACACTATTTAATGAACTGTTTTGGTCATTTTAGAATTATATTTCTCCGTATAATTAAAAATGAAAAAATAAAAGTATACACAATATATGCGTTTTATGTAATTTATAAGTTGTGTTAAGATAAGGATTATATTCAGTCACTTGCGACTTGACGTGATATGACGTGATATCACTCTCGACAGTAGTAATTAGTACTTGTAGTGATACTACTACTGGCAGACAGCAATTCAATGATTAGATATCTGGAGTCTGAGCCTAACCAGTAGTGTCTGACTGGTAAAAATGCCCTTCCTTACAGAATTTCTTTATTTCATTATTTATAAACTCACGATGATTTTTGCTTCCAACTAACTAAGCTAAAGTACTGTTTTTTGCAGTGTTACTGTGGCAAGACTGATCCTCGACCATTTGCGTGACGGCCACCTTCTTACATACAAATTGGAAGAAAGCGACAATGTAATTAAAGCGTCTAATGGTAAGATAGGTCCGCTGATGTTTTCGCAATTGCTTTGTTTCCTGGTACGGATATGCACAAATATCGATCGTTGCTCAAATAGAACTAGCACTGTATTCACTGGACAAACCCAGTTTTTTTTTTTATATGACTTGTCGTGACGCTGTCGGTAGCGCAGAGAAACCAACTTGAGGATGGGAACTCTCACGGTATCACGATGTAGATTTTATTAAATATATAAAACAATTGAATCCGTCGCGTTTGCAACGTGGAACTCCGCTATGCTGTGATAAGACCTGCAGGAACACTTTAAAATTTTAATGTTTCAGGGTTTTTTGAAAAGCTAAAGAAGGTACCAGCAGTGCTAAAAGAAACAAAAAAGGTCACCGAATGGTAAACAAGGCAAAACGGACAATTAACAGATTCTATACGTCGTAGACAGAAGATACTCAACTAGCATTGCGTGGATACAGGCTTGGATGGAAAGACAGTATACAGTGACCAGAGAAATCCTCGACGACGAACTAGGTGACAACGCAATAAAACCCATATTGACCACAAGATGGGTCTGCTGACGTTTTTCAGAACCACTCACTTCCTGGTACGGATTTACATAATATCGATTGGTGCTCAAATAGAACTAGCACTTTGCGTGATGTTCAATAACCAAGGAATTAGATGTACTTTTCGCAACTGTACAGGTTAACCGATCTACAAAGATCAGTCCGGGATACTCCAGTTTTCTATAATTTCAGTGGCCATTACGATGATACGGCATAATTTTGTATTAAATCCGGCTACCCATCCCCACGACGACTGGCCCTGGTAACACACAACATACGCACAATGAGGACTGATGAAAAGATTTGCGAGTTGGAAGAGGAACTGAGCAGGTTACACTGGGACATTTTAGGATTATGCGAAGTCCGTAGAGAGGGGGAGGACACCGTAACCCTGAAGTCTGGTAACCTGCTCTACTACCGGGAGGGCGCCCAACAGTCCCAAGGTGGTGTCGGGTTTCTCGTTCACAAGTCCCTCGTTAACAACATCACTACCATCGACAGTGTGTCGAGCAGGGTGGTATACCTAATACTCAGAATATCCAAAAGATATTCGTTGAAGGTCATTCAGGTATACGCACCGACCTCGTCACATTCTGATGAGGAAGTAGAGGCTATGTATGAGGACGTAAGTAGGGCCATACATACTTCCAAAACCTACTTCACTGTTGTTATGGGGGACTTCAATGCAAAGTTGGGCAAGAACAGCGGTGATGAGTTGAGAGTGGGGCAATTTGGATACGGGCAACGGAACCCTAGGGGACAGAGGCTGGCCGACTTTCTAGAGAAAGAGGAACTCTTCATGATGAACTCTTTCTTCCAGAAGCCGCCTCACAGGAAATGGACCTGGATAAGTCCCGATGGTTCCACGAGAAACGAGATTGACTTCATCATGACCGACAAGAAACGGATTTTCAGTGATGTGTCTGTGATCAATAGGGTCAAGACCGGCAGTGATCATCGAATCGTAAGAGGCACACTGAATATCAATGTTAAATTGGAAAGGTCCAGTCTGATGAAGTCTACGCTCCGACCTACTCAGGCCCATATTCAAAACCCCGAGAGCTTTCAACTCGAGATCTCCAACCGCTTCGCTTGTCTGGAGAACTTTGTCTCAGTGGACGAGATCAACGACGGGCTAGTGGAAACTGTCCACACGGTAGGGTCTAAGTTTTTCAGACCCCGCCGTAAAGATAGACCTCAGAAATTGTCTGATCGAACCTTAAACCTCATGGCTGAACGACGCTCGCTACAGTTGCAGTCTCCCGATGACGCGAGGTCATATAGGCAGCTTAATAGACGTATATCGAAGTCCTTGCGACATGATCTGCGGCTCTTTAATACGAACCTTGTTAAAGAGACCATTGAGCAGAACAAAGGCTCCAAAGTGTTCGCAAAGGACAAGTCTATTGGACAAAGCCAGCTGACCAAGCTGAAACGGGAAGATGGCAGCATAGCGTCGACCAAAGCAGAGGTTCTAGGCGAGATCGAGAGGTTCTATGGTCAGTTATACACTTCAGTCGCAAAGCCCGTTGACAGCTTGGTAGGCGATCCAAGAGCCAAGCTGTCCCGACATTATACCGAAGATATCCCGGACATCAGTCTGTACGAGATTAGGATGGCCCTGAAGCACCTTAAGAACAACAAGGCGCCGGGCGAAGACGGAATCACCTCAGAGCTTCTGAGAGCGGGTGGAACACCGGTACTTAAGGTCCTCCAGAAGCTCTTTAATTCCGTCTTGTCCGAGGGCAAAACGCCTGAAGCATGGAATAGAGGCGAGGTGGTACTGTTCTTCAAGAAAGGTGATAAAACCCTATTGAAGAACTACAGGCCCATCACGCTTCTAAGCCATGTTTATAAGTTGTTTTCAAGGGTCATCACGAACCGTCTCGAACATAGACTTGATGACTTCCAGCCTCCCGAACAAGCCGGTTTCCGAAGAAGCTATAGTACCATAGACCACATACATACGCTGCGACAAGTTATACAGAAGACTGAAGAGTATAACTTGCCATTATGCTTAGCGTTTGTGGACTATGAGAAAGCCTTCGATTCGGTGGAAACATGGGCGGTGCTCGAGTCACTTCAGCGATGCCATATTGACTATCGGTACATTGAAGTGTTGAAGTGTTTGTATAGTAACGCCACCATGTCGGTCCGAGTTCAGGAGCAGAGCACAAAGGCCATTCCATTGAGAAGAGGCGTAAGACAGGGGGACGTTGTGTCCCCGAAACTGTTTACGGCCGTTATGGAAGACGCCTTCAAGCCCCTGGAATGGCAAGGACTTGGCATCAACATCAATGGCGAATACATCACTCACCTTCGGTTTGCCGACGACATCGTAGTCATGGCAAAGTCGATGGAGGAACTCAGCATGACGCTCGATGACCTCAATCGAGTTTCTCAACGGGTGGGCTTAAAAATGAACATGGACAAGACGAAACTCATGTCAAATGCCAAGGTTGTGCCCATCCCAGTCTCTGTTGAAAACTCGGTACTCGAAGTTGTTGACTCATACATCTACCTAGGACAAGTGGTCCAATTAGGTAGGTCCAACTTCGAGAAAGAGGTCAACCGCCGAATCCAACTCGGCTGGGCAGCGTTCGGGAAACTACGCAATGTCTTTTCGTCCGACATACCTCAGTGCCTCAAGACGAAAGTCTTCAACCAATGTGTGTTACCAGTGATGACTTACGGCACCGAAACGTGGTCTTTCACTATCGGCCTCATCTCAAAGCTCAAAGTCGCTCAACGTGCAATGGAGAGGGCTATGCTCGGGGTGTCTCTACGTGATCGAATCAGAAATGAGGAAATCCGTAGACGAACTAAAGTGACCGATATAGCTCACCGGATTAGCAAGTTGAAGTGGCAATGGGCAGGCCACATAGCACGCAGAGCAGATGGCCGATGGGGCCGAAAAGTGCTCGAGTGGAGACCTCGGACCAGCAAGCGCAGCGTAGGACGTCCACCTACAAGGTGGACAGATGACCTTGGAAGGCGCTGGATGCAGGTCGCTTCCAACCGGTATATATGGAAGTCCAAAGGGGAGGCCTATGTTCAGCAGTGGACGTCCTATGGCTGAGATGATGATGATGATGATGATGAATTTTGTATTGGTAACAAAATTAGTAGAATAACTTCTTAAATTATTATTATTATTTGTATGTCGCACCCTTTCACGGGACAATGGTGTCCCGGACCTTTGGGAGGCGTGCACGGAGCCGAAGCCAACGAGCAGAGGCCCTTTCGACAATTTAATGAAATGTAAGGGGTACACCATGCGGATGCTCCCCCTGCCTGTGTCATGGGACGCACACAGAGACAGCACCCGCAAGATGTAAGAACTATTGTGGTTGTATGGAGTCTAAATATGGTACTAGGCTATTACATGTAATGCGATGGACTTACTACTGGGCTATTGTTTGAGACAGCCGGACGTCTACCAAGAAAAGTGTCTCATAGCAAAAAAACTGGTAGACGATGACTCGCCTCCCGCTAGATGGGCCCCCATAAAAAGCGACACATAAAGTGGCCTAAGGGCAACACCAGTGCGGAAGGCTAAGGGTGGAGAGGTGTAATACTGGGCTTTAAACCGCAGCCAACTAACCCCTTACGTTTCCACATCCGCCCCCGAGCCGAAACTCTCGCGACTCCACTCTGCCCGGCCGGTTAAGGCAAGACAGAGGCGGAGGCCCCGACCCATCACCCCCCATCAGGACCCCCAGGAGCACTCAGGTACGTGGGGTCGCTACCCCCCAACAGCTCGCCATAAGCTGCCCTGCGGTGACTGACTGCGCTGGTAAAACCAGCGGGCGATGGGGTCGTCACATCCCTACGCCTTTAAATTATTATTATTATTAAGAGCCTATATTGTCCCATAAATAATAATGAGTATTTTTTGATGGAAAGTATTCGGTGAAATGGATTGATGATCAGTATAATGGCCAATCTCCTTAGTGCGCATAATTAAGCGTGCTACACAGATTGCGATAATACGACTAGTTTGCTCATCAAAATGCAAATTATGACGGAACTTGTATTAAGATATCAGGGAAGCTCTCAACGCTTAACGTCCCTGGTATCGTGGGATGGAGTAGGTACGAACATAAACGATTCATCTAAATTGAATCACTTGTTATCCCTCAGCTGTGGAAAGCCCTCTCGGGGCCACGTAGTCGCGAGTTCAAGCCACATTAGCGTCGTAATGAATAAATGATTGGGCAAGTGCTAGTCCGACTCGCGCATGAAGGGTTCCGCACCATAATCTATAACAAGTTTGTTGTATGGGAGCCCCCCTTAAATATTTATTTTATTTTATTTTTAGTTTTTTTATTTGTTGTTATAGCGGCAATAGAAATACATCATCTGTGAAAATTTCAACTGTCTAGCTATCACCGTTCTTGAGATACAGCCTGGTGACAGACGGACGGCCGGACGGACGGACGGACGGACAGCGAAGTCTCAGTAATAGGGTCCCGTTTTTACCCTTTGGGTACGGAACCCTAAAAAAACATCATCATGGGCCGTTTCGTCTGTTACAGCTCTTGTGCTGGTTTGCTGCCTACGCAGCCTTCTACTAACTAAAATCTCAAACCAGGCACAAGGTTTGCGAACATTGAAAACGCATTCAAAAAAACGTATCTGTAAAAAAATGCAAAAAGACGGGCCCTACTACGCGGCCCCGAGGGGGCTTTCCACATCTGAGGGATTAAGATATTTTTTTCATACTTTTGTTACATCACCGTTCTCTCCATGGCGAGCTATAGCGACAGTAACTATAATATATTATAGTTACTGTCGTCACCGTGAATTAACGGGATCTATCGCACTCAAATACTCGTTAAAAAGACAGTTTATTAATGGTAAAGAATGCCTACGAAACAACTATTGGGATAACTGTATGCCCTTGCATACAGTTTCGTATTTTTTGACACCACATATCTATTACGTATGTGCGGTTATTAACCTTAGTGACATTGATTGTGATACTCAGATATCAGATAAGACTTGATCGTAAGCATGAAAATGCCGTTTAAAGTATTATTTCCATCTGAATGCACTTTTCTGCGACAAACAATTATAGTACCTACCGCATCATCTTGTAAAAGTATATACATTTCAATTTGCGAACGAAATTATTTCGAAACGCAGTTAGGAACTAACGGAACATTTGGAATAGGCAGCAAAAATACATATAGGCAAAAAAAATTTTTAGGGTTCCATACCCAAAGGGTAAAAACGGGACCCTATTACTAACACTTCACTGTCCGTCTGTATGTCTGTCACCACTGTCACCAGGCTGTATCTCATGAACCGTGACAGTTAAAATTTTCACTGATGGTTTATTTCTGTTGCGGTTATACAAATACTAAAAACAGCATAATATAAATATTTAAGTAGGGCTCCCATACAAACGTGTTTATCTTTCTTTTTTTTTTGATGATACGGAACCCTTCGTGCAAGAGTCCGAATCGCACTCGGCCGGTTTTTCTACGTACTATCTATCACACAAACGTATTTTTAACAAATGCAATAATTACCTGATAATTAATATAAAAGGAATATTTATTTATTTATATATTTATTTATTTATTTATTAATTTACACGTAAATTCACAGTATAGTTACACCAAAACATTTACAATATTCTAATACAGTTCAAAGAAAATTCATGTAATACTCAGAATCTATCATAATCTATGAGGAAACAATGGTACCTACCTACTAAGAATCAATGTAAAGATTGAGCAAGTAAATATTTGTTGTCAGTATTCATTTTCATTTCTAAGACTTGTTAAGTAATCCAACATCGACAAGTAAATACTTGTATATTTGGACGTATATTGTATACCTACAATATTTTTCCGTTTGGTAACATCATGCATGTTTATGTATCAGTCAATGTGTAAAAGTACATTATTCTCAAACTGCTAAAACATTTCCAACTGATTTAAAACTAGAGCATTATATTTTATATATTCGTAAAAACGGCCTTGGTTTCTATTAGTTTCACGTGAAATCTATCCTATAAAACTGCTCAACAGAAATAAATATGAATAATATTAGCACACACATAACAATCTCAATTTGAATTTCTTCATTAAAACCAGCGTAAGAACCAGATAAGCGATGTATGATTGTAAATCTAATTTGAAACTTA
Organism: Apotomis betuletana; assembly: GCA_932273695.1. Lineage (NCBI taxonomy): Eukaryota > Metazoa > Arthropoda > Insecta > Lepidoptera > Tortricidae > Apotomis > Apotomis betuletana. The sequence goes on along the minus strand of OW026305.1, from coordinate 10,857,872 downwards.
ATAGAGTTGATATTGAATTGATTTTATGATTTGTGTACATCGTTGTGGAAACTCACCGTCGCTCCATGCAAGCAGCAAGTCTTGTTTCTTTTCATGCAGGTCGTCCCGGCGCCTGGGACGCGGGCGGAGCCGAGCAGTTTTCCCGTTCATACTTATATCAGTCTCTTCAGGTCGGACCAGAGCCCCGAACACACATCACAACAAACAAACAACACCACTTCGACGGCGAACGTGCAATGTTAAACGAACCCTTAGTAATCAAGCGATGATTACAACTTATTAGAGCTGTAGATAGTAGATAAAGTTTCACGTCATAAATAAGATAACGTGAGCGGTGATCAATACGGCTGTTGTCGACCGCGGTTGGTTGCAAGTTACGGAAATATTTGTTACTGCCGATTTGACAACTATTCGGCTCTCTTGAAGCTTACTTTACTATGAACGGAACAGGATTATCCAAATAATATGATATGTCATCATATCATTATGAGAACAGTTCTGAACTTTGTATTTGTGATATCATCTCAAATAATTAGAAAACAGGCCTCGTTTTCCACACGAGAATCATTGTTCATAATATAACGGGCAGCTGATTCATAATGTTCAGCAAGTATGTACGTTTTATGGCGAATTCTACATGAGGATCTCAAACCCGTAAAAGTGATGGTATGTATTTGGTCTGAAAAATACTTTCTTTACGTTATAGAAATAATTGAAGACGATATAAGAGGACTTATTACACTTTTCTTTAATACTGAATTGCCATACCAACTAAAATTACATCGTCTAAATATGTATGTATATTGTATGGTCTTCTATGTACCTATATAATTAACTGTAACACAAAAACCACATCCAAATTTACGAATTGTATAGTTTGCATCATCGACATTTTGTATAAACGTTTTAGATTTGCTCTGTAATTTACAGTGAACAATTATCACATGTATAGAGATAATATTTCATATCTTCAGCAATATGCAGTTGAGGAAAAGTACTAAGTAAACAAAATGACATCCGCCACGCAAAATAAGACTTTGTTTAAATGCATAACAATAAAAACTAATCTAAATCACCGAATGAGAAAGTAAAATCATATTATCTTTAGACGATATGAATCATGATTATTGATTAGTACAGGAGCCGACAAATTGGGCTCGGTATTGATTGTACTAGTGAAAGTCAGAGGCTAAGTATTATCGAGACGTTTGTCAAAAGCTCTTTAAATAGAAACAGTGCGAGGCCACACGCACAGTTTGCTGTGGAGGCGGTACGGTCGACGCACTCAGTCGAACTACCAATAAAAATAAGGATGTCGTCAATATGTTGGCATCGCTGCCGTAGCGGGGTCACCTCCGCCCTGGGTCGTTTACGTGACGTAACGGACCGACCTTGATGACGATGACACATCATAAAGGGCCCGCCGAATTATGATAGGCCATAATTCGCTCAACTATGTAATTGTGACCCGTCTGGCAGAACTGTATGAATTCAGACATGGTATGTTTACATACACTGTTCATACATATATGTATGTTTATTTACAAATGTAATAAAGAAAGAATTAAGTCATGAAATATCAATTTACAGAGGATGTCAGACTAGTAAAGTTAAAATGTTGACTTTAATTATATACCGAAAAACATTGAATATTATTACTACTTCATTAATAATTCCATTGTTTTGACGTACATATTTCAATTGTAGTTTGCTCTACAGTCTACAGAAATAGCAAGATACCTATGTGCATCGAAATGTACACGAAGAAACGGTTATGTAACATATTCAGCAGATGTAACAAAGAATTATTTATAGGGTTTGCCTTGACATTCAATTTCACTGTTCTCAATTAATTTCTATATCGATTGTTCAGAATTACTATCCCTTTTGTTTTAAATCACAAGAACTCTTCACGAGTATAGTTCATTGATGCATTGTATATTGCTAAACACGTATGTGATGTGGGGTACATAGACAGTAGAAACTTCATACAATAACAATGAATACCCACTTTCGTTACGTACTGTGGGTACCTTTACAACTGTATTGCAACATTTATGAAGAGTTAAATACATAACACTCATGTTGCAATTACTGGTGCAATGAATGAACTGTATTCCAACATTCCTCAAACAACACTAAAAATCTCTCGTTTCAAGTTAGTTATCATGTTATAGGGGAATATTATATGTAAATATTTTAAGGGGCATGCCTTCTCGGACACAACTTTAAAGTACCTTTCATTTCTCAATCTTCACACAACTCCTTCCAACTATACGAAGCCCGGCTCATTAGAAACTTTATCAAGAGTCACTGAAATTAACTTGCATATACTATAAATATTATAAATACAATATGCCCACTTAATAATTTACAATCGCTATGATCATGAAGATTAGTTTAAAATTGACCACAGAGTGTCAACAAACTTATGTCAACAACTGAGAAAAAAAGAAAAAAGTAAAGTAGCGCAATGCGCGCGAGTCTGGGACTTCGTCGAAAGCGCGGCGCTAGACTGGACTGCGCGCGCGCCGCCCGCCCAGAATAACTGCGAACTGGCACACAGCCAGTCACATGGCAACTTAGATCGTCAACTAGCTCCCCATTCATAAATCCGTAACCCACCCTTCCACCGTTAAGTAATAGTTGAGATAGTTACTTAGATCGAAAGCTCATTCATAGAATCCGAAAACCACCCTTCCATCTTAAAGTCGTAGAATGGCAAACTTAGATTGACAACTAGAATCTAATTCATAAAACCCGCGAACGCCCTTTCATACTGCCATTTTTCAGACATGATTCCGATAAGGTGTACGGAAACTAAGCTTGATTGATTACGTTTGAACATAAATGTTTTCATTATCATATTGAACGATTTCCCACTCTTCATGTTCAATGAAGTTTATTATTAAATAACGCATAGGTCATCGTCCTCCTAGCCTTTGACCCATTTTTTGAGAATGAATTCTCAATCGGGGTCGGCTACCTAAATCCCAAGATGCGGCGTAGGCACTAGTTTTTACGCAAGCGACTGCCATCTGACCTTCCAACCCAGAGGGGAAACTAGGCCTTATTTGGGCTTAGGTGGTTTCCTCACGATGTTTTCCTTCATCGAAAAGCGAGTGGTAAATATCAAATGACATTCCGTACATAAGTTCCGAAAAACTCATTGGTACGGGCCGGGTTCGAACCCGCGACCTCCGGATTGAAAGTCGCATGCCCTAACCACTAGGCTACCACCGCTACCCGCATAGGTATAATAGTAATATTGAAACGAATCTCAGAAACGAAATTGAATGCGCTTTTTATTACGCGCACTAAATAGTGAAACTCACTTGTGTGTATAGAATATAGGCAATAAAATAACGAATCTATTTGATTAAAGTAATATTTTTAAATGAATGCTTATATTTTATTCTGTTTTGTTCGAGTAAGTTCGTTCCGGACGCTATAAATAGTTATTCCGTCATTTTAACAGCGGTTTGTACCTATATAGCACTTCTGCAAACATCGGTGCCTCACGTACACATTATTGCTGAGACTACCAATAATAAGTAAATAATACACATAACAATGTTGTGTTTCCTCCTATAAGCTGCCTCGATAGCTATACAGCCTTATTGTTCTCAAGTTATAATTTGAATATAGCCTTCCTGTACAAGTTATTTTTAAAGATACTAACTATTTACATAAATAATTTCCACGTCAACTCATACTCATACCTGCAAGCCTGCAGCCAAAGATCACTTTTGTTTTTTGCCTTCAATCTCTTCAAAGACGTTAATGAAACTCATAAAAAATTAAGCTTTATGGTTTAAAGATAAATCATATTTTAGAAAACTTGTTAAGGCAACTAATACATAGAACAATAAATAGTGTCGAAAGTTTAACTAGTGTGTATACAAAGAGCAGTAAAATCTTTCGAGTCGAGCACTAATCCTAGACAACGCTCGAAATAATAGTTAGTTGAAATAATATGTTGTAAGTTACAAGTAGAAAACTGGAAGGAATAGGCATTAGTTTAACACACACAGTGCGAAGGAATGAACAAAGTGCTAAATACCATTTATATGTTCAAAACTAATTTGCTGCATATTTTGTTCACTAGCGGTCAGCGAGTGGGCATGGTATAATGGGGCATGGTAGTTGCTCAGTTGGTGCGCCTGTATGTTCCCACTCCAAGTACAATCTTTTTTCGACCCCATTGTCACCATCTATTGGCGGCGCCGTCAGCGCGAACCCAGCGTGTCCCATCGAAAATCTCTGCTGATTCGAGACTTGCACCTGACATCAAATAAATAGGCTAAGGGCAAGAAAATAATGAGTGATAATTTTAGCATCATAGAGTACTCACCAGTAAGTGTGGCGACGTGGCGTGTTTCGCGCGGTGCTAGCGAGGGCGCGCGAGTCGCATCCTGGAGGGCCGCCAGCTTGACGACCACTCCTGCAAAACAAAAACAACTGTAACGCTCCTTTGTGTTCACACGTGGCGGTAAACGCTGAGCCACGCACACTACGTATGCAGTACATCGTCGGGTCACTCGAAGACCGACTAGATCGCAAAATGACATATCGTGTAAGACTTGCATCGCAAATTTAATGTGCTTCATCGCAGAAAGCCGAGATCGCAAAATGACACCATCTGAATTTCACTAGGTTGTAAAATTTGGTTGTATATCTTGAACCTACAAAAATATAGTTAAAGTTGGAAACACCTATAGTCGCGAGGGTGACGTTACGTGCGGGGTGCCGAAGGAATCGGGCTGCAGGCCGATCTGCCACTTGATGCACGTGAACAGCTGTGCGGTGTGCTGCAGCATTGCTCAGCGCACATGTTCGCAGACGACCTCTGCGCCCTCCGTGCCGGCACGGACCTCGCGGACACCTTCCGTCTCGTACTTCGGACATCGACTCAGTTGTTAAGTGGTCTCACGACAATGGGATTTTCCTCTAGGTCGAAAAGACTAAATTGCTCTTAATTCACTCACCGTACTTACCAGTATTAGACAATCCTTCTCCTATTTATGCGCACACTTTTATATGCCTATTACACAATAATATTTTTAAAATTTGTAACATAGGTACTTCCAATTACTTTGAAACAAATACATGCTTGCCGTAAAAAACCATAGCCCTCTAGAGCATAGCTCAGAAGGATCATTAGTCGAGAACGACCCTAAGAAAACGACTCCCATACTTGGTCAATAGTTAGCTGGAAGACATAAGACGAGCGCTAATCTGAAAAGATTTAAAAGACTGGTAAGTTAAAAAAACACCTTCATAATTTACTTGTCTAAGTAATTAATTATCTCACCTCTATCATGTAACCTTATGCATGTCATAATTGAGATTCTCAAACTTGCTCTCACACTCATTTGGTTTTGTGGGACATTGTTTTAGTATAGGTATTCCTAGCTATAAATAAATAAAAAATAAAATTAAAAGGATTCGTGACACTTATGCTCTGTGTGCGACGGGTGACAAAAGATAGCAGGGGCGCTCATACTGGTGCGTAGCGGAGGACACTTCTGTCTGTCAGTCCCCACCGCCGCACCCTTCATTTCACTACCGCTGGCTTCAGCCCCCGTCGCCCACAGACCATAGAAGTGTCACGAATTAATTTGCCAAGGTAGTTATGTAGTCAAATTCAGATGGTGTCATTTTGCGATTTCAGCTTCGTGCGACGTAGCACACTTGTGATGCAGCTCTTACAGTAGAACCCTGTTGCAATATCGTGACTCTAAAGCTGCATATTTAGTTAAACTAATATTAACAACAATTGATATTTACTTACAAATCCAGTGTAGAGGATATCTTTTCACAGCCTTTTTCTTGAATGTTAAAATCTGGAATAAAGAAAAACTCATACAGCACTATTATTTTAACTTATATCACAGCAGTTTCACTTGCTTTACATAATTTACATTTTGTCTTTCACTTTTGAGTCTATTTAAAAGCGAGAAGAGAATATATTTTTACAACATGTAGAAGAACATGCAGAAATTAGATATTAGATCCCAGAGATACTCCAGAAAAAAGTTAATACAGTTCAGTGCCAGATTAAACTATAATATTTAAAGCCTATTGTGAATATGAAATATAACACCTCTGTGCCTGTAGGGAACCAGTCACTATAGGTAATTCAGAGAATGTTAATTTACTAAACATCCAGACACCAAACAGCCAACCTCGTGTTAAAGTAGGCAAGTCTCACAAGTGAATTGTGGGAAAATTATTACTTAAGCACTGTTCGATAACAGCATTACATGTGCATGATCTGGGGCAGTGTATTGTCTGTAGCCTATAAAATTTTGCAGTACAGTAAATTGAAGTGCAAGCCAACAATGAGTACACTTGTACAAATACATTCTTCCGATGTCTCCTTGGTAATGTCTGCAGTATATTCTTATAGGTAAATGAAAACTGGACATAATTTGTCACATTGAGTTACAACAGTCCCCATTATGTGTCTTACCTTAAGGATGCATTGAAAGGTTAGAGATATAAAGATGCAAACAAATTTCATCCTTATAGTAAGATGGACCTGATAGATGTAGTAGGATGGAATTGGACCTTTTACTAAACATTGTCACATATTCTTTAAATCAATTGGATTTATATTTATGATATTTATTTCCACCATGAGTATGCAGTAACAGCACAGCCAAAACACATACATCACTTCACTACATAGTATAAAATAAAGTCGCTTTCTCTGTCCCTATGTCCCTTTGTATGCTTAAATCTTTAAAACTACGCAACGGATTTTGATGCAGTTTTTTTAAATAGATAGAGTGATTCAAGAGGAAGGTTTATATTATGTATAATACATGCATAAATTATCAGCATTGCACCCGTGCGAAGCCGGGGCGGGTCGCTAGTATTAAATAAACCGAAAAATAATACTAGTTTATGTTAAAATTGTGAGTCCAAATCAAAATGAATACCTTAACAAATATCAAGTTTCATATCAGGTCATGCAATTGTTAAGTTAGATGGAAAAAAAGGAAGTATGTTTTATGAGGCTGATTTGTTTTCAAGATCTACACCTATCTATATTTTTATGACATGTTGGGTGTAATCTTTTAACTATGAGTGTGAGTATAAGTATGAATTGTATTTTGATGGATACTCTTGAAATGTATAGTTTGTTTTTCGTTAATAAATTATTTTATATTTTTTTTTATGTTAATAATGGCTCCATAGTTCGTAAACATATTAGTGGAATACATACCAAGGGCTGTAAATTCGTGAATCTCCTAGATAACAGGTGTTTGTGATAATTATGCAATTTGGGGCTTTACAAATTACCGCCCATAGTAAATTCGTGAATCTCCTAGATAACAGGTGTTTGTGATAATTATGCAATTTGGGGCTTTACAAATTACCGCCCATAGTTTGTCTAAAGTTTTACATCTTGTCTTGGCCAGGAAGGGAGATTTTTCTCCCCTTATTGTGAACATAAACATATTAATTATCTATCTAATAAGAATGAATTAATCAATTTAATCATTTTTAGAGACAGAAACATTATCAGTTCATTGAAAAATTTTAGACAATATTATTTTAATTTATAAGCTGATAGACCTGTAGGCATATTCTTCTTATACTTAATGAAACTCTAATTATCTTTCATATTATGTGAATCAGACTGAAGGTACAAAACAATTATCAATCAATTAACACAGCCTTGTGACACACCACAGGCAATGCAAAATGCATGGCAATGCTATGGATGGCCAGAAGTGATGCATTAAGATTGTCAAGGTTAACTCAGGCGTCTCGGAAAGTAACTTTGCAAATTAAATTTTATTGAGTATAGATAAAAGCATCGTCCAGCACTGCAATTCCAATTTTTGAAGTAAAAGTAATTTATAAAGGCCATGCCAGGATAAGCTAAGTGAATCTGCCCCCAGCGAGTTCTGGCTTGTAATTTTTTTTGTTGACTTGTCTTTTTATTAGTGTCGTTTATGCCAAATTACAGCTCCCCAAACCTTACCGTATTTCTTAAAAAAAATAAAAACGAAATCTGATCTTTCTTCGATATTTTTTTTTCTAGCCGGCCGATTTTGACGTGAGTCACGTATATTGTGCTTATAATAAAGACAATTATATGGTATTAATTTTAATACATATTGCCATACAAAAACTTGAAAAAAAGATTAGAATTTATTTTTAATAAATTTTTTTTAGCATTATCTCGATAGCGATTCCTCCAGATTTTTCACCAAAACTAGCCTCTTTAATAAGCTACAAAATGAATGTATTAACTTAATTTTATTTGTGGTATAACGGGTTGTTTTTTTTAATTGAATTCATCACCATACATTTTCTTTACCCGCTCATTATTAAAATTAATCGATTAAAAACTGTTTAAAGAAACGTGTATGTTTATAATGAACACTGGCCACTTACAAAAAAAAAAAAAGTATTGATTCCTTCGTATTGAAAAAGTATTGTAAAAAGATCCGATCTGGCAACGCTAATGAAATGTATGGCCTATTGCCCTTGCCCCTCTCGCCGTGCCGCCCCGACCTCGCTCGGCGCCCGCGCCCCGCGCGCGTCCTATGTTTTGGAGCATGTTCTTACTTACAGACGCGCCCCGAAGATATTTGACGAACTTACTGTTTTCGACCAAGACTAACTTGTTCTTGTTATTTTTCATGTTAATTTTAAAATTGTGGATTGACAAAAAAAAGGTGACAAGTAATAGTTGGTTGAATGGCGCCAATACCAAAATAAAATGCAATCGGCCAGGGGCGCCTACGCCGCCCCTGTCGGTTTGGCGCCCCGGGCTATAGCCCGGATGGCCCTAGGGTAAATATGTCCCTGCACAGACTCCATTGCTATATTGTATAGCTTTTTAACGTTTTTTTTAAAGCACTTCTTTATTATTTTCCTGCAATCCATTTTTAACTAAAAGTTTTTCCGATAAATATTCGAAGTTTATGTGAATAACCGGCGCCGAAGGAAGCAATACTTTTTTTTTGTAAGTGGCCAGTGTTCATTATAAACATACACGTTTCTTTAAACAGTTTTTAATCGATTAATTTTAATAATGAGCGGGTAAAGAAAATGTATGGTGATAAATTCAATTAAAAAAAACAACCCGTTATACCACAAATAAAATTAAGTTAATACATTCATTTTGTAGCTTATTAAAGAGGCTAGTTTTGGTGAAAAATCTGGAGGTGTCGCTATCGAGGTAATGCTAAAAAAAAAATATCAAAAATAAATTCTAATTTTTTTTTCAACTTTTTGTATGGCAATATGTATTAAAATTAATACCATATAATTCTCTTTATTATAAGCACAATATACGTGACTCACGTCAAAATCGGCCGGCTAGAAAAAAAAATATCGAAGAAAGATCAGATTTCGTTTTTTTTTTTTTTAAGAAAAACGGTAAGGTTTGGGTAGCTGTAATTTGGCATAAACGACACTAATAAAAAGACAAATGAATAAAAAAAATTACAGGCCAAAACTCGCTGGGGGCAGATTCACTTAGCTTATCCTGGCATGGCCTTTGTTAATCACAAAATAGAGATTTAAGTATTGTTGATTAATTTAAAATGTGATACTGAATAAAAAAGACATTGGCAAATAACCTTAATTAAAACTAATACAAATCGAATGAGATTCTTTTTTCTAATTTAAACCTCTCTAACATGCCAGCCAATGTTACAAGTACAAACGATAACTTTGACTCATACATTGAAATTAGTTATGAGATAATTGGAATGAGTTAACACCATAAAGTCTTTAGTGAGTCTTTTAAATACAATGATGAACATGGAAGCAGTTATTTTTTCTTTAACAGTTACTACTATTTTTAGTATATTTTTTAAATGAAATCATGAATTTTGTATATTGATGGAGAAGATATTATTTGACCTCTGTATCTGAACTCGAAATTATCAACAAACTATTGAAAGGGGTATAAAAGCGTAAATTGATGAGTAATATTATCATATGAGCTACCTATCAGTAATTTATTAAGACTTACAATCATTATTTACATTACTGAAGGAGCTATGACCTTGCTGGAGCCCCAAGACGGCCCATCTCATTCAGCTCTCCTCGACGAACAATGCGGGTCACTAGTCGAAAATCCTGGTATTGATATTTTAACAAACACTGCGCCGATTACGATAATAAACATGATATGATAATAACATAGCACCAAATTGCTTCGCGTGATTTGTGTATTGATACTTTGCGCTTTTTTACGTTACTCGCATACAATTCGCTCGATTTCGATTCGCTCACAAATTGTCCGTAGCGCATGAATGACATAATTTAAGTTCCTTCACTTGACAGTTCTTGTGGTCCAAACTCTACATCTGAAATGTGTTTTGGTTTCACTCTTGCAGTTCGGGGATAATTGATTGTGGAGTTGTACGAATAGCTTAATTTGGACCCCGTAGCGTTTTGCGGGTTTTGCGAATGATGAGCCAAACCCCGGCTCCACACTATCGCGAAGTTGGGCAAGTTGGCCGAAGTATGAGTTCCTGCAGCTTTGTACCTGTTAGAAAGACACTTCATTCATTTCCTAGCTCTACAACACTACTCGCGAAGCGAAGTTGACCGAGGTTGAGCGAATATGATAGCACGGACTACCTACTTAAACTATGGACGTCGCATGACCTGTGACCAGTAAATTCACTATCGCGAAGTTGGCAGAAGTATGAGTTTCTGCAGCAAAGTGGCTCCCACACTATCGTATTCACCTAACCTCGATCAACTTCGAGAGTAGTGTAACACCGGGGGTCATAGTCTGGCTAATGAAATTATTACTCAAACTTTGGCGGGTTTTTTTTTTTTAGAAATTCAATTTAATTGTACTAATAAAAAATGGAAATTGTTTTATCACGGCTTCCAGGAATATTTTTTATAATATTATTTTAAATTGTCTAACCGCACAAGGTTATTAAATTACACTGGTTGTGTCAAGTGGAAACCACCTAGTATCTAATTTTAATGTGATATACAGAGTGTTCCGAAAACAAACATCAATAATATTAAGGAATTAGAATTAGGATTAACCTACGTTTATTAAATTAAATTTTGCTAATTTGCTTAATCATTGAATTGCGATTTAGCGCCCTGGTATAAGTAAAAATGCTTGCAACAACATTACGAAATAAATAAAATAAAATATCGATATTTGTTTTACATATTTTAATTTCGAAATCATCAATTATCGTTATTTAATTACAAAGTTCGAAGTCATTATGTTGCCTCAGTAGATGTTTTAAAATAAACACACAAACCAATGCCAACGACATAAACGTATGAACAAAGTATTATAAGCAAACACACAGCGACTGTTATAACTATTAACAGGAAACCTGAAAAAAAATATGTTGATACAGCATAGTGTTGGTATAGTCAGTGTCAAACTCCAATAAATATAAATATATTTAGGTACCTTCAGTCACCAAGATGATACTAGTAAGACAAATCACTCCCGCAAAAATGACGATTAAAGGTAACAATACTATAAGAAATAATGCACCAGCAGTTACAGTCATCAATGTGGTTAAAAGAGGATTTTCTAAAGACGTGGAAGTAATATTGTAGATCCATTTTTCTAATGTGTCGGTCTTGGTAGTGAAGCGAACTAAAAAATAAGAAAAGTAAAACATGAATAAGATAAATTATGCAAAAAAAACGAAGTGCTGATAGATCATTGGTGAACTTACTATATTTAAAGTCTATTGCTTTTTTAAAACTCATTTTGATTTCGATTATGAATGAATGTAACAACAGGATACAAGTAATCAGTTGACTTGTAATAGCTGTAAGTTGTGAGGTGAATCTGCGACACAATATTTTACTACCCTACCCATGCTTATAAAACTTGTACTTCATACTTTGTAAATTTACCCCCATTTTAGAAACAAAATCTGTTCCTATTCATTATCTATTCTCTTTCACCCGGTGACACTCCTTGTGAGTATTATATTCTTTGCCCGGTGACCAAACCAGTCTTGAAAACTGAAATTAAATCGTAATTCTTATCGAACTTTCTATACTTTTTTATCATATATTACGTGCTTACTTGTCTAAATCTACAACTTATCAGGTTTAGACATTAAGATAGTATTAGTTCGTGTTCACACACACACACATTCGCGTATTTGAACCGAGGTTGGTGGGCGAATATAATACTGTGAGAGGCACTTCGCTATCTATTCGCTATCGCTTGGAAGAGTTAGCGTGGTCTGACTCTACTTCAGCCAACTTCGCGATAGTGTGGAGCCGGGATTCTCTTATAGCTGGCAATATCAATGTATGTATGTTTATTTCATAAAAACATAATAAGATATTAATAAAAACAAAATCAATAAAATAAAAACTAAGACTTAGCACCTATATGCTAAAAACCTAAACTATTTACAAATAAAAATTTATGAACATTGACAAAAAAGAAAACTATTGACATTGTCAGTTGAGTACAGAAGGGCTACTCCGATGTTCGAAATTTTACTTTCGTATAGTGCTATTCCATTCACTCAAATATACCTTAACAGGAGATTGAGAGGGGTGGCACTATTCGACAGTCGAATTTTGAACATCGGAGTAGCCGTTCTGTTGTGTCAACCAACCTGTCAGTGTCAGTCAGTTGATATTTGGCGCCATAATATTATGTTTGTTATATGTTATGTTACTTTCTATTCTATTCATCATCATCGCTAATTTGTTTAGTGAGACTGAAATTGATTTAACCAGTTTGTAGAAGTAAATGTAATTAAACATTGTTTCAACAAGCTAATTATACATACCATCCAGATACTGCTATCCTTTTATTATTAAAAATGGTAACGTATTCTCACGATGTTTTTTTTATCCAATCGTGCTGTTAAATTAGAAATAATACATTGTTCTTTTATTAATTACAGGTGGGCCAAAATGATGAAAACATGTTATCAGACATGTTGCCGGTGTACTACACAAGGCTCTTTCCTCAAAACGTGTTCTGCCGATGGCTGTCATGTGGAAGTAGCCCTCAGCCGCTGTCCCATAGGGAATTATCTTTTACACTGGCTGATGACGTTTATTTGCGGTATTTATCTATATGCAATCAAAAAGAATTTCAAATGCTGCTCCAGAAAAAGTGTCCTTATAAATTGGATATAGGAGCTGTATATAATACCAAGTGAGTATTATTGGTACTTATTTATGATAGAGCATGTAGAGTGAATAAGTCTTAACTTAATGAATTATCAAATATAATCATGGCTTTACCATACAGAATAATATGTAATAAACATAATCTAGGAATTAATTATTAGTTCACTATTTGTGATTTAAAAAAATATTTCTCCCTTCCATAGTATAGGAGTGCTTTGTTGTTGGTTGAAAAGTACAATAACATTCTTTACCATAAGAACCTATGTACCCTGGTCAGTTAATAATGATCTCTGGGACTGTTCATTTAACATTACAAAAATTTACCTTAAAATAATGGTATCCATGTCAAATCCAAATTTTTGGCCTGATGAAAATAAATAACACATTTTTAATGTAAAAACTGCATTCATGCAATATTATTAGATATTTTATTTATTTAATTTTATAAATCTTTTCTCACATAAGAAACACTATTGACCATTGGCTGGATTACAGCGCTCTTGTACACATCAGATAGTGTACAATAGCACTATAATCACGGACTACTTAGCCTTAGGTTAGTTAGCCAGTAACTGTAATAATCATGCATCGGGGTTTTCAGAGCAGGAATGATTTAACACTACGCCGTCAGTAGGCGTCAAACCATTCGTGCTCCGAAAACCCTGATGTATGGTAATAATATTAGTTTTAAACTTCTTTCTTTGCCTATTTTCAGACCCTCAATTGGCCGACATGATGCAGTAGTACTGTCTAGAGAACTAGTCTTTGATATAGACTTGACAGACTATGATGAAGTCCGAACATGCTGCCAAGAGGCTAAAGTCTGTGACAAATGCTGGAAGTTTATGATCATTGCTTGTGAAATTTTGGACAAAGCTTTAAGAGGTCTTTAAAAACAAAATACTTTATACATGTTGTTGCTTAGTTTAATCGGTAATTTGCTATACATAATTGCTGCAATCAACCATACAAGCACCAAATTAAATCTACTTTATGAATTTCAGATGACTTCGGCTTTCAAAGTATTCTGTGGGTGTTTTCTGGAAGAAGAGGTATCCATTGTTGGGTATCAGATCATGAAGCTAGGACCTTGGACAGCCCAGGCCGAGCTGCTGTAGCAGACTACCTTTGTTTGATAATGGGGGGTGACAATCAGTTTAAAAAAGTTCATCTTGGAAGTGATAATTTACATTCTAGCATCAGGTATGGTATTTTATTTAATCTTTATTGACACAACTCACAACCAAGTAATTGCCGCCTCTTAAATGAAATTACATACTAAACGTATTGTAGAATAAGAACGTATATCGTATAATCGAGCGCAACGGCGACGCGTCCTTGTTCCGTCTTTTCTGTCTGGATTGCATAGCGACACTTCTGTATACAATGTAAAAAAGTCGCGCCCTCGACGCGTAGATGAGGATCTACGCCTCGTCCTCGTCCTACGTACTTTCTGTGTGGCTTACGCCTTAAAGATGTAGAATGTGTTCAACATCTTGGCACTTAAACTCGTAGGTATGCACCTTGCATAGAACCTTTCTCTCAAGTATGTATTAAATTACTTACCGCACATAATATGTCTTAAATATACAAATAACTACACATTTATGTTCATTCTCTTTATTTTTGCTTTTTCAGGAGATCCTTAACTGTGATAGACAGATATTTCCAAGAAGTTGTCAAGGATCAGGAGTTCTTCGGAACACCAGAAAGGCTACAAAACTTTTTCAAAATAATACCAGATGAAACATTGAGGGAGCAAATTAAAACAAACCTGGAGAAAAGTACAGCACCATCGCTTGATAAATGGAATTCTTTTGTGAACCTTTATGAGAGTTACTGCAGAGAAGTAGGTTTACGTTTATGATTCTGTGTTTACTTATTTAGATAAACAAACATCTCATGGATCAGTGTGCTCTAAACACAAGTAGACCTTGTCCTCACATTCCATCAGGAGAGTGGTGAGACCAAAGTTAACACATTCGTCTACAGTGACACAAACACATGTGATCAAAGAATTTTTACTTCTATGCCGTTGACACACCATATGCGTCAACGGAATAAGTACTCCTATGCTGGTGACACACCATATTAGACTGGTAGAAAAATCCAGATATCGGCTTCCTTTACCGTCCTAACGGCATTTTGTGAGCCATTTTGGCAACATGACTTTTCTGATGTAAAAACGCCTGCTGAATTCGATTCTGGATGTTGCCAAGCCGAATTTTGCCCCCCTCCCCCCATTTCCCCCCTTTTTACCTCAGAATATGCCCCTAATCACGGTTTTTACGGTTTTATACAAAAAGTATTACAGCCAGAAAAAAAATGTCAAAGACAAGAATGATCTCTATAAAATTTCCTATAACATGGTGTATAAACTTTTTTAGTAGGCCTTATGGTTTGTGAGCAATATCTTCCCGAACTTCATAGACTGGTAGAAAATTCTAAATATCGGCTTCCTTTACCGTGCTAACGGCATTTTGGGATCCATTTTGGCAACATGACTTTTCCGATGTAAAAAAGCCTGCTGAATTCGGTTCTGAATGTTGCCAAGCTGAATTTTGCCCCCCTCCCCCCTTTTCCCCCTTTTTGACCTCAAAATATGTCCATAATCACGATTTTTACGGTTTTATACAAAAAGTTTTACAGCTAGAAAAAAAATGTCAAAGACAAGAATGATCTCTATAAAATTTCCTATAACATGGTGTATAATTTTTTTTAGTAGGCCTTATGGTTTGTGAGCAATATCTTCCCGAACTTCATTATTTTTAAAAAAATTGATAAACTTGGTCGAGGCAGTGAAATGCACTTATTTTAGGATAATTGGTATCGCACAGGATCCAGCCGCTCTGCAGCGCTTGACGCTGACATCCAGTTTGCATGCTGCTTATTATCTGTCAAGACTCACGAGACTTTCAGTCATAAGCAGCCGTCAGATTTACACGCAGAACCGTACCCAAGTCGGGCTAAAAGGGCCGTAGAAAATAAAAATTCTTTGCTTCTGAACATGAAATCCTTCAAAATGCTCAGTTCTACGCCAGATTCTCCAGAAATGTGCCTTAGAAATACAGTTACCCGATCTTGCAACAGAAAAAAATAAAGTGACAATTCACACTGCTAAGCAGCTTGGCTCACTCTAAGTAACGAAGTTTGTTTCCGAAAGGCTCACCAACAGCAGCCCGTCTAGCAGAACTATGCTTTGCGACTCTTGTCGCGCGACATAGCGCTACCCGTGACCCTCTTACATTACTGCACAGAAAGAGACAGGCAATTATCTCGCGCCAGAAATGGCCGTTTGCGACAGTTGTGCTAGGGGTGCAGGTCTACAAGCTACAACGCAAAGTTCAAAATGAACTAAGGTCCGACCTTCAAGACCTGTACAAGGCAGGTCGTTCAAAATCTACCATATTTGCGTCTGATGTGGGGGGCAAACGCTCAGGCGCTGGAGTGGTGCCAAACAAAGCATAGCCTGCATCGTCACATACTCGACTTGTACAGCAGGGACAGGAACTTCTCAGCCTTTCGCTCATGGGGTGTATGTCTATCTCATTGAGTAGTTCACAGTGCTTTTCGATATCGGAAAACGGAATACTTTTAATCAAAGGAGTGTCTAGGTAAATGTTTTAGAAACGCAAATGATCAATTTAATTATTTTGTTACCTGCAATAAAGCCGTTCGAATCGCCAGTGCCTGAGTAAAACGCCAGAATATTTTAACGTTCTAAAGCAGTCCCTTAATTTTGTCATGATGATGAATGATAAGCAACAACAACACTAATAACCTGTCTTCTGGGTGGGCTATGCACAGTGTGGAGCACATGTCAAGTGTCGGTTTCCTCATGAATAGCACGCGTATGTTGAGGTATCGACCTCAGTTGGTGACGCTTGAACCTTAGTCTCGTCTGCAAATCCTCGCACTACGACGACATTAGTCCCGCTCGCGCGTTCGCGGGATAAAACTGCGAGCCCAACCTAGTTTGAAGGTATTGAGTCATTTTTAAGGAGCTGCTTGGCAGTGAGAAGTGACACTTTATTGTTTTCTGCTGCAAGATCCTGGGTAACTGCATTTCTAAGGCCCGTTTCTGGAGAATCTGGCGTATAACTGAGCATTTCGAAGGATTTCATGTTCAGAAGCAAAGCATTTTTATTTTCTACGGCCCTTTTAGCCCGACTTGGGTACGGTGCTGCGTGTAAATCTGACGACGGCTTATGACTGAAAGTCTCGTGAGTCTTGACAGATAATAAGCAGCATGCAAACTGGATGTCAGCGTCAAGCGCTGCAGAGCGGCTGGATCCTGTGCGATACCAATTATCCTAAAATAAGTGCATTTCACTGCCTCGACCAAGTTTATCAATTTTTTTAAAATTAATGAAGTTCGGGAAGATATTGCTCACAAACCAAAAGGCCTACTAAAAAAGTTTATACACCATGTTATAGAAAATTTTATAGAGATCATTCTTGTCTTTGACATTTTTTTTCTAGCTGTAAAACTTTTTGTATAAAACCGTAAAAATCGTGATTATGGACATATTTTGAGGTCAAAAAGGGGGGAAAAGGGGGGAGGGGGGCAAAATTCGGCTTGGCAACATTCAGAACCGAATTCAGCAGGCTTTTTTACATCGGAAAAGTCATGTTGCCAAAATGGATCCCAAAATGCCGTTAGCACGGTAAAGGAAGCCGATATTTAGAATTTTCTACCAGTCTATGAAGTTCGGGAAGATATTGCTCACAAACCATAAGGCCTATTAAAAAAGTTTATACACCATGTTATAGGAAATTTTATAGAGATCATTCTTGTTTTTGACATTTTTTTTCTAGCTGTAATACTTTTTGTATAAAACCGTAAAAATCGTGATTATGGACATATTTTGAGGTCAAAAAGGGGGGAAAAGGGGGGAGGGGGGCAAAATTCGGCTTGGCAACATTCAGAACCGAATTCAGCAGGCTTTTTTACATCGGAAAAGTCATGTTGCCAAAATGGATCCCAAAATGCCGTTAGCACGGTAAAGGAAGCCGATATTTAGAATTTTCTACCAGTCTATGAAGTTCGGGAAGATATTGCTCACAAACCATAAGGCCTACTAAAAAAGTTTATACACCATGTTATAGGAAATTTTATAGAGATCATTCTTGTTTTTGACATTTTTTTTCTAGCTGTAATACTTTTTGTATAAAACCGTAAAAACCGTGATTAGGGGCAAATTTTGAGGTAAAAAGGGGGGAAATGGAGGGAGGGGGGCGAAATTCGGCTTGGCAACATCCAGAATCGAATTCAGCAGGCTTTTTTACATCAGAAAAGTCATGTTGCCAAAATGGCTCACAAAATGCCGTTAGACTTGAAAATTTTGATTTGAACTACCAGTCTATATTATCATTACGCCCAAAGTCGTCCACTGTTGGACATAGGCCTTCCTTGATTCGTGCCACCATAACCGGTCCATTCTGCACTGATTGGAGCACACATATTATGTACTTGCTGTGTTGAAATCGGTTTGTGCCTTTAAAAAAAGATGCACCTCTTTCCTAAGTAGCGCCATAAGATTCAGGTGCAAACTTTACTCAATCGAGTTTAATGGCTACCCCCCTTTTATTGACAATGTTTTTATAGTCTATAATATGGCCGGGGATTTTCTCAACAGATTAATGAAGTTTTCATCAAAATCCGTTCAGCCGTTTTCACGTGATGCGCGGTCAAATAAACAAAAATTCTAAAAACTGTTGGAACGTGTTTGTTATCGATTCTAAGTATCCCTGCCAACTCTTTTTCGAATATCTTTCATGTAGGTACAGACTTTCACCACGCTCCACGACAAACGCGTCGCAACTCGCAATTTACACAAACCACCAATAAAATACAGTTGACGTGTGAAAACAACCCTTCTGTATTGTTTTATTCTGTGCTACTTATGCACTTTATGTAAATATTACAATCAGTGCAGTTTGGAACATTCCGCATCCATCCGCATCCCGCGACTCTTCAGGTCGTCGGTCCACCTGGCGGGGGGCTGTCCCACAAGGCGAGTCGTTCGCGGAACTCCAGAACTCGTCTGCTCCATCGGCCACCGGTGTGTCAATAAAATTCAGTTGACGTGCGAAAACAAAAGCCTTCTGTAGCGTTTTATTTTGTGCTACTTCATCATTGCCGTTTCACTCGCAATACAATTTTAGCGTGGTTCCTCACCGCGAGCATTCGCCAGTAATAGCAGAAAAACAAGTGAATTTTTTATGTTATTTTTTTTTACATTACAGGCGAATACTGCGGTGAGAACGCACCCTTAGCTACATAATCTTTTAAACATCATATTTCTTATTTCCAGAACGGAAGTACAACACGCAAGCTGAAGTATCTAATAGAAGAGATCAAGATCCAATATTGCTACCCTCGACTAGACGTTAACGTCACTAAGGGATTCAACCATTTATTGAAATCTCCTTTCAGTATACATCCAAAGACTGGGAAAGTCTCTGTTGTATTTAATCCTAATAATGTAAGAACTTTCAAGTTGGATGAAGTGCCTACAATCAATTCGTTGCTGGATGACAGCTCGGCCACTCATGCGCAGCATTCAGCCAATATGCGGACAGCCGTAAAAACTTTCCAAGAAGTCGTGTTTTCTTTGGAAAAATCTGAAGCAATTCGAAGGAAAAACGACACCAGTAAGTAGATTTATACCGTAAAAAAGGGCATTATTTATTGACATAATTGAATGTAGAGCAAAAGAACCGAAACCGTATGTATACCTACACTTTTCATTCAGTTATGAAGATAAAAGTTGAGGTTTTCATAATGGTACAGTCAGCGTCAATGGTGACTTGGGCCTTTTTTTCCTAAACTACGCCCAATTACCAGACTACATTGCCAATGGGTACTATAGGCTGCAAAAATGCATTTTGCAGCGCACTGTACATGTCCGTTGCCTGTGTTCAGCGGCAGAATATATTTTACTGATTTGTTGATAATGAAGAAGATTCCATAAACTTGTAATAACCAAAGAAGTGACTTATCTCGGCAATTCTTTAGATTTGTGTCCTCATTTTAATTACCGTGTTACTTTTTCTAAAGCTTTAAAATATTACTTACGTCTAGCGTAACTGTGACGCGCGACTATATACTACCTGTTGCTTTCCTTGCAATACCGTGCAAACAAGACAGTTGAAGTCAAATTTTCATTATTCTCCGAAAATGTAATATAGAACTAACCGCATGGCAAAGGCAGACAACTAGCATCTAACAAAATAATTTGTCAAACAGAAACTTCCCCTTGTTGAAGTTAGTTGAAAATAAACAAGAACTTATTATAAAAATAGTTTATTCACTTACAGATACAATGGAATTCTAAGCCGGCAATGTATGGTCAAGCAAGTCCGCATAATTACTAATAGTATCCTGTATTATGTATGTGAGTCGTCGAGCTGGTGCGTCATTGAAATTCTTGTAAGAAGCTGATTCGGTGAGACCGGAGTTGTATTGCGTGGTAACTGACATTCAGTGTTTCGTCCACACTTGTTGCCTCAATAAAAGCATGCATTTCCAGTATCTGTTTGTCATTTTAAGATTCCCCCAAATTATTTCTGCAGTATTGTTATATGGTGCAGCTTAGTGCAACTGTTAAGAAGTCTTCAAAACCAATGGTGACTGTGCCGTTTTGTTGAGTGTCACGCACTCTAAAAGCCTCAGTGAAACGCTGTATCTGGACACAAAGAACTATGAATTCATCCACGGAGATCTTCCCTCCTTTCGGGTCCGAACGTTTCGTCAAAAAACTGATGAAGTCCGGGGTGAAGCGGAATCCCATTTGATTCAGAGCTGAAAAAACACAACGCAGTTCGGATAAATCTTTAAACAAGTATAATAATGATTACGGAATTATTCTTCTATAATTTTTTACTGCCAATATCTTCAGATTCCAGTTAGAAACAATGGGGCCAATAAATAGAAAAACAATAAATACATACAGAAGAATTAGGAATAAGGGAATAAAATATTCAGTCTTTTAAAAATTAATTATATTAGATGTTAACACATTTTGATGTGTGTTCTAAAAAGTAATTATTTGTCGAATATGTGTTTGTAATGTATGTCTGCATTGTAGCTTTGATCTTGTTTTACTGATCAGTGGCGCCAACTGGTGAGCCCAAAAACGGTTGGCCTCATTTCATTAGATTAGTTCCTACCATTATCGTAAGGAGAGATTGAGACTGATAGTACGGCACCATAATAGTACATTACTGCAGACGCCGCGAAATAAGGGTTTGCCGACTGAGTAGGTATAGACGTCTAGTGATACGAAGCCGGCAAGCCCTTTTCACGGCTAAGGCATGTATAGTGCTTTTCTCAAACATATGCAATGAAATAAAAAAATACATCACTCAAAAAAACATAATTCAGCTGTTCAGCCAGTTCATGAACACAGACGCCATGTTTAAAAAAAAGTTTTTTTAATTTTCCCTCCAATCCCTCTATATTTTTTTTCTTTAATAAGTCGTCCACGTGTGTAGTGTTCGAATATTAGGGCCATAATACACAACCTGATAATAAGAATCTTAATTTCTATAATAAATAAAATAACGGCAGAGGATTTTTAATATTGTCTATGGTCTCTGGTGACTTACGTATAGACAGTAGGTATTTTAAATTTATTCATCAACACATTGAATCATACAGATTTGTATTCTTAATATCAGTTCGTGTGTACTAGGCATTAACGCGGATATTGTTGGTCCGATGGCTGAATGGGTAGCCTCTAGAAAAAAAAAAACAGCTGTTCATAAACACAGACGCCATGTTTACATTAAAATTAAAAACAAATTACTTCCCGGCCTAGGCCTTCAATTTTGTATGAAATTCCTTTACAGTTCTCTCGAATTGTTTCGCCCGAAACTTGACACTTCGAAGCCTGTTTTAACGCACGTTATGACGATATTTGTTTCATCATGTTTGAGAAAAGGTCTATTATATGTATAATGACGAACAGTATCAAGATCAAAGGTCCATTTCCGGTCGGCGGCAGCATTATAATAGGCTTTTCTACGAGCCACTAGTCTGACTTCAGCGGTGGGACTGCCATAAGGCAATTCTACTAAAGCGTAATGCGAGTTGCGATTTTATTACGTGTGAAATGAAGTGCTCATTTATCTCTAGATAAGTGTTACTTTTTATCCCAGATATATTAACAACTGAATTTGCATCATAAATATATAAAAAAAAAACCTCCCAATTACTTTCTGTCATAGAATAACCCCATCGACTACTTTTTATTCCAAAGGAGTCTTCGTATCTGAACGCCACACAGGCAAAGCAGTGGTAAAAACTAGTAACATTGTTATACACACCTTTAGATAACTCCTGTTCATCAATTTGTCCAGACTGGTCAGTGTCGTATGTTTTGAACACTGCCAACCATTGGTTGACGTAAGTGTACAGTTTGTCGAATTCTTCTGCGTTGATGTGGCCTGAACGATCCTTATCAAACATCCCTGAAAAGTAGAAATTTGAATATTATTTTCAGTTGGCACAGGTTTTATTTCATTTATGACAATATTTTGTGCCTCTAGCTACAGCTTGCTAAGGAATGGAACAGTCTCCTGTCGTGTACGACTGTAGGTACTCCCATGACGTCAGCGCTTGAATGTTTGTTACTGAACGAGCGTGCAAAATCTTACCAAACAACGAAAAAGCCAGGAACCCAAAAATCAATAAAGTGCAAGAGCAACCTGCTGAAGGCTTATTTTCAAGTAGTCCCAGGTCCCAGTGACTTCCTGCTATACTTAGGTGCATTATACAATATTTGAGTTCTGTCTTACAAATCGGTTGGAATCAGGCCTTAAACATATTGACAATTATAATTAGGTACCCACCAATCATTAAATTGCAAGCTGAATCCGAGAACGTCTGCCCTTGCGCATTCACCAATGCCGACTTGAGCTCATTGCACGTGATGAACCCCGACTGGTCCTTGTCGACGGCGCGGAACCATTGCTGGACCTGCGGGGAGACTCCGCCACCAGGCCCCACGGACGGGTAGGGTCCGTGGCCCACTTCTAACTGGGCTGGTTGCCCATAACCTCCAGGTGGTTGCTGACCATAACCTTGACCAGGTGGTTGCTGGCCATAACCTTGACCAGGTGGTTGCTGGCCATAACCTTGACCAGGTGGTTGTTGACCGTAACCTTGTTGTCCATAACTGGGCTGGAATCAGAATATTGCTTGTGTTATATATTAAGAATAGCGCGACTGTTGTAACTTGTCATGTGGCGTTATAGATTGCTGAAGACTTAAATTAACTAGCTAACAAGTGACAACGCGCGTTTAACCTTCTGAAGAACACGGTCTGCTGTGGCCGAAAAAGGAAAACTGCTCCACTGACGCCAACTTCGGCCACAGCCGTCAACATTTTAATGATCAAAAACTTTATAATTCAAACGCTATGCTATAAGGGCTTATCAATCCCCGTTGATTATGGAGCACTTGTTTATTATTTTTTGTGGAAACAGGGGCACGATGAATTGCTTCGCCGCTTAAGGTAAGATACGTCCTGAAGTCCTGGGGGCCTATGATGGTTGCGTTTATCACGTGATAAATAAGTGACAAAGCATCTGTCACTCACACTCGCGTTATGTCAAAACGTGACGGATGCAATATCACTTATTTATCGCGTGATAAAAGCAACCATCATAGGGCCCCTGAGCGAAAGCCTCAAAAATTCTGATTATAGAGTGCGTTCCGACCGCTGAGGAGCTGGGCAGACGTGTGCGTGTTAGGCCAATCAAAGTGGTCGAAATGTTCACTCCGCCTCGGTGGAAACAGTGTGATTGGTTAAATCACATTAATTGGTAAACGCACCCTTGTAATAACCTGCTCTGAAGGCTACTCGATACTCTAACTAGAGTAACGTGCAGTGATCTGGCTAGCTGAGATCTAGACATTACCTACCGTGTGCCAGAAATTATGTGCGATTGCTTCCTTCCTTTTCTTTTCCCATTTCAGGCGCAATGGGATTCATATTTTTAAGAACCTACCTACTTTATTACTTAAATGTTAAATTTTTATATTACGGTGGCTCATTTCTTAATTATATGACACAGGATAGCGGTCAAAACGCTGTGAGAACTAAGTACCTACCTACCCATAAAATGCTGCGAATTGAATTCTAGAAATGTGCAAACTTTAAGAAAAATCAACGCCGCTTTATGTTTTTATAGTGGATTACGTATATAGGAATCAACTTGATTGTGTGCACGTGCTGCTAGAATACCAATCTGGAAGTTTTCGGCCGGTGGTAGTGCTAGATCGTAGTCACAGTCAGGCTGACTCTGCTCTAGAGCTCATTGCAGTTGCGCAATTAAGCGATGTGTAAGAAATGGGGAATGGCAGTTATTTTTTAAAAGCATTAATTTTTTACGGGTAGTAATAATCCCCTATTATTTCTAGAAAAAAGCAACAATTTTTTGTAGGATTCTCTAATATTGAAACATGTTTTCAGGTATGTCTTATACCATTTGTTTCAGTTCCAACTATTGCTATAGGAATATATGTATGTACATATTAGTGCTAAAACCTTTAATTTGTAGGTAAATTACGAAATAGCCTCATCACCTTACGGTACATAAAAACAAAATCTGTAACTTTTACTTATTCTTTGAATGAGGGGGGGTCATTACTATAGGTACTTTCCATAGGTACCTATAAAAAAAAATCAAGCTTTTTGAATATGTTCTTCCATTTCTCCTTGGCTGTTGGTGAACTTTTTCCTCACATGTAGCTTAAGCTTAACACGTTGGCTGCCCACCATACTATACGTACAGTATTCCTCCCACGCCCCATACAAATTTACTGATCCCACCGGTGACGCTCAAAGCATCGCTCTATCACTGCCATGCCATGAGCATCGCTTAATCATCTCTGTGTGGCTATGAGCATCACCGATGGGATCGTTTAACCTTCTCTGTGTGGCCATGAGCGTCACCGGTGGGATTAGATGATCATTTTTCAGGGTATTGTTTTGGGGGCTAGTCAAACTTTGAATGCTATTTTGTAGTAACTATGTATCCTCTACAATTAACATTCAGTTCGACTCTGGCCCCCAAAACAATACCCTGAAAAATGAGCTTCTGATCCCACCGGTGATGCTCATGGCAGGCTGGCAGCCAACGTGTTAAGCTTAAGTGGAAAAGCAGTCTATAGCCATCTGAACCATGGTTTCTTTTCTCATACTAATTTCTCTCTATTCCTGACTATGTGTCCCATATGGTGGTAGGGTCAGCCTTCCTTATCATCCTTCTCCTTCACTTCGCACTATCCCTGACGTCATCTTCGGAAACACTGTCATGTCTGCCAGCAAAACATTGTCCAGAGCTGGCTTAAGTTATTATTATTAAGGCTTCCTAGATTGAGCCATTGATTGATCTATGAGTTAGTTGATATGAGGAGATCCAAAGCTAAGTACAGTCAGCATCGAAAGTAGCTGACAGTTTTAGTATTCCATTTGATATAAATGTGACGTAAAATAGTCAGCTACTTTTGATGCTGACCGTACAACACACCGGAAAACACAGCTACGAGGGTGAATTGAAAAGTTTTGAGCCTGAGGTTGATAATGAAATTAAAAAGAAAAAATAATACTGGTACGTAAGACTTACATATTTTTTTATCATAATGCACTATCTTTTGTTTTTCTTCTGTCACAATTGTAAATTTTGTGATCGAATTATTATAAGAGGTTCGCGATTTTCTTTAGAATGGATAAAATTGAGCACCGTTCTGTAATAAAATACTTACAAAAAAAGGGCTTAACGCCAAAGCAAATCTTTGAAGACATGTGCCAGACTTTAGGGGAATCCGCTCCATCATATGCCACTGTAAAACGATGGGTAGCAGATTTTGAACGCGGCAGAGAAGCAGTTGAAGATGAACCTAGGTGTGGCAGACCAATAACGGCTTCTACAGATGACAATATCAATAAAATACTAGATATGATTATGAATGACAGGCGGTTGAAAGTTGCAGAGATAGCGGAGACAATTGGTATTTCCTATGAGCGAGCGCAAAACATAATCACTAAGGATCTAGGTTTTTCTAAGGTTTTTGCAAGTGGGTACCTAGACTGCTTTCAGCTGAAAATAAACGCACCCGCCATACAGTGTCACAGGATTGTTTGGATCTGTTTCAATGCGACCCACAAGATTTTCTTGGTCGTTTTATAACTATGGACGTTACATGGGTCCACCACAATACACCGGAGTCAAAAGTGCAATCCAAACAATGGAAAAGGTCAGGGTCTCCACCTCCTAAAAAAACTTAGGCCATTTTATCAGCGAAGAAGGCAATGGCTTCACTTTTTTGGGATTGCAAAGGGGTCATCATGGTTGATTATCTTGAAAAGGGTAAAACCATAAATGCTGATTACTATTGCATCCTCTTACAACGTCTGCATGAAGAAATTAAAATAAAAAGACCTGGTATGATTTCTAAAAAAAGTGTTGTTCCACCAAGACAATGCTCCTGTCCATACTGCAGCGAAATCTATCGCACAAATACATAACTGTGGGTTTGAATTGCTGCCGCATCCACCCTATTCGCCGGACTTGGCCCCTTCTGATTATCATCTTTTCCCGAACCTAAAAAAACACTTGGCAGGACGGAAATTTTCGACAGATATTGAGGTGCAAGAAGCTGCGACTGACTATTTCAATCACCTTGAACATTCATTTTTTTTACAAGGAATAATGAAGTTTGAAGCAAGGTGGCAAAAGTGTATAGATCGTTTTGGAGACTATGTAGAGAAATAAAATTGATATAAAAAGTCAAGTCTTTATTTTAAAGGTTAGGCTCAAAACTTTTCAATTCACCCTCGTACGTTGCTCATTCTCGTTATACTTAGGTAGGTTTCTCCTATAGAATAAAGGAATTACTACATTCGTAGACTGATGAAATCATAATGAAATAACGTTTGAGTCAAACCTATTTATTGTTTAATTATAAAGTATAAATAGTCGCCTTACGCTAATTTTCTTATATATACAACGTATAAACAATACAAAACCGCAAGTTCTAACTTCATTCAAATTCGCGTTCATGCAAAATTGAAGAGCTATTTTATTATAAAAATTAGAGACAATAAAGGCCTTTTCATCACATTAGTTTGTTCGTTAAATTGTTACAATACATTATCATGGTTCAGATATAGGTAATCTGCCACAATTAGCTGCCTGTTGTATCAATAAATATTAAATATTGTTCAATTAAACTGAGCTTTACATATATCTAGTATTCGGTTATCGTTTTTATTATATGAGCCAGAGCCACATATGATACAATTCTCCTGAAACGTCTATTTTATTATAGATTATTATCTAATAGGAAAGCGTTATAAGTATAACATTACTTTACATATTTAACAGTAATTCTTTGAACTGACAAAATAGCAATGACGTTTTCAGCTCACTGCTTAGCTTAACATGTGTCTCCGGCAGCATTCCACTCAGTATTTACGCTATGCCGCCCGTATTGAATGAAAGTCACTAACATATTCTGTAGACACATAATATATTATGGTGTGTCAATAGGAGTACAAATTCTGTAGACCGAATTCTGTAGCCTGTCACCGGCATAGGAGTAAGAATTCTTTGAACACATAATCATGTGCCACTGGAGACGAACGTGTTAAACTGAAGTATGCAAATCAATAGCCGCGTCCACACTGGGCGAGCCGCCTCGCGCGGCAATTGCCGCGCGCGGTCTGTGTGTACTACGCGCCTCGGCCGCGGCGCGCGCACGCTTTGCCTCGGCCGAGCGCTGCCGCGGCCGAGCCGCGCGCTGTCGGTTTTTGTCCGTGCTCAAAGGTCGTTTGCCGCGCGCAGTGTGGACGTACACGTTTTTGCTTCGGTCAAATTATGAAGGCTGATTTAGACGAAGACAATTTTGAGACGCCTAAATTACGGCGCCTCGAAAAGGCACCGTATAAACACTTTCCGCGCCATTTTTTCGCGGCATGCCAGCGCTGGCGCGGAATAGAACACGGGCCTATTTTTTGGCGCCAGTGACCCCCCCTCTGCGTCTCTCGCTGCCATTAATGACTGGTACTGAAAAAAAGCACTGTGTAAACACGACTTTCTGGTCACTGGCGGCGAGATTTAGGCGGCTGAAACTAGTCATTGTCTAAACGGTCGGAGGTGTGCTGTGCGGTAATCACTGGCGCCGTCATTTAGGCGTCTCAAAATTGTCTTCGTCTAAATCAGCCTTGACAGATAAAACAAAATGGCGTGCGACACTTACGTATTACGCGAAACGGAATAACCGTAACTGCATATTATGTGCTATTTGTTTGATTTAAACAAAAAAAATATGGAATTAGCTTTTTTGGAAAATTCTTTGTATAAACGTAGCAACAAGTCAAAAGTCAAAAGCTGATTGCGAGCGGCGGCGCCATATTGTTTTATCTGTCAAATGGGCGAACAAGACGGCTCGGGCTTGCCGCGCGCGGTATTCGGTGAGCGTAATTTCATCCAAAGCCCGAGGCATGCGCCGAATGCCGCGCGCGGCAATTGCCTCGCGAGGCCGCTCGCCCTGTGTGGAGTGTGGACCCGGCTAATGACGTAGGCAGTATTTTAGAGAATTAGTAAACAATATTTTTACGTGCAGTATTACAGAAAAATAGGTTGCTATTACTTTCAGATATATCACATAGTTAAAGTACTTTGAAATAGACACTAACTCGCATTAATTCTGATTACTTTACTAAATGACATTGACAATGCTAACACAAGTCTTGTGATACATGAAATACTTATACAATGTATGCATTTAAAGTCACATTATAAACTTCCAAGATACAAACGTGTGCTAATAAAATATAATACTATCAAGTTTTGACCATGCGTACTATGATATAATGGCATACTAGCGACTCACATAAAGTTTGACCGGTGCCGTAAGAGTAAAAAGCCATACATATTAAAATTCGACGTCATAATTTGGTTAAAACTTGCAACGTCATTACTGATGCTATAAGATAATCCTACCTAGGCAGGATTACCTTTCGTAAGAAAAATTACATTGGAAAAAGTTATCTATATAGGGCCGCCAGACGTTTTCGTTCGATTTCTGTATGGAATAACAACAGCAAGTGAGACATCGCCATATGATAGAATAGACAGAGACACTATCGTCATACCGTACGGAAACCGAACGTCTGTGGCGGCCCTAAAGGTCAGTCGGGACAAGTCTCAAGAGAAGGCTGTATAAACAAATTATCTAAGTGCTGTGTCACTCTTGATAGCAGTCATGTATACAAGTAAAGTTTTCAGAAGTGATGTTAGTTTGTATGTAAATTAAAAGATTGTTTCTAATCGGTTTGATACTACTTTCAATGGTATCAGCTTTATTCGTCCCATTCGCTTTTCG
Source organism: Apotomis betuletana (assembly GCA_932273695.1). Taxonomy (NCBI): domain Eukaryota; kingdom Metazoa; phylum Arthropoda; class Insecta; order Lepidoptera; family Tortricidae; genus Apotomis; species Apotomis betuletana. The sequence goes on along the minus strand of OW026305.1, from coordinate 10,828,333 downwards.
TTCAATTCTTATTTCGTCTCATTCTGCATTCGTCACTCATTCTTTATTTGTCGTGTTCGCCATCTATTCCTATCTTCCTAAGTCCAATTCTATAACTTGTCTCATTCTTAATAAGTTTTATTCGTTATTCGTCACATTCTTCTTTGGACTCATTCTTCATTCCTCCCTTTCGAATTTAGTCTCATTCACACTTTATCTTTAGTCACATTCGTTATTGGTCTCTCTCTTATTTTGGCGTTACTGGCAAATCGTCTCGTTCTTTTTGGGGTCCGTTCGCTACTCGTCTCACTAGATACACGTTTTATTCACTATTCATATTTCTTTTGACCGGATCGGTTATTCATAGTTGAACAAATTAAACTTTATGATTTTGACCTATGATTACTTACCTACTTTTGAATGCCTATTTATAAAGCGACGTTAAAAACAGGGACGACAATACAATTAATTTCTACTCTTTTTGGTCGGACTGTACATGAATTTTGATATTTAGACGTAGTTTTATATTTTGGGTTGATCTAAATAGGTTTCATAACCTAGCAAAAATCAGTCGCCCAAATATTGATAATTCAAGATTGACATGAAAAGATAGTTACAATTACAAATAACTACTGAGACTAATAACGAATATATCGAACTTCGAAATAGACTCAAAACGAAAGAGACTAATATTACGAATGTGACCAGCATCGAACGTATCGAAATAAATGAGGCAAATAAGTAAATGAGACTAAATTCGAAAGGGAGGAATGAATAATGAGTCCAAAGAAGAATGTGACGAATAACGAATAAAACTTATTAAGAATGAGACAAGTTATAGAATTGGACTTAGGAAGATAGGAATAGATGGCGAACACGACGAATAAAGAATGAGTGACGAATGCAGAATGAGACGAAATAAGAATTGAACGAAAAGCGAATGGGACGAATAAAGCTGATACCCTTTCAATGGATAAATGAATAAATATTAGAAAATACCATCCAAATTGTTACGAAACATATTTTAATAGATTGATTAATAACAAATATATATACTAATTGTATTATTTGAAAAAGCCACTTTAATTTCGAGTAAATTTCGCTCCTTGGTGTTCAAACGTATTAGGATTTTAGACTTCCCGATTTTAGTTCTGGAAGCTCATTAGGCACCATAACGTATTTTCAAAATGAATATACTTACTATCATTTTGTGCCCATAATTATGTCAGAATAGTTTTAAGTGTAAAATAGATATATTTAACATTTAACATCAATAACTTAAGTAGCTACTACTTTTTACAATCTTATATAACTTAAACTAAATTATTGTAAACGTAATTATGAAGTCATTCTTTATTGTTACATTGTTATTTTTTCACCTAGGTATTTGTTATATTATATAACCACTTTAATAGCTAATCTCTAGTTAACTAGTATTTTTATGTCAAGTTATTCCATGGCATGGCTAGAGATAGCCTTGGAAAAATTGCCACCAGAGCATAGAATTTGAAACTACCTATATCCAAGGCAATAAATAAACTGAAACGATGCCTTATAAGAGTATAACACCATGCATAAGTTTTAAATTAATATTCCCTTCCCCTGGGGAGGCACCGTTATAATAATAACCCGTAAGACATTTTAATAAATAAATAAATAAGGAATCGTAAAAAAATAGCTCACTTTAAAAAAAAAAAAAAACATTTGGTGTTGGTTGCTAGCAATAGGAAATGAATGATTTTTTTTAGTCTTGAAACTTTGTTTATAGGTAGGCTCACTCAATTCCTATAAACATTTTTTTTATTAATCCTTTCTCCATTTCAACTGATTGTAAAACACTATTATTACATATATTTCCTAAATGTATGAAATGTAATAATTATCCCTTTGAGCGCCGAGTGGCAAAGCAATTCGCCGTGCCACTGACGCCAAACCAAAAAAAAAAAAAGTGCTCCAAAATCAACAGAGATTAAGAGTCCGCAGCAAGCTCGATTCTTCATACAAACGTAGTTACGTCCTTATTTTAATATAACATGTCACATTATCATGAAATTCTCTAAATATAATGAGATAAGATATATCTAGGGCTAAAACTAGTTTATGACTCTTGAAATGTTAATAGAAAGAAAATAGAGCGAGTACAAGTTTTGCATTTTTAGACCCCAGAAAGTTGTTCAGTTTGGCGGCATACTACGACCAAAATATAGTTTAGATTGAAGTCAAAACCTATTTCCGGTGTCGATTAAACTATGCAGTTTGATAAGAAAAAAGATTTATCAAAATTGATCTCGTAGTTTTAAAATGAGAGCGTAACTACGAAAACCTTAAAATAAATTACAAAAAATTGTTGCGAAACTGCAGCGAATTACTCTAGCGCGGGGAACGGTCCGGGGGGGCGGCGGTAAGCACCGCCCCCCGCTAGCGCACTCTCGCTTTACTGCTAGCGCCCTGTCTTCCTCTAGGTGAAACAACAACATTTTAAAGCGTAAGCGCGCGATCTCAACGCGGAGTTGAGCGGACCTTGCTGCGGACTCTTAAGAAACACAGATAGTGGTTTGAATTAGTATGTTTTTGACCACTGAAATTTTGACGTCAATAGACGTCGTTGGCGTCAGTGGCACGAATTCCCGATGACGTGATTTGCCGTCTTTGGCGGTCAAAGGGTTATGTATTTCCTACAGGTATGAAAATTTAGAAAAATGATTTAAATCAAGTTTTAGGATTAATTGGGTGTTGTGAGTTACCTGGGGAGAAGAGTGTGTGTGTGAAAAGTTGTACATGGTGTTATGTTATACCCTAGGCATTGTTTGGATGTATGTAGTTTCAAATTCCAAGCTCTGGACACATATTTTCCAAGGCTATCCTGCAATAATATTCCCCTTCCCTTACCTTCCCTTTACTGTAATAAACAAAAACATTAAAATTTGTTAATACATTTTTTTTTTTTCAAATCTGGTTTGGGGGCTTTTGGGATACAATAGTAGATGTTTTCTTTACTGATAATTATATTATTGGTAGGTAACATTACTAGTGTATTAACATTTTCTCAGTTAATGTATTAATTTGTTGTGGTATAATTCTCTAACATTGTTCTAAACAAAACTAAAAAAATAACAATGACCATACTAATGACAGATTCAGTCTTTTACATTAAAACCAATACTGGCAAGTTTGTTTCATTTGTACTAAGCTTATCAAGTTTATAGCTGCCTGATAACTAATGCCCTTTCACTAATTGTATGTTTTTGAACTGTCAGGTATTAATCTGAATACTGCTTGCTAAATCAGCACAAATAACATGCAGTGTAATAGATATATCTAATGTACTTACAATTAGAATTACTCCATCCTTTGTCGGGTATTGACAACTATTCTAAAATGTTACAGGAATATGTCATAAAATTTATTTAAATAGATAAAAATTATAAATTGATTGGCAAACTGGAATGAAATACATTGCAGAATAGAGTGAGAGAGATGCAGTTAAGTAAAAATAGAAGTTCTTAAATATCTGGTATAAAATTATATTAATGATTACATAAGAACTTTTATTCCCTCTATATTTTATTCTCCTAATTCTCTCTTCGCTTAATATCATTAGTATTTATTATTTAACTGGTATCAATATTCAGTAGGTTTTTACTTGTAAATAACAAAAGACTTGAGGTACTTATAAATGTATACAATTAGTGAAAATGGCATTTAGTAATACAATTTTATGGTTGAAACACCTTAAAAACTTAATTGTTAATACTGTGACTAGAAAAACTATAAGTAGCTGGTGTTACAGAAGTATTTACACACACTTGAATGGATGGTTTAAATGAAGAAGGAAGAAGTTTATGTGCTTCTGGCACTGGAGAATAACTTTGACATACAACAGGCTCAAAATGCACTTGTTCATTCTTATCTATAGGCACACCATCAAAGCTCGTCTGTTTAGCTGAGTCACCTGTCCCACTGTCTTTACATGAAGAATGCTCAGAAATATTGTCTGGAAACATTTGAGGTGATTCACTATCACTATGCACCACTTGTGTCATTTTTAAACTTTCGGCGGGAAAAGAAGGCACTGCCGAAGCCATTCGCCTTCTTGTGTGATAAATAATAACTACCCAAATAATAGAAGTCCCCACTGCACAACACACCACAGTTATAATAATAATACCTGTCATATCTTCTTCGTTTACCATAATGGCTACAGGTGGCAAGATCTTCAACTCTGTCATATCCTTTTTTGTTCCTAATGCATTAGTAATCTCACATTCATAATGTCCAGCATCACTAGGCTCTGCAGAGATTATAATCAGGAGCTGATCATCTGCTGTGAAGTAATGCCGATCAGAATGAACAACTGGCACACCATCTTTCAACCACTTTAACACCGGCTTTGGTGAACCAGATATCATACATTGCAGGACCACTGATTCACCGCTTATCACTTCCTTGTTTTCCATAACTCTTATAAATGAAGGCTCTTCCTGAACTGTTAATGTTGCATTAGAAATAATCATACCAGCCACATTCTTTGCTCCACAGCTGTATACACCCATATCTGTAGTTTTTGCATTCACAATGAAAAACACATGATCTGTTGGCATAACATTCATTCTTCTTTCTCGGGCTGCTGGAAAATCGTTGCCACCATCTTTCTGCCACGATATTTCAGGTGTGGGTTCTCCAGTAGCAGCACAGTTTAATGAAACAGTTTCTCCAGTTTTGACAGTTATATTCTGAGGAGCTTTTGTAAACCGAGGAAATGTAACTATAGTTACTTTTGCTTTTAAGGAGTATGTTGTGCCAAAATTATTGCTTACAACGCATTGATATTTGCCAGAGTCTGCATGAGTTACATTTGGTATTACAAGAACTGATGTTGCCCGCGGTTGTCCAGTCACAGTTATGTTTTCATACACTACCGGGTTACTGATATTGCCATTATTTTTTCTCCAAAGAAATGTCATATTGCTGAAAGGATTTGATGTTGCTGAACAGATTAAATTAGCAGATCGACTTTTAATGGCAAGGTGAGCTTTAGGATGTTGTATTACTTTTGGTTTTGGAGAGTCTCCGCAATTATCCTCCTTAAGCTTGGATATTGCCACACCTCTCACTTCTTCAGGGTATGCACAAGTGGCTGTAATGTATTTCTGTTCAGCTTTATCTCGGATCCACTTGATTATCCACAATAAGTTGCAGTCACATAACAGTGATGAAGAGTTTAAATGCAATCTTCTTAATTTAGGCATTGAATCAAAAGCATGTTGTTGAATTGATGTTATGTTATTTCCAGCCAAATCCAAATCTACAACTTTAGATAAACCCTCAAATGCTCTTGAATTAATAGATTTTATGTGATTACTAGCCAGACTAAATGTTACCAAATTCTGTAGGTTATTAAATGGTTTAATCATATCTTCCACAGTCCATGAAATCTTGTTGTTGTTTAAATGCAATGTATTCAAGTTAAACATAAGACTGAACGCATCATGCCCTATCACAGATATATTGTTGTTATTTAAATTTAATATCTGAAGGTTCCGTAAATACTGGAAGGTAGTTCCTTCTACCTTAACTAGGTAGTTGTGGGACAAATCTAAGCTCTCTAACATAGTGCACAATTCCCAGCTGCCCACATTTATTTCTGACACTAAGTTATTGGACATTGATAATGTTACCAGTGATTCCAAGCCATACATCCAACCTTTTGAAATCCTTCTTATCCTGTTGTGGTCCAATTGCAGAAGGTGAACAGATTTAAATCCAAAAAAGGCACCATCCATTATATCATCTATGTTATTATATCTCATTCTGAGTGTTGTCAAATTGGACAATCCTTGGAAAAGCAGTCCAGTTATGTTATGAAGTTTGTTATGATTCAGTTCCAGAGTTCTCAGGCTAGACTGGTACATGAACAAGTGGTTGGGTAGTGATGTAATATCATTCCTGTTTAACTTCAGCACTTCTAAATTGGTTAAATTGTTCAGAGCACCTTCAGTAATCACTTTTATGCGATTACTGTTTAAGTTCAATATTCTGATAGAACTGTTTGCGGGAAAGTGACCCGTGTCAATAGAGCCAATGTTATTCCTATTTAGACTCACTTCGTGCAGATTTCTGTGTTGTAGAAAGCTTGGTATGAAGTGCAAAGTGTTTTTATCAATTTTTAAAACTTTGAGACTTGATAGCCTATCAAATCCTTCGCTTGCATCTCCATTCAATTTATTGTAGCTGAGATCTAATTCTTCCACCCACTTAGGAATTTTTGGCACAGACACTAAATTCCTTCTTGTACAATCAGCGTATTGATTCAAGCAATCACATTTTGAAGGACATTCATTGCTTTCAGCGAGAACGAAACATCGTGACCATAAGAATATAGTAAGCAACAACAACAAAGTCGATTCTCCCATTTTTATGCATCTGGGTAGCCGCACGATTCATTGGTCAATTCAAACGCCGTTTCATCTTTGTTCTTACATAATTCCGAATACAAAACAGTCACAACGTTTTAATGTTATTTCACATCACTTGTTACCACTTCGTAGATACTGTACATTGTATAGAAACAAACAAGGACCGTAATAAACAAATCGACATATATACAGAACGAAGCGCAGCCGCCATTTTATTTTATCGGAAATTTTCTGTTTCGGTGGAAAACGCATACATCAGTGTTGCCAGGGGGCGCCGGTAACACCATCACAATATTCATATTCCATAATAATGCAGGCTATACACTTTCCTAAATTAGTGACGAGGGTAATAGCAATAGGAAGGAGTGAGATATCTACATACATCTCACATATTGCTGCAGAATATTTATTTCATTATAAACAATGATATAAAAACATTAAACTAGTAACTATAACTATATAACATAAAAAAATATTGCTGAATCTCGTCAGTGACTAATTTAGGAAAGTGTGATAGCGGCATAACCCAGCGGAACAAACTCGACGAGACCGGACAAGATACGCGTGGCGCTCCTTTCCTTAGAGTAAGGAAATAACTATGCACTTTTCTTACTTAGACCATTAGATTAGCATAATCTGTCTCGCTCGCCTGGCCTCAGCAAGTGTGTATATAAAGTATACAAATGTTGCCAGTTTATATTATTTGTAGTTTTCTGTGATATCTTGTTCTATGCATATGCATGGTATAAGAAAACAAGGTATGGCATTCCGGAATGACAGGCCAGACTTGTGACGTCATCACGCTATGGTTGGTTAGTTGGTTCTGTCAATCCGTTTCTGTTGCCAGTATTATATCATAATCATAATACCTACTCCCCGATTCCCTTGGTACTTACCTGTATGAATATTTTAAAACCAAGAGTGTTTAAAACCAATTATTACGACAACAACATTTATTCAAAGAAAATGACAATTGTAATACAAAAAAAAAACTGTACGACTGGCATTGAACATTTTTCCTTATAATTGTTTTGTTACCATAAAGCGGCACCTAATCAGTGACGTAGCAAGGCTGCCTTGCCGGAATGCCATACCTTGTTTTCTTATACCATGGTTCTATGCCAATTTACATATGTACTAATTAAGACTTACCACAATTTGTATACCATTTTTTACTAAAGTTACTAAATGTTTAATTTTGCATTATGATTGGAATAGTGCAATGAAAATAAAACTTTCACATGATTTAAGGGATAAGTTCGCCTTTGTACATGCTTATTCTTTTTTTAATGTGTTTTTCTTGTTTTTATGTACAATAAAGTGTTTACATACATTACATACATTTAAGTAGTTCAAAAACATTTAATAACTACAGTATGTAATAGTATAAAAAATATTTTTACATTTAAACATAACAATCAATGGAAAGATTATTTGTTTCCATGAAGGCTATATACTAATTTTTGCTATAGGATAGGATAAACACAAGAGTTGTCATGATTATAAAACATAACTATTCTGTTTAAAAAATGGACATGTGTATTGTAACAATCATGTTCATACTTAGGATCCAACCTAATTAAGTGTAGTAGGAAAATGACAAAATATCTGCGTTAATGAGTAGTTTTAGGTAACTTTAACTATCAGTTTGACCTCACAGAAAATAGAATTGAACAATATGCAAGCATAGATAATAAAATTAATTTAAGATTTACTTACATTGTACGCCATTATTGCAAGTGTTGATAACTTTAGTTTGACCTGCAACAAGTTATAATAAACATTTAACAAATCCAAAGCATTTAATTCTTGTAGTAAGGAGTATTAATACACCAAAAACTTCTTGGGTGAATTAAGCAGTTATTTATAAAATATTATCATACAATTTTAAGACACCACAGCACAAGCTTGATAAACAGGATGCTGTACAACCTTATAATTTGTAATAAACTACTTCATCTCTCTTCAGTTTAACAAGGTGTGAATTCCAATACAGTATACAAATAGAAAATGCTTTAAAATAATCCTAGTTAATATTTAATCCATATTTTAATAAATTACTTATTTATGTTACTTTGAGATCATAAAATAAAAGGCTTCTTGATGAGATTGAACAATAGAATTATCTACACACATACCTTATTGTTTAGAAACTTGTACAAACATAAATTTTGCTGCAATACAGCAATAGATTCACAAATAAACAAGATTTTTTCAATCAATTAATTAATTAAACAAGGTTTTTTTAAACATTTCAACCACACCACAGACAACATACAGACAATGTGTGATGATTGATATGTGTCATACGTCAACTGTCAAAACAGGTAAATTTTGGACGCGTTCGAATTCTACATCATATTATTTCTGGTCTTTTATTTTGTAAGATTATACTTGGTCCCAAAAAACAAAGAGTTTAAAGCTAATATCCTTAATCTTGCTATCACCATAACATTATGTTTTTAGGATATCTAAATCTCCTGATCCATTATTTAATTCAGAGAAGTAGTGGGATATAAAGAATCCGAACAGTTCCATAAGCGGTTTGTTGGTGGGTTCTTTTGTAATGTTGCTAGCAGGACCTTTAAACATTGATCGCATATTGGCTGAAAGAAATTGTATCATTGCATTTATGTAAAGTATTAGAAAAAAAAAGAATCTATATACGTCACGTCAGTACTTACAGTTACATGTCCAATCCAAAATATCCAAAATAATCGTGTATCGTATCGAATGAAACAAAAGTTTGTTTATTGTATGGAAGGTTAGATTATTCTGTGGTTTGATACATAAAATGGAAACTTACGAGAGTGTACTTCTCGTAAAAAACGAAGTATTTGTTTTTAAAATACCACCCAAAACTACAAACAGAGGATATAGGTAGGTGATTAAATTATGAATTCGTAATTATTTCATAGTGCTAGATAAAAAGTGGGTGTTTTTCAGGGCAGCAGATTGGAACCTGCAAGAACCAACATGGACTGGGCGCATGAGGCTCGTTTCAAAAGCGGACGAATTGGTAATGAAGCTAGAAGATAAAACATCTGGCCAGCTTTTCGCTAAATGTCCCATCGATAAATATCCGGGGGTGGCTCTAGAATCCGTGACAGATAGCTCGCGTTACTTTGTTGTAAAGATTCAGGATGACAATGGTACGTATAAACTTCAATCAAGTATATATTTATTTCGTTTTGCAAGGCAGTTCAAACATGTTGCAATAAATTCTAGGTCGCAGTGCTTACATCGGACTGGGCTTTGGCGACAGGTCTGATTCTTTCGACCTTAATGTGGCTCTTCAAGACCATTTCAAGTATCTCAGAAAAGAACAGGAAAATTCAGGCCCACAAGCTCCACAGCAGCAGTTGGACCTGGGCTTCAAGGATGGAGAAACTATTAAGATCAACATGAAAATAACCGTAAGTAACTCATTCTTGTGTCTCTTTCGTTTTTTGAAGTTGAATTGAATTGAACTGATTATTCACATTAGTGCATTGTAATGGTTATCCATATTAGCTAGTAGTAACTACATAAACAAGTCCTAGAGAGGCAGTATTGCAATACAAAATAGAATAAAAAAATGACAGTATTTAGCATAATGTAGCAGGTGCATGGGTAATATAGTGATGTTACATGAAAATTAATATAGGTCATAAAATTTTTGGTGTGTCTGTCTTCTTGTCTATGAGCCTTTGGTTATGTATGATTGTTATTTATTTTAAGTATTTTAGCTGTGAGTATCATGCTTATCTCTGCCTATAAAGCTGATTACTCTTTCATACTTAGAAACATAAAGTGGGTGGATACTTCATCACTATCACTACATAGTATAAAACAAAGTCGCTTTCTCGGTCCCTATGTCCCTTTGTATGCTTAAATCTTTAAAACTACGCAACGGATTATGATTCGGTTTTTTTAATAGATAGAGTGATTCAAGAGGAAGGTTTATATGTGTAATACATGCATAATTTATCAGCATTGCACCCGTGCGAAGCCGGGGCGGGTCGCTAGTTTTCTATACAAATGAATGTGACCTGGTGAAACTAGCAGGATGCAATATTAAAGATTTATTTTGCTTCTTTAGCATTAATTTTGCAAATAGGCCACACACCCCCTTTACTAGTTCAAATTTACTTTTTTAAGATTTTGCAATACCCTTACAGGGTCCATGTGATACATATGTATATTTTTAAAGATCTCTTGTAATTACCATGGTATGCAATAAAGAATTTATGAATATGAATATCAATACTTTATAATATATTTTTAAGTAGTAGAGTAAAAAAACCCATCAGTATTGATTTAAACTGATACAATTTTTGTACATTATTATAGCAAATTGGGACTTCATCGCATTCAATAAGTGTTTATTTAATAACCTTGATGTTTCGAATGTGACGTTACATTCATGGTCTCGAAGGGATGTTGAGGTAATTATATAAACACTTTTTGAATGTGATTAAGTTACGTTTTGTATAATAGGGTTATTATATATCCAGTATGTTTTTAAACAAGCAGAGGTCTCAAAAAATAGTAAAAATTATAATTTATTTACAGAAAAAGGATGGTTCAGACTCGAAGCCGCGACGTCCAGGAGCAGGCGCGAGCGGTGGGCTGCTGCCTCCACCGCCAGGAGGGTCGCGGCTGCCGCCGCCGCCGTCACCGCAACACGCGCCCTCGCCCTCGGCACCAGCGGCTGCCCCTGCTAACTCGGAGTGGGGTGATTATAACTCCGCCAGGTGAGGAAAATTTACATGACAATGCATTCAGAAATGTTTGTTAAGCTCCTCTTCCTTGCGTTATGACCTCTACGACCCATTTGTTTACTAATTATGGTCACCAGTTTGAACCTCATTTGTATGCGACGCCATATTTACCAGATGTAAACGTAACGTAAACAGACGATGAGGAAAGTTGGGCAGCGGTATTTCTTCTTAAGTCTGGTGGCCCCTGTGGCCTTCAATCTGATTCAGTGACCTTTTGCTGCTCAAAATTGTGCTCGTTCTTTCTGGCAATATGACAAAGAACTCCAAAATCCTAGAAAGGCAAATCTTGGAAACTTCGATTTTTATGTTCATCTCCGGAAGAATAGAGCAGTTACTATGGAACGTCTATTAAGAAACTAGACTATTGCGATAGTAAAATAAATAAATAAATATCGGACAACCTCACACAAATCGATCTAGTCCCAAATTAAGCTCAAGAAGGCTTGTGTTATGGGTACTAGACGACGATATACGTACTTATATAGATAAATATATACTTAAATACATAGAACAACCATGACCCAAGCACAAATATTCGAGTTCATCACACAAATATTTGCCCTGGCCGGGATTCGAACCCGGGACCGCCGGCTCAGTAGGCAGGTGTCTACAAACCGAGCCAAACGCGTCGTCAATAAAAAGTCCGTATCATGTTTTGTGCCGTATTTTATTTAAATACATTGGCAGCCAAACCCAAGAAATGAGATGTAGATGTAAGATTCAGCATTATCATTTCATGTTTTGCAATAATTGTAATATGAATATTGTTTTTTTTCAGTGCTCCAAGCCAACAGGCGACGACGCCCGCCAGCCAACAAGACTGGGTGCAATTTTGAACTTGTACATAGAGTATTTTATTGTGATTTGATGTCTGTAAGTGTAGAGTGAGCGTGTTCTGCACAATACTTATTGATATACTTAATAATGTAGAATTCATTACAAACTGCCACTTAGCGATGAACTATGTCATATTTTGTTGCATTCGTAGACTGTAAGCTTATTGAAGGATGACAGATCACAATAATATTTTACACTATTTTAAAATTACAATTAGATATGTATGTTTTTCTCTTTGTATATTTTGTAATAAGGATGTTGTTAAATCGCATCCCCTGGTTTGTTTATGTAACTTGTTGTTTTAAATTGTTATACATACTACACTTAACAGCGATAGCTAAAAATTACAACTATGAATTACTACACGCATCATCTTGAACATCATATCAGCAAAGCAAAAAAAGAAAGCTTTCAAACGAGGATACCTAGTATAATCATAAACATCCAAACAGAAATATTTTAATCGATAGTGACAAATAATTATACAAATAATCTCACAGCTTGATATAACATGTTAACATTCATGTAATAATACTACCCTACTAGCTAAAATTAACTATTTACTTACTTTAGACGGTAAAGATCTACCGATCTAGACTGCAGTGCATAGCACTCGAATAATTTTGTTGTTTTCTGCTTTAGTGGGTATTACCTACCATTTATTTGTGATTAAGTTTCATTCCATATAATTAGTAATAATCGTTAACGTCATTGTATCCTAACGTGTAGGAGCGTTACGTCGGTTTAGTCGCCCTCCAGACTCACTTGAAGGGTCCTAAGCTGGAAAGAGGGTCATTATTTATATATTAAATTTTTCCACATGACTACTTTCGTTAACATCTTTTTTCAAGCTTTTATTTACTTTCACCTGTCCCGGTGACTGATTAAGTTGAAATATGGTGTAGCTACGTAACTTATGACAATACAATAATATGACACCATGAAGATAGAGCCGACAGGTGGTCATAGGAACGCTGTACCTAATAAGGCGCTGCAATCCTCCATGTTTGGTCTCTTTAGAATCGTCTCGGTGAATAGCTGGCGGATGGTCAAAGCAAAATACAGTCTGCAAAAAAAGCTTGTCATAAAAAAATTGTTTTTGTCTAAAACTTATTGTCTGTGTATTTGTAGATTTCAGTAGTCCGCCACCACAACTATAAACATAGGTCGAAATTCCATAAAAATCTGAACACAGTAAAAAATGTGTTTACGAATGATGAAAAGGTTTATAAATTCGATTAATGTTTATTAGAGTTTATAAACATTAATCGAATTTATAAACAGCCGCCCAAGAGCCTTCCCAACACCAATGTTTTTAAACAGGGCTAAGCCGCATTTGTTTTATTTCGTTTGATGTTAAAATAAAAATATTCCTCTTTTCTCAGTAAGTATTGATTCAAGTTAGTCATGAACAGTAATGCTTGTTTGGTGGGCGGTTTTCTACCGTATTGGACAACTGTTTTTTTTTTTTATTATAAGTCGAAGTATCAAACGGCAAACATATGTAGTCCTCCTGATAGAAAGTAGCGACCGCGTATGGGTCCATGTAGCATCAAGGGAGCCACATTGTCGACCATTTTGTGCCCTAGTTAGGGGCTATTCATTAATTACGTAAGGACAATTTTGAGAATTTTGACTATTTTTTGACCCTCATCTAAGAAAATTCTCATTCTGTTTTGTATGAATCGTCAAATAGGGCATGTAAAGATCTTGGGAACCTCCCCAAAGGGACCCTTACGTAATTAATTAATGGCCCCTTACTCGTGAAAAACCCTATGTCATATGACAATAGAAATGCAGCTAAAGAAGCCATTCTGATTCTATGCAGATGCGTATATAATGTAATGTGTAAGTGCTTCTTTAAAAGTGAAGCAGGGTGTGTTCTAAATTTAATAAAAAAATGTCCTGATTAATTTGTACCTATTCCAACAGGGGGTTTAGATACTCTCAAGTTCGAAATTCGGAGTTTGTATCTTGTCGTCCCTGTAGCTCCATGTGAAAATGTGTTTGATTGAGGAAGACTGCGCGATACGACCGTAAAATTTTAAACTTCGGAGTAACACTCAGAACTGTACCGGTACTTCTTGTGAATCTGGGGGCTATAAGTGTTCTAGTAAATTAAAAGCAATCACATTAATAGCAATAATATGATTAATGTTTCCCTTCTGTTGCTATCACGACTACCGACAACGACATTATTAGTTATATACTAGGCGCGTAATGTCGACTTAATAAGTATCCTATATCCTATAGAGGTAGATATGGTTAAAGATTGAATATTTTTATCTTGAAATAGTTATACGTAGTAGACTATTCGGCTCTACATCTTGTTATCGTATGTTGTTAATAGTGCATTACATAACTAGGGCGGTAAATTCGTGAATAATCCCAGATCGCAGGTGTTTGTGCCATAAATATGCGATGTGGGGCTTTACGAATGATCGCCGGTTGTTTGTCTAAAGTTTTACGTCTTGTCTTGGCCAGGAAGTGAGATTTTCTCTCCGCGTAGCGGGCAGAAAATCCTACTTACGGCCTAGGGTGACGTAAAAATGCATGTTGTAGATGGTTCCAATGTAAGAGGGTACTATATAATATACCTAAATTAACAGAGGTACCTATTTTAAAACATACTATACATATTACTATATTGTACTATATGCATACAGATTAGGCTGGCAATGCAATAATCACGTTATTTTCGCTATGTGTATGGTGATATTGGTGATAGATCTGTATTCAGAGATGTACAAATATAATAAACGAGAATTACCACTTTATCGGCTTTTGAATATATTCATTTTTGTACCCCGTGTAAAATTCTTACCGTTAAAAAATATGTGTCACTAAAATTATAATTAGGAAAGTTTGTGAGTGTGTTGGTATGTTTGTTACTTTTTCATGTTCAAACGGCTGGACCAATGTAGACCCATTGGTTCTGGAAGACGGAGACTGGTTGAAAAGCCGACTCCATAGAGGCAGAGCATTAGTAAAACTATCTTATGTTTCCATCCTAGGTTTTTCGAAAATCATGTTCGAAACAGGTATAGGGACTGTCGGCTTTTCAAACAGTCTCCCCCTTCCAAAACCAATGTTATGGCAAGTTAAGGGGCTCCCCGCTCTCAATGACCTTCGATCTGTTGCGATAGATTTTCCCATATTATAAATAGCTAATCATAATAACATAGTTTTTCCACAACAAAATACCGTATCAAGTACCTTTCACATGTCACTGACTTTGAGATACAGGCCGTCAAAGTTTACGATTTTTTCGGGGAAAAAGTTGTGGAAACGGTTTTTTGCGTTTTTCTCGAAAAGTATTGAGAAAAATAGAAAAAGCTTCACAACAAATTTTGTGGAATATGGTTTAGAACAATAAAATGTAAGATATTTTCTACATATACACCGGGGATAAAAGTAGAAACGAGATTAGTGTATTTTTGGTCCTTCACCGAATATTTTTTTATAAAATACACAGTCGTTAAATCAAAATTCGGGTCACTACAAAGTGTTAAGCATAGACCATACTACAATATATATTAAATAGGACATTATAACTCTATAATCCACAAACTAGATACGATGTAAAAATCATCAAATTGGCTGATTTCTGTAGGGAGCCCCTTAAGATACCTGCGAAGTACAAAGGGGTTATAAATATATAAATAAAATAAATAAATGTCATAAATGCCTAAAAGAAATTAATTCTGCGCTTCGTTCGTTTATATGTATATGCGCCTGCAGACTTTGCACCTCAGAAACATAATTCCACAGAATAAAAGTTAAATGATGTTTAATGTTCGCGTTGTATACGTGAATGTATAATGGACATTTTTCGTTCGTTATTATTCATAGCTTGATTACCAATTTTGAAGACCCTTAAAGTTATTTAGACTAAGTATGCATATTACTGTCCATCAAGAATGTAGGTACCTATTAGCATCTATTAGCTAGTGCGAGTAGGTAATTATTTATGCTTTAACTATGAAAATTCTTTGCAAACACCCAAAAAAATAAGTGGGAACTGTTAGGTTTATGTGTTTAGGTGTTAGTTTCGGTACCTAAATGAAACGCAGGAAGTTTTCAGGCAGGATGGAGAGTAATTCGAATATTTTTTGTAGCGTTTCAAGTTGTTATAAGATAAACATGCTTCGAAGTATCACGTTTTGGGCGGAACAACTCGATAGAACTGTAAAGGAATCTCATACTAAATTGAAGGCCTAAGCCGGGAAGCAATTTTTTTTTATTTTTTTTGAGTTGTGTATTTTTTTATTTCATTGCATATGTTTGAGAAAAGCACTATACATGCCTAGCCGTGAAAATAGCAAGCCCTCCCTACGGTCGGCTGTCTATACCTACTTACCCGGCAAAACTTTATTTCATGCATGCATGAACTGACTATTACCGATGATTAGATGATGATGAAAATTTAAATAAGTGTAGGTATCGATAAAGTACGTAGTAAGTATTTTTAATTGTTTCCATGAAGGTGAACGAACCATTCGACTCACCGACATTACGACAAAGAAGGATTAATCGTTCCATTTTTTTGTTTACTGTAGCTCTACCATGAGTTTACAAACACCGTCCTCGCTTGCGACTACGTAACGGATTTGTATGGAGATTTTTTACAGCGCCTCTAGCGGATACGTATATAACTACCAGAAGTGGTCGGCACCATAAGTTGTATTTGCACGCTAACGTTAACTCGATTCGAAAGTGCGTGTAGTAAAATACGTCACGCAAATACACCTAACTTCACATCAAATGAATCCGTCTCTTTCTAACTATATTGACATGGCTGAGTAAGAATAATATTAGCCCTTAGAGTAAGGAAATATCAATAGAGTTCGTGTTACTAAGTAGAAACCTACGACCTTATTGCTATCTCTGTGTAGCACATCAAGTGTCCGCAAGATAAAACGAGACGACAGAATATCTGTCAACACGTCAAATTCAAGGTTCAACGTGTTCAGCACATGTCTTTTTTTTTGTTGTAAGCGACGCCCAAATAGATTTATCGATATCGAAAAATTGATCATTATAATTATAGTTGCTAAGATTTGACAACACTTCATATTTTTAAGACTACAATTTTATTACTTTTCTCTATTGCACTCAGAAAAAGGACGTAATCACTGTGACATAATGGAAAGGTTACTTTAGTCTAGTGTCTAATTAAAATAAAAGTAATGAGGTTGAGCTTAACATTATTGACAGTTAATTTTTTTCACTATCCGTGTTGA
This sequence comes from Apotomis betuletana, assembly GCA_932273695.1. Taxonomy (NCBI): domain Eukaryota; kingdom Metazoa; phylum Arthropoda; class Insecta; order Lepidoptera; family Tortricidae; genus Apotomis; species Apotomis betuletana. The sequence continues at coordinate 10,811,095 of OW026305.1, read as the reverse complement.
AGACTACAGCTCTATGCATGCATAGTTGTCGTAGATTTCGGTTATTTTATGTATTTTCTTACTTTTATTCACATAATTACAGAAAAATAAATTCAAGTGTACACGATGCAGAGAGTATTGCATTTGTACACTTGAATTTATGTCTATATTAATTTTCACCTTTACAAATATGAACTTTTGACAATTAATGTCAATAAATTGATTTATCCATAAAAATAACTTCTTATGCTTAACTTTAATCCTGTAACATAGAATGTAATATTAAAATAAATACGCGGGTTTTGTATGTATTTTTATTGTTATCGCTTTGGTTCACTTGGATTTTATTACAATTTTCTTAGTGCAAAGATAAAAAACAGAGCATTATAAAAAATCTCCAAGATTAAGTTTTGCGATTCAATTCAGCCTCACCTTGAAAAGGGTTCCAAGCTTATGGAATGCTATCTTTGCGGAAGATTCAATAAAGATTTAAGTCAAAGCATAGCGAGTTAATGCGAAAAAAATTGTAGATAATCGTCAGTGATGTCATTATCATCTGCTTACTCCCCTACTTTATATGGTAGCATAAAAATCTTGACAGACTGGCCTTTTGGACAGACAGAGGCCTTTGTGACGTTTAGGCTTGAACGGTGTGAGGTCTTCAACGCCCTATCTTCCAAAATCTATGTAATAAACCTTCCTCTTGAGTCACTCTATCTATTTAAAAAACCGCATCAAAATGCACTGCGTGGTTTTAAAGATGTAAGCATACATAGGGACAGACAGACAGACAGCTGGAAGCGACTTTGTTTTTTACTATGTAGTGATATAATATAATAGTAGTCTTATCGATGTCGCATCGATAAATCTATTTGGGCGTCACTAACAACCAAAACTTTGACTCATGGGTTTTTTTTTTCTTTGTAGTCGACGTGTTGACAAAAATCGTCGTCACAAAGTATCTGTCGTCTCGTTTTTTCTTGCGGAAAATTGACGTGCTTTGCAGAGACACAGATATAATCGTAGGTTTTTACTAAGTAACACGAGCTCTATTGAATTTTCCTTACTCTAAAACCCGTTCCAGACCTTCCGATCCGATCCGATTTATCGGAACAAATCGGATAATGTGTAGTGCAATTGTCCGATTTATCGGAAGAAATCGGATAATGTGTAGTGCAATTGTTAAACCCGCTCCAGACCTTCCGATCCGATCCAATTTATCGGAAGCAATCGGACAGTGTGTAGTGCAATTGTTAGGACATTTCTTCCGATAAATCGGATCGGATCGGAAGGTCTGGAGCGGGCTTCAGGACATTTCTTCCGATAAATTGGAACGGATTGGAAGGTCTGGAACGGGTTCCGATTTCTTCCGATAAATCGGACAATAGGCTAGTTGACTCATATCAAATTGTAATAAACTAACGTTTATAATATTCCGTATAGTATTTAGCAAAGGAAACCTAAATATAAAAATAATAATAATAAGGTTGTCTGGAAGAGATCGCTTTTTAGCGATAAGACCGCCTGTTGTCTACCGTTATTTATAAATTGTATTTGTCTTGTTTCCTTTTGTAAACTTTTATTGGTGTGCAATAAAGTATTGTATTATTATATATTTTTCAATTCATAAAAGTGAAAGATGGCTGAAAAAATTGAATTTGAAAATATGGTTTTTAATCTGTATTTTGAAATGCTTAAAACGCTGTCCGCCATGTTCGCTTATGATAGTGACGTCATCGGTCATGTAAACAAAACTGAGTCTACTTTGACGGCTTCGAATAGTGCCGTCCCTCTCGATCTCCTGTCAAAGTATATTGGAGTGAGCGGAATGGCACTATACGACGGTCGAATTTCCAATATTTACAGGTAATTCTACGTCACACCACAGATTAGCAAAAGGCAAAAATGGCGGACGGCGTTTTTGACTGAAATAAAATTTCTAATATTCAATTGATAAAATTTAGCTTTCTAGTTTTCACAAAAATACAAGACATTTTTTTTTGAGCTAGTAAGATCATTATTAACCATTTCAAATACATTTCAAAACTGAGTCTACTAGCCTATTGCACTATGTATACATTATTCGATTGCTTCCGATAAATCGAATCGGATCGGAAGGTCTGGAGCGGGTTTTAATCGGATCGGAAGCTATTGGATAATGTGTAGCGCAATTGTCCGATTTATCGAAAGAAATCGGATAATGTGTTGTGCAATTGTTAGGACTTTTCTTCCGATAAATCGGATCGGATCGGAAGGTCTCGAACGGGTTTAATGGCGCCGCGCGCCAGTCACTTTGATTTGACATTCACAATCTTGACATGCGTGACGTCACATCCATAAAACGTAAATAGAAAAGTGAGATTCATCGACTTTATTCAAAAAATTTGGATACAATGGTATAAAGGCAGTGTTTTTTTGGTGTGTAGTGCCACAATGTACAGATACATCTATAAATACTCCACAGAAACTGTTTGTTTCTTACCGGCGAAACGCAAAAGACGAAAAATGTGGCTACGGGGAGATCCGAATGCCATTCTATCACATTAATGTATTTATGTGTGAAGATCACACTCAATCACACGTAAGTAACAATTATTTTTTTACGTACGAGCTAGTGGATAGAACTATCAGTATACTTAAATCAAAACAAAATAACATCTTTAATTCCTAACCTATTGGATGTGGCCTTAGATTTATTAAACCCTATATTGTTTACAAAATTACAACACGTCACTCGGGAATTACAAACATTTTTATATTATGTTGTTTAGCTTATCTATGTTCTTTATAATTTTATGTGCTGTTTTGTTATAAATATAATATTAGAATATGGTATAAGATAGTTGGTATATCAGTTATGTTAAATTTCAGATGGAAAAAAACCCAAATAACTACATGAAGTACAAAAAGGGCTTTAGTCAGAAGATATTTCTTACAGATGAGGCTGTTCCAAGTTAATTTCACCGTCAAGATGATTGCAAGAGGCGGCTGCCTGATACTGGATCTCATCAAGAAATTGTCCTTGTCACAGAATAGTGCTATAAATAATTGAGCCTCCAGGTATGATATCTAATTTTACAAAAACTGGGCAAGTGCGAGTCCGACTCGCGCATGAAGGGTTCCGTACCATAATCTATAACAAGTTTGTTGTATGGGAGCCCCCCTTAAATATTTATTCTATTTTATTTTTAGTATTTGTTGTTATAGCGGCAATAGAAATACATCATCTGTGAAAATTTCAACCGTCTAGCTATCACCGTTCTTGAGATACAGCCTGGTGACAGACGGACGGACAGCGAAGTCTCAGTACTAGGGTCCCGTTTTTACCCTTTGGGTACGGAACCCTAAAAGTCTAATAATATAATTATAATTTTTATGTTTACACTTAAATTATGTTACTTATCTTGAATATTTATTTTTTCAGAATTGCCAAAAACTCAAGATGAATAGTAATCTATCAAAAATCCTCTAATACCTGCAGAAACCTGTTCGAGTAAGAACAAAAGAGAATGTACATTATAGAAGCAAGGCCGTGCAGACAATATACCAAAATCTAAGTATTACCACAGCGCTAATGAAAGCAACTACCACTTGTCGTTACACACATCACCTTTCAAGATTTTTCTATGCCGTCCAAAAAGATCTGAGTCAGGAGTTGTCAAAACGGCTAAGAGAAAAATTGTCCTTGATGATGAAAATTGAAAAATCACATAGTGATATGTCTTGTTCTGAAAGGGTCATTCGTCGCCTGCCTTCCTCATCATTAAGGGTTACTGACTCCGACAGTAATGTTTCAGATAGCAATGAGAATTTTGAAAAATTCCAGTGCCTCAAAATACTGTGCATTTAATTGAAAAGAAACCTTTGTTGTTTAGTATAATTTTATAGTGACCTATATAAACCATTTAAGTATATGTTTGATTAAGTAATTGATTACTGAATGTAATGTATAATATCCTGTTGGTAGAAATTAAAAAAAGTATTTTAATTTTTTTGAGTTGTAAAGATAACAACGTTTATTAGAAGCGTTTCTATTAACATGTGCTTACATACTAAAGATGTTATCATGTTGCAAGAGAAATCAAAAAATTGAAAAACATGGAATTATATGAATAAAACAGTTTAAACGGATTATATCATGTATATTCTTTATTTGAGTCCTCCTGACGTGTTGGCTACCTATGGCAACTTTCCAGTACCATACTGCTGTGGTTAGCTGAGAAAAAACAATTTTTCTCTGCCAAACTTACATTTGGGCAAACTAGGTACAGTCGCCATCAGTTATATCGCAGCATATAAGGCGTTCATAAATATGTGAACACGACCCTTATTGACAGGGCGTTACAGTACATGTTCACATATTTATGAACGCCTTGTATGTTGCGATATATCTGATGGCGACTGTACATACACATTTCATATTATAGCCTGTGAAAGACGGCTGTTTCTGTCAATTACAAATCGTGCCACTGATGCCATGTCGGCCACAGTCGTCCAAATTTCAATCAAAAACTTTGTAATTAAAAAGGCTACAACTACTTTTGGAGCACTTCTTTATGTTTTGTAGTGACTTCAGTGGCACGTTAAATAGTTTCACAGCTTGGCGTTCAAAAGGTTCATTATAAAAAATTAAAAGACGGACTTACTGAGTAATAGTTATTGACGTGCAAGCCTGAAAAGTTGTTATTAGTGTTGAAATTGAAAGCTGAGCGAGTGAAGGAATCTACTCACTACAGCAAGGTAAAAGAATTAAAATCTGATTTGATTTTGCCCTCTATTTAAGGCTTTTTTGCTATGATCAAACATGTTCCTTAATATATTGATGTTATTACTTAGTTAGAACTGATATATTTGAAACCTACAGTTTGAATTTGTACTTGATAATTTTTCCCAAAAAGTACTCAAGATTGACAAAATTCATATAGCAAAGTGGTGTTTTCAACTTATATTCGACTTTACACGATAAAAATGTGAAATAGCTTTGTTACTATCTAGAACTCAGGGAAAATTATTATTGACTATAATAGTTTGTTGAAATTATCAATATATTTGTTATATGAAAAATTGTACATTTAATAATGTTTAAGGCCTCTTAACATATACAATTTAAGATAACAATCAATCAATAATTTATTTGCAATAAAACATACTTAAATGCGTGCAAATACAAGTATAAAATAGAAGTAAAAGTAAAAAAATACTCAATTAAAATAAATACAATGTCAAGTAAAATCAATTCATTATTGATAACAAAATAAATTTAATTATACACATGTCGTATTTGAATGAAAATTAAAATAATGACATTGAATACTTATTTAAAATTAATCTAGCGCTCTAGCATAAAATTCCTTAATTGAATAGAATGGTCTATTTGTAAAATAATCTCTCAATTTTCGTTCAAATACTCTGTAGCTACTACATTCCTTAATACTAATGTCCAATTTATTATAAGCTCTAATTGCAGTTCTGCTTAGTTTTGTCAAAATATTTAAAATTACTCTTGGGTACTAAAAATTCATTTTTATTTCTTAGGAGTTTGTATGTGTTTTGTCTAGAGACTTTTAGTTGGTCTTTATTTTTAAATACATACAAGCAGACACAGTACAAATATAAGGAAACAACTGTCATAATTTTGTGTTCTACAAACATGGATCTGTGAGTAACAGCTACATGTGGACACCCTGTAAGAAATCGGAGGCCTTTTTTTTTAAGAGCACCACACCAATGCTTGTGCAGTCACACTCAACACACTCAAATCCAAACCATATTAACAAGAGTAAAGTATACATATTAAAAATGTACATGCATCACAGAGAATCACAATCATTGTGTTCAAAATACAAATGACTTTTGCACTCTAGCAGAAAGACTGAATAAACTTCTTTTAGCACTACTTTGGCTTATTTTTGTTTATCAATGATAAAGCAGTGCAATCAATATTGCATAATACCAGTATGTTTGTAATCATGTTGATTCAATTCGCAGTTGTCAATTGTCCTCATTTTTGCTTCTGAAATGAATTCATAATAATAATATATATAATGCAGTGGTCTGTACTGTAAGGGAAGTAAGTCCCTTTAATGTTTTTCTGAGTAATCCCTTTACTTTCACAGCTGTCACTGTAGACAGAGTAAACTTTTTCCACTAGCACTGTAGGTATAGAAGTGCATGAAGGCTCCTCGGACCGACGACGGACCCACATCCAAAAAGCAACTGTATGCTTGCATCCTCAAGCCGGAATTTCGCCTTCACTTTCGTTGACTCAGCATCTTTCACTAAAACGTTCACTTTTCACATAGCGGATTACACTTTGTACATAACTTGCAGCGTGGTTATTCTTCATATTATTATAGGCTTCGCTGACATATTTTACTCTAAAAATGTCTTGCAGACATTATTTGTATCACTAATAATTGAAAAACATTATAAAACAAAAAATCTAATATGATTTCACCCTTCGATTTGGCAGTGAGAGTTATAACTACAGTCGTGAGCGTAATTTTCGATAGTTTCGAGGTGAACCTGTCAAATTTGAATCTCATGGTGCCGACATTGTCACGTCACGTAAACGATACTCGCTACCGTAAATCCGCCATGTTTTATTTTGGCCGCTATGAATCTTCCTCATTCTCTTAAGTTTAGTTAGAAAGAGACAGATTGTTTCGGTGTGAAGTTAGAACAAACGTTGGCGAGCGTCTCATACACTCACACTACCGCAATTTACGTGTGTAGGAGTAACTCTATTCGAATTGCGTTTCCTCGCAAGCGAGGATAGTCAGCGTGTCGACAGTTTTCGAAAGCAACTCATGGTAGAGGTAGAAAATGTTGAATGAATCCGAGGAGAACAATGGCAGCGGTAATAAAAATGAATCCAGCAAATTGTTTTCGTTGATTCACCAAATGCGGAAATAAAACTCAGTGAGGGAACGTGTAAGTAAACGTTTTACCTACTTCGATAATTTCCTGCCTCGGAAATTAAGAGTTAACCGCGTAAATTTCGCGTTATTTAATTTTATACCGAATGAGATTTATCTTAGTAGGTACCTTAGCTGCCTGATGACGTTTTTGTAAGTAGCTAAGTTTCTAACATCTATAATCGGAATTACAGGTTCGCCCCAAAATATCTAGGCGAAGCTTACAAGACGGAGAAAAAAAATCAACATTATTAGGGTTCCGTAGTCAACTAGGAACCCTTATAGTTTCTCGCCATGACAGTCTGTCCGTCCGCGGCTTAGCTCTGAGATTATTAGTACTAGAAAGCTGAAATTTGGTATGAAAGGGTATGAGTATGTGTACCTATGTATCACGCCGACAAAACGGTAAAATAAAAACTAAAAAAAAAAACTTTTTTTCGGGTAGGTACCTCTCGTACACCTAAAGTACTTAGGAGTGAATTTTTTTTTTTCGATTCAAAACTAGTGTGTGGTGTGTCGTTAAAAAGGTCTATTAAAAATAATAGGGGTCTCCATACATTATTTTTTGATAAAATCAGCAGTTTTTGTAAATATTCGCTCCGGAAATCCAAAAAATTGCGTCCCCCGCCCTAACTTTACAACCACGGGTCAACGGGTCAAAAAATGATGGAAAATTCATAAAAATGAGGCCTTATGAGAACTTTCAATGAAAACTATATTGAATAAAATCGGTCTAGCTGTTTTTGAGTTATCGCAAAATGTCATAATTGTCTAAATAACGTAAGTGCCGCGCGGTGTCCTTATACTTCGAACGTTATACATACTAGTTAAGGGCCATACTGCATTAGAACATTCCGCTCAATCTGGCGTATAATCGATAACTTCCAGAAGGTAGGGTTATAGGTTATAGGTTATCGCGGGCTAGTTTTCCGCAACTCGACGTCTTACAATGCGCCTATTTTGCGTAAAGGGTTGCTGGCACTACTCTTGCCAACCCAACTCTACCAGAAAGCCTAGCAGTCCCTTGATGTTGCCGACGAATTCTGGGAGTGACCTCGGAGACCCGAGGTGTTGTGCCCGGTATTTGGCCACACCAGGACATTCGAGAATGACGTGGGCGGCAGTCTCTTCGGCCTCCATGCAAGCTCTGCAAAGAGGACTGTCAGTAACACCTAGAGTAATACCTAAATAAGTGCTTGTTTAGCAGGGCTTCCAGAAGGTATTAAGTAATTACAGTTATTTTGGCGTTTACGACCTTTTTATAAAGCTTGAAATTTTTCTAGTAATTTAATCCTCGCTCGGGCTTAAAACCGCTGCTTGAAGCCCGTCTATTGTGAAGGATGGGCAACCACGGAACCCTACACTGAGCGTGGCCCGACATGCTCTTGGCTGGTTTTTATACTTTAAAGCTACAAAAAGTCCTTTTTTTTCTTGGAATGAGGGGGTTATTAGTCCTAACGGTAACAAAAAATTCAAGCTTTTTGAAAATCTTCATCCTTTCCCCAAAGACGTGGAACGTTGCGACGTCGCGACGTGTAGCGTTGCGTCGTGGATTGATGCGTAGTGCGACTTAAAAAAAAAACTCAGTAGAACGGTGTGATGTGACGTGGAAAGTTGCGATAAACGACTTCTGCCTTATGTGATGATTCAACTGAAACAATATATTTTTTTATCAAATGGCACTTTACGCTGCAAGTTCTTACCTAATTATATTATTAGCATTGCGTTATCGCGAAATTGTTTGTCAAGACGATCTCGTCAGGTTTGAAGTTAAGCACTTCAATTTCGTATCTTTTAAAATTAAATGGATGTCTCTATTTCTCGTACCTATTCACTTTCGTGTTATATACTGATGTTGCTTCTGTTATATTTATGTTGCTACCTTCCTTTACTTGTTGACGCAGTAAAGAAGAGAAATCAAGCGTGAATTTCGGGTCCGTTCGGGTAGGATGGAGAATTTTATGTGGATGCCCTCTACCACATATACCTACGATTAGTAGGTACCTAGTTATGTTTTACTACATACTTATTCGATAGTCCCTTGGACCTTATCTTGTTCTCCAGTAGCTCTAGTCGTATCCTAAAAAAAAATATCTTAAAAAAAAAAGTGTACCTACCTACATGAACTTTTTTCTTAAATTGAATTCTAGGCTATCTTACTTAGAAATGTAGGTATAAATAATAGGTAGGTACATCACGTTTTTGTATGTTTTTAATTACTATGAATGTGACGCATTGGAATCATATTTTTTCATAAAAAAATGGGAAAACATAAAATATACTTAAGTACGTCGTTTTAGTAATTCAACTCATTTCAGGTCGTAGGTACCTAACTAACATAATGTCTCGCAGATCTATGTAACGTAGATACATCAGTCAAAGATCCGACCGGAATATTATAATCCGCATTATTCCGGTTTCCATCGTAAATGTGTACGTATTTGTAGGCTTCTTCCCGCTAATTGAAATTCTGTGTCGCTCATCTTGATATCAATTTACATGTATAAATGATACCGACGACTTCCCACTTAAAATAGACGCTGAGATAAATTGTTTTAAATGCTTCAAGCCTCTGTGTATTGATTACGTTTTGACTTTTGATTTAAATAGAAAGGTTTTGGGCTTGTTACTTAACTTAGCTATCTGAAACAGAATGAAAGTTTTGCGTAAGGACGGTGAGTTACTTACCATTTTATAGATGACACAAAATCTACGTCTTTTCGGAGTTTATCAGATATTTTTTCGTATATCGTAGGTACTATTAGTCGCTGACCTCGCGAGTCTGTTTGTTATATGTATTTTGATAAAATTTCGAAATATCAACACTAAAATCTACATAATTATCGATCCGAACCTTCACAAAATTTTACGAGAATAGTCGGAAAGACATCGGGGCAAACGGACATACGAAAGCAACAATAGTTATTTGTTATGCATGGCTGCAAAGTTGTTATTTGGCGCGAGTGTTGAAATTGAAAGCTGGGCGAGCGAAGGAATCTAAGATTGAACCATGAGCGAAGCGAATGGTTCAAAGATAGATTCCTGAGCGTAGCGAAGCTTTCAAGACACGAGAAGCTAAATAATTTTGCAGCCATGCGGAACACACAACTTTTCACCTCACTACAGCGAGGAAAATGGAAGTTCAAGAAAAACAATTAAAACATAAAAATAATCATATTTAATTTTGCCTTCTATTTAACACATCAAAAACATTAACACACCCAAATCCAAACCAAATAAATACGAGAGAAGCACACACATGTTAAAAACATGGCCGTAATTTGTATTATCGTCGTGTATATTTTATCGTTGAGTTTTTCTTAAGCACTGTTATATTATATTTGTATTGGAAACTACTTGACACATTCGTTGTGAATATGGGAGAATGGCATTCTGGGAAGGATAAGTTGGCCACTCGGAAGTATTTTCCATAACACTTGCTTTGGAAGTTATTGGACGATGGGATCCGCACAAGATTATTTTCTTTAAAAACGCCAATAGTTTCGGTAAATTACTTATCGTCTCCAAATATTTATAACAAATCCTTTTTCGTTTTAATACAGGCTTTTAGCATTGAATAAATACTCCAAATTGGGCTAAACTTTCTTGTTTTCCACATTTCTATAAAGTAAGACAACAGTATGTACCTATTCTCCACAGAACCAATTTACGTTGTTTACGTGAATTGTGAAAACTTACTTACAACTTTTTAATTGTTTATTTTTTTCTCGGGTGCGTTCAGAAATTACACTCTTATGTTCCAACTTTTATAACAAATAAATATTAAAATTTGTGTAGTATTTAATATATTTACTAGTCAAAATATGTAAATGAAAGTTAATAGTTACTATTAATATATATAAACATATTTAACATAAAATAAAGTGTAGAAAAAATAAAAACTTAAAAATCTGTAACCACAAACCAGGTTTCTGGACGTGATATTGTAGGTGTATTTTTTTTTTAAAGAAGTATTCAAACGTAGGTACATTGATTTTAGCCTGCCAGACCAGATCGCCCTTTATTAGCGTGCGTTGATTGGTTATTCGAAGATTTATCGACTGATGAAATCAGTCACGCGTTGAAGGAGTCTTAAATATAAAAAAGTTACATGCACCACAGAGAATCAAAATCGTCGTGTTCGAAATTCAAATGACTTTTGCACGCTAGCGGATAAAATAGACTTTTGCACGCAGATTTCGCCCTATAAACGGAGGTTTTCCGAGCGAGTGAGGTGAAAAGAAAGTTTCGCTCGGTCAATATGGATGTCATTACAATGTATTTTCGTTGAAGTAGGTAGGTAGCTTATTATTTTTTGTTAAAAAACCATTCGATTTATTTTATATTTTGTATTTACAACACTTTGTTCGCGTAAAACAAAATTATTTACTTATTAAAAAGTATGCTATTACCATCTTTGGATCACTGTATGATTAATCGTTGATATCGTTGATCACTTTACCAAAATTTGTTCAAATACGTCCAGCCGTTTCGGTGATATAAAAGGATAAATAACATTTCAGGTATGAGTACTTATAATATCTAAAGTATTATTTTGGACAGTGATTTTTCTACCGAAGTTCGCCGGCGCGGAGTGACCCGTGTTCCACTCGATCTATTTTATGACTCGTAAGCCGAAGGTCCCGTGCAAAGTCTTGACCGACGATAAGGAAGGCTTAAATCTTTTGCTTCTCACCTCAAACTCCGGTGACGCGGCAAAAGGCGGGAATTTGCTCGGCACGCGTTGGAAAACTGTATTTTACCCGTTGGAGTTTAATTGCGGCTTTTAACAGCGTATTTGAGTATCTTTTCTCGCTACTGTTGATAATAGGTGGTATAAAAAAAGTTGTTTGAAATGGCAAAATTCACTTAGCTTTTTGTTGCAAAATTATTAATATAATAAGACTTAGGTAATACTTATTGTTTTAACGTGTTGATAACATTCTTGTGTATGAGATATTTTGTGCCGATGTTGTTGCAACGTTTCGCGTCACGTCGACGATGTACCAAAGTTTAATTAAATTATTAAACCATGTAAAACTATAGGTACAACTATACACCATATATTATACAAGCCATTATTTTGAACTTAATACAATGAAAACAATTATAATTTAATTATGAAATAAGTAGGTATTATGTTTTTTAACTAAAATTAGACCTAAAGCTGATGTTTAAAATTGTAAATTAATCGACATGTGAATATTATACTATTTTTCCAATAAAATTATCAAATCGAATAACTTACTAACTGTGCGGGCTCAGCGACCCAAAATGAGTCTTGGCCTCCGACACAAGAGCAAAATCAAATCAAATTTATTAAATAGGTAAATATTATAATATTTTTATTTATATATTTGCACGTCACGATGAAGCAATGCTACCTCACTTTCGGAGGTTGTTACATAATACTATAACTTACGTTTATCCCCAGCATGCCTACATGTACACGCACGGAATTGTCCTAGAAATAACACTCGCCATCGCATCATCATCACAGGTGTCCCATTTAGCCGGCCGCATGAGGATATAAGATAATATTTTCAGCCCGTGCATTATTAACGTTAATAATTTTACGACAGCCGCTACAGGCATTAAATTTAATATTGGACCAAAATTGTTTGAATAGCTTATGAACGTTGTGTTGTTTGGAGATAAAATTCGCTTATAATGGATGTTAATTTTTTACGTATTTTGGTTTTAAGACAATAAAATAGTGCGATTTTGTTTGAGCCTTTTTAACGCTCAGTAGTAGGGTTAATGGTAAGTATTATCTGACTCTAATATCGGATCAAAGAATAAGACTCCAGAGTGATTTTCGGATTCATAAGAAAATCAAAACTAACTTAACTTGAACCCATTATTTATTGAGATATATAGAAAAACGTAGACGATTTAGAGATATAATAGAGTCGGGCTATGTACGGCATGCTACTAGTGTAACCCTGGAGAAATTTAATGAGGATTACAATCCACACCCAAAAGATTTTTTGTTGTTGGACTGGAAACTGACTGATAAATTTGTGAGTGGCCGAAGGGATGTAAAGCCATTAGGTAGAATTCGACCGATCCGTTGTGTGAAGTAGGTATGTCGCATTTTATCGGGATTTTTCGTTCCATATCTTAGAATAGTCCTGTCCTAACAACAGATTTTTAAATAGACGAAATAAATTATTATTTATAACATACCTGGTACCTAACTATGCGTAGGTCGAAATGAAGGTTGTTGTAATTTTATAAATATACATATAAGCGTACGGTCAGCATCAAAAGTAGCTGACAATTTAGCTAGTGGCATATGTCAAAGTGCATAGGTACTCATATTGCCAGCCACATTGCCCACTGTACCTATGGTCGTTTATAGACGTAAACGTTATAAACCAAACGTTATAAACGTTAGCCAATCATGGTCCATCTTAGGCCTTATTGTCACTTAACATCAGGTGCAATCGAGGTTAAATGCGTGGCTATTCTGAATAATAAAAAAAAAACTTAAAAAGTAAGGTTAGTCGGGCAAATGGTGCTGGGAGGCAAGCGCCTCGTTTGATGAATTGATGATATCCTAGGAATACAACCCAGAAACACCCTTTAAAACTACCCTCAGCCTACGTACCTAATGTTTGGCACTGTTATTTTAGTATTCAAAACAAGACCTTCGTTTTAAACTCTATCACTAATATCATTAAATAGTTCGCCTTTGTACATAACTATTGTTATCGCGTGATAAAGTATTATATACTTACTCGGAAAAAGTCCCACTTGATTCCTGCTATTGTACCGACTGACCCGAACTAGGTACTTACCTATCTACTAAAATTAAACTGTGGAGTGAAGTTAGTAATGACATTTGGAGTGCACCCGCAAATGTCACTTTACTTTAAAACCTTAACTTCAGTATCACTAACGTTTATCGACGATAAACACGGCATTGCATGGTATAATCTGAACTTATCTACGTTGCGCGAAAAGCGAAGTCGCGGCAAGATATGCTATTGCTAGCCCTGCAGATACTGTTTTATATTGGTGAAGTTTGCATATATACCATGAGTCTACGCTTACCTGCGCTTTTGCACGGTGCCACAACTCCTATTCGATTACACAGGTAAAACTTAACGAGCCGAACGTAGGTCTGCACCCACCCGGGATTTACGGCCACATGCACTCGTTGCACTCACATCAAAACCCTCTGAAATGTTGCCAGCTTTAAATCAACATTTCCCCTACTTTAGAACTCCTCATCAATTTATTACCCGTGGCGTGGCGTTCATGGAACTCAATTCTCATCGGCTTGTCTGTTTTAAAGCGTTTTGAGCACTCTTCTCAATCTTGAGTAGTGGTTGTCGCCGTCTCTGTTTGGGGATTAAGACTGTTAACCGAGTCTTACAGACGGTGAAAACAAATTGCCCAAGTTCTATATATACTTTATCATGAATCCATTATTGCAACATGTTACTCTCACCTTATATTACGCCTCCGTGTTGTGTCCACTGTAGAAGCAGTGCTGTCACTGCTCTCAGTTCTCTATCTTTCTAATGCTTCGTCATCTGTAAAAGTTTATATAACTATGATTCTAACCGCATGAATCGGTAAGTGCCTAAAGTTCATACATAATATCAAACACCATCAATGTGTTATATTAATCACTTTACTATCATTACTTTCTTATAATCTTGACCCCATCACATCATTATCTGGTGATCGTTCTGTCGTCTGGCAATAGTGTCCGGCTCACTAAGGCCACAGAGCTTAGACTTTATGTTCTGGATATTGAACTTTATGGTCCACGATATTGCAACCCGCAGGCCAATACCGCCCCCTACGGCACTCCGTGAGAAGCACCGCCGTGGGGTCACTCTTACTACCGGTAGTATATCCACTCCTGTACGGAGACAAGTTTTTGACACATGATCACCTACTCATATGGCCTGCGGCCTCTTGGTCCGATTCCATGATAAGAGGAACCGACCACCACTGGTATGTACTTGAACCAAGTACAGTCTACGGGTCTTAGCAAACACATATTATTACACTTTAAATAAACCTGAGGCACTTAGCTCATTAATTATCATTGGCGTGGATGTAACTGCTCGTTGACTATTGTCCAGCACTTGTCACTGTCTTTAATAACAACCACAATACTAACTGAGATAGGAATATGTAAACTTTAAACTAGCGAAAAGAATTTAACAGCGTCGCGGCCATATTCAAACTAAGTAGACACTTGAAAGTGTCACGAGAAACCATAGATATACTCACCAGAGTATCAGTGTTGCTATGTATAATATTTACATTCTTTTTTTTTTTTTTTTTTAATGTCATAGGGGGCAAACGAGCAAACGTATCGCCTGATGGAAAGCGATTACCGTCGCCCATAAACACCTGCAACACCAGAGGAGTCACAAGTGCTTGCCTACCCGGAGGACGAAGATAGAATGCCTCTATGCTAGTAATTTCACCGGCTATCTTACCCCCACACCGGAACACAACAATGCGAACATTGTTGTTTGGCGGTGGGTTAGCAGGCAAGACGGTAGTAACAATCCGGACGGACCCTGCACGAGGCCCTACTACATTCGCGGAAGTGTCGCGACAGTGGTGAACCTTAATAAATAATAATTCTGCTACGTCTTGTCTCCGGATTTATTGATTCCACTCTACTACTGAACATTTCGGCAAGCGATAAAAATAAATGACGATCGATTTCCCGCTAAAACATATGCCACAACTAAAAAAGTATTCGTTAAGGGTGGAGGTGCAAAACTTTTAGTATGTCACGTAGGCAGTAGGTATTATACCAGTAGCTACATACTGTACCTACTTGAATCCAATTCCAAGGGTTTATGTTGCGCGATAATGTAATTTATCTTCGTAAAACTTCTGTCTAACTTTAGTCCCTTATCTAAAATAAATCGGCTTTCATAGTACAAAGTTATTTTCTTTATACTCGACTTCTCGGAAACTGACTTTTTTGATAAAAAATACTTTGCGGTCTATTCTATGGCACATTCCATTAAAAATGTCCTTGCACGTGCTTAATTGAAACACAAACTTTGACGTTTGGAACAAAAAGTATACAACTTTGGTTTTTCTTCTCCGCAGCTCAACGCATTAGGCTTTCGTGTGAAAAATGCCATTTGGAACTGCAAGCGTGTGACAAACAAAGTTTTATGAAAATTAGTAACTACCACGAATTGTCATTTCTCAGCATTGGGTCAGTACCTACATAGAAGGTCTACAGCGAAATTCGAAGTATTTGAACTTCAAGTGTCGAAGTGAGGTTAAAAGCTATTTTAATTTTGTATACTTATACGTTTGGACGTTAAAACAAAGGTTATTCGCTTCCGAATAGATGCGTTTGAAATGGGGTGTTGCATAAAGATGCAGATGGTCGTACCTATGTCCCGGTATTAAGTGAGCTATAAACATCAAGAATCGACTCGGCATAATAAGCCTTCGTCGTATCTTTGAGTACTTTGGTCATATTGCCAGGAAACCGGGTGATAACCTTGAAAAATTTCTCGCGTCTGGTAAAATCAAAGGAAAGATCCACTAGGGCGGAGACCGATACATTGGTCCGACCAGATATCCAACAATCGTGACGCAAAAGTTCACGAAGCGTTCGTAACATCGTCAAAATTAAAGTGATGAATAGGAGTCACGACCCTCAGACTGAGGGGACGCAGACGTGTTCCTCATTACTGAGGCACTGAGGGCCTCAGTGCCTCAGTAATGCGGAACACGACGCAAGGAGGAGGCCTTATTTTTTTTAGTTTATTTGTAGGTATGCAACATTGGAAATATTATGCAGAGATCTAAACTATAAGTATCCTCGATCGAGGGAAATTTAGATTTAGTCTAGAAATGAGGAGGGTTGCGTCCTATTGACGAATACTGCAATGATAGTGAGACTCCAAACAGCTTTTGTTAGGGGCTCTCACCCCACGTTGTGCGCCGAAGCGCCCTGATGCGTTGTAGAAACCAGAGTGAAGCACCGTCAGGCTCTTTGGTGTCGGTACTCTTGTTTTAAAACTAAGTATAACACGATATTTCGACTAGGGAGCTAGCGCATTGTCAAAAAATACTATTAAACCCTCAGGCTGCATGCCCACAGAAGAAAAGAGCGGAAAAAATTAAAGCAAAAAATGAAAATGAAAGGAGCTAGAAAAATTAACCAATCAGGCTGCGTCTATGTGACGCCCAAAATAAGTGCATTTAAATTTGATGGTGTGATTGGTCCGTACACATCTTCATTTATGTGAACAGGCAGTCGAAACCTGTACCTACCTGTAAGTGCGCCGCGAATTGAAAAGTTGAACTCTTGCTTAATTTTTCTTGTAAAATATCTATAGTTAATGTAGGTACAGACATTAAGCCCAATAAAGACGTAAATAGTTGACGGGAACAACGGTAAAAATGAGAGAAATATACTTTTAAACCATGAAGATAACCAGCGTCATGCCCCAGTTTCAAAGAGTAATAAGAAAGTTACAAAACTTTGCTTTTTCTTGGCTTCGCAAGCTGAACTGTTTTCCTGCGCTTCTTTAACGTAGCTCCATTAACACGTAAGAGTTTATGGGCGGGATTAAAAGGGTTTATCTTTTTCTTACCTTTCTACCACGGACAAATGACGAATGATAAAGAAATGGCAGACTGCCTTATACAATGTACGCACCATTCTTTGTAACGTCTACCGCTAATTTAGAAATTATTCAACCTAATTAAGTTATTGATGACAAAAATTCTCTGCTCTTAAGTCTTGTGTCTACTAAGTTATAAGTACAATCCCTAATGTAAATTGGTATAACACTTTATGACATTAGTTCCTTGCTTAATATAGGTACTTGGTTGTTAAAATATATGTTAGGGCAGGGTTTCTTAAACTTTTTGCAGTCACGGACCCCTTTAACAATTTAAACAACTCCACGGACCCCTCTCAAAAAATATTTTAGGGAAAGAATAAAAAACCTTATTAAAATAAAAATAAATCTTTTATTGCTAGTTTCGCTTATATATATAGTTACCTTTTTGGTTTCTGTTGTTATTAATTATATTATGTTCCGCTCAACTGCTGCATCACCTACTTTACTCTGTATTTAGTTTAACATTCGATAATTTCACTACCCAAAGGTTGTCTGGAAGAGATCGCTCTTTAGCGATAAGACCGCCTGTTGTCTACCGTTATTGAAAGTTTTGTATGTGTGTGTTTCTTTTGTAAACTGTTTACTGGTGTGCAATAAAGTGTTATTCAATAAACTTAATAAGTATTAACAGTAAGTGCAATGAAACAATACAATAACCTAGTTATTGTATTGTTTCATTGCACTTACTGTTAATATTAAGTTAATGAGAAGGATGCTGCTGTTTGGCCTCAATGATAATGTTAAATTGTGGGATTGTCTTTGACAAGGCAAGGCGCATGTCATCTGCGACATTCAATCGATTGCGACTTTTTGTTTTTATCGACACCAGAGTTGAAAACCCTGCCTCGCAAAGATACGTAGTAGCAAAAGGTATCAGAACGGACATAGCTCGCTTGACAAGAACAGGGTAAGCTTCACTCAAAGAACACCAAAACTCGCCAAGATCTTTGGCATGAAATTCAGCCTTCAAAACTTCTCTAGATCTCATGTCAATTAAGTCATTTCCTAATAAATATGATTACATTTAACTGACCTACTGTGGACCCCTGATAGACATGCCACGGACCCCTAAGGGGTCCGTGGACCACACTTTAAGAAACCCTGTGTTAGGGCCTTATCACACTTGCGATTTGCGAGCGTATTTTGTATGAAGGCGATCGCGCAGCGTGTTCGCCGCGTCGCTTATTTGTATAGAAAATACGCTCGCAAATCGCAAGTGTGATAAGGCCCTTAAGATCTCACTGTAAACTATGCATCTATCTGTTTATTTAATTAATGAAGTGTGGTGTAAATAAGAAATTATCCCTGCACGGTAAAATCTTAATGCTGGCAACACTATTTACAGGGAGTGTGCACCGGTTGCGAGGCGTGAAATGCAATTTGACTGCTTACCTACCCTCTGAACCCAGTAACTGCAAATCTTGTAACAGTAAAACGAACTTCGTTTCGTGACAAATAAAGTTCATTTTCAAGAGAAATTTTGCATGGATATAGGGTAAAATTATGTGACATTTTCCGCAGGCGCTGCAGAGCAAAAGCCTGCTGCTACGTTACTGCGTAACGGTAGTGAATATTTGTATCTACGCATTTACATCCCACTGGGACGTTTAAAGTGTAGTTTACCACCAACACTGCTTTTCTGTTTTTACCATTATATTACTTACGAAGACGAAATGGACATACTGTGTTATGTACAGTGGGTCTTATCGTATTAGCTTGTCTCTTTTGATTTCATCTCTCATTCTGTTTCGTCTCATTCTACGGGTTGAGTTAGGAGTCATGAGCAGGAGTGAAAGAGCGACCAGGACGGTCACACTGGTCAACAATTGCGTTAAATTCATTTCGTTCATAGCTAAACGACCAATTAGCTATCAATTAACTCTTACCTCTTTTCAAATGTGAAAATTGCTCAATATGACCGATGACCCACTCCTGCTCATGATTCGTGAATCACCATATAAATTGTAACTTACACTTGGAAGTACTTTTGGTTAATACAAATATACTGTCAAATAGGTTGCAAAAAGGTAGAAATACAGAAATAAAGTAACATATAATAAAGTTTTGTTATCGTATTTTGTCGGGCAAGCTCAATTAATTATTATGTATATTTTTATACAACTATTCACCGAAGTTAGTATTGATAGCATGTTCAAACTGAATTTAGCCTACAAAAATTATGGCAAAACATATTGACTGCATCTGTAAAGTGTGTTATGTTGGTAGTGAAGACTACATTTAGTTAGAAATAAAATGCCAAAACAACATCAATTCGTCTTTATTAAACTTTCAATAACTAATACTTTGTACTACAAGATACAGATTCATCGTAACATTAGCTATGTACAAAATGTTTACGCGCGTAGTTCATATGCATAGTAAAATATTATTCAAGGTCTTATTAAAAATAATAGTAATAAGTAAGTACATACATAAATAAATTAAATTTAGGCACTGCACTTGTTTCCTCATCATATCACATTCACATGCTTTAACGTACTCTCAATATTACTCAATTATTCTAGTAAGCGTTTCCATTCTTATAACAATAACTAAGTATTAAGGATTGGTTTAGGTCAGTACGAGCTCAAGAAGGCATAAAATAAGTGTTCTTAAAAAAACATTTTCGAGTATTAAATATTGATTGCCAACGTATTTTTTGCAAAAACGTCAGCCCAAACACGACGAGGTTACTTTGTTTAGGTTAGATTATGATTTATTTATTTTGTATAATATTACAGTAATAATTAAACTTAGTCAATTTATACAATGATCGTCATATAAATAATAATTAGCCATAAGAATAGCTACGTTACGTTATCTCCTTAAAGGATTGTCAAACCTTCCAACTCTATCATCAGACCTGTTCAATTGTACTAAATAATTGCATGGACACTGCAAATACTTATACTAAATATGAGCCCAAAAATCGTTAAAAAGTAGAAAGAGAGAGGAAGAAGGAAAGAAAAGGCATTTATTCAACGTTTACGTAAAATACAATTATGTACAGTATAGAAAAAAATAACATAAACAATTAACACGTTCACTGTCCGTGTCTCATATGTGGGGTCACGACAAGCCTCTATTACAGGTTCACATGTCAAACTGGGACAGTGAACGTGTTAACGTGGAATAGGACCCTACTCAGCATAATGCCACGGAAAGCCGCGGCGCTGGTTTTCGTTGGGGATTTGCAGTTCTAAATTTGGCTTTTAATTTGACCCACACGGCAAGTTAAATAAAACCTTGTAATAATGTCGCTAAGCCTCAGCAAGCTGGATTTGGAATGGGTGTTTTTGCTTCGACGCGTCCAACACAAAGAGTTGATTTTCCACGTTGACTGGAACTAACGGCTTTCGCCCCGGGCTCAAGCTTGTTTCATCCTTTTTCCGTCGCTGTGTTGGATAGTATGAACTGTACTTTTTCTAAATGCTTCTTCGAGCATTTATTTTGATTGCCACCATTATTTTTATGACGTAAGGGATAACACCGACCGTTATAGATCTCGCGATTGATATTGTGAAAAACATATGAACGTCTTATAAAAAACTATTTACTAAGTTTGTGCGTGTTTCTTTGTGCGTGTCTTCGATAGTATTATGGCTGACGTTAAAATGAAATAAGTAAGCTTTTAACCTGCGAATAAAATTGTTACCTTACCTGTGATAAAAATACCAAGTATTATGTTTCGGTAATGGACACGGCGTAAACGAGCGGAAATCACGCTGAAATTTGTTATAGAGGGTATACTAGCACTCTGCCGGATTGGTACGTATTCAAATCAAATCTACGAACGCCCGGGCGGTAGGTAGATTCTTTTATTATTCTGAACGTGATCAAGCGCATTAATTTTCAGTAAGATCAGTCAGGGCATGCGCCCCACATGGGATAAGCTGAAAATATCGAAAATTAGAGATGTTATACATTATACAACTTAGTTGCGTGGTTGTAAGATGTCGTTAGTAGTATAACATGTATACTTTTTGATATTTTAAAAAGTAAGGCGCTTATCTCGTGTAGCGCGCTTGGCTTGACTGACCTTACTTTATTAATGTTATTTATTTTACTACGTTTGCCCTTATTGCCAATTTAAAGTATATAATAAAACACAACAACCACACAGGGCCAAACAACAATTTTAGGAATATCAAAAAGCGAAGCGAAAATTGTACTGGCATATTTTGTGTGTGAACTACAGAGGGGTCGACGCGACATCGAAGTACTTCATATCCTTTGATCTTAAATACTCTAATTTGCATGTTTATAGGTGATTCACCTGAGCCGAGCTCTTAGAAACCGTGTAGGCTTGTTGGAAACTGGCACGAGTCATGACATGAATCTATTATTCTACACACACAATAGGGTACTTTATTCTGGAGATCTGGAGCAATTTATTTTTGAAATTTAATTTGAAGGTTTTTGTTTTCGAAGACAAATTTTTTTTCGAAAGTCCTTGCTATCAGGATATTCAAATTACAGCTCTTTCATGTTTCCTCACTTCACTTACCATAGATTTTCAAAATATATATTAATTTTTGACATGGCTCTCTGCCTTTAAAACCCTATTGGATTGACATTTGAATTATAGCCATCATTTAAAGATAAATAGAACATGTCACTAAATCACTATCACTGCACTTTATAAAACAAAGTTCCCCGCCGCGCCTGATGTCTGTCCGTATGTACCTACGTTCGCGACAAACTCAAAAACTACTGAACGGATTTCCATGCGGTTTTCAATTATCAATATCACGATTCTTGAGGAAGATAAAGGTGTAGAACTTGGTAAGGTTTTGTGTAAATTCGTTGAAATATGACGAGTTGAATGAGGCAGGCTTTGGACTCCTTTCTGTTTTGGCGTTTCGCATCGAAGTCTTTCGAGCAACGCTCCTCAATCAAAGTCAACGACATCCTTTGAACGTACAAATGCTCCAAAAAATATAAGGGCCAAGTAATTTTAGATACTAATACTTTTAATTTCCTTAAATCATAATTTGGGATTTGAAATTACGTAGGTAGCTTACCACTTTCAACGCTCTAATAAATGTTTACTTTATTTAAAAGATTGTATATGAATGAATGTGACAAAAAGGTTAGTTGCCCCTATTTTATTTTAAGCAGTATCCGTATCTGCAATATATGTAAGAACCCGGATTATTCTGTCACAGCGCAGAGACAAATTAACCTAGACGTCCGCGTTAACATTCTAACGTCCTACCCTAAAGGCAAGTCTCCCATGGAGCGGACCAATCACAAAAGTGAAAAGGAGCTGAGATACAGACTTCAACTAAGGTGATTGGTCTATTCCCCTCCGCTTCAGTGAAACGCACCCTAATACGGCGTTTAATAATCAACTATTGTTTTTTGACGTGTGACGTTTTCAAGAGAAGCACAGAAGTAAAACCACAACGACGGTCAATCGTTTTAAATTACCCAGCCGGGCAAAGGCTATTAAAATTTGAATATAGTCACCCCATTACGCCTGTCCATTGAACTTTTACTGACCAAACACATTAATAAGTATCCTTATTCCATAATAATTACAAAATAATCGGATGACTGTGGAAAAATTCACAAAATAGCAGTGCTTTCTTTGTTTATAACTTACAATTTATCAGTGCCTCTAGAGTATAAAATTAAATTTTTCGAGAGCTCTTAGGACGGTAGAAAATAAAAGTTTTGGTCGAATGGAAAAAATACGAAGCTGGTTTTAGCTTCTCGAGTTGGTCGCCGGTTTAAACTCCAGATTGTTGATTCAGGGCATTTCTTTGTACCTTTCCATGGCTGAATTCGACGAATTATTAACGAGTTCATCTTTCGATCCTACCTGATAACTCACATTGACGTGAAAATCTTACGAAAGTTTTACGTGAATAAACTTAAGAACAAAACAGTTTTCTCGGAAATAGAACATTTTGCGCGGTAAGACACAACCAAATACCTATACCTAGTTCAATGAACTGAAATTGTCCGCAGACGAAAGACGGTATAAATTTTCGTTTAGGTAAAATAAATATAAACTTTTAAAATTTAATTTACTCGCTCCTCTCGTTAGTAAATGATTCCTTTTAATTAGCTTTCTTCTAATTGCGAACCAGTATCTTAATGAACATTTTTTGTGAATTTTTTATTCCTTTTTATTCCATTATAAGGTTTTCCTAACATTGGCACGTTCTTTTAATTGCATATTTTTCCTTATTTGGCGAATCTTACATGAAAAATACTTTAGATATACAAATTTTGACATAGTTCCATTTCATAAAAATATAATTTTATACATTGACAGGAAGACTACATAGAAGTAACTAAGTTGTTATTTATTTACACAAAATTGTTGAAATATTAGAGTTTTGAAATACAGAGATCAAATTCAAAACGTGTAACGACATGAATACCACCTAAAGGCTATTTATTCAAAATAGAACACCTAAATACCTCAATGCGAAGACAGTTGTGGCAATAGATACGTATCTACAGATTATGTATTGTCCTAGATAATATTAACTATACACTCCCGAGTGGTACTGTTTCATATGCATCAGTATATCATGTTTCAATTTAGGATATGTTTTTTTTTATTGAATCAATAATAATATATTTACGTACAGGGTTCTTAAATACAAAGTTCATTTCACTTTATTTGATCGCTTAACAACTTAAAATAAATAATAGATACTTTCTTATAATACTGTCTTATAAAGTCAGCACTCCGTTTTTAAATCGAATGAAAGTGACTAGATTTTTTTTAATATAATTCATACTTTTAAGTAAACAAACACTATGATGGTGATATGTACATATTCGTGACACTAAATTAACATGAGTGAGGTCCATCGATAGACAAAAACTTTGTTGAACGAAGATCATATTGTTGAACTTATAAGTAAGTAAAGATAGATACTACTTTTAGTAGAGTCTCTTCGAGGCCTAGCTACATTAAGATAAAATTTTGCAACATCACAATGACCCAAAGTTGATTTAATCGACCGATTAAATCCACCAGGTGAATAATTTATATTCAAGTACTAAGCACTAATTACACGATAATTATGACTAAAATGAGCACAATATTAAACACGACTTTGCAGTAATGGAATCGTCTTGTAAACTTAACTGTTAATGTTAAACTTAAGGCTGCGGGTGCTAGGGAGCGAGGAGGTGGTGGACAGAAGTCTTTCAGTTTCCTCGCAGAGGTCGCTAGCAGAATATCTATTCCTCTTCATATTCGTTACTTTCACATCCTGCCTTTCCACTTTCACTTCTGGTTGCATGTCAATGTCTTTTACGCTCTCGCTAGGGCTCTTCGGCTCGAATTTTTCGCTGGACGTGCTTGAAGGGGTGTGACTCCTGGTCTCGGACTCTACGATCTGTTCGAGAGCGCTAGGCCTGCGCGCCCTCGGGTCGTAGTAATCGACGGCAGTTGGTACCACCGGTGTGAGGGTGGTCACAGGCTCGAGACCGAGCAGAAGCATCACTGTGGCTGGATGCTCTAAAATGTATTGAGTGATGGAATGAAGGAAGGGCTCGGTCTGTGTGCTCCGATGTACTTTCAGCCGGTCAGGTGTGATCGGCCGCTCTTGCTGTATGAACAAAAATAATCGCTTAGTAGGTACCTAATTGAGAATCATTGTGAAGTCTAATCAATATGTAAGGTAAATTCACCTGATCCCAGCAAAATACGTCTGGAGGATGGCTACAGCTACGAGCGAGTGGATTGGGAGGGGTATTCCATTGTAGATTCGGATTAGAGTGCGCCGCATGCCATCCGGCCGGTGGCGCTGCCGTCATCTCCTGCAAGGCTTGGATAGCATGCCGCACCTAGATAAAACATAAGCTTTACACTTTTTTAGTGACAAAAAACAAAACAATTTTGTTATCAAATGATATGCTTATCTAATACCGATTCCGTGTCTCATCTTTTATGATATCAATGGGTCAATATAGTTAGTGACATCATTATTTGACTTGCCTCCATACTGAGCGCGGCCACGTCATGATGCAAGCTCGATACCTGCGTGTCGAGTCTATCTACAGAAGATCGCGTGTTGTATACTTCTAAATTTAATCCCTCCAATGAATCGGCTTTTGTAATTTTAGGCGTTGCAACTGAACGTTGTCTTTCTATTCTCTCCCGCAGTTCCCTGTGTGTAAGTCGCTGCGCGTCTGGTCTGAAACATTTTAAAATGTGTATCACTTTATATGAAAACTAAGAACCACGTTTCTTTAAAATAAATCTGCTCAGCGCCTATGAAACCTTAGGGAGTTCAATAAAATCGTCTTAGCTATTTGAAATTAAATTAATGTTATAGAATTTGTCTGCGTAGTTTAATGTGGGCAGAAATGTACTCTATAATAATATATTTGGCATATATCTTTGCCTGGATGAACTAAACGAGTAGGTACAACATTAATTAACTAGCTTTAACTGTTAAAGCAGCTTTGATCATTCGAGATAATGGATACATTGATATCACAAGTAATTTTGCCTGTCGATAACGAAATTAGGAATCATGAATTTAATTGAACTTGCTTCTGCGAAGTTATCTGTTTTCGTAACAAATATGTATACTCGAGATCGCTGAACCAATATAGCGACTATCTCCAGACTTCCCGTGGGCGACATGCGGGGGATTACTAGTTTATTTAAGAAGAATAATTAATTAACAAATTCGGATGTTTAGAAGAAGTTCGATTTTTTTATAGCTTGGGTTATTAATTATTTGTTGTAGGAAAGTTTTCAAGATAACCTGAATTTGAGATGGCGAGGACTGTTCGTAATGGAAGGTGGGGGTGGTTTTATTTTAGGGGAGAGGCCTTCTTCTGTTATATTTTCGTCGTCCTCCGATATGGAGGGCAGGGTGAGGGAGGGGTGCCCGTTGCCGTCTGACTCTGCCTCCGCTTCGTAACCCTCTCTCAGGTTATACGTGAGATCATGATGGATATCTTGGATGAATTCTTGCTGATATTCCGGATAGAGTCGCAATACTTCTGCCAAGCCATTCATAGCTATACATTTTAAATCACAGTATGTGAGAGCCTGTAAACAAAAGAAGATACGTAAGATATTTATTTTGTGAATACAGAGGTTGAATATATTTTTACGCGATCCATTCATTGCATGTGTTAATATCATCGTACCCACGACCTATACTTATCCGGACTATGGTTGCCAGATCGAACGACCCTATTATCGGGAGAAACAACATTATTTTTGGGATTTCGTGACTCTGGTCGGGAGAAAAAAAAAATTAATCACATTACAGTAAAATTATTAAAAACAACGTCGGTCGCTGCCGATAGAAATGTATAAGTGTAATAAATAAATACTTGTTTTCTCATTATTATAGTTTTATCTTTAACCTACAAAAATGTAATAAGGTAATTTATTTACAGTATTCATGGAAAAAATTGCAGTGGTATTTCCTTTTAAAATTATAGTTTTATAAGAAGAAGTTGTTTTACGGGAGATTTTTTACTTTGTCGGGAGTCGGGAGGACATACGAAAATTCGGGAGAATCCCGCCAAATCCTGACCATCTGGCAACCCTAATCCGGAGTAGTGATCTGAGCTACCGCTACGTTACGCAAATCACGTGTAATTAAGCATTAAAGTCAGTGAAAGTAGCAGCAACAAGCAAAGAAAGTTAGGATAATGTTGAGTAAAATATTAAAGGTCACAATAGTAAACAAATTGTATTTAAACCTTGACATCGCTGCTCGATTTTACGATAACCGAATCTTGGTTGTTATTTTGTGACTGTCCCATATTGTATGCATGCAGGTGTGTATTCATATCACAGCCCACCAAATCTCCTTTGCCTGTCAATAAAAAAAGGAATTATATTATGAAAAAAACCGGCCGAGAGCATGTCGGGCCACGCTCAGTGTAGGGTTCCGTAGTTGCCCATCCTTCACAATAGACGTAAATTACGAGAAAGATTTAAATTACGAGACAGATTTCAAGCTCTATAAAAAGGTCGTAAACGCCAAAGTAACAGTAATTACTTATTACCTTCTGGAAGTTATCGATTATACGCGCCAGATTGAGCGAAATATTTTAATATAGTATAGCACTTAACCAATATGTGTAACGTTCGAAGTGTAGCGACACCGCGCGGCACTTACGTCATTTTAAAGATAATTATGAATTTTTGCAATAACTCAAAAACGGATCAACCGATTTTATTCAATATAGTTTTCATTGAAAGTACTTATAAGGCCTCATTTTCATGAATTTTTCCATAATTTTTTGACCCGTGGTTGAAAAGGTAGAGAGGGGACACTATTTTTTTTATTTTCGGAGCGAATATTTACAAAACTGCTAACTTTATCAAAAAATTATGTTTGAAGACCCCTATTATTTTTAAAAGACCTATTCAACGACACCCCACACACTAGTTGGAACGAAAAAAAAAAATCACCCCCACTTTAGGTGCTGTACCCGTAGTACCCGTGTGTGTAGGGAGGTACCCGAAAAAAAGTTATTTAGTTATTTACTATATAGTTTATTTTACCGTTTTGTCGGCGTAATACATACATATACTCATACCAAATTTCAGCTTTCTAGTACTAATGATCACGGAGATAAGCCGCGGACGGACGGACGGACAGACGGACATGGCGAAACTATAAGGGTTCCTAGTTGACTACGGAACCCTAAAAAGTATACTGAAAAGTCAAAGTGAAGTTAGTGGTTTAAAATCCAAAGATTTCTAAGCGTAGTGAGGGATGCTGTCAACAGCATCATGTAGTCCTCAAGCACGAGATGCAAATAACTTTGATCTTGTATATTTATCAACAAAATTTCAGTAGTGACGACATATTTAGCACCTCTATAGAGTGAGCATCAAAGGTTACAAATAAATTTTAATATATTCTTCGGTGTCCGCGACTGTCACACATTTAAATAAAACAATTTAAATGGATTATATCGCGTATATTATATATTTGAGCCTCCCTGACGTTTCCTACAAAATAACTCCTACAGTCAGTGAAGACTCCTATGTAGGAATACACTCGAGCGTAAACCTGCGGTCCTGCCATATGTGAAATGGGTCACGGATAGGATTGGAAAGATCTTGAACTGGGCTTCCATTAAAACATATTTCAAGCCGATGAAGAAGATGTCTCAATACCTGAGGCCTATGAAGAGTAGCATCCCTCTGCAGAGTGCTCGTGTTTATAAGCTGGACTGCGAGTGCGCTCTGTCATACTGCTGTACATCTTGTCAAGGATCAAGCAAGACACAAGACTGGAAACCTTGCGTCTCGAACGGTGTAAAACAAATGAGTGTTAAAAGTAGTATATGTAGAGTATTTGTTTAAAAGTATATAATAAGTTCATATTAATAAATAAGGCAATCTGGGAGTTTTCTCGGCGGTTCTTTCTCCTCAGTAAGGCTTATTATATAGTGAACCGCTGGTAGATATTTTAAATAACATAATAAATGCCCTTCTGGCACATGTGTAACTGTCTTTACACATTCGGCCCCTCTGGCATGTATGAACACCTTTATTTTAAATTAATATTTATAAAATTAGTAGTTTGCACAAATATAACTTTTTCTCAGTCAACCTTTGACAACGGTATCTGTGAAGGTACCGAAACCTCAGGGAGGCTCAAATAATTAATATACGCGATATAATCCGTTTAAATTCTTTTATTTAGAAATAAATTTTACTATGCTATTTGATATAAGACAGCAGTAAAATTGACAGCTATTGTTTATGCTGACCGTACCCGACCTTTCCAACGTTTACGCATGTACCGGTGAAATGTTTAAAAATATATATTTTTTTAATTATTAATTAAACATACCCTGGACTAAAATTTGTTAGGCAACCCATATGCAATAACTATATTTATTGACATATTGAATTAAATATAAAATACATTTCATCAAATAAACATCTCGGTGAAGGTCGTTTCATATCGGGATCTTAGACTAATATTGTCAGTAAATAATTCTAATGATACTAACCTAGAATAGCGACGACCATTTCATTTTGCATTACTTCCATCGAACCATTGCAAATGTAATAAATGTAAGTGAGGGCGTCTCCCTTATGGACGAGGTACTCGCCCGGCGCACAGAAGTTGTTACGGATGTGCAGCGATAGTAACTTTAAGCATCCTTGGGATGCCGACTCGAAAATTGGAAGCGATAGGATCTCTCGGTGCAAATGTAATGAAACATCGCCTCTCAACTCTTCAGGAAACTCCTTTAGGGTCTAAAAAAATAAAACAAATGCTAAAACGAGATTTATGCGAATTATATTCACTTCGTTTACGACTTCAAAGCGACTGTACAGTGGCATTAAATTTATATCCTCCTCAAAAAACTGTTTGAGATTTACTGAGGAAAAAGAATTTGGATGTGGAAAAGAACTCAGTAATCCTTTTAAAAAAGTCCGAGTTTCTTAAAAACGTTAACATTCGTCTTTTGAATGAATTAGGGGACATTAAGTTGGCTGCAGTGAAGTTTAAGGCGAACGCCTAGGGTTTTAAATCAGTGGATCGCAAATTTTAGGTGATGGTTGGGTCAGTGCCTTTAACCAACTTTAAGCAGAAGTTGTAACCGCAGAATCTTGATTATTTTAATAATATTAGCCGCCGCTGGCTTAACTCGTACCTAAACCATTAAACAAATTATTAAGATCAAATGCCTTATTACATCCAATCGATATCGAATTCGTTAAGAGTTGCCAGGAAACACGATACTAAACAAAACTTTGCCTCTGCAAAGAGGAAATTGGATGCTGATGCTATGATAAAGCAAATATTTTCTATGTACTTTAAACTTCTACTCTTATTATTTATTTGAAAATGTTTTAAAGCATACATTTAAGGAACAATATCTATCTGCCTCTACAGTTTGTAAAATAAGAAATCAAATAAGTGTTTGTATAGAAAATCTGTATACGCAAACTTACCGACAATCCAACCACGACAAGAAAAACCTAAAGAAGAAACGGTGCTGAAACAGCCAGCAATTTGCCACTACTAAGTCAACGATTTTCATGACTCGTACAGTCATCATACTAAGTCAACGATTTTCATGACTCGTACAGTCATCATACTAAGTCAACGATTTTCATGACTCGTACAGTCATCATACTAAGTCACCGATTTTCATGACTGTACGGTCAGCGGCAAAATATAAACACAATTAGTCAGTTGATAAATATATTCGCTGGATGATTTAGAATGATCTTATCGTCTACAAAATGTAGCGAAAAATATTTTGTTATCGTATTCTGTCTCAACATTTTCACTGTAGCTTATTGAGAGAGCAAATAACATGCGAATGTATCCGACAGAATACGATGGAAAAACTTTCTTCACCATATCGGTACATGTTTTTGCTAATAGCGGTACCTATTCTATTAAAAGCCGTAGCTTGCGACACATTACGCCTCACCTCGTGGATATCAATCCCATGGTTGAGCGACCACATCGTCTGGAAATAGTCCTGCATGCGCTGCTTCAGTTCCTTCGGGATCTGATTGATGGTGAGAAAGTCCTTCAGATCCCGCCACTTGCTCTGGTACATGGAGCGGCGAGAGTACATCCTTTGTATAATGGCGGTAACGTTACCGAACACAACTGCGTGCATTAGTGCTACAGGGTGGAGAAGAGAAACTAATTAAACGGTCTGCAACTATTAATGGTTTGGTCAGGTTAGGTTAGTTATACTCTTTTGCTGACTATATTATTATGATTTTTCGGAATAAAAAAAAAAACCTTTTTACGCAAAATACGCCGAATGGTGCGTTTATGCAGGGACGTACCTATGCATTACAATTTTTACGCGCACGGTCCATACCGAAAATCTCAAAACATTGCTGCGCAGTCAAAATGCAACGCAACGACAATTTCAATGTATATACTTCATACTCTAGTCTTACTAAAACTTTCACGAGTCATCATCACTACGAATTAAAAAAACTTGTCGTGAGCTCGTGTCAGGAACGTGTCGTCATGTTTCGAACTCGTATAGACTTCTTCTTCAAGGACCTTATTGCGGTCACCTCTACGATGAACAAACTGAAGAAGAACTCCATCCGAGTTTGAAACATGTCGGGACGTTCTCACGTTCAATATTACTTCTCGTGGTCTGGGCACCATATTAAACAAAAACATCAAGGATTGCGACTAAGAAGACGCATAAAACGGTTGAAATATTGGATATTGTAGGTAAATCAAGACTGTTGCGATAAAAGACTGAACTGTTGCATGTGTATGTTTAAAACGGAGCACTTAAACATATTAAAATCTGTCGTTTTGACATTCAATTCTGTGACATTATTTTGAGTGTTTAGCTCTGTGAGGCTTTTATTACAGGTGACTGTACTATAACATATTTACTATAAATTAAGGAGAAAGCTTGATCTTTTTATATAAAACAATTGGACAGCTGGATCAAGTGATTTTATGAAACGGCGTCCAATAATTGATGAATGAAAACTGATGGTATCACAGATGTAAAAAGATCCTATGAATATAATAAAAAATACTTCAAAATGTACACACGTATGATTTTGCCTTACTTTATTACTATAATAACTTACCTCCAATTAGCATAGTGAGTATGCTAAACACCTTCTCAGGCAACGTATTAGCGGAGACATTTCCAAATCCAACGCTGGTGAGGGACGAGCATGTGAAGTACAGAGCCGTGACGTAGCTCTCGCTGTGCGATATCTCGGGCACCGGCACTTTCAGCCGCTCCGCCAAATTGTTTATCCACCCTGTATAGCGGGAAAATCGATTACATGCGTTAAAAATAACCGCGTAGGTACAAGGCAGGTTAATCGGAAATTAACCTATTTAGAATCAACATTAGTACGAGTCCATAACTTAAAATACGGTCCCATCCTGAAGAAAGCATGAAACTTGGCATGAATGTAGCTGTCATATATGTGCTTCAATGTAGATATGGAAGCACTTCAAGAAATTATTTTTCCCCCCACTCCCCCCCCTTTTTATCTCCCTCATTCTAGTTTTTCGAATTTTCTACAAAAACCATAAGACTGAGGAGTTTATTCTTCAGAGACCAAATCATCGTCGATAAATTACCTACAAAACGATACTACATTTTATAGTGGTAAGATTAATATATTTCTGTATACAGCCACCAACGTATTACGAAATTGTAAAAACAGGCACACTTTTTTCTTTCTTGCTCCATTTATAGGAAAACGACAAGAGTGGTGATAAAATAGTCTAAAAAAGTTATATACCTTATACATTAAGCTACAAAATGACACTTATTTCATAGTCGTAGAGGCATTATTTCCAGAGTTACAGCTTACCGCGTCTGACTCAAGTACTCTTTTTTTCCTTTTTACAATACTATCTTTCCAGATTTAAAGCTAGGGTCTAGGGTTTCAAGTTAAGCAATAGATTTAAAGGACTGACACTAGATGAAAACATAGAAAATAACTGGGAAGTAATCAAAAATACCGTAAAAGAGGTTGGCCTTCAAATACTTGGACATAAAGCAAAGAGCAAGCGTAAAAAGTGGTGGAATGATGAGTGTAAGAGTGTGATAGAAGAAAGGCGGAATTACAAAATACTGGCCGAACAAGATAGTTAATGGAGCGCCCGACATAGACAGTTACAAATAGAGGCAAAACGAATCACCAAGAGCGAGAAAAGAAAACATATGGAAAATTTTGTGAAGGGCATTGAAGGACTCATGAAAGCCCAAGAATCCAGAAAATTCTTTCAAGAGGTGAGGACGTTCAAGAAAGGTTCCCAACCGTCCTCTCAAATGCTAACAGATGATCTTGGAAACCTTGTAACGTCGTCTGAGGAAATTAAAACGATGTGGCGTGATTACTTTGATTGCTTGCTCAATTGCCCCCCTGTTGAGGAACAAATCACGGTGGAGGTACGCGACAATGACCTGTATGTAGAACCTCCCTCGTTTGATGAGGTCCGATCCTGTATTATGAATTTATGAGGCTGAAAAATAACAAAGCTGCAGGTATTGATGCGTTGCCTTCCGAGGTTTGGAAGTATGGTGGTGGAGCGGCTCAGTCCAAACTGTACGAGCTAATATTGAAAAGCTGGGAGCTTGAACGACAACCTCAAGAATGGAATACAGGTATCATCTGCCCGGTGCATAAGAAAGGCTGCAAAAAGAGGTGTTCCAATTACCGGGGAATTGCTCTGCTGCCGACAGCGTACAAGGTCTTGTCATATGTACTGCTCAAAAGGCTGGAACCGTACACAGAAAAAATCCTAAGCGATTACCAGTGTGGCTTTCGCAAGAATCGCAGTACCATTGACCAGATCTTCCTACTAAAACAGCTGATGGAAAAAAGATGGGAGTACGCGCAGAGCATTCACTTGCTATTTGTGGACTTCACAAAAGCAAATGATAGCATCGACCGGGGCGCCCTGTATTCCATTCTAAGAAGCTTTAATATCCCCATAAAACTGGTCGATATGATCCAAGTTGCGACCAGCGAAAGCCGGATGCGGGTTAGAGTGGGCAATGAGCTGACAACAGAATTCACAGTGAGTACCGGACTGAAACAAGGCGATACTCTGTCCCCTATGCTCTTCAATTTAGTTCTGGAATATGTTGTCCGGAAATTACTGACATTGGATTCCGGAATAGAGCTGAATGGAAGACATAGGGTGATAGGGTACGCAGACGACTTAGCCCTACTTGGGGAAAACCGTGAAGAAGTGGTAGTATCGATCCGAATTTTGGAGGAAGAAGCAGCAAAGGTAGGTCTTAGAATTAACCATGGGAAGTCGGAATACCTCCACATGAAGCGATACCGGAACAGTTGTGCTAAACGAGAGGACCTACTTGTAGGGGGAAGCTCTTACAAGGGTGAGGAGAAATTTAAATACCTCGGGTGCACTGTCACGGATACGCATACAAGAGAGGACGAAGTCAACATCCGCATCCAGAACGCCTTGCGATGCAGCGCTGCTCTCCACAAGGTCTTGGCGTCCAAGCTTCTCAGCAGATCTACGAAGCTTCGGATATACAAGACCGTTATCCGTCCCATTCTTATGTATGGGTGCGAAGCTTGGACGCTAACGCTTAAGGAGGAGCATAGCCTTTTAGTAGCGGAGCGCAAGGTGTTTAGAAAAATTCTGGGACCGGTCAAAAAGGACGATGGCAATTGGAGGATCCTCAAAGATGCCGAAATACAAGAACTGGTAGCCGAACCGAACATCATTGGTGAGACCAAGGCCCATCGTCTTCGCTGGTTCGGTCACCTTGAGCGAATGGGAGAGGATCGGCAGGTGAAGAGAGCATATTTACCTTGGGCGACCGACGGGGCGTCGTCCGGTCGGTCGGCCAAAGTACCGCTGGATAGATCTGGTAGAGAAGGATCTGCGTGAGCTCGGAGCCACAAACTGGCGAGAGATTGCGCAGGATCGGGTAAAGTGGCGAGCTCTTGTGTCGGAGGCCAAGACTCATTTTGGGTCGCTGAGCCAGCGCAGTTAGTTAGTTAGTACGCGTATAGTACTATCTTTAATAAAAAGTTAACTTTAAAGTTACATGTACATATTTTGTAAACTATAAATTCTATCAACATACGTCCAATGACAATATTGTAGAGAATTTCATAGGGAACATATTGATCTTTGACAGTTTTCTGATAGCTGTACCCGTTTTCATAAAAAATAAAAAAAAACACTATTTGGCACATAAAAAGGGGGGGAATGGGGGGAAAAAATAATTTTTCGACATGCTTCCATATCTGCATTGAAGCACATACATGACAGCTACATTCATGCCAAGTTTCATGCTTTCTTCAGGATGGGACCATAAAACTGACTTTTGTTCGGACATGGAGCCGTACTACATTGAGATATTTATGGTTTGTGTATTCATACAGTGCATACGAGCTAAATACGCTATTAGCTCGATCTGCCGGGTCACAACTTGCCGTAACTAGCGTAACTTTTACTAGCAATGTTTACCCGCCTTCATCGCACAGTTAAAATAGAAGAGACGCACAGAATTTTCGTCGTCATCGAGTTGACAGTTTAGGTATCACTTAATGAATCGACGTTTTTGATGACTTTCGTTCGAGATCTCGCCACTAAATGTCTACTTTAGAGATCTCATCTATTCTTCGCTCCCTCATTGCTAAAGATCTTGACTCCGCTTCAATTTGTGAACTTGTCGGACAGCTGATGCCTGGTGTAGGCAGCACTAATATAGTTCCGTCCGGTAGATCAGCGTTTTGAGCTCCGGACTAGTCGTTGTAATCGTTATGATATTTTCATTCTTATTGAGTTGAATATAATTACATCAAAAAAGTTCCCTAATTCATAGCCACAGTGTAATTAGCAAATTTTTCCTCCAGGTCAATGGTATACGGCGTTTAAATGGCTTACCATAGGCATTCCCGGTGGGAATCACGTCTTATGGACGCTACAACACTGGTACTTTATTTTGAGGGGAACAAAATTAATGATAACGTCACATCACTAGAGTGCGTCTTATGCGTCTCCTATATTTGTTGCTATGCTTGTATGCTGTAAGTTAATTTGAGTTTTTTATTTCATTGTTTTAACATATACTTAGTGCTGTAATTTAATCTAGTTTGACATTCTTGATTTTTTAACGTATATTTTATTCTATTTGATTATTTGTTGTACCTAGTCATATTTTCTAGTACCTATATAAGGAGTTATACCTAATATAACTTACACGTCGCGTCAGCGGCCAAATATGTGCAACTTTCTTTCTATATTTAAGACGAGTAAATAAAGCTTATTCATTAATTAATTCATTCATATATTATATGTGTTAATATATTATATGAGTAAATAAATTAGTCGGTGTTGCAGGCGTGGCGTTTCTCATGCATTTTAATGATGTAAGCAAAGCGAGGCGAAAAGCCCTTTTCTACCTATGAATGAGGCTTCTTTCAGCATTGATGATGTCTATAATGGAGCGAAACCAGTCGAAACATGTCTATACACGTTTTAAAATGACACCCATCACTCTCTCACAGTACTGCTCAAAAAGAGATATCTAAATAATGTATCTCGCGCTAGAATGGGTCGCATGTCACAGTTATGCTAGAGGTGTTGGATAATAATTTATCTGAAACGCCGGTCAGCGCCGATTTCATATCTTACCAGCTCGAAAATGTGTTTTTGCTTTTGCCAACTTGAAAGGAAAGCCCTAATGCATTTCATCTTGAGATCTCAGAACCCTTTGTATGGAGAACTAAAAATATCTTGTAGCTACAGAGGACTATTTTGTGGTGTTGATTTAAAATATCACATTAAATGCTGGGTAATTCGACGGAGCTTCGCGATATTTTCAAATTATTTAATATGTATTTCGGCGTTATCTTGGCATTATATTTATAGGAAATATATATGTTTATTTGCTATGAGTGAAATTGACAAATCGAAATTTTAAAAGCGATACCTATTTGGGAATAAGACTACTTATTTATATATTTACATCGCCCTTCCGCTGTAATTTATATACTTTAGTGATAGACTCGTCATAAAAATAGAATAATTATATTCATCTTCATGCGATAGAACATGTTTTACGGTAAATGAGGAATATAGCGGTGAAATGTCCGATAGCCGTCGAATTTAAAACCTTGGGTAGGTACCTAATTTTAACGTGACCCAGTTGTACTGTACAAAAACTTTTCTGTATCGTACAAAATCCAATAAGCTCCGCCTTTTGCTATTTAATTTACAATTTAGAACTAAACTATCTACGACTACAATTTACGATTTACGGTTGAAGGCTCACACAATTAGGCAAATCATAAAATATAATCAAAGTAAATTGATTTACCCAAATTTAAATTGATTATGAAAACGTAATTAAACGATTTTCTGTTATAAAAACCGGGGTAGATAATGATGGCGGATTCCTCGCAAGTTCACGGTACATTAAACGGTGTTAATTAGGAATTATTACATTAGCTGAATTGAGCGTAAATTTCAGGGATAATAATTATAATAAATATAACGCTCGCACCGCTCCTCTTTTATTTGAGAGTAATTAAAATGTAAACCTGCCATTTTATTATAATATGCAATCGATTCATTGCAATTTAGTCCACTGTACAAAATTAGTAATTCGAATTTTCCCTATGCTCGCTTTGACTCAAAAGCCTATCCATCAAGCACCGTTGTTTCAGATTGAAATATAAATCGTTATTCAAACGTTACAAATACAGGTACATTTGCGTCCCTTCGGAAAGATTAATCAGTTCCAGGCAATACCGATCCAATCGCAAATATATTTCTATTTGTTTTCCCAAGCGCCAAACGTGACCCTATGTATGTATATTCCAGGTAGGTACTGTATGTATATGTGTATTTATATTTACACACCTAGGTCCCAGCTCTCGTTTCTGTGATTTTCGATTTCCTTTTCGGCTATAATGAACCAGATGCAAGCGAGCCAGTGCGCGACGAGCGAGAATGATAACATCAGAAGTGTCAGAATGAGTGCTGAGTATTGGGAATACCGATCCATCTTCTGCAGCAGTCTGGCCAGGCGGAGCAACCTCGTTAGCTTCACCAAATGCACGTTCCCGTGTGTAGATTCCTGCAACACAATTAACTGCAACGGTCGCGCCCCAGTTACGCTCACAAACGCTTTAAATTACAAGCTACAATGTAATTCTCAAACGGAACCCGCCCGGGCGCAAAACGACCCGCTAGAGTTCTTAGTTTAAGCGATAATTAATTTAAATAACAACGCTTAAATTAATTAGTCGGCTGGGCGACTCGGCTTACCGCGCCGCTGTACACGTCCGACGCGTAAAGTAGGTCAAAGGGAAGAGCGGCTAGCAGATCCACCACGAACCACGATCTTATATAATTAAGAGCTATTGCCTTAGAATCCGAAACCACCTCTCCCTTTTTGCTTACAAAAGTTGTGCGGAAGTTAAGGACTATATCTGAAATAAAAACGTATTTTTTTAATGAGTTCTAAATAAATTTAAACAGATAAGGTTGCAAAGAAACTTCTCATACCGACAATGAATAAAGCTTCGACCACAACGTCACTCGTGACGCTGATCCTGGGGTGACCTTCGTCAACGAAGCTGGCGTTGTACGGCACCACGACCGCAACGTAGAACGTGGCTATAAGGATCAGCCAGTCCCAGAATGTTTTGAATACGCCATAATGTGATATTATAAATTTAGACTTTTTAATCGCCGACGTTTTGTATTCGGGTAGCGGCGGGTCGGACGAGTGAAGCAGGTTCTGAAAGGATAAGTAGAATTCCAATGTGTTCGCGAAACACACTCGAGTATAACGTAGTAATGTGAAACAGGTACTTCAAAGTTACCTTACTAACATTGTTAAGTTTAATTTTGCTCTTCGTTTTCTCCGGTTTATAATGTCCTGAAAGCTGATAAAGTACCGCTCTAGACCGCCGCCTGCCCATGTTGGCGGGCGAAGGCGCTTCGGGGTCCAAATTGCCATTCGGGTCTGGAAGTAGGCAACTAGATTCAGCGCGGAACCGGGCGCCCAAGAGTGCCGCTGCGGGTACAAATGGGGATAACGCTAGAGTGACCACGCCAGCCGAAGGCCGCACCGCGGCTCCTGTACGCATAAACCACCCTGTTACCATCTTGCCCAGTCCGCCATTACAAACTAAATATGCTCTATAGAACGATCCACTCGTGTTTTAACATTAAGCCATCCAGGATTTTCTTGGAATACAAATTCAGACTCTAGAAAGAGAATCTGTAAAGATGTTCACGGGCTTAAAGGATAACCATAATTCTGATCGAATTCAACGTAGCTCCTTCACGATAAATCTAATGTTTAACTCGCTTGACGGCAATAAAAATAATATTGTGCCGTGTGCTGGTGTTGAATGGATTTTCTTTCTAGGTATTTAGTGAGAAAACCCTGCAATGGTAATGCCGCCAGCGAAGCAGATGAAGGCGATAATTAGGAATAACTCACAAACTATATGATTAATGGAGATACGATAGTGACATTATGAATCTACTTCCAAACAGATGAAAACAAACTACTTATGTGTCGTCATAAATATTAGCCGAAAAAATGTGTGTTGTAATGTGCGCAAATAATAATAACATGTGATCAAGGCAAACGATCAGATAAATTATCATATCATGCGCATATTTTATGATTATTACAGCTAGATAGATATTATTGAAGTTCATAAGTGCCATAATTTATACGTATAAATTTCATGCACTTCAAAAAAAGTATTTACATTTTCATCTAATTAAACATAAAGTGTCATAATCCGTACAATTGTTAGGAAAATAATGTTACTATAAGTCGTTAATAAATAGCTACTTTATACTATGAGTATACAATGCTAAAGGATAGTTATGTTTAGTTCCAGTTAAATTGTAATGATAGCGTTCTAGGTTCAATAAAAAGCCCGTCATTTTAAAAACTGACATCTGTTTCATTAATATTCTATGTTGCTGAATGAAAATATATTATGTTATTAAAAAAGCGGGTTAAGATAATTATTTATGTATCACACATACATAAGGTAGGTGATTGCAGACTGGTGTAATTTTACGTGTGACACACGAGTCGGAAATCATCTTACACACGTGATTTAGGTAACTACTTATACAAAATTTTACTATGATTCGCCGAAAATTAAAAATACTTAAATACTTAAATTTCATTTAATGATACTTAGGACATAAATATCATAGTAGCATATATTTACGCCAATCAATATGTATTATGAAACAGCGTTCACCTTTTCAACAACGGTCGTTTCTGAGCCTTAACGCTATAACATTCCAGCAAATTATGCTTTAACATTGGTTATATGTTAATAAGAATAGAAGTTTAATTAGTAGAATTAAATGCACTGGAAAAGGTTAAGAAAGCCATTTATGATTAAAACTGCAAAACATTGAATGCTGTTCTTGCATGTATACTGGCGACATACATAAGTACATAATTTAAGTTTGAGAAAGGTTACGGCATATCATAAAAATAGAAAGACAGGGTGGTTTCAATCAACACAAGAACTAACTTACATATACATTTGTGTGTGTGTGTGTGTGTAGACATATTCAATCAAAAAGTTACCGAGCAAAACCTACTAAAAAAATTAATCAAGACAAAAGATTTCAAACAAGGCATTACCTCAGACGACATAGACGACAATACCTTACAACTACATAAATAAAACATACTATTTACAACTTCAGATTTTATTGGCCTGCTATTGTATTCTTTCATCTAATAAAAGTAGAGCAAACTTTATGAAACAATCAACATGAATTGAGTTTTATTGAAAAGTCTAGTGGTACCTGTGCGTCACTACTCTATCTACAAACTAGTTCTACTACAAATACTCCAATTCGAAGTTTACCGTGCGGTGATGCTCAACGCGCTACGGCCACGGGGTTCTATGGGGGATCTCATCTCAAGATAACGTATCAACCCATACTAGAACACGTGCTTGGCACAGATTATCATGATCAAATGCACAGTTAACAATTTTAGTCAGCAATATTTTATTCACAGACGCCTCACAACGAGGCAACGGGAACAAAGAAATGGTTTCACGCGTAAATCATTGTAGCTTGCAGTTTCTTTTGAATGATCTCAAGTGTTATCTCGAGGGTACTCACCGCTGTCGAACTCCTCATTAGTGGTCATGGCGGCCATCTTGGTGTTGGTGATGTCCTTGAATGAGGCGAGGAACAAAACCACTTCCCGTTTCTCATTCTTAATTGGGACAATGTCGAGCAAACACCAAAAGGGAGAACCTGCGAACATAAATAAATGTTAAATGTCGGTACGACTTAATTGTGATTCAAAAGCCGAAACGCGTGCCTTTGCATTAACTAGAGGTATGTATGCGAGTGTCAATCCTTCGTAGTCACACTAGAGAAGATTGTATAGGGCTAAGGTAACCACATAAAACTTTTAAAAGTCCTGACAAAATTCCTGTTTTTCTGCCGCGATTACAGACACGCACTACTGGGGGCTAGAACAGTGCGCGCGTCCTACCGTCCTCCGTCTGCGTTTGTATTAATGTATAATATAGAAGTTGTTTTGTCATTGTTTCAATGTAGTGTTTATTTTGTTAAATAAAAATCAAAGTAAAGTTAAAAGTAAAGTTTTTTTGATATTGTTATTAAAATGTACAGTGCATACACTTTTATTGTTTCAATAATTCCTGTCAATTTTCTTTTCCGGCCGGCCGTTTTCCTGGCAAATTTATAAGAATCTTGCCATGTCAGGAAAATTCTTGATATCTGGTAACCCTAACAGGGCGCGCGCAAAAGCTGAATCTGGGTTGAGGGACAATGAAAATATGTTTTGAATCTAGATTATAGCGTACCCTATTCGACTCATGCATCCATCCCGGCCATTAAAAGCGGCGACTGCGAACTGTTTCCCAGCTGTACGCAGAACCGAAGCACCAGCTTGTAAAAGTTTAATTTTGTCGAATGGAATCGTAAACCCCTTATTGGTTTTTGTTTACGATTGTGGCGTGGACAAAGCTTTGCATAGCTATTACAGCAAGAATCCAGTCTGGTTTAGTTTTTCACGCGCCGACGTATTTCTGATACTCATTAGGGATTTTTATTTCCCTCGTTAAAAAAACGTATTGAAACTGACGACGTCAAAGAGAAAAGGTTCGTAATTTTATAAATTTGACTTTGATTTCTCTCATTCGACCCAAATCAAACATCCAACGGCGTCTTTTGAAGTGGAAATCAAAAGTAGCCTTGACTCATGATTCGTACGTTTTTAATTGATATGAATCAATAATCAGGGGCTCGTTTATCGAGCTCTATATTACTCATATCTGGAATTTTATTTCAGGTAACAAGTGGAAGCCAGGGCACTAATTCAAGTGTACTTTGAGATATCGCCAAATAAGCGATGTCTGAGGTATGTCGCCTTTAAATGTCATTAAAACGCGATGTTTGCGACTCGAGCTGCATAAACTGCCATTTCACGGTTCTACCTGATCAAGTTAAGTTTGCGCCTCATGTCTATGGCGTCGCAAATAAATGTGGCGCAAACTTAAAGCGACTGGGATGGCGAAGTGGCGATATACTGGCTATTTCGCCACTTCGGAGATCTCTCAGAGATATCTGAGAGATATATGTGGAATTAGGTCCCAGTACGGCAAGAGCAGAGATTGAGAGAGCATTACGTGAACATGACGCGTAGGCAGGCAATAAGTAAAGGAGTGCTGAATACGCGAATGCTGAAATTTGAACGTATAAAACGTTCTTTCATAGAGACGAGAGCATACCGCGCATTTTTTATTAAAAGAGTTCGTAGCACGATGATTACGTGTTTAAAGGGATACTTAGCTGGGTGAATTGCAGAAAATATGTACCTTTGGAATTTCGTAACTAAACTGAGAGTAAACGAAACTGATAATTGCTGTAACGAAACTGATAAGTAACATAAAGCGTCGGACTCATGAAATAAAACTAGTGATGTTTCATGGTTTCGTTCGCAGAATTATTTAATAAAACGTTTTAATTTCAATTAGCAATATTGATTAATGATTTTTGGTTTACATAATCACAGTGTGAATACTCATAACTAATATGATCGAAATAATTAATTAATGTCTTACAGTAGCCAGTCTTAATTCTTTCTTAAGTATTATTTCTGGATCCGGACTCTGCTGTCTATTAGATTTATTTTTCTTTTTAGTATAATCACGTATTCCGCAGGTCTCCAATTATCGCTAGTTATTTCTTTTTGGTCCTTTTTTGACTTCATATTCCACGTTTTCTTGACTTCTTTACTCTGTCTAAATGTTTCACTCTTAACACTTCATATTTTGTAGGATTTTGTTTTAAACGTTATCTATATTTCCTTTGCCTTTCAGCATAATTTGTCTACTGTAAAAAAGTGTTTTTATTTTTGTACTGAAATATTAGGTAAAATATATTTTTACATAGTAAATTGATTTCTAAAAATATACTGAAAATGCTAAAATAAATCAATTAGGCAATTGAAACAGAGACAAAAATATTACAGTCCATATTCAGACAGGTTTTTCGACCTATAAAAAATGTTTAATAGTATCAACTAACCCTTACATTTTATCAGTTTCGTTACATAACGAAAAATAACGAAACTGAGACAAGACATATGAGAAATTACAACCTAAAACAATATTTTTTTTCAAACGTGTAATGCATTCATCTAGAACTATGTAAATTTGTAATATTCAGAGTAAAACCAATCGGCAATGAATAAACTGGAGTACGAAAATAAAGATTTTATATGAGAAAATCGCTGTTACTCAACCTGAGTTTTTTAGCTCATTTACTCAAGACTATCGATCCACGCGCCACTTTGTTGAAAATAAAGTGGCTGTCGCCGTGTTCAACATTTTGGAAACTGTCAAAGTGCTTCCAGAATAAAAAAAAATAATTCTATTAAGAATTGAGACATTTCTTTGGGATTAAATGCTCCGTAACTAACCCTGAGTAACGAAACTCCAGTAAGTTGGGACAAGTTTATCAATATAGAAATTTCACAACTATTTATAATAAACGTAAATATATTTGTACAGAATTTAAAGATGATCTAATAAGGAATGATTAATTTACAGTTAAACTTTCAAATAAATAATATCAATCGTAACAAATTTCCGAGATCAAAATACGCTCAGAATTGGGATATGAACATAATATATGAAGTAACAGCGTACCTCTTAGGAAGAAAATACTTAAAAAATAAAATAAAAAAAGGAATTGAAATAAAAATAACTTATCTGAATTGAAAGAATTCTTATTATCAAAGTAACATAATGACATTGTGTTTTCTTCTCATGATATATGTTTAAATTCATTGTGTTTTCATGGGACACTCATAAGCATAAAGGGTGCATATTTTCTGCAATTCACCCAGCTGCAAGATTTGTAACCAGTATTTAATAAATTATTTAATTGTTTTGGAAGCTCCTTAAATACAGACATTTTGAGGTCTTTACTTCGTTGTATTATTTTTTTTCTCCAGATCTACGAAATAAAATCATGTAGTAGGTAATGTATATTAAAGCACAAAAAAATACGTTAATAACGAGAAACCGAAATGTCTAATCTGACTTTAAAAAAAACAAAAAACTGTAAATTAATTATGTATACATATAGACATGATATCGTGGACTGAAAAATAGATTAGTTAGATTAGAATATTAAAGAAGTGGGATCATTTTTAAGAATTGATTTGATTCTGGGGTATTTCTCAAATGCGCTTCTACTTTAAAATTAGGTGTTAGCCTTAAATCTATGATATTTGAAAT
Organism: Apotomis betuletana; assembly: GCA_932273695.1. Classification (NCBI taxonomy): domain Eukaryota; kingdom Metazoa; phylum Arthropoda; class Insecta; order Lepidoptera; family Tortricidae; genus Apotomis; species Apotomis betuletana. The sequence goes on along the minus strand of OW026305.1, from coordinate 10,766,276 downwards.
GCGGTGCAGCATAGTGACCGACAAAAACGTGTCGTATTATCAAAATGCTGCCATCGAATTCGTATTAGTGCAGCATATTTAACTACTTGACTTGTTATTGAAGTCGACACTTATTTAAGAGAAGTTTAAGAATAAAAGTTGTTTCTTACTATCTAATCTATGTAAAGATGCAAGATTTTACCGTATAGCACGGAACATTGTTGTCGTGTTTGCTATGCACATAGATGGACAGTTTTCAATTGTACAACTATATGTACAGTTTTGAGTACTGGATTTAGATGACCATCAATGACCACATTTTCGAGCAGTGTCGTGAAAAATAAGTAGACCCTTCTCCGTTAGACACACATCACACACATACTTAAAATGGCACTCCGACGATTATAAGCACTACAGATTAGCACACTGAAACCTTCAGAAGGCCGCAATATTATGAATAAACCCCTTCTGACAGACAAAATGTCCCTCTTGGCCTTTCAGTCCAGTTGATAAATTGTAGTGCCCATTAGGCGTATAGACGACCGATTTTAATGGTCGACTCGAAGCGATGACTGCGCAGATAAATCGGGCTGTTTTATATATCAGCCAGCTAAAAGGTTACCAGCAGTGCTAGACCAACTTGCTAAGATTTCATTAATCGCGTGATTTAGCGGCAACTAGAGATGGGCGCTCATGGGTAAATACCCGATGAAGACCGGGTAAATACCCAATCTACTACTACTACTACTGGCCGGTAGATTGGGTATTTGCCCGGTATTTATCGGGTATTTACCCATGAGCGCCCATCTCTAGCGGCAACAGTCATGCTCTCACGGTATTGTGGAAACCGATAGGTAGACAATATTTGCCGCACGATAAATAGGTTGCGTTGGAGGTGTTAGCTGGCAAATAGATAGTATACATACGATGTCAGTCACACTGAAACGGTCAGAAGGACGTAAGCTAATGCTAGTTCGTTGAAAGGCGTTGAAATTGGTGGCGTAACAGTAGTTACCTACGTTAGGTACTTAGCAACTGTTAAAATTCATCGGGAAATAAATTATGCGCTTTCCAGTATATACCTAGTTAAAGCAACTAACTGGGAACTATTCTGGTCGCCAACAATATATGTATGTAAATATACGTCTATTTTTTTTCTCATTCTATCATCATTATTGTGGACGGCATTGGAACTATTATTTACTGCTTGCCGCTGGACAGATATAAGGGTTCCTCCTTTTCTACACGCCATATAGTGCGCTTCAACTCGAAGCGATGAGATGACTACGTAGATTTGCCGTGATTTGTCAACCAGTTACGTGGCGTCCATAGTATCCGATTCCCTTTCACTTGCCTATTAAAAGGTTGAGTACCTTTGAGTACCTTTGTACAAGATAAACTAAGTCAAATCAAAGTCAACCCATCTAGCACAACTTGGTTACCGCGACTCTTGACGTGCGACAATAACATCGACCATCACGCTCTCACACACAGTACTGTGAGGTAAGAGAGGTATTTATTATTATTTTTATTTGTCTCTCGTTATAGAGTCTCGGGCTCATACGTCCCGGTCTTTTGGAAGGCTTGCGTGGGGATATGGATCCAACACGTAGAGGCCCCTTGGAGAAATTTGCTGTGGTTGTAGCCCTGCTGGGACCCGTTCCTGATCATATCAATAAGATGATACATCCATGAACAGGTCCCAGCAGGTGATTGTACTATTGCATTGGTATGAAAAAGAAAAAACCGGGCTATTAAAATGAAGTTTGGATGGACTATTTATTTGGGCTATTTTTTTTAATATTATTATAGTACTCGGGCGAGAAAGAGTTCCGTGTCATAGTTGTGCTAGAGGTGCAGCTTGGAACTGTTATCACTGACATTTTTTTTTCTTAGGGGGCATTCGAGAAAATGGGTTAGCCTGATGGAAAATGATTACCGTCGCCCATAGACACCTTCGACACCAGAGGATCACAAGTGTGTTTGAAGGTTATTGTTAAATACGTTACCACTTTTCTTATAAAAGATGAGTTCCAACTTGAGTTCATGTTTGGAGTCGAGTGCGGCGTCGATCTCCTGCCGGTGCTCGTCTCTCGTGTCTACGCCGTGGAGGAACTTGCAGGCGCAGCCCTTTAATACAAATGAAGCTGTTATACATTATGAAAACGAATCAAGTAGAAATAATCAGTGACAATGATCTAGACTTGGGCTCGATCAAAGGAAATTTTGTAGAAAATATTTCGAAAACGTGCATCAGGTGTTTCTGTTTCACTGAGTTGACTATTAATTGGTGTGTGAAATGACTCAACTTTTAAATAGACTGTAATGTGTAATATTATGGTATGCGCAGTTTGGATACAAGGTAAACAAACACTTCTTTTTGACTTTGAAGTAGTCGATTCATTCCTATACGCCGCGGAAAAAAGAGAGGCGTCGTAAGGCACTTCTTCGAAAACTAAAGTATTGCTCGATACATAATACTAAACCTAAGATCACAGCATACTGGAAAAAGTCCGGGCACCTTTGTTATAATTGATTAAAGCCTGTATAGATATACCTTCTGCAAGACGATGTGTGCCCGCGCCCACCCCATCAGGTCGCAGAAGCCGTCCGAGCAGTACACGATCGGGTAATACGGCACCTGCGTGTTGCCCAGCACGGAGATTGTTGTTTGTCAACAACTATATACCTTCTGCATGATGTGTGCCCGCGCCCACCCACCCCATCAGGACGCAGAAGCCGTCTGAGCAGTACACGATCGGGTATGACGGCACCTGCGCGTTGCCTAGCGCGAAGTTGCTATTTGTCAACAACTATATACCTTCTGCATGATGTGTGCCCGCCAGTGAACGCATATAAACATAGAAGTCTCATTAGAGCTCAAAAATGACCCCACGTGTAGGTACTGGTACCTAAAACGAATCAATTGTACCAAGGCCACATTGACAGTTTTAGTACGAAGGCAGCAGTCAATGGCAGAGTATGTCAGTTTATATAAATTAAATAAATACGTATTTCCCTCAAAATGCCTGCTGGTACAATTCAATGGTTTTAAAATCATTAAAAAATATAATTAAACAATGTGGTATGTAATGGTGTTTATAAGTAAGGCTTTTCTATTGTTAAAATATAAAATAATATCAAGAGATATATTTGTATGGGGATGGTATTATGCAATACCTTTTAAGCGCTTATGGGTAAAGGAAGAATTTAGGCCGAAAGGTGTTTTATTCCGGCATTTCCGCGGTCGGCTACCAAACACCACGGACTTACGCAACACAACGTAGAAAGAGAAATGTGACCTAGTTATTTTAATATTTACTATGTATGTTAGATTGTAAGGTATTTATCTATGGGCCTTTGATGCCGGAAATAAATGAATTATTATTATTATCATTATTAAAAGGGTTTACAATATTTATAATCATCCATAATGTTACATCTCTACTATCCCTACTAATACTAAAAAAAACTAAAAAAAAGAAAGTTTTGGGCCAAGCTGAAACGGAGATGCTCAACTCACTCGCTCAATTATAGATGCGAAAGCAACTCTGTCGATTATCTCTTCACACTTTGACCGCTGAACCGTAATGATGTACTTAATATGGAGGATCGGCAAGAATTTCATTGTTTTCTAACGGTATCCTCACGTTATCATTTATGGCGTGATGAAAATGATGACGAATATAGTATCGTATTTATGATAATTTTTTACATACCTGCAGCACACACCGTCATCACATGCGCAAAGTATTATCTCGGACAATTTAAAAAGTATTTTCCTACATTAACTTCTTTTTTAATTCATTTAAATTTATATATTCGCTTCGGTTTCCGCAACTGTCACATATTTAAATAAATCAATTGAAACTGATTTTATCGCGTATATTAATTATTTGAGCCTTCCTGACTTTTCGGTAGCTTTTAAAGGTTGACAACTATATAAGTACCTTCTGTATGATGTGTGTCCGCGCCCACCTCGTCAGGCCGCAGACGCCTTCCGAGCAGTACACAATCGGGTATGAAGGCACCTGCGCGCTGCGCAACTTGAAGTTGCTATTTGTCAACAACTATATACCTTCTGCATGATGTGTGCCCGCGCCCATCCCGTCAGGCCGCAGAAGCCGTCCGAGCAGTACACAATCGGGTATGAAGGCACCTGCGCGCTGCGCAACTTGAAGTTGCTATTTGTCAACAACTATATACCTTCTGCATGATGTGTGCCCGCGCCCATCCCGTCAGGTCGCAGAAGCCGTCCGAGCAGTACACGATCGGCTATGACGGCACTTGCGCGTTGCATAGCACGAAGTTGCTGTTTGTCAACAACTATATACCTTCTGCATGATGTGTGCCCGCGCCCACCCCGTTAGGTCGCAGAAGCCGTCCGAGCAGTACACGATCGGGTATGATGGCACTTGCGCGTTGCCCAGCACGAAGTTGCTGTCTGTTAACAAAAAAAAACAAATTTTAACATCAAACATTTCCGCCCTGTGAAAAACGTCTTGTGACAAATGGACGTTTTACGATTTGGAGAGCGTTGTTCCACAGTTGGCTACCTAATAAAAGGTAGTATATAAACGATATCGTGTTAGAGAAGCGCTGCCCTACTGAAAGGCCATGGTCGCCAGCTACGTAGGGATTCCATATAGGGGATAAGGGAACTTATAAGACCCGTCATACTTAATTTTACTTACACACAAATATAATTTCGGATAAGAATTTAAAATATATACTTATGCCTAATCATATTTAAAAAAAATTTAAAAGTCAAACGCGGACATCAGCGACAAAACCAACCTTGAGAAATTAGCAGCTTGACCTCCAATTAAGAAACGTTGTTACGAAATTGGATGACAAATTATTTCAGGGACATCGTAGTCAACGAACTCGTGTTAACTTGGAAGAACCATGGCTTTAATGTATCTGTCGAGAAATGTAATGCAAAACCGAATGACCTGAGAGAAAATTTTGTATTACTTTTATGAAAGAAAATTTTGCCGAAGGTTATGCTACTTTACAAGCCCGCCGACGGCCCGTGCGTTAGATTTTTGGTCTTTTTGCCACAAATCGCAATTCATTAAGAGTTGAGAAAAGTTTAAGTGACTTCCCTAATTTAGCGTTTGTCAATAAAATTGTCATTTAACTTAAAGCATTTCCGGCCGTCTGTTCTGCAACTGAATCTGCAGACAATGTGGACTTGGAATTGTTTTATGAAGTCCAATAAATTTCAAAGCTAGACTCGACGGGAGCGAAACAATTCTAATCATGCAAAAGTACTCGCAAGAGAGCGCGATATTAAAACAGAAGCATGTAGATAGTTTGTTTTTAACTCTCGTCGGTATCTAAAAAAGAAGGTTGATACTAGTATGAGTTTAGAATGTGTCATATAGGTACCTTTATGGGTATGTGTTGAAATAGTTGAAAAAGGCCGCCAGGCGTTGTGAGAACTGGCGGAAAATTGTAATGGAGGCCAAGACCCGCAAAGGATTGTACGAGGGCTGCTACTTATGTATCCGGAATCGGGGATTTCAACCTTTTTCGACGCTACATCTAACCTCCACGGTAAAAATTGAACTTTTCTTTAATGTCCAGTATATGTTTTTAATTTCTCATGTAAGCTTAAGTCTTTTGTTTTCGGCGGGTTTAAAATGTCATCTCACACGTGAAAAATTTATTCAGATTTTCGGCATGGTTTAATGCAACAACAGTTGCATAGATCAATTAACTTCGACTTTTAGTGATGAAGCTCCGTCAAAAACCATTGTGTTATAATTGGTTTAGTGAGTTCAATCGTGGACGTAAATAGTAGGTATGCTCACAGACGAAGTTAAAGAAAGTCGCCCACAATCGGTCGTTGTTCCACAAAATATTGAAGCTGTGCGAAAACTTATTAATGCATGATTGACATGTTACGTATCGCGAGATAGAGGCGACTCTGAGTATTTATATTAATAAAATATTAGCTGTAAAAAAAAAATGTTCGCGTTGGATACCGCACAACTTAAATAAGGATCAAAAAGAGGCTTGCGCCGAATGGTGCATGACAATGCTGAAAAAATATGACCGTCGTGAATCAAAAGCTGTTCATATTTTAAACATGTCGGAGACGGTCATGTCATGAGTATGGAAGCTCAACGAAACCGGCGCGCCATTGGAAGGCGACAGTAGCGTCCCCTTGAACCTGTTTTAGCGCGCTAGACAGAGTCTTGGCGGTTCACTCAGCGAACGCCCACTGCACTTCGCTTTGGGTCACCATCGAGTGCACTACTGCCTTGGAACTGTCCTGTTTCGTTATGCTATGCCAAGTTGATTAGAGTCAGTGAATTAAGTTAATTCAGCAATACAGTGTTAATTTAATAAAAACTATTCTGATCGAGACTTCGATTACCTAGCTTACAGACCTCTGTGCCAGGAACTATTATTTTATGTTTCGTTGTTTAAGGAATAAATCAAGTTGATTGTATCTGAAGTGTTTCATCTTGCTCGAAGTACCTCCTCGTCCACAACTATGTCGGATAGCTCATCTAATGTGCCAAACACCACACCGGCCATCCCACCTCACCCCCGACATACATAAGTGACGAATCCTGGATCTATGCGTATGATCCCGAAACCAAACAACAATCAACAGTGTGGGTGTTTCAAAAAGCCGAACCCTACGAAAGTAACTCGTGCAAAAAGCACGTTGAGTGGTACACGACCATTTGTTTGCCGGAAGTATTTGAAGAAATACGTAAAAAAAACAGCGACGCAGAATCATTCACCATGACAATGCCAGCTGTCATACATCAGGCCAAACAACTCGATTTTTGGAAGGTCAAAATATCGAATTAACGGGTCATCCACCATACAGCTCTGATTTGGCACCCAATGATTTTTAATTATTCCCAAATGTAAAGAATAAATTATGTGGTCAACGATTTTCGACCCGCAAAGATGCCGTCGACGCGTTCAAAGAACACGTTTTGGAGATATCTCAGTCAGAATGGAAAAAGTGCTTTATAAATTGGTTTCTACATACTCAAAAGTGCATCGATCATCACGGAGAATATTTTGAAAAACAATCAAACCATATTTATCCCTATTCATTTGTTTATTTTTTCTATTCCAAATACATAAGTAGCATATCCCTCGTAGTGCCAATGGAAGAAAATCTTATAATAATAATAATAATAATAATAATAAATATCAGACAACCTCACACAAATCAACCTAGTCCCAAATTAAGCTCAAGAAGGCTTGTGTTATGAGTACTAGGCGACGATATACATACTTATATAGATAAATAAATACTTAAATACATAGAACATCCATGACCCAGGCACAAATATTCGTGTTCATCACACAAATATTTGCCCTTGCCGGGATCTTATGGGCCTCCACAACGGATAATCCGATTTTGAAGGTGGCTTTGAAGGTGATTGAGATTGATTGAGGACCTTAAATATGCGAGGTGTTAAATCAAATAGCCTTTGTCATTGAAGTCAGTAAAAAAGTAATTATTCTTATTAAGGTATACTTTAAAATATTGCTCGGTCGATCAATATTTACCACGCTTCGTTAACTATTAATTCAATTGGCGCCGCAAAGCATTCGCGTTGCCTGTCCGATGCATTTTAATGAAATTTTTTAAACATTGGTATGATAAAACATGTTCTGTAAAAAGCTGATATTTCTGAAATAATATAGAAAATTACGAACATCAGTGTCTATAGTAAAATAATCAAACTATAACAAGTAAACTTAATTTGATCTCGAGTTTGTGACTACTGCCTTGCTTTGCGCTTAAATACCTACTCCAAAACTCTTGTTTTCTTAAACCATTTATTCCCAATCTGTTTAAAACTGAATTCTTAAAAAAATATTGCGATAATAACGCTAACTCTCGGATAGTTAGGTCAAAACCACATACTTGTTTGCCATCAGAGAGTAGTTATACTTGGAATAAAACTTTGATCAAATACAGCCTAAGTAGGGATCACTATTTGATGAACTGCCTTTTAATCTTCTGCACATGTAAGTACATAGGCACGTATAAGAAAATATAAGTCGACGCGCAGGTACGTGTAAACATTATATGTGCGCCGTTAAACTGTTTAACATGGTTAATCGAATTGTTCGTTTATTAAGTGTTAATATGTTGAGCTAGCTAACGCTGATGAGTAAGAAGCTATATAGGGTAAACCCTCCAGTGAACGAACATTTAAGAACATTTTCAACTTTGAAAAATCATTACTCTGTACTTATTAATAATTGTAATGGTTTCATGTATTTTAATCAATCTTCATTTAATAAACAAGAATATAATTTCTGCGATTTTTGATTACGTTTATAGCTTTTGAGTTATTGATAAAAATATTAAAAAGTACCCAAATACCCAGTAAACGAATAAAAAATCTAGTGAATGAACATAGTAAAAATCCAGTGAATGAACACCATTAAGACCTTTTTAATCAACACTTTGGACACATCACATAGATCTCAAATAGAAAAAATGAAATTGAATGGATTTTGTTAACAAACACAAGAACATGTTAAAAAACAATCTTTTAAAAATGCACTTTCCGTGCATAAAGTAAAATGCGTGGTAAAAGGGGGTCTAACTACAAAATAATGCTTAAAATATCAAAGCAATTTAGATAATAAAACTTACAAAATGTGCAAAACACGTCCATCATCACCAAGTTGTTCATAAAAAGAATTAGTATAGTATCTTGTAAATGAACAACGTCAAATTTCTATAGTCCATTTACTAGATACTGGTAAAATGTTCTAAAACCAGTAAATGAACACACTGTTCGTTAACTGATTTTAGAACATTTGACCAGCCAGTAATGGAACACCGAAAAATAATTATTTACAAAATAGTCCACTAAAGTGTATAATATAAATAAATAAATAAATATCGGGCAACCTCACACAAATCGATCTAGTCCCAAATTAAGCTCAAGAAGGCTTGTGTTATATGTATATGTACACAAGGTTTAACTCTTAACCCAACCAAATAACTAAACTTTCAACTGGTATTCATCAAATATGCACTTCAAATCTCACTTCAAACATGCACTGTTCTTATCTGGGATCTAATTTTTCCATGCAAAACTTCAAAAACAGAAACACATCAACTTTAAACGGCGGCCATGATGAAACTGGTAGAAAATAAATTTACCAAGAGTTGCTATTACATAGGAAAACCAGTCTTTAATATGAAAAAAAAAATACGACAAGTGGTAGAAATGGCTATATTTCTTATTTTAGCCAAAAAACTTGATTTTGTTCATTCACTGGCGGGTTTACCTAAATACGCGCGCAAGGGCTTAATGGCCGGATACCTATCTATTTTGTATTTGTCTTCCAATCAGTCATGTCATGTCATATCATAGGAAAACCTATAATTAGGTACATACACGTGGGCGTAATTAAAATAATCCAGCAATGTAACAGGATTCTAATATAGGATATTTTTTCCATTTCGAGTACGAATTTAATTAATCTCGTTGCGGCAAAAGAGGATTTGCCTTCTTAAAATGTGTTAGGATTTATATATTAATTCTAGTGAAAATATGCGAAATTTTCACGGCGAGACGAATTCGAAATTATATTCAGTCATTTTGCTCTCTAAGTGTCGGATCTCGGTATCGTAATTGAAATTTGTCAAGAAGTTTCCAGCCCATAACGTACAGTAACTTTATAATTTTGTTTCAACTTTGTCGCTTAAACATATCGTTACTGAGGGAAAATTTGATAAAGGCCTTTGAAGAAAGTACACAAAACGAGATTGATTTTGGGCCGGCCTCGCGAAATTGGAGCGCTCTTTTGTTTTAAATTAAAACGACCCTTTAGTGCTATTGCTGACATTAAAATCACTTAGTCGATTGCAGTCCCTGGCCGCTGGCAGGTAGATATCTTTCTGATCTACTGGGGATCCAACCATTACGATATAGAAGTAAGTTATTGTGAAGTTTTTTAAGCTTTGTATTTATTTAAGGATGCTACATCGGTTCGTTTGATAGATAACTCGGGCCATAAAGAGAACAATAAAATAAGATGTAACAATTTTCCATACGGTAAATTTGATAATTCAAAACCCATTTCGAGGAATAGGGTTCTTAAAACTTAAACTATAATATTTATATGTAAAAAGTTATTTTGCATCAGTGTGAGTCCTCGCTCTTTCGGATCGAAGCTTTTATACTTTGACACCGACGTGAAATTTTTATTGTCAATAATATAGGTAAAGGAAAAGGTTGCAGGAAGCCGCTGGATGCAGGTCGCTTCCAACCGGCCGATCTGGAAGTCACTGGGGAGGCCTATGTTCAGCAGGGACGTCCTGTGGCTGAAATGATGATGATGATGATGATGATGAATAATATAGAAATGAGAAATATATGAAATATAATATATAGATAAATTAGAATACTTTTCATTGCACACCTCGACAGGAAAGAAATGGAAACACAGATAAACTTAAAATAACAACATAGGTCGACAACATGACGTCAAAAAACTGGATAAGTCTGAGCCGTTAAGTAATGCGACTGTTATGTTATTTGAACCACTTTTCGAATTTATTTCATAGATCGAGTGAGCGAAGCGTTTCCGTTTTAACTTGGCTAAAAATTATTTAGTATGTCCGTATGTTCGGATGTCCAGTTATGCTCTTCCCGAACACAGTTCACATTTCTCAACCAATTATAGTGAAATTTTCCAAGTAGGGTCGATCGTAATTTAGATTTTTTTGTCGATATCGGGTTTAAAAATGTCAGCCATTTTGAAACAAACTCGCGAGGTCTACAGAGTCACTAGTGAGTGTACAAAACTGGCAGACCACTTTTTAGATTGACTGTACTAGTATTACGAGGGAAGGCTGAAGTTTTCATTGCCCTCGGTGGCTCGCAACTCACTTCAAACTAGACTCGCACACCGCCTATATTGCTATGCTACGGTAAAGGGTCGTATGTATATATGGATTTCTTAGCACGATAAGGTTTTTTACAGCAGCACGGCAGTACATATATTCCTCGTATAACGTCGAAAGTAGTTGAAACTTTGCTATTCCAGCTGATATTTAATTCTCGTAGGGGCCTATTGTTGGTATAAAACGGCGTTGTAGAGGGTTAAATACGTAATTATATTTAAAGTACTCATCTGAATAATAGCTATCCCTGAAGATGATAATATTAGAGAGTTCGAAATAAGTCGGGCCGTTGCTGACACATAACCGTGAATGTAAAACCGTCATATATTAACTAACATAATTCTTTTTTGTAACCTTATTATCACTACGGTGATATTTTTGCCGTTTTTTTTTGAGTGACTTATAATCCGCTCTCAGAATGGTTAAATTTTTACTATGTACAAGTACCTATGTCAGTCATGTTAACAAAGTAGGTAAACAATACGAAATTGTTCACATTGCTTGCAACAAAATATCACCCAGTAGGAAACAAATTGCACTGCACCGTCAATTTCTCTTAAAATAGTATTTTATGCAATCGTTGCACAATAAAGGTTCTTAAAGTCGAGTACCACGTTTAGGTCACAAGGCTTGCCGAGTGGCTTAAGTAAGGTACGAGATTTTAAGACCTTTAACCTTTTTCGTTCAACTAAAACTGACCTATTAAAAAAAACATGATCGCGATGGTCATGGCGGGTGCCTCGTGATTAGTTAATTTTTTTGACAAGTAATTTCAACCAATCAGTGCACAGTAGCGTCCTTTTTTTTAAATCAACTATGCTGATGTTCTCTTTTTGAAATTATTTGAGTTGAGTTGAGAGATGTCTTATGAATATTAAAGTTCTGTAGCGGGTACCATAGAGTATAGAATTTTGGTACAGGATTAAAAAGTGCGTTATTGTGATTTTGTCTGTAAAATTATAATTGTCACATTAAAATACGCGAGTATAAAAAATATGTTACGCAACTTATCAGCACAGCATAAAAAATCAAGCGCCCTAACGTACGGGCGTGAATCAGTTTCGGGCGTCCAAAACTTGATCGTGTTAGCAAAAACACGAGATTGATGAACTGGGGGGGGCGGCCCCAGTCCCGCCATCTCATCTCATAGGGGCATACTCGTCGAGGCACTGGGATATCTCCAATTGAGTAATATCCTGGATTCGCCCCAGCCACGACGAGGCATGCCGATATCTTCAACCACAGTCTTCAACTGAGCAATATGCTTGACATAATGGCGGTCATATAACGCATGATGAGTGGATGACATTGTCAAGTTGCCATTTCAGTTACTTACATTATATGTAAAATATGTACTTGTATATTTAGTTTTAGTTATTAGTTTTATTGTTTTTTTATTGTTACCTTAATGTCTTTATGGAAATATAAATAAGTAAATAAATTAAGTTGTAAAAGTCGAACATAAACATCCCCTTAGCATAGACGTAGCTGCCATGCTACTAGATATCATATATTTCACAATACATTGCTTCTTTGAACATACACCATTTTGCAAATTATTATTTCATAAAAGTTATTAAAAAAAAATTGGTAAGCAAATGTTGTTCAGTTTGAGAGTTAAATCTATGTCTTAATTTATTGCTCTTGTTACAGGCCCCACTCGGTATATCGACTACTGTTATTCAAGCTGCTTTGACTGACATTGACAAGTTACCATTTATATTTAGGTAAACGAAGCATTTTTTTAAAGTAGACATACATATATTGCCTGTAGTAATATTTCAGACCGATGTTGTTATAAACGTAGACAACCCGAAATACGTTATATCTTCGTTTATTTTTCGTATAACCTGCGCGGCAGTGTATCAAATACATTCTTAAATGACCGAACTGCTTGCTTGACTAGAACAAGTTAACTAGGAATAATGTGACTTTTAAACTCTTTCAAAGTAGCGCTTTGTATTCCTAAAGTCTTTACTCTAGTCTACAGTAGGTATTTCGATCAAAGCACATCGTTGAAATTGACATGCAGGCACTGAATTCCTGATTGAACTTGGACATATCTCGGACAAATGTCATTTATCAAGTGGAATTTAGCCGCTGGTTCCAACGTGAACCAGCCTCCCGTCACGCGCCTGCCTTCGTGTGAAAGTAAACAGTAACAAAGGATTTCACAGGGTAGGAAAAAGTGAATTTTGAGCAAGCAAGGCTTGCAAACGTAGCACTAAATCGGGGTAGATTTGGAAAAATTGGGGCGACTCTGATAGATTGAGAATGGTTGTAAAACATTATTATTGATAATCAGTTTGATCCAGTTTAAGTTAATAGATTGTTTTTTTATGCACGTCATTAACCTTACCCGTTCAAAAGTTTACTACCTAGAACAGGGCTATTGCAATTTATTGGTATATATTTGAAACCTACAGTATGAAGTTTACATTGATAATTTTTGTTTCAAATACTACTCGTAATTGACAAAATTCACGCAGAATACTGTTTTTTTACTTATTTTCGACTGCACGCAATGAAAGCATAAAATAGAAATGTTACTTTCTAGAACTTAGGGAAAAGTATTATTCACTTTAAAAAATTGGTTGAAATTATCAATATATTTGTCGTAATAAGTTTTTTTTTTAATAGGAATAAGGAATTTTCAATAAAGTGGCGTAAGCGTAACATCCGTTTTCTTTTGCATTGCGCAGTTATTGTCGCACCGTCAATGTTTGTTAAGATTAATACTGATCTTTGGGGATTACGATCGGGAGTCATATCATGTTTGATTTAACAATTGTTTATATGTAGATTTCTGAACACCGCGAATTACTGCGGCTATGGAATGAGCTCCTTACGATGTTTTCTCGGCGCCGGTCTCTACGCCCGTACGCTTGTTTGTCACCTCCGTTCCGTGGTATAAAAAAAACATTATCATAAAAATAATAGTACATTACTGTAGAAGCCGGGAATGGACAAAAAGGACGACCATAATTTTTAATGTATACTCATCCAATCCACGTTTTATTAATCAATTAAGTAGTATTTAACAATATTCTCTCCAGTTTCCGCGATTATGACAATATATAAATAAATAAAAATACATATATATAACCTATATCACGTTCATCATCTCAGTTCTGGTATAAGTAGTGTTAATCAAGTGTTATTTTAATGGCAATGCCACCTTATTTACCTACATAAAATCTTAGTCCGACTTACTTCGAGCACTTACCTGCCGATTTAAGGAACGAACCATGTGACAACACATTCAAGCGCCGGCTGAGAAACCTTTTGTTGGAAAACCCTCTGTACTCGGTCAACGAGTACATGGAACTCAAACTATAATAAAAATATGCTTGTATTCTGTAAACTGACATTTTGTTTATTGTTATTTTTATATTTCTTGTGTTTTTATTTTATTTTATTTTTGTATTGGAAATCTGGTATATTTTGACATTGTGTAAATTATTTTTGTTTAATTTTTAATTTTATTCTTAGTGTTATTTTATTAATTAATTTGATTTCATTATTATGTTAAGTTTGTGATGACGATCCTTATTGGGAGATACTAGATTCATTTATTTATATTTTATCTACCTGTTGACTTTCCCTTTTATTTTAAACTTATTTTGACATTGTAAACATTTTCTCGTATTTATTAATCTTGCCTTATTTTTGACGATCATGATATTAATTCGTATAATTTTGACATTAAGCAAATTTGTAATGTAATTTTAATCGTGAAATAAATAATCTAATCTAATCTAATCTAGTGGGAATTGTGTTAGGATCTAGGTTATACCTAATGTAAGATTTCTTTTCAAATTATGTACTAACTGTTTTTGTCTATGTCTGTTTTTTCCCCAATAAAGAAAATAAAATACAAATAAAATAAAATCATCATCATCATTATCATATCAGCCGATAGACCTCCACTGCTGGCCAAAGGCCTCCCCAAACTTCTCCACAACGATTGGTCTTGCGCCGCCCTTATCTAATTTCTGCCCGCGATCCTAACCAGATCGTCGGCCTCACGCTGCGTCTCCCGGTCCGCGGTGACGTTAATATTTACTCAATATTACAGCTTAGTCAAGTCAACTACAAGTGTTTAAAGTTGCCGCCTCTGCCCCCATGTCTATATGTATATCACACTTCTCCCACACTTATTTAATCGCAAACACTGATCAGCAGGATAAGCCAACATTTTGTATTAACTCCCATTAACGTATTAATGATATCGGTATTAGATTTGCATTTGTGATGTTTGCAGTGCTTTAATTGCAATTGAACCTGTTTCTATATTTTATGCAACGAAAAAGTGGAATGGTAGGCATTATATTGGAATCCATCATAATATTATGCCTATAGATACTGATTGCCTGTTAGGGCCGATGGATTCGTACAGAATTTAAACTGATATACAGCTGTAAAATGAAACTGATATACAGCTGTAAAATGCCAGTTCAGATGCAGTCGACGTAATTGCATCAAAAGTGCCTTCGTACTGACATTTTACAAAACAAACAAATACAAAACAATGAAAAGGTAGATGGCTCAGCTAATGCCAGTGGCCTGAGCCAATATGACTCTTTTGCAGCTGAGTCCCAGTTCAAAAGCTGTCCGTCTGCAACGGCCCTTAGGAACCTATGCTGAATAAATGCGACATTATAATGCTGAAGTTTGAAAAAATATGGATGCATAATAGTCGTCAGACAAACTAGTTTGACGAACTAACTAGTTTGACGAATATATGCATCCAGAATTTTTATAATATTTACTTAAAGTATATAGACTTTTTTGCATCTCACTATTTTTGTCTTTGCATTTTCATGAGTAGGTATTATTACATAGTTTTTTCTTTCATAATGTACGTGTTGCGTGGTTTGTCTACCATTTTCATTTTATTTATAACCAATTTTATATTTATCCTCAAAGGTTAACTGAAAGAGATCACTTAAACAGATGAGTTTGCACATACTTTTTCTTCACTTTATTTTTGTTTTAAAATTTATTTCATGTTTTGTGTACAATAAAGTGTTTACATACATAGACCGCCTATAGTATCAATGTTCCAGTTTTTTTTGCGAATAATTGGAATACTTTTATTCTGTGCGCTGAGATGGGAATAATCCTCTAGACTTCGATATTGAACCCCTATTTTAGGGTACATTATCAAGCCAATTCGACCGTGACACGTACATTATAATAAAAATAAAGAGGAATCGATTTTCTGCTGGACCCTCAACTGATAACTTTTCCATCAAGGGAGAAAAGTTAAGAAGGTTAGTATATACTTTTTCACTCGTGGCTGTTCTGTAATTTGACGAGTTTATATAAGGTTCAAAGCTAAATATAAATAATTTAAAAGTTCGTGGTAAGTTTTAGAGAAAACGAGTGAGACTGTTAATGAGTTGTACAATAGTCTTAAGGTCTTTGGTTTGAAACCTGAACCTCTTGACTGTCACGTAACTGGCCAATTCAGAGTGAATTGGCCATTTAAGAGGCCTTATTCCTTTTAAAATGCTGATTGTTTAGACATTTTTCTCTATGATCAAACATGTTTCTTAACATATTAATCTTATGTTACTACCTAGAACAGGGCTATTGGGATTATTTGGTATATATTTGAAACCTACAGTTTGATATTTTCATTGATAATTTTTGTTTCAAAAACTACTCGAAATTGACAAAATTCACGCGAGAAATTAGTTTTTTTAACTTATTTTCGACTGCACGCAATGAAAACATGAAATAGCTATGTTACTACCTAGAACTCGGGGAAATGTATTACTTACTTCAAAAAGTTGGTCAAAATTATCAATATATTTGTCGTAATATGAAAAAAATAAATTTTAAAAGGAATAAGGCCTCTTAATAAAAATACGAATGTCATTCTTGATAATTCTTGCAAATAAGCGTTTAGGTTTAATTAAAGTGATTTCTTATACTATTGTGTTGAGTTTTTAACTTGCTAATACCTATTGATAATTAACAAATCGATTATCACCTACTAACAGTTTTCCCGCCATTTTATGGCATTCACCAATTTTCACCTGACAGAATAAGAGATAAGATAACCATGTGGTGGTTGTCAATTATGCACGGGATGATTTAAGATTTTGTTCAGCAAATGAAAACAAAAACGTAATACAAAAAGTTATCATAATTCCTATTTAAACTAAATTATTTTGATGTAAATTGACCTCTCTTAAAGTTTTGGAATCTACTTTTTTAGTACCTTATATAAATATTACGTATTCATTTTGTAGGTCCTAAAACTTTCTGAACTCCTAACCATGTCCGTAAACATTCCTAATAAAATAACTTTTATAAGTAATCTCATTTGGACAAGTGGTGCTCGAAAACCACGAGCGCGGAGCGTATATTTGAGAAAAAATAATTGAACGAGAAACGACGAGAGTTTGTACTTTACCGAGATAAAAATTGAAAAACAAATGAATAAACATGTCTATTCTGACGTCGGTTTCGTTTCGGAATAAAACTCGACAAATACGAGAATAAACACAAGAGCTAATCAAGGTTTTCTATTTTTAGAAACACTAAGAAGCAAGCTGAAGGTTTTCATTGAGCTAAATGGCTTTTAATACCTAGCGTCCCCCGTTTTCATCTTGACCGGACCACAAGTGCCTAGTGTTTTCGTTCCTTCAGGCACTTTGTGGGGCTGTCGCAATATTCAGCACGAGATACTTTTCATTCCATGCAGGCTTTCTAAATATAGAATCTTTACTGGCAATACACTTCAGCGCTCTTTACTTAGATATTATAAGTATTTATAATATCGATGATTTTATAATCCCTGCTGAATATAAGCTTAATAATAATGATGATGGATGATGAACGCGTCTTGATTGATTTGTCCTGCGTCCACGCATTAATGGTGCGATGCATCAATATGATGATTTTTTTCACAGAGATGAAAGATGAATCACAAAGTGACATTATGTGCGACTAGTGACCGTTCATCTTGGCTAACATTGGTTTCCGAAAATAAGTGAAAATATTTACAATCGAGGGACGAGGTGTGAAAACTTTATAAATAGAATAATCACTCGCTCCAGAAAATACTTTGCCTTCATAAAAATATGAAAACCGAGACAGGCATTCGGGAATATAATTTTATAGCTACTTATCGTTACCACAATTTTCGCCTGGGTCTCCTCCATCTTCTATTATTAATTTAAGAGATTACTGACCGACCTTTGCTCCGGCTTCTGTTCAGTTCATAATTTGGCGTAGCTTTAAACATATATTATTTACAAAGAATCGATTTACAATGTTATAATATTTATGCAAGCGGATCTTCGCGAATGAGATTTTATGTTCCTAAATTGAAGCGCAAAATTGAATGCGTCTGTCTATATAGGTGTAGCTGGGTACTACCATAGTTATTTTCACGACACTGCTCGAAAATGTGGTTATAGATTACCTGAATCCAGTACACAAAACTGCTTATATATGTTCATTTGTAAACTGTATATCTATGTTAGCTCCCAACACGACAACAATGTTGGACCTTACGGTAACAGTTCGTATCTACAGTTGAATTTCATAGTAAGATACGACTTTTTAGTTAATATTTCAGACTAATTTTCTCGGCCGGCTTAAACGACAATTTAACCAATCAAAGCTTAATCGTCTGTTGCATGTCAAATTAAATTGACAAATGAGAATGCATCATTTATGAGGTGTATTTTTTTCTTAAACTTATAAATACCCACAAACGAGTTTATTTTCTTAAGTAAGATAATACTCCTCAGGTTTACTTTTTAATAAGTTTTTGTTAAAAAAGGTTTTACTCTGAAAATTGTGTGCATTTATATTTTAAAATTAGTTATGGGGCGTAAAACAATTTCCTAATTTCTACAATTACTAATTTCTCAACAAATAAACAGTTTTCAACAAGTAAACACTTTTAATTACCTATAATTATAAATAGTGAGTTCATATTTTTTTTATTCGGCTGAAAAGCTATGACTCCATTGCGATGAGATGCGAAGCGCGCATGCGCTACGGGGCAACCGGCCATATTTAAAAAAAAAAAACAAAATGTATTTGTTTACTAAATAATTATTAAAATTGGTTGTGTTATGTGATAATGTGATTAATTTAATAATGTTCACATTGACTCATGAATTATTATGTAATATTAGGAACGTATGTTAATATTGCGTACCGTTACAATGAACCTTCAGTGTATAATGTATCGTAGGGTTGTTTACCTGAGTGTAACCTAAACTAAATATTTAAATGTCTAAATTAAGTTGAAAGTGAGGTAAGTTTGAATATTTTTGTAATTCTCCATAACTGGGTTGAAAATCGTCTTTATGTCGTTTGAATCTGGGGGCACGATCAGCTTTATGTTTATAATAGCCCTGATTTTTACAACAATGAGGCTGCAACAACGCACCGAGTTTAATGACCAATATGAAAAACTCGTATTATAATATATTTCCTCGTGTCGTGAAAAGCACTATGTTAAGTCTCGGCTGAAAGTGCAATAGATTAACTCGTACTATCGAAGGCCTCCCCTGCGGGTCGGCCTTCGAAATTTACTCGTTAATCTATTGCTTACTTTACAGCCTCTACAACAATGTACTATTGTGCAACAAGAGAGCAAAGTTATTTTTTGTTTCGAGTGCTGATTATGAATCCCGAGCAAGCGAAGGATTTTATGATTGATTCTAAGTTATAATCCTGAGCGTAGTGAGGGATTCAACAGCACGAGATCAACAGCAGGAAAATCAATCAGCACACACAACTTTTCACCTCTGCAACAAACATATTACATGTTTTGTAATTGTTAGGGTTCCGTAGTCAACTAGGAACCCTTATTAGTTTCGCCATGTCCGTCTGTCCGTTTGTCTGTCTGTCTGTCCGTCCGTCCGCGGCTTAGCTCCGTGATCATTAGTAGGTACTAGAAAACTGAAATTTGGTATGGGTATGTGTATGTATCGCGCCGACAAAACGGTAAAATAAAAACTAAAAATAAACCTTTTTTTCGGGTACCTCCCGTACACCTAAAGTGGGGGTGTTTTTTTATCGTTCTAACACTAGTGTGTGGGGTGTCGTTGAATAGGTCTTTTAAAAATAATAGGGGCCTTCAAACATTATTTTTTGATAAAGTCAGCAGTTTTGTAAATAATCGCTCCGAAAAAAAGAAAATTGCGTCCTCCCCCCTCTACTTTTAAACCACGCGTCAAAAAATTATGGAAAAATTCGTGAAAGTGAGGCCTTATAATTACTTTAAATGAAAACTATACTTATTGAATAAAATCGGTCGAGCCGTTTTTGAGTTATCGCAAAAAATCATAATTTTCTTTAAAATGACGTAAGTGCCGTGCGGTGTCCCTACACTTCGAACGTTACACATATTGATTAAGTGCCACACTATATTAAAATATTTCGCTCAATCTGGCGCGTATAATCGATAACTTCCAGAAGGTAATAAGTAATTACTGTTACTTTGGCGTTTACGACCTTTTTATAGAGCTTGAAATCTTTCTCGTAATTTTCGTCTATTGTGAAGGATGGGCAACTACGGAAACGGAACCCTACACTGAGCTTGGCCCGACATGCTCTTGGCCGGTTTTTCAACCATTCAAGTGTTTGTTTATTGTCTTGGTTGCTAAGTTTAGTGATATTATTAATAAGAAAATATATTTTTACCTGCTACTTACAAAATAAATAGAAAAATAGGTGTTTAAAAGAAAAACGTTCTATCACTGTACGAGTCCTCCACAATCACAACCATCACGTGTGTAAAAACACACACGTGACGTATTTTCGACGATAATTTATATTATAACTTACTTGTTTTTTATTTGTTTTGACAGATTATTTTAGCTCGTAAATCCCAAAAAATACAACATAAAAAAAAAGAATTCGACTCTATATTTCGAAAGGTAAGTTTTAAAACCGCATGCATGATAAATTGGGGAAATTATTATTTACAATATAAAAATCAAAAACTTTATTTTAATCCAACAATAATGTCAAATACATTATTGTTGAATTTACTTGTAAGAAACCATAATTTAAATTTTATGTTATCACGATTATCGGAACGTGTATTTTTTCGAGGTCGGATTCGAAAATGGAAGTTCGCATGCGCATGTTCTTTGTCGCTCTTTTATCAGCATGTTTTAACTCAAAAGGTGAAAACAATTTTATTATTGAAAGGTGTGATCGGGTGTGCTATGTGTAGACAGATCTTTCTCGACCCGCATGTCGTTCCATCGTCGCGTTATCGTTTGAAACCCGACTTATCCCAGCTGAGGACCGTTTGTAAGCTAAAAAAAAATATTTGCCGACAACAGCAAGGGTGCTCAAAAAGTTACATGGAAAAGTTGTAGGAAAGACGCAACGAATAAGAAAAGAGGGTAATTTTAAATTGGAGTTAAATTGGCGTGATAAACTCTGGAGCAAAGAAACCCATTGGAGTGGACTGTGGCCAAGTTGCATGAATAAATTTTAAAGTTCGATTAACGTCGAGTAAGACCTCCGATAATATTACAGAAAAGTCCGAGATTCATTTACAAAAAAAAAATTAAGGGACAATTTGCCTTGCCAGGATTCGAACCCAGGACCGTCGGCTCAGTAAGCAGGTGCACTACAAACTTTGCAAATTACGCCGTCATGATCCCGTTCAACTGATTTTGTTGAGACGACGAACATTGAACTGTCATTTACAATGTCCCATACTAACCTAAGTAAAATATTATTTGACTCGTAATAAACTTTGTCGCATATTACGATTTTAATTTACGATTGCTGACGGTTTGAAACAACTGGGGTAATTCGATTTACACTGTCGTCGGTTTGAACGGTGTATCGGTCATACCGAGATAATTCATTTATTTACGACGTTTTCCTCTAATTTTTCCACGAGTCACGGTCTTGCGCTATTTCCAACCAATTCTTATGGAAGACACCAAGGTCGTCTCGCCCTTCGGGGCCTACTGCGACGCCCGACTCTTTTTTGTGTTGTGTCAGCATATCTTTTTTTTTATATTGGCACAACATCGTAGCTCCTGCCAACTCGGCCTGAAGGTAAGCAAAAAGGAAAGCCCAAGTCGCCATGGCAACTGACAAGAAACCAACGGTGCCTTGTCAGTTAACACTGACTTGCTGGCCCCAGAGATGCTTCTTTACACTTCGTTTCAAGGGTCCCCAGTTGTAAGAAGAAGGAAACATGTGTGCCGGCAAATAGTTCCACTTCGTCGCACCCTGTTCAGGATCCCCAGTTCTTTTTTAAAGCTTTCATTTAACTTGCATGGTATGTTTAAAGTATGTATGTTCGGGTGAAATCTTGCAACTCAATTTTGAAGCAGATATCGTTAACCGATTGAGCTGAAATTTTGCATACTTACTTAACTTTGATGACAATACAATAATATGGTATCATGGGGCTGATCTGATGATGTAGCCGGAAGGTGGCGGCTCTATAATAGAAAAAGCAATCCTACCGAGCTTGGGCTCTTTAGAATCGTCTCAGTGAGCATTTTATGGATATCCAAAGACAAGTACAGTCGGCTATAAAAGCTTGCCACTAAAATGTCATTTTTGACAGAAACTTATTATATCGCTATATCGCTAAGTATACGTAAATAGTGGTGAAATTTCGGTAATATTTCACCAGAAACGTCTGATTTAGCCCCAAGCATATTTAGGCGCAAGGTTGCATGCATGCCGTGTTGTTTTTGATGTCAAATAGTTCGGACACACCAGTGATTTTCGATCAGGAATCTAAACAGTAAACATAGGGCCGGACGGAAGAGGAATTTTATATCGGCATAAATCGGCAATGCCGCGGGCGACCGCTAGTTGGAAATAACTTTATTGCGGTCATGACTGCAATATTGCATTGCGAATCTGTGGCTAATTTTGCTGACGTAGCCGGTCATTGCGCCGGCGCACAGAAATAACGAGCCGCTTAATGACGCCGGCGCCAATTCGCTCAATATAATGTGCAATCAAACATCAATAAGATCATGCGTCATTAGAACTTTATCATTATGCAAGATGCAGTTTTACAGTCAGTTTCTATCACTGCGGCGGGGAGACATTCTCGGTAGTCGGTTTGTACTCCCAAACAAAGTTTGACTCATTGGTAGTTAGGGCTAGCCCAGCCAGAGGATTCGGGTTATGCTTTAAAAAAACCAGTAAGTTTCAGAGCGTTTTGACCTGCATTTCGGCGCTTCGTTAGTTAGTTAGGCATTTGTTATTCCACAGTAATTCCACAACTTTCTAGATCCCAATAGATGTGGACAGCACGGAAAGTCCTGTCTGAGGGGTATCAAGAAACTGTGATAAAGCAAAACTGACACAGACAGATTTCCACGCGTGCGGAGCCACGGGCACAGCTAGTGACCAATAAGCACAAGCGATATGTCAATGGATAGTTTATTCTAAATTCTAAAATATTTACTATGGCAGGTATTCCCAAATGTTTGTGTGAAAAAAAATTATCGCTGCATAGTTAAAAGTAGTTTGAGTTGAAACGTTATTATGTAGGTTTTTTCGATACTAAGTTTCTCTATCACTTTTTATTGACTTTTTTACATAACGACTCGAGATCGAGATTTCCCGTCATCGAATCTGTTAAAATAAGTCTCTTGTATTTGTGGTATTTGTACTATAAAATGTATGCTAAATATATTTATATGGACCCTTGGTCCGTGGGGGCCCAGTGCACATCAACTGTTTAGATAAATTTCGAAAAGACTGGTCGACATTACGGTGGACCGAAGAGCTGGCAGCATCCTCGCTCAACGCATTAGCGTTGCTATACACATACAGCGAGGAAAATGCTGCCAGCGTCTTCGGTACTATGCAAAAGGGGTCCGATTTATTAAGTCTTTTTTTATTAGGGTTCCGTACCCAAAGGGTAAAAACGGGACCCTATTACTGAGACTTCGCCGTCCGTCCGTCCGTCCGTCCGTCTGTCACCAGGCTGTATCTCAACAACGGTGATAGCTAGACAGTTGAAATTTTCACAGATGATGTATTTCTATTGCCGCTATAACAACAAATACTAAAAATAAAATAAAATAAATATTTAAGGGGGGCTCCCATACAACAAACTTGTTATAGATTATATATATGTATAGGTACGGAACCCTTCATGCGCGAGTCGGGCTCGCACTTGCCCAATTTTTATTAGATTTAATCTGTTTTAGCCTTTTATTTCAGTTAGTTAAGTTCTTAGTTAATAGTCAGTTTTTTTAATTTCTTTCTAGTATTATATGTTGCAATATATTTTAGTTTCTCTTATTACTCGTATCAAATGTATCAAAACACGAAAACATGCCCTTACTTCTTCAATCCGTGTATCTATATTGTTTGATGCAACAATCGTCTTCTAGTTAAGCGTGCTCCCACTGTGACTTCAACTTGACTACTATCAGATGAAAGCAAAATCAAAGACAAACCAATTAATCATAAAATAACAATACAATAATATGCGATGATAAAAAAGTAGAGAGATTAAATGACAAAAGCAAAACAACATCACCAAACATAGACTATTTTTACATGAGAGAATTTATAAAAGATCTGACAGAGCATGCAAAAACGCATCTAATTTAGCCATGGAGTTATCTGAAATTGCAGCCATTGCAGGGCAGCTACCTAGTCTATTAAAAATTGTATTCAAATAACAGCAGCTCCATAATAACTACGCTTCTGTTCACTAACAAGCCACGTAACAACAGTGATTCAAGCAAACTAATTGAAACTTTAGATGCCTTTTTTATTCTATAAAATGTACGTTACAGGGTAGTTGCGTTACTTGACTTTATTTTTTAGCTAGAAAAATAAATAGATATAATAACCTACTCTTTATTACACACCTCGACAAGGAAACAAAGTACAAACTTAGAACATCCCTTCCTGAAAACCTATAACGAAAAATAAAGAAGACATAGAAAGTTGAGTCTGATTGGGATTTTACTTTCAGATTTCATCGAAACATTAATTCCGTCCAGTTACACATTCATTCACATTCAGTTTATACAAGTTAAAATACAACGTTTTTGTTTGTATGAATTCGAAATCCCATATTTTATGGCACTGACTCGCATCGCACAGTGGCAATGATCGGAGAGCCGTGAGCGCTACGATAGAGATTAGGTAATTGTAGGTCAATGTACGAAATTCTCCGTGCTTAACTTCCTTACTTTATTATAATAGTATTACTATTATCGATACATATTTTCATA
Source organism: Apotomis betuletana (assembly GCA_932273695.1). Taxonomy (NCBI): domain Eukaryota; kingdom Metazoa; phylum Arthropoda; class Insecta; order Lepidoptera; family Tortricidae; genus Apotomis; species Apotomis betuletana. Next base: position 10,741,145 of record OW026305.1, on the reverse strand, counting down.
AATATTTCACAAATATGTATAAGGAAATTAATGCTTTTCTTGCACATAATCATGGATTTATACTTACAAGTTTCCACTAAAGCTGAAGAAATAAAAAGTGTAGAACAAAGTAAAACTGGGCCCAAAATTTTCATTTTAATAATGGACGGGTTCACAATAAAGTACTCAAGTTGTTCGTTTGCTGCGAGTTAGCGCGGCTGTTAGTCCAGTCAAAATATGTAGAATTAAATCCAGTGTCACCATTTTAAAGTCTTGATGCCATGTGAAAGTGATTTTCAAAATGTTAGCTACCTAAATTTTAAAAAATATGGCAATGTTCCCCCATAGAAACACTTCACGGATGTAAGGCATACAACAGGCGGATTTTGTACCGGAAATGAGTGACTACATCCCACAAAGCAGTAGGAGAAGAAGGTAAAAATCGGGCAGGATATTCAAGGATGACCTCGACATAGAGAGAGAGAGAGAGAGAGAGAGAGAGAGAGAGAGAGAGAGAGAGAGAGAGAGAGAGAGAGAGAGCGAATAGCGATGGCCGTGCGCGGAAAATATGCTGGCTCGCAGGTTTGCTATTAGGTGTAATGCAGACGTAAAGAAGACGCTTTTAAGGCGTTCTGCCAGTCGTTTTATACCTGCAGCCTGTGGGCCAACTATACTCAGCGAGCGTACAATGCACTACGGATACAGTATAAAAACGTTTTTAGGACACCAATGGGACTGCCACGACACAATTAGCACATCCGGAATGTTTGCAGAGGCACACACGAACGACTTTTACGCGATTATACGCAACAGATCAGCGTCGCTTATGCGGAGACTGAGTGGTTGTGGCAATAGTGTCCTGAGAACGTTGGCAGGTAAGTCAGATGAACCATTGTTCAAACACTGGAATAGCCTATATGTGGCAGCGACAGATGTTGAGAAATACAATACCTATAAATGCTATTGAATTTTTGACTTTACCGTTGTTTGTGGTTTATTTTCTATTTTTATAATTATGTGGAATGTACGTTACCCTTAATGTATTTTACTAACAATCTATGGATCATTGATCCGAAATTATATTATTTGAATTTGAATTTGATATTCAAACTTTTTGAACTTTACTTCAAAATTATCAAAGGTTAAAACTCTATTTTTACTGGACTACGTGACCTACTGCGACTTTCATTATTTCCCTTATCACGTCGATTCGTTTGTTTTTCTGCTTACTCGTGTTCCCTAAGCGACGTTGTTTATAGTTGCCAGGATAAAGGTAACTTAAGAGGAAATAATACAACTGAGGTTTTCAAACAAATCGAGGTTTCGTTCTCGACTACTTCCTCCTCCAAAACTAAGCCAATCGTAATAAAATTATGAAAACTAAATGGGAAGGAATAAAGTTTTCTCCGAATTTTGCGGTTATTATTATTACATTTGTTTAATAGGCACTTGACGTTTAAGAGAACGATTCCTAGAATTGTATGAAAAAAAAACCGGCCAAGAGCATGTCAGGCCACGCTCAGTGCAGGGCTCCGTAGTTGTCCATCCTTCACAATAGACGGGCTTAAAACAGCGGTTTTAAGCCCGAGGTTTAAATTACGATAAATATTTCAAGCTCTATAAAAAGGTCGCTAACGCCAAAGTAACTGTAATTATTTGTTACCTTCTGGAAATTATCGATTATACGCGCCAGATTGAGCGAAATATTTTAATACAGTATGGCACGTTCGAAGTATAAGGACACCGTGAGGCACTTACGTCATTTTAAAGAAAATTATGAATTTTTTCGATAATTCAAAAACGGCTCGACCGATTTTATTCAATATATTAGTTTTCATTGAAAGTGCTTATAAGGCCTTATTTTTATGATTTTTTTCTATAATTTTTTGATCCGTGGTTGAAAAGTTAGAGGGGAACACAATTTTTTGGATTTCTGGAGCGAATATTTACAAAACTGCTAACTTTAAAAGACCTATTCAACGACATCCCACACGCTAGTGTTGGAACGAAAAAAAAAGGTGTAGGTGTAGGGGAGGTACACGAAAAAAAGTTTTTTTTCTTATTACGTCAATTCCTTTGTACTTCTGCTTACATATGTTCCCGAGGCGACGTTGTTTACAGTTGTCGGGACAAAGGTAACTTAAGCGAAAATTCTTCCGAGATTAATTTGTCACTAATTAGTAAAAGAAAACAACGTTATCTCGTTTCTGTTACTGATATGTTGATGTTAACATCGAATAAAAGTATAACGTTTCGGTATCTCTTTTCTCAAATATTAAGAAAAGTCGGTCTTATATTTTAGATAACACAACGTGACATATTTTGGTGTTAATAAATCAATTAAAGAAGGTAATAAGGGAATGGCCAAGATATGGGGTTTAAAAACGTAAAAAATTATGTTTTCAGCCATTTCGGAACAAAGTCACGAGGTAGCTCAGAGCTTATCTTAAAAAAAATGTATGTTCCTATCTAATTGAGAAAAGCTATATACATAATAGTCTTTCACGACTTTATTACCTACAAGCTTCTACATTGCAAGTAAGTATGTAACTTGTACGTTAATAAAGGAAAGAGTACCTGCCTCCAGTTGAGATTGAGTTACCTTTCGAGCAAAAATTTACTCAAAATTGATCAGCTCGGGAAAGCTCTTTCACGAACCAAATGTCTGATTTATTCCGTTATTTATTTACCCAACATGAAATATCACGAATAGGTGCGATTAATCTTGCATTTTCCACCCCAGCGCAGCGCTCGGGGGTGAATTTGTTCTGAATTGCCCTGACATCGCTGGGAAGAGTTATGTTTATATTATTATAACAAAAGACGAAACAATACACAAGCACGCTCACATTAATAAGGTTTACGTCAAATTACTCCGTGGGACTTATTCGGCGGATCTCTGCGATATCTATTTAGTAATCTCTGTTTTAATTATCGCGCCATTATTTATACCAAATTTTACTATACTTTGTTAAGAGCCTTCACAAACGGACAGCATACGAACAGCATCATGATGACTCGTTAATTTTACAATTACTTATCAAAGAAAAATATATTCATCTCAACGTATCAGAAAATGTCATTACGAATCGTATCAAATAGGTAGCACATGTTATAAGAAGTATAAACAATAGCGAGATCCCGGATAGATGTCAGCATCAAACGTCGAATCGAAGCCCTGATAAATTAGTCGCCTATTCGTTTCCTATTTATAGTATCGGCCAGTGATTTGGAGAAGTTTGGATCTGAGCTTGTTAGTGGAATTCTCCTACTCGAAAAATATTGGTAGGTATCGAGATGAAATAAATATACAACGGAAATATCGAAGTAATAACTTTGTTTTGGTATAGGCTTATGTGATTTCTATTCAGGCCAATGAATACGTTGTTGATTAACGAGAAAAATTTGAAGGATATATCGTGAAATTGGGCCTACCTTGTTCAGAATAAGCAACTTTACCAACTCATCAAATTTTATTAAAATCTGAGAAAAAAACAAAATCGACTACAAAATAAATATTTGCCCTACGGTAAGGACTTTTGGTATCATACCGTGGTTCGAAAATTAACGGAGACGTTAATTGTATTTTTTACTGTGAGGATATAGTAGAATGTAGATGTTATGATTTATGCTGTGTTCCTATTTAGGTCATTTTAATATTAAAAGAGTAAAACTTTTTAATTTGGATATTATGAGTACGGGAGGCAATGATTACGATTAGAGTAATTTGCTTATAAAATCTTTGGGTTTATACCCATCGGCCGGGCAGGTCGTGGCCGATAGCAGCAGCAGAATACGCTTATGTTATGGTGGTGATAGTGGTTAAAATTTCGAAGTTTTTACATTTTTTTTTATAGTAATATGTTAAGTGTCAATTCTATGTTGTTTCCAGTCACGACGGCATATTCTATCAATATAGAAACCGATTTATTTCAGAGTACAAAAAAAGTTCGATCATTATTGACGTATTTTATAATGACAAAAATATCAATACTTTTCCAAATCAGGATTTTAAATTTTCTTCTAATTCATTACATTTTAATGTTAATGTCGGCTCTATAGCTCTCTATAACGTCCTACCATGCTGTGAAAAGTCCGAACCCTGGTTTTATTACACATGAATACGACTTTAACTGCACTTTACAGTGCAGTCACGTAAAGTGCAAAAGTAGGTCATAAAAATCGCAAAGTTTCCATTCAGGCATCTCAAATGAATATCCATGTTAAATAAAGGCACAAATGGCGTGGACAACTAAACTGATTTCTCTTACGTCACGTACGTTACGTGACGCTTTGGTAACGTATCAAATACAAGTACATCCCACAAATATCGTTTCCGCCCAAGTCGGGTCTATTTGATTTTTCGGATTTACATTTGTTCCATTTGTAGATAAATCTCCGCTGGCGCTTTGCCTTCATTTTTATTTACGCTCACAGAACGGAGATTGAAAGGAGTAATGTGGATTGGATACTTGGCGGTGATATACTCGGTGCCCATCGGTTGTGTCTAGAACGTTCTGTAGCTGAAAATTGAAGTGCATTCACGGAGTTTTCTGCTATCTTAAAATAAAATAAAAAGGAAGTTCCCGTCGTTATAGCCAACAATATTGCAAAAGTTGGCACACTCGGAATAGGTATGCTTATTGCTTAATCTATATCCATACAATTCAGATGTGTAACATAGATAAGTAGTTATTTACATCGAAACTGCATATTGTATGTGTGTTTAACGCCGACACTTTTTCAGTAGGCAGGCAGGTAATATAAAATTGGGCAAGTGCGAGTCCGATTCGCGCATGAAGGGTACCATAAAACAAGTTTGTTGTATGGGAGCCCCACTTAATTTTTTTATTTTTTATTTTTTTTTAATACTTGTTGTTATAGCGGCAATAGAAATACATCATCTGTGAAAATTTCAACTGTCTAGCTATCACCGTTCTTGAGATACAGCCTGGTGACAGACGGACGGATGGACGGACGGACAGCGAAGTCTCAGTAATAGGGTCCCGTTTTTACCCTTTGGGTACGGAACCCTAATAAGGGCCATGGCAGAGCGAGCTGATAACGTGCTATTAGGTACCTACTGATCAAACGCAATATGTGACTTTTGCACTCCACGATCCACGCGTCCTGTTTTGCATCAAACACGCAAATACGGTCGCGCTAAAAGACCACGTTTGCAGTTAGCGATATTACGCTAGCCAAAAGAAAAGTAATTCTGTAAGATGGTAGACCTCGATAATCTTTTTTGAAATAGCTGAAATATGATATTTTTCACAGGTGGATACTCAAGACGCTCGGTCTACATGTGATAGGGAAGTTGGCGTAATGGAAATCTTAATCACCAACCTCCGGCGAGTATCTTATGTTGCGGGTGAGTACTCTGTTAAAAAAGGATAATAATCGCTTTAAAGAAATCTGCATCAGCGAAAGTTCATGTCACCAAAATATACTTTCCGAAAGGAACGCCACAATTTACTAAAAAAATGACTCAAGTCGCGATGGGTGTGCCTAAATTATTAAGAGTTCCTATCGTCAGGATCCGATCTGATAACACAACAAGAATGTATGCCCTTTCCAACAAAAAAAATATGTTCCAAATCAGTCTGCCATCTTCGACTGATCAGGGAACATTTATGGTGAGTTACCTGTATTAGTTTTGCGTGAGTGTAGTATATATATTACTTACGTGTGCCATCGAAGCGTGTAGCGATGGTATCGAGGAAGGTGTTTTGGGGCGCCAGTAGCCCCTTGCGCACCGGCATCCCCCCCCGCCGCGCGCTCGCGCACTCGGTCAGCCACCTGAAACAAAACACAAACGTATGTAGTTCTGTCTCAGCAAGAAAGTGAAAGACACAAAGCATATTTAATATGTACTAACCAATAATTTGGATCTACATAATATAGAACGGAAAATGGAAATTGAAATTAAATTGAAAATCTTTATTTCAGGCTCCATGGCCCATAGACAAATACCTTACATACTAACTTACTATACTTGTGTTTGTATTTCTTTCTTGTTGAGGTGTACAATGTATTTTAGATAGACAGATAGAATACTCGTAATTCTATCTGTCTATCTAAAATACAATACATATAATACAACAAGTCCGGTGACTGACAAAAAGTAACTAAACAACTTAGTTACTGATGTGCTGCGCAAGTCCTTGGTGTTAGGTGAGGTTAGTACTCTCGGGTGAGCATTCACCTGTAATTTAACAAAAAACAAATGTAATTTTCACATAAAACAAACAAATTTAATTTCATTTGTATCTGTTACATTACATGCGAATGCTCACGGTGCGGCAGAACCTTAAGGAGTTCATGTAATAGTGAAAACACTACTGTTGTCATTTAGGCGCAATTCATTTGTTAATTCGAACTCATGAACATTATGAAGCTGAGGTAGTAGGCACTTGCAAATGCAATGATTAGACAGCGCAACGGACACGCTCAGTCTGGTGTCAGTTCAGTCCATCAGTCTGGTCAGAATGACAATAAGGGAATGATCGTGTAACCTTCTCGAACTGACGGACTGACAGCCCGGACTGTGGAAAATGAATGAATGAAAGTATACTGCCAGTCCAAAATGATGGAAGTATTGACGTCAGAATGAGCATATAACCGATGTCTTCCAGTCTTACCAGGTAAAAGAATAGTGACATTCCTCTTGATTACTCAGTTAATTCGTTTCCCGTCCACAGTCAATTCAAGAAGCAGTGAAACTTAATTAAAGTTTTAGCATAAATCTTCTTGAAGACATTTTCTTACGTTAAACTCTAACGATTCAATCCTGAACAATAGTGGAATATGGAAATAAGCGTACGCCTCATTAGGGTAATCTATTCACCCCATACTGTGTTCCTAACTTCTCCCAAGAATTGGGTCATCCTAATAATGTGGGTAGGATATCCGTGAAATTAAGCTGAATATGAGGCGAGGGATTGTCATCACTTGCAGCAGCCGCCATTACTTTCTAATCCTTATACCTCGTATACACACATTCACGCCGAAAAATTCCGAGCAAGCTTGCTATCCCTATCCAATATTATAAATGAGATAGAGGCGGCGCGGATAAAATCCTATCTATTACATAGATAATACTACTAAGCTCCATTAAAATGTTCATATACTTAATCCCCGTTCATTTTACAGGATTTACAAGGATTCTTTCGCTAATTGAAATTCGCTGGCAGTATTATAATATGTGATATAGTTATTAGAGCAAATCCTGTGATTTTATAAGAAGATTGCCGTGGGTTACCTGCCTTATTTACCGACTTAATATTGCAGCTTATATTAAATATAAATGTGCTTATGTAGGAGCCGTTATACGGTTATGATGCGCCTGTCAATGCCGTATTAGGACGATAAAGGATCAGAATAAATCTCGGGAGTGCTTAGGGATCACCAATAAAATACACAAGCGACTTCCGTCGAGTACGATACTGAAAAGCTACTGGATGTAATAAAATAAACCTTGTAGGTATGTATCCCGGGGTTAAGTAACAGAGTAAGTAAAACATATATGCGTAGTGAATATGGGGATTAACGTATAATGTTATATGTAGGTATATATAGTGTTAGTGTAGAGAATAAACCGATTCAATTTTACATAGAAAACTACCGTGAGTCTCAGACATATTAAATACAAAACGGGTTTACTTACGTCGTAGAAGTCGAATATCGGCTCTCCTGATGAAGAATCGCGTGCCGATTCGAAACGTGTCGAGCGATATTCTACATCTACGACGTGAGTAAATTTATTTTAATGTAACGAGTCAATGTTTATAAAAAGACGGAGTATGTGGTTTATTGCCTGTGTTCGTATTAGAAATGTGTATTTTAATATTCATTACAAAAATGGAGTGACAGGTAAATCGACTGCGTTTTCCTATTATTTTAACATTTGAACGTTGGACCGAGCGAGCAAATCGTCTCTGTCTCAAGTCGTCAAAATTCCTTTCGTGTGTCCGGATGTTTGGATTTTCGGATTTCCGGTTGTGCTCACCTAGGTACAGGTCACATTTCTCAACCGATACCCATGTTTATTAAGTAAAGAACAGATAAATCATGTCAAATTTCTACTATTCCAAAATTTGACCTCTTATCAGGGCGAAATGGCTGGACAAATATTATACCCAACTCCGGTACTCGACGTTCAACGATGGTTCCTTATAAAATACTTTTCACCCGACTACAGTAGAATAGTACATTACGTAACAAGGGTGGTAAACGAGGAATTACAAACGAGTGTCTATTAGAAGCCCGAAGCCGAAGGCGAAGGGCTTTAATGACACGAGTTTGGAATTCCTTTACCACCAGAGTCACGTACAAACGTTTTTCATCACACTTTGGAGGGAATAAAACAAAAGTGATAAATAGTAGTCAATACCAACATTACTTACCGCCGTAGGGCGTAATATACGACTTACCACCCGGTTTTCTAGCATGTAAACCATTGTTTACGAGCAAGTGTGATGAAAAAAGTTTTACGTGGAGGTATTTTATAAAATGTACTGTTACTCGAAGGTAATTCCTTCGAGTAATAGTAGGTACAGGTACATAGTACATTCTATAAAATATCGGAATCCGGGCCTAATGATGGTCGCTTTTATCACGCATTATAAATAAATTACAAAATATCCGGCACTCACATGCTCTAATATTCGTCGGAAAGAGCTACCGTATTAAAATCGATATGTGATCATAATTTCGATCATAGCTTCACCTGTCAAGTTTAAAACTGGGAAACAATGGAAATATTAACCTCAAACAAATAAACGTCATATAATAACAAAGTACTCTAACAATATAAAGTTCTATTCGCTTTTAAATATTAGTACAGCTTTTCAAATGACGCAGGTACATACCTATGTAGGTATAATACACATACAATTATAGCTTACGATTATAGCTTGCTTTGGGCGGTTTTATATGTTTTTTGCGGAACACATGCCATTTTTATCGCTAAAGCTATTTTAGGACAACATAATAACACCTACAATATAGGTATAATATCCGTAGTAACCGTTTAATCATTTCTGCGCGCAAAGTTACGTTTGCCAGCAATTTGCAAAACTATAAATCATGACGTTATAGTGGCGTTGCTTTAGCATAACACAGATAACATTGTTACTGTGAGTTACAAGGGGAGGGGTATCCTTCCAGTTCTGCACGAACCTAAATTTCATACTATTGCTCGCAATTTCGCCCGCTTATTTTTTTTCCTTACCGTAGTCAGGTAAAAAGTATCCTATAACCATCTTTGGATCTCCAGCTATCCTTGTACCAAAAATGGGTATGAACCGTCCAGCCATTTCGTTGTGATGAGAGGACAAGGAAAATTTTACCAATAGATGGCACTGTACGGCGCCGCGCGCCAATACAAATTCTGCATCGCGTTGTTCTGATTTTTCCTGAAATGATCGCCTATGATTAATATTGATTTTTAAAACAATTATTGATTTTTATAATAGTATAGATATACTATGACTTGCAAGCTCATTGAACGTGGGCACTAGCAGTACGAAGTTGTTTAGTTTTTCCAGAATCAACGCCGAAGCAAACGCGAGTTTTTAACAAGGAAAAGGTAAGAAGCAGCGTGCATATGCAGTGATCTGATGGTCGACTGTTATTTTGTATCTAAATGGAGTGAAGATGAAAATACTTCGAAGTAATGCGTTATTGACGACACGTTTGGCTCGGTTTGTAGACACCTGCCTACTGAGTCGGCGGTCCCGGGTTCGAATCCCGGCCGGGGCAAATATTTGTGCAAAATATTTGTTCTTGGGTCATGGATGTTATCTATATATGTATTTTTATATTATGTATATCGTCGTCTAGTACCCATAGTACAAGCTTTGCTTAGTTTGGGACGAGGTCGATTTGTGTATGATTGTCCCTTAATATTTATTATTTATTATTATTTATTAATGCGTGCCTGGGATAGCCCACCTTAAATCAGGTATAAAATTCTCTTTATCAAGTAATATTAATCAGCTTATAAGCCTAATCATGATAATAAAGCATAATTAATGCGCACGGCTGCCCCCGACGATCCCATTTTATCCTCAAACATTTAAACACTTCTCGGACATTTGGAAGCCATGTGCTACACAGATAAATGTTTATTAACTTCTATTGTTTTCTTTTTAGAGTACGCCAGGAAATTGTTTATGTTTTTACTATTCGACCGTTAATTTTGGTTGCAGCCTGGCTATGCAATGCATACCCAACCCAAGGCAGTTCATTCGTAATTCGTAAGATGGCGTCCCACTTAGTCAAACGTTGTATAATAGGAGTACTAGAGGAATGACATGTTAGAAACTTCTGTAACTTTAGAGTAGGTTTCTTGAATGAAAGGATACTCGTTGCGAGTCGAGGATGTTAATTAAAATTTACATTGCAGTGCTATCGCATCGTTGTATTATCTTACAATCTTGAAGCGAGCAAGCAACATGAGGAATGCGACTGTGGTATTCAAATTATCAGTTCAAACATCTTTATTATAGAGTTGTTTACCTACAGACGAAAGAAAAATAATTGTGGAATTGTTCTTTCTATAACCGAATATACTCCTCATGGCAAATGTATAAATTAACTTAGTCGAGATTTATTTATTTAATTTATCATGTAGTAAATGCTTTACTTTTAATACTTATCAAAGATTTGTGAGTTACCATTTATGGACCCTGCCCGAACTGTTTAATTAAAGTAACTTTTAATGTAGGAGTAAACTTGTGAGTTTGCTCCCCCTGAATTTGTCCCAAATCTTTTAGTACTTACCTGTTTCCAAATTTCTACCAAACACAGCTGAGAACTATCTCACAACCGAACACTGACGCATTCTGTAACTAGCTGTTGGGATTTTCGGCAGAAAATCGTTCATGACATGATTTCTCAAATAAACATCAGAAATGGAAAACAAAACTTTAATTTTCCAACGAACGCAGTTAATGGTCAAATTCTTTATGTGCTTTCAATTATGTCTTCAATTTACTTCAATAAAAGTATAGGAAAGAAAGCTCAGGATTTGTGAAAGAGAGGGAACATATAGCCTGAATAATAGTATTTCTCCAGAACACTCCGGATTGTAAAAAAAAGCTGTTGTTTGTGGCCGCTCGCACTTGACCGGTGCTTTAATTAAACGCCGCTATAAATCTTTCTACAGGTATACCAATAATTAAACCTGTATTTAAGGTGACCCATAAACTGAACGATGCTAGAATACGCCTGCAGCCTTTCCACCTTCTCGTAAACCCGCATTTATGAAACATAAATGCGAGGGCAGTAAATATGAATTAATGGTTTCCCGAGGTTAGTCCCTATAGTGAACCATATTCTTTCACCCAGAAAATAAACAAGACAGTCATGTCGAGCTCGCCAGCAGAGCTATAACTTTCGCACATAAATCTGAAAAATATTGCCGCTATAATTACCGAAGACCGTTTAGTTGTATTAATACGGATTTATCGTTATCTCGGATATGTTTTATACGTCAGATAAAATGGCCGTGTTGTCACTTTCACAGTTTATGTACGTACATGGCGAGGATAGTGTATCCAGTTGTGTTTGTATGGCCGCGGGCGTGCGGCCGGCAACGATAAATCAGTCTCGCGTAACACTGACATTTTCCACATCAAACTACACAATCGTGTGATGCAAACGTCATATTTCCTTCCAGATAACCTTATCTACCTAGTTAATCTGGACTCATACTAAATTGACACGCGGATTCATTATCATTACCTACTGTGTAATCTAGAGTGAAGGTCACAAAAACGCATATGTAGCCGAAACAAATGATAATAAAGAAATATGAATTATTTTGCTTTGATGCCTTTTGAATGATTTAATAATTTTATCAATGTTGCGTGTCCTTTGAAGATGCTATTTAGCGGTCGTTTTTTAGCTTCCTCTTCTTTTGGGGAAAATACATTATTAATGGTTTTCTGAGTCGTGGCGTATACGTATGAATTTATTTTAAGTGGTTAGGTTCTCGGAGTAGGTATAAATAACGTAAATATTATATTATGTTTTGAAATGCGTGTAAGTTGTTGTTTGTTCTTTGCAATGAAGAGGCTTTTAAAAGGCATGTCGAACGTAAAGTTAGAAAAAACGTTGGTGCAATTTTAATGTTATTGCACTAACACCTAAATCTAATTATATATTCGCCACTATGAAAAATAACGACAACGACAAAAAAAAAGCCCGTCAAGTGCGACTTGGAATCGCGCACCGAGGGTTCCGTACGAACTATAAAAGCATATTCCTCTAAAGAAAAGACAAGCTGTACTGAGCGACAAACCTATCTTTACCGTTGGAAAACTGCTAAGTATTTTAAATAAAGACTATATTTTTATGATTTAATTACAAAGTATAGGGTAAGCGTACCAGTGAATGAACCCTTAAGGGGACTTCGAACTTTAAAAAAAGATTTTGGCCGAATTTAAATTCTAATCGTCAGTTATTGCGGGCGTTATATATTGAATAACTTTTCTAGTTTACTGAGATAACATTTGTTTGATCATTAGACTATAAAATTTAAACTTACATCGTTTTTTACTTAAAAATACCCGAAATCACCAGTGAATGAACAGAATTTCCTAGTAAATGAACAAATACAACCAGTGAATGAACATTGTCTTAACTATTTATTAAAAACGAAAAAAATCAACATTTTGATCACTTTTTTCTTTTATTGACTTAATCATAACTAACTAAAGTAATTCAGTACACCTCTGAGATCAGTTTGATAATGGGTAGTTTCAATTATTCTTATGAATATAGGTATAAAGTAGGTAACAAAATAGTCAGTCTTGAACTCATATCTTATTATAAAATAAATATATCTTTAACAGCCAAGTATTCTTATACAGTTATCTACAATATCCGCCTTATCATTAAATTTTCTTTTCCTGTGTGCTATTACAATAATGTATCCTAAACAAATAAGTTATAATGAGTTATGATTATGATAAAATTAAGTAACAAAATGGTCAGTCTCAACTCTTCTTAAACATTATTTTACGTTTTATATTCTTATTAAATTATCAATCACAAAAATGTACATACACAGTAAGCGTTTTTTGGCATGATTTATGACACATCCATGTGTCGTAATACAATATCTGTAAAAGTCAACCTCTAAAAAGTAAATACGTTTGCGTTAGTTGAGTGTCATTTAACAAAATAGTACACCTAGGACATTTTTATTCGTAAACATAATTTCAAGAATAATATTCTTTTAGTTATCAATCACTATAATTAAGTAATAGGTAGCTCTTAATTAGCAACACAAAAAATAAATATTTACCTTAATTATTGTTGATTATCATTTTTATTATTTTTTTGTAGTACGTATGTAATATACAAATGAAAAGACACTCAAAAACGATTAACCGATAAGTTTATCAATAACTTATGGGAATAAAAGATCTCATCAAGGAGGTAGTTCATTTACTGGAAATTTTGTACCAGTGAACGAACCCTCCATTTAAGCTTGTGTTCGAATACTGGCCAAATGATGAGCAATGGATTAATAGTTAAAACTCTGAAAATGAAACCTTAATACAATGACTGAAAAACAAAATATTGCCTAATCTGTAATTCACGCGGTTCTAGTGAATGAACACCGTAGTTCATTCATTGGTTTTAGTGGTTTTTATGTTCTAGTTATAGAACATTTGCTAAAAAAATATAATGAATGGAAAAAACACTAAAAAAGATATGTAAAGAACAAGTATATATCGTTAAGATTTTAAATAAATACTCACTATGAATCATAGTTGCATGAAATGAGTACAGTATCACATGAAACACAACGTTACTTACCAGTCTCCTTAATACTGCTTCATACAAAAGAAACACTTCCGCGACACGTTCACTTTAGATGACCGCCATTTTGCTACTGGTGCACCTAGGTTGGAACCAATGCTACCATAATATCGCAGGTAATGTTGTCAGTATAAAAAAAAATACTTTGCATGAAGAAGACACACCAAATTCTTATTTTACGAAAAAATGCTCAATTTGTTCATTCACTAGCACTGTTCATTCACTGGTACGCTTACCCTATAGTTTTCAGATTTTTCCCTAGACTTGTAGTAGGTATAAGACGGTATTCGGTACTGGCCGAATTTCATAGTTCTAGGTCAACAGGAAAAACCCAATAAAGTTTGATTCCCTTGAGAGTGTCGAAATATCAATTTTTATGCTCGCGTACTATAATCTGTTAATTATAATTTCACAGACAAATTGCACAACAACGCACTTTTTAAACCTGTATGCCTGCACCAAAATTCTATACTTACTCTATGGTACCCGCTACTGAACTTTAATATTCATCATAAGACCTCTCTGACCTCAACTCAAATGAATTTCAAAAAGAGAACAACATACCATATTTAAAAAAAAAGCACGCTACTGTGTCCTGATTGGTTGAAATTATTTGCCAAAACCAATCACGAGGCACCCGCCATGACCAACGTGATCATGTTTATTTTTAATGGGTCAGTTTGAGTTGAATGAAAAAGGTTAAGTACATCAAAAATAAAAATACATCACTATGAATCCCACTGGGAATGACGATTAAAGTAAAAACTGATTTTCTGAGTTTTGTTCGTATAAAACGTAATGTGTGCAATAGTTACACAATTGGGGTGTACCGTTTTTTTTCAAAACCGTTAATTCGATTATGACTGACGTGCTGGGTTCTTTCTGAACCATTTCTAGTTATTGAAAAAAATTACAAAAATTTCGTAAAAAAGATACTACCCAATTTTTCACTTGACCTTCAGTAACCGGGGTTTTACTACGTCACCGTAGTTTGGAAAGGTACAGGTGGTGTTATCTGTGGTTACCCCAATACTCGGTCCAAATTATACTAACGGTTAATTATAATTATTATCTTACTGCTATTATACTGCCCTTTCCTTCAATAATTATGATAATTCTTTAATATTATAATGTTGAAGTTGTGAATCAAACATTCAAGAATATTTTAAATACTTGATTGCGCTGGCAATTGAAACTAAATTGAACACAAATTATCACAGATTTTATGTTTGGACCGGTAAATATTTCGTCTGACAGTAACAATGACAACTATTTATTTACATTTTCAATATTTACATCGGGATTTTCTAGAAATGGTATTGAACATATACAAGCATGGTTTATTATTCTTTATAAAGTGAATCAGATTATTTATTAAAAACTGACATTTGCAAAAACCAGGAGCTGCCATTCCAGGATTAATATATAATAAATATGTATATATATTTACATCGTCTCTTAACTCGTGTAACTTACGTTCAACAAGAAAAAGAGTTTTATTAAACACTTACGAGACGATGAGTGGAAATAAAAATAATATCGGTTATAAAAAATTAGGATGCAGACTAATATCTCGAGAAATAGTTCAAGCGATTTTACCTATATTGTTTATATTTCTTGTCAATTAACTGCGATTAACAAAGACTGCGTGAATGCACCAAACCGAGCTTTGAAGGATAAATGCATCGGTGGTTATTAAAAATGCTGATTTAATAAGAAGGTAATCATCTCAAAACATTTGAGGTTTGTTTTATATTTGTATTTAAAAATTAGACACTTACGTGTATTTTACTTTTAGGCGTATGACCAAAACCAAAACTTTGATGGTATGTTGGATCCCAAGAAAATCTTAAACGTGCCTTTCGACACCTTCGATACTTTCAGAGACATGAATCTCGATCAGATCCACTACAAGTACACTACAAGAATATTTTCATTGATTCAACAGTCAACACCCACCCAAAAGGGCAACCGCAACTCTCACCACCTTGCAGAATGCAGACAGTTTAAAGCCAGCATGAACATAAAAGAGGACAGGATCGAGGAATTTTTTCTTGAAAATGTCACAAAGGTTATTTACTTTCAATAAAAAAACCGTTATAATAACATGAGTTTAATTTTTTCTGCAACATTATACAATCATTAAAGTTACGACACAGCATATACATCATCCAAAAACTTTACTTCATATATAGGAATGAAATAGAACTATGATGTAATTCACACTTAGTCGTTTGTACATTTTTGTCAATTTAATCTTCCGGATCCATTTACTAGCAAGTTTTCTATCTTTAATGTTGTTAGACGTGATGAGATTTTCCTAGGAATCTTGACAGCAATATTTTCGTCCTTAAACATAATTCTGCATAGTGAATGCTTTGACTGTTTTAAAGTATTAACAATAATCTGCTCCATGAAGCTTGTTGGGATGTTGAATTTTTAGGTTTTAGGACTGTTATTTCCATTTTATCTAGTATCACACAAATACTTTTATCGTATTCCAAGTCAAATATTTGTTGGTACGGTCAAAGCATAGCCATGGAGACTAGCCTGGCGTGAAAAATAAGTCCAAAATTAAGACAGAGCTATCGAAAAGCAGCACATATAACTTGTAGTAAAATAATGAAAACAAACTTGAAAACAATTACATTTTTTGTTGGTTATTTACAAACTGTCACCTGACAGTTCTTTGACAAGATATTGAATATATTTTTTTTGGGAATTTCATGGCCAGTTTCACAACTTTAGAAATGCGTAGGTTTACCAGTGAAATAGTAAAACATACAAATAAGAGTGCGCTGAATAGCGTTTTTTTACTATCCTCAAACACACGCGGAAATCGTGACGTCATCTTGTGAGCTTCTTAAAATAATTAATAAAAAAATAACTACTTATTCTAATGAAGAGTTAATGAAATTGGTATTATAAAATGGCCTATTTCATCGAATAAAAATATAAAAAGGGGGGGTAATTTTTTTTGGGATACCCCAATTAGCTCTTAAAATCTCGTAAGTACCTTATTAGTAACGCTTAAACGCGGTACTCGACGTTCAGTGACTTCATTGTGCATCGATTATATAAAATACAATGTAAAAATTGTATAATAGTGTAGATAAGGTATATTAATACCGCTTGGTCTCAATATCGTAGCATACATTATATATCTATAGTGTATTTCAGGAGACATGAGTTATAGGGGTGATCGAAAGGCCAAGGGTCGCACTCATCACACTGAACTATTTATGACGACGCGGTTGGCTCAGTTTGCAAGCACCTGCCTACTGAGCGGCGGTCCCAGGTTCGAATCCCGGCCAGGGCAAATATTTGTGTGATGAACTCGAATATTTGTGCTTGGGTCATGGTTGTTCCTATGTATTTAAGTATATTAATAATTGGCTATCAATTAACTCTTAATTCTATTTTTTTTCTTGCAAACTGGTCCTACAGAAATGCTCATTGCACTGTACTGTGAATCATACTATCCATACTAATATTATAAATGCGAAAGTGTGTCTGTCTGTCTGTCTGTCTGTCTGTCTGTTACCTCTTCACGCTTAAACCGCTGAACCGATTTAGATGAAATTTGGTATATAGATAGTTTCAGTCCCGGGGAAGGACATAGGATACTTTTCATCCCGAATAAATTTAGTGTTCCCGTGGGATGAGCGGGTAACACCGCGGGGCACAGCTAGTACTGTATAAATTTGTCTCAAGTTGTCAAATGATATTATACATATCTTCTATCCACGACAAGACGGGTTCTTTAGGACCACGACTTCGCGCGACCAGCGGCGGAGTCGACGGTGAGCAGCGATGGTAAAATCAAAATCATAGCGATTAGTACGCCACGAGCCGCCGCGCGCGCTTGCGTTGTATTTGTTCTCATTACGCGTCGATCGCCGCTAAGACTGATGTCGTGGTCGGGCTGTAATTACCATCACATCAGCGCACATCGGTGCACTAGCTTGTAATGTAGATAAAGACTATCTGCTAAATACATCCTGGGAACGCGCACCAACTGTAATGCTGCATCAGAAGCTTACTTTACTTTAGAGCTATCCTGAGTCACGGGACCACCAATCGTAATGTATGCTAAGCCCTAACTAAAGGTACAGGTCCTACGCCTCCTTCACCCTCGCCTCCAGACTCTACTCCTACCACGAAACCCTAGGAAACCCTTCAACGACTACCTAGCCTTCCAGAACCTACAACTAACCAAACCTAGATATGAAAGGATCTTTATACAATTGAGTTTGAACTTTTCTTAATAACGTATGGCCAAAGGTGATCAGTAAAACCGTTGTGAACGTCTAGATTGGTCGGATCCTACGTTGTTGTAGTAACTCAAGCCCTTTTAAGAGAAATCTAACCGTGATGTGTCGCCAAGTGCTTCCGTACCCATATACTGTGCTATGCTACCATGTATTACCAAATAAATGTGTATTCTCTTACTTATTTAATGCAAGCTTCTCCTATCCTACTGCTACCTTGGTTCTTTGTACTAAATTGAGTTTCTAACTTAACTTAATGCTATCTATCCTCAAAATATAAACTGTTACTTCCTATGTGGGCTAGCCAACAAAATAGCTATAGTTCCTATAGCAGATTTCAATATGAAATATTATGGATACTCTTATAAAAGTTGTTTAATTCTATATGAAATATCAAATTCATTTAGACCATAGTCAGATATAGTTGAACTAGATTACATTAGGTAACAATAAAAATCAATATGTGAATCAACCCAAATATTATTAAGATTCCGAAATGAAGGGTAATTTAGTTTTTAAAATTGCATGTTCTTACTCCAGAATGATTAGAAAACATATGTCTATGTACAATATGAAACTACACTTCATTACCAATCTATAATCAGGTGAAAGTTACAGGATCTATGAGATTTTATTATGAATTTAATTAATCTTAAGTTTTCATATTTGACAATATTAAATAAATTTTGTCATTACACCTTAATCTGAGAAGATGGTATACATCCCTTAAATAAACTATAGTAGAACAATCTGAAGTGGATTCTAGACCTATACAATAAATAGGAAGTCGTTATAGTCTTCACAATTAAGACCTAGTAAAACCTAGATTATAGTAGGATGAAGAAGGTAACTTTAAGGTGTAAAAAAAATATATAAATTTTTTTTTAGAAAATCGCCAACCCTCCTAAGTGTGTGAAGGAATAATACTGTATGCCTTAGCTATCTATTCTATTTTGGCAAAGCTAATTAAGACATACAGCACAGGGATGGACGGACCTTCACGCCTGGCTAATAACTGATCAAACCGCTGTGGGATCTCATCACATCTATGCATAACGTCCTACCTTAGGCAAAGTGTGAAGGATCCATCTTTTAGGGAAGCCCTTTGGCGCAAGCTTCTTAAGTTAACTACACAAGGCCTACGCTAGGTTAAGCTACCTGCCTAACCCTACAACTTGCTA
Source organism: Apotomis betuletana (assembly GCA_932273695.1). Taxonomy (NCBI): domain Eukaryota; kingdom Metazoa; phylum Arthropoda; class Insecta; order Lepidoptera; family Tortricidae; genus Apotomis; species Apotomis betuletana. Next base: position 10,721,875 of record OW026305.1, on the reverse strand, counting down.
AATATATGTAATGATTGTAAAACTGATAATTCAGAAAAAATGAAGTCATAATTGTATTTGTAAGAAATCTAATACACTACTCTTCCTAGTAGGCATGAACCCTTCTAATGAGTTCTAGAAATTGGTTTTCGTTTGACCATATTCATAAATGTAGTATACCCTTGAAATCATGAAGACTATTGTGCCGATCGGAGTATCTTCCAACTCTCGAATGACTGATTTTGAAAAAAGGAAATTACTCTCAACCCTTGTGATATAAATTACTTTAGTTCTGAGATCTGTGATGTAAATACGAGAACGAATAACTTTCATTATTGCTATCCATAAGTCCCCGGCTTTTCTTAGCAATTTACACTTCAGATACTCCACATCCAGTCTTAGGAATGCTTTGTATTTCCACACTATACAACGATCCACAATTTCCTTATCAAAATTATAATAAAGTTTAAAATTACTTCTGTTCATTGAAAAAGCGAATATCTACTGCCAACTGACTCAACTTTACCTCAGTGATGCCATTCTATCGCTTAAGCTATACCAAAGGTTCATTACTTTAGATCATAATCGGTAAATTTTAACTAATTATTCCTTTAATTAAGGTGTTAAATATCTGGTTGGCCTAAATAACTGGTTCCCTATTCCCAATCTTTACAAACCGCTACAAGACTCTGTTCTTCCCCTACTAACTTCCCGGGTCATAACACTTAAGAAATTAATAGTTCAACCTCTTAACCACTATGCCTAACAAGATTAAAATAATTTGAATAAATGTTATGTTAGTTAATGACGATTGACCGATTGCTCAGTAGGTAAAGATCCCCGTCCTAATGTTCCTATTAAGGTGTACCTATCACTAAACCCTGTTCCCTAGCTAATACAAAGAACACTAGAGACCTAGGTCTCATATTAATATTTAAACGTGTATGGGGCCTAGCTAAGCTAAACTGTAAGTTCGGGAGATTAACCCGAGGATGTGGCTAACATCAGTGTAATTAAGCCCCCCCCATGCGGCTAATGAGACGCCGGAAGCATGGAGTAGCTCGCCCTAATATGTGTATATAAAGCAGACATATAAATATATAAGTATATGAGACCGAGCATGGAGGTCCATTTGGCTTCGGCAAGCGCGGAAAGGCCCGCATGTCCATCACGTGTGGTCCTTGCTTTCACCAAACAAAACTATCCACACTCGTAGGCTATTCACTGCACTTATATATGGCTAGTGTCCGAGCTGCCTAACTCGGATAAAATTAGAAGAGTCCGAAAGATATTCGTTTAACAGCCGCAAGGTTAAATATCTTTCACCTGGCAACCATGTACCAAAACACTATTTCTGGCATGTAACTAAGCTTAATAGCCTTAAAGCAACAAACTCCACTAAATCTCAATAGGTAAATATAGTTCAAGAACCAAACAAAACCCCAACAGAAATTCCCCTTAGAATTAATTTTAACACCTTAACTGCCAGAAAGTAATGTTACTCCGTCGAAGTTCCAAACAAAAAGAATCCCATCCTTCAATTCCCCTCCGTATTTATACTTAACTGTGGACAGAGTGGACAAAGTGGACAAAGTGGACAAAGTGGGCAAAGTGGACAAAGTGGGCAAAGTGGACAAAGTGGGCAAAGTGGACAAAGTGGGCAAAGTGGACAAAGTGGACATTCTCACAATTTTGATCCTTACGCAGTATAAATAAAGCTCAATTCTTCTGTTGGTAATTTTTGTGAATAGTAATTTGCTATTTTAAAAAGGTAGGCTGTTTAGTCATTGGAATGTCTTTCTTCCCGCTTCCGTAACCATTCATACTGCTACTCCTATTAAGCATTTGTATTGCATATACCTATTAAATGATAATTTTATTATTAGCTTGATGACGTATGATGCTAATATGTTCGAAATTCGATGATGATAATGATGATGTGAGTATCACGATGATGATATATGATTATATGATGGCGGGCTCATGACGAGATCATGTGAATCGCCACAATCGCCCCCCTGCGAAAGTTTGAAGTGGATTGACATCGTCAAATAACGTAGAACTTCGCATTCCCTTATTAAATTGTAAAACAATAAAAGAGAATATATATATAAGACAAATTATTCTTAAAAAAAATATTTTGTGATAATCTTGGATATTCTAAATCCGTCAGTATTCGTACCCTTGAGTGTGTGTGTATTTAAACCAATACTTGGAAAGTCACACGTGTATTAAATCAGAATACAAACCATAGAATAATATCATTGAATCGTGAATATATTTCTCCAAATCTTGACCACATCGTAAGAAGTGTTTGGTTGTGAGTCAAACAAGCCCTATTAGCTCGGTGTCCCACAAAACATTCAATTAAATATACTACTAACGACCCCTAGTGGAATTTACTTAAAACCATATTCAAACCTCAACTTACAAATACCTATACCGCGCTACAACTTATATGATGATATCACAATCGTCTTTAAAATTTCCGCCTGCAATCGATTCCCCAATCGATCTTAATTTAATATCCCTATTGAATATTAAATTTTGCTTCAATATTATCACTGTTTAATCAAATAATATATGTAAATAAAATGTACTTGTCTATTTTCTATAAATGTTACGTAAATCTTTTATACACTATCGATCTCCTTTTATTGATTAATATTATTGTTTTTTTTTTTTTTTTTTTTTTCTCTAATTTTCTCATATCTAATTCCAGGGCTCACTGTTGGAGGACTTGGAAGGTGAGTCCAACCTTCTGAAATGACACCATAGGTTCTCCTAATAAGGACATGTTATTAGTTTATTACATTTTCTTTTGATACATCTCATGTTTGCCATATCGCCTTGGTCTTTATTGAAATTCTTTGGTGATGATATTTAGGTATTATTAATACTCCCTCTTCTTCTTTTCAGATCAAATTCTACCTCCTTCTTTCTCCAACTGAAGATGGGCTGGTGTAATTACCTACTTACTTCCTAAATTTGATTGAATAATGTAAGTATACATACACACACATAAAAAGTTTTGGGGGTTTTCGAAAATGCCGCCACACTCCCCTTTATGTATGATCAATTTCCCCTTGATGTCATATATTTCCAAATTAGATTTTTATTCAATTTACTAAAAACATTGCTTTAGTATTTTACTTCCCTGTTTTTTTTTCTGTGTACCTATCTAACAATAAGTGTTTTAAAGTGGGTTTTTTTTTTTTTTCAGGATTAAATAAATGGCCCAAGAACATGAAGAGTATGTGGACTAAATTAAACTAGGTAAGTTTTAATCTGCTATTATAACTGCTTAGATTACACCCTTAATCAGTGGCGCGCACAGATTTTTAGGCTAGCGTAGGCAATAAAGAAGAAATGGGAAAAGAAAAAAAACATACCCGATTGTGCTTCTATCTCTCTCCTCTGCAAATCCAGTATCTACCCAGACCATCCTCAAGTTAGAAAATAACAAACACGGGAAACAAAACAACCTATTTTTGTGCGAACAGCCAGTCAACCACTTAAAAGCATCGTAATGTCTAATGTGACATTTTCGTGTTACATTCCCCGTTTGGTTTTGTTGCAAATCCGGCATGCATCTTCCTTTTTGAAGGACATTTAACTTTGACGCGAAAGGTAATTGCCAAAATTTACTGCTTGCTATTTTGTTTATGCACACAAGGCCAGCACACGAACAATCCATTTTGATAAATCACACGCATCAATGGAACTATAAAATCACTTTCGATTTTGATTTTAAAACGCTAAATCACACAACGCAACACTTATCACTTGTATTTCCATTGTACGATTCAAAATAAACGCGCCTGTCAAATCAAAACAAACTACTAATAAAAAAAACATGGCAGCGGACTAACCAGAAAAAGATGCCAAATTGGTTTACATTCTTATTAGATACGTAATCCTAGCGAAAAATCCCTTCCAAATTTGGCCGCGTAAAATCAGACCGAAACAGGTGAACCTTATGGGTTGCGAGAAAGAGACAAATACATTCGTAAAAAGATATCGTAACAAATACATTGCGTGCTGAGCGTCGGCATATAATCGTGTAAGCATTACTAAACGTGCAATCGATTATGTTTATTTCCATTTTGCCGAACGATATCTTGTATACCAACGTACCGTCCGTCCCGCCAGGCGATCGGAGTTGAGGTCATTTTTGTACAAAGTTTTACGCGTGTCGCTGTGTGCGTTCTGTAAGCATGTGTTTGCATCTTATAGCGTTCAATGCGGACTTTTGCAAAAGTACGTTACGTTTTACGTTTACCACGTTCGGCGCGTGACATGACGGGAATGTGGTGAATTTATTTTTTCTATTGTGCCAATTGTTATAGTGACAAAACTGTTATTGGCTTTATTATAAAATTAAAGGAAAACAGAATGTTGTGTGTATTAATTTGGAATAGGCAGTGCCTTCGTGCTTACATGGTGTGCACGTCACTGCCCTTAATGTTGAAACAATTGGATACTAAAATCCCCTAACAACGTTAACGCATCTCTTTTTTTTTCTTTTATTATTATTTGTTCTTATTATTCATTATTGTATGAGACTGCACTATATTTTACTCCAATCAATAAATGCAAAATAGATCTTCTACCTTTGTTTTGTAATTAGGAACGTTAAACTAACTTGATTCAATAATTTCTTTTTTTTTTCTTATTTTATGTTTCAGATTTATGACTATCAAGGCGTGCCTGGCACAAACTTTTAATCTATTTAGACATAAGAACTGATTCTGTGATTATATTGATAAATATACTTAAAAAAAATTACTTTCATTTCATTTGTTTCATTATGTGTAAAAAAAACTCAAAAATGGATCGCCCCCCCACTTATGAAATCACTAACACTCCTACTTTCCTTATAATTACTATATTTAATGATTCTAACAGGTCTTATAATAAGCTAAAAGATTAATGCTCAATATTGTGGCTAGGAGCCTTATACACAGTTTAACATTGTAGTTAGTCATGTTTATCGGATCTTATTCTGAAACCTTTCCTAGATTGAGCTAAAGCCTATAAATAAACCCGCGCCCCCCGAAATAATAAGTCCTTAGTATCCTCATAGTCTATCCTTAATTTCATAACAAATTTACAACACAGCTTGAACTAATAACTGATGTAAAAAAAAATTCTTCACAACCTCATATTTTCTGTAGTCAAGAACAATGACATCTCTATTCTACCTTACTTAACTAATTTCCTACGATATTCCGACTTTATAACTAAACTAAAATTAAATTTATTTAAATAATCATGCCATCTCGATATCATATTAATTACTGATAAATGATAACAGATAACACCCTGTCACTTGTCAACTGTCAAATCAACCTGCTCAGGAGGCGTTTTGTTCACTCAGCCTTGATTATGTTTTTACTTTAAAAAAAAATGAATTACCTATTATTGTTTTTCCCAATTATGTAAATAATGCATAAATAATATTAAATGTATCCCTAAATATCTAAATCTTATGTTATATTAATAATATGAACATATTGAGTAAAGTTGTCTACGTATCTGATTGAAACTAAAGTAAGTATATTATTACTTGATATTATTATTTTATGTAACGTAAATAATTATCTAAAACTTAAATAACACACCTATTTCATTATTAATCAATATTAAAAATTAGCTTTGTGAACCATAAAACCAATCGCAACGAATTTAATCATATCTCAAATAATCCAGTATAGATACAGATAAAATAATAAAATGACTCAATGAATGAACTGTCAATTGATTACTGTTTGCAAAATATTGATTGATAAAATAATCACGTTGTTCTAATATAAGTCTTTTGTTTCAGGTACTATTACTATGTGAAATAAGAAAAATATCGTGTGTTATATCAAGAAGCTACTCTATTCACTATAGTTTGTGTATAAATATGCAACAAAATGTGTTTCTTGACGATGTGCACAACACAACCCATCACGGCTAAATTCTCCTTTCCATTCTCACGTCAACAATTGTACCCTTGAGGGTCTCATAGTTCAAAGCTCAAGTGTTCAAAGATCCCTTCAATAAAACCGTCACTAACAACTCAACTAAAATTCCATGGCGAAATAACAAAATGAAAGACAATTGTTGAACTACAAAACGCAAGAAGACAGCAAGACATGAAACCTCACGACAAACTACATCGGCACGACCTCAACAATCCCGGACTGATCCTATCCATGGTCACGGCGCAAATTGTAATGTAGATAAAGACTATCTGCTAAATACATCCTGGGAACGCGCACCAACTGTAATGCTGCATCAGAAGCTTACTTTACTTTAGAGCTATCCTGAGTCACGGGACCACCAATCGTAATGTATGCTAAGCCCTAACTAAAGGTACAGGTCCTACGCCTCCTTCACCCTCGCCTCCAGACTCTACTCCTACCACGAAACCCTAGGAAACCCTTCAACGACTACCTAGCCTTCCAGAACCTACAACTAACCAAACCTAGATATGAAAGGATCTTTATACAATTGAGTTTGAACTTTTCTTAATAACGTATGGCCAAAGGTGATCAGTAAAACCGTTGTGAACGTCTAGATTGGTCGGATCCTACGTTGTTGTAGTAACTCAAGCCCTTTTAAGAGAAATCTAACCGTGATGTGTCGCCAAGTGCTTCCGTACCCATATACTGTGCTATGCTACCATGTATTACCAAATAAATGTGTATTCTCTTACTTATTTAATGCAAGCTTCTCCTATCCTACTGCTACCTTGGTTCTTTGTACTAAATTGAGTTTCTAACTTAACTTAATGCTATCTATCCTCAAAATATAAACTGTTACTTCCTATGTGGGCTAGCCAACAAAATAGCTATAGTTCCTATAGCAGATTTCAATATGAAATATTATGGATACTCTTATAAAAGTTGTTTAATTCTATATGAAATATCAAATTCATTTAGACCATAGTCAGATATAGTTGAACTAGATTACATTAGGTAACAATAAAAATCAATATGTGAATCAACCCAAATATTATTAAGATTCCGAAATGAAGGGTAATTTAGTTTTTAAAATTGCATGTTCTTACTCCAGAATGATTAGAAAACATATGTCTATGTACAATATGAAACTACACTTCATTACCAATCTATAATCAGGTGAAAGTTACAGGATCTATGAGATTTTATTATGAATTTAATTAATCTTAAGTTTTCATATTTGACAATATTAAATAAATTTTGTCATTACACCTTAATCTGAGAAGATGGTATACATCCCTTAAATAAACTATAGTAGAACAATCTGAAGTGGATTCTAGACCTATACAATAAATAGGAAGTCGTTATAGTCTTCACAATTAAGACCTAGTAAAACCTAGATTATAGTAGGATGAAGAAGGTAACTTTAACCCTCCTAAGTGTGTGAAGGAATAATACTGTATGCCTTAGCTATCTATTCTATTTTGGCAAAGCTAATTAAGACATACAGCACAGGGATGGACGGACCTTCACGCCTGGCTAATAACTGATCAAACCGCTGTGGGATCTCATCACATCTATGCATAACGTCCTACCTTAGGCAAAGTGTGAAGGATCCATCTTTTAGGGAAGCCCTTTGGCGCAAGCTTCTTAAGTTAACTACACAAGGCCTACGCTAGGTTAAGCTACCTGCCTAACCCTACAACTTGCTAAATATATGTAATGATTGTAAAACTGATAATTCAGAAAAAATGAAGTCATAATTGTATTTGTAAGAAATCTAATACACTACTCTTCCTAGTAGGCATGAACCCTTCTAATGAGTTCTAGAAATTGGTTTTCGTTTGACCATATTCATAAATGTAGTATACCCTTGAAATCATGAAGACTATTGTGCCGATCGGAGTATCTTCCAACTCTCGAATGACTGATTTTGAAAAAAGGAAATTACTCTCAACCCTTGTGATATAAATTACTTTAGTTCTGAGATCTGTGATGTAAATACGAGAACGAATAACTTTCATTATTGCTATCCATAAGTCCCCGGCTTTTCTTAGCAATTTACACTTCAGATACTCCACATCCAGTCTTAGGAATGCTTTGTATTTCCACACTATACAACGATCCACAATTTCCTTATCAAAATTATAATAAAGTTTAAAATTACTTCTGTTCATTGAAAAAGCGAATATCTACTGCCAACTGACTCAACTTTACCTCAGTGATGCCATTCTATCGCTTAAGCTATACCAAAGGTTCATTACTTTAGATCATAATCGGTAAATTTTAACTAATTATTCCTTTAATTAAGGTGTTAAATATCTGGTTGGCCTAAATAACTGGTTCCCTATTCCCAATCTTTACAAACCGCTACAAGACTCTGTTCTTCCCCTACTAACTTCCCGGGTCATAACACTTAAGAAATTAATAGTTCAACCTCTTAACCACTATGCCTAACAAGATTAAAATAATTTGAATAAATGTTATGCTAGTTAATGACGATTGACCGATTGCTCAGTAGGTAAAGATCCCCGTCCTAATGTTCCTATTAAGGTGTACCTATCACTAAACCCTGTTCCCTAGCTAATACAAAGAACACTAGAGACCTAGGTCTCATATTAATATTTAAACGTGTATGGGGCCTAGCTAAGCTAAACTGTAAGTTCGGGAGATTAACCCGAGGATGTGGCTAACATCAGTGTAATTAAGCCCCCCCCATGCGGCTAATGAGACGCCGGAAGCATGGAGTAGCTCGCCCTAATATGTGTATATAAAGCAGACATATAAATATATAAGTATATGAGACCGAGCATGGAGGTCCATTTGGCTTCGGCAAGCGCGGAAAGGCCCGCATGTCCATCACGTGTGGTCCTTGCTTTCACCAAACAAAACTATCCACACTCGTAGGCTATTCACTGCACTTATATATGGCTAGTGTCCGAGCTGCCTAACTCGGATAAAATTAGAAGAGTCCGAAAGATATTCGTTTAACAGCCGCAAGGTTAAATATCTTTCACCTGGCAACCATGTACCAAAACACTATTTCTGGCATGTAACTAAGCTTAATAGCCTTAAAGCAACAAACTCCACTAAATCTCAATAGGTAAATATAGTTCAAGAACCAAACAAAACCCCAACAGAAATTCCCCTTAGAATTAATTTTAACACCTTAACTGCCAGAAAGTAATGTTACTCCGTCGAAGTTCCAAACAAAAAGAATCCCATCCTTCAATTCCCCTCCGTATTTATACTTAACTGTGGACAGAGTGGACAAAGTGGACAAAGTGGACAAAGTGGGCAAAGTGGACAAAGTGGGCAAAGTGGACAAAGTGGGCAAAGTGGACAAAGTGGGCAAAGTGGACAAAGTGGACATTCTCACAATTTTGATCCTTACGCAGTATAAATAAAGCTCAATTCTTCTGTTGGTAATTTTTGTGAATAGTAATTTGCTATTTTAAAAAGGTAGGCTGTTTAGTCATTGGAATGTCTTTCTTCCCGCTTCCGTAACCATTCATACTGCTACTCCTATTAAGCATTTGTATTGCATATACCTATTAAATGATAATTTTATTATTAGCTTGATGACGTATGATGCTAATATGTTCGAAATTCGATGATGATAATGATGATGTGAGTATCACGATGATGATATATGATTATATGATGGCGGGCTCATGACGAGATCATGTGAATCGCCACAATCGCCCCCCTGCGAAAGTTTGAAGTGGATTGACATCGTCAAATAACGTAGAACTTCGCATTCCCTTATTAAATTGTAAAACAATAAAAGAGAATATATATATAAGACAAATTATTCTTAAAAAAAATATTTTGTGATAATCTTGGATATTCTAAATCCGTCAGTATTCGTACCCTTGAGTGTGTGTGTATTTAAACCAATACTTGGAAAGTCACACGTGTATTAAATCAGAATACAAACCATAGAATAATATCATTGAATCGTGAATATATTTCTCCAAATCTTGACCACATCGTAAGAAGTGTTTGGTTGTGAGTCAAACAAGCCCTATTAGCTCGGTGTCCCACAAAACATTCAATTAAATATACTACTAACGACCCCTAGTGGAATTTACTTAAAACCATATTCAAACCTCAACTTACAAATACCTATACCGCGCTACAACTTATATGATGATATCACAATCGTCTTTAAAATTTCCGCCTGCAATCGATTCCCCAATCGATCTTAATTTAATATCCCTATTGAATATTAAATTTTGCTTCAATATTATCACTGTTTAATCAAATAATATATGTAAATAAAATGTACTTGTCTATTTTCTATAAATGTTACGTAAATCTTTTATACACTATCGATCTCCTTTTATTGATTAATATTATTGTTTTTTTTTTTTTTTTTTTTTCTCTAATTTTCTCATATCTAATTCCAGGGCTCACTGTTGGAGGACTTGGAAGGTGAGTCCAACCTTCTGAAATGACACCATAGGTTCTCCTAATAAGGACATGTTATTAGTTTATTACATTTTCTTTTGATACATCTCATGTTTGCCATATCGCCTTGGTCTTTATTGAAATTCTTTGGTGATGATATTTAGGTATTATTAATACTCCCTCTTCTTCTTTTCAGATCAAATTCTACCTCCTTCTTTCTCCAACTGAAGATGGGCTGGTGTAATTACCTACTTACTTCCTAAATTTGATTGAATAATGTAAGTATACATACACACACATAAAAAGTTTTGGGGGTTTTCGAAAATGCCGCCACACTCCCCTTTATGTATGATCAATTTCCCCTTGATGTCATATATTTCCAAATTAGATTTTTATTCAATTTACTAAAAACATTGCTTTAGTATTTTACTTCCCTGTTTTTTTTTCTGTGTACCTATCTAACAATAAGTGTTTTAAAGTGGGTTTTTTTTTTTTTTCAGGATTAAATAAATGGCCCAAGAACATGAAGAGTATGTGGACTAAATTAAACTAGGTAAGTTTTAATCTGCTATTATAACTGCTTAGATTACACCCTTAATCAGTGGCGCGCACAGATTTTTAGGCTAGCGTAGGCAATAAAGAAGAAATGGGAAAAGAAAAAAAACATACCCGATTGTGCTTCTATCTCTCTCCTCTGCAAATCCAGTATCTACCCAGACCATCCTCAAGTTAGAAAATAACAAACACGGGAAACAAAACAACCTATTTTTGTGCGAACAGCCAGTCAACCACTTAAAAGCATCGTAATGTCTAATGTGACATTTTCGTGTTACATTCCCCGTTTGGTTTTGTTGCAAATCCGGCATGCATCTTCCTTTTTGAAGGACATTTAACTTTGACGCGAAAGGTAATTGCCAAAATTTACTGCTTGCTATTTTGTTTATGCACACAAGGCCAGCACACGAACAATCCATTTTGATAAATCACACGCATCAATGGAACTATAAAATCACTTTCGATTTTGATTTTAAAACGCTAAATCACACAACGCAACACTTATCACTTGTATTTCCATTGTACGATTCAAAATAAACGCGCCTGTCAAATCAAAACAAACTACTAATAAAAAAAACATGGCAGCGGACTAACCAGAAAAAGATGCCAAATTGGTTTACATTCTTATTAGATACGTAATCCTAGCGAAAAATCCCTTCCAAATTTGGCCGCGTAAAATCAGACCGAAACAGGTGAACCTTATGGGTTGCGAGAAAGAGACAAATACATTCGTAAAAAGATATCGTAACAAATACATTGCGTGCTGAGCGTCGGCATATAATCGTGTAAGCATTACTAAACGTGCAATCGATTATGTTTATTTCCATTTTGCCGAACGATATCTTGTATACCAACGTACCGTCCGTCCCGCCAGGCGATCGGAGTTGAGGTCATTTTTGTACAAAGTTTTACGCGTGTCGCTGTGTGCGTTCTGTAAGCATGTGTTTGCATCTTATAGCGTTCAATGCGGACTTTTGCAAAAGTACGTTACGTTTTACGTTTACCACGTTCGGCGCGTGACATGACGGGAATGTGGTGAATTTATTTTTTCTATTGTGCCAATTGTTATAGTGACAAAACTGTTATTGGCTTTATTATAAAATTAAAGGAAAACAGAATGTTGTGTGTATTAATTTGGAATAGGCAGTGCCTTCGTGCTTACATGGTGTGCACGTCACTGCCCTTAATGTTGAAACAATTGGATACTAAAATCCCCTAACAACGTTAACGCATCTCTTTTTTTTTCTTTTATTATTATTTGTTCTTATTATTCATTATTGTATGAGACTGCACTATATTTTACTCCAATCAATAAATGCAAAATAGATCTTCTACCTTTGTTTTGTAATTAGGAACGTTAAACTAACTTGATTCAATAATTTCTTTTTTTTTTCTTATTTTATGTTTCAGATTTATGACTATCAAGGCGTGCCTGGCACAAACTTTTAATCTATTTAGACATAAGAACTGATTCTGTGATTATATTGATAAATATACTTAAAAAAAATTACTTTCATTTCATTTGTTTCATTATGTGTAAAAAAAACTCAAAAATGGATCGCCCCCCCACTTATGAAATCACTAACACTCCTACTTTCCTTATAATTACTATATTTAATGATTCTAACAGGTCTTATAATAAGCTAAAAGATTAATGCTCAATATTGTGGCTAGGAGCCTTATACACAGTTTAACATTGTAGTTAGTCATGTTTATCGGATCTTATTCTGAAACCTTTCCTAGATTGAGCTAAAGCCTATAAATAAACCCGCGCCCCCCGAAATAATAAGTCCTTAGTATCCTCATAGTCTATCCTTAATTTCATAACAAATTTACAACACAGCTTGAACTAATAACTGATGTAAAAAAAAATTCTTCACAACCTCATATTTTCTGTAGTCAAGAACAATGACATCTCTATTCTACCTTACTTAACTAATTTCCTACGATATTCCGACTTTATAACTAAACTAAAATTAAATTTATTTAAATAATCATGCCATCTCGATATCATATTAATTACTGATAAATGATAACAGATAACACCCTGTCACTTGTCAACTGTCAAATCAACCTGCTCAGGAGGCGTTTTGTTCACTCAGCCTTGATTATGTTTTTACTTTAAAAAAAAATGAATTACCTATTATTGTTTTTCCCAATTATGTAAATAATGCATAAATAATATTAAATGTATCCCTAAATATCTAAATCTTATGTTATATTAATAATATGAACATATTGAGTAAAGTTGTCTACGTATCTGATTGAAACTAAAGTAAGTATATTATTACTTGATATTATTATTTTATGTAACGTAAATAATTATCTAAAACTTAAATAACACACCTATTTCATTATTAATCAATATTAAAAATTAGCTTTGTGAACCATAAAACCAATCGCAACGAATTTAATCATATCTCAAATAATCCAGTATAGATACAGATAAAATAATAAAATGACTCAATGAATGAACTGTCAATTGATTACTGTTTGCAAAATATTGATTGATAAAATAATCACGTTGTTCTAATATAAGTCTTTTGTTTCAGGTACTATTACTATGTGAAATAAGAAAAATATCGTGTGTTATATCAAGAAGCTACTCTATTCACTATAGTTTGTGTATAAATATGCAACAAAATGTGTTTCTTGACGATGTGCACAACACAACCCATCACGGCTAAATTCTCCTTTCCATTCTCACGTCAACAATTGTACCCTTGAGGGTCTCATAGTTCAAAGCTCAAGTGTTCAAAGATCCCTTCAATAAAACCGTCACTAACAACTCAACTAAAATTCCATGGCGAAATAACAAAATGAAAGACAATTGTTGAACTACAAAACGCAAGAAGACAGCAAGACATGAAACCTCACGACAAACTACATCGGCACGACCTCAACAATCCCGGACTGATCCTATCCATGGTCACGGCGCAAATTGTAATGTAGATAAAGACTATCTGCTAAATACATCCTGGGAACGCGCACCAACTGTAATGCTGCATCAGAAGCTTACTTTACTTTAGAGCTATCCTGAGTCACGGGACCACCAATCGTAATGTATGCTAAGCCCTAACTAAAGGTACAGGTCCTACGCCTCCTTCACCCTCGCCTCCAGACTCTACTCCTACCACGAAACCCTAGGAAACCCTTCAACGACTACCTAGCCTTCCAGAACCTACAACTAACCAAACCTAGATATGAAAGGATCTTTATACAATTGAGTTTGAACTTTTCTTAATAACGTATGGCCAAAGGTGATCAGTAAAACCGTTGTGAACGTCTAGATTGGTCGGATCCTACGTTGTTGTAGTAACTCAAGCCCTTTTAAGAGAAATCTAACCGTGATGTGTCGCCAAGTGCTTCCGTACCCATATACTGTGCTATGCTACCATGTATTACCAAATAAATGTGTATTCTCTTACTTATTTAATGCAAGCTTCTCCTATCCTACTGCTACCTTGGTTCTTTGTACTAAATTGAGTTTCTAACTTAACTTAATGCTATCTATCCTCAAAATATAAACTGTTACTTCCTATGTGGGCTAGCCAACAAAATAGCTATAGTTCCTATAGCAGATTTCAATATGAAATATTATGGATACTCTTATAAAAGTTGTTTAATTCTATATGAAATATCAAATTCATTTAGACCATAGTCAGATATAGTTGAACTAGATTACATTAGGTAACAATAAAAATCAATATGTGAATCAACCCAAATATTATTAAGATTCCGAAATGAAGGGTAATTTAGTTTTTAAAATTGCATGTTCTTACTCCAGAATGATTAGAAAACATATGTCTATGTACAATATGAAACTACACTTCATTACCAATCTATAATCAGGTGAAAGTTACAGGATCTATGAGATTTTATTATGAATTTAATTAATCTTAAGTTTTCATATTTGACAATATTAAATAAATTTTGTCATTACACCTTAATCTGAGAAGATGGTATACATCCCTTAAATAAACTATAGTAGAACAATCTGAAGTGGATTCTAGACCTATACAATAAATAGGAAGTCGTTATAGTCTTCACAATTAAGACCTAGTAAAACCTAGATTATAGTAGGATGAAGAAGGTAACTTTAACCCTCCTAAGTGTGTGAAGGAATAATACTGTATGCCTTAGCTATCTATTCTATTTTGGCAAAGCTAATTAAGACATACAGCACAGGGATGGACGGACCTTCACGCCTGGCTAATAACTGATCAAACCGCTGTGGGATCTCATCACATCTATGCATAACGTCCTACCTTAGGCAAAGTGTGAAGGATCCATCTTTTAGGGAAGCCCTTTGGCGCAAGCTTCTTAAGTTAACTACACAAGGCCTACGCTAGGTTAAGCTACCTGCCTAACCCTACAACTTGCTAAATATATGTAATGATTGTAAAACTGATAATTCAGAAAAAATGAAGTCATAATTGTATTTGTAAGAAATCTAATACACTACTCTTCCTAGTAGGCATGAACCCTTCTAATGAGTTCTAGAAATTGGTTTTCGTTTGACCATATTCATAAATGTAGTATACCCTTGAAATCATGAAGACTATTGTGCCGATCGGAGTATCTTCCAACTCTCGAATGACTGATTTTGAAAAAAGGAAATTACTCTCAACCCTTGTGATATAAATTACTTTAGTTCTGAGATCTGTGATGTAAATACGAGAACGAATAACTTTCATTATTGCTATCCATAAGTCCCCGGCTTTTCTTAGCAATTTACACTTCAGATACTCCACATCCAGTCTTAGGAATGCTTTGTATTTCCACACTATACAACGATCCACAATTTCCTTATCAAAATTATAATAAAGTTTAAAATTACTTCTGTTCATTGAAAAAGCGAATATCTACTGCCAACTGACTCAACTTTACCTCAGTGATGCCATTCTATCGCTTAAGCTATACCAAAGGTTCATTACTTTAGATCATAATCGGTAAATTTTAACTAATTATTCCTTTAATTAAGGTGTTAAATATCTGGTTGGCCTAAATAACTGGTTCCCTATTCCCAATCTTTACAAACCGCTACAAGACTCTGTTCTTCCCCTACTAACTTCCCGGGTCATAACACTTAAGAAATTAATAGTTCAACCTCTTAACCACTATGCCTAACAAGATTAAAATAATTTGAATAAATGTTATGCTAGTTAATGACGATTGACCGATTGCTCAGTAGGTAAAGATCCCCGTCCTAATGTTCCTATTAAGGTGTACCTATCACTAAACCCTGTTCCCTAGCTAATACAAAGAACACTAGAGACCTAGGTCTCATATTAATATTTAAACGTGTATGGGGCCTAGCTAAGCTAAACTGTAAGTTCGGGAGATTAACCCGAGGATGTGGCTAACATCAGTGTAATTAAGCCCCCCCCATGCGGCTAATGAGACGCCGGAAGCATGGAGTAGCTCGCCCTAATATGTGTATATAAAGCAGACATATAAATATATAAGTATATGAGACCGAGCATGGAGGTCCATTTGGCTTCGGCAAGCGCGGAAAGGCCCGCATGTCCATCACGTGTGGTCCTTGCTTTCACCAAACAAAACTATCCACACTCGTAGGCTATTCACTGCACTTATATATGGCTAGTGTCCGAGCTGCCTAACTCGGATAAAATTAGAAGAGTCCGAAAGATATTCGTTTAACAGCCGCAAGGTTAAATATCTTTCACCTGGCAACCATGTACCAAAACACTATTTCTGGCATGTAACTAAGCTTAATAGCCTTAAAGCAACAAACTCCACTAAATCTCAATAGGTAAATATAGTTCAAGAACCAAACAAAACCCCAACAGAAATTCCCCTTAGAATTAATTTTAACACCTTAACTGCCAGAAAGTAATGTTACTCCGTCGAAGTTCCAAACAAAAAGAATCCCATCCTTCAATTCCCCTCCGTATTTATACTTAACTGTGGACAGAGTGGACAAAGTGGACAAAGTGGACAAAGTGGGCAAAGTGGACAAAGTGGGCAAAGTGGACAAAGTGGGCAAAGTGGACAAAGTGGGCAAAGTGGACAAAGTGGACATTCTCACAATTTTGATCCTTACGCAGTATAAATAAAGCTCAATTCTTCTGTTGGTAATTTTTGTGAATAGTAATTTGCTATTTTAAAAAGGTAGGCTGTTTAGTCATTGGAATGTCTTTCTTCCCGCTTCCGTAACCATTCATACTGCTACTCCTATTAAGCATTTGTATTGCATATACCTATTAAATGATAATTTTATTATTAGCTTGATGACGTATGATGCTAATATGTTCGAAATTCGATGATGATAATGATGATGTGAGTATCACGATGATGATATATGATTATATGATGGCGGGCTCATGACGAGATCATGTGAATCGCCACAAGCTGCGCATTCCGCTTTTCTACAGAGCAAATTGCAGTAGGCAGTAGCAGTAGTAGCTTAGGCAGTCGTCGCCGTGCGTAAGCGTTGGCTAATCACGTTCACCAAGTTCCACGAGAAATTGCTATTTCCTCTACTATATACTTTGATTGATCTACTCCGCTATCTAAAGGTTGTCTGGAAGATAGTGCTATTTAAAGACCGTTTGTTGTTTACCTCTGTTTATTTTTTTTTCTTTATATATCTCTCAAGTTTTCTCTGTGTGTTTGAGGTGTGCAATAAAGTGGATTTGTATTATACCTATATAGCTCTCCGGCGACTTTTGGGAAGATAAAAAGAGAGACCCATCAGTTGATTTATAACGTACCCACATCAAGAGATATTTATTTATATTATGCCCATGCTAACGTAAGAACTTAACTGCTAGCATCAAATGTTGGAGAACAATATTACAAGATCAATGCAACGTTTCTGAAATAATTCTCAATTGACTAACTTGAAATGAAATGAAGCTCAACATTACCTGAAATAAAGGTCGAGCTATAATAAATATCGTGTGAAGTGTCCTGTATTTTATTACTAACATCATATTAGTATCATATAAATACACAAGTTTTACTAATAATGCTCTCTTCACACAACACAAATATATATTAAACGCTCCTAATGACTATCAGCGCATATTACTGTAAGTACCCAATTAGTATCGCTTTGAGAAATTATCGGAGACGAAACTAATATGACAACAAATACACCAAGTTACTTCATCATGTAACTAATATTGACGATATTAGACACGTCGGTGGCTCGCTAATACGTCTTGACCCAAATATTTTTGGGTATTAACTATATATCAATATGTAGTTAGATGTTTTTTTTATCTATGTTAGTGGATGGAGTACCTACTTAAGGAATAAGGAATACCAGTCACGTATGATATTTGAAATTTATCGTTTTTCTCATCAACCCAAACGTAGGCACTCTAACGTATACATGTCTGATAAAGGGGACATTTCTTGTTTTTTTTTTTACCTGCATGACGTCACCGTCGTCAAGGCCATGGGAAAAGTTTTCACGCGTAGAAAAAAAATCCTCAAGAAAAAACATGCTTCTGGATTGGATTACATTGTGGCAAGTGGACTATGGACCTTCCAAATAGGCTCTGTGACACCCGATGAAAGTCCTTGGCACTAGAGGTCACTTTCTTCGGAAAGAACTGACCGGAGTTTGACACCTTCGCCTCAATTCTGTAGCAATGGAAACATGTATGGCATTGTGCTCGTCAAGGAGTCAGAGGATCCAGGATGTCGTTTTATTTTCCTACAGCTCATCGCGCGTTATACTTTCTTTTCGACTAGTTTAACATCACCTGGTTCTATCTTTATGCACAGATGATGTCGACCTATATATATATATATACTCATACTCATACTCATACTCATTTATTCACAATGCACAAATACATTATATGTCAATTTTACAAAAGGGTACAAATTTACAATGTAGTTAGTAGTTATATTATATGTCAGTTTACTTACACAGCTATAGTTAGTAATAATTAATTCGATTTTTGTACAATATTACTTTTACTGGTAATAGTATTATTCTGTAACTACCTATTCGATTAATAATGTCATTAGTCATTACATAATTTTAAATATCCATCTTTGGTGTCAGTAACAAAATAGAAACTTGCATAAAATGTTAAGTTAGGTACAATTCCGAGATGTCATAGAAGGCCTTTTCCAATAGCCATTTTTTCAGTTCGTTATGAAAGGAAAATTCGCTAGTTTGATCTTTAATGCTATCTGGGATAGCGTTATAGATTTTAGGACCTATTATATGTGATACTTTGGTAGACTTGGCTAGTCGACATCCAGTCTAGTTTACCTACCCGACTTTGAATATCTCTTAAATTTCGACTTACAGTTTTTAAGGGAAAATCCTCAATATTACGCCTGACAAACTTGGAGATGTTAAAAATGTATAATGACGGAACTGTCATTATGCCCAATGAGACAAACAACCGGCGAGCCGGTGTACCAGGAGGAGCGTTTGCTACAATTCTTACTGCACGCTTCTGCAGTACAAAAACGCGGCGCCAGTCAGCGGCGATTCCCCAGAACTCGATACTGTAGTTTATTATAGAGTGAAACAGTGCAAAGTAACTGTTTCGCACATGAGCTTGTGGGAGAACTGTGGACAGCCTTTTTAGAGCGAAGCATATTCCCGAAAGTTTGCCACATACCGTTTCAATTTGCGAGTCCCACTTGAGAGCAGTATCGAGAATAACACCTAAAAATTTAGCGGTATTCACTTGTGGGAGGGGCAGCATTACCGATTACAATGGCGAGAGGTCTAGGTGGTCGGCCACCAAGGTATATATAGGTTTTTAACATTACATGTTTATCCATATCCATACTAGTCCATACTAATATTATAAATGCGAAAGTGTGTCTGTCTGTCTGTTACCTCTTGACGCTTAAACCGCTGAATCGATTTTGATGAAATTTGGCATGGAGATAGTTTAAGATCCGAGGAAGAACATAGGATAGTTTTCATCCTGGAAATTATCCCTAAAAAGATTGAAAAGTGAGTAAGTAATTCATGATGACATTGATGACCCGGTAGGAAATGTAATTATGAGACCAAAAGCACAACTGCTCTGACATTTGCTTAGGCGCTTTTAATAATCCCTTTTATTAATTAAGGTGATTAGGTGGATATGGATATCTATCGTGTTGTAGGTACGAGGTTGCTTCCATACTTTCAAGTTCAACGCGGACGTAGTCGCGGGCAAAAGCTAGTGGCCTATAAACGTATAGACACACACTTAGGTATGTCTTATACCTACATCTAAAGGTGGATTATAAACTACATTAATCTTTATGATATTGATATTGTTCAGTCATATTTACCTTTAATTTCCGTCGTTTCAGATGATCACACACGTTTAACTCAGTGCTAATATTATGCGAGCTGAGTATTCCAAAGTGATACAAATTTAATTGTTTGTCTAAGTAAAGTACATATCCATTAGATAAAATTAATGATATCAAGTGAAATATCAATATTTGTTCTCGTAATTAGGTAGCATCAGTCTTCTATAATATATCGTGTAAATGATAGTTAGAAAACCTTGAGCAAAACCTACAGATTCTGAAGTAGAGTACAAATCAACCGCTAGGGCCGCAACACTATTCTCCATATAAATCATTTACGCTGTCGCTAGCAAGTACGGTCACGTTAAACTTGTCATGTTCATGGCTGAACTCTAAAAGAAAAGTCAAGTGTAAAACCATTACAAAAGCATTTCTTTATTATCGGTCTTAGACAAAAACTAACTAAATTCACAAATCTTTATATAATCTACGGCGACACATCGCGCGATGCAGCTTTTGCAATTTTTGCATATTCTGTAACAACGACATCTAGGAGCGCGAGCAGTAAAATGACTAACATAACATTCTCAAACAAAACTCATGGGGGTAAGGGTACTGGTCGTTTGTATTTACTTAGATGTATCTTGGTAGGTCTCCACTCTCCACTCCTTTTGGATCCCTCTGGATCCAACATGAAAATTTACGTAAGTGAGCACATTCAGTCAGTCAGACATTGAGGATTTCCTGGAATAGTAAAGGAACTTTTATTCAAGTGCCTTACTTAGTTAAATATTTCACAAGTTGTGATTTAGTGTTCAATTCAATTACATCGCTAGAGTTTGCCGCGAATTGCACGCTTGTTAGTAATATCTAATTCTTACAATGTTTAAATAAATAAATAAATATCAGACAACCTCACACAAATCGATCTAGTCCAAAATTAAGCTTAAGAAGGCTTGTTTTATGGGTACTATAAATATATACTTAAATACATAGAACAACCATGACCCAAGCGCAAATATTTGAGTTCATCACATAAATATTTGCCCTGGCCAGGATTCGAACCCGGGATCACCGGCTCAGTAATGTTTATTGGATGAAGTAGACTTGGTAACTTAAAATTTATAGTTAACTATAGCGGCCCGCCCCGGTTTCGCACGCTGATAAATTATGCATGTAAGGTACTATACATATAAACCTTCCTCTTGAATCACTCTATCTACTAAAAAAATCTTCCGTATCAAAATCAGTTGCGTAGTTTAAAGATGTAAGCATACATAGGGTCAGACAGCAGGAAGCGACCTTGTTTTATACTATGTAGTGCTATGGACTTCTAAAATGAACACAAATACCCAAAGCAAGGCTAAATTGAGGCTCATTAAATACGATTTGCGGATAGCCTGGTTCATGATAATTAGTACATACGAAGCGTCGTTACGCGCTTTGTTATTCGGTAATCACTCCAAATCAGCAAGTTTATTCACTGATTAAACAAGCCCTTATATTCAACATTTAGAGCTCGCTCGCTTCCTCTGAATGTATATTCAGAGTAAGCTTCCCCTGAATATATATTCAGAGGAAGCTGACTGTAATTTGACCCCGCGGCACTACAAAGCGAGTCAGTTTGTATGGTTTGACAGTTCATTTGCTCCAAGAGTTAGCGTGGTTTGACTCAATGATGGTGGTGTTTATCGCGGGATAAGTAAGAGATGTTCCGTTCATATTCTTTTCGAAATAGAGCCAGAGTGATAAATGCTTTATCAAGTATCTTCGGACTTTAGGTCAGTTGGTAGGTATAATTTTTTTTTTTTTTTTACTGAAATCGTAATATGGCGACAAAATGAATTGTGTCACAATTCCAAAAGTGTGAACTATCTCTTGATTAAATATTGTCAATATATTAGTAGGTATATCATTTACTTTACCTACATGCATAATTTAAGCGTGAGTATCTAATAAGTGTGAAACTCGAACGGTTTGCTAATATATATACATATAAACAGTAACGCCTGGATGGTGTGGTGGTGTATTTACTTTATTATCTATACATCTATACCTTTATATTATTTAATCTTTTGAGGAGAAGAGTAAGCCTAATCCATATTCAGTTATGTCTCGATAGTCTCGATAGCTAGCATTGCCATGCTAATGGTGTAATAATAGCAATCGCAAAGATAACACCTTACACTTATCTATTATACCACAATATAGTTATGTACTGAATTCGATATGCCCGCCTAATATAGGTAAAGCCTGACGAGAAATATATGAGGATGCGCCATATTGCGGAATTTCACTGGAACTAATTTCTTACACTGGCAATGATTTTTATGATGATTTGTCAACAATGTCAATGTCATTCGTGGTGGCTTCTTTAACAGATAAATATTTAAAATTATCCAAAGAAATGCCGAAAACCATTCACAGTCATGAACGTAAGATTATAAATAAAATTGACATGTGTTTACTACACGAAAAAGAGTCAGGAAAAGAGTGTATTCCATTATATGACATTACGGGTTAACATAGTGGAACTGACAGGTATTTAAAAGTAATGTCATAATAGTGGGTTGCAATTGGTTGCAAAATTGTTGCCATATAAATCTTATAAATAGCGCCCTCTTGACAATCCTCATATATTTCTGGTCAGGCTTTAAACAATAACATAATTCGGGAAAAGATGTCTTTTCACGAGGCCGAGGTTTACAAGTCAAAATATTTGCTTTGTAAAAAAAGGGTAACGAGTTAAAAAAAAGAAAAACAGTTTCGATGATTTCAAAATATCTATTATAATATCAAAAAATCAAGTATAATAAATTGACGAACATTTTGTAATTCGTTTTGTATATGAAACTTTATCTATAGCTCTTTTCAGGTGGTGCTAGGTATACTCGATCTTCGGAAAAAATTGGATCATTGACATTTTTTTAGAAAGTAATTTTTATACCAATTGCCATGACTCGTGTCGGATGCAACACAATTAATACTTTAGTTTTGAAATGGCATTTAAAAGCTAAAACTGTGTTACGCTCAACATTTTAATATTGACTCGAACGTACAATTGAAATCTTTAAGGAAATATTTATCAACCCAATTTGTTTTGACTGTAGTCGGGTGCAATACCAGCTTATAATATTTGAAATAACATTTAAAAGTAAAAACTTTGTGTTACAAGCGTCATTTTAATATTTACTCGAATCAGGTAGTGTAGAAAGCAAAAATAAATGCAGCCGGCAATAAGTCTGCTCGGAATACCTAACGAAGTGTTGACTTTTCACGAGCAGCTGTATAATAAATAAGCAACGTAATATGCTTTATGCAATATCGTCACCCGTTTTCAAAGTTTCTGTTTGAATTCAAACTGAATCGTTGTCGAAACTAAATTTGACATGTAAGTATATTTTTGTTTCTACGTTTGTACTCTTTGGCTAATCTTATTAACTTTCGTGAGAGATATTTGATTATTGTATTAAGCACTATTTAATTATTAGCACATATTTAATTACGAATTATAATAAGTAAAGATGTCTCACGATAGTTTTAATAACATATTTAATTATTATACGGATAGCAGTCCCCGATGAAGAATTCCGAGAACTGAAAAAACAGTTTTTTCTGTTCTGTGCCCACAGCCATGAGAAGTGAAAAGCGTTCTAATAAGTGCTCTGAGTGAGGTTCGTATGTCATTTTATACCTACCATCAAATAAAATTACTGGCCGGGTTACATTTGTATGGCGCTGGATAGAAATGAGGTGCAAGGTTAACGCAACCGATCACGTTTGTTGTATGTGAGCTCCGCCTAAATATTTATTATATTCTGTTTTAGTACTTGTTGTTATAGCGGCAACAGAAATATATCATCTGTGAAAATTTCAACTGTCTAGCAATCACGGTTCATGAGATTTCAGAGACATTGGTGACAGACAGACGGACAGTGGAGCTTTAGTAATTGGGTCCCGTTTTTACCAAAGGGTAAACTAGCGGTTTTTAGATAATTGCAGGCTGACTTACCCTTGCTAACTTTCTCCAGCTGCCCTTGCTATTCAAATTATCTTTCGTTTCTCGAATTTCATTTAACAACACATGCAGTACACGGGCTTCTATATTAATATAGTTGGTAACAGAATACTTTCCATCAAGTTAATCTACTAAAATAAAATACGTTTATATATATCGAGGCGTATGGCTTTATGGGAGAACTGGCGTGCATCAGTCCGTATAATATATACCAATTAAAACTTATTGAACCGGGTCTATCGCGATATTTTGATTTACCTTCATTACCTGAATAAGTTTTAATTATGTGTTCAAACCGCGAGAGTATAAAGTGTCGTATATACCAAGTTCTAAATTGACTGCAACAAGAATTATGCTTAAAAGTCTTTTAATATTTGCTGGGTTCAATCTGAACTGTGCCTGACAGTACTAAGTTAAGTCTTTATGAAGATATATAATATCGTTATACCAAAATGCTGTTCAAACGATTAATGATTAGGTATACCCATACCTACTAAAACAACACACAAACCGGGAATATTATCACAAGTCATATTGTTCTTTCGCATTTCATAACCGTTAACGTATTCGTATTCCACGAATAGAAAATACACCACTTCAGCTTACTCAAGATTCTTCCTTTCTCAAATTGAATACTAAACATAGACGTAGGTAGGTATTACGCTAAGCATACAATCTTTGAACCAAATAAAAAAAAGAAAACTGGTAACTTTAAGACAGTTGCTCGTCTGTCAGTCTGTCGGTCCGTCACCAAGGCCCTATTTGACCACGCTGCCAGGTGCGAAAATTCTCGAGAAAATGTGAAAACTCTATTTATGAAGTATATTCGCTTTTTAGCGATAAGACCGCCTGTTGTTTACCTCTGCCTGTTATTTTAATGTATCTCATGTTGTGTTGTATATTCCTTTATGTTGGAGGTGTGCAATAAAGAGTATTTGTATTTGTATTTGTATATTCTACACAGATTTTACAGACAATACCCTAGTGACGAGGTGCTACAAATGTCAGCAGTACGGTCACGCAGCAAAATCGTGCAAAAGTGAAGCTGGGTATTTTAACTCCATAGACTATGAGGGCGCCTGAGTGCGCCGTGTCGCGAGTGCCGAGCACTGCGATGACGTTTAGCATCAATATTCACCGCTGGCAACCCTGCCGGGAAGTAGTGCATCTATGGTAAGTACACCAGATCTAGTCTATGGTAAACGAATCATATTCACCACTGGCAACCCTGCCAGGAAGTAGTACATCTATGGCAAGTAAACCAGATCTAGTCTATGGTAAACGAATCTGGAGGTCGGTAGTCGTTGCATTTCCGTTGTGACGGTTGGAATAGTGAATCGTGATTGTGAGGAGAACGAGGCGAGGCTCATCCTACGAAGCTGGAGACCACAGGGGCTGGTTTCCCCGAAAGCTGAGTATTCTCCTCTTTATATAATCTACTCTATTCTTTCTATATCATGTCCATGTAACCGATTCATGACTTAATCCGCACATCCCGCCACTTGTTTCTATATCTGATATTAATGACCCTCTACGACAGACGAGACGAGGTGAGAGTACGTCGGCAGCCTTTCACGGCTTTAATGCCTTGGACGTTTCAATCCCAGGGAGCGGTGCACATGGGCCGCCCGTGCGGCCCTCGACGTTGACACCCCGGGGTACAGGTGCATGGCAGCCTAACCACGGCGTTAATGCCTCGGTCGTTCAACCCTCCTTAGGGAGCGGTGCACATGGGCCGCCCGTGCGGCCCTCGACGTTGAAACCCCCGGGGTACAGGTGCATGGCAGCCTAACCACGGCGTTAATGCCTCGGTCGTTCAACCCTCCCTAGGGAACTGGTGCGCATCAGTAGTCTTCACAGCTTTAATACCTTGAACTTGTATGATCTCAGGGAGATCACTGATTTACGGACAATGTGACAGTACAGAGTCTCCACGACGTTACTGACTGATTCACACATGACTGAGACAGTTACTATCTAACTGTGTTGTTGGCTTCCCAACTTATGTCTCTCATAGTCGATCTAGTATCCCCATAGTAGACCCCGTAGATCCCCCGAGATGCTCAGTGATAACGGTGATGTCAGAGATCACTTAAACCACAGGTGGTGTGCGAGAGCCCCGCAGGCGTGACCTATCCTGCGACGACAAGGGTGCGATTGGCCGTATCGAGGGCGATAGGTGTGGGACCCGAAGGCATAGAAAAGGAGATAAAGGTAAGATTCAAACATCTTTATCTCGATCCATCGCAACGCTTCCAATGCTCATAATTTATTTACTTTACCACTGTAGTTACATAACTTCCCATATAAAGAGGCGTTCGCGACATGGTGGAACGATGCTGGGATGTATGAATCTATGCCTAGACTAGCGATATGGGCCAAGAAATAGTCGATGTTGTTCTTTGAGCTTTCAGGACATCGAAGGAATTTTATATTTCAGATTGCAACGGAATTGTTGACTAAATAATAGTGTATTTGATTAGTTATGGTTAATTTCGGGTACAAAATAAGGTTAATATACAGTTAATATAAGCTACGCAAGTATTTAGTTAGGCGTTAAAGAGAAACAATAATATAAGTTTATTTAAATTTATAAGCCACGGGTCGGCAAGTACTTTTAGGTAGGGTTCGGATAATGCTTGAATTATATTAGAATAGGTAGGTACTAAGTTAGATTGGACCGATATATCGTATTTATTTATACTTGACATACAATACATTATTACATATTTGGCGGTCCGAGATTCAACCTTTCGCGGTCCGCAAACGGACCGCGGTCCGCCTATTGCCGACCGCTGTTATAAGCAATCGATTTGGTCACTGAAGAAATCGGATGCTGTTCAACTTATTAGAATAGAATAGAATAAAATAGAATAGTCTTTATTTCGTCATCACAGGTAACAATGGTGGTAAAATACGCAGCAATTCCATGACGCACCTTTTGGCATACGAAATACATTATGATTCACTTAAAACTAATACAATCAATAGTAAAATTAATAATAATGAATATAAATGTCAATGTCAAAATATGGTTACAATTCATTACAGTACATATTACACTTCTTATTTCTCAATGTCAAGGTCAGCATCATTAAAATAATCATTAATAGAATAATAACACTTATCTACGAGCATTCTTGAAAGCAATTGTTTGAATTTTTTATTGTCAGTATTTTTTAAAGTTGTAGGTAATCTATTATACAGTATTGGGGACGTTTATTCGATTCATAATTATCGATACTGAGGAAATGGTAATTTTTCTAGAATAGCAACACCATAGTGGAAACCGGAACAACCCATGAATACAAATACTATACTTAATTCGACAAAAATACATATATTCAAGAAAAAATTCAGTGAAACAAGCGTAAAAATTCTAATTATTTATTGGTATTACAAAAATGTATGCAATAGCATTTTTTATTTAAGTTAGAATTACGCGGGTTTACGAGTTCATTGTTGCAGGGCGCTTGGTTGGTCAATATTTGGTATCATTATTTTTCAGAACTATTTAACACACAACTAAAATGTTAAAATACATTTCTAAATCCGTTTCCATTTATTTAATATTTAATTAACTTGATTATAGACAAAAACTAGCCATAGTTATAAATGCCGCTAATTTAATTTCACCTCTTAGGAACTAAAATTATGTAAACTCTATTCTCACCGCATAAGGCTTATTTTCCTATGACACAATATGATCACAGGAAATGGTTCGTGAGGTCTTGTTTACCTATGACGTTCTAGCATTGCTCCTACGCCTCGGTCAGCCATTTTCGTTTGATACAAAGTCAAGTACAGCGAGAAAGTTACTAAAGTCGAGTTTTTTGCTGCGGGGTAAGTTCTTTTTATTGTTTTAGATAAGGAAACGTATAGATTCGCCGTTCGAAAACGCGATTCAGATAAAGGTGTCACGCAAGAAAACAAATGAAGTACGTAATACTTCGGAAACTTTCTACTACTCTAAAATTCCAGAGCGACCCACGTTCTACATTCAAACTTTTCATTGTTTTCTAGTTAGAATTCATCTTGTTCGTAGATAAATTGTCGATGCTAGTGAAGAAGAAGCGTCCCTCTATCATTAACTTACTCGTAGTTGGTAGTGTCGTATAACGAATTTGTTTGGTATCTATAGGCCGTTAGCCGTCACCTAGTTCGCCTACTTCCCACTAAGCCAGCGCGACGTCTGCCCGGTGTCATCTGAGGCGAGATTCTGCCTGTTTCACTGTAAGTATATAGTGTTTAATCTAGATTCACCCGACGTTCTGTTCAGACGAAGAGTTGCTTCATGTACCATGCCGATGCTCAGGGCTTCTTGTCACCTTGAATGTGTGAACGGTATTAATTCGATAAATTCATCGTTATTACTATGAGATTTATGAGCACTTTCATGAAAGGAGTCGTTTGTTTGAGTATAATTGTGTACTTAATAGATTTGCCTTTGTTCTACTTACTTGTGAGATTAATTAAATTTCTAGAAAACTAGTAGATTAAATTATTCATTTGTTTAGGAATTAACAAGTACCTAACGAGTGTTGTGAGTAATCAATTTATTAGCGTATCAACTTGAATATTATTTATTGATTAGCTTATTGATCAGTATGTGCTTTAGTATAGTACTAGCTTTCCTATGAGTACTTCTACTGAATATCATATCAATCAATCTAACTTTCATCATAAGATTCTTGCTATTATCGGAACAAAATTGTTTTCAACGGAGTAGTGAGTAAGTGATATTTCTTTTCTATGTCCATATCATTCATTTCTCACTTTGAATTAAGATTGAAGTGTGTGCTCAAACAAATGAAAATTGAACGACGGATCATTTAAGAATTTTAACTTCATTTTAATAATTTATGGCCGAGTTATTACATCAAACATTGAGATTTATTTATTTATTTACTCGTGTAGAATTTTATGAATTTTAAGGAACTGCTTTGCTGTGTGCGATTGAATATATATTTTGTGTTGATTCTTTACAAACCCATTTAACCCCTGCTTACCCTTATATTTTTGTGTTTATTTGAACGGTTTATGTGTGAATTTACAGCGGCTACAGGTGATAGTGTTACCGATATCAGCGCTTTACATATATATGATCTTGACTATATAGGTCGTAGGAATACAGGAGCTACCTATAATGAAATTTACGCTTTGCAATTAATATAATATACCAAACTTGAAACTAAAGTAATTACACTTTGATTCTAAACATATGCATTCCTAAGTAAATATTTCTTAACCTTTTGACTTTGTCGGAACACACTTTGAAGATAAGTATAGATTTCTTTGAGAGTTATCATTATTACATTTCGGTAATTAGTATACAAGAATAGTGAATAAATACAGACATACCTACTCGATTTGCAATAGCGTAGGATAATATATAACTTTATTGCTTTCATGAAGTCTCATATTTAGCAGGTCTTATGTTTAACTATATATGTATAGTACAATTATGACAACCTGTAAGGGTTATGCATTCTACTTAGAACTGAGTTATAACTATAAAACATTTATTCAAAACTAAACAATTATCTTTAGTATTTATTATTTATTAAAATTTCGTTAACGTTATAATAATACTTATTTATTTAAATATAGTCGGTGTTGATTCAACATGGTGATCATAAGGGCCCATGACATAACAAATTTAAAAGTAAATTAATAGGACTTTAGTAGATAATGATAAAATTATTTATTCAATAGAAGGTTTCCTCAGTTACAGTTACAACATAGATACTTTCAATCTGTGGTTACCTAACCTCATTCGTTTTGAAACAACCTATAGACCAATCCTATTAGTTATTTAGCTTCTTTAATTTCGAAATAGACTTATTGATGAGTTATTGCTGGAAGTCCTGTTGATATTTTAATTTTCTTGGAGTATTGAGTTTCAACTTTGACTTTTTCACTTTTGAAACATCTAACTACCTACATTAAATTAATAAATAGGTTTGTTTACGCAAATAATTAACAGTAAATCATCTATTTGGAACATAATTGCACAATTTTTTTCGATTTTAAGTATTAAAAATATATTGACCTACCAAGAGCTGTCAACATATGATCTTGACCAACTTAATGTTGACCCTTTAGATTTAAGTAATTGTATGGCGCGAAGGTTTAAGTTATGCTGGACTTACACAATGCTTACAGAATGACTTTAATGAGAATTAATGCGTATGATATCTGCCTAAACGCTATATGCCTGCGACATCTATAGTGAACGCTTTGTCTCTTAAATTGTTTTTTTTCTGGGTCATTGTACATTGAGCGGTGTGCAATGTGGTATTACTATTTTGCTGTGTGTATATTCCAGGTCTGCACCCATCTTATTAAACAACATGGAGGAAGGCTTGAAAACTGCACTTAGATTTACCGCTGACCATTTAGAACGTCTGTCAATTAAGGCGAGGGAGATAATTAATATCTTACCTGGTTCCCCTAAAGACGAATTTATCCTTGAAATGGAAATCGTTATCGCAAAGCTAGAGAGTAGCTTGAATAGGATAAGGGCTGAAATGAATAACTACTTCAGGATGGCTAATCAGCCTGATGCCGACGAGATCTCCAGGGTTTCTACCATACAGATGGAGGCCGAAGAAAATCTGTGTTAGCTGCAGGTGAGGATCAAAGGAGCACGCGCCACATCGAAGGAAGCTGCTATGCCTCTCTCGGGGAAACTACCCAAGTTGAGTTTACCGGAATTCTACGGAGATATTCTAACTTTGCACCAGTTTTGGGATCAATTCGTCTTCTTGGTCAACAGTATCATTGGTCGTCAGTAGTCTCGATATATACTTAACTTTTTATGAATGTTATTATGTTTTACAGGTATATTGTGAATAATACCTAATGGCTGAGACACTTTGATCAAAATTACGAAACGTCACTTTGCACTTCTCTATATTAAATTCCTTTAAATATTTATCTTTGAAAGCGAGAGGCATCACAGACACTTCAGCACCCGTGTTCACTCCAAATAGTACTTTTTTGTTCATTTCCTATTTAGAGCTCGACTACATATGGTGGTATTTACTTACTCTATCAAACATATAAGTTTCATATTCTTCAAGTAAATCTCTTTGTGTATGTCCTAGTTTTCAGATATATCTTCACACGTCATATCCAAAATATTAGTCTACTTATACTTGTTTTTTGAGCACATTTTATATATATGTCCTTGTTGGCCACACTCAGAACAAAATTTATTTTTCAGCGTACAGTCTTTTAAATATGATTATCTTTCCCACAGCAGAAACACCCATTCTTGATATTTTTATTGTTAGTTGTTTTTGAAACTGTAATCTTCGACTTCACTTTAGTCTTCGGCTTGTGTGGAGTGCTTGAAGGCTATTTCCACAGTTCTAGCTAGTTGTACCATGTTTTCTAATTTTATGTCATGCGCTTATTTCATTAGTTCAAATTTTAGTAATTTGGAATGTACCCCTTCAATTAATTTTTATTTTATTGGATCCTCCTCATCCTTAAACCGGCATTTTCTGGCGAGCTTCTTCAATACGAACCCATAATCTTCGATAGACTCTGAAAGTAAGTGATTTCTGCTTCTAAACTCAGCTCTGTCCAACAACGGCGTCTGGGTTTGTGTATTTTGCCATAACTTCTATTGTTTTGAAACTTAAGGTGTTGGGTTTTACCGAATCACATTAGAATTGCAGGGTTTCGAACACTTTAGGTGTTAGTTTGGTTATAAGTAACGGAACTTTTTTTCTTCAGGTATATCGTTTAACAGGTTCAAAGATTCCAACTGTTGTTAGAAAACGTCCCAATTTTGGCCTTCAAACTGCTTAATTTCAAAACTGGAACTCATTGTTTTCTTTTTTCCACACCCGATGAGTCTATTTTAGGTTGCCTTACTTCTTTATTCTGGTAACAACCACTAAGTATTTTTCTTGAGCCGTCAGCTGTCGGATTGAGCGGACACTGCAAACCTTCGTCTTGAATTATTTTTATTAAACTTTCTTTCGCACACCGGTAAATAAAAGTTATTTTTCCTTGTTTGATTAAAGAAATAATTTCCGCATCTGTCAATTCTTTTTCCAAGTTGCCTGCACCGTCATCTGTCATGCTAACGTTTCATTTCACGTTTGGCAAATGTCTTGGAACACTATTCCGCGGGTAAATTCAAACTTCAACTGTCACCGCCATTTAATGCCACTGTTACTCCGGTGTCTTTCGTATTAAGGGTAATTAATTTCTTACTTTTAAGAAGTAGTTTGCTCCTCCTGATTAATATATTGGTGCACGGTGTTGTCCGAATGTCTTCGTCGTCAATGTCGTATCTTGAATAAAACTGCTATTTATAACGATATTAATTTATTGGACACCATGTTATCCGTACACAAATCACTGAGGTAGAAGAACGACTCGTTCTACGCCAGAGTATACTACAAATATAAAACAAGAGTTTCAACAAATGTCTATGAACTTAAGGAATTGGAGCTCCAACTCACGTGACTTCGTAGAGCAAGTTCCAGACAGCTGTCAAGATAAAATAGTTAAGATACTCGGACTGGACTGGAACTTAGAATCAGATACACTTCACTTACGACTGCAGGAACGTGAGTACCCTAGCACAAAAAGAGGAGTTCTACAATGCATAGCGTCAGTGTACGACTCTCGTGGATATGCAGCACCTTCCACACTATCAGCGAAGCTACTCCTACAGGATTTGTGGAGACTTAAATTAAAATGGGATAACCCTTCAATAGGCGGTGAGGCGAAGAGATGGATTGACATACAGAAAGAACTTAAGAACTTAAAAGATACCTGTGTCCCCCGGTGCTGTGTAGAGAACCTTCGACAGAAGAGCTATTCCATCCATTGCTTTACAGACTTCAACTAAAGCATATGCAGCGGCTGTCTACATAGTGCAGGGTAATCAGAGAAGCTTCGTTATAGGAAAACCAAGGCTGGTACCGATTAAAGATCAGGATGATCTGAAGATCCCAAGATTAGAGCTCATCGCGTCTCTTATAGGTCATCGTTTAATCCAGTACGTCAAGAAGTCACTACAAGGCGAAATAACTGAACAGATCCTCTGGACGGACAGTCAGATCGTGATCGGTTGGTACTACTCAGATAAGCTCTTAACACCATTCGTATCAAGGAGAATACAGGAAATGAAGAAAAACAAAGAACTAAAGGTACGATATGTTCCGACCGATTTAAACCCAGCGGACGTGGCTACCAGGCCCGCACAACCAAAGGAGGAATTGGAGAAATGGTTGGCAGGACCCGAGTTCTTATCGAAAGACTCAGTAGAATGGCCTGTCAGTCCGTCAAGTAACACTTTTCTTCTGGTTGGGGAGGGTCTGTCGAGTGCTCCAATGGAAATAGATCTTATCGACAGAGAGATACAGAATGAAGCTAGTAGCTTACGTATTGGATCTGAAGAAACGACACATAAAGACGACAGTTCAAGAACTAGACCTAAAGAAGGGACGCACGAAGACATCGGCATCATATATACAAAGGTATCCGAGATCAAAGAAATACAAGCTAAGTACTTTCCCGAAGAATTGAACATATACTTAGGCCTTCTGATTTCATCGCTATGGGAAGAACCATAATAACAGACGACAGGAGTGATGGATCCTTACCTCTAGAAACACAGATGAAGAGCGATCTAGTACGAAGCTGGAAGAAAGGTGTCAGCGTACTGGAAGAGTTTAAGAGAATGTTTATAGATCGCTACCTTTTAAGCCTGAGAGAACGGTATTCACACTCTCCTAAACAACCTAGGTGCACATCCAAGCTTGAACCATCGGAAGGCCAAGTAGAACAAATTAAAGCAGATAACAAAAATAGGCAAGTCTGGAAAGTAGGGAAAATTGTCTCTCTTGAGAAAGGGAGCGACAATATGTGTCGTGTTGCCCACGTCAAAATAGGGAATAAAATATATACTCGTTCTCTAGCACATTTGTATCCTTTAGAGGTAGAAGATGTGTCAGACAAAGAAACTGCTGCATCGGTAGTGAATAAAGAAGACTCAAGAGGAGTTCTTGAAGATTCACAAACTTAAGATACCTACATTGAAGTCGATGAGTTGGCGACATGCCTTTCAATAATGAAGGGGATAAGGAAATTTTACACAATACAGAAAGTATTGATGAAGAGTGTACTCTATAGAGAGTCACCTCGCCTAATTATATTGAGACAGACAGTGGGTTAAATGCTGATGATGACACTGGCGCATCTCCTCGACCGCGGCAGCAAAGGGATGCTGCCATCAGAGCTCGGGAGAAGATCCGGCAGTGGACGCAATCCCTATACTCTCTTCTGCCGGCCGTCGGGAGTGTCGCGAGTGCCGAGCACTGCGATGACGTTTAGCATCAATATTCACCGCTGGCAACCCTGCCGGGAAGTAGTGCATCTATGGTAAGTACACCAGATCTAGTCTATGGTAAACGAATCATATTCACCACTGGCAACCCTGCCAGGAAGTAGTACATCTATGGCAAGTAAACCAGATCTAGTCTATGGTAAACGAATCTGGAGGTCGGTAGTCGTTGCATTTCCGTTGTGACGGTTGGAATAGTGAATCGTGATTGTGAGGAGAACGAGGCGAGGCTCATCCTACGAAGCTGGAGACCACAGGGGCTGGTTTCCCCGAAAGCTGAGTATTCTCCTCTTTATATAATCTACTCTATTCTTTCTATATCATGTCCATGTAACCGATTCATGACTTAATCCGCACATCCCGCCACTTGTTTCTATATCTGATATTAATGACCCTCTACGACAGACGAGACGAGGTGAGAGTACGTCGGCAGCCTTTCACGGCTTTAATGCCTTGGACGTTTCAATCCCAGGGAGCGGTGCACATGGGCCGCCCGTGCGGCCCTCGACGTTGACACCCCGGGGTACAGGTGCATGGCAGCCTAACCACGGCGTTAATGCCTCGGTCGTTCAACCCTCCTTAGGGAGCGGTGCACATGGGCCGCCCGTGCGGCCCTCGACGTTGAAACCCCCGGGGTACAGGTGCATGGCAGCCTAACCACGGCGTTAATGCCTCGGTCGTTCAACCCTCCCTAGGGAACTGGTGCGCATCAGTAGTCTTCACAGCTTTAATACCTTGAACTTGTATGATCTCAGGGAGATCACTGATTTACGGACAATGTGACAGTACAGAGTCTCCACGACGTTACTGACTGATTCACACATGACTGAGACAGTTACTATCTAACTGTGTTGTTGGCTTCCCAACTTATGTCTCTCATAGTCGATCTAGTATCCCCATAGTAGACCCCGTAGATCCCCCGAGATGCTCAGTGATAACGGTGATGTCAGAGATCACTTAAACCACAGGTGGTGTGCGAGAGCCCCGCAGGCGTGACCTATCCTGCGACGACAAGGGTGCGATTGGCCGTATCGAGGGCGATAGGTGTGGGACCCGAAGGCATAGAAAAGGAGATAAAGGTAAGATTCAAACATCTTTATCTCGATCCATCGCAACGCTTCCAATGCTCATAATTTATTTACTTTACCACTGTAGTTACATAACTTCCCATATAAAGAGGCGTTCGCGACATGTATAATTTTTATTTTTTTCATTCCTCTCTGTACTTTAACGTAGATATATATTTATATGAGTAATTGTTTAATACATGACCTAGATAACTTCTCAGTCTCAGAATGTAAAGAGTGTGACGTTGAAAACTGTTATATTTATTCTTATAAAATATTGTTCTAATTTCTATTTTGTAATATACCTACACAAATTAAACAAGGTGACGATTCGTGCAATTCCGACTGTCCTAGTTTCTTTCCATTTGTGCTAACGGTGACAATGCAATGTCCTACATAGTTGAACATAAATATTAATTAAGCAATATCAAATAGAAATAGTATTATTATATTATGAATTCAATAAGTAGTATTGTTTTAATTGTAAATGATTATTTTGGTACTTAGCGTATAATTTGAACTCTCAAAGCCTGAGACACAGGATTCTCCTAGTTCAGGCACCAGTATTATGAATGCTCTGTATAGATGTAAGACTTTTTATGCTAATTGTTATTACTATGATTTTATGAATAAAGATTATTATTATTATTAGATTATTATTATTAATACATGTTTATTTCAATGCAAAATCGGTAACCTCAAAATTCACATTCATTCACAAAATATTCTACTATGACATCATCAAAGTCAGTGCTTTTCTTCACTACTTTTTTTCCAGCCACTACTTTTAGCCATCTTGAGAACACAAGTAATTTTAACGCAAGCCTTTCACGAGCCTGACATATCTCTTATCAGGTGAATGATCCTAGATCTCAACATCCATACCATATTATTATTAGGAATTATAGGTGTGCGGAAGACGGCCCAAGGGAAGAAGTCCAACACGCTAGTCGGACCAAATACGCTCTACCCTCAAGACCTCAATTTACGAAGCCATCCATGCAGCCCAGGATAGAGTACGCTGGCGCAAAATAGTCCACGAAAAAGTAATTCAGAGAGGCCACGACCCTCAGCATTGAGGATATCGACTGAAGGAGGAGGAGGAGGTTCTCAAAAACTGTAAAACTATTTTCCATATAAAATGCACACGTTTATGACGCAACTCAAAAAACATGATTTCCGCGCTTCCGAGCACCCACTTCCATCTCGCTCACGCTTACGCTCAGTGAGAGAGAGAGAGCTAGCCAACGCGTTGAATTGCTAGCAGACATGTCACTGACAAATGTCAACTTGTAGAAATAGGGCCCAGCTTTAACTCTTGAACAGTAATACTCTTGAAATTCATAGAATCTTCATTTCTGTGCCCTGTACTGTAGTACAACCAGGCATATACGTATTATGCTAAGGATACAATCGATACCAAATTAATGAAAGGAAGCTGGTTACATTAGGACAGAGGGCTTTGTATGGACTAATCCGGGGAGTGGGTGACCATTGTGCCTAGGGGCGTCCATCATCGAGATTCAAATGAATGTGATTGCTGCTGACACTGATAACGGTGAGTGTATTGGATCTGTTAGATATGTGAAGTGTATAAAGGTACATTCGGATCACCTACAAATACTGTTATTGACGTAGGTATTTCAGTGTCTGTGTGTTTGTTTGTGGCATCTCAGGTTTTATTAATAAGGTAGCCCTTTTAAATATATTTCAGCAGCTGTTTTCGTCGCGGTGGTTTTTAAATGAGTTTAAAGAAAATCAGACCAGTAAATTCGTGACCTAGTCTATGAAATGAGGCATAGGTACTGCGAAAAGACACGCTAGTTACACGTTTGTTGATATGCAATGCATAATTTTAATTTGTACATAAATGTCACTTACAGCCCATACAACCATTTTCGGTCGCGAGAGTTAAATAGTAGTAACACGTTTGCTAAAAGTAGTCGCCGAGTAGTAACTGTTACAACACATACAAAAAGTTGCAGTTCGGTTGCGAAGTGTGGTAACATTGTGAACACTTTGTGACTGACTGAAATTTTGGTAATTATTTTGCGGAACGGTTACTACACGGTTACCACTCAGTATTACAAGATTTTTTTTGAAAACATTGTGTTGAGTTTGCAACTGTGTACACTTGGCATGGAACTGTTACAACACAGTGTGGTAACGATTTTACTGGTTCCTATCAATTCCACACAAAGTTCGATAACTGTGTCTAAACGGTGTCAACCCCATAGAATAAAAAAAACCTCATATTGAACCAGCAGTTCTCAAAATGTATAACCCACCTTGATGAGAAATTTGGCTTAAATATATTTGTTTTATATTATTTTATATATTAATATTTTAATTTTAGCTGTTGCCCGAGGTAGACAATGGCGGGCTGTTTCCGAAAAAAAATGGTACTTTATTATTAAACCTTTCTGCACCTGCGTTTTCAGTATTGCCATCAAAAAATACTGCTTGGGAAATTGACCCAAGTGCATACCCCTTTGAAAGCATGCTTTTTAGGATAAAAAATCTTTTGCGAAAGGGTGATCTACCGTTAGCACAGGTGGCAAACCGTTTACAAGAGCTGTCTAAGCTAGCTCAAAATAATAATAAGGAAATGTATCCTTCTGTAAAAAACAAAATGGTATTACCTACTGGAGAAATTGTCTTTTCG
This sequence comes from Apotomis betuletana, assembly GCA_932273695.1. Lineage (NCBI taxonomy): Eukaryota > Metazoa > Arthropoda > Insecta > Lepidoptera > Tortricidae > Apotomis > Apotomis betuletana. Next base: position 10,683,603 of record OW026305.1, on the reverse strand, counting down.
ACAGTGCTCTTGAGAGAAAAGTGTAAACTATCATTTAACGATAAAGATAAATGGTTCCTCACGACCGATAACCAAATTGTTCAAATGGAATATGCAGAATCAAAAAGGGAAATAAAAATCGCCGGTAAAAAAATTCGAAAAACCTTTAATTTTTTCGATAAACCATTACAATCTTCACATTTCATCTTGGAATCCTGCGTACATTTCTTACAATTTTGTAGCTTCAAAAAAAGTATCTATATCCCTCATTTTCACTCTGCATTTCTGCTTTCTCCACTTCACATCATAAACGCTATTCCCATTGGTCCTCAGGGTTTCTACATCTTTTTTTTTGGCCGTTCTTGGCCAGTATAATATATCCGTTCCTTCCGCAGTCTTAATCCAGCCACTAGGCACGGCAGTAACGGCATCTGAACCGCCTTCTTTGGTAAATACCAAAGAAAATGGCATGCTTGAAAGAAACAAAGTTTGAGAACCCATGTCAATATATAACATCACCACGTCCATTTAAAAATTGTATCAAATTTAGTAACCGGTCGACACATTGTGGACACAGTGTTGTAACAGTGGAGATAGCATTTTCAACATGGATCTCTTTGTTTACATTATTATAAATCTTGAATCTGTATATTTTTAACCACGGTTAAGTTACAATACTTATGGCACTTAAGAAAATAACGATATTATGTTCTATCAATGCCATTTTTATAGCATTTTACTACAAAATTATTTCTCCCAAATTTGCATTTAAACATAATAACTTACTTAATTTTTATGAATCCGTGGGCGCGTGGATAATACGAAGATATTTATGAAAAGTACACGAAGAAATCCAACTCGCATGCACTTTCAGGTCATTGAGAGACACTCAAAGACAATTCACAATTGTCAGTCGACAAATTATCGCCATTACAACTTTTCAAAGTAAACATTTTATACTTACATTTAAATTGGCCCTGCGATGACAACAAAATGAACGAACGAAATCAAGTGAATGAATGAAACTCTCTTAAAAGTAGTCGCGCAATCACGAAACATGTGTCGACTTTGTGTGTAAACTTATTATCCAAAATGTAACCGTTTTTTTTGTGACTAAACTTCCCCATTTAAGTTGTGGCGACAGAACTGTGACCGAACAATAACCAAAAATGTGTCGTGTGTCGTCACAAAGTGTGCATACTGTTACGTAACTGTGACTAAAATGGTTGTATGGGAGTTTTATAAATAAAAGACACTACATCTGTCGAAGAGCCTCAAGTCTGTGAAAACGTCAGCTGCATTTATGCTTAGTTAACCTTTTTTGAAAGAGTGTAGGTGCTATTACAAGCTCAAAGCGCAGCTAAAGAATCCTTCCGACTTTATTTTCATAAATCTAAGAGTTCGATAAAATATTGGAACATGGGTATATACGAGTAAATACATAGTAAGGAGAAATAGGAAACGGCGTTATTAGTTGCTCTTGTTAAAAAAAATTTCAAACATAGCTTATTGCCTTGTTTATAATAATGTTTTACTCTGTTACTCACCATACTTCGATAAAGTCTTGCATGAATGTTTTGATATTTTTTATTACTTAGTTTGGTCTTAGTCAATCATACAAATGGAAGTTCTGTAACATCAAATAGGGCCCAAAGCATTACTGGCGACAACATCATTATTATATTCGTAAAGGATGTCACACTGCCCAAGTTCCTCGGATAACGAACAGACCCGCTTGCCAAGACATTGACAGACGAAGATATGATCTTTGATTTCACCGACAAGACAAACAAGCGCTACCCATGTCGCAATCGACATACGGACGCAAATGTGGAATACAACATTATTATGTTTGAATTTTCGAGTGTGCGGTATTCGGTGTTGTTATTAGAATCCATAAAGGAGTACATAGAAAATGTTATATAAAGGAAGGAACGATACTTCATAAGCTTAAATATACAATATTCATACATTTATATTAATGGGATCCAAGGATATTAAAGACAGCGAATATAAAAATATGTATTGTTAGTTTAGTGTCAATAATTAAGGGAACATCCGGAAATCTGGACATTCGGATTCCGGATATACGAAAGCAATATTGCCCAAGCTGAAACGGAGACTCTTCACTCGTTCGGTCAATTATATCTGGAATTTCCAAATGAACGTCAAGTGATAAAAATGTTGTATTTCCAAAACACGCGCAATATCGACGACGTTGTTTTAAATAACTATTTGGATAGAGAAATAGACGTTTTATTTGCTAAAAGAGAAAATTAAGGTTCTAAAACCTTTTGCAAGTGTATTAGTGTGGCAACTTTTATACATATCACAGAGATAAGATATATCACATAAGTGTAAATTGATATTTAGTGTAAATTGATATTTAACTAGTGTAAATGATCGACAATACCTATATTGACCGATTGTATGCTGTACGTTCGTGTTAGAACCCTGAAATTGTGATGAAATCAGATACCTTAAGGACGGTTATTGAATTATTACTAAGTATGTCAATTAGAAAATTACAAATTAAGTTAGTGTGTTGGTGTGTTGGTGTTGGTGTCAAAGCATGCTATAACTTGTTATAATTTTTTCTCAGCAATTTATAGAGCCATCATTTCCATTATGTAAAATGAGCGAGCGCCAGGATTTCCTTTTGTTCGGGCTACGCTGCCTTTGATATATATAGTGGTGTATTATTATCTTATTTTCGTTCGTTAGGTATAAGCTTGCTAGACAAAATCGGAGGCCGAAATGTGCTGATTTGCTAATGCTATTGACCAGTGGTTCTCAATAATTTTGGTGATTGTCTTTTTGAAATCCCTCTATGATAATATTGTAAAAACAAATGTTTTGTGTGTGTGTATGTGTGTGTTTGTTACTTCCTCACGCTGAGACAGCTGGACAGATTTGAAAGAACAACAAAAAAAAATGGAACAAATACTCTAACCTAACACATAGGTTGCTTATTATTCCGAAAAAAGCGTGATTCCGATAGGATAGTGTATGCGACTTAAACGCGACTGAAGCAAAAATAAGTTTCGTGAGTTTCCTTATTTTTGGATATCGTGAAACAAGACTATCTGCTTCGTCATGTACATAATCCTTTTGGAGCCCTCTGAGAGGTTTTATGAAGCCCAAGGGTTCCGCAGCACGATAGTTAGCAGCGCAGCAGGGTAAATGACTTCTAGACCCCGATTAAGAGCATCTGTTACGACTTTAGGTGTCATATTGCCGGAGAGTTGACCCGACCTTCAGATGACATAGTTTGGATGATTGCTTGAAAGCTGTTTGCTTATCACGTGTGTGCCTTACCCTTATCCTTAGAGTTTCATTGTCTTGTAGTTTTGGTATGTCTTGGTTAATCTTGCCATAATACTGTGACAGAGCATATTATAGATAAGATTTTTGGCATGAAATTAAACCTTATGATTCCGGGACCGGGGTTTTTTATATTTACCTTCATTGACATATTGACACGGTTTTGCGCGCCGTGTTCTCAAACGTGCTGGTGAAACAGCTAGTTAATGGCTAGTTATTACTGGAGATGTCAGCAAAATATATCACTACCCGACGAATTGTCAAAAAAACCGGATAGGTAGGATGTAGGGGAAGTTCCCCAGAACGGTGCATGCGTTTCTCGGTCGTTACGCCACGCCCTATGACCAATTGCATCGCATTTCAGACATAGAACTAATAATATTATTGGTAGCCAATCACTTGCTAAACAACGTTTCATAAATATTCATTTTACAAACAACGTTAGACAAATTAACGATTCCCAAATTAGACGTTGCATAAATATAGTTTTACAAATAGATCATGATACCTACAAATTATTTATTTAGACTGGTAGAAAAATCCAAATATCGCCTTCCTTTACCGTCCTAACGGCATTTTGTGAGCCATTTTGGCAACATGACTTTTCCGATGTAAAAAAGCCTGCTGAATTCGATTCTGGATGTTGCCAAGCCGGATTTTGTCCCCCTCTCCCCATTTCCCCCCTTTTTACCTCAAAATATGTCCCTAATCATGGTTTTTACGGTTTTATACAAAAATTATTACAGCTAGAAAAAAAATGTCTAAGACAAGAATGATCTCTATAAAATTTGATTTAACATGGTGTATAAACTTTTTTAGTAGGCCTTATGGTTTGAGAGCAATATCTTCCCGAACTTCATAGACTAGTAGAAAATTCTAAATATGGGCTTCCTTTACCGTGCTAACGGCATTTTGGGATCCATTTTGGCAACATGACTTTTCCGATGTAAAAAAGCCTGCTGAATTCGGTTCTGAATGTTGCCAAGCCGAATTTTGCCCCCCTTCCCCCATTTCCCCCCTTTTTGATCTCAAAATATGTCCATAATCACGATTTTTACGGTTTTATACAAAAAGTATTACAGCTAGAAAAAAAGTGTCAAAGACAAGAATGATCTCTATAAAATTTCCTATAACATGATGCATAAACTTTTTTAGTAAGCCTTATGGTTTGTGAGCAATATCTTCCCGAACTTCATTATTTTTAAGAAAATTGATAAACTTGGTCGAGGCAGTGAAATACACTTATTTTGGGATAATTGGTATCGCACAGGATCCAGCCGCTCTGCAGCGCTTGACGCTGACATCCAGTTGGCGTGCTGCTTATTATCTGTCAAGACTCACGAGGCTTTCAGTCATAAGCAGTCGTCAGATTTACACGCAGAACCGTACCCAAGTCGGGCTAAAAGGGACGTAGAAAATAAAAATGCTTTGCTTCTGATCATGAAGTCCTTCGAAATGCTCAGTTCTACGCCAGATTCTCCAGAAATGTGCCTTAGAAATGCAGTTACCCAGGATCTTGCAACAGAAAAAAATAAAGTGTCAATTCTCACTGCTAAGCAGCTTGGCTCACTCTAAGTAACGAAGTTTGTTTCCGAAAGGCTCACCAACAGCAGGTCTACAATACAACGAAAAGTTCAAAATGAACAAAGGCCCGACCTTCAAGACCTGTACAAGGCAGGTCGTTCAAAATCTACCATATTTGCGTCTGATGTGGGGGGCAAACGCTCAGGCGCTGGAGTGGTGCCAAACAAAGCATAGCCTGCATCGTCACATACTCGACTTGTACAGCAGGGACAGGAACTTCTCAGCCTTTCGCTCATGGGGTGTATGTCGATCTCATTGAGTAGTTCACAGTGCTTTCGATAACGGAAAACGGAATACTTTTAATCAAAGGAGTGTCTAGGTAAATGTTTTAGAAACGCAAATGATCAATTGAATTATTTTATTACCTGCAATAAAGCCGTTCGAATCGCCAGTGCCTGAGTAAAACGCCAGAAAATATTCTAACGTTCTATAGCAGTCCCTTAATTTTGTCACGATGGTGAATCATAAGCAACAACAATACTAATAACCAGTCTTCTGGGTGGGCTATGCACAGTGTGGAGCACATGTCGAGTGTCGGTTTCCTCATGAATAGCACGTAATTTTGAGGTATCGACCTCAGTTGGTGACGCTTGAACTTTAGTCTCGTCTGCAAATCCTCTCGCACTACGACCACATTATTCCCGCTCGCGCGTTCGCGGGATGAAAACTGCGAGCCCAACCTTGTTTGAAGGTATTGAGTAATTTTTAAGGAGCTGCTTGGCAGTGAGAAGTGACACTTTATTTTTTTCTGCTGCAAGATCCTGGGTAACTGCATTTCTAAGGCCTGTTTCTGGAGAATCTGGCGTAGAACTGAGCATTTCGAAGGACTTCATGGTCAGAAGCAAAGCATTTTTATTTTCTACGTCCCTTTTAGCCCGACTTGGGTACGGTTCTGCGTGTAAATCTGACGACTGCTTATGACTGAAAGCCTCGTGAGTCTTCTTGACAGATAATAAGCAGCACGCCAACTGGATGTCAGCGTCAAGCGCTGCAGAGCGGCTGGATCCTGTGCGATACCAATTATCCCAAAATTAGTGTATTTCACTGCCTCGACCAAGTTTATCAATTTTCTTAAAAATAATGAAGTTCGGGAAGATATTGCTCACAAACCATAAGGCTTACTAAAAAAGTTTATACATCATGTTATAGGAAATTTTATAGAGATCATTCTTGTCTTTGACACTTTTTTCTAAACTATGAATACAAAGATCAAAGCTTAAAGAAAAATTGAAAAAGAAGCTACCTGGTGGAAAGGAACTTTTTTTCTAAATGTAATACTTTTTGTATAAAACCGTAAAATACGTGATTAGGGACATATTTTCAGGTCAAAAAGGGGGGAAATGGGGGGAGGGGGGCAAAATTCGGTTTGGCAACATTCAGAACCGAATTCAGCAGGCTTTTTTACATCGGAAAAGTCATGTTGCCAAAATGGATCCCAAAATGCCGTTAGCACGGTAAAGGAAGCCGATATTTAGAATTTTCTAATAGTCTATGAAGTTCGGGAAGATACTGCTCACAAACCATAAGGCCTACTAAAAAAGTTTATACACCATGTTAAAGCAAATTTTATAGAGATCATTCTTGTATTTGACATTTTTTTTCTAGCTGTAATACTTTTTGTATAAAACCGTAAAAACCGTGATTTGATACATATTTTGAGGTAAAAAGGGGGGAAATGGGGGGAGGGGGGCCAAATTCGGCTTGGCAACATCCAGAATCGAATTCAGCAGGCTTTATTACTTCGAAAAAGTCATGTTGCCAAAATGGCTCACAAAATGCCGTTAGACTTGAAAATTTTGATTTGAACTACCAGTCTAATTGGACAAAACATCATATAACAAAACATTATTTAGCAAATTCTTCATTTATAATTCTAGTCAATTAACAAAATAACGAATGATAAAACAACGTTAATAAAATGCATTGTTTGGTAGGTAAACATTTCGTTTAATAAATGATCATGGTGTGAACGCCATTCATGTTAAAAGAAGCATGTTTTGTTATTTAAATTTTCTGGCTCAGATTTATATTTACCGAAATATTGAGGTTTTTTTGGTAACATGGCTCAAAAACCGAAAACTGTAGGTTAGGTTAGGTTTGTTTTACGACCATGTATAGCGGAGAGAGCGAAGCGAGCGGAGCGTCAAAATGCTTGCTTAAAAAATTGAACATCACTCAATTTAATTTAGTCTAAAAATGGCAAACATCGAAAAATGAATCCCAATATCTCGGTAAATATCGCTCTGAGAGAAAAAGTTTAAAAAACAAAAAATGCTTATTTTAGCGTAATCTACAAAATTTAATCTAATTTAAGCAAAAAAACAGCAAAAAAAAATTACGAAGTTCGATTATTGAACTTCATACCGTCCTGCGTTTCGTTACATAGTTATTTTTAATATATTTATGAAATTATAGTTTATCAATTAACGTTTTGCAAAATAACAGATTTTTAAAACGATTTCTTCGTGAAGTGAACATTTTTTATATGGAACTTTGTGTTTCAATATGTTTATAAAGCGTTAAAGTTACTAAATGTATATTTGTCAAGTAATTATTTGTAAAATGGGCATTTTAAGGAATGACAGGTTTGTGAAATGAATAGTTTGTGTATCGTTGTTTGTTAAGTGATTATTTGTAAAACGATGATAAACCAATATTATTATAGGTATAATATAGTTATCAGGCCACAATCTAAAAGATAATCCTATATTATTCTGTGATATATTTATGCTGAAAAACATCTTAGGCTATTTGTTACAAAAATTTTATAGTTCTGAAAGGTTAAGCAAAAACGAAGGTGAACTTTATCATAAACGACGACGCGTTTGGCTCGGTTTGTAGACACCTGACTGAGTCGGCGGTCCCGGGTTCAAATCCCGGCCGGGGCAAATATTTGTCCTTGGGTCATGGATGTTATCTATATATGTATTTATATATTATGTATATCGTCGTCTAATACCCATAGTACAAGCTTTGCTTAGTTTGGGACGTCGATTTGTGTATGATTGTCCCTTAATATATAAAAAAAAAAGAAACCACTAAGGAAGCACAATTTATCATTTTAATAATAAATTGTGCTTCCTTCTTTTCCAATCAATTGTGAATTCTTTTCCCAAAATACGATAAACGTTCATTTGAATTTGGTAAACAGTTTAATTTCGCCAAAAGGCATTGTTAACAGGTTAATTGTTAATTTGCACAAGTCAAAGAGCTGCGGAGTATAATGATGTAGGTACTTATAGCAGTTAAGTGCCTTCTCTGTCGAATTACAATCGAATAGGGTCCACCGTTTTAGACGCGTTTAAGCGGTAAATAATATACACTGTGAAAATGTTTGGTGGTTCAGACAAAGTACATAGGCCACTCATAGGCTCAATGGGACGTAACTCACGCAAAAATTTCATAGTCTAGCGTCTCCGAGAGATTTACCTTAGGTAGTTAGTTAGTTTCCTTTTAAACAAATCATATTTTGATCTACGGGACACTTGTGAGTTTTGGCGGGCCAAATCCATACTATAATATTATAAATGCGAAAGTGTGTCTGTCTGTCTGTCTGTCTGTTACCTCTTCACGCTTAAGCCGCTGAACCGACTTAGATGAAATTTGGTACGGAGATAGTTTGAGACCCAGGAAAGGACATAGGATACTTTTCATCCCGAATAAATTTAGTGTTACCGTGGGATGAGCGGGTAACACCGCGGGGCACAGCTAGTAATAAATAAATACAAAGAATATTATTCAGGAACAAATATTAGAGTTTATCACACAAATATTTGTCCTTGCCGGGATTCGAACTCTGTGCACTTTTTCGTACTCAACAACAACTGTACTACCACTGCGCTAATCTCGTCTTCAATTGCGTAATAAATATGAGGGTGAGGAGAACTTTTTTGAAGAAAGAAAATTTAAAACTACCATTCCTTTTATACGTAGCATAATACCTACTCGATGTTGGTCGCAACTTATCTGCGCAAAACATTATTCTTCAACGCAGTCGGATGAAAAATTATCCTATTAAACCGTCTTTGAACTCCATACATCCCTATATCAAATTTGTTTAATATCCGTCCAGCCATTACGGCGTGATGGAATGACAAAGAAAATTTTACCAATACAAATAAATAATCCATAGATTTTCAATGAAGGTTTAGAATTTTGTAATAGTTTCGAAGTAATGTTTTGCCTAAAGGCATTAAGTCCGCCATTTGTACTTTTTTTTGTATTCTGCAATAAAGTTTAAATAAATAAATAAATAGTAAATGTTTTACATCAAACACTTTTGGCATCAAACAATTTTATAGATTCATGTGATTGGCGCTTATTTAACACTTTAATTGTAGTTTGTAGTATTATCACGAAACTTGGTAATTATAATGCATAATTCTGACGACAAGTGGTACTTACCTATGATATTTTTTATTAGCGTGACTTAATGAAGTACTTAATTAATGATTATTGGATTCCACTTTATGGATATTGTCTGTGGTGTTAATATAAAAGCAGTAAAAATTCATCATAATGGTTAATTATGGTCCATTTGTGTTATTCATTGCTATGTTAGGTATGTGTTATTCATTGTTATGAGCTCACCCACACAGAGCCAATGTGCATGTACATTACTCACACAAACATGGCTCACCCGCGCTCGTGAGATAAAAGTACTGTATCCTACAACTTTTAATATGCATCGTTCGAGGAAATAAAAAACATCAATCTATACATATAATACGACAGTAGAAAGAAAAAATCTGTGCATTAAAGATATTCGAGGAAAAATACGTTGGGGTGTACTTATCAGAAACGTTGATAAAACCTGTTTCAAAGGTTTTTAGAACTTTTGTCTGTCTGTTAATTTGTGCGCTAAAACCGCAAAACGACTGTACACGGAATTTGGTGTAATAATATACTAGTTTATGTATCGGAGAAACATATAGGATAGTTTTTATCCATGCACAAACACACACCCTAAAAAATAAAGACCGATTAAGAGTAGTTTTCTCTTAGTTGACGCTATGTTAATTAATAATAATTACGAATCCTATATAAATCAAACAAAGCTGATCATTTAAAACACTAAGTGTATCTGTGATTGAACTAATAAAGTGGGTATGTTATTAATCCTAACAATTGCATACGTTGCATCTACTATTAATTTGTTGGCATAATTATGTAACGTGGGTTGATTCAATCCTATACGTATCTTAGTTGATCTTGCTAGGATCTATTAGTTAGCATGATTATTTTTCATGTACATATTGAACAAGATCTTAATTGGTTTAGTTACAAAGCAATAGTAAGAGCAATCAGTATTGCCTTATTTGATGTGTCCAAGTCCTTGTTAGGGCCTTATCACACTTGCGATTTGCGAGCGTATTTTCTATACAAATAAGCGACGCGGCGAACACGCTGCGCGATCGCCTTCATACAAAATACGCTCGCAAATCGCAAGTGTGATAAGGCTCTTAGGCTCGTATGGAATCATGATGCTTGATTTACTACTATCGAGATATCGATAGAACCAACCAAATTTTTTTTAGAGGGAATAGTACCTACAACTTTTTCGGACTGTATTTATCGGATCGGACTTCAGATTTTTTATACTTACCTGGAATCAGATATATGCGCTATTATATAGCAAAAAGCTAATACTGACAACAAAAGAAGGTTACCTTTAGAAAGTACTAATTGAACCGCAGGCTTAAAGGTCTCGAAACGGCACCGGCTTTCAAACCGGCAATACACGTAAAATGGGGTCAGGATCCTTTATAACGCTAGGGATCAGTTTTATGGACTCTACAGTACCTTCCTAACTTAAGAATTTACATCTTGTCCAAATGACATCGCTGAGTATGATGTATGTTTATTACCTAACGATATAACGCGCAATGAAATTATGACTTCGACACAAGTAAATGTAATTACTAATTACATAAGTCATATTTAAGTATATCAATAGTGCTGAAAACACCGTGCAGTCTATTCTATGCATAGTTAATCTTTAGTTAATTTAAACAAGTTTGCACTTGTGGCGAGGGATACTGTATAAAGTGCATTAAGATAGGTACATATGAATGTACCTACGTAAGTGATGACATACACAAATGGTCACAACGTTTTCAGCTCCGCGGAATATCAGAGGCATTATGGCGGTTGTCACACTGCCGCCGCGTCTCGTTGCGAGACGCGGAGCTACGGACTCGCATTCGGAGACAACGCACCAACGTCCGAGTTTTCTCAGCATCTCCGTCCGGAGCTGCGATGCACGACGTCCCGCGTTACTTCCGTCTCGCGTTCATTTCACATTCGAACGTTAAGGTGAAAACAGTTCCTATTTGTCGATAAAATGGAAACGGAACTTATTCAGAATGCTGCGGTGATACTTTCAGCTTGGTTTTTGTACAATCGAGTCATAAATTCTGGGTAGATTCCTATTTACAAACCAGACCGATAAATGGTTCTTTTGCTAGAGATTACGAAGATTTAAGGCAACGCGAAGAAACATTTTTTAATTGCACCCGCATGTCAACCGCGTCATTTGATTATTTGCTAAGCAAAATTGGAGTGATTATTACTGGCGCGGACACAAATCGACGTTCTATTACAGCCGAAGAAAAGCTTTAGCTTACACTCAAGGGCTTAAGTAATAATCTAATATGTAGGTACTTCAATCTTCAATTATACTTTTATAAGAATTCCCTATATTTTGATTATGATTAAAACCGATACTTACTATAAAACTAAATAAATTTGGAATTTAATAAAAACAATATTTCGAATAAGTAACTCATCTTTTAATATTTTTAATAACTATTCACTAATTGAGCATTAAATCACAGATCATATATTTACTCTAACTACTTAATAAAAATATTTGTTTACAAATTACTATAATTTTGTTTTATACTTTCTTAAATACGTCCTTCTTGAACTAAAAACGTTCCGGCACTGCGGAGCTCAGTGTGACATACCCTGCGTCACGCACCGCATCTCCGTCCCAGCGCGCGAGTCGTCGTGCGTCTCGCTCTTCCATGCGTCGAGGCGGAGCCAGTGTGTCGTACCATGCGATTTTTCTATACAAAATCAAGATTCTACATACAAAGTTAAAAAACGCATCAACGGACGACGCTGCGAGATGCGGAGCAGTGTGAAAACCGCCATCACAATCTATTTATTTATTGTAATAGGAACTTAGGAAGTTGCGGAAAGCAGGAACCTATAGATTATGCTTCGTTAATTATTTTACATGTAAATGGGTTTACCTACAGTATCCAGATTAGAAACGAATATCCACATTTAAACATTAAGCTAAGGATAAGGCGTTTGCTGGTGGATAAAAGGATAAATTCGTAATCATATCTCTAATTCTTCTAAGTCGATCCCGCAAAATCCGCGTATTCTTAATCATGTGGATTAAAACCTGAAAGCTTTCTGAACAAAATATCAGCAAAATTCCTGTCCAATCTACGTCGTGAAATTGTATGTACTTTGTTGTTAGTCCGCTGTTTTCTAACATAATTGTGCGCATCGGGTTACAAGCATGAAATTTCTACCACAGATAGAGTGTTCCACGGTGATTATTTTCAGATGTGGAGGGAAGTCAGATTCGTCCCCTGTGAGGCGGGAGGGCGGAGTGAATACGGCCAAGTATCCCTCTTTTCTTTCTTTATTGCTGGTCAGTTAAGTCTACCAGAATGTGTTTGGTATCGTTTCCGTGTAAAACAAATATCAGAAATTCAATTCGAGAATAAAATTCGTCCGATACAAATCAAAACAAACCGATCGCGCTATAAACATTTTCCTGAAATCATAACTTTTCCCTCTCCCCATAGAAAATCCTCTTTTATTAACAATCTTAGTATGGTATAATAAGTATAAAAGTAAATAAACTAGCCAGTTAACCAATAGGTAGAGGATGCATACCTAAGTAATAGGAAACAGGAACTAGTTCATATTCTGCCTGCCTACCTTGCCTTTGGCCCATTCTGTTCACGGTCCTTTGATCTACGTCTGGGGATCTTCCCATTGCTCGCAAAGCTACACCTTGCTGTGCTATGAAAGCTTATGAACACTGGAACTATTAAGTTTATAGGTCCTTTTAGAATGGAGAGGTAGTATAGGTGACTTATACAGCTTCGCTCACGTTAGACTAATTAACTCCGAGCTAGTCGGAATGCAAGTATTCATTGTAAAGGCAAATATTTTGGATGAGAATTTGAGTCATGCGCATTTACTTCACCGACTTCAAAATATCTTATATTTTCACAAAAAAGGTCGAAAATACTTGGTAGAAGTTCTATCAAGTATTTCTACCGACGGACTCGTCCGTGATGGCGGGATGGCGTGGATATCTAACAGACCGGTCGGTTGTAGCTGAAAATTGAAACGAATGCATAGGTTGAGGTTGAGACCTAAAACCCACATAGTGGGACATAATCGGAGCCCACGCCTCCCAAAGATCTGGGCCGAAACATCTTTTTCCCAGATTTTCGACCACAAAGCTGATTGCATCAAGGATCCAAGGAAAGATGAACTCCATACAACGACGACTCCGTAATGTTTCTATAATTATTTTTCATGTAATGCAGTGTTTAACACGTTTTCAGATAGGTACTATTATAGTTTCTAACCTATAAATAATGACACAAAGGTAAATTACGAAAGAAAAGTTTAATGTGATCTACTACAGTCTAAGCAGGACGCGAACCTGCGACCTCTACGTTTCCGGAGTATTGCTCTCCCAACTGAGCTATTAGATCGTTACGTCAATCACACCAAATCTCTCATTCCATAATTCTTACGCTACTGGAGCGCCCTCTGCGTCATATGTGTTTGATATCATATGTCATAATTATGCTTAAGCGCATTAGCCATACCCTAGGATGTGCGCTTTACACGCACGGTCCCATATGTCCCCATTGCTTTACAGCAAGTGTGAAGACTGCGAGAGAGATGGCGCTGTTCTAAATATTTGTATAGAATCTTTTTATCGATTCTATTTACCTTTGTGTCATTATTAATAAAAATAAAAATATCGTATTTCCACATAAAAAATAGAACCCATAAAAATATTCTATAAAAATAGTTTCTAACCTAACCTAACTTACCCCAACCTAACCCATCTGACAATTTTATTTACAGGTTGATAGATATGAAACGAAATAAATCAAAGGGGAAAATCGCGTTCTATTAAGACGTTACTTAGGTCTTAGGACTCTCAGGTCCAAAAACATTATGTCAAACGACTGGCACCCCTCCCTGACACATAAGCTCGAGTAAAACTGTCAATTTAAATATGATGATGTTAAAATTATTACAAAACTTGGTTTGTTGGTTTGTATTTACACAAAAAGTGTTTGTTATTCCATGAAGAGAAGCATACTCAGGCCCACGACTATTCATAAAACGAAGTGTTAGACAAAATGAAACTCGCGTACTTACTCTCAAAATGAATTGGGGTCGCCGAAAGAGGCTTTTTAATTTCAGAAAGTAGGGCATGGCAATTACAATGAGGCTTATGACTAGGAAGCGTTAGGGATTGCTTTCAGAGGTGTTGACTTATACGGGGTAAGCTATAATGCGATGGTTACCTACTGCATAACCACGCATTACGTACTTTATACGTTATGTAGATAACACTGAATGTTTTGGCTGTGGTTTTGGTATAAAATTGATGCTTGGTTGATAAGGGGTGTAAAAAGTAGTCCGATATGTTGTCGATATTGTTTTCTATAGTACTCATAGAAAAATAGTTAGCCCTTGTTTGGCTCTGGCTTCTCCTTAGGTACAACCCATTTACGTTAAGTTTGTACCTCATTTGTATGCGACTCCATAAAACAAGTTCATTGTCATTGAAAAATGTAGGTACTTATTAAAAAATATTTATCTATACTGACTGTAAATTAATTGAACGAATAATGTAACAATTAAAACGCTTAAGTAGAAAGTTAGTACAGACAGCATTAAATTAGAAATAGTTCAACCGTTTGCTACTCTGAACCCTCTAAAAAGGAGTTACAGCGAATGCCAATACCAAAGACTTATCCTTAAAGTTTTGGGCTTTGACTCCACTTGATTATGCCTAACTAATTGTAGCTTTATAGAGGGATTTACGCCAAAACTATACGGAGTTCACGCAATTTGTAGGTTATAATATAACAGGTAGGAAGTTACAATTAGTAGTGCGGGAGAGTTTGAATGAGGGCGAACTAACCCTCTGTTCAACTTCACTCTTGGTCTGCGAGTTGTATCAACATATTTCATCCAACAATGCCGTTGTACCTAAATGAGTCTGTTTTATGCTAATTAAGTTGGAATAATCTACACTGTCTGTTTTGTGGGTTTAAGATACTCGCTATTATTCTTATAATGTTTTTACATTTGAACATAACAAGAAACATTTTCCTAGTTTTATTCAGTAAGCAGAAGGATGATCGATTTTATAAATTTATAACCAAGCAAGAAAAGGGTGTAGGTACATTAAGAGAAGAAAATTTATGTATACATTTAGATATTTTTTAAGTGGTTCCTTTTTTTGACGAGAAATTGTATGAAATAGATGCCTCCTAGCGGGGTCATGGATATCGCGCTACTGATATTATAGCATCTGTTATTTTTCAATACATATCTTATTCGTATATTTAGGAATAAGTGCAAGAGTAACAGATGCCTGCATTGCCATTTATTCATCGCGCAATAAACGCGACTATATATATACTTGCAGATCTTCCGTATAAATTATGGGATCTAGACAGGTTTTCCACTATACATACCTATAGCGAGACACCCTGCTACTGGGTACAAAGCCTCAAAGGTAAGTTTTTAATTGATCGAGTTTACATATCCCGTATAAATAACCTTATTTATCACAAATGTGTTCGAGATATTTTTTGTTTTGAAAGCAAAGTTAAATACAGTCAGTATCAAAAGTAGCTGACAATTTCATGTGAAATTTGACATATGCCAATGGTATTTCTTTCTAGACTTGGGTGTGTTATAAATAATCCATTTTTAACAAAAAAATTAACGACTCCAATGAGCGAAATAGGTTTATATTTAGTTTCTTGTTGATTTTCTCAAAAAGCGCTAAATCGATTTCGGTAAAATTGATATGAAACCACTTCTGAAATATTATTATCGGCCAAACAAAAAAGAATCATCAAATCGATTCATAATTTTCGGAATCATCGCGTAATATACCTACATACAAAAAACACACAGTCGAATTGAGAACCATGTCCTTTTTTGAAGTCGGTTGATAAAGGGAATTGCAAGCTATTTACTGTGGCATACGCCTAGTAAGAAATATATGTGCTTCACAATTATCTCCTCCTCGAATTGTTGCACACGTGTTCTAATAACATTAGTGTCCATAGTTATAACCATAACGTACCCACACGGTACAAATTGTGCTGTTATCTTTTATGCGTCATACTAGCTACGAGAATACATACTGCAACTAAGTTCGCTGCGACAAACTGGGTGCTACGTTCGCGTGATTTTTTTACCATAGTCGGGTAAGTGAATAATAGTGGTGGTAGCCTAGTGGTTAGGGCATGCGACTTTCAATCCGGAGGTCGCGGGTTCGAACCCGGCCCGTACCAATGAGTTTTTCGGAACTTATGTACGGAATGTCATCTGATATTTACCACTCGCTTTTCGGTGAAGGAAAACATCGTGAGGAAACCACCTAAGCCCAATAAGGCCTAGTTTCCCCTCTGGGTTGGAAGGTCAGATGGCAGTCGCTTGCGTAAAAACTAGTGCCTACGCCAACATCTTGGGATTTAGGTAGCCGACCCCGATTGAGAATTCATTCTCAAAAAATGGGAAAAAGGCTAGGAGGATGAGTCGGGTAAGTGAATCTTACAACTAAATTGATTAAATTTAAATCTGTCCAGCCGTTTCGGCGTGATGAGAGGATAAAGACATGTGTACCAACAGAGGGCGCTGCACGATAGGCGCAGCGCATCCATACAAATCCTGCATTGCAACCCCTTTTTAAATTTTTCTTTAAGCTTTGATCATTTGTATCAATGGTTTAAATAAAAATTGTGGTGTACCCACATTAAAATAATGAGACATTAAATGTTTCATTAATTTATAAAAATAACAGCGCCCCCTCTCGCTTGCTCGTTCACTGCTGTAAAGTGGTGCGGTAAGATGTGAATAGTATTCACATAGAGGTCGCTAAAGTGTAAAAAGATATCAATTAAACAATGCAAAGATCGACACACAAAGCATAAGGAAAAATTCGACAGGTTGCTTGGAGTAAGGGTAGTGAAGTGGTTAACGCGCTGGACCGGCAATCCAGAGGTACCGGGTTGGATTCCCGGTCGCTTCCACCAGGTAACTCCTTTTTCAATTTTTCTTTAGGTAAGCTTTGATCTTTGTATGGTTTAATGATCCCTTTCCAAAGAAAACTGTTTTTCAATACTTCAGAATTTTATAATAGTATAGCATTGGACCTCGGACCAGCAAGCGCAGCGTAGGACGTCCACCTACAAGATGGACAGATGACCTTATAAAGGTCGCCGGAAGGCGCTGGATGCAGGTCGCTTCCAACCGGTATATATGGAAGTCCAAAGGGGAGGCCTATGTTCAGCAGTGGACGTCCTATGGCTGAGATGATGATGATGATGATAGCATTGGTAATTTTCCGACACCCTTGTGTTGTTGCTCCTTCGTTCAGTCTCCACTTACTATACGACAATACGTAGGTATAGCATTGAACAATGTTCCCCAGTATACGATTTAGGTAGGCGTGAAACAGAGAACGGCTGAGTAAAGTGTTCTTATAGCTATTGGGCCGTAAACGGTTTTATTGAAGTGGTTTGGAGATTTCGCCACGAATGAGGATTTCACGTTCTTAATAAGAAATAAATTCAATTGGACGTGCGTGAGAGAGAATCGGGAGAAGCTGGTATTGATTCCAGCTTCCAGCAAACTTATTCCTACTTTATTAGTCTTAATAACTCGAGAACGTAATTTATTGATTTTGTGCACACGAGCAATTTATGGACTACTAGCTGTGCCCCGCGGTGTTACCCGCTCATCCCACGTTAACACTAAATTTATTCGGGATGAAAACTATCCTATGTCCTTCCTCGGATCTTAAACTATCTCCATGCCAAATTTCATCAAAATCTATTCAGCGGTTTAAGCGTGAAGAGGTAACAGACAGACAGACACACTTTTGCATTTATAATATTAGTATGGATTAGTATGGACTTTAAATTAAATTCTAACGCATGCATGCATAAGAAATGACGACTATATGGAACGACAATACTTCATATGTAAATTTACTTTAAAACTGAAGTTACTATCCCTTGTATAAAGTAGGTACTTGATTGAATTCCTAAGTGAATAAAACAAAGCATGTACAAAACCGAAGTTTTCGCTTCGAGGGATATCTTTCAGTTAAGCTTTCAGAGAAAACTGATATAAATAGATAAGCAAAACGTACCACGAAGTGCCCTCATCTAAATCATAATTTATACCAGTTGATAAATAAAAATATAGGGCCGTATTGTGAAAAACAAAAAACCGGACTGAAATTCTTTTTTTATACATATATATAGACTTCTGGCTCTGTCAACTGTAAACATCGCGACATTGTTTCGGAATGGCTAAAATTTAAAAAAAAATACGTTTTCATCCCCCATAACTCCGCCATTTTGAAATACATATTTCAAAAAACTGTCTCGGCAAAAGATATATAAGTATACCTATATAATTATTAAACCTGTTAACAATTTTCACGAGAATCATTTGAGGAATGCGACATGTAGGCAGGAACAGCAGATAATTTGCACAGACGAACATACGAAAGATTTTTTGGCCAAGCTGAAACTTAGAAGCTTCGCTCGCTCGGTCAGTAAAATGATGTACCTAGGTATGACAGGTTGTATAGTATGTGTTGTTTTTAGGGTTCCGTACTTTCATAGATGATGTATTTCTATTGCCGCTATAACAACAAATAAATAAATAATAATAAATAAAAAAATAAAATCAAAAAGCCATTTATTCCTTAATATCATTCAATTAAGTTATTCCACATGCATAACATTAAAATAATTACAATTTCATTCGCATATTAAAAATTGATAAAAATAATTTTAAACTATTTAAAATCGAGATAATTACAGGCAACAAATTATTATTTATAAATCTTATAATACACTTAAATATTAAATATTAAGGACCTCTCCTCGAGTACTGGCCTCCTCCAACTCCAGTGTTCATCCAGTCTTGTCCCGCTAATTTGGAGATTTCATCTGACCATCTCTCTAGCGGTCTCCCTCTTTTTCGCTTTCCAGGTGGTCCAGACCATGCCGTAACTATTTTAGCCCATTTATTATCGTTCATTCGTGCTATAACAACAAATATTAAAAATAAAATAAAATAAATATTTAAGGGGGGCTCCCATACAACAAACTTGTTATTATAGGTTATATATATGTATAGGAACGGAACCCTTCATGCGTGAGTCGGGCTCGCACTTGCCCAATTTTTTTTTATAATAAGTAAAAAACTAGAAACTTATTTTGCAAATAAACTACCACGAGTACGACTGAACGCACCAATAAACTGACTTTTCACGTGTAGGCACAATATTAACGTATAAATATCCAGAATGTGCATAGCATTTTAACGGGTTGGTTAAACATCGCAAAGGGTGGAGCGAGCGTCAATCAATATCGGCGTTCTCGATTACCAAGTTTGCCACGGGCGTCATTTAGGTACTGAACTAAATCTCCATTTTATCTCAAACCTTAGGGCGTGGCCACATGTCCACGACACGGCGTCGTAAACGTAAAACGACACGGTGTCACGTCGGAGCGCGACACATTGTCCACCGTGCGAATATACGTTGCCGCGTCGTGAAAACACATGCTGCACCGGGCACCGCAGGTCGCGCCGCGCGCCGGGCAGATTAACTTTGCTGTGTTGAGTAGATGCACGGTGCGGTGCCACGTTCGATTACGACGCCGCAGCTTCTCGTACATGTTCAAAATATTTTGCGATCAGTTTTCAATTCGACATGGATCCTATCACACGTATTCTGCTCTTGTTGCTTTTAAGAAGAAGCATGAAGAAAAAGCAGAAGAAACGAAAATGTTGGATAAATCCATATCTTTCCATTATGAAACATGATGGCAGTAATTTCAAAAGGAAGTACGAGGCTTTAAAAATAAGTGATCACAAGTTTTATGATTATTTTAGAATGTCTGTGTCAAGTTTTGAAGAACTATTATGGAAAATATCGCCTCGTTTAAAAAGGCAAAATGTATTTAGGAAACCAGTTCGACCTCTGGAGATGTTGGGATTAACAATAAGGTAAGAATTACGTATATTCGCACGGTGGATAATGTGTCGCGCTCCGACGCGGCACAGCGTCGTTTTCCGTTTACGACGCCGTGTCGTGTGTTTTCACGACGCGGCAACGTATATTCGCACGGTGGATAATGTGTCGCGCTCCGACGCAACACAGCGTCGTTTTACGTTTACGACGCCGTGTCGTGTGTTTTCACGACGCGGATATTCGCACGGTGGATAATGTGTCGCGCTCCGACGCGACACCGTTTCGTTTTACGTTTACGACGCCGTGTCGTGGACATGTGGCCACGCCCTTACTGGACCATCATTTCTTTGCTATCAGGCGATATAGGTACCATTTTTGGGATCTATTTTGCTGACTAACGTTTTGTAGAATGATTCATTGAATATTCATTTCGTTGACAGCATTTACATGACTCCATAAGGTTTCCTTCATATTTTGAAAAGGTAAGTATAAACATTAATTAGAATAGAATGCATTTGAATAAACTTGACTAGTAACAATCCTAAAAATAAGCAATTTTTAAGCAAAAACAGAACGCTTACAGAATCTTCTTGTTGTCTGTCTGTCCATTTCTCTTTGTCACAAACTTTGTCTGTCTGTCAAGACCTTTTTCTCAGGACTACGTCGAGGTATCAAGTTGAAATTTATATCAATTATTCAGGCCGGCTACCCCTTGAAGCCGTGAAAAATTAAACTTCTAAGTCAACGAAATCAAAAGATACGATACGATAGGCTACTTCTTCGTTGACATCATGAAATTTAGCAAGAAGCAACGTCATGTATCACTAGTACGTAAAGCGGTCCGAAAACCGTAAATTTGTATTTACATAACCATATTATAAATATTTATTTTTGATATAACAGACTTACTTGCAGTCGGCACACTAATCCAGACCTATGTCGAATGTCGATGTATGGTTTTAGCAGTTGTCTAAGGCCAAAGTTAAGTCTGTCGCGTACAGTTTATCAGCAATACGCAGTGCTTTCAAAGTTTGTACGGAACCCTAGGTGTACGAGTCCGACTCGCACCTGCCCAGCTTTTTATTTTTCTGTACTTGGCTTTGCGTTATTAATTAGGTATTTGTGCAGTGAAGGTTCTAGGAATTAGGTACTCACGATAAGATAGATTATATAAATGTAATCTTATAGACATCCATGTTTTACCTACTTAGCAGCATCTAATAAACTAAATAAAGCAAGACAGTGATTATCTCGTAGTTACCAAGAAGCGAATCAATGTTCGCAGGATGTCATCAAGCTAATCCGAAAAGAGGCTTACCTGCTAAGTATCGAGTGTATAGGTAATAGAAACAAGTAACAAGTTCCAAGATGTGTTCTCGATACTTCCAAAGGAAATAAGCATAAATATTAAATACATACGCACAGTATTAAGTTTCTTAGAGAACAAAGAGGTTCCTCAGAAATACTTAGGCTTTTGATGTTTGATTCTGTTGTGATAATTAACGTGTCGTTTCTTTTTTCAAAGTTTAACTTGTTAGTAAATAGAATATTCGTTTGTATGTATATATAAGACGTTCTGTTATAATTTATACATACTCTAATTTACATATCAAGAAGGACCAACACTTTAAGAAAAGAGCGTACTCCCACTTGTAAGGCCGGCAACACATTTGTGACTCCTCTGGTGTTGCAGGTGTAATCGCTTTTCATGAAGTGATCCATTTGCTCGTTGGCCCCTTATGCCTTAAAAAAAACTTTCGCAATTTGTATCATAAGTAAATGGTGATGAAAAAGTGTCCTTGAATGAGCCGAACCTGAAGGAACCTAGCTGAACCCTAATTCAATTTCCATATACCCTTTTGTCCGCATATCGATTGTTGTTATCATGGTTGTTATTCAACCTGCATGCAGCCTGAGTAACAACAATCGATATATAATCGCACAAATGTATGCAGCCCGTATCGAATCTTTATTATTGGACGTATGTCTGCAATTGCTTGTGCATCAGGTTATGTACCACGCGTTAATCGCTAATAGTTCCGGTTACATCATGAAGATTAATAGAGCTACGATAAGCTGTAAGGCGGGTATTTCACTTGAAATATTTGTCAAATTTAGGGGTTCGTAACTCAGTCAGCAAAAACGGAACTCTGCAAAGGACTTCTTATTTCGTCGTTCGCCTGTAAAGACCCCTTTTGATTCTTACGAACGTGTAGAGGAATACTTAGGTCTGCAAGTCTACTATCCCTTGAAGCAGTGGAAAATATATACTACTAAGTCAACGCAATGGTAACAAACGGGCGTTTATGCTGCTTGTATTTTCGCTTGCAAAGCAATCAAAAGCTAAGGTACTTCCCGTTAACCTACAATCATAAAACTTGGCAAGAAGCAACATCATGTAGCACAAATAAAATAAAAAGTTCAAAAATACTTAGTAAGTTTGTAGTTACATTACAATAGACAAAACTTTATTTAAAGATAACAAAAAGGAAAAGCAAAGTGACAGTAAATAAAAAAAAAACTTAAACACTACTAACTACTATGTACAAAAAAGATATGAAATTAAAATAAACTAAAACAAATTCAAAACATTGCTCCTCTTTGGCAAGGTGCCGAAAATGCTGGCAACATTTCCTCGCTGAACAGCTAAATATGCTGATACGCTGTGCGAGGAAGCTACCAGCTCTTCGGTCCCGGTGGTATCTTTAAGCCTTATTAATTACAATTACTATGTTATTTGCAGTTAAGTAGTAAACTAACCCCGATCTATATCGATGTACGTATGGAGACAATAGTTTACTCACGGCAATTTTTAGTTTCTCCCTCTATTCGGTTTATACTTTCGTTAGGGCAATATTCAGTAGGTACTCTCATAGTTTGTACGCGAGTACGACTTGCATTTCAACATACCGACTTCTTTAATTAAAACGACAGAGATGTTTGGAAAATACCATCAATTGAAGTTCCAGCCCAAAATTATAGCAAACCGGCAATCCATACTAATCCATACTATTACTATATTACTATTACTATATACTATAATCAAACTATCTATTTGTAACAAAAGATGTTGAGATGATTCCAAAGTGGACAGCAGCGAAGGATATAGGTAAGTTTAGGAACAAAAAGACAATATTTATTGAAAGAGCAAAATGTGGGCTAATTTCAAGCAACCGATGAGAATGATTTTGAAATTTCGAGATAGAATTTTGAACATAGTCAGAAAAGCATTCTTCAAAAATAGGAGACCCTAAGAGGCAAAGATTTCTTTTGTCAATAATCTTAATGTCAGGCAAAAGCTCGTTAAATTTTTGTTTAATATTAATGACGTCATTGCAGGAATTTTGAAAGAAAAGTTCACACTTGTTGAAATTTAGCTCGAGGTCAATCTTTTTGAATTTATTTTTAATTTCGCGGAGATTGGAAAGTACAGTGTTTGCATCGCCCCCTAGAATCCCGTCGTCTAGGTACCAAACATTAAATTTTGAAGCCAAATTTTGAATAATAGGGTTGATGGCCAAACTAAAAATTGCTGGCCCCAAGGGATCACCCTGTTGACAGCCAACTTCAGATGACAACACACTTGATCGGTACATCAACTTTGCATAGCAGTGGAGGAGATAGTTGTATAATTCCGGAGTGTTGGATTTGATCTCAGACAGCAGGGTATCCCTGTTCACCGAATTAAAGGCATTTTTCACGTCGATTTTGAGCAACACTTCGCATCAATGGCCTTCGTTAAGGTAGGTGCAAAGGGCATGGACAGCGGCCTCACAGCCACCTGTAACGCCAAAGCCTAATTGGACCGGTTCAAAAAGAGGTTGTAATTTTGAAATAGACATATATTTTAAATATTTTTATTAAAATAGGTATACCTACATATGTATAATATAATCAGAATATTATTATATAGGTACTTGTTAACTGTGCATTTGTCATTTATAAGTCAAAATGCAATCATATTATATTAATTCTATTTATAACGTTTGTAATAATCCCGTAAGGCACTAATTTATGACTTAAAAGTCCTGTAAACGCTAGATGGGGCAGAGGGCGTTCACAGTATACTCCTCCGTATTACGTCCTATTTTGGGCTACGCGAGTCGCCTCGGACCAGTACCTCTAGCACAGCTGCGACTCTTTCTCGTGCGAGATGTACTACCTATCTCTTTTTGTACAGTACTGTGAGAGAGTGACGGGTGATGCTATGTCGCGCGACATGACTCCATGGTTGTGCCACGGGCAGGTTTGCCCGATAGTCTTTAGTTCCATTGCTAATGAACACCTCCAGGTGCGTTACCTACGGATGGTCACGTTTCCTCTTCGCTTATGGGGTCTATTCTACAGCTTTTTGAGACAATGTGGCCTATCCATAACCACTTGCGGAGTGTGATCTGATAACCGATCGGTGTCTCACGACCGATATTAGCACAGTTGTTTATTGTAGATCTTCTTGGGGCTAAATTTCAGTATCTGTCGCAGGCAACGTTTTTTTGAAGATTGCATCAGTTGCTAATTTTTATAGAAAAAAATTATAGAAATACCTATCTTTGCACGAATTCTTTTATGAAATTCCATAGGAAATAACAGCAGAAAGCAGAAAGGACAAAATCAGTCGATAAAACTTCTTTTATATGAATACCTAAGGTTAAAAAACTTCAGTTTCCCAAAAGAAATTTAACATTTGACTTAATGAGAAACAGTATAATATTGTGACTGTGAGAATCAAGAACACTCGAAGCAAAACAAATTACACCATGTGACGCCACTTACGAATAAATTAATTAATTTGGCTATAGTACAGTAGTGTTCTTCAATTTATGAGCAAAAATGTGATCAAAATTAACTAAACACCCCCCAAAATGTGATTAAAATTAATTAAGCCCCTATGAGAATAAAATATGGAAATAGAGGCGAATTCTTATATTTTTAATCAAATGTTTGGTCATAAATTTATAAACTCGACTGTACCTATAACAGACCAACACCAACACGTTGGTTACACCAACTCATGTTTTTAGAATGCAATTTTTTACTAAACATGAAAATATATCAAAAAACTTCAGACAAAACAATTAAGACTCTCGTTATGCAGTTCCGTTTTTATATTTATTCTTTCCAGAGGAGTTTGCCGTACAAATACAACGGAGCGGGCGTTGTAGTGCCACCCGAAATATTTAGCCGATGTACGTTGCATGGTCGAAAAAATAGGAACAAGCTCGGAAATAAATTGAGGCTTTCGCTGTGCATTTTTTCATTTCAAATAGCAATAGACAATGTGAAACAAAAAATAACTAGTGGATATGTGAGCTGTAAAGTTTATTTCGAAATTACTGAAATATTTAATTTATTCTGTTTTCATCCCCCACATCCGCCATTTTGAAACATTTCATGAGAATCTGTTGAAAAATGTGCCCGGTCGAGTCGAATCTGCGGTAGATGCGGCGAGAACAGTCGAAAATCTAACCATCCGGACATACGAAAGAATTTTGACGAAGCTGAAACAAAAACTAAATTTTCCTGGAAATCAGTCTTATACAGTATACACCCATAAAAACTTTAGCATAAAAAGGCTGTAGAATTCTGAAGGTATAACAAAAATATATAATTATATATAAAGATGAAAAGAAAAACGATGTTGTTACATAATCTTATTAAAACTTTTGTGAGATTATGCGTCGTCACATGTCGGGCCGTTCCTGTCAATTTCACGTGGCTGTTGTTACATATTTTAAATGCTTTTCGCGCTAGGTCTTAGAACTTTCGCTCTTATAGCTCAAGAACAAGTGAAGTTGAGGACTCGTGACAGCCTTTCTTTTAATTTAGTTATATAGGTAGGCTATCATTTAAAATATTTTCCTAATTTTGTGGCAAATCCAATGTGGCAAAACTCGAAAATACGAATTCCTGCACTCGCTCGCAATGTTTTTGAACGGCTAAAAAACTAGTCATACTTTTAATATTTCTAGATGGATCAAGGTTATTCAATGAAGTTGAATTTGTTCCCTGTTGCTTAATATTTTGAATATTTATAGTAATAGGTGGTAATAGAGGTAATGCTAGATCACCGTAGTATGCACTGAGAAAAAAAATTGATTACGTTAATCAAAATTTTGATTGTTTTAACAAAGTAACTTAATGTATAGGGAGCAGATAAAGTTAACTGATTGCAGCAATCAAGTTGAAATGATTGGAAAAGGTAATAAAGTAACTTTGTAAATCCAGTCATGACTAAAATATAAAAATCATGTTTGTTGACTACTATAATCAAGAAATCCTTAATAAAACCCATCAACGTCTTTACAGATACAATTAAAGAAAATGTTTGATGAAATCAAGCAAAATGATTAAATCAATCAAGTCTACTTTATGAAATATATATAGTGCACGATTCAATTAATCAAGTCTACTTTATGAAATGTATATAGTGCACGATTAAATAAATCAAGTCTCCTATATGAAATTTATATAGTGCACGATTAAATCAATCAAGTGTACTTTATGAAATATATATAGTGCAAGATTCAATTAATCAAGTCTACTTTATGAAATGTGTATAGTGCACGATTAAATCAATCAAGTGTACTTTATGAAATATATATAGTGCATGGTTCAATTAATAAAGTCTACTTTATGAAATGTTATGTAATTTACCAAAAAAGCCACAGTAGGGCTAATCCCGTTCGTAAGGACCATGTACAAAATGCACTCTGGTCTCGAAGGGATAGAATCAAACACCGAGATTGATAACAATTCAACGTATGTTTAATTCTTTGGACTATATGCACTCCACACATATCGACAAAATAACAATAATAATTTACAGTACTTATGCATTCTATGGTAAACAAACGTTGGCGCGATGTACAATTCACGCTCTACGGTACAGCGCCATCTACTAGACAATTAAGACAACTAACTATTTAATAACAACTTAAACACGCATGATTAGTTGAAATAAGTTGATTATTTAATTCAATCTTGTTTATGTTTGACGCAATTAATTGTTTTTAATTGAATTAATGTTTTAACTTAATTCGCGTGTTTAAGTTCAATGATACCATTAATAAACTGACTTAATAGATTCAAACAATTTCATAATTGACTTAATGATTTTAGTCAAATACATTGCTTAATTGAAATAAGTTGATTATTTAATTTAATCTCCTGCCTGTTTGATGTACTTAATTAATTGCATTTAATTGAATTTATGATTTTACTTGATTCGTGTGATTAAGTTCAATAATTAACTTGATAACTTTAGTCAAGTACATTGTTTAATTTTATTAAGCACATGATTAATTGAAATAAGTTGATTATTTAATTCAATCTCGTTTATGTTTGATGCAATTAATTGCTTTTAATTGAATTAATGATTCAAGTTAATTCGTGTGATTAAGTTCAATGATACCGTTAATAAACTGACTTACTAGATTCAAATAACTCCATGTTTCGATGAATAAAGTAAATGATTAAATTAAAAGTAATTAAGAAGTTGATCAAATGAAACATTGTTACTTAATTAAACCTTTCGATCAATTTAACTTTGTTGTAGTTATAAAGTATACCTTGTGTATATGATCAATTAAATAATTAATTCAATCATATTTTTTCTAATCAAGCAAAAAGTCGACTTGATTAAATCACTTTTTTCTCAGTGTGGGCAGTAGCATCCTGGTTTTTTAGTTCGGTGGAAATTACTGCAATCGCCAACCAGCGTGGTGATTATGGCGAACCCCCTAAAATTATGAGATCGTAATGAAGAACTTTGGGGGAGGCCTTTGTCCAGCAGCGGACGTTTATCGGCTGATATGATGTTGATGATGAATGCTAGATCATAGTTCCATACACTTTAGCAACACTCTAAAATTATGTGCGTAGTTGTAATGTAATTGAGTTCATCATCATCATCATCTCAGCCATAGGACGTCCACTGCTGAACATAGGCCTCCCCTTTGGACTTCCATATATACCGGTTGGAAGCGACCTGCATCCAGCGCCTTCCGGCGACCTTTATAAGGTCATCTGTCCATCTTGTAGGTGGACGTCCTACGCTGCGCTTGCTGGTCCGACGTCTCCACTCGAGTGGAGACCTCGGACCAGTAATTGAGTTACAGACACATAAATGTCTCAATATTGTAAGCCTTAATTAAATTCTTTAGTTTGTGACTTGTAGGTAACTATGCCTTTTCTAAATACATAAATAAATATTCAACAACGTTTCAAATTATAATCCAGCGCCAGGTCTGAGATGGGACATCTTTTCATCTCGGACCATAAATTGAGGCAAATTGTTCAGTCAGAGTTTAGAGTAGTTTCGCAGGGCTTTGTGTACTTGTACTACTAACTTCTCGGCACTTAAGATAGCGCTATAAAACCTCTCAATCGAAATTCCTAAAATACAATTACTTTTATAACGAATAAAATGCGACTTATTTGGTTATTAAACCGACTGGGGATTTAAGAAGGATTCGAGTTACCTTAGGCACCATTATCATTTTGCTTATAACGTAAATTTTTCGTCTTTATGCGAGAACTTCATTTTACTTCGCTAAGGGACCGATTCTCAAAACTCATTACGATAAGAGCCTGTTTTTTATTTTATGTGAAAGTTTTAGGTAAGTATTTATTATGATTCTGATGATTTAAATATTACTATTTATAGGAATTTTGAATAAAATGCATCAAGCTTCCGCTTTAATTTGATCATTAAAGCGGTAGAAGAGAAAAAAAGTACAGAACATCCTCTCTTTTCATATTAGCAAATGCCGTAAATGTACTGTGCGTGAGCAATCAGAATGCGATTCGCGTTTTATACCTGTCTCGCTCGCACTTACGCGATCCAGATTAGAACCTCTCAGTTTTTTCCCAAACCCGAAGCGCAATCTGAGAGCTCACGGACTTCTTTGATTTAATTTGTATTTCATTGGTTATTTGTGTAAAATGCTAGGCCGTTATAGATGAAGCCTGGCAAGACGACTGACCGATGCATGTTCCACTACGACTGTAACGCGCACCAATTCTCAATAAACAAAGGGAGAAGGCGAAGTCGAGTGGTACGCGGGGCGTATAGTGAGACTGGATTGAAGTTGTTATTCGGATTATTTTTATCGCAACTTAATTTTTTTGAAAGGCATTTTCCGTATATACTACGGAAAATGCCTTTCGAACAATGATACAATAGAAAATATAATTTAGGTGAACGATTTAAAAGGGAATTCCAGTCAATGGAATAATGTGTAGCTTCTGAGTACCTACCGTAGTTACGGGGTGACTGACTGAAACGTTTCTCAAAATTGTTTTTTTTTTTATAGTTAAGCAGTTTTCTTGAAAAGATGTTTATCTAGAAAACCATGACTGTAAAATTATTACAATGTGTTAATGTTCAGACCACCAATCCACAAATCCCTCAGTCCCTAAAGTAGATTATTTTGTAATAATTATAAAACTAAACAATTTGTTTTAAAGTATTGTCATCAAGCTTAAGGCTTAAAGCTAGCTGAAATTTAAAGTAAACAACTACGATCGTTCGTGATAAACATGATGAGACACTAAATCAGCTCATAATTATATAAAAGCATCTCTAGCATTACTGTAACACGCGACTCATTGTCGCGCAACAAAAACTATCTGTCACTTTCCCTTCAATACCGTGCGAGCAAGACAGGCGATGATGAGTCGCGCGACAAGCGAAGTCGCGGCGAGATATACTAGCCCTGCTGGCTTGCTAACTAATGTTAAGCGGAAATCGCGTTAGGTGCAGAACCTTGTTAACAAAACAAAGCAGACAATTAGCAAGGACAACATCTGGCACAATCATTTTCATTGTACTGGCAATAGAACGAATGTCATTGAGTTAGGAATGCCTTGTTATTGTTTCCTTCTCCTATTTAATAATAATAAACCATGTCCTGAGTTACAGTTGATTTCATTGTTTTCCCGGAAAATTAAATTTTGTTTACTCAAGAGCTCACCCTTATAATATTTTTTTTAAGTGTTTGCGATGTTCGTCCCTTTCGGAGTCTTAATTCTTAATAATTAATGAAGTGAAGGCGTTTCTTGTACTTTCAACATTGTGTAATTAAATCGTGTTTCCTTTATAAATGATAGCATTTTATGATAACTCTTATTAAGACTTGGAATAAATTACGATTGATAATAATATTATGATTGATTATGGATATTAAAAGACTAGATTGAACTCGTTGCGAGTTAATAAAGAGTAACTTTTCCAATCGCTTAAATATTACGGTTGATTGATTTTAGGCTTCTGTTATACTATTTTGCATAAAAGGGAAAACGTGAGACAGTACGGCTGGTGAATTTGAATCGCTAAACTTTTTCAATAAAAGACCGAAGTTTCGAGGTTATGTGGTGATCTTGTCTTGATATACAATAAAGATGCAAGATGAAATAATGAATGAAATAATGAACTTCATTCTGCAAGTAGGCCACAAGGGCACTTTTACATGTCTCAGTCTACCGGCATTGCACAAGAGGAGACCACTGTTGAGAAGAAACGCCGAAAGAAACTCAACAGTCAGTAATTTTTTCATAAACGATAAGTACTTAACTATTACAGTAATATGAACTTAACTATACGTAGTTCTCGAAGAAAACATATTAAAAGTGTATTCTAAGATATAAATGAGGACTAGTGTAAGAATAAAATATAGAAACTACAAGAAAGTATGACGGTTTAACACAATTTATGTACGTTTGATATGCTTTCTTATTATAATTGTGTCCCTTAAACTAGTTAGGTACAATCTAAGGAGTCAGTTACTCGGTTTCTGGTTCAGGCCATGCATTTTTGTCTGTCAGATAGTCGTCTACTGTATAATATGCTTTTGACATTAGAGATTTTTTTTAATAATTTTTGAGAGATGGAAAGGCTAATTTTAAAATATGATCAGGTAACTTGTTATAAAAATGAATACATTGGCCTAAAAATGATTTATATACTTTACGAACACGAAACTTTCTAATAGCAATTTTATTTTTATTTCTAGTGTTAAAATTGTGGACATTGGAAACTTTTGTAAATGAATCTATGTTCTTAATAACATACATAATACTCTCATAAATTGGGACGCTACAGTTAAGATGTTTATATCTTTGAAAATGTCTCTAAGGAGTCACGAAAATTCAGGTTATATATAGAACGAATCGCTC
Source organism: Apotomis betuletana (assembly GCA_932273695.1). Classification (NCBI taxonomy): domain Eukaryota; kingdom Metazoa; phylum Arthropoda; class Insecta; order Lepidoptera; family Tortricidae; genus Apotomis; species Apotomis betuletana. The sequence goes on along the minus strand of OW026305.1, from coordinate 10,652,240 downwards.
TTTTTTGTAGCACAAATATAGTCTGAATGTCAGCTGCTTTGCCCCAAACCATAATGTCATATGACATGACACTATGAAAATAACTATGATAAACTAAGCGAGCTGTATCAACATCACTCAATTGTCTAATTTTCCTAACAGCGTACGCCGCTGAACTTAATTTACCTGCAAGCACTGCACTAAAAAAAGCGGTAGTTGTTCCTGTATACAAATCCGGCAGCAAGGACCAGGTAGCAAACTACAGACCCATCTCACTTTTACCTGCCATTTCAAAAATATTAGAAAAAATCATTAATTCTAGACTAATTAAATATCTTGAAGAACAAACTCTTCTATCAAGAAATCAGTTTGGTTTTAGGGCCGGGCTATCAACTGCTGACGCTGTTCATGAACTAACTAATTACCTAGTCCAAGAACTTGATAAAGGAAATCAGACAATAGGAATCTTTATGGACCTCGCAAAAGCTTTTGACACCGTCCCCATTGCCATTCTTCTCCAAAAGCTAGAAGCACTTGGTATTAGAGGTACCCAACTCAAATTGCTAGCAAATTATCTAGATGAACGCACCCAATGCGTGAGGATAGACAATAATATCAGCTCCGACTTAAAAAACACCGCTTACGGAATTCCACAAGGAAGCGTGCTCGCTTCCACCCTATTCTTGATCTATATTAACGACCTTTGTGATCTAAAAATAGGAAATGGTAAAATAATCTCGTACGCTGATGACACTGTACTGCTTTTTTCCGCTAAATCAGCAGATGACGCACATGAATATGCACAGCGAGGCTTTAATAGCGTCAGCACCTGGTTACGGCATCACCTACTAACACTTAACCCAGATAAAACTCAGTATGTAAGATTTTCCATGCGTAAACCTAGCGTAGAAATAACCTACCGCAAGCTCTATGCCCACATATGTAATAACATTTCATCTGTCAAATGCAGCTGCCCGGACATAACGCGTACCGACAAAATTAAATATCTCGGAGTTTTAATCGACGAAACCCTCTCGTTTAAATTCCATGTGGAAGCGCTGTGTAATAGAATTCGTAAGTTAATATTTGTTTTCAAAAAACTGCGGTCAATTGCGGATGAGCAGCTCCTCAAGACGGTTTATTTTGCTCTTTGCCAATCAATAATAACGTATTGCATAACGTCATGGGGAGGTTTGGCTAAAACCACAATACTAAAATTAGAAAGAGCCCAAAGAGCAATCCTAAAGGTCCATACCTATCGTTCTTACCTCTACCCTACTAACCTTATATACAGTGAATGTAGAGTACTAACAGTTCGTCAGTTATTTATCCACGGCACAGTATTAAGGCAGCACTGCATAACTCCTTACAGCACCGAATATAAAAACAAGAGGCGTAAAGATATTGTTTGCTCCTATAACATGCAAGCAAAACATGCTTTTTCTACAAGATTTTTCATATTTCTAGGACCATTTCTTTACAATAGACTAAATGCGAAATTGGACCTATATCCACTAAGCTTCGCTCAATGTAAGAAAGCGCTTCGTGAGTCACTACAAACTATGACGTACGAAGATACAGAGAACTTACTGACTGTCATGAAATAAATATTTGTCTAGTTGAATTAAGTTCTTTAGTGTAAATTTTAGTAGTTAAGCTACAATAAGATTACTGTAAGATAGATGAATATGTACTGAAATTAAATAATATAAAGGCTTTGCCATTGCCTGAAACACAGGGGCAACCCTAGTTCAGGTTATGTAAATTGTGAATTTATTTGTTTTTTAAGTATAGAATTTAATCGTCACCTCTGTACATTATGTTTTATCAATAAATTATTATTATTATTATATTATTATTATATGTGGACTCCATTGCAAATGCCTGTCCAATGTTATACCTAAGAATAATGCATTATTCACGATTTCTAAACATTCACCATTTAGTAATATAGTAGAATCTACCGCCGTAACATTTGGTAAAGCAAATCTAACACATTTAGTTTTCTTGGCATTTAGTAGTAAACCAGTTAAGTACTTTATCTAGTGTGCAATAAATTTCCGCATTGTCGGTTGATTTCCGGTTAACCTTGAAAATGAATGATGTATCGTCAGCAAATAGTACTATATTACAAAGATTATCTACTATAGATGGCAAGTCATTTATATAAACCAAAAATAGAAATGGACCTAAAATAGAGCCCTGTGGCACTCCTAGCTTAACTATAGCTCCATTGGACTGGGTTCCATTTACATCCACTATTTGCATTCTATCACAGAGATATGAAGACATAAGGCTTTAAGGCTGTTATGACGGCCTCAGCATAGAACACTTCAAGCATGCTGGTCCCCATCTATACCGAGTGTTCTCATTGTTTCTAAATTTATGTGTGTGTCATTCTTACCTGCCTGATAAACTCATGAAAACTATTGTAGTGCCTGTTGTAAAAAACAAAACCGGTGACTTGTCGGACAAAACAAACTATAGGCCCATTTCTCTGGCAACAACAGCCGCTAAGATACTGGATAGTTTGCTGGACTCTATTCTAGCCAGATACCTGAAGATACATGATGCACAGTTTGGGTTTAAGCCTGGACTGTCCACCGAGAGTGCCATTCTCTGTCTTAAACATACGGTGGGTTATTATTTTCATAAACTAAAATTTCTAACAAAAGTTGTCAGAGGTGAGTTATTCCGTCTATATATATATTTAAGAGCACCAACAATTCACATAATTTTTGATACAAATCCAATTCGCGTAGGTACGTCTACTATCGCAGAATTTTTAAACTATGTTAAGAACTATAAATTTATGAAACATGTAATGTCTCATTTTGTTTAATGTGGGTACACCACAATTTTTATTTAAACTATGAATACAAAGATCAAAGCTTAAAGAAAATTTGAAAAAGGAGCTACCTGGTGGAAGGGACCGGGAATCGAACCCGGTACCTCTGGATTACCGGTCCAGCGCGTTAGCCACTTCGCTACCCTCGCTCCACGTAGACCTGACGAATTTTTCCTTATGCTTTGTGTGTCGATCTTTGCATTGTTTATTTGAAAGGTTTTTACACCTTAGCGACCTCTATGTGAATACGTTAATATTCACATCTTACCGAATTTTCGGACAAGATTTCAGATTCATATTTTTGAGCCCCGAGAGCCCCCCGATACCGAGTTTTAGCCGCCTAGCACCAATTTGAAATTTAAAAAAAAAAAAGTCGCCATCTTGATTTTTTTTTCCACAAGTCTCTAACAATAACAACCAACCTTTAAAAACAAAACCTCCTTTTTGTCAAACCAGCCAGCTGTGTGAATGACCTTGTTGTTGAAACAAAAAAAAAAGTTACTTTGCAGGCTTAGGCCTGAAAAGCAGTATGATATCCCTTTACAGTCCTCTCGAGTTGTTGCGCCCAAAAAGCGATACTTCCGAGCCTATTTTAAGGAACGTAAAGACGATATTTCATTGGATGTTTGAGAAAAGGTCATTTGAATTTCGAACACGATGATTGTGATTCTCTGTAATGCATGTAACTTTTTCCATTTTTAATCGTATGTGTGCTTTTCTCTTGTTTATTTGGTTCGGATTTGAGTGTTTTATGTTTTAAATTTGATATGTTAAATAGACGGCATAATATGATTATTTTTATATCTTAATTTTTATTCTTGCATATCCATTTTCCTCGCCGTAGTGAGGTGAAAAGTTGCGTGTTACGCATGGCTGCAAAATTATTTGGCTTCTCGTGTCTTGAAAGACTCGCTACACTCAGGAATCTGAAGGTTTTAAGATTCAAACCATTCGCTTTGCTCCTGCACGTCTAGCGTAACTTTGACACGCGACTCATGTCGCGCGAGATAGCATTATCCATCACTATCTCATAGTACTTTACAGATAGAGACCGGTAGTATATCCCGCGCGAGAAAGAGTCTCGTGTCAAAGTTATGCTAGCCGTGCTGGTTCAATCTTAGATGCCTTCGCTCGCTCAGCTTTCAATTTCAACACTCGCGCCAAATAACAACTTTGTAGCCTTGCATATCAAATAAATAGCTATTTCCTTTATATTATCACATACCTAATTATTATTCATACTCATACCCATACTCATTTATTTATAAAATGTTTTTCAATTTTACATGTCACATATTGAATTATTAAATTATATTAGGTTTCATTATTCCATTCATACACATTTCAAATAATCAATTATCAAAATACAATACAAAATTTAAATAACATTAACAATTTATAATTTCAGTACAATACTCAAAAATAATTTATAGTCAGAATTAGTACCTATCATATATTATAAAATTCCTCAAGGCTATAAAAAACACTAGATATGAGCCATTTTTTAATTTTATGTAGGAATGTAACGTCGTTCTCAATTTCTCTTATATAATCAGATACTTTATTGTACGTGGCCCCACAATAGACATCGTTTTGCTTGCCTTAGCTAAACGAGGACATGGGGTGGCCAGTTTGTTTTTATTAGGGTTCCGTACCCAAAGGGTAAAAACGGGACCCTATTACTGAGACTTCGCTGTCCGTCCGTCCGTCCGTCTGTCACCAGGCTGTATCTCAACAACGGTGATAGCTAGACAGTTGAAATTTTCACAGATGATGTATTTCTATTGCCGCTATAACATTAAATAATAAAAATAAAATAAAATAGATATTTAATGGGGGCTCCCATACAACAAACTTGTTATAGATTATATATATGTAGGTAGGTACGGAACCCTTCATGCGCGAGTCGGGCTCGCACTTGCCCAATTTTTTCTGTTACTTAGACGCATGCTGTGTGATGTCATTGGAGGAAAAAGATGAATATTCATTCTTACATACTTAATTATATAATAAATGTACTGAGATGGAAATGTCATAATATTTTTTTGTATAAATAGTTGTTGGGTAGGAGTACCTGGTGCGGCGTGAGAAATGATTCTCACGGCTCGCTTTTGGAGTACGAACACTCGCTGGCATTCCGCTGCCGTGCCCCAGAGCTCGAGCCCATAGCACATCACAGAGTGAAAGAGAGAAAAATAGCTTGTTCTTAGCTGTTGATCGGGTAGCACTCTTGATAGTCTGGTCAGAGCAAAGCATGCTCCAGATAGTTTTCCGCAGGTGACGTTAATGTGCGCATCCCATTTTAGAGCCACATCCAAGGTCACGCCGAGGAATTTCGTGTAGCCCACTTGGGGTAGCACTGCTCCATCCACGTTCATAGAGCGTGGCCTTGGAGGTCGGCCTCCAAGGTTGATGTGCATCACCTGTGTTTTGTTTAGATTTAATACTAAGCCATTTGCATTGAACCAACTTTGTAGTCGCGTGATATCTGCAGCGATTTTCTCTTCAAGTAAGTTGATTGTATTGGCAATTATAATGTCGCATGCGTCGTCTGCGAATACGTACATTTCACCGTCCACATTCTCCGGAAGGTCATTTACCTGAATCAGGAAGCACGCATTATATTATGCAATATTTACTTTTTATGCTTGTATATTTGTCATATTATTTGAAAACTGCTGATGATATTAGAATACTTTTAAGCCCAGGTGGAGAGTGAAGAGGACTATCTTGCGAAATATGATAAATTGTTAATTTTTTGTGCCTTTTTACCCTATAACGCTTTAACCATAGGACACATGTAGATGAAACTTGACATGCAGATCGATAATAAAAGAATACTTTAACCCGATAACGGATAAGCTGAAGTGGAACTACCGACTCTGCACTATCGCATTTCCCCAGCACTTCACTTCCGGGAGTCTTTTAGTCCATAGACTTGTGTGATATAAGTGATATTATTATATACCTTAGATGTAATGGAAGGTAGGTGATAAGTAATGGCGAAATGAAAAGTCACTGGGATTGGCTATCAAAAATATAACAATGATTTGTCATGAAGGAACAAGTTCCCTATCTCTAGATACGTCAGTTAGTAATATATCGATAGATTAATCGCACAGTTTGTTAACAGCGCCTCGCCTCTCGGAGCGGATTGCTGTTAATTAGATACACTGTTAGTAGCACTTACGTCGACGTTATCACTAACCGCATACAAGTTTAGGGGACAAATAGGTACAGTTTCACGTTTAATGTCAAAAGGCCTAAACATAAATAGCTCGTCGTTCAACGTTGCAATCTCGTGGGCCATAGTCAAGTCTACCTTTTCCTTACGACAAAGTCAGAAGCGAGTCGCGCGACAAAAAGAACTAGCTATAAATAGCGCTACAGCAACTGAGCCGTTATACCAAGGGGTAATTTATATTTGAAATACGTTTTATTTATTTATTTAAATGTATTTTGAAGTTTGAATTTTGCCCAACCCTGTGCGAAATGAAACATTCTCATCTTGAGATAGCCAAATTGCTAATGTATCGATTGATTAACCGCACAGCCTGTTAGCAGCGTCACGCCTCGGGGCGCGAATTGCTGTTCATTAGATACACTGTTAGTAGCGCCGACATCAGCGTTGTCACTAACCACAGACGACTTTAGGGGTCAAATACAGTTTCACATTATGTCATAATTTAATTAAAACTTTCGTAAGACATCTGCGCTTAATATGCGGCCACTCGCAGATACTATATGTATAAATATATAGTTACCCCTGATGAAGAACTCCATATGTCGCTGTGTCGTGGAATGACGCATCAACGTGCCACTTTATTGATAATTAATATTATAAATAGGTAGTTAAATACTGTTAGCATAGTTAACCCGATAAGGATAACACATGTGACAAAACCATAGTGATTATTTTAACAATGTTTTTTTTAGCTAGAACGCCAGTCATAATGAAAGTGTAAATTCATTACCCTCCTCTGAATGAGATGTAACGCTTCCCATCTCTCGAGAGCTAAATGGGTAATATATCGATATATTAACTGCACATCTTGTTAGCTGCGACCCGCCTGGGAGTGCGAAATGCCGCGTTAATTAGATGCACTGTTAGTAAGGCTGACGCCAAATCCCATTAACGATTAATCACTAACAATAGACAACTAGGGCATAAACAGAATTGCACTTTATGTCGTCCTATTTTGGCACGAAATATAAAGTACAATAAAATTAAACTATTTTATCTCATTGAAACATCTATCATAGAAACAAGAGTTTTAGTTAAAATACTTATTGTCCCTCTGACTGTTCCGATATAAGTGGATCATATGGACATTCCCATGACTGACATCACAGACAACTTTATTCATAAATCCCCTAAACGTTAGTTACACAATGACATTTAAAATAATAGACTTTAAAATCAATGCCATACAAAGATATTGAATTCCAAATAAAGAATCGTATTGAGAAGTTGAGAGCTCGGCAAATAAACATATTTAAACTTTTACAAGAAGCTTAACTCGGCGTAGAAGCTCCACGCTCCATGGTTTCGTAACAAAAGACTTTAAGCCCGTTTTCTTTTGTTTATGTAAAGGCACGGTACCCCTACATCTTGTTATTTAATTGTGTAAAAGAATAAAACGGAGTTGTCTAAGGATTCTATCCGGACCCAAAGAGATGGCTGCGTCACAGTTCAAGTATCATAAACATTAAACAGCACATTTACTTTATAGACGCGTTAAAATCGGAGGATCCAAAGCAGCCCCGCTGTTTTATTGCCACTCGGGCAGAAATCGTAGCGTGTGCAACAAAGTTCGTATAGAGTCAAGATACTGGACGTTATTTATGTTGTGGCTGAGCTGAGCTCACAGGGATAAATATTTGCATGGCAAAGGCAGTACCGGCTGCGCTGAGCCTGGCTGTAAGGGATTCCAGTTTTTGTTTGCACCAGGAACACAGCATTTAGCTTGTAAATGTTCGTATTTCACGAGTTCGACGCAGGCGAATTTAAAATGAAATGGACTTTACGTTTAAAGTTATTTTCGTAGTTTTCCTTTGAAGTTAAACATTAAAATGTTTGAAAAGAAAAATTAGAATGCCTGTAACATAACCATACAGGATCAGAATGGCAATTCAAAACGGAATTGCCAAAATAACGAAGAAATTCACACAATGTAATATCACAGAATATACAGATTCCCTATTTTTTCAAAAACCCCTATACACTCGTAGTACATATGAAAAGTGATGGATGATTTATTAAGTTAGCGGTCCGTAATAAAAAAACGAAAAGACAAAAAGCTTTGTCTCGTGCAATTATTATGTACTACTTTACTTAGCTTTTTTCCGCAGTTCCGCTCATACTTACAAACAGAGAAAATGTGCCTAACATTTTTTTAACGTTGGGAAAATGCTTGTTAGGAAATACAAAGATAACACTTATCATTACAATAGAGGTAAACAATATATAGGCGATCTTATCGCTAAAAAGCGATCTCTTCCAGACAACCTTGGGGTAGCGGATTAATATAAATGAAATGAGATGAGTATGTATAGTCAATGTATTCATCCTTCTTTTCGATTAGTAGTTTGTTTACATATATTATTCTACAACTTCTAGGTACTTATTTACAAAAAACACAGTGAAAACAGTATGTCCGGTTAATCCATTTATTATTTAAATAATCCCGCCACTTATTAACGATTATTCTCATAAAATATATAGTCTCTGTCTAATCTGTGTCTGATATCTATGCTATATTACCTACTGAAAAGTTTTATGGAAATCTGTAACGTGGTTTTTGCGCTTAAGTGCAATGTAGGTACATTCTTACAAAGTTTCATGCACGTTTATAATACATAATATTATCTATTATGCCTAAAACAGAACAGCATAGTCAATAAATTTCTTTGTCATTTTAAATAATTTATGACGATTCATCGGATTAGTTAATGACAGTTAGATTTTCATCTCATTTCAGTTTAAAAACCAGATACCTTTTCCTGCAACTATGCTGCAACTGAAATGCCAAAACACACTTCAGTGTTCCGAGTAACAGCGGCAGGCCGATAGCAAAATTACTCTGCCACGGAAATTTATTAACAGCATTAGCTATTGATCCCCTGTCGTTGTTTTTAAAAGTTGTCGGCTGTCGTTCGTGACAGGATTTTCCTTAAAGGCTCATTTTAGGGTTCGCGAGAATGAAAATGAATTATATAAGACAATCTTAAGCATTTTTTCTCAAATGTTTATTTGGTTAAATCTTGCATATATATATACAGTATACTGTTCTTTTGTTGTGCCATCATCACGTCACGTCATGATACCACGATGATACTCCATAGAGGTAAATATATAAATCGTTAGACCGTTCGTATAATACATTGCTGTATGCCCTTGGGCATTCAATAAAAGGGGTTGCCTTGAATAGTAAAAACCGGCCAAGAGCATGTCAGGGCACGCTCAGTGTAGGGTTCTGTAGTTGCCCATCCTTCACAATATACGAAAATTACGAGAAAGAGCTCTGTAAAAAGGTCGTAAACACCAGAGTAACAGTAATCACTTATTACCTTCTGGAAGTTATCGATTATAGAATAGAATAGAATAGAATAGAATATAATAGAATAGAATAGAATAGAATAGAATAGAATAATAATTTATTCGTTAACATACACAAAGTGGACAACTAATATAAGAAATAAAACAAAATAAAATCGTTGTTGCGTATTATACGCATTAGATTAAGCGAAATGTTTTAATACAGTATGACACTTAACTAATATGTGTAACGTTCGAAGTATAAGGACACCGCGCGGCACGAACGTCATTTAAAAAAAATATATGAATTTTTGCAATAACTCAAAAACGGCTCGACCGATTTTATTTATTTTCATGAATTTTTCCATAATTTTTTGACCGGTGGTTGAAAAGTTAGTAGTTTTTTTTATTTTCGGAGCGAATATTTACAAAACTGCTGACTTTATTAAAAAAGAATGTTCGGAGACCCCTATTATTTTTAAAAGACCTATTCAATGACACCCCAAACTAGTGTTGGAAAGAAAAAAAAAATCACCCCCACTTTAGGTGTACGGGACAAAAAGTTTTTATTTTAGTTTTACCCGAAAAAAAGTTTTTATTTTAGTTTTTATTTTACCGTTTTGTCGGCGTGTTACGCATACTCATACCAAATTTCAGCTTTCTAGTACTAATGATCACGGAGCTAAGCCGCGGCCAGACAGACAGACAGACAGAGACAGAGAGACGGACATGGCGAAACTATAAGGGTTCCTATTTGACTACGGAACCCTAAAAAGCATAGTCTGGTTTTCGGGGCATCCATGATTGTAAGATGAGGGCCCTGGGTACAGACCTCGTATGCACTTATGCGGTAATGGTGCGTTTCCACTTAGGTGTAGAGGAGTGACGACATGCCTAATCGATCTATCATGAAAGCCAAGCGAAGCCGACACACACGGTTTCAGTCTTGTTATATATTGATCTATCGCGCACGTCTCCACTTCGCTGCTCATTGGAAACGCGGGGTGATTTGCGTAAAGAATAAAAACGCACCAACGAAAAAACTCATTTTTTTATTACAAAGTACAGTCTGACACAAAAGAGTAGAAATTAAAAAGTGGCAATACCGTCGTGTCGTCCCTTTCTAATCAATATAAGAAAACGGGGACGTCAATACAGTATTGCCACTTTTTAATTTCTACTCTTTTGTGTCAGACTGTAACCGGCTTCGTAGGTGCCATCCTTAAAGGTAAAGGGTAATATTTAATTCTTTCAGTATCAAACGCCCGTCAGAGCAGTAATTGAGGATTTCGTTCATAATTTAAATATTAAACCGAACTTGTAAAACGTCGGAGGAAATTGAAAATAAATTAGCTGTTAACAAGGTCGTGTTTTCGTGCAAATTTAATATGCGAGCGTACTACTAAAACTGTTAGTAAATTAATGGAAACTAGCCGCGATTACGTGATCCCGTCATAGAAAGAATTGTCGTAAAACGTATCATGATACGTAAAACATGTATAACAGCGGGCCTATGATGCTTGCGTTTATCACGTAATAAATAAGTGACAAAGCATCTGCCACTCACACTCGCATTTTGTCAAAACATGAAGGATGCTTTGTCACTTATTTATCGCGTGATAAAAGCAACCCTCATAGGCCCGCAAGATAGCACATTTTCTCTGCCGCTTATTTTTGTTAGGTACCTGATTTTATCTAAAAGGTGGATCTCGTTACCAGTCATCCTTTCCCGGGAAGCGCAAATTTACAAATGCCTATGCGACAAGCGGCTACTTGAGCTACTGAGTTTCCGTAAATTCCGTAATTCAATTTCGGATTGCAGGTATGATTTACATATACTCAGTATTTCATAAAGGACGATGTTCTTTAAATATCATCATTCATCATGGTCACCATCATCACCATCATCGTATCAGAGCTGAAAGACTGCTGAAAGTTCATTGCGTGGTCTCTAGTTCACAACAACCGGTTGTTTGTCGCCCTCGTCGAGCTTCGGCAATCCCGGCAGGTCAGCGGTTCCCTTTAATTGGTCTCTCCCACACTGCGTCTTACAGTACGCGGTCGACACTTAAGAACCTGCCTGTTCCAACGACCAACGATTTTACTAGCAATGCCTCTCCGATTGCCACTTAAATCCGACAACTCTCAGAATTATGTTGATATAACCTTGGTTCTAGTACGGATTCGATCATGCAAGGAAATTCCGAGCATAACTGGTAACATTACCTAGCCTTTGAACAACTTTGCTCTGTAAACGTTCTTCTAAATATGCCATTGGGTAAAGTATCGAAATATGTAGGTATTAAGCTAAGGAAGTCAATGAGTAGGGTCTTCGCTTAAAACGTATGAAGTTTTACTAATGTGCGAGCTAAGCTGATAATGCTTTGCCCCAATCCAAAGCGGTACCTTATTTCTTTGTGGTCTAATCAAGCGTTCTGTTTTCGGCTACATACAAGGCTATCCTCGAGCGAGACATTGTAGTGCCTAAAGAGGTTCATGGGTTCATGGGTGGGGTTCGACCGGCGACCACGAACCGGAAGTATATTTACCACCAACATTGACAACTTTCTACCAATATGAAGAAAATTATAAATGGGCTTCTAATTTTCAGGTGACTTAGTAATATGACAAACTTTTCCGCCATAACATTAACAATTTTCGTTTGAAGTTCCGACCTCGAAATAAGCCAATGCAATTTATTTATAACTAATCTATTTAGAGATTATTACGGGGAAATAAACGTCTCCCCGATGATAATTTACGAAAAATGATGAATTTCCTGGTTTATTACTCAGAGAGACGTGAAATGTAGGTCAACACGTAAATCTTCGCGAAAACTGACGCGATAGCGAGGCGCGGTGTCATGAAAAAAAAAGTTTGTTAGTTACCTGCTAACATACTCTTTTTACAAAAAAATAATAGGCCAGGATTAAAATTCACATCTTCCTCTTTAATTTTTTCCCCATTTAACGAGAGAAAAATAAAAAATATATATTGAGATAACAGTTTTTCCTAAGTTGTCTTTAATTGACTCAGGTGTAGGTACGACTGCGTTTACTTGGAACCTAAAATACGTTTTCAATGATAGGTACAGCCCTGTAACACACGGATAGCGGAGGCTTAGGACACCCAGTCTACCCTTTACCTTCGATCGGAACCTTAAAAAGTTGTATAAAAATGCTCAGAATTGTATCTGACACACTTTAATTGAATCTTACCGATTTCACGAGTTTAACTGTATTCATTGTACCTAGTCAGTAAAATATTGTTTATTTATTTCAAAGAAGGCCCATGGTATAGTACCTACCTACGCCGGAAATCTATTACCAGCGTGCTGTGAAATTCCAGTAGCCGGCCATTTAAATAATTTGATATCCGGCATACTTTGCTATGTGGGCAACTTAATCTAATAATTGCTAACCAATTTCCGTCTCCGTCCGTCTGAAACAAGAGTAAACTTTAAATACCAATGTAATTCGTTTAGTCCGAAACTGTACGAAACTGAAACGCGAAGTTGTAATGCATCGTCTCGTTACATGTGTATGTTTATAAAATATCTGTAATGAATTCATTTGTTGTAAAATTGCGCACTGTAACGCTTAGAAGTGTCGTAGTCTGTAATAATCACTTTTTTCCAAAAAATAACCGACCAAAACGAGAAAATAAAAATTTCCGAGAGCCACTCAACGAGTAGGTAACCATAAAAACACGGAAATGGTCGTACATGTGTTATATTTGAGGAGTTCCCTCGAGACCTTATGGATTTTGTCATCAAATCTTTAGCAAAATGTTATGAGGAAATTAGAGATACCTACTCTTGATCAAAAAATAACACAGACATAGTTCTGAGATTACAAACATAAAAAACCGACCAAGAGCATGTCGGGCCACGCTCAGTGTAGGGTTCCGTAGTTGCCCATCCTTCACAATAGATGGGCTTAAATTGATGGAAGGTTTCGGGATCACCAGATAAAAAGCATGTGCTCCGTTCAAGTTATTTATTGAGACTGAATATGGGCTGACATAAGAAACAAACAAACTGTCATAGAATACTTATTCTATCACACAAACGAGTTTGTATAGGTTTACATAAAACCCTATGTTCCAACACTGGCCCTTAAACCAATATAAACTGATATTTCATTAACCAACACAAAAAGTTAATAAAAACAACGACACATCTGCTGTCCTTACAATTAAAAACAACACAGTATCAAAAGTACCTACAGAAAAAGTATAAATTAATAAATATAAATCCGCATCATATAAAATAGTAAACACTAAAAGTATATATGAAATGGATCTAAAATAATTTATACTAAGTTCTATAAATTACTTAGATACATACTATCTCACTTATTATTATGAAAAATAAATAAATGAGAAACAAACCTATCGTGTTTTTCTTTTGGTAAAGGTTTCGTTAATACGTCGGCCACCATTTGATCAGTCGGAAGATATTTTAAAGTAACAGTTCCTTGTTCCACAATTTCCCTAATGAAATGGTGTCGGACGTCTATGTGTTTCGTTCTGGCGTGGTACATAGAATTAGTGCATAACTTTTATGCCGATTGGTTGTCATTATGCAAAGTTATGTTGTACTGTACCCCGTAAATTTCGAACAGAAACTTGCGCAGAAACAGTGCCTCTTTGCAAGCATCTGACAAACACATATACTCCGCTTCCGTGCTGGAAAGAGCTACTGTCTTCTGCTTCCTACTCTCCCATGAGATAGTAGACTTACCAATTTTGAAAACGAAACCAGTATACGATCGACGATCGACCTCACTCGCCGCATAGTCAGCATCAGCATACGCAACGATGTCTAGTCCCGACTTTTGAAAAGTTAAACAAATATCTATCGTACCTTTTAAGTAGCGAAGAACTCTTTTTGCCGCTTTCCAGTGGGATTCATCAAAACCTCGTTGAACTGGCTCAGTAGACTGACAGCATGGGCGATGTCCGGACGCGAACAAATCGCGATATACATAAGACAGCCTATCAGGCCTCTGTAGTCGTGAGTACAATCCTTCGAAGTGGATTTCACGAGCTTCAGTCCTGTTTCCATAGGTGTCCGGGCAGGCTTGCAATCTGACATTTGAAAACGTTCTAGTACCGTCTTAATGTAACTTGACTGGTCTAAAGTTATCTCGTTATTCTTTCTGCACAGCCTCATGCCCAATATGTGGTGTGCTGGCCCTAAATCTTTTATTACGAAGGCCTTTTTTAACTCTTCTTTGATACCTGCCGTTCCTCGGCAATCTGGTGAAGAAAATAACATTATGTCATCGACATAGAGCGCAATTATAATCATAGATTTCCCTCTTGACTTGACATAAACACAGGGTTCCGAAGATAAACGTTTGAATTTCATTTTGTTTGTTAAAACGCCATTTATCTTTTCATACCAAGACTTCGAAGCTTGCTTCAGTCCGTATATGGCTTTATTCAACTTATATACTTTATCCTCTTGACCTTTTATTTTGTAACCTTCTGGTTGCTCCATGTAAACAGTTTCTTTGAGTTCACCATTCAAAAACGCCGTTTTGACATCCAGATGTTCAATATTCATATTATATTCTGCAGCTAAAGCCAATAGCGTGCGTATAGTAGAAAATTAGGTACGAGAAAGATTTCAAGCTCTATAAAAAAGGTCGTAAACGCCAAAGTAACTCTAATTACTTCTTACCTTCTGGAAGTCATCGATTATGCGCGCCAGATTGAGCGGAATCTTTTAATGCAATATGGCAGTTAACTAATATGTGTAACGTTTGAAGTATAAGGACACCGCGCGGCACTTACGTCATTTTAAAGAAAATTATGAAATTTTGCAATAACTCAAAAACGGCTTGACCGATTTTATTCAATATAGTTTTCATTGAAAGAACTTATAAGGCCTCATTTCCATGAATTTTTCCATAATTTTTTGACTCGTGGTTTAAAAGTTAGAGGGGGGGACACTATTTTTTTATTTTCGGTGCGAATATTTACAAAACTGCTGACTTTATCAAAAAATTATGTTAAAAGACCCCTATTATTTTTAAAAGACCTATTCAACGACACTACACTACACACTACACACACAGTTACACTAGTGTTGAAACGAAAAAAAGAAATCACCCCTACTTTAGGTGTTCGAGAGGTACCCGAAAAAAAAAATAATATAGTTTTTATTTTACCGTTTTGTCGGCGTTATACATACACATACTCATACCAAATTTCAGCTTTCTAGTACTAATGGTCACGGAGCTAAGCCGCGGACGGACGGACGGACGGACAGACGGACATGGCGAAACTATAAGGGTTCCTAGTTGACTACGGAACCCTAAAAAGGGGTTTAAAAGTACAGGGTAATACGAAAGTAAAGAAGGTAAGTGATTAATTAATTTTTAGGCTACATTTACATCTCAGCCAGCTTTCGTATGAAGCTCAATACGAAAACTAACTACGGAACAGAACGTACGGATACCTACCTATGGTATATAAGCAGGTACTTACTTGTATGTTACAAGTACGGGTTTGGATAATTTTAATTACACAAACGGAAGACATTTTTTATTGTTTTGGACTTAAGTATAAAAGTAGCTTTGTAGTGGCGTGATGTCCATAACTATCAAAAATATGACTTGAACACTTTAGACATTTAGCTCCTATAAGAAATACTAAATCAAATCGGCTCGGGCTCGCCCAAGAGTGCATTTGACGACACTTCACTCTCGTGAACAAACATTTAGAAAACCTGACATGAGCATACCATGCAAAACTGCTACTTTTGTGTTATGCAGAGTACCTACAAATACTGTAATTACTAGAACGTTACAAATAGCGAACGCTTTAGTGGTAAGGCGTCAGGAATTGCCTCGCACATACAATTAATTTTGCATTTATATTACAACTAATATTAGCACGCATTCCAGGAACGCACAACGGGCATAGTTCGGGCTAGCATTGGAGATTACGACCGGATTTGATCGTAAATAAATATTTGGGCCACTCCATCACTCGGTGCACGATCGCAGACACATTTGACAGATGCACTTTACCGTGACGTAAACATATGCGTTTCATAGTCCGTGCCGTTGTTTAGGCTACATTCTGTTCAAAGCTAGCTCTTCTGAGATTATTAACTTTTAAACAATACAAACGGAAGGATATTTCACGCCGTGTTTTCATAGATGAGTCCAGAAATAGCAGAAAAGTTACACTGCCCAACAGCTGGACAAACTTGGCTAAAAATATCCTAATGTTCATAGCCATTTTCGTGTAATGTTTCAGCGGGGACATAACATCCATTTCAGTGAAAAGGACCTAACATAAATAACTATTGGCAACCTCTATCCATCATGTCGTTCCCGAGGGCCTCTAGCTGGTCGTTATGGACACAACCGGAGTGTGACAGGCAATGTAATCAATAATTTTATGCATAAGTAGTATACTGTCACGCTCACACATTTTTAGGAGTTTGGAGAACCGTTATATTATAATATTTTATATATCACTAAGCACGCAGTATGGTTAATCTCACATATTACTATACAAGTAGATCACTAAGGGCTTTATCACACCTTGCGAATTGCGAGTAAATTTTGTATGCAGGCGAATACTCGGCGCTGGCAACTCGCAAGTGTGATAAGGCCTAAATTATTAGGATGACATATATTAGGACCTAACCTAGTAAAAGTAAAACAAGACCTTGTCGTTATACAAACCTTAAAGTTCCAAGAAAGGTATGAATATCTAAAGGTACACCCTTCGGCCGCTTACTTTTTACCGCCCATAAACATTTAGGTAAAGACTATTTAATAATGAACTTTTCCACGCAAAACTCATAATTTAAAGAGACTTACAGATTCTTGTCTCGTGTTTCCTTCCAAATAAGCTAAATTCAAGTTTTAACGATAAAGAACACTCGCAAAACGAGACTGCCGGCGCCATGTTGGATGTTAAACATTTGTAAGACTTTGCTCTAAAAAATAATGCGATATTAGATTGTACTGAAGTGAAATTGGGCTGATTTACTATTATAACATGTTCAACAGGCGACGCTAAAGAGCAAATGGCAAGCGTAAGCCATATTTTCATTTTTTTTCATATGAATTACCCTGAAAAGTTCTCACTAAATTCACAACATAAACACTATTATTCCCCATACCATGCAACATAAACACTACTATTATACCCCATAGTTGGTAAACTTGGAAAGCACCCTAAGTTACTGTATCTAATTTGTACCTATACCGGGTGATCAATCCAAATGGGTCAGTAAGGAGAAGTCAGAAACTATAAGAGATAGGGAAATCTGTTCTTAGGAACCATGGCGTCGATTTTAGATTTAATGAAAACTGCATTATTATATTT
This sequence comes from Apotomis betuletana, assembly GCA_932273695.1. Classification (NCBI taxonomy): domain Eukaryota; kingdom Metazoa; phylum Arthropoda; class Insecta; order Lepidoptera; family Tortricidae; genus Apotomis; species Apotomis betuletana. The sequence goes on along the minus strand of OW026305.1, from coordinate 10,634,517 downwards.
TATAATCTCATACATAATTTCATACATGACCCGATCAAAACCGCTGTAAAGCATGTTACAATACGACATGCGATTACTAACAGAATTTTAACCAGGTTCAATTCCCGGCTATTGTATGAGATTTATTAAAAATAAAGAATGCAGTTTATATTTAATCTAAAATCGATACCATAGTTCCTAAGAACAGATTTACCTATCCCTTATAGTTTTCGTTTTCTTCCTACTGACCCATTTGGATTGATCACCCTGTATATTCCGTTACGTGACCATCATAGAACCGAGATATTGCTAAATTGGCGATTTCGTAATGCATTAGGTATATTAGGTCATTTAATTGTGTGAGTGGATTTTGACACTAACGATGACGTAGGTACTTCATATATTTGAAGGCATTGCCCTAAGCAAAATCTACTTAAGCCTTATCCCGCAGCTGGCAGAGATTGACTCGATTCATCGAAACCACTAAGGCATTCCTCACAGCCGCTAACACGTACCAAATCCTTGATGGAGGATTGAGCGCTGAAGCGATTCCTAACAGTACAACAACTGAACAAAGTCCACAGTTCTTTGTCAGGCGACACCGTTTAAGAAACTGGTGACATTTATTTTGTGTGCGTGTATTTTGTTGGTTCAACTCGGTGCGTACTAATAGTAAAATGGCTTTAGCTAATAGCATCCTACTAAAGTGGATATATTGTTAATTATAACGAAAAGCATTAGGTATATAGGTACGTTTTTACAGTTCTCATAAACTGTAGTATTACTCGCAGGTACTTATTCAGTGTCGTAGAGCTCTAAAGATCTGCTTTAAGTTAGGTTTATCACTCTTATGAAGGGGTTACTATGTACCCAGCTCTTTGTCACGTTCATACTAGCGACCTACACTTTACTTCTTACGGATTATAGCTCACGAACAAAGTAATCATGCACGTCTAGCTACATGCTATTGAATAGTATGAAAATGGATTTAGTAGTCTTCGAAATTATTCCAAACAGGCAGACAGACTAACGCGATTGTATGTTGAAAGGTCTACTTATTTTTTGCGTTAGATAATGACTTAAAGCATGTATTTAACCGGGCATCTAAAATCTAAACTGTGTCTAACCTAAACTCACAAAAATAATAACTTGGCAGCTAAAGCTATTCCCCTGGGCGTCAATGCAGTTATTATTTTGACTGCCAAGTATTTTTCTTTTATTTATAATAAAACAAAACAGGTTAACAATTGGTAATTAAAAATACTCCTTACTAAATATAGATTGTACCTATTATAACTCACGAACAAAGAGGGGATGGTGCCAAGTTAGTTATTTTAGATGCCAATTCATTAGATTCCAAGTTATTATTTTAGCTGCTTGGAAAATAATAACCTATCGTCTAATAGTTACATAAATACAAATTATCTTACATTTATTTTGTTAGATACAAATAAACATGGTAAGTTATAAAGTCGTAACTCCGCTATGTCATACGTTTATTTAGATATTGCAAAAATACGAGCGAAGAGAACAGTAAATATATTATGAGGCTCGTAAAATTCAATGCTCAACGTATTTCTTTATTAAATTTGTAAAAGAATTGGATGACAACCCGTTTCTTCTCATCTAAAATAAGCGGTTTACCGACTAAATGTAAGTTTCGAGGTAGGGAAATATTGTTATGTACATTTAAGAATGCCAAAAAATCTTATACTCGAAAGACCTTTAACAATTTCTCTCATTTTGTTATCTCTTTGTATTCTTTTTTTTCGTATGAAATGTGATCATGATCCCAAAATAGGTGCCAGTAGCATCAGTACTGATAGACGCCTTTTAACAATTAATAGTCAGTAAAATAAAGAAAATCAGGATAAATATAAGACAGGTAATATCGGTTAAAACGAAATTCATATTTTATTCATATTTAACTATTTTAATTTATCTTTAAACCAATTGTGCAGTATTTTAGTATTAAGTTATTTTAGGCTTTATTATTATTATTTTTATGTTTGATATATTCACAAACAATGTACATTGTGACTGAATAAATAAACTGAAACTGAAACATAAATCATAACATCTTTTATCAGTGATAACGAATGCTATGATTATAATGATTAAATATTACAAAGGCGAAAATTTGTGAGTGTGTTTGTGTTGTTACATCTTTACGTTCAAACGGACAACTCTCCAACCAATATTGATAAAATTCGGTATACGAGCTAGCCTAACACCATGGATTAACGGTTTATCATCATTTGCTAAACAACTTTTTACAAATAATCACTTAACAAACAACGATTTACAAACTATTCATTTCACAAACCTATCATTCCTTAAAATGCTCATTTTACAAATAATTACTCGACAAATATACATTTAGTAACTTACACGCTTTATAAAAATATTGAATGACAAAGTTTCATTTAAAAAATGTTCACTTCACGAATAAATCGTTTTACAAATCAGTTATTTTGCAAAACATTATTTGATAAACTATTGTTTCATAAAAATATTAAAAATAACTCTCTATGTAACGAAACGCAGGACGGTATGAAGTTTAATACTCGAAACACTTGGACCAAATATTAAACAGGCAAGTAGGTACTTATTTCGGTCAGATTGTACCAGAGGTGCCGTTTCTGGGATCTAAAAATATTTTACACTTTTTTTTGCTGTTTTTGGACTTAAATTAGATTGAATCTTGTAGATTACACTAAAATAAGCATTCTTTGTTCTTTAAACTTTTTCTCTCAGAGCGATATTTACCGAGATATTGGGGTTCATATTAATGTAATAGTTAAGTACTTATCCTTCATGAAAAATGACTGACTGTTGAGTTTCTTTCGGCGTTTCTTCTCAACAGTGGTCTCCTCTTGTGAAATGCCGGTTGACTCAGACATGTAAAAGTGCCCTTGTGGCCTACTTGCAGAATAAAGTTCATTATTTCATTATTATTATTATTCCCTTTATTCATTTTTATACTTAGGCTAGGTTTTTTTTACAATAAATTTATATAAAAAGTAAAATATAAAAAATACATTACAAATATAAACACATTCTAAAAAAACCTAACCTAGGGTGCCGCCGGCAGCGGGGCAGGGCCCAGGCTACCGGTGGTTAGGGCTGCAGAGAGGAACCTCCTGACGATGCGCGCCGTGTCCAGGAGTACCGCCTTTTGTATCTGGCCCTTGATCCAGCCATCTAGCCATTATTATCATTATGTGTTTCTCATTTTTTGACTCTCGGGCTCATACGTCCCGGTCTTTTGGAAGGCTTGCGTGGGGATATGGATCCAACACGTAGAGGCCCCTTGGAGAAAATTTGCTCTGGTTTTATTATTATTTCGTATATTTATTTAATTTCTTAGGTTAAGTTTTTTTACAATAAATTTTTATAAAAAGTAAAATACAACAACGTAATTACAAAATATAGATACATTATAAAAAAACCTAACCTAGGGTGCCGCCGGCAGCGGGGCGGGGCCCAGGCTACCGGTGGTTAGGGCTGCAGAGAGAGGAACCTCCTGACGATGCGCGCCGTGTCCAGGAGTACCGCCTTCTGTATCTGACCCTTGATCCAACCATCTAGCGAGAGTCTCTTAAGATGTTTATCGAGACTCTTCGCTATAAGACCGTTCGCCGAAACGACTATCGGGACAATGATCGTCGAGTCAACATCCCACATTGCGGTCACCTCGTGAGCCAAGTCAAGGTACTTGCTGAGTTTGTCCTTCTCGGCTTTCACGAGGTTCTCGTCATGGGGGATGGTGATGTCGACGAGCACTGCCTGGCGCTTGGATCGATCTACCAACACGATATCAGGCTTATTGGCTACAATAGTCCTGTCCGTGATGATAGATCGATCCCAATAGAGCGTGGCACGACCATTTTCGAGAACTGGCATCGGTGCGTACTTATAGTACGGCACCTCAGACCCCACAAGACCGTATCGAAGAGCAAGTTGCTGGTGAATGATCCTGGCTACTTGGTTATGTCTGTGCAAGTACTCGCCGTTAGCAAGATGAGAACAACCGGAGATTATATGCCTGAGTGACTCACCGGGACGGCGGCATGCCCGACAAATGTCGACCGTACCGTCCTTCAAGATATATCTCCGGTAATTGTTCGTCATCATTACTTCGTCCGCAATTGCACAGACAAAACCTTCGGTTTCCCCGAAGAGATCCCCGAAGCGTAGCCAGTTCACCGACGCGAGCAGATCTACATCGGGCCCCGTAAGGGCCTTGTAGAACCGCCCATGTAGCTCCTTGCTCTTCCATACAGCCCTGCGGTCATCGGTGCTAAGCACCTTTGGTCTGCGCCAGTTCTCGTTTGCTAAGGAGAGAGAGGTGAGGCCTTTGTCAACTGCTACTACATCGCGATGAATCCCACACTCGTTGTTTAGGAAATACTCCCTAAGACTGCACACCTCGCGGTTATGGAGGTCCTTGGCGTTTAAAAAGCCACGGCCCCCACACTTACGCGGGATGTTATTATTATTATTATTATTATTATTATTATTTTTTCAATATTTGCCATTTTTAGGCTAAATTATATTGAGTGATGTTCCATTTTTTACGCAAGAATTTTGACGCTTCGCTCGCTCCGCTATACATGGTCATAAAACAAACCTAACCTAACCTACAGTTTTCGGTTTTTGAGCCATGTTACCTAAAAAACCTCAATAACCTGAACACTAAGACGTCTGTATGCTCATAAGAACAATTATACTTTGTTAAAAATTAAGTATATTAATATTTGTACTCGTAGAAAACTACACATATGAATGGCATTCACACCATGATGATTTATTAAACGAAATTTTTACCAAACAATGCATTTTATTAACGTTGTTTTATCATTCGTTATTTTGCTAATTGACTAGAATAATAAATGAATAATTTGCAAAATAATGTTTTGTGATATGATGTTTTGTCCAATAAATAATTTGTATCATGATCTATTTGTAAAACTATATTTTATGCAACAATTTGGGAATCGTTCATTTGTCTAACGTTGTTTGTAAAATGAATATTTATGAAACGTTGTTTAGCAAGTGATTGGCTACCGGATTAACACATAAGTTAGTTTTTATCCTTTCCTAAAAGACGGAGTATTCTAGTGTTATTTTTGTAATATTTCGTATTGCGGTCTCAGCTGCGACTTTGTCAGCCAAAGAAAAACATGTATAGTTTTTATTTATTACCGGCATGGTTGTTTCCTTATTTCATTCAATCGCAAAAATGCTGTGCAATCAATCATTTCCCACACCCTACCATTATAAAGGACACTTAATTTTTGTTTTATGAAAACAAACGTCTAGATAGTTCATTAGTTCTATTTTTGCTTCAGTATGCCCTTTCTTCTGGTAATATAATCTGCATTGGCATCTGCACAAAGAAAATATGGAAAAGTTATGGACACGTTTGCTAATTATAGGATTATAGTAGGAATAATTTTGGAGTCCGAATTTATTTACCTTTGCTACCTCAGAACAATACCATATATTATAACTAAATAGACGTGAAAGTTTGCAAGTATGTAGGTACGTTCCACTTAAAAGTAAAAATTAAGTAACACATTTCCATAAAACTTTTTAGCTTAGATATCAAAATAGGACATAGAGTACAATTTATAAGGATATTCAACATTCATTCATAAGAAAGAGAGCTAAACAGGAGTTGAGAGCGAAGCCACGGGGACAAGGTATTTTACGAGATAATTAAATAAACAATGATTTATTGGAGTAAAAAAGATAACACATACAAAAGTACCAACGCTCTTTTTCGATATGAACGCAGATAATCAAATATTGAAATCGACTGTCAAATGCCATACTACAAGCATTAAAATATATATGTAGGTACCTACTGCCGTTTCGTTTTATTTTCGTCCGATCCTGCTAAAAGCTTGTAATTACATCTGTTACGAATGCCAAAACCATGCATTCGTTTTCAGCGCACCTCCATCAATAAAAAACAGCAGTTTCAACGTAGTTTTTTTATGAATATTTTTTGAACATCTCACTTTTTGAGCGTAGATTTGAATCGGTTCCAATTCCAAAGTCTATTTTAAATGTAATTTACACGCCGTAATTTTTTTTTATACAGTGTGGAACAGAACGAGGGTCTTATCTGCAAAGGTTGTTGAAGTCTGTCAGTCACCTAGAAAAATATTTATTAATTAATAAATTCCTAAGGATATTTTGTGAAATTCGGAATAAATATTAAATTAAAGTGTTAAGCCAACCTCAAATATTCAACGGAAGTTATAGAAGAACGATTCTACTTACTAAATTCGTGAAAACGCATTCATTAATTTTCAAAATAATTCTGACATTGCCAAATATGACATCTACCAAACAAAATTTTTGACTAAAATATTTACAACGTTGTATTTTTATCATATTTACTCGATCAGAAATCATGTTTTACTTATAAATCAAACCTCAATACATACGATTTCTTTGTCATAAAGTCGATACAAATGAATAATACAATGGATATAATATCTAACGATCGAACGAGTCAAGAAGAAAGTGCGGATACGGTATTATGCCCATCATGCTTCAGATCATTTAAAAAGAAAGGTCTCCAACGCCATATACGGGCCGCACACGGTGATCACTCAACCATAGAACCAGGACCTTCAGCACAAACATCGCCTCTAGAAGAAGCCTATGGATCACCGTTTCTTAACGACACAGGCTTGAACACTGGCATCTGGCAGATACGCTGGAATAAAGTATGTACCCTTCGTGGCAAACTCTACGACCTTCCTTCTTCGTGTACTAGCAGGAAATTTATTCATACGCTCGCCGACGAACTAGAACTGCTAACAAACTCCTAGTATCCCTCAGAGCGAGTGCTTATTTTCATCGCCGTCATGCTACAAAGGGACAAAAACGTCAAACAAGCGAAAGACCTAAGCCGATTACTCGATCGCCGACTAAAGCTGTGGACAGATATATAAAAAAATAAAAAAATAAAAAAAAAATAAAAAATAAAATAAAAATAGCCTTTATTCTACCACAATATAATACATGCATTTGATTAAATATAATTATAAATTTTTTAACATTAATTCAATTATTATATGTATTTATAAAATTAATTCTTGTTTTACATTATTAAAAAAAAATTCAGTATTCTTATTCTAACTTGTGGAAGTCGCCTCTTTGGCGTAGGCCTCCCCCAGCTTCCTCCAGGTATCTCTGTCTTTAGCTCGCTTTCTCCAGTCGAATCCACATTTTTCTTTAAATACGTCTTCCCATCTTTTTTTTGGTCTACCTCTTTTTCTTTGTCCTTCTCTTGGTTGCCATTCTGTAATTATGTTAGTCCATCTCTCGTTGTCCATTCTGATCACATGACCTGCCCATTTCCACTTAAGAGTTCTTATTTTTTCTATGACGTCTGTTACTTTCGTTGTGTTCCTTATATGTTCATTTTTAATTTTGTCCGATATTCTAATGCCCAACATACTCCTCTCCATTTTTCGTTGATGCACAGCTACTTTGTTTTCGTCCTTCTTCCGCAAGGACCAGGTCTGGCAGCCATACGTTAGACATGGTAAGATCACAATATCGAAAAGTTTACTCTTGATTTTTATATTTATATCTCTATTTTTCATTACTTCTTTTAAATTCCAATATTTTTTTCCAAGCGATTGCAATTCGCCTGTTTATTTCTTTTTCTGTCTGGTCTATAAAGGAAATTGACTGCCCCAAGTAAATGTATTCTGTGACGTACTCTATGTTTTCTCCGTGTACTGTAATAGCTTGATCTCTACCATTAGTAATTATTTTTGTCTTTGATGTGTTTAGCAACAAACCCACTTTCTTACTCTCCCTCGCTAGATCGTTGATCATGCTTTCTAGTTGCGAACTATCCTCGGCAAATATAGCAATATCGTCAGCGAATCGGAGGTGGCTTAGGTATTGTCCATTAATTTTTATTCCTTTTTCAGTCCAGTTTATATTGCGAAATACCATCTCGAGGACTGCTGAAAATATTTTAGGCGAAAGTGGATCACCCTGTCTGACTCCTTTTCTTATGGGAAATTCTGATCCTACTCTTTCCAATCGTATCCTAGACAAAATCTTAGAGTAGATGCTGTGTAAAATCTCCAGGTACTCCTGGTCTACACTTTGGTGTCTTAGGGCCTCCCATATGGCATCGTGTTCTAGAGAGTCGAAAGCCTTGGTAAAGTCAATAAAGCATATATACAGAGTCCTCCCAAACTCATTACTTTTCTCTACGAGTTGCGTCACAACGTGAATATGGTCAATTGTAGAAAAGTTTCTTCGGAATCCTGCTTGTTCACGTGGTTGATTTTCATCTAAGGTCTTAGTGAGTCTGTTTAGTATAATTTTGGAGAAAACTTTGTAAACGTTACTCATTAGGCTAATTGGCCTGTAGTTGTTCAGATTAGCTCTATCTCCCTTTTTGTGTAGTAATGTCATTGTGGATCTGGACCACTGATTTGGGGTTGTTCTTTTTTCCAGTATATTGTTAAATATTGATTGTAGAGGTCTCAGTATAGGTTCTGATAGAGATTTTAACAGTTCATTCGTTATTTTGTCTTCGCCGGGTGATTTGTCATTTTTTTGTGATTTAATTGCACACTCTATTTCAGAGAGTAGTATCGAAGGTACTGTCTCTATATTTTCCAAGACGTTTTCTTTAAACTTCGACATTGATTCTGTAGAGTAGAGTTCTCGGAAGAAATTTGTAGCCTCTTCTATTATGTCCTGGCGTTTAATTATTTTGTTACCTGTTCCATTTGTTAGATTTTCTGTCCATTTTGATGATTTACATAGCTCTTTATAGGCTTTTTTCACAGCTCCTGTTTTATTAATGTACGTTTCAAGAATACGCTTCCTGTGAGCTTTCGTGTTTTCTGAAATTTGTCTGTTAATTTTTTTGCTAATGTCTGTAATCTTATTTTTGACCTCCTTTGTTCTCTTTTCCCTATACAATTGTTTTCTTTCATCAAAAAGTCTCCTTATGCGAGTTTCCAATTCGAGTTTTTTGTTTTTCTTAGCCTCAGGTATTTTTGTAAATAGATTCGTCATTTCTTTTTCAAAATTATCATATTGTATTTGAATGTCCGATGATTTTTCTACAGCAGAAGTGAACTTTTCTTCCCATTTGTTTCCACTTTCCCTCGTCAGTACCGGTAGGTCTCTACTATAACTTTTGTTTTGTTTGATGTATTTTCTTTTAAATCTTGTTTCAGTGAAAATTTTGCATCTAATCATTCTGTGATCCGTATTAAAATTAATATTTTGGATTATATTAAAATTATGTACTTCTACGCTATGAGTTGTAAGTATATAATCAATTTCAGTATAGTAGAAGCCATTTGGAGAACGCCACGTCCATTTTTTATTTTTTCTAATTTTGAATAGGCTGTTTGTGAATTTTAAATTTTTTTCAAGAGCGAACTCTACCAATCTTTGTCCATGTCTTGATCTTTTACCATTTGAGTACTTGCCGAAAGCTAGTTCTTCTCCTTGCCTTGACTCTCCGACTTGTGCGTTGAAGTCGCCCATCAGTATTAAATTTTTTGTTTGTGATGCTTCCATGGCGATTTCCACTGTTTTATAGAATTTGTCCAATTCTTCTTCGTTACATTTTTCGGTAGGCGCATAGACTTGGATAAAAGAAAAAGCAGTTTGGTTAGGCAAATTGATTTCTAACGATGCCACTCTATCAGAATAACTGGACAGATAATCATATCGAAATTCTACTAACCGAGTCGATCAAATCAGATAACTCTCTCCGTAATCTGCACAACCGAAAGAAACAAAACGATCAGGTAACACAAACTTTCACACGTCTCATCCAACGAGGAAAAATACGCGAAGCTTTAAACTGGCTGCTGACGAAAGACTCTTGCAAAATTCTTAACACCAAAGATGAAATAGATGCTTCTGGAAAAACTGTCGGCGACTCCCTGAAAGAAAAACATCCACCTTCTGAAAAGCCCGACCCTGATTTATTTATCCTTCCAAAAGGACTCCCGGAAATACCACCACTGCTAGAAATCGACATAACAAGCAACCACGTTGAACAAGTAGCCAGTAAATTGCACGGTGGCGGAGGCCCAACAGGCTCCACATCCGAAAATTGGAAAGATTACCTTCTAAGATTCGGTGACGCGAGTCTACACCTAAGGAAATCCATTGCGAATCTAACCATGAAACTCAACAACGAATACGTTCCATGGAATCAAATACAGGCACTAATGTCAAGCCGCCTTGTTGCTCTTGACAAATGCCCGGGCGTGAGGCCGATCGGCATTGGCGAATGCTTGCGCAGAATTTTGTCCAAATGCATGATTTTAGCTACCGGTTCTGAAGTAACAGAAGCATGTGGTCAATCACAACTCTGCAGTGGCCTTAGTAGCGGAATCGAGGGGGCAATACATGCAATGAACGACCTTTTTCAAAACAAATGCTATCCAGGATCAAACTGGGGAATGCTTCTTGTTGATGCAAACAATGCATTCAACACCATTAATAGACAATTGGCACTCTGGCAAGCGAGATTACACTGGCCACACTGCGCTCGTTTTCTATATAACACATACAACGGTCACGCAGAACTTGTCATTCGTGACTCCAACATGAGACTATACAGCAAAGAAGGAGTAACGCAGGGTGATCCGCTCGCTATGCCACTCTACGCTATCGCACCTCTACCCATCATAAACAAAATGAAAGAAGAAAATATAACTCAATCATGGTATGCAGACGACTCCTCAGCTCAAGGCGACTTCAAAAATCTCCGCAAATGGTGGGATAAAATAAATAACATCGGTCCTCGCTTTGGATACTTTCCACAAGCCAAGAAAACAGTACTCATTGTATCTGAAACGGACAAAAAATCTGCTTACCAGATCTTCAAAGGCACCAACGTAACCATTGTTACCGGATCTCGCTATCTGGGAAGCTACATTGGTGAAGGAAAAGAAGAATTCATTAAAAATAATGTAAAACAATTCATATCTACAATAGAAAAAATATCACAGGTCTGCAAAGATTCTCCGCAAGCCGCCTACGCAGCCCTCACAAAAGCAGTACAATTTAAATGGTTCTTTTTACTTCGTGTTCAGAAAAATTCCAATGAATTCTTTGGTCCATTAACACATGCCTTAAGAACAATATTTCTGCCAACGCTGTTCGGTGGCGACGTATCTCCTATAGAAGCCGACCTAACTTCTCTACCCGTGCATAAAGGCGGATTAGCAATTTCCGACCCATTTAATTCCGCCAACTTAAACTACGAAATCTCTAAGAAAGGCTGTACAATACTAACCACGCCTCTAATAGACAACAAGGATATCGACCTATCTCAACACAACACGTCTCTAAAACAAGCACAGAGTGCAGGTCGTAAGGAGAAAGAAACCCTAGAAACCACACTCGCAAATTTCACCGCCAACAGGAGAAGAACTATAGAAAGATCGATCGCAGTTAAAATGAAAACAAAATCATCTAACTGGTTGTCTGTGATACCCACAAAGAAAGATCATTTCGACCTGTCCCCAACAGAATTTAGAGACGCTTTAGCAATACGCTACCACCGCATACCAATCTCGATGCCACAGTCATGCGACGGCTGTGGGAATGATAATTTTAATATCGATCATGCCCTCTGCTGTAAAACCGGCGGCTTAATCACTAGACGTCACAACGAAATAAGAGACCTTTTTTGCGAACTATGTCAACACGCATGGGGCAATGTCACGAAAGAACCCATTATTTCTGAAAATGACAACGGTCTACGAGCAGACTTATCCTGCCGCGGAGTATGGGATGCTCAGAGGGAGGCGTTATTTGACATCCGTGTTGTTGACACCGACGCTCCTTCTTACATCTCGTGACCCGTAATATCCATCCTAAAATCAGCTGAAGATGAAAAGAAAAGAAAATACTCAAACGCTTGCAAAATGCGCCACGCCACCTTCACCCCACTGGTAACGTCAGTTGATGGCGTCTTTGCCCCACAAATGTCTTCTTTCATGAAACACATGGCAGAAGCCATTTCAGACCGCTGGCACCGATCTCTAAGTACCGTGCTGGGCTGGCTTAGAGCACGGGTAAGCGTTGCCGTCATACGTGCAACTAGCATGTGCATTCGTGGCACACGTTACAGGTTCAAGCCATTAGTGAAATGGCTGGGATTCGACGACGGTGCTGCCCTACCACATATCGACTGAATTTTATTTTTTATGACAATTTATTGTACTTATTTGTATTGTATCCACTTTATTGAATAAAAACTTTTATCTACAAAAAAAAACGTGTCATTATTTAGCCTAAGAACATTATTTTCCCCAAATAAACAATGTTAATATCCGTAGGTAACCATTAAATTATACCTAGTTAAACATACAGACAATAATCTGCGTGTTTCATTTATAATACCCATATGTCATCTGTAATTTTGATAAGTGAACAGTTTAAGTGTAGAAGCAGTAGGGTTCTTGAAATATAAAAATAATTTTTTTATTATTATTATTAGGCCACGTCTTGTATTCACGCGATAAATAAGCAGCAACGCATAATGTCACTTTTTGACTAGTGCGAGAGTGACGGATGCTATGTCACTTAAGGCGTGATAAACATGACCATCATAGGCATAAATCTACATCAAATCAATGATATTATATTTTTAGGAAAGACCCTCCTTTCCTTCCTCTCTGTTTAATACGAGTATTATATAATATTTAGTTACAGAAGCCTCAGTAGAGGGACTTGATGATAGGAAGGTTGAACGATACTATATCGTGGGCCTGGCCGAGATAAATTCGGGTTTAGACGTTGTATTGTTCGATATCTCAGATATCTCTTTTCTGGTTGGGATCACCTTCAAGTAACTGGAATATTCGGATTCAACTGAGTCGAAATAAGTGAAATCGAGTTTTGCCTATATAAATATAATTGCTTGAAGATGAGAGGGGTTTTATTTAAAACTTAACTAAATAGACAACACAAATTAGTATTCGCTGAGGTACACCCACATCATCAGTTGTCACAAAAAGTTAGGTAAGTACTTACTTATTATGAATATTATGATTTACGCACGGAACAGATAATATCCCACTCGCCAACTATAAATGACTTATTTTGCTTTGGTTATAAACCATAGTCACCTGGAAAACTCTATTTTCACACTTTATTACAAACAACTATTACTAACGGTATTAGCGGTGTACATAATATGTAAATAAATAAATGTCAATAAGCAAATAAAATATATATTCCTCCATTATTCCTTTTTATAATATGATTTATTAAGTAGTACAACTGTTATACAAGGTAACACTTAAGATGTGATATAAATAAACGGTGTTTTCAGTCTATTTACAATTGCTATCTGGGGGATCCCATTATGCTTAGATAGATTTTCATAGATTAAGTAAGATAGGCATTGTTGAGTTTATACTTAAATAGATATTAACTAATAAACTACAAATTTACGGTTTACGTAATAGAAAAGTAGTCAGTAATCGTAGTCTGCATAATATTCGTAAATATACCCTCGCGCCGAGGTGTCGTAATCACAGGCAAGATCACTTACGACAGAAATGGGAAAATTGAATTAATTACGAGGCACGTCGCTAATTTCAATCTCGACGGTAAATTATTCCTTCGACCCGTGACGCTTTTGATTTGCCGAGTTTCTGATGTGTACGGTAAACAACAAGAAAAGAAGTTCCCATATTTTTTTATATGCATATACAACATCTTTAAGTTTATGAATAAAACAAATCTCAAACCGATACGTTTACGTAAATGGTTTTTCATTAGGTTTGATTCGATTAGTAAGTTTTTGTTAAATATTTCATTGACATAGCAACTTTTATTGCTGCCAGTAAGTACTTTTTTTAAACATCCATCAACTACTCAATAACACGATTCTAAACGGCCCAAACTCGGTAGGTTTTCGCTGTTTTATTAAAGAACTCTTAAGAGTAGGTACCATCCGGCCCCATCAGTCGACCAGCTCCATCGTGCCAGTTATTATATTGGAACGTATGGAACGTTTATTATTGTCATTAAAATTTCGAGTCGTGCGACAAACGAAGTCGTGGCAAAATATGCTTGACATACAAGGTAATTAGGTACATAAACACCGTTTTGTAATGCGATTAAAGCTGGACTTAACCAAACATTTATTCCAAGTATCACGCATGACATTTTTGGATAGTTATGTCAAATAATATGGGGTTTTGAATAAAAGTTTAGTTAATTGCAGCCTTAGTCTCGTTTTGTTATAATATTGTGTGAAAATCGCGTAAGTACAGAGTGGAATCACACCCGATTAATGAACTGGCAGGTATATGGAGTTGGATGGCGATATTCAAGAAGCTCTAAACGCCAACCGGGCGTTAACCTGGAAGTTAACAGGCGTAAAGTAGGTCGTACCAGAACAATATAAAATAAATAAAAATAAATAACAGACCACCTCACACAAATCGATCAAGTTCCATAGTAAACTATAGTATGCTTGTGTTATGGGCACTAAACGACGATATACATCCGACGACAACGATATATCCGTTTTTTAAGTGCCCTTGTGGCCTACTTATGCTTAATAAAACAAAACTACAATCGCGTCCTTTGTGTAACGAAAGTTAATCATATCACGTCATGCAAAAGATATGGATAACTTTGAAAACGAAAAACTGCCAAATAAGGGAAATCATTCGTGTGTATTAGCAATTTGAAGTGGCAGTGGGCTGGCCATATTAAAGTCAAAGTCAAAATATTCTTTATTCAAGTAGGCCTAGCTACAAGCACTTTCGAATCGTCAGTTACAGAGAGCAGAGCAATTTATTGATAAACTTATACTAAAAATAAAATAAAAAAACATAAAAAACAACATTATAGAAATAAAAGAAAAATCCTAAAAAGGATCGTCAACACATAAAAAAATTATAGAAATAAAAAACTAGAGGCTAGAATATTTCTAGAATAAAATTCTAAATGTCAAAAATTATAATAAAAATAGTTAAAATTAAAATATCAGTACCCTGATAGGTACTCGTTACAATAATTACACATAACATTGCGTGATTTTCACTAATCCCACGACACGTTATCATTCATGTAGTCTTGAGTGCTATAATAAGCTTTAGAAATAAGTTTACGTTTTACATAGTTCTTGAATTTACCAACAGACAAGTCAGTTACGCTTCTAGGAAGTTTATTATAAAATCTTGCACAGTTACCCATGAATGATTTTCTTATTTTATGGAGCCTAGTGGCAGGCACTGCGAGCTTATGCTTATTTCTAGTATTAATATTATGTATATCACAGTTCTTCTTAAAATTGGCAATGTTCTTATGTACATACATAAGATTCTCATAAATGTATTGACAATGCACTGTCATTATATTAATGTCCTTAAACTTATCTCTAAGCGAGTCTCTATGGTGCATTTTATATATCGCACGAATAGCCCGTTTCTGGAGAACAAAAATTATATTAATATCTGACGCACTGCCCCAAAGTAATATGCAATACGACATAATGCTATGGAAATAACTGAAATATACTAATCGAGCTGTTTTCACGTCTGTTAATTGACGGATCTTACTAACTGCAAAAGCTGCAGAACTCAGTCTATTCGAGAGATTAGCAATATGGGGACCCCATTGGAGCTTAGAATCTAATGTAATACCGAGAAAAACTGTGCTATCAACTAGTTCCAGTTCCTCATCTTTAACAATAACACTTGCTTGCTCGTGTATAACGTTACTCGTGACAAACTTAACACATTTAGTTTTTTTCTCATTTAACAATAAATTATTTACATTAAACCAATTCACTACTTTACATATAGTGTAATATATGTATTTATGTGGTAGAGAAGGGACGTTGATGGGAGACAAAGTATATGCCGAGCTCTAGATAGTAGTGAACGTTTAATTACTTAAAACATTAGCTTATATACATTTTTGCAATAAGGTTAACGCTTATCCAAGCAATATGCATTAGGCTACAGTTATACTGCATGCTATACTAAATGTAGACATTAGCTACATACTACAGCTTCCCCGTAAGATCCCTTCACCCCCGGGGTGCTGGAGAAAAAGAAAAAAAAATAATGCATGTTACTTGTTTACAATTCGAAATGAAGATGGGGACCACTGTGTAAACTACTTATAATTAAGTTTATACACTTACAAGAATATATCAGAGAAAAAATAATTAGTTGGTCTCCCCAAAAAAAAAAAAATATCGTCATGTCCCAGTGTCACTGTTTCAAAAGAAATATTTTATAGTTGAAGTTAAAATTATTTTTATTAAAATTCCTGTCTGTTTCAATCAGTATTATTATCAAATAATCTCTCTCAAAATAAAAAAAATATAAAAAAGTTGCCATTAAAGTTGTGTATTAATCACATATAAGGTACTGGTATTACGGTATCGGTACATTTACCTTATAAAATATCTAATGCCGTACCAATGGAGTCTTCGCTCCAAAAATAATTAACGGGAATGGCTACCCAGGGCATGGTCACCCTATATAATATCCTCAATGGGCTACGCGTCCACGCGCACCCTTTACTCAAAACATGGGCATGGTCACCCAAATGGCATATCAGGCTACATGTACTATGTGCCTGTAAGTCGGAGTCGCAAATACATTAAGACTTAATAAGCCTCCAACTGTTTTCACGGAGGGCACGATAGTCCAGAACACCATGAGCAAACAAGAAGGACTAGCGCCCAAACTTTATACTTAATCAATATGTACCGTACCTTACCAAGTACTGAGAGAGTAAAAAAAAATATTGAAATTAAAATTTCGTATTGTAATACTTTATAAAAGAAATATCTACGCAAATATAACTCAATTAACTATCACTAAATTATTAGGTGATCAATCCAATAACTAGCTAAAGTATAATTGTTCAATAAAATTTCTAAGTGTGAATATCAAATTACATTCACCAATAATTAAAAGTTTACTTGTAGACAGCGAACACGCGTGATCTACTTAAATTTTTTGCTTACGCGCGGACTTCGCGGCGGCGTACATGCATTTCCGTGCGGTCGGAAATTGCGAAATGTGTAAGTTGTTTACGACATTTGCATCTAAAAATTATTAGCGATGATTATTACAATGATTTTAAGTGATGATATCTGGTTTAAAAAATTCGTAATTAGAAATGCTAAGTGACACGGGTAAAGCGCAATTTCATGTACGAAAGTTATCTAACAATTAATGTATGCAAAAGAAAATTTTTGAATGAATTGGGCGTTAACCTGTATAGCTAATTAATAATTATATAAAAAAAAATCTCTTAATAATAATATTCTCTTATAGGGCCAAGTTTAACTAAATATTCTCTTATATATTCCAACTTAGTATATAAGTCTTGCAAATCAGTAGACATAATAAAAATCGTGCGTAAATAATTATAACCGAAAACATAAGTTATACAATAAAATATTCACTTACTTAATTCAACGCTTACGTAGGAGTAATGCCTAACGATATTGAGGTCATCACGTGTCGTCACGTTGCGCGATGCATGGCGGGACGTTGATGCGCTGGTGGCTGGCAGGCACGTGGAGCACGATGCCGTTGCTGATGCGCGATGCGATGACGGGCCGGGATAACCCTGGACATCCTCGAGCATGGGCCGGGATTTCCCTGGACACCTCTTGAGATGGGCCGGGATAACCCTGGACACCTCTTGATTTGCGAGCCGGGATAACCCTGGACAACGCTCTTCTTTTCTTGATACTGGTTTCTTCTTATGGCTTCTTTCATAATTGTCTTCTTCTTTTTTCAAGTTAATTCAAATCTTCATTCTTGAGACTGCATCGTCAGTCTGGTGGTTCCCGTTGTCGCTGTTGCTGGTGTCCCGGACGGTGCGGTGTCTCGCCGCACCGTCCGGTGCGAGGTTCTGAGGTTCTGGCTGGTTCAGAAGTTCGTCTTCGGAACGTTAGTGCAGGATCGCCATGTAATATATGTAATGATGTGGTCGACAAGGGACGTTGATGGGAGACAAAGTATATGCCGAGCTCTAGATAGTAGTGAACGTTTAATTACTTAAAACATTAGCTTATATACATTTTTGCAATAAGGTTAACGCTTATCCAAGCAATATGCATTAGGCTACAGTTATACTGCATGCTATACTAAATGTAGACATTAGCTACATACTACAATAGCATTGTTTACGTCATTATAAGATTGTTGGTTTCGTGCGACTTTGAAAATAAGTGAAGTATCATCCGCAAACAAAACTATATCATGGTGGGTCTTTATGAGCTGTGGCAAGTCGTTAATGTAGATAAGGAACAAGAAGGGTCCCAATATTGATCCTTGCAGCACACCCATAGAGACTAATGACCCCGGTGATCGCTTTCCATTCACGTCAACCCTCTGTATTCTACCATTTAAATAAGATTCTAACAATTTCAGTGCCGATCCTCTAACTCCATAGTGGTGTAGTTTCCTGATCAGTGTCTCATGATTAACGCAGTCGAAGGCCTTAGATAAATCACAGAAGATACCTAAAGCATCTCGTGATTCCTCCCAGGCATCGAAAATACATTTTACTAGCTCGACTCCAGCGTCGGATGTCGAGCGACCCCGCGTAAAACCAAATTGCTTGTTATGCATTAAATTGTTCAAATTAAAGTGTCTTAATAATTGAGACAAAATTAACTTTTCAAAAATTTTACTAAATGTTGGTAGTACAGATATTGGTCTAAAGTTATTGGGGTCAGAAGTACTACCTGATTTAAATAAAGGAGTTATTTTACTATGTTTCATCAGATCAGGAAACTCACCGCAATCTACACTGTTATTGAATATAACTACTAAGTCAGGCGCTATGATATCTATGAGAGATTTGACAGCATGGACGGAGACCCCCCAGAGGTCACTAGTTTTTTTGACATTAATCGATTTAAACGCCTTTACTACATCTGAGGTACTGATATGTTCAAAATTAAGGTCTCTACTACATTCTGGGACGTTATCTTTTAACAAAGTAACGGCTGATGAGGGTGATGAGTTTAAAAACTTTGTAGTGGACACTGGTATATCGGTGAAAAAGTTTTCAAATTCTGTTGCTACATCTAAACTAGAATCTATAATTTTACCATCAATATTTAATTTAGGATCACTAATAGCATGCCTCGATTTACCAGTTTCCATATTAATTACTTTCCAGGTGGTTTTGATAATATCAGAACTAGTCTTGATTTTCTGGGATAAATAATTGCGTTTAGCAATATGACAATCAATTTTGAATTGCTTCGAATACTGTTTCACGTATTCTTTAAATTCATCACTCGTATTAAACCGCCGCTCCTCGTACAAGGCGTACAGTGCTTGTCTGCGTTTGTGTAAGTCCGCAGTAGCCCATTCACTAAATACTGGTGCACCGCCAGCCACGACCGATTTGGAAGTAAATATTGCATTATAATATTTCATAAAAGTTGCAAAGAATAAGTTATACATGTCGTTAGGACCCATATCGGAAGACAAAAAGGGTAGCGCCTGAACTAAATTTTGTTTCATTCTTTCCACACGGTCCGTGGTTACCGGTACAAAAGTAATTTGTTTTTTCACGATATTTTTCCTTAATATCTCAAACACAATCAATTGGCCTAAATGATCTGATTCCAGTTTACTAATTACACTATGCGTAGAAGGAAGAATATCAGTGAAAATATTATCAATACCGCTAGTAGCGGTCACTCTAGTAGGCTCCATAAATACGTGGTGTAGATGAAAAGATTTGAAAATATTCAACAATCTAATACTTATTGTTGAATTTTCCAAAATATTTACATTAAAGTCGCCGCATATAAGCAATTTCTTTCCAGAAAGAGATATCTTAAATAGAGCATACTCTATAATAATTTGAAAAACATCAAAATTACTTAAGGGCGGTCTATATACACAAACAACAATAAATTGCTCTAATTCTACTGCACTTAATTCTATGGTCCGTTCAACAGACAAGGATACAATGTCCTTACGTTCCTTAAATTTTAATTGATTATTTAAAATTATTAACGACCCACCATGTATGGAACTAAGTCTGGTGAACGAACTACCCACCTGGTGATTATTGAATTGGGGCATTATTTCATTACTAGTAAGCCAGTGTTCAGATATACATAGAATGTCAACATTACAACCATTTAAAAATAATTCTATTTGTAAATCTTTCCCTCTAATACATTGAATGTTTTGATGAACCAGGTGGATGTAATTTTTATTGCCAGAAAAGGAGTTCTCCTTTGTCTTAACACTTAGTTTAAATCATTACACAATACTACATCTGACTGCTCAATAGAAGCAGAGTGATGTACCAAATTCTTGGTAGAAATGTCAAGTAAATAGGATAGTGACAAAACTATTTGTCGTTTAAAATAATTGGAAAGGTAAAACTTACCTTTTGTCGAAAAATACAAATTGCTAACATATTTGTTAGTGTCAATTATTCTAAACTTATCACTATATGTACACAGGTTATATAAGGCTAAATTTAAAATATATCTACTGTCATTTTCAGATTGTGGCAGTTGCTCACAATAAGGAAAAGTGAACATAATAATTTCTTTCACTGTGAGTGTGTTTAATGTTTCATAAAATTTAATTAAATTATTTTTGTTCACTTTTCCTCTGTTTCCAATAAGAATTTATTATTAGCTGAAGAACCGATAACCGGTGGGGTAAACGTGTTCTTGAGTGGAGACCGCGGATCGGCAAGCGTAGTGTGGGGCACCCTCAGACTAGGTGGAGCGACGATATTTGCAGGGTGCCTGGCAAGAGCGAGGATCGTTCACAATGGCGTGCAGTTGGAGAGGCCTATGTCCAGCAGTGGACAATGAATACATTTTGGCATAGTTGTGGAGAATGGTGGTTTAAACAACCTACTAAAAGTACTGGTAGATGGCCAGAAACACCTTGCCGCCGGCCCGGCCTGGTTAATACTCTCAGGAGGGCTCACTGAAAATTTCCTGACCCGATCCAAAAAATTACAGAAATCTTCAGTGAGCCCTCAACACCTGAGAGTCATGAACAGGCCGGCGAGAAGTTGTTTCTGGCGATTTGCCAAATGCCAGCCCAGGAACAAAACCTCAATAAATACCGTTAATCAGCTTTTTTCCTCTTTCCCCTACCCGAAGAGCTACGAAGGCACACTTGTTCAGAGTATGCCTACAATAATTATAGGGAATACTGTTTTGTTATAAATACAACATTATTTGAGATTAATATTTTTTGACAGAGACAATGGCTCGGCAACCCCCTGCCCAACTAGCTACCCAATGAGGATGGGTCAGAAAAGACGATGGCATGAAGTCAGTGTCAACCAACGAACCAGTGGCACTTGACTCCACCCTCAAAACATAGTTTGCCGATGCTCGACTGAATGATGTGGCTCCGTAAATTAGGAGTTGCCTGCTCTAGTACCTGCGGTGTAGGCTTCGGCTCATGCACTAACGGAGCACCCGCCGAAGACATCATCGACTACGATGATTTAGATTTAGAAGATAATTGGGAATTTAATTTGAATGCATGCTTTAGAACACAAGCTTATTTCTTATTATCTATCTTCTTCCATCGATATCTCAATAAATATTGGTCCTCGCGAAAAAGTAGACTCTTTTAGGTATGGGCCACCATTTGCGAGTTATTTCGACAAACTAAAAAAAGGGCGCTTTATACCTCCTCTCCCTGCCCGTTAGCTCCACCCCCATCCAGTAGTACGTTTAGTAGGTTGTTTAAACCACCATTCCCTACATAAACATATACATATTATGCCAAAGTTCACTTCTACATGAATTGTTTTCCCTAGTTTTCCTTCGTTTAGTAGGCTATTATTATACAAAGGAATCAATTAAGTTTTGTTTTAGTCATATTAAATACTTTATCTATTCGAATATCTTCATAAACCCTCCATGATGCGTTCAAGAACCGCACACAGTTAGCACAAATTTCTCTGTAAAAATGTTATTATTGCTAAATAATAACATCAATTTCGATAATATTATTTATTCAAATTTCGAACATCTCTGAAAAACAAAGAAATTTGATTTGACCTCTATTCTAATATCAGTCGAGATGATGAAATGAATCGTCAATTTGCAATCAAATTTGACAAATGTCTCACGTAAGTAAGATATCGAACGATATTTATGTTAGTTGGGTCTAGTTTGTCTCTCAATTAAAAAAAAGATTGGTCAAGTGCGAGCCCGACTCGCGCATGAAGGGTTCCGTACCTATACATATATATAATCTATAACAAGTTTGTTTTATGGGAGCCCCCTTAAATATTTATTTTATTTCATTTTTAGTATTTGTTGTTATAGCGGCAATAGAAATACATCATCTGTGAAAATTTCAAGTGTCTAGCTATCACCGTTGTTGAGATACAGCCTGGTGACAGACGGACGGACGGACGGACGGATGGACGGACGGACGGACGGACAGCGAAGTCTCAGTAATAGGGTCCCGTTTTTACCCTTTGGGTACGGAACCCTAAAAACTATGACTGCTGCCAGAAGACGTCATTACCGCCATTACCGGGTAATATTTGTTATAATGTGCGACTCCTGAATGCATCATGGAGGCTTATGATATGTGGTAGTGTAAGTATGTGTGTAAGTAGTGTACGAGGGTGAATTGAAAAGTTTTGAGCCTAACCTTTAAAATAAAGACTTGAGTTTTTATATCAATTTTATTTCTCTAGATAGTCTCCAAAACGATCTATACACTTTTGCCATCTTGCTTCCAACTTCATTATTCCTTGTAAAAAAAATGAATCTTCAAGGTGATTGAAATATTCAGTCGCAGCTTCTTGCACCTCAATATCTGTCGAAAATTTCCGTCCTGCCAAGTGTTTTTCTAGGTTCGGGAAAAGATGATAATCAGAAGGGGCCAAGTCCGGCGAATAGGGTGGATGCGGCAACAATTCAAACCCACAGTTATGTATTTGTGCGATAGATTTCGCTGCAGTATGGACAGGAGCATTGTCCTGGTGGAACAACACTTTTTTAGAAATCATACCAGGTCTTTTTATTTTAATTTCTTCATGCAGACGTTGTAAAAGGATGCAATAGTAATCAGCATTTATGGTTTTACCCTTTTCAAGATAATCAACCATGATGACCCCTTTGCAATCCCAAAAAACAGAAGCCATTACCTTCTTCGCTGATAAAATGGCCTTAGCTTTTTTAGGAGGTGGAGACCCTGACGTTTTCCATTGTTTGGATTGCACTTTTGACTCCGGTGTATTGTGGTGGACCCAAGTCTCGTCCATAGTTATAAAACGACCAAGAAAATCTTGTGGGTCGCATTGAAACAGATCCAAACAATCCTGTGACACTGTATGGCGGGTGCGTTTATTTTCAGCTGAAAGCAGTCTAGGTACCCACCTTGCAGAAACCTTAGAAAAACCTAGATCCTAGTGATTATGTGTTGCGCTCGCTCATAGGAAATACCAATTGTCTCCGCTATCTCTGCAACTTTCAACCGCCTGTCATTTATAATCATATCTAGTATTTTATTGATATTTTCATCTGTAGAAGCCGTTATTGGTCTGCCACACCTAGGTTCATCTTCAACTGCTTCTCTGCCGCGTTTAAAATCTGCTACCCATCGTTTTACAGTGGCATATGATGGAGCGGATTCCCCTAAAGTCTGGCACATGTCTTCAAAGATTGGCTTTGGCGTTAAGCCCTTTTTTTGTAAGTATTTTATTACAGAACGGTGCTCAATTTTATCCATTCTAAAGAAAATCGTGAACCTCTTATCGTAATTCGATCATAAAATTTGCAATTGTGACAGAAGAAAAACAAAAGATAGTGCATTATGATAAAAAAATATGCAAGTCTTACGTGCCAGTATTATTTTTTCTTTTTAAGTTCATTATTATCAACCTCAGGCTCAAAACTTTTCAATTCACCCTCGTATGTGACTGTACATAATTAGGCATTACAATACTCGCGTGATGTTATTATCTTCGGCAAGTTTTATAAACCCACACTCGTGTTTAATACCCTTCATTATGTACAGTCACATAACTACTATTAAAGCCATGTGTTAAGTTCTTTCTTTATGTAACAGTTGCATAAAATACTATTAAATGTAAACGAATGGGTTGTTTATCTTTTAATTTCTAAAGCTTGTGAATTCATCATATCATTTTCAGTGTAATTGACGCGCTTTTTAAAGTTGAAATGTAAGGGCAATCGAGCAAATACGTCTTAATTAATAATTAACTTAAACAATCCAATCAAACAGCGAAAAGTCATTAACTCAAAGGCTGAATAGCTCTGAAATCTTAAAGGTCGTCTCGATGACTTTCATAAAGTATTGAGATATTGCCTTGGTTAGAAGAATTGAAAATAATATGCGAGCAGGATTTGTGATTTTTGACAAAAAAAATACCAGACACCTGAACGCTAATAAAATAATACTTATTTGATATCAATTTACAAGTCAAATATATACCTACGTAAAGCATCGACTGAATGATTTCGCAGGCGAATGAACGAGGTAACTAGTCAATTAACTCGATTTAAACCTCTTTAGGTGACAACTCTCATCCTGAACAGTCCCTGCGTTATACTTAGTGCCATTTAAATAATAAATGGCCGCGGCTAATGACCGCAGATCTGATTGATAAGGGGCAACCCTATGACCCGCCGACTGAAGTTTCAACGAGGGTCTATTACACTGTCTGCGATACCTCGATTGATTAACGACAAGTCAAATTTCTTGTCTGCTCATATTACGAAAACCCCGTGAACCCGAACCCAAAGGGTCATGTCGTTGACATTTTAATACAATATTGCCGAAATTTCACAAAACGATGCTCGTGGATCATCATTTTCCAAGTTTATCTCGACATTAGTGAGCAGTGTAAAATAAATAGCTCGGATGCAATTATTCAATGACTTTCGTCAGATGGTTTGCTGAGAATTCTTTCCGCAAACCGTCTGAAGAAAGTCATTGAATAATTGCATCCGAGCATCTATTCTCCTGCGAACTTGCAAACTTTATTCACGTTTCAAAAGACGAGAACTAAGCATTTCATTAAGCGGAGTTCAGCGCTTCGCCTTTTCATCGAGCGCGGGCTGCGACGAAATAAGCCCCCGCAATTAGAAGAAGCAATAACCGCCCGCCTAAAAATATATTACCTACAGGCAACATCTCATTTGTACTTTACAAGGAGTCATAAATGTTATGTACCTGTGTCAAAATAAACATGAGATGAGATGTTTTTTATAGCCTCTTGCGAATAAATAAACAATTTCAGGTTCTGTAGAAATATCGAACGTACCTAATGGAGGTGGATTAATTTTCACGTCTCTGTTTAATATTTTAGTGTAGCCGTTCTGTTAAAACTCACTATTAATCTTTGTCTTTAGTAGTGTTGCTGAACGAAGGAACTATAGACCTTACCGTGGTTACTTCAGAGTTGGTTTTCGATTTAAGTTTGCTTAACGTAATTGTACTTAATATTGGAAGGAGGCAATACATGCATCATTATGCTAATTAAAGTCGGGTCAGCTATTGTCTTCAGCAAGTACTTTAAACATCTAATACTTCATAAGTTAAACATGTTTATAAATTATTGTATTAAGCGGTTTACACTCACGTGAAATTGTCAGGAACGGCCCGACATGTTTCGATGTGACGAGGTTGCCGCGGAGGTGTAAGGGCAGCCGTCCCTGATGAAGAGCTCCATACGAGTTCGAAACATGTCGGGCCGTTCCTGGCAATTTCACGTGAGTGTAAACCGCTTAATACAATAATGAAATATGTCTCACGAAAGTTTTAATAAAATTAATGTTTATAAATACTATAACTCCTATCTCACTTATTTACAATATATATTCATTATCAGTAAGTACGTATTTAATCGGATTGTATTTAATAATAAGTGTGATTACGGAAACAGGTCAAACAGAGACTAATGGATTTTTGCTCTATAGGCTAACAGGAAAAGACGTAAAAGAATAATGCCCCAGACATTTACCTTTTCGTTTACCCTAAAAAGGCGTTATATTAGATTAAGACCAACTGTAAGTCGAAATATTCGCATAATTATTATACACTACACAATGGTTTCATGGACTGAGAGAGACAAAACAATTTGAATGCCCATACTATACTTACACAAAAATTTGAATTACCTATTGTAAAAAAAAAAAAATTAATTACTCTTCAAACTTACGTCTTCTCTTGTAAAGTTTAGTATTTAGGTACCTACCTACTAAAATAGCGTGTACTGGTGGCTTGTGATTGTAGAAAGTTTCTCAGGCACATAACGAATATATTCATCTTGAAACCCAACTAATAATTACTGGCACAACTCAATAAAACGTGAGCAACAAATGGATAAGTTACAAAATAGGTCGTTCTCGTTTTATCGAGAATCGACCTGTCTATTTACTACCATAAATAGATACTTAGCTTGAAATTATTTTTCACTAAGGTAAGGTGGAATGTCGCCGGGGGAAGACTGCCACAGCCAATAACTCTTGTTGAAACAACTGATCTTATCCCATTATTATGTTAGTCTTACTCTTACCTTACCCCACCTTACCATATTACAATAATCTTGGGTAATGTTGTAACTAGAATATCGTAACGTAATTAACAAAAAACCGGCCAAGACCATGTACCAATTGTACCACGCTCAGTGTAGGGTTCCGTAGTTACTCATCCTTCACAATAGACGGGCTTAAAACAGCGGTTTTAAGCCCGAGGTTTAAGTTACGACTAAGATTTCAAGCTCTATAAAAAGGTCGTAAACGCCAACGTAACTTTATTTACTTATTACCTTCTGGAAGTCAACTTACGTCATTTTAAAGAAAATTATGAAATTTTGCGATAACTCAAAAATGGCTCAACCGATTTTATTCAATATAGTTTTCATTGAAAGTACTTATAAGGCCTCATTTTCATAAATTTTTCCATAATTTTTTGACCTGTGGTTGACGCTATTTTTTTTATTTTCGGAGCGAATATTTACAAAACTGCTGACTTTATCAAAAAATAATGTCTTGAGACCCCTATTATTTTTAAAAGACCTATTCAACGACACCCCACACACTAGTGTTGGACGGAAAAAAAAATTCACCTCCACTTTAGGTGTTCGAGAGGTACCCGAAAAAAACATTTTTATTTTTATTTTACTTTCCGGTTTTGTCGGCGTAATACATACACATACTCATACCAAATTTCAGCTTTCTAGTACTAATGATCACGGAGCTAAGCCGCGGACGGACAGACGGACATGACGAAACTATAAAGGGTTCCTAGTTGACTACGGAACCCTAAAAAGGTATTCGTTTGTAATTATGGTGTAATTCGCAGCATCGTCAATAGATTTTCCGACAACTTTACTGCCGCTTACAAATTTTAGAGGGATTTTCAAGTACAACACCGTGCTCAGCTTCCAACTATTTACAACCTATTATAAATAAATAGTTTATTGAAAACATATTACAGCTGTAATGACTATGAAGTAAACAAATAAACTAAAGCAAATTACAATATTGTAGTTGGTATAGTTTCAATATAGTTTCCAAAATTAACGCAAAACATTAGTAAGTATTCCGCCGCAATCATGTAGTAGGTAATCGCTTTCAAGAAAGGACGACCCAAATATGCCTCAAACAATGTGTTGAGCCGTGAGTATTCAACTGTCCTATTTCCACCACTCGCGTTTGTCGAATCGTTTGCAACTAGGCGAAAACTGCGTTTGTAAGAGGCGTTTTATATGAGTGAACATTAGATAAAGCCCAGAGCCGTGACGCGGCGCTTTCATGAATCTCGTCCACATTACCTTCTCGTGACTGAGCACAAGACTCTACCTGGGATCTCCATTTGCGAGGCGTAACGACGGAAAAGCTAATATTATGCTGCTCTTATTCTGAAGATTGATTGTCGTTGTGCGGCTGAATAATCCGCCCTTGTGCATATAGCGATAAAAAAATGATTATAATATTAAACTTGGCTCCGTTTTTAACGTAAATTTATACTCTTCAAACACTAAATATATAACCAAAAATCTGTTTTTGGTTTTCTATTGTACGCAACAATAAAACTTAAAACTTGATTTGGATCAATTGATCGCCGTAATTTTGTGTTACAGAAGTGATTGATTAAATATGGTAGTTAAAGTGGATAGCGCATACAGAGTCGCATCATTAGTTCCAAATGTTTAGTCAAACTTTAGGTAATTGTGTTTTTTTTGCATAATTATAATTTTGATGTAAATCTCTAACAAATTTAATCCGATGAATAAACACAAATAATGTGCCATGTAAGTAAATGACATGGGGGATATGAATGAAGGTATACTTAATATAACAAAAAAATTACCACGCTGGCGTAGCTGCGAGAAAAACACGCCTACTTTTGCTGTACAATATGTATTTTTTCGTATTTAGAAATAGGGGGAAAATTAGGACACTGATTGCTTTGACCTTTTACTTGCGATACGAGTTATCAGCGATGGCGTGATAAAATAAAGTGATTATTTATGTATGATGCGGTATGGGTCTTCGGCAATAAAATGCTAATACGCATTTGGCGAATTAAGCGAGAATTCACACAGATTTATCATGGAACGTGGGAGTAGCTGATATTGACGGGGTTTCCAGATAATAAACGGAGCCGTCTTCCTTGCTTACGGGATTTTAGAAAAGGACAGAACGTCGTAATCGTAATTCGATGGTCGTAAAGTGGGAATCGATGGAAGTAGGTACGCACGAGTGGCCTGCCGAGATAACAATGCTACACCGTTTCACCGGCTATTCTAATTGTTCAATATTAAATCTTAACCGAGGCCTGTACGCAATGAAAGCGATATTTTAATTAAAGTCCTCGCTGTTTATTGAGGCATCTGTTATCTAAATTGCTTACCTTTATTTATAACGAAAATGAATTAAAGCAAAGAATACGAGAAAAATTACCATTAGAATTTCATAAAAATCCGATTTATCATTCGACTTAAGATGACAATATAACCATATATATTTTTTTTTCAAAATGGTGGGCGTTGCAATTGATTATGAATTAGCAATTGTGAAATGAATTATGCTTTTTCTTCTATATACTTAAAGTAGGAACTACTCTGGTCACCAAAAATGTATTTTTTGCCAACTTGACACACTTCAATCCGTTCAAAACTGCGATTCTTTTATAGAATCTCGCTAGTCATGCGCTATTATCACCTATTGTGGACGGCATTGGATCTTTCGTATACTGCTTACCGTTGGCCATGGCCGCTTTTCTAAAATGTTCTCTTTTATAAGCGCACGTTATGGAATGTAAAAATTTTCTTTTCTACACCCCATAAGTCTTAAGTCTTTGACTGTTTATATATATGCCTACATAATCGCCATACATCAAGAAAATTTGAATTGAAATCCCCTTCATTTTGAGGGCGCCACAGTGTACAGGAAAGATACATAAACCTTACTACTAAAAATGTAAAACTTTTTTAATACAGTTGCTCAAAAAGTGGTACTTTTCGTAGCTGCAAATCGTTCGAAAAGTTGGTTATTTCGAACTAGTGCTTTTTACGTTTAATTTTTTTTTAATTTTCTCTCGTACTAACACGTCATACCTCATACATCCAAACAAAGGTCAATCACTTTCTGACTTTATTTATTACGTCATGCAGCATGGCAAGTGTATATCTCATAAATTATGCTTAAAATACTTAAATTGCATATTGGATCAAACAAAGGGTTATCTATTAAAAAAACTCAAAAACGGTCTTAATAATTTGTTCGAGTGACTATTATTTATTTATTTATTTATTTATTTATTGAATCACATAAAAAATGTAACATGACAGTTTACACCAAAGCGTTACCTACATGGATTGCGTTTAATGAGCAAATGAGTATTATGCGTGACCTAAGAAAATTAAAAAGAAAAGTATTGTCACACATTAGAAAATACAGTATTAAGCGTGACCCACGCGCTGCTTTATAAATTCATAATAATTATGAATAATCGCTATTTTTGTGTATTACCTAAATAATATATTTACATATTTAACCTTCGCGCCGGGAATGACACGGGGCGGGTTATTCGACTAGTGCCTAAGTTAATGAATGGTACATGAGGGATAAATGTATTTATTTATTTTAAGATTGTGATATTGTTATTGACTCTGTATTTGTTATTTTGACAAATAAATTATGATTATCATTTAAAAAAAAATTTTTTTACATATTTACAATTATATGAAATGTAAA
Organism: Apotomis betuletana; assembly: GCA_932273695.1. Classification (NCBI taxonomy): domain Eukaryota; kingdom Metazoa; phylum Arthropoda; class Insecta; order Lepidoptera; family Tortricidae; genus Apotomis; species Apotomis betuletana. Next base: position 10,604,252 of record OW026305.1, on the reverse strand, counting down.
GAACTAAAAACAGATTCACGATGTTCATTGTTTGGAATCAATTAAATTACTATGTAACATTATCATATCTCTTCTGAAATATTAAAACTATTTCTTTCGATTTGGCTGAATGATGACAGCCGACGCCATCTTGAAAAAAATATTACAATTAAAAGTAAAACTTTCTTTTTCATTCAAGATTGTTTTAATTATGTGTAAATTACACGTAAATTTTATAAAATAAGACTTTTTTATAGAATGATGGATTCTGATGTTATCAGAATAGATTTAACACCGCCCGATATACGAGCCAAGGCAAAAATTGCAAGTGAGAGGGTATTTTACCCGCAAAATCAAAAGATAAATTACATTGCCGTCTATGAACATTTTATTGGCTGGAAACGAGAATACGAGAATTATTAACAACTTGAATAAAACTTTAAACTTGCAAACCAGCAAAGGCCTTATGCGACCCTTCACAATTACTCTAAAAATTGTACTCTTAATTTCTATTAGACAGAAATAAATATAATTGCCCCTTTCAATTACTGTTTTAAACTTGTATTATTTAAATTTTTCGCAAATCTATTAAAAAAAGTTGTTTGGTACACGTGTGGAAGTGTAATTTTAACTCGTCCCGAGTCTTAATGACACGCTTTCCACACTTGTATCAAAATCTACAATTTTTATCGAAATACACATAATCCTTACTAATATAAAAAGTAAAACTTTTTTTTATCGAAATACTTAATTATACACTCGCACAAAAATGTTGCGTTTTTTAGTTTACTTAATAATTTTACTCCGAAAATCCACCAACCGTTTTTGCCATCTGTCTTTTTAAAAAGGTTCAAGAGACACTTTATGAAATGGCCGCTGCTTTATGTCATTCTAATTGGACATAAGACACTCGCCAAAGAGGGGCGAGGGGACTTTTATTTAAGTGAATGACCCTCTTTTCTTTGGCGGCTGAACCGTTGAGGTGGTTTGAAAATCTAGAAATTTTCGCCCCTATTACAATTGGCTCCTATTACAATGATTGACCAATAAGTTTATCCATTTTTCAAAATTGCTGATGTAATGTTATTAAAAGATGCCCTGAAAGTTGATAGAAAATCCATACCTACCCAACCTGTTCACAAAATTTCAAGAGAATCCGTTAAGAAATGCGACCTATACCTAAAGGTTGTTGTACTCTGGTTATTCCAGACAAGAAAACAGTTTTAAATTTTAGACCAATCTGAAAAAAGGACGCTTCGCTCGCGTTTCGCGCTCGCTCGTCAATATACATACATAACCATGCATTTTGTTTAAAAATATAAATCACGAATGCGCGAGTAAGAAACCGATTTTTGTTTTTATATAGCAAAATTACTCCCAGTGTTGCCAGTTTTTTACTCAATTAAACTACGAGTAAAAACACACACGGGTTGGGTTGGTGGGTTGCTAGACCTGGCTACAGCAAAGCCAAACGGAAGGGTTTTACATTTATAAACCGACAAATGCTAAAAAACATGCAGTACGTGGGTATAATAATTTAAAATATAAAGCATTAATTGCAGCTTAATTCCTGCCGTTTATATATAAATTACTGCCATTTCATACAATCCCATGGCAGTTCCACATGAAAATATGGCATTGCAGGAGATTAACTTGTAAACAGATATAAATGTATAACATACTGTACCTACGAAAAAATGCGGTTCGCAAATCTCATTTGATACAAATTTATTACATTATGTTGGCTTCATTAAGCGCTAACATTATTTTGCCGGAACATGTACCAGTTAGGATATAATATATATATACCATTGATATGGATGTGAGTAAGATACCAATGTTCAGGGACTTGATTCGCAAAGGCCCACGATATCCTCAATCTAGCATTATCTCAACTTACTTACACGGATGTACACCACATCATATTTGAGTACGCCATCATACCCCATCACCAGATATAATCAATGGCCGGACCATCAGCTGACCACTTTAAACATGAGACAAAGGAGGTGAGTTTATTATCTGCGGTTTCGTAAATTAATTAAATATGTGACATTTGTAAGCGAAACTAGCGAAAGGTATCAACTTCGTCGCTTCAGAACACGTGAACAATAGTACATTACTGCAGACGCCGGGAAATAAGGGCTTGCTGGCTGAGTAGGCCGACCTTAAGGGAGGCCGGATAGTGATACGAAGCCGGCAAGCCCATTTCACGGCTCAGGCATGTATAGTGCTTTTCTCAAACATATGCAATGAAATAAAAAAATACACCACTCAAAAAACATAATTCAGCTGTTCAGTCAGTTCATGAAATCAGACGCCATGTTTAAAAAAAATATTTTTAATTTTCCCTGCAATCCCTCTATATATTTTTTCTTTCGGAAGTCGTCCACGTGTGTAGTGTTCGAATATTAGGGTCATTATACACAACCTGATAATAAGAATCTTAATTTCTATAATAAATAAAATAAAGGCAGAGGATTTTTAATATTGTATCTCTGGTGACTTCCATATAGACAGTATTTTAAATGTATTCATCCACATTGAATCATAAAGATTAGTATTCTTAATATCAGTTCGTGTGTAATAGGCCTTAACACGAAAATTGTTGGTCTGATACCCGTTCAGCCACTAGAAGAAAAATAAAAAAATATATTTCAGCTGTTTAGCCTGTTCACGAACACGACGCCATGTTTACATTAAAATGAAAAAAAAATTACTTCCCGACCTAGGCCTTCAATTTTGTATGAAATTCCTTTACAGGTTCTCTCGAACTGTTCCGCCCAAAACTTGACACTTCGAAGCCTGTTTTAACGCACGCACGTTATGACGATATTTCATTGCATGTTTGAGAAAAGTATGTTCTTATGGTAATCGACAAAGCGGACCGTTTGGTTGAAAACGTCAAATATATTTAACAGTAATAAGTAACCATAAGATAAATAAATACTTTTTTTACCATAAGCGGCTGCATTATCTGACATAGATAAGTCGATATTTGTAACTACTTACTTTAGAATATCAGTCAATACGGATACTTTGAATGAAGTAAATCGCTAAAGTACAAATATACCGGCGAAATCTCTGACAGACTTAATTAGAAATTTCGAATTTAGCCAGAGCCAGCACTAGCCTGGTAATGACCCAAAACAAAAATAGGCCCTACAGAACGTAACCCTTTGTGATCACATTATTGGTTTTAACGCAAGAGACTATAGGCGTTAAAAATGTAGAACAAGTAACATCTGTTATCGCGTAACCGACATGGTTTACCTACACCACGATTTAGTGCGATCGGAAATCGTTACGTAGTTTGAAATAAACAGGCATTACGTGTAGATACGTTTTCCTTTTCGTATATAGTTTACGCGTAACTGTCGTATAGCAACGTCATGTCATAGATTCTAGTATTAGTTTGCTTATAACGGATTTTTTTTTTTACTTGAACTGTATCAGGTGTGGCTAGCACTCACTACTAGTGATTTATTTAAACTTTATTGCACAGATTAAGCTAGTACAAATGGCGGACTTAATGCCACAAGGCATTCTCTACCAGTCAACCATAGGGCTAAACAGAAACATTGAGTTGGTGCAGGGTCTACGAGTATATTGTTCGTTCGGATAAATAAAAAAAAAATATATATAGGAGTACAAACCCAATAAAGGGAATATCTGAGCGCCACAGGAGTGATTGGGTGGGGTTTGACGCGGGCGCAATAGGCACACTACTCGTAGTTTGTGTCATGAATAGAGTAAACCGGGTCAGTCTGACTTTATGTAGAGCGCGGGAGCAGAATGATAAAACTTCATTGTGACAACGTTATTTATATGAGAAACACTCATTTTATCAATCAATCAATATCATTAATTTTCAGGCAACTGTGGTCCATAGATCGATACCTTAAAACTAACATTCATATCAAATAAAACAATAATATAAAATAAACACAAACACGTTAGTTCGGCGACGTGCGAAATAACTTCTGGGTGTTCGGTAACCGTGTGCGAAATCGCTGGAACACGACACCTTTCGACCAGAATTCCCCTGCAGGAAGATACATAAACTTAGAAGAAAATATTCAAGTTATACACAGTCGTTCGTATGAATACGTATCTTATAAAGAGAAACTGTGATTCACTCACTTGACTCATCAACGTCCATATTATTAACCCTTGGACCTATAACCTATATTGGATTAAATCTCATCGAAAATCCTAATTTTTAGAATTTCGACGGTATTTAAGCCGTGGAAGACATTAAAAGTCTAGATTGATAGATGGGCGCGTCAAGGCCTACATAAAACGATCGGGGATAAATAACAGAAATTTTGGAATTTTTGTAACATGCTGTGCAGTATACAAAATGTCAAGGCTTGATTTCTATACGATATAGGGTGGGAGGAGCGATTCTCAAAGGGTTCATAATTAGTTAAGCTAAAATTAAAGAAAAGAGTTTTTTTTACAAAATCCCGGATTTTTCGCAACTATGTTCTAAAATTACCTAGGTAATGTATTTTTAACATGATCACTTTCAAAGAAAATATGCTTCATATACGAGTAGTTCTGACTGTTGTGGCGGAGAGATAGGACAGTGTGCAGTGCCCTAATCAGACACGACCTATCAAAGTCTTAGTTTAGGCACTAACATGGTTATTTAATTTATTTTTGTAATACTAACAATATATAAATACATATACATATATATTGTTTTAATTATCATAAAGAAACTAGTAATATATTTATTAAAAAAAACATGCGGATTAAGTGGTAAAACTTAGGTGGTATGTAAAACAATTATATTCCGATATACTGAGGACGGTATGAGGGTCGTTTGATGGATGGATAGTAATTATGTCCGAATGCTTTTTATTTTGTTTTAATTTGCATAGCAATTAGGGTTTGTACACACGAAGTTTAAAAAAAAACGAGCTGACACTCGCGTTCTCTGCGCGTTAACATAAACGCGCGTCCTCTGCGCGTTAACATAAACGCGCGTCCTCTGCGCGTTAACACAACGCGCTTCGTCAGCTCGTTCCAAAATACTCGTGTGCCCCTTAACAGATGCTGTTCGCGTCTTTAATTGTAACGATATGATTCTTCGTCTTTAATTAAATGTCAACCAAATAGAATTTGTATATGTATTATTCACAATGAAAAATAATTAGAGGAAAGTGCTCTAAATAGACTTAATTATTTACATTGATGATATCTTAGTCAAATGTCATTTTGTCGCGAATATTGTTAGATAAATATCACATTCACTGTTTCTTTACTGTTTGTGTAAGTAGCATTGTCGGTGAAAACACTCGTATGTAGCAATAAAAAAATAACGTTATACACAACAAATTCTAATAGTGTTCATCAAAACTATGTGATGAGTAGAAATGTTGCAAATGTGAAAATATTTTTTCACGAATGCGTACTACTTTTCAACAGCGCATTAGCGCACGATGACTAGTGGATTGCATTAGAACCTACATTAGTAGTAACAACATAAAGTGCAAATCTGTTAAACCTTACGAAAAAAATATTAGAATGGCCTTAGTGACGTCATCTGGTAATGTAAACCGTTGTTAGAAACGAATCGTGTGTGTACGCCGGCTTCCGGATGTGCCCTAGCCTTGTGCCATCGGCCAAGTTTTCGCATTTTAAAAATATTAGCTAGCATATCTAGCTGAAACGTTGCTTGCGGACGACATAGATTGTGTGTCTTTCTCGCACGGTATTGAAACGAAAGGATACCTACTGACTATATTTATTGTGAGACATAGAATAGAGCCGCGTGTCGCAGTTGCGCAGTCCGCTAGCACAAGCACAGCTGTGCTCCGCGACTCTTGTCGCGAGACATAACGGTCACGCATCACTGTCTGCACGGAGAAAATAGTGAGTGTAGAGTAATATATCTCGCGTGTGACAGTTGCGTTAGAGTTGCTAGAAATCATGGTATCATAGACGGTTGTTTCCTGTCGCAAATGTTGAAAATTAGAATCTCCATTCTTGCGTGAAATAGCAAGCATTTTCACTTCACGTGTACCAGTGCAATAGCCTCCAATTTGGGTCTATTTTTTTTATAAATAAGTTCCACAATAGGAAGGAAAATAGTAATTTCCTCTCGCGTTTATCCAATCTCCATGGCTGCTGATCGAAAAAGTTTGTCTTTACCTAGCAGAAGATTTAACTTCGAGAAAATATCTAGATTGCAGCTCAAATTTAGATATCCAATTTAGGTCCATTAGACAAAAAAATCATACCTCTTATATCGCTCGCAATTTTCCACTGGAGTGTTATCGTGATGCAGGTATTCTTTCGAACATAATCTTAACTTTTCCAATACAGTAAAAACGGTAACTTTGACTTTGCACCGCCTCAGGAAAGTTTTAAAAACGCAATATAGATAGAGCTATTGCGCGCCGGTGGTTCCATCGCTGATGGGCTGACGTTTTGGAGGGTAAGGAGAACAATTTCTTATGGGAAATCAATTAAAAAAATATCCAGCTGCAATAAGCAACAGTTTCCAAATCCTCCACAATATTATTATTAGTAATTTTCTTTGGGGTTTTAATATCTATTCGTGATCTATTGTGTTTACTACCTCCTTCAAATTTTTATTTAATGTAAGAAAGAATATGGAAATTGACCCACTGCTACAGTAGCGTTTGTAACAACAAATACATTTACCTTCCATATAGTTTTTTGTCAGCCTATAGGACTGTCCCAAAGGAAGGCAAAGGCCTCTTGCCTAGATTTCCACACTTCCCGATTAGATGATGCAGCGGTTTGCGAATATGGAGGGTGAAAGCTTTACAGTTATATCGCTACAAATCACTACGAGGTACATATTTCTAGGTATTAGGTACCTAAGTGATACGTTTTGGGTGATTTCTAAATTGTAAACAGAAATATTTGTTTTCATAAGTATTTTCATGCCTAGCAATTGGTAAGTGATAAATGATAATTAAAACCAATATAGCGGTATGATAACGGAAGATTGTTATTTTTGGTTCGGTTATCCTCGCTTCCGTACTGTATCTGCCAGCTGCCTGGTACGATGGAGTATGTCACTCTAGCTGACCCGCTCATCGTACCAGTCGTGGAATTTTTCTCTTCCGCCATATTTTATATTGTTGAGGATAAAATTAATATCATATAGGCAATCAGTTACTGTTATTTTTAGTTACCGTGTCAAGGGTAGATTTAGTCATACAATCTTTCTAATAGACATCACAAATAATATTGAAAATTACAGTTTCAAACTCGGTTATCCGTCAGGAACGCCTTGACAGGTTAAGAACTACCTAGTAGGATTCAATACGTTTGCGACTTTTATTAAAAAGCGGAAAATTACATACTAAACCTTGCGGATTTACGGCAATATAAGCCACAACAGAGCGGTTGCTGCGGTACAAGCGGTTCTCATAAATGTTCATATAACATTCAACCCGAGCTGTGATCTGCAGAGAATCATAAGTAGAACAATTGTACGTAATAATCAACGGCTCGGATCTGCTCTGACGTAATGCCTGGTTAATCTCGACATAATTAAACGCAGCCTCGGTCCCATTTGTAGGAGATAGATTTATTTTAAAAGTTTCGTCAAATTGTAGTTATCAATAGATGCAGGCCTACGATGATGCGTTTGCCGCGTAATAAATAAATGATAAACAGTCAGTCACTCAGACTGATCTTCACTTTCTGTCAGTGAATACTTGTACTGACAGAAAGTGAAGATAAAAATCAACTAGACTTTATCATTTATCTTTGTAATATTTATAACGTGATAAACGCGACAGGTAAGCAATGTTGGAAATTAATTTATAAAGACTTTTATAATTGACTTATTTTGTAATTTGATGTTCACATTTTGTACGGTTTTTTAATAAATGTATTTATAAAGAGGCATTCGAAATAAATAACTGATGAACTTCAAATTACCTACCACATAAGAATATGTGCTTGCAACTGGATTGGTTGATAAGTGTGTGTTAAAAGAAAGAAACAAATTCCGACAAAATGTACCGTTACGATAACTATGAAAAAAAAACTAGAATGTCCGGTTGTTCAAGTATCTAGACTAGACGCTGAAAACGCTGGTCCTAATCAAGAACTTCGTAATTTATAGGTATCGATTTGAAAATAAAAGTCTTGTTTGAGAGGAGATATCTCCAAATTGGACATAATAAAATTCAGATTAAGATTGTAAAGAAACCTATAAAGAATCAAAATAACTCCTCAAATATGGTAGGCATCTATAGCGTATTTTTTTTAAATAATAACTCGTCCAGTTGTTCGCGAAAATACGATTATTTCTCGTTGAAGTCGGTAATTGATTGTGAAAATGATTATATATTTATTAGAATCGGTTAAGAATAATTAAGAAATATAGGCTATATTAATTAGAAGTCGTCGATATCGACGGCTGCGGTCGGGCGTGGTGCCAAAAGCCTGCTGGAAACAATGCCAGGCTACTGAGTCACTTCTTAATTGCCTGTACTTTTTGGTTCGCAATAAAAAGCGGTTAAATTTAAGCATCATTGTTTACAAACTAATTAAAATTGAGTTGTACGGGCTTCTCGGTACAGTAACTTCACACAGCTATACCGGTCATACTCCCGAAAATACATAGTTTAGTAGAAGAGGAATCGATCAAGATTTTATGTGCCTAAATAGGGATAATATGTAGTAAAAGAAATGTCCAATGTATAGTTACTTGCTACGAGTATAACTTAGGGTTCTGAAATAAATGTGCTATGTACACGAATACTTGCTATATTTGCAGTTTTCCAAGAATAACATGAAACGTGCGTCAGTATTTGCCCTTTACCGTTAATTTGTAATCAAATATCTATTTTGAAATAGGTAGTCCCTTTCTCCGAACGTTTTTCATCACTGAGCTAACAAGGTTTTCGCGTTACCGAATTTATGAAAAAATAGTATTGTGGGACGAAAGTGACATTTTGAAAGGGCAAAAAAATTTAGCTATTTTATGTGTATCATTATGGCAATTATAAGAGAGTAAAAGAATATGTCGAGAGAAGAGGAGCATTCCTTATTATTTTATTGAGTTATACGCGGTATTCCAAAATTGCCATGCAGATTTATCTCGTGAATTGTGTAAGATAATAGTTCTATTTGCACAGTTAATATTCAATTTCCTGAAATCCATGATAGGGTAAATAACCCGGTGACACTGTCCCAATAGTCGGATCCTTCATCATTAAATCATAACAATTGAGGTGACAGACAGGCTCTCAATCATTACCTAACATTAGAATACAAACCATTGGGACGTTTCCCTAGCGTAGTTGGATTTGTAAAGTTTCGTCAGTGAATGCCATCATTAAATGGTGTCGTTAAAAATATAATGGCGTAGGTACGTATTTATTTTGTGGCGGATGATGAATGGCGGGGATTTGGGGGTTTGTAAACGAGATAAATTAAAAAAACCGGCCAAGTGCGAGTCGGACTCGCGCACCGAGGGTTCCGTACAAACACTTTCCATCCCTAAGTGGTTAAGTTAAGTTTGCACCTGGTATGTATAGCGCCCCATATAAATTAGGTGCAAAGTTAGGTATTTAAAAAAAACTACTTACTAGATCTCGTTCAAAACAATTTTCGTTGGTAGTTTTTATAGTAATGTACATCATATGTTTTTTTTAGATTTTTCATTTTCTTATTTCAAAAGTTAGAGGGGGGGGGGACGAACTTTTTTTCACATTGGAAGCGTCTGTCACGCAAAAAAATATTTTAGAAACCTCGATATCATTTTTGAAGACCTATCCATAGATACCCCCACGTATGTGTTTGATGAAAAAAAAACTTTTGAGTTTCAGTTCTAAGTATGGGGAGCCCCCAATATTTATTGTTATTTTTTTATTTTTGCATCAACATCTTAATGCGGTTCACAGAATAGGTACATCTACCTACCAAGTTTCAACAGTATAGCGCTCTTATAGTTTCGGAAAAAAATGGCTGTGACATACGGACGGACAGACGGACAGACAGACGGACAGACGGACAGACAGACATGACGAATCTATAAGGGTTCCGTTTTTTGCCATTTGGCTACGGAACCCTAAAAATCCACTATTTTGAAACAAACTCGCGAGGTCTATCAGCTCACAGAAAAACTATCAATTAAATTCTTAAAGTTTGATAAGAATCCGATAATAGTGTCTATACTAACCATCCAATAAAACAAGCGTGTATGTGTCAGTTATCCTTTACCTAACAGCCACGAATACAATTTTCGCAAGCAAGTCACGATTCACTCCTCGAGTCAGCACTAGAGGTGATGTCTCGACGACGGAGCAATATCCGCACTCAGATTCACACATTATGGTAAAAAGACGTTTCTCAAGATTATAATATCCTCATATTCTTTATTCCTAGGCATGTTTTTTTTTTTGAGGATGTCAATCAATCGGAAATACCTCTGGCACTCGTTGTCGTTGGGGACTTAAGTACGTACATATAATATGTAGCCTTTTTTTGTGTACTTAGCCTTACGTATGCAGATTGTTCTAACCGTTTCATTTATTTTTGCACCTATAGTAACACAATACCTATAGTTTAAATTAACATATGTAAGTACCTATTTGAAAATAGAGCGCTTCACGCCAATAAACGTAACAGTTTGTCTGGTAATAATTAGATTAGTTATAAACTGTTATAGAATAGAAAAAGCTTTATTCAAGATAACACATTATTGCAAGTTATGTCTTATATTTAATAATTACTTAATAATTACTTAATGTTTTTTTTTTTATATAATAATTTGTATTGTGAAATGTAATAGAATTTTTATAATGTATTGACTTGTAAAATGTTGACATTTTATTAATAAATGAGTATGAGTATGAGTATGAGTATAAGTAGAGAAATTTTATTAAATATAAGGAAAAAATACAATAAATTAATAGTAGTTTATTAAAACTAAATTCTAAAAAGGACAAGGTTAAAAAAACACCGCTCTCATGTCATTTCTGGCCCAATGGTGCGCATAACGCTCGCAGCATTTCCACGCTGGATTGAAATGGACCAGAAAAACTTATTTTATTGGGATCAAGTGACTTATGGGACTAACTACACTTAGACTGTTCTAAAAGTCAGAAATGACCGTTTGAATTCAACATTATTACCGAGCGCTGAAAACGCTCCATACAAATGACGTCCAAACCGTGGCTTCGTCAACAAAGACGTCAAAGTCAAAAATATTTTATGCAAAGTAAATTCCAAGCGAATATTTTTTTAAGGTCAATTTTACATCAAATACTTAACAATAGACATTACAATAGTAAATTAAGAAAACTTAACACCTACTTTACAAAAAGGAAATGCCTTTTTAGGCTGCAGTTAAGGCATCCGACCATATGTCTTTTTCTGCCACATATTCCTTCAGTGTATGGTAAGCTCTTTTTTGCATAATTAGCTTTATCATTGATTTAAATTTATTTTCCGACATTCAAAGAATATGGTCGGGTAATTTATTGTAGTAACGCTACTACAATAAATTACCCGACCATATTCTTTGAATGTCGGAACACGCGTTCAATATACAGAGCCCAGACTAGCTAGTGTGTCCAGTCGCCGTAGCCGAAATCGGCTAGGATTGGATGGTGATGATGATACAGAGCCCCACAAATGACTTTAAACGACCTTACTTCTTAACCTAGTGCTTATGCCTTGATCACACGTACCGAGACAGTGGGCGAGACAGTGCTCTTGTCCCTGTCACACACAAGACAAACGGGCGAGACAGAGCACTGTCTCGCCCGTTTACTCGGTAGGTACGTGTGATCAAGGCATTACTGATAAAAAAAATATCCTTATTTCTAATCACATACTATTTTACGGAATAGTATAAGGTTTTTTCTAATATAATTATGTATACTTTCATAATATTTTCATAAATGTACTGACTAGGTACGGTCAAAATATTGTTTTTATATCAATTATTGTTTTTTCATAACACTTGCTTGTAAATCAAGGGTTTACATGCTAGAAAACCGGGTGGTAAGTCGTTAATTACGCCCTAGGGCGGTAAGTAATTTTTATCACACTTTAAGGGTTTACATACTAGATAACCGGGCGGTAAGTCGTATATTATGGCCTAGGTCGGTAAGTAATTTTGGTATTGAAGATTTATTACTTTTCTTTTATTTCCTCCAAAGTGTGATTAAAAACGTCGTACGTGACTCTGGTGGTAGAGGAATTTCAAACTCTTGTCATTAAAGCCCTCGCCTTCGGCTTCGGGCGTCTAATAGACACTCGTTTGTAGGTCCTCGTTTACCACCCTTGTTGCGTAATGTAGGTACCATTAGGGTACGGTAGCGTTGTTGGTAGGGTTGACCAAGAACTACGAAATTTAGGAAGTAATATCGTCTTATAGCACAAGTCAAGGGAACAATCTGAAAACTATTAAATCATAAAAATATAGTCTTTAAGTACGTAAAACAGTTTTCCAATGGTAATGTTAAGTTTGTTGCTCAGTACAGTTATCTTTTCAGTTAGAGCAATTTGTATTCGTACGGAACCCTCGGTACGCAAGTACGACTCGCACTTTTTTTAATTATGAGCATCCTGAAAATAATATCAAATTTGCTTTTGGATAAAAAAAAACATCAGCGTACCTTCGAAGTCTCATATTTCAAAGCCCCTTTACTTTATTTTATTTTTCTTAATTTCATGACATATTGAACAATTTTGTAGTATATTCTAGACTGTAACATCAGTCATTATCCCTATTATTTTACTTACGTCTTACGTATTTAATCTAAACGAATTGTTATATATTTAAGCTTATTAATAAATCAGTAACAAAGTTAGATTCAAATGCCGTCTTTGCTTTTGTCTTAATTAGTATACTCCAGACTTATTTGTATACTTAAGTACCTACTAAGTCAATTAAATTGATAAATAACAAAATACAATCCTAGTAACATGATATTTTACAACCCATTTTCAAAGGGATACGGAAAACGGTGAAACTCCATCACATTTTATCATAAGTATTTGCTTTATATAACGAGACAGTGTTAATTAGGATTGGGTCTCATGAATTTACGTCCCCGGTTTATATTTAACATCCTTGTCCTTTTCTTGATTGGCGATCAGGTATCGGAGGACGCCGTGGGCCTCCATCGGAGAGACCCATACTTAATCTGTTTAAAATTGCTGGAAAGTTGGATCACGGCATCTCACGCGCTAATTACCGTGGTCCATCCGATGAGCTCATAGATTATTTTTTGTTTTAAATATATCGACACATAGTGGTTCGACTTCGCCTGATGGTAAGCAAAAAGGGGAGTCCAAGGATAATGGCGAACGGACGGTTGGACCACTGGTAAAGATTCACACGATATCTCTGCCGTATCGGTGAGCGTCTTTAATTGGTCATGACGAAAATGTTCTTCAGTTCGAGGTTACGTTATAATTTAGAGACGCCATAAGTATACTTATTAGAATTCATGATATTATCTTTGTTATTTCCAACATTATTGGTAATAGAATTGCTAGCACGACGCGAAAATCCGTGGCGTAGGCCATAATCTTCATAAATCAACCTGCGTGATGCTCTCGCAAATCTGGCTTGAGCCGTAGAATACTACTTATAGTGTGTACCTATAATACTTATAGTGTACAGCTACGTGCGAGGGATCAGTCTGCACGCGACAAACACTTCTGTACTAATATATAATTATATAATTATTATATAATTATTTGATTTGTGTAATTATTACTTATAAAATAAATGACGTTTATTATATAATATAAAGACACTGTAATAGTAAATTTTGTCAGACTGGCACAAGATAAAAACAACCCCCACTATTTGAAGCATGAGATCGTGTGTAATTTCATTTGTGTCCGTTCCTGTCAATTAAAGTGATATAAAACACGAGAGGTCACTAAATGGGATAATATTTTAATTTTTTTGTATTATAATTTATTTACTTATTTATTTATTTAATCTTTATTGCACAAAAGAAAAACAAATCGTACAAAAGGCGGACTTAATGCCATAGGGCATTCTCTACCAGTCAACCATCGGTCATTTATCGAGATGTTTTAGTTTTTAGTTTATTTATCAACCATAATGTAACATTATGATCATTACATGGTAAGTCAGCATTTCACAATATTATACTTATTAGAGTATGAATTTACTATACAATTTGATATATGTGGACGCACATCATGCCGAAACGGCTGGATGGATTTCTAACATTTTTCTTATTTGGATATACGGTAGCTACCTACCGTGACGCCCACAGACGTGTATATGTACATACAAACGAAGGGTATTTTGTTCTTATTATAATTCAAATCCACATTGTTACAGGGTATTTCGCTTTTTTTGGGTAGTCATAATATTCAACAGCTTTATTTTACTTTAAGTAATAAATAAGTAAGTAAAATGATATTAAAACTGTCTTTATTTGAGCGTATTTGACTAAGTTTTGTGTCTCGACGCTAATCTGATTAATTAATTATGAATCAGACATTGTCCGTATTAAACAGCTCTATTGGTGAATTTGGTGAATATTTATGTCAGAAGTGTATTGTATTCCTTTTTAACATGAGTGGGGAGTCGCAAACTGCTCAATTTTAATGTAACTGCAACAAAAGTATGGAATAAGTTATGAAGCGTTTATTCATAACAAAAACAACGAGACATCTGTTTCAATGCAATTTATTACCATGTCGTATTAGTGTACCCACATGAATAATGACATCGTAGTGTGTAAATAATATGTAAAGAACCTTGCAAAACGTTATGTATTTGAACTAGATGGTAGTGCCAGCGGAGTGCCGAAGCAATCGATTCAATAAATAATTTTGGGGAGAAATCCTTTGCGTCAACATAATATCTTTCTATTGACCCTGCAACCCTTTATACCCACTGTCCCACTCAGATTCGGATAGAAAAGAGCCGATTCTTAGTTTTGCCATCAAATATCGCTCCGCGGGTAGGTATAGCGTAATGTAAATAAATATTAGCCGCCGGCCATGCTGGTTTATGATTGCGGTATTTTGGTGAAAGAATTTTCGTACGGTTACTGCTCGTATACCCAAACACACGGCTTCATTAATTTATAGAATACGCGTGTTTTGTTTATAGAGAAACAGAAAACAATACCTTTGGCAAATCTCCATGAATTGTTAATACAGGTATTCAGATTGAATGCACGAAGCAATTGGAGTTCAATATTGAGGAATATTATCGTTTCGCCGGTCCCATCGCGGCTGTTTCCGTTCGGAGTGTCGTGCGGGAACCGTTGCGCCTCATTCATCGGGGTTGGTGGGTTGTATTGAATATGCATGCATGGGCAGTGTGCACTTACGGAGTGAAGCCCGCAGGCAGGAGTGCCGGGATCGATCTAGCGCGGCCGGGCTGCACCGGCCATCAGGACCCGCCTCCTGTTCCAGACGCTGCACCGAAATTCCTTGCACTGCTGATGTTCCAGTACCGTTAGCAATTTAATCCGTATTTACACTTTTAATTCAAATTAAATTTGAAGGAATGATTTGAATCTGGATTGGAAAATCTATAATCAAATTATTTCTAAAACAATCGATTTTATTGAACTATGTGAAAAGTGAAACTCGCGTTTTATTTAAACATTGACCTAATTAGGTACAAGTGTATTATTGATTTTTATGTAACTATTGAATGCTGCGAGATAACATTCGATAGGTTTACAGCATTGATTGCCTACTTAGATTATATTATTAAAATATCGCGGTTAGATCGGTGATATACACCGATCGATCATTCGATTTATTTTAGATTATACCTATATCTGATGATGTTTAGATAGGTACGTTCTATTGTTTGACCAGAGCATGCAAAAAAATACTTTTACAGCATAATTTACTCGACGAAGGCACTGGCGTGGAAACAATCAAACAGTGTTCTTTATGATTCACCATCAAATTGCACAACGTGACTACTATGACGACATTAACCATCTGTTTCCTTGGATCATAATTCTTCTAAGATAATCTACCGTATTCAAGATTACCTACTTCCGTAACCGCAAACAACTAAAACGTTTTCATCACGTCATCATCTTGGCTCTACTTTAATCCTGAATAGAATTGAAGCTTTTTTGGGTATTTTATTACCAAAACAACTGAGACTGTTGTATTTGTTAGACTGTGATTAATAACGATATATATACGTAGGTAGAGGCTAGCAGCGAAAGATATTCAGCAAGTTCGACACTTTCGACAAAACATCAAATGACTTTTGGAATGTTCCACCTGGATACCTCTCGTGAAAGTATAATAAGTACGTACTCCTAGGGCGGGCGGAAGGTCCTCTTATTGAACAAATATAAATGGTGGCTGACAAGTGAGTTCTCTCCCGAAATCTTACACGGAATCTGATGTCCCTGTTGACCTACTTAGAAATATACACGTTTAGACTTTACGACGGAAGACAACTACGAATGCATTGTCCGAGTTACGTTCCAAACTTCATCTACCAATTAACTATTGCCTGAAAAAAAATACTTTAGTAGTATAGTCAAGGCTTAAAATAAAGTTATTTGATTTTAATTGCCTATTCGAATTCACTTTTACCGATATTATTAATTTCCCAGTGAGTTTGTTAATGAATAAACTTCGTATTAATTAAACTTCATTGTTTTAAGATCGATGAATCGATTAACGGGCTAAATATGAACTTCCAAGTTGGCACGTATGAGAATAGGTTCGTAATTTACCGGGATTGAGAATCGGGGCACGACACGTGTTGTACGCGCGGGAGCGACTCGGTCGCTGGCGGCAGGCGAGACGCGGCGACACGGACTGCGGGGCAGCCGGCGCGTTGGGACGCCGCTGGGAGCGCTCCGCTCGGCGCAACAGATACGTACGCCACAGGTTGTCCGGGCAGCGCGCCCTGCCCCGCGCGAGCGACAATTTACATCCTCAATATCCTCATTATCGTCTTACGCGTTTACTATAACATTGGACGCTACTTTTCAGCCATGTAAATGGATGAGAAAGTCAGGAAGTTGCTACTACGTTTCAGCCGAGAGAGAGATCGCAAACTGAAAATTTATTGTCATCAACGAAATCTATCTAGTACTAGCTGTTGCCCGCGACATCGTCCGCGTGGAACCGTTGTCTTGAAAATTTTACATCTTTATTATATTCAGATCTAGAGTAATGTTGAAATTGCTAAACGTGCTTTTTGTCGCAATTGTTTACGAAATAGTAATGAACCCTTCGTACGCGAGTCCGACCCGCTCTTGGCCTTTTTATTTTTTACTTTTTTTTCGGCAATTTTGCTCTAATTACGCCGTATCATTATAAAATCAGGTACATCTACGAACGAATAGCTTTACTAAATTTGATGAGTTTAAGAATGATGTTTATAAATTCTTTGATTCGAATAATATTGCCTTTACACAAAGTTTCAAGTACCGCACTCAAAAAGATGTTTGATCTACATACAAATTTTCAACCCCCTTTTCACCACCTTCAGGGCTGTATTTTCAAAAACGCTGAAATGAGTTTTCTTATCTTTTGATAAAATACCCTTTTACAAAGTTTCTAATTCCTAACTTAAAATACAACTTATACCCGATACAACCTTTCATCCTCTTTTTAACCCCCTTAGGGGTAGAATTTTCAAAAACGCTGAAATATTTTTTCTTGTATTCTAATTATATGCCTTTATAAAAAGTTTAAAATCCCGCAAACAAAAAAATGTTTGATCTTCATACAAATTTTCAACCCCCTTTTCACCACCTTCGGGGCTGAATAACCAAAAACGCTGAAATAACTTTTCTTGTATTCTAATTAAATGTCTTTATACAAAGTTTAAAAACCCGCAATCATAAGTAAATTAGATCTTCATACAAATTTTCAACCAGTTTCACCACCTTCGGGGCTGAACTTCAAAAATTCTGAAATTACTTTTCTTGTATTTTTATAATATACTTTTAGATAACGCTTCAAGTCCCGCACTCAAAAAAAATTTTGATCATTATGCATACTTTCAACCCCTATTGAACCCTTTTAGGGAATTAATTTACAAAAACGCTGAAATTAGTTTTCTTTTATTTTATTTTAATAACTTTTTACGAAGTTTCAAGTTATTAGCTTAAAAATTAAATTTGAACCCCAAGACAAACTTTCATCCCCCTTTTAACCCCCTTAGAGGTTGATTTTTTAATAACGATCCATTAATGTTTTTTTTATTTTTTATATTTGCCTTTATAAGAAGTTTCAAAGAATTTGTAATGTAACTTTCAACCCCCTTTTAACCCTTTTAGGTGAAGAATTTTTAAAAACGCTGAAATTACTTTTCTTGTATTTTAATAGTATGCCTTTATACAATGATTCGAGTCCCGCACTCAAAAAAATATTTGATCTCCATACAAATTTTCAACCCCTATTTTACCACCTTAAGGGATGAATTTTCAAAAACGCTGAAATAAATTTTCTTTTGTTTTGTTTTAATACATTTTTACGAAGTTTCTAGTTCCTAACATAAAAAAAAACCTTGTACCCCATACCCCCATACCCTTTTTAACCCCCTTAGGGGTTGAATTTTTCAAAATCGCTTCTTATCTCTTGTACACTTTATAAATGCAACCTACTGTGCAAATTTCAACTGTCTAGCATTTGTAGTTTCGGCTCTGCGTTAATGTCAGTCAGTCAGTCAGGACACTTGCATTTATATATATGTATATATATAGAGATAGATAGAATATAATATACAGGGTGTAACCGACAGCGTACCGAAAACGAAAACCGTAGTTTTAGACCATAATCACGAACTGAAAACGAGTGTTCATTTTCGCGGAGAACTCAAGGATAAGATTTTCCAAAATAAATTATAAAACTCGACGCGCAATGTATTGCATCCAATTCTCTCGGGTGCAGACGCGCGGGAGGGGAGCACGCGGCGAGCGACCGGTCCAGGCGCTCCCCACTCCACTCACACGTCAGCACAAAACATACCGTTACGCCAATGCGCATCGAATGACATGAATGAATGCAACCACAAAAACAACGCAACCACAGATCACAACTAGTGTACTACCTAACACCAATAACAACTGACCGATAAATTAAAACAGTCTAACAAGATTATTATCATTCAAGCAAGTAAAGCAAATAAAATGTGCGGGTAGGTAAACATTACTCGTGCGTCCGACCGCAGCGGCCTGCGCGGGCACACTGGCCTGGCGGATCAATGACCGGCCAGTACCGTTATCTTTCCCACTCCACGCGCCTGTGTTGTACCGTAAAGCTTACATAATACTGTTTGTGATACATTGTGTGTTTTGCGGAAAATGCTATTTTCATGCGATTTTTCATGAAAAATTGTTACCGGTAGAGTTCGAACGGGAAAATAAAGAAAAAATGAAAACTCGCGAGGAAAATTTGTGAATTTTCTCAAAGAAATTTCCACGATTTTCCAGCTCAGAATAATGGTCTGAAGCCATGGTTTCAGTTTTCGGTACACCGTCGGTTACACCCTGTATAGATAGATATCAACGAAAGGAAATTCTAAACACCGGTCGAGAGAATTCCTAGTTCATATTCCGAGTAAAGTTCGATTATTTAAATTATAATAACAGAAAGGATTTACAATATAGCATCTTAATCGCATATAACTAGAAAACAAATGAAGTCCACTTAACCGTGACTCGCGAATTATTTAATTCCGATCCTTAGCCTTAAAGGCCAAGTAGCATTCAAAACTCTTTTTAGGGTTCCGTACCTCAAATGGATTAACGGAGCCCATATAGGATCACTTTGATGTCCGTCCGTCCCTCCGTCCACCCGTCTGTCTGTCAAGACCCTTTATCTCAGGAACGCGTGGAAGTATCGAGTTGAAATTGTACGAAGATTAGTTATAAACCATATTACTCAAGTCTACAGTTCCTTGAAGCTGTGAAAAAAACAAACTTCCAAGTTAACGTACAATAAATACGGCCGTTTAGGCCGTTTATTTTATTGAATTATGAAATTCAAGATACTTATTCTTATTTAAAACAAAAATTTAGTAAATTTCAAAGTCGACAGTTTAACAACCATGTCGCTAATTTGGTCTTAACACTCTTAACCAATAACCGACAGAGGTCTTCAAATATCAGAACTACAAGTCATATCGGAGATCATAAAACGCCGATAGGAAAACCTAGATAAAAGCTGAATGGCTTTCTAAAGGATGAACCGGTTCTTGGAACAATCAATCAAGTCAACTTTCAAACAGATAAAACTGAATCAAGGTAAAAGATCCGTTTATTAGGAACTATGATTCCACTGACTGATTTACAGATACAGAGTTAAGTAGAGAATATTTTTTCATCTTCTGTCGCTTCAACGAGCAAAATGCAGCGTAGGCTGACCTCCGGCTAGGTGGACCGGTGATCTCGTGAGGGAGCACTTTGTGGCGAGCTATAGAGACGATTCCACTGTTAATGAGACAAAAAAAGTACCCATCAGGGACGCCATAACATCCAATTAAACATCTAGAGAATGTGAGTTGTACTCCCCGCGATATTTTTTGTAAATGGTTGAAATATGACTTTCTCATGACATTCTCAACTCTCACATGAAGATGTGGGAGAAAAACGTAATCAGTAAAAAAATCTTTAAACCTACTCACAAAATTTCATAAGAATCGGTTGAGAAATGTGACCCTTAGGGGTGAACAGCCGGAAACCCGAAAGAATTTTAGGCCAAGGGAAACGGAGAAGCTTTGCTCGCGCAGTCAGTTATCTGTTTCAAAAAAGAAAAAGACATCTATTTGTTTTATTTTCCTTTTAAAAAATTTGCCTTTGAATATTTTGGAGCCTTAACTTGACTTCATAAGCTTACAAAAGTGATATTGTACAATAGGCTTATACTTTTCAAATAGCAAATAATCCGCTTGGGATCATCCATATTGTAACCAGAAATCTACAACATTCAATATCAAAACATCAGATATACAAACATTATGAGATAAGCGCAACAAAGGATGAAAGAATGAGTTTGAAGATTAGAAAAATACACCCTTTTTAGCGGTCTACAACAAACTAAGATAAAAACAAAACTACGGTTATAATACATATTGCCACACACTATTTTTCACTTGTATTTTAACGAATTTTAAAAGATGCATCGTAATAAATGTCACGATGGTAGAAACGGATCACTAGAAGATTGACTAGATCGCAAAATCACTACATCGCGAAAAGGCTGTATCGCAAATGTGATTTAACGCAAAAACCGAAATCACAAAATGAACATACCTGAATTTGACTAGGTTATAAAAAGTTTACATCACTATAGCTTGACAAATTCTTTAATGAGACTCCCATGGTCTGCGGGCGAAGATTTAAATAAATAAAAAACTTAATTGTTTATATTTGATAACCACATATACCTAATTTCCCATTTCTTTTCATTTGCATTCTGACTCTATAACTTTCTGATTACAGTTCATTATTTTTGTGTAGTAAACACTCCTTTTTATTAATTCCGGGTTTGGAATACAGGGAATGTTGATTTTATAGTAAGTACATACTTATTCAGTATAACATTTATGTACCTAGATACTGACAGTGCTTAATCCTAAGTGGTTTGGCATTAGATATTAATAAGTTTTATTTAGTTAAAATAACTTCTCATTACTTAAGAGGATTTAAGTAAGTATCTATAGTCCTTACTTCGGTTATGTAGAATACATCTAGCGGCAAAGTAATACTCCTAATGATAAAAGTGACAATAAAGCTTTAGCTTAAAGCCCATCATTGCGCCCTTCTAAGTTTCGGCAGAAATATATTTTCTTTTCTTTGAGAGTTTTATTCCCCCATTGTTTTAATGTGGCGAAATTCTGTGGCAATTCGACGTCTTTTATGGACTTTTTTCATTTCAAAGAAAAGTTCAATAACAGTGTGTATTCTCAGCGCACAATAACTAATACCCTTGTGACGTCGCTTCATATTTTCATCTTTCGTGTTCGCTTTTCGTGGCTACGCTATTCAAAAAGCCTCCAACAATAAAAGGCAAGACGTTGGACGAGAGCGAGGCCTATTCGAGTATTTTGACGACGCGGTTGGCTCGGTTTGTAGTGCAGCTGCCTACTGAGCCGGCGGTCCTGGGTTCGAATCCCGGCGAGAGCAAATATTTATGTGATGAACTCGAATATTTGTTCCTGGGTCATGGTATTGGACGGCTGCCCGTACACCGCCGCGGCAACCTCGTCACTCGACTCGTCAGTGACGAGGTGTCCGCGGCGGTGTACGGGTAGGGTCCCTGATGAAGAGCTCCATACGAGTTCGAAACATGTCGGGCCGTTCCTGACAATTTCACGTGAGTGTAAACCGCTTAATAAAATAATTAAATATGTCTCACGAAAGTTTTATTAAAATTATTACAATTTTGGTATTTTTTATATAGTGACTAATTCAGTTCTCGTAAGTAGGTACTTTATTCTCGATGAAGAAAAAAGTTATGTTGCGTTGGTAAAACTTACACACATACCTATACTACACGTAGAGTAAATATAATGTAGAGAACGATGGTCATTCATTATTTTCACTGTCGCTGTCCACGCGTGTCCACTGAGAAGCATAACACTGTATGTGCTATGTTAAACCGTTTAAATACCTGAACTGAACATTAACATTATGGCGCTATGTTAAAGTTCATGTAGTATTTACAGTGTTTGCTTCTCAGGTACCTACGGAATATAACTGTCAGGTGTCGACAGTTTGGATACATCAGCATTTTCACTTCTGGGGTGGTTTTTTAAATGGATCCCGGACCCAGGTGAAGGACAGATAAGTTGTAATGGAAACACGTTTGAGTTATTTTTCTTTTTCTAGGTATAGCATAGTTTGACATGTTTTTTCCCCATTCAGTGATATTTCTTGTGTAAATCACTGTAAATACAGAACCAAACTCAAATAATAATTAGCCAAAGAGAAATGTTATCGACGTTACGCAAAATACTCGGTTCGAATAACGCTACTCTGTTAGATTTCTTTTGATAAATACATTTATCTACTTATTCCTTAAATTTTTCCAGAGAGTATTTACTCTCACATTTATTCATATGCATATTTATGTATATATGTATTATAAATAAATGCTTCACCGTTTTCAAAGTCCACGTGACCACGATTCTGCTTAATGTAACTGTGAGAGGTGGACAGTTCGGATCACGTATCGCGTTACAAGGACGAGTACATGCGAGTTGGAACATCAGCATGTGCAGTCGAAGTTAAGTTGAAAAAACCAGTTTTCTGCGTGAATTATGTCAATTTCGAGTAGTGTAAAAAAAATTATTAATGGAAAATTCAAACTATAAATAAATAAATAAATATATAACTATCATGTTTTTGAAGGTATTCCCTTGACTTGGCTAAAAATATTTTGTCTAATTTCAGTTTGCCTATCAACTTTTAATATAATGAATGTTTTATCTAAAGTCAATATGTATACCGCCTGTTGTCTACCGTTTTTAATTTGTTTATTTGTAATTTCTTGTGTAAATGTTTTTGGTGTGCAATAAAGCGTACTTGTATTGTATTGTATTGTTGTATAAATTAATTTTTCATAGTTATTATTTTGTTTTTCATAACTCTTGTTTTGTCGAATATTATTATATTTAAAACTCACCTTTGTCGATTCTTATTTTAACTAATCAGTTATCAATAAAAGGCTACTTGAAATACTTATCTAGCGTCACTGAAAACCAATGCGGATTCGTCGCCGGTAGATCCACAACTGATGCCATACATTCGGTCAGAACACTGATGGAAAAATGCAGAGACAACAAAACATACTTGCACATGATATTCATTGACTTAGAAAAAGCTTTCGACCGAGTACCAAGAGAATTAATTTGGTACGGCCCAGAGTGTCCCCGAGCATTACATAATGATTGTCAAAGATATGTACCACCAAGTATCAACCAAAGTTCGAAGTCCGGCCGGAACAAGCGATGAGTTTGATGTGAAAGTTGGTGTGCACCAAGGTTCCGCACTCAGCCCTCTGCTATTTAATATTGTAATGAACCATCTCACCTCAAATCTGCAACGAGCGCCGCCATGGGGCATCTTATATGCGGACGACGTCGATATCATTAGTGAAGAGGTGAACAGCTTACAGCAGATTTTAGAAAAGTGGAAAGAAGCTCTGGAAACATCAGGTCTACGAAGACTGTGAATAAGCAGAGAGAAGACCGAGTGCATGCATTGTAACTTTAGTGGTGTCAACAACAAACAAACTATCTGGCTGCAGAACACCCAGCTAAAAGAAGTGGACTATTTCAAGTAGGTACCTAGGCTCAGTCATCAGTAAATATGGATCAATAGACACTGATGTCACCCCATCGTATAAATACCGGGTGGATGAAATAGAGAGAACTATCTGGCGTGTTATGCGACAGCCGAATGCCCGTGCGCATAAAAGGACGAGTATACAGAGCAGCCGTTCGACCGGCCATGACGGAGCCGAATGCTGGCCACTCAAAAAGCAGCACGAAATCAGTTACACTGCGCAGAAATGAAGATGCTCAGGTGGGCAGGTGGTGTAACTAGGCTGGACCATGTCAGAAACACGCACATAAGAGGCACCTTCAAAGTGAGTTCACCTGCGGTGGTACGGACACTTTATGAGGCGACCATCCGACCACATGACCAGAAAAGTACTGGATACCGAAACTAAACCGGGGTTTAGTTTCGGTATCCAGTACTCCCGAATCATATGGATATCCGTAGTAAATAAGAACCTCAAAGAAGCCCAAGTGAATAAAGAGACGACCCAGGACCGAGCAGCCTGGAGACGCATGATACGGAGGGCCGACCCCAAATAAAATGGGAAAGGGCCAGGCAAAAGAGTTGTTGAGCAAAACAAGGTACAACCATATTTGAACGGATAAGAAGTTTTTGTAACTGTGAAGAGTCGCCAGTTTGGTGTACGTAATACGTTACAAAGACGAGTGCATGCGAGTTGAAACATCAGCATTTTCACTTCTGGGGCGGTTTTGTAAATGATGGATCCCGGACCCAGGTGAAGGACAGATAACTTTTAATAGAAACGCGTTTCAGTTTTTTTTCTGTTTCTAATTAATTCTATCCGTGACGCTTCATTAATTAAGCTAATTGGAGTTTAACTTACAGATGTAACGCCTCCGTCTTTTACTGTTCGGTATCACAAAAAATAACGGTTGCCTTAACTTTTTAAATTGTTAATGACTACTATTGATGCCCATTTTATTTTAATAAACGAATTACGAAAACGAGTTTTATTTTATTTAGTTTTGTTGAATATTGATAATTGGGTACCTACCTACTTCGGGGATAATGGAGTATCAAATGTTAAGTCTAAATTTCTGGAAATATTAATTATGGTAATTATTTGGAAAGAAGCTTGATTAAATATGTGAAGTAAATGCTAACTACGGTAGACATAGATAGGTAAGTAGGTACGAAACAATATTACATTACAAACGTATTGATCAAAATCGAATCAGCCTGCGCTTAGTGATCAGCCGATAGACATCCACTCTTGGACAAAGGCCTACCCCAAAGTTCTCCACCAAGACCGGTCCTAACGAGGTCGTCGGCTTTGGCCTGGGGCCTTCCCACAATAGGTGTGTGTGTTTAATATTTTAAAATTATCAATAGTATAAAATGGAAAACTGTATGCATTCTCAAAATTGTCGCTATTATTATTAATCGTATGGCATTCCAAGTAAAGCAATCAAAGTATGGCTCTAAGATCTTTCAGCCAGGCAGCTGCGTCAGGCGTCAAGTCATCCAGGTGCTCAGCAGGGCCGGGGTAGGAGTGAAGGGGGCAGCGCTGGATGATATGTTCGGTAGTCTGCTCTTCCTCGCCGCACTCGCAGAGTGGAAAGTCTTTCCATCCCCATTTGTGATGGTGATATTTGCAACGACCGTGCCCAGTTCTTAACCTGTTCAGACGGCACCAGAGCTTACGAGGAAGGTCGAATCCCTTTGGCTTTACCGTCGGGTCAATGTATTGGACAGATTTCCCCTGGGTAGCAGCAGTCCATTCGGCTTTCCAGCTTTCCGCAACATCGAAGCTCTTCAGATTTTGGGCTGTAGCATAGGCGGGTTTCCGTGATTTAAGTCGCTGTGGAGGTGGATAGCGAAATTGATCGTAGGCGGGTAGTGAGGGGTTGCTTGATGTCTTCTCGGTTTCTCTCTTTAAGCCGTGGAGTCGTCGCAGTTGGGGAGGGGCAATGTGACTTAAGGCAGGTAGCCAGTGGACGGGGGTGGATTTAATAGTGCCAGAGATACAGCGCATGGTGTCATTTAGTTTTACGTCCACTTTATATGTGCACTTTCGAGCCACACTGGTGCACAATATTCGGCTGCCGAGTAGACTAGGGATAAGCCTGACGTACGTAGGCAGTCGGCTGAAGCTCCCCAGCTTGTGCCACAGAGCTTGTGAAGAAGATTATTTCTAGTGGCGATCTTCTGTGAGAGTTTCGAGAGGTGTTCTCTATAGGTTAGGGACCTATCTAATGTAACTCCGAGATATTTCGGCAAAGGGTTGTATCTCAGTACTTCACCATTAAAAAGAACAACTGGCTTGTGGTCAGACATCTGGTTGTTAAGATGAAAACAGCAGATTTCAGTCTTATTTGAGCTGGGTATGAGTCTCCAAAATTGACACTGTCGCTGGGTCCATCAGAGTTAATTAATTATGATAGTTACGAGTATATCGATTTCCTATCATTTCTTACGCTATTTAGGGGATAAAATATGTGGTGATAAAAATAACAGCACCAATGATAGAAGTGGCTAAATAGCTTAATGACAAGGAACCAAACATTATAAAAGGAGAATAAACCTTGTTCTATTTGTTGGTTGTTTGTTTCTTAATTTCTATTTGCGCAATCGCACTTTAGAAAAGCTTTATCCTGGTACAGGTCTCTCCGTCACGAGTGTTTGCGGTGCCCTCGTCGATAAACGCTCTCCACAAGATTGTGAGCGTATCGATTTCCATTAGAATAACACAGGAATTGAAGTAATGTCGCATTGATAAGAGTTAGGCGTGTAATGAGACGCAAAAAAACAAATCGTGACGATAATTTAGACCTGAAATTTCGAGCACCATTTCGTGCTAGGCTGATATATTCTATGACTTGATGTACAGGATTGTGAATGCCTCGATAATATAACACGGAAATTGAAGGAGTGTCGCATGGTATATGGTGTAAATATCCTATTTCAACTCCGAAATATTGTTTCCCATCTGTAATGTTTCGCCAAATTTTTATTTGTCCGTAACGTGCCCTGAACCAGTAATATTTTTAGGATTTTATAAACATCGTTTTAAAGAAGCCATTAGGTTTGTTTTATAATTATTCTCTAAAATTTACATTCCAAATAATAACATTCACTGAGGTGGAGTCCGATGCGTGGGTGCTATACCCACTCTTGCCGAATTTTCACTACGAAAAGCGTTACGTGACGTGTTATATTAATATTTAAGTACATACTAAACTAAACGTTGATCTTATTCGTCAAATAGGTAGGTAAGTAACAGCTAGGATACGAGGCAAGATGCGCGAGAGAATATTGGACACGTTGAATGTGAGAATTATAAATAAGAAAATAGTCCGTTTTTATTCCTATAGGTACTAGCTAAGAAGACCTCTTTAAACGTTATAGACTATATCTCAGGCTGACTGTACGAGACAGACAAAGCTACAAAGTCCCCAGTAAAAGGGTATAATGCATAAATATCAAAGAACTTCGGGACAAAGAGGAAAATAATTATGTTTTAGGCAACCATTTGAAACAACTTTATCAGAATTTTCAAGAAAGACTTGGCTTAGAGAATCTCTTGAAAATAGAAAAAAGAGCGGTGAAGGAGAACAGATAAAGTGAGTACCTATGTCTGATTAGGTACTAAAGTTACATAGGGAGGTGAACCGCAGGCGGGAGGACATACGGTTTCCGATAACTCCCCTAGCGCTGACATATTTGCGGAATCAACTGAAACTAAACGCGGTTAGTCCACCGGACACTTGACAAGTGTTAGTCGATAAACTGACATATATTTCGGCTAGTTGGAACTAACAATGCTTTATGCATTAATGGTGTTTCAGTTTATACAGATGAGGTTGCGTATATGATGTTGTTTTAGGGACTAAATTAGACGTTTCTAATGATACTCGTTTGGAATATCAATATCATCACTATCATATTATAATGCAGCTATAATACTTACTTACATCAGCTATAATAACAACTTGTCAATATCACATAATACATCTTAAAGAGCAACACTCGAATTATATCGGTTTTGTTACGACCATTTTTGTGTGGTTTGGCTTTATGTCAATATCAATCGAATAAAACTCAGACAATTTTAAGTACATAGAAAACTCAGACAGATACATAAAAGGGTTTCCTCACGTCGTACAAGGTGAATATCGACATATTTCGAATCGGCACACGATTCATTCAGTGGCCAACCGAGCACATAATATAGTGGTTGACGGGTAGAGAATGCCTAAAGGCATTAAGTCCGCCATTTGTACTTCTTTTTGTATTGTGCAATAATGTTTAAATAAATGAATAAGTAATACATATATATATATATATATTTAAATATGAAACTCGGACACTTTACAGCTTCAGTGACTTATAGTCTGGAATGTTTAAATTTTACTTATTTAGCTTAATTAATTATAATTGCGGAAACCGAAGTGAATATGTTTTAACGTAAATTAGATATATACATGATATGTATTTTTTTATATATTTGATAATATAAAACTTTTACTAAATTGGAGAAAGAGTATTTATTGTCTTCCCCTTTTGAAATAACGAATTCAATGATATCCCTCTTGGGTTGACCTATATAATTGAATCATTGTTGACCTGTTTCCCTAAAAACATGAAGATAACACTTACCTATAATTTAACGTCACGGTTTATTCAACGAAAGGATGTTTGGACCTTTTTGGGGCCTAATCTGTAGCAGCTTTTATATGTGTAATACATGTCCACCACAGTTTCCCATTGCCAAATTAAGACCACAAAGACGGTACTCCCGACTGCGGTTGCCATCAAAGTGAAGACAAATACTGTACACTAAACGACATTTTCGACCCTCTATCTTTTTCAAACTCGTATCTAATCAACTAATTTGAAGCGAAAAACACACATGACCTGAGGGTAAAAATACTAATTTCCCATCAAAATGTTCGGTCTGATACAAAATTAAGAAAGTAGTTGTAAGATTTCGTATTCGGTATAGGACGCGGTTGAGGCAACTTTTGTTTGTTGTACACATTAGCTAAAGGACTTCTCTTCGGTAAAGGGACTTTCTTTTTATTAGGGAAGTAGCTATTATATATACAGTAACAACGTTCCAGAAAGGGTTTGCAAATGGAATGTACAGATTAGGGGTCTAGGCACACCTGTGGCACCCTCAGGGTGACGTAGGGGAATAGAAACTTAACAAGTCAAATTCTTTTGAGAACTTACGCAATTTATGATAAGCGCCTACTTAGGGCAAAGCGATCGGCAAAAAATTTAACTTATAAAGTAACATATTATACTTTATTTTTTATTTTTTTTTTAATAGTCAACAAAAAAGAATTTATTTCGTCACCTGTAATATGAATTAATGTAACCGCCAAAATGACGAAATTGAGTTAAGTATACAGTTCGTCTGTAAATTTGACGATCTATCCATTGCTGTTATTAAAATTACGATATCTTGAAAAAAATGTTGGTTACATTAAACAAAAAATGACCATTTCTTTTAGTTTTCTGTATTTATTTTGGTGTATGGCACATTGTTTGTAAATTACTTAATATCAGATTAACGTAACCACAAGTATTGGCCAAAGTAGAACAAAAGTCATTAATGTAAGACTCATCGGTAAATAAATGACTCTTACATCACTCAATTTATAGCACTTTATTACCGATTGACTGTTACGATAGCTTCAAAGCTAGATAAAAATTATAAAATGGTTCTTACATTAAATGGGTTATACTTTTAGTTTTTGAATCAAATCATGTAAATAATAAGATTGATTAATATGCTCTGCAATGATTTATATGCTCAGATTAGATAGGTAAAAAATAAATAAACGAGATTATAAGAAAGCAACCATTTAAAGTCAATAATAGTCCTATCTTGTCACAAATTGTGCTTACTGTAAACTGGCTGAATATATAATTTAGTCAGTAACATTAAAGTATTCGTAGTTTTTAAAGCAATTAATGCCTCTTACATTATTATTTGTCTTCCCAAGCCTCGAGTGATGACGGTTACATTAAAATTATGTACTTAATTTAGACGGACCTGGTGCTTACGTTATTTTGGTTACCAGGAACTTTGCGACCATCTCTTTCCTTTGCAGTGTTAATGAGTAGATACCGGTGAGACGACCATACATTTGCCTGTAGGAAGCAATTACAAACACTACTGCGTGCGTCTGTTTACGATTTGGTGTTGTGATGGATATGATAGCCACTTTAGTTTGTACCGACCAGCGATCGGATGCCGGTATTCGACTCCATACAAATACCGGTATTCAATTTCGGTATTTCGCTTATTATTACACATTTTTTTTATTTTACTGAGCTAATTTCAAAGTTCTGTACCAATACTTTAATTATATGTTATGGCATTTGAAATAATATCTGTAATATTTTTTTTGTAATTTTATGAATATCGGTAACGATCCCTGGTTCCAACCATTCGTGATAAGGACATTATTGTGCCATTGCGTTGTTATACATCAATACGTACAGTTAAAAATTACGAGTTAAGTACATTAATCGCTTTACATCAGGCGATCCATTTGCTCGTTTGCCCTCTACGATACAAAAAATAAATAAATAATAATATTACACAAAAAAAAAAACTTTTAAAAATAAAGGGAAATTTGAAAAAGATAAGTACTATAGAAATTGTTATCACCTCAAAAGGGAGTCGTATTTCTAAGGCGGAATGGAGTTCGTCGGGATTTCCAGTATCAAATAGAAATTGATGTTTTAAACTTTTTAAAGTTAAGTTATTATTTATTAATTAGCTATTATTCCTATTTATACCATGTCTAATTCTCGAATTAGGTACTTTTAATTGAAACAATCTGGCTTAATGCATTTCGTTTTCAGGGAATCTCTTAAATGTCTGGTTAAACGGACTATGAAAACTTTTTCTGTGAAAATCAGTCACTGCCGCTACCATGTTGCAACATGTTGGCATAATAAAATGTATATACTTGTATATTCTTTTTAGAAAACAAGAGACAGGAATGAATGATGGTAGTAATAGTGATATGGTGGAGGTTAGTGACATTGAGATACTCCCAATCATTTTTTTCAGTAGCCTACGTATCCAACGTAATGTCATTGTATTGATGCGATGATTAAATAAAATACGTTAACTATTTGCTTGCCCCTTGACCATTATATTTTTCAGCCAGAGAAAGGCGTTGAGCTGGGCCATACTTTCTACTAATAACGGGACACCAATGATGCTTCAAATAAGTAGTTTGCGAGAAAACAGCAGCTTACAAGATATAAGAAAATCTCTAAATCCGTTTTAGCTCTATAAGATAGATGTCCAATCCCAATAGCGAAGGTATTCGAAGCATTTCAGTCGTAAATTTACCCCTTCAAGTTCATAATAGTGATGTGAGAGTGAGTTACTAATTATGTGACGAAACATTTAGTCACCAGTTTGCCAGGAAATGGTCAAATTACTAATGAAGAATCAAATAAAGATCATTCGCCTAGTTTCAGACAGGGACAAGCCTTACACTGAAAATAGGACTTAGGCTTTGTAAAGACAGAATTGATTATTTAAACGAAATTATACAACGTAAAGCTGAAGTTTAAACTTAAGTCACTAAAATCAAAAGGAGGCAGTTGATGAATGGAACAGAAAGAAGGTAATAAATACGAAGAAAACTATATAGAAAGAAATAAAAAAGAAAGAGAAATGAGAGGAACACAGAATGTGCAGTAAAAGTCGTAGGTAAAAAAAGGACATAAATATTGTAGGAAAGGGAGAAAGAAAAGCAAAGTGAGGAAAAGTATCAGATTGGAAAAAAATAAGTGTTTTTTAATACTCTTTAAATCTAAACGTGCCTTTACCATTTTTGGTTTTTATAAACAAAAAAGAAACTGTTTCCCGCTTATAAACCGGTTTTTATCACGACTTACTATCCTGCCACTAATTAACTGAAAAAACAAAAAATAACTATGTTAAACCTTATTACAATTGGATAAGTTTAAAAATTCCATAGCTGAACTCCGCTAATGTAAGTCCACGTTTTGAAAATGTATGTCCCTTACGTTAGATTTTTTTTTACCTTTTTGTGACTTACTTTAAATAGTTCTACATTTTTTTAAATCAATGTTGTGTTGTGTTAACGTAACTCCTGATTTTTGTAAAAAAATTAACGTAAGAGCCATGCTATTTTCTAAACTATAATAGCAGCCTTTTTGAGACCATTATCAACTGAAAGATCTTACAAAATTAAGCTATAACTACTATACATCATTTTAATCGGATTAGGAAATAAAATGTTACTGGACTTTTTTTAATTTGCAATTTAGTTTTTGGCTTCTCCTGAAAAATCGTCATTTGGCGGTTACCTTAATTCATATTACAAGTGACGATTTACTTCCAAAAATACAATACAAACTTTGCTATCCACAACACATATTATACTGCTCCAAAAGGACACAACATTTTTGATGCCGATACAATATTACTGTAA
The DNA here is from genome assembly GCA_932273695.1 of Apotomis betuletana. Lineage (NCBI taxonomy): Eukaryota > Metazoa > Arthropoda > Insecta > Lepidoptera > Tortricidae > Apotomis > Apotomis betuletana. The sequence continues at coordinate 10,571,521 of OW026305.1, read as the reverse complement.
ATAAGGAAAAATTATAATTTGGAAATGGAAACTTCCTAGTAGTTTTAACCCACTATTGTAATGTCTCCTTTCACTGTTATCTGTTATTTCAAAGATAGTAAAGTATATCAAATTCAATTGACCCCTTTTATAACCTAGATTTTTATTTTCGCTTTACTACAATTAGGGCTGAATGTGTAATTAGGTAAATGTAAAATTACATTTAGTACTCACTAACGCAAAAACCTTGTAATCGTAAAGAAATAAAAACGCCGGTCAAGTGCGTGTCAGACTCGCGCACCGAGGGTGCCGAAAAAACTGTAAAAGCACTGCCTATTGCTGAATCAAAAAGATAAACTGTACCTACTGAGCGACAATTTAACTTTACCATTAGAAACCTGTTGTCCCCATACCCCATGTCCAGCATAGGTTGGGATTAGTTTACCAACTAAGTATCTTTATTGCAACAAATTTACGGTTTTCGGACGTTTTTGATTACTAGTGCTAATTGATGTTGCTTCATGCCATATACAAACGGATAGACAGACAAACAACAAGGTGAGGTAAGGGTTTCGATTTACGGAACCCTAAAATACAAATAAAACGGATCTTATTACTTTGAACGACGACCCTTGTGGTAAATCATTGTCATTATTTCCAGCAGCCATGAGACAAATTAATCCTAATCCTCAGATAAGGAAGGCTCAGACTGACGAATGACATTGAAAAGCTAACTCACGATACGGGTCAAGTTAGTGTTAATTTGAAGCAGCGCGCGTGGCGGAGGAAATAATCCCGGGCGGCCATTGTGGCCGACGTTTCAACAATGAGGTGATTAATGTACGCGGCGCGCGTACCCGCCCGCCCATGGCAAATGCGACCTGAATGTGATTCTGGGCCGGAGGTCGGTACATGTGAGCAAAAGGCAATTGTACTCTATGATATCCCTAAGGCTCCTTATCTGTTCAAAATTGCTGATTGTTTTAGACATTTTTCTCTATGATGAATCATGTTTCTTAAGAGGCCTTGTTTCTTTTAAAATGCTGATTGTTTTAGACATTGTTTTCTATGATCAGGCATTTTTCTTAACATATTATTGATGTTACTACCTAGAATTGAAATTTATTGGTATATATTTTTCATTGATAATTTTTGTTTCAAAAACTACTCGATATTGCCAGAATTTAGGCAGAAAACTGTTTATTCCAACTTATTTTCGACTGCACGCAAAGAAAGCGTGAAATAGCTATGTTACTATCTAAAACTCTGGGAAAAGTATTATTCACTTTAAAAAGTTGGTTGAAATTAACAATATATCTGTCATCATATGAAAAAAATACATTTTAAATAGTAGACGGCCACTGTATTTTTCACTATGCGTGCATGTTTTTATAGTTAAAATTTAACATTTAGCCAACTACAGAAAACCTTTATTGTAAAAAGAGAATATCCGGTTTCAAACATGATGCCTTAAGGCATTATTTACCAATCAACTAGGATTATCAGTAAAGTGCTGGATCATTGAATGCAAAGTGAAGGAAATAATCTATTAATAGTCGTCATTGTGGCCGAGGATTCAATAATGAGGTGATTAATGTACGCGGCGCGCGTACCCGCCCGCCCATGGCAAATGCGATCTGAATGTGATTCTAGACTGGTACGCAGTTGTGACCTGCAAGCTATAACCAAATCTGCTACAACCAATAAAAGAGGACGCTTATGTTTAGATAGATTATACAATTATAGCAAATTGATTACCTTAATTTGAGGAACTTTGTAGACCATTTTTATTTCTTTAGTAATTTTTATCTAAGGAACAAGTAGGTAGTATATACATAGTACATACTACCCAATTGCATGCGAGTTTGGCAAGGATCAGGTTATGGTCACAAAAATAATTCCGCCATTTTTAACTACGTATCAGAAAAAGTTATCATATCACAGTGTTCATTATAGTATAGTATTAATAGAAAAAAATAGCTCAAGCGTAGCATAAAGCTACGTATTTTTCGACTCGATTTCACATTTTACTATCAGCGAACATATACCTAATACCTATATCTATAAAAGTCAAATGATCAAGTTTCCACGTTCCCATGTGGATGAAACTTTCCCTCTTACTTGTTTCAAGCTAAGAAGCCACACCCGAAGGGATTCTTTAACAATGAGGTAGTAATTAAGTAATGTGTCGACAGCTCGGATGTCCGTCCGCCCAAATGCGGCCGAATGTGATTTCATTTTAGTATGAGCACACGAGCCTCTTTTGCAACACAATGTACGTTTGTACGTATTGTGTTAATTCGTAAGGGCTCTATACGACCCGTCCGGACCTTTGATAATACATAGAAGCTCACTTACAGTACGAAAATTTCATAAATAAATAAATACGACATTTATTTAACATGGCCTACAAGAAATTAAAAAAGTCTAACACAACCTTACCTACAAAAATAGTAATTTGGCGGCTACATTAATAAGCTGGCATCTATTCCCTGGGCATCGATGTCAGTTATTATTTCAGGCGCCAAGTTAGTTATTTTAGATGCCATTTGCCAAATAATTATTTTAGTAGGTAGCCTATCATATTATCATAAATCATAACAACCGATTAAAAACTCTTAGTGTGACCATAAATGGCGATTTCTGTGTAAATGAGTACCTGTGTCACTTAATTTCCATTAACTACGTATATTTTTAAATAAAAATGAATCACTAAGTGTGTTGCTAAGCAAAAAAACTCGAGGACGGGTCTAGACCAATTAAGCTATTATATATTTAATATTTTTTACATCAAATTGCTATATTTTGGTGTGCCAAAGTAGCCAAATTTATTGGAACAGACTTGCATATATACATATTTCCATATAGTAGTAACAAACAAAATATACCTACTAATACATTTGATTGCTATACTAACACAACAGAGTATCTACCTACGATGCTGATTGTATCATTCATAAGTGAGTTTGCTTATGTCTAAAAAACATTTAAGTAGTGTGAAAGTTCCTTTGTGATTGAATTAGCCGTGGAGTTTCCTCTTACGTACTTACTTATTGCAATTATAATGAAAATGTGTTCACAACGCGCGTACAAGCCCGCCCAAATGTAATTCAATACTCACGTAAGCAGCGATACTAGGCTATGACTATGAGTGAACTCGTCTCAATTGCGACACAATATACGTATTGTGCTCAATCATAAGGACCCTACACACCGTAGCCGGCACGGCCTTAACAATGTGTAGAGCTAGAGCCTCACTTTAACAATACGTAAACCTCATACAATTATCCCATCCTTAGCTGCAACCTGGGCAGGGGTAACTAGTGGAAGTTTCCTTTTCTCTGAGCAATAACGAAGGCGTGATGGTTTCTGTATCATTGAATTAGAGTTTTTCTCTTAAGTACGTACATTTAAACTTCTTATACTGGTAATAATTAGTAACAACTTTCCACGTCCATGATAGCTGTCTGTTCAATAATAAAATATTTATTAACTAATTAATGGCATTACAGATTTTACAGTTTACGTAAGCAGTGCTACGCAATGATTGAACTTGCGTCCATTGCGACTAAAACTCGTGCTCAATCATAAGGACTACATGTCGTAGCTGGCCCGACCTTAACAATGTGTGGAACTAGAGCCTTACTTTAACAATACGAAAACTTCATACAATTATCAGGCCCGCACTTAGAGGGCCAGGGACCCTCGGCACTTGGCATTTGGGGCCTCATTCCCTATCTCGAAACGGTTTTCAGCAAATTAAATTATTATGGGCCACCTGCCACCTGGCCGGGCCCCTAGCCAGGGCCTTATGAGCCTACGGGTAAATACGGCACTGACAATTATACCACCTTTAGCCGCTGCCTATGAGCCGTGCATATATTAAACGTAACGTGGGCTCACTATATACCACGTGTCGCGACAAAAAAGGATAATTTTACGCTTCATCATGGCGCACTAGTCTGCCTTCCGCATTTCTTCGGGTATTTTGGCACGCTCTTGCAGCCGTACGCGTAGGACGCTCGACCAATACCTACTGTTGCGTTTACTCAAGCTACGAATAAAGTACAGTGTATGCAGCCAGGAAACTAGGATTATCCGAACCGGGCCAAAAAGCAAATGTGGCGCCCCGTTTGCTGCTGCCAGACGTCTTGTGAAGTTGTATTAGTCTTAAAATTTATTTGGCGCTTCTTGAAAATGCCCCTCGGGGCAGGCGCCTCAGCTAGCCCCTCAAGGTCGGGGGTTGAGTGTAGACTTATTTCTCCGGTGGATATGCGAAAATAAAGAAACTGGCCAGGTGCCAACTAACTGGCATGTAGGTATACAGATGAGGTACAAAGTTAACGCAACCGATCACGTTTGTTGTATGGGAGCCCCACTTAAATATTTATTTTATTTTGTTTTTAGTCATAACGGCAACAGAAATTGCTAGACAGACACACGGACAGCGGATTCTTAGTAATAGGGTCCCGTATTTTACCCTTCGGGTACGAAACCGTAAAAAAATAACCTTCTGTCCAATTTTATTGCTGGGCAACATTTAAGGTCTGAAAGTTACCTGTTATATGATCTGTGCCTGTGTAATTTAATTAGCGGTAATATTCTCCGTAACTGCGTACGTTTTAACTACTGAGATAATAGAAATAAAGCTTCCTTCCCTTTTACTAGCTATATCTGGTTGCCTCGGCACGTACAGCCGTTAGCGTAACATTGGCTGAATAAGTTTTATAGCTACCACGTCTGGTTGCTTGATAAAATTGTAGTGAAAATGTTAAGTATACCAACAATAATAATAAAGAACAAAGATAAAAAATAACAACATCAAGCAGTGACAAAATTTTATGACTTCCTTTCCAGACTGTAGCTTATTTGACCGGGGCTTATGATGTTTGCAATTATCACGTGATAAAATAAGTACACAACATTTTACAGAATACGAGTGTGAGTGACGGATGCTTGTCACTTATTTATCGCGTGATAAGAGCAACCATCATAGGTCCCAGAGCGTATGCCTCGGCAGAGAGTAAGGCGCCAGTTCAAATCTTGTCAGGGTCAACTTTTTTGATTGTTTCTATCTTTGTATAAGAAATAGTGATTAAATTCACTCTTAATATCAAGATTTTCGTGAACAATAAATATACATAACGTAAACGTCGTACCTAGATACTTACGAATTTTAACAGTTGTATTACTACAAAATTAACACAACACAATAGCCTTTCAAAATATCATTGCCATTTATTACTAAGTAGCTGAATTAGTCAAAAAAAATAGAACTACCTACAACATTACACACTAGAAGGTACCTACTTACGGAAAAAAATAATGTTTCGGAGGTTTAGATATTATTTTATAATTTAAGTGCATATAACCTTCATTCAAGGAACTCTTACAACTCTTAGAACAATGTATAACGCACACTAACGCACAAAAATGTTGTAGGAAGTACAGTCAGCAGGAAAAATTGCTACGCACGCCAATGCTAATCAAATTTATATGTACACGCGGACTCTATTATTTAGAGAAGAAGGTTTTGTACAGATCTTTCTGAGTGATATTCTGGTCAGTTACTTCTAGGTACTTACTGTTTGAATATGTACTCAACCATATTATGTACAATTGCATTGACTTGAGAATCTTAATTTTTTTAATTCGGTTAAATGTATATCATTGCGGTAGATTTTAGGTGGCCACAATGCTCTAAAAAAAATTACATACGAAATTGTATAACAAACCGTTAATCAACTAAAAACGCGTAAAAACTAAAAACAAACAGAAAATTCAAGATATAAATCAGTTTGATTTAGAATATTCTTCCAGTGTTTTTCTAATGGCTTTTTAGTATAAATAGAAGCGTTTACGTGTTGTCACCCGTCGTCAAGCCTGGGGTAAATGGGCATTGGGCAACCCATTCCCGAGAAGCCTTCTTTTAAATTCCGAGTCTGTTAAACGAATAAAATGGTGGCTTAAAAGCCTTTACCCACAAATTTAATCGCATGTTTAGGGTTCGGCAATTCTAAATTTGAAACATAAGAAGGGAATCGTTTTACTACCGTTATGATTATAAAAGTTGTTTGTATGTATATTATTTGGGTTAGCAAAGTTGTTTAGGTTTGGGCTTGAATAATAAGCTAAAGGATGATAAATTACTAAATATAATTATAAAATTGTACTAATATATCGACTCTACGGTCGCGTTCTATTTTTTCACTTTCAAAGGTAGCTACGTACCATAGTGGCGTGGCGTCAAAAAAAAGTCAGGGCAAGCCGGGGTAGATTACGCTTAATCTGTCTTCAGTCTTCAGTAGCAATAGAGAATGGTGGTTAATCGCTGGAATCGGCAAGCTGGTGAGAATCGGGCTGGATTGACGCCACGCCACGGATGTAACGTTACTATTTAATTATGAGCAATGAAATGTCCTTAAAGTAACGAAGTATACCCGTTATCAAGGTATTTTTGACTCAATGGTAAACAAATAAATAAGGTTTTAGTTCATTTACGCTATAGGTGAGAAAAACATTCTCAATACAAAATCAAAATCGTAGTCAACGAATTCATTGGCAGATCTGATTTATAGATAGGTACTATACGCATACTGCAGTACCTCTACCACCCTCTACACCCTCTACCATGAGTGTAAAATGTTCACACTCGCTAGCGACTGCATAATTGATTTGTAGGGAAGGGAGACTATGCAAATCGGATACGCTGTCACTAGCGAGTGGTACAGTACAGTTAGCTGTTATAGATAGAATTTTCTAGCCTCTACGCTATCTAGAGAGCTCACAAAAGGGGCAGCACCTGCACTATCACAAAGGAAATTCATTCTAGTTTTACGACTAGTTAAATGAAACAACGGTCTGCCATCTGCCAATGACGAGCGAATTTCGTCAAGTACTGACGTTGGGCACCGATCGACCTATGCATAGAAACATGACCTTTATAGTCTAAGATACCAACATCGTTGGACCTATCTAATCTAGTAATGGTAAGGTGAAAGAGAAGAAATCTTACGTAGTCGGATAAAAAGACAGACAGGTCTCTTTTTTGCTCTTTGCAAAAACCACCTGAGAAACTAACCTAGGTACACAAAATTAACCTAAGTATACGGGCAGGGCAACTGAAAAATACACGAATCGGTCGTGACATTGGCGACGGAGGCGAGTGGTCGCCAAATGTTTTGTAACCGACTTCAAAAAAGGAGGAGGTTCTCAATTCGAACTATTTTTTTTTTTTTTGTATGTATGTTATTACTCGATATCTCCGAGAACCGTGAACCGCGCGATTTTCAATTTTTTTATTTTATCGAAAGGGTATGACTCCGATTTGGTCCCGTTGGCACTAAGTCGGGATCTGATGATGGAATCTTGGAGAAATCGAGGGAACTCTTCAAATGTTATAGGACATGTACGGCGCTTTCGGTAATCCATACTAATATTATAAATGCGAAAGTGTGTCTGTCTGTCTGTCTGTCTGTTACTTACCTCTTCACGCTTAAACCGCTGAACCGATTTTGATGAAATTTGGCATGGAGATAGTTTAAGATCCGAGGAAGGACATACGATAGTTTTCATCCTGGAAATTATCCCTAAAAAGATTGAAAAGTGAGTAAGTAATTCATGATGACACTGATGATGACCCTGTAGAAAATGTAATAATTAGACCAAAAGCACAATTGCCCTTACATTTGCATAGGCGCTTTTAACAATTCCTTTTATTAATTAAGGTGGATATCTATCGTGTTGTACGAGGTTGCTTCCATACTTCCAAGTTCCACGCGGACGTAGTCGCGGGCAAAAGCTAGTTTATTGATAAAGTCAAGAATTTACATTCAGTTAACCGACTTCAAAAAAGGAGGAGGTTCTCAATTTATTTTTTTGTATGTATGTTTCTCGATATCTCCGAGAACCGTGACCCGATTTTCAATTATTTTTTTTATCGAAAGGGTATGACTCCGAGTTGGTCCCGTTGGCACTAAGTCGGGATCTGATGATGGAATCTTGGAGAAATCGAGGGAACTCTGCAAATGTTATAGGGACATGTACGGCGCTTTCGGTATTTTATTGATAAAGTCAAGAATTTACATTCAGTAAATAGGATTTGGTGTAAGGAAACTGATGATGAACATCACAGATGGCCACCAGAACTTTACTTCTAAACGGCCAGTCTTTCGAAGTTAGCGATTAGATGTGCCGATTCGGATAGTTAAATTACTAGGAGGAAACAAATATACATGGTGCTATTTGAATACGGTACCATAAAACTGGTCTGATGCTGGAACCGGAAAATACCCTACAGAACACGGTAACCAAACAACGTAACCGAGTCGTGTTTGGTGTTACTGGAATTGTCCTGACAAGCATTCTGAGTACAGAAGACTTATTTTTTAATCGACTTCTTAATCGATATTTATTACATAATAACAGTACAATATCTACATAACAGTTTTGGTGCTTAAATTTTATTATTTCTAAAAATGGTATAACTCTACATAGCAATCTTTCTTCAAGTTTGGTCAAGTTAGACAATTCTTCAGGAATAGCCGCATTGTCATTTTGTTCCAATAAGCTGCCGTTGGAACTTTACGTTTCCTTATATTATTGTGACAACGTGAACATGTCACAATGTTACCTAAATCAACCAATTCTTCTGGTAACATCGAACTCTACATTTCAGTTTGTAATTTACAACGCTGTTGTGGATATAATGCTTTGGAACAAATAGTACAAGGGACGTCTGCAAAAATATTACAATACAATACAATACAACAACACTTTATTGCACACCAACAAGAAAAATATTACATGAGAAATCTTAAATTAAACAATAATTATATTAATAGCCTGTTCAAAATCATTTTTTCCTGAAACATCCCACGAGTGCGATTAACTTGCCGCATAGAATCTAATCGAGATGATCTAGCTTCCGCAGATTCATTTGATAAGCGTTCGTGTATCAAACCAAGCCGATGAGTACGCTGCTCTTCGGTTTCATTTGACAAACGTTCGCGAATCGAGCCAAGTCGATGAGAACGCTGCTCTTCTGTTTCAGTCATTAGACGTTCACTTATCAAATGGAGTTTTTGAGCATGACTTTCAGGACTTTCAAGGCTCCGAATATAATTAGTTCTTAATCGCATTTGAGAAAGCCTAAATTCACGCTTGCTCGAACTCTCTTTTGATATGCTGATTAAATTACTACGCCTATTTTTCCCAAGTCTATCTTCTCTTTCTTCTGTTGTCTCATTAGAACGGAGCTGTCTCACCGAGGCAGCTCTTTTTGACGGTCTACTCATTATCAATTTTCACTAAAAAGTACAAAATAAACCAAACCTTTTAACAAAAAAAAAATTTGTTCAAATTGGGAACCTCCTCCTTTTTTGAAGACGGTTAAAAATAAAACCGACTCCAAAAAAAACCCCGCACAAAAAGATTTTCACATTTTACTATTGGGCTTAAACACTAAAAAGAACAAAATATTTTTTTTCTCACAAAAAAATGATTAAGCTACCTACGCTAATTTTATAATTTGTAGCTACCTGAGCATTTCTCAAAAAGTTTGTACACAATTAAGACAGAAAATTAAAGTCAAATATAATTTTCCTATTTTGTTACCATTTTTAGGGTTTTAGTCAACTAGGAACCCTTATTTATTTATTTATTTATTTATTTATTAAACTTAATTACACAGCATAACAGATAACCAAGGCACTGTGAAATTATAAATAATAATAATAATAATATAACAATGATATACAAACATTTGAAAAACATACATTAACGAAATCAATTATACATTACAAATTCAAACTGAAGACAGACGGACATCCATCCTCTCACAGAACTTCAAACATTCATCACACAATAATGCCCATCTGCTCACAAATACGTCACACTCCGGGGCTGATGCGAGGAGATTGTTCAAGAGGCGTAAAATTAGGCTTATAGTTTCGCCATGTCCGTCTGTCCGTCCGTCCGTCCGCAGCTTAGCTCCGTGATCATTAGTACTAGAAAGCTGAAATTTGGTATGAGTAGTATGTGTATGTATAACGCCGACAGAACGGTAAAATAAAATAAAAAAAAACATTTTTTTTTTCGGGTACCTCTCGTACTCCTAAAGTGGGGGTGATTTTTTTTTTCTTTTCAACACTGGTTTGTGGGGTGTCGTTGAATAGGTCTTGTAAAAATAATAGGGGTCTTCTAACATTATTTTTTGATAAAGTCAGCAGTTTTGTAAATATTCGCTCCGAAAATTAAAGAAATAGCGTCCCCCCTCCATCTAACTTTTCAACCGCGGGTCAAAAAATTATGGAAAAATTAATGAAAACGTGGCCTTATAAGTACTTTCAATGAAAACTATATTGAACAAAATCAGTCGAGCCGTTTTTGAGTTACCGCAAAATTTCATAATTTTCTTAAAAGGACGTAAGTTGACTTCCAGAAGGTAATAAGTAACTACAGTTACTTTGGCGTTTACGCTAATCTTTCTCTTAACTTAAGTCTATTGTGAAGGATGAGCAACCAACTACGGAACCCTACACTGAGCGTGGCCCGACATGCTCTTGGCCGGTTTTTTCTCTTTATTGTCCTCTTTCACGTGTCTTTATCTAGTCTTACGAACTTAAGAGATAAAAAACTTAACTAATGCGATGCGGAATTTATATACAAAATAATGTCCTTTTTCTAAAATTGAACGTCAATCTACACCAAACGCGTTCCTCATACTAGTAGAACGACATAACTTGTCTTAGGTACCTATTTTCACTATTATCAACACTTTTGGCATGAGCAGGTAGGGTTACGAACGACCGTATCTCGGTCTATTCGTGTCGACTGTCTGACAAGCCAGTCTCGTCTCCATTTTTAGTTCATTGGCCGCGCCTGAACCTTTACCTTTAGTTTAGGTTTACCAGTCTAAAACGCCAGGTGAGTAAAGTTCAAAATGTTTCAATGCAAAATATTTTAATAATCTAAGGGAATTTGAGCGTTCGCCGACATAATTCAACGCGGTTATATTTTATACACGTGTTTCGACATGACTGAAAAATTGCTCACTAGTGTCTTAAGTCGCAAAACATAGGTACCTACCGCCATTTAGTAAATAATTTAATATAGGTACGGCGGTATGTTTTGCGTTCTATTTGACACACTCCACGACGCAGCTATATCATATCATACGTACGTAATACACGTCGTCTGTTGACAACCCCAACACTCACTAACAAATACCTACTTAAAACAAAGCATCAATCTACGTTAGTGACACAATGTTGAGTGTTAGTGGGCTTGACCCTGGTCGATAAAAGGGGGTTGACATAAGATAAACTTGTGTCATAGACACAACTGTAAAAGTACCTATCTAAGGATGTGTCTGTAAGGTTTAGCATCACCGCTCCTACGTCAAAAGACGTCCACTGCGGGACATAGGCCTCCCCCAGAGAACGCCACCATGACCGGTCCTGCGCCGCCCGCAACCAGCGGACTCCAGCGACCTTCACCAGGTCATCAGTCCACCTTGTGGAGGCCTACCCACGCTGCGTCGTCCGGTGCGTGACCGGACGACGCTCCTACGTGTTCTAATTAATTCAAGACTAATTAATCGATTATTAATCGAATCATAATCCATTATTCGCAGTTTTCCTAAACATTCCTTGCCTACTGTTTCCAAACATTAACTACACTTTTAAGCGTGTAAATAATAAACAGAACCCTGTTGAACCCAATTTGATCGTCACTTTTAGAGTGTTTGTTTATAGTGGTTTAATTGTTCAAGAAATGACTGCTGCAGTAGCATATCTTGACGCGACTTCGCATCTCGCGCGACTCAGCGTCACTTGTCTTGCTCGTACGATATTGAAAGGAAAGCGACAGGTAGTTGTGCGACAAAAAGTCGCGTGTCACAGTTATGCTAGATGTACTGATGCACCCAGAGCAAGACGGGTACAGTCACTTCAGTCCATCAGCTCCACTTTACGCTTTTGTTCGGCGCGCGTTTCTAATATAGCCGCGCGTAAGCGTATACACACTAGCCACACGCATTGGTCGGTCATATCGTGACACCCACGGAAAGTTGCATCGCATTTTACATAGCCAACAAATGAAATACAGATTTTTTATATGCGTAAGTATTAGGAACTTTACATTTTTCTTGTTGCTAAAAACAACGACCCACAAAACCAATGGTTGGTATGACGTGGTATGACTGTGGGTTCTCTTTAGAGAATCTCTATTTTAGAAACATGTTATGTGTCTTACAAAATATGCTCATATAACAGCAGTACTTGTAATTATAAGTGTTTTATTTATCAACTTAATTTAATTTTTTTCTTATTAGGCTATTGTCTTATTTCTTCAGTTATCCGTCTTGTGTTTTATTTACGCCGAAAACGGTTAGATGGTTCAGTCGCGCAAAAATATGAGTTATAGCCAATTCTTTTCGCACACTAAGTATAATTTTTTTATGATTTTTAACTTATGTACAATTGTACAGTACAGAATGACTTTCTGTCGTATGTTCACATTTTACTTGCTCTCAATAAGCTAGTGGAAAGATTGAGACAGAAGTATAAATACCAGCTACAAAATAACAAAATACGATAACAAAACTTTATTTACTTCATGTGTACTTTTGTTCAAACTTTTCTAATGGTCCCTTCTTTTCACCATCTTTTATTAGGTACCCCGATTTGGACATCAATTGAAATTAAAAACGAATAAATATTTCCATTTTGTATTCAAAGTTACATCATAATCAATATAATCATAAAATCAATCCATAGTGATTATTAAACTCTACACAAAACAATAACTTCATGATCGTTCCTATCATAATTATAATCTAGGTACACAAACTCACTGAAACACGTGCGGTTTATGACAACAGCTGCTGGCCTGGTTATTTGCAGTCACTGGTGTTAGTACCGTCACCATCAGATTAAGTTTAGCACAGGGTATTTGCTCAAAACGTTCTTAGTATTAACTTTCTTCACATAGAAAAATCATTTAAAACGCACGCTAACACTTTTACAACCAGAAAAAAATTGTAACGCTACCCCAGAAATCGACCGAGCGCGCCAAACGTGATTGTTCATAGCTACACAGTGCGAAAATTACGAGAGCCTACTAGGCGGGTTTTCGGTTGTGGAAGTGTTAAAATACCTTTTTAATTACTCGATGTCAGCGAGGCTGGAAGCTTGGATTTTATTTTGGCGAGAAGAGTTTTAACAGCAACAAAAATATTTTTATGATAGTAATCGTCTTTACATTATGTATGTTATCTCTTTACATCTGAACGTAATCTTTACCCAATCCGATAGCGAGTGTACAAAAGGTACAAATGGGTAAAGACCAGAAAGTTGGACGTAATTTAGGCGTAGTTAGCCTTAGAAAAAAAGCTATCGGAAAAAGTTCCGTTGTGCGAAAAAAAATAACGACACTATAATGAACCTCAAAACAATACCTTAAGGTACATTATTCGATGGTTAAAATTTGTCGTCGTACAAGGGAAAAATTGGTACAAATTTTAATTAAATGAGTTAAGGTAGTAAACTTTTTGGTCTTCACCCAAATAAATATATTTTTTACATTATATGCATTGGTAAGTATAATTAAACCACTGGGTTGAAACATTTTTAAGCACGTTTAAACACATCACACTAAAATGTTCTACGTAACACAAATCATTGTGTTAACAAATTAATAAAAACCCAATTAGAATCTCAGAATGTCAAATTGCGAAAAATCGTGGGAAGTTAAAAGTTTCCGGCGTTTTAGTACAGTAAAGTTGTTTTTTTAAATTCTCAAGTAAACCTCCTAAGCATCATGTTATTTTGCAAGGTCACACATATAAGGTGACCTTGCAAAATAACATGATGCTTAGGAGGTTTACATTAATGTTTGATGATGATGATTATTTAACTTATAAAATATATTTGAGCGTTTCCCAAAACGTTTCAATTAATGTTCAATTATATTTTTCCTATTTTGTTACCAATTTTCTTTGTGATTTCCAATACATTGATTTGAGATTTTGAGTTTTAATTTTGTACTAACTTTTTTGAGAAATGCTCACATTCGTTTTGGTTGTTTTGTGAATGTACTTAAGTGTGTATCAGTGCATTGATGCATGGTGATTAGAGCAAATGAAGGGGCAAGGGGAAAAAATGGCTTAGGTATATGTTTTTGCTAATTATTTTTTTATTTATGGCCATAAATTTCTCAGTTCATTATATGACTATTAAAAACCGGGATAAAACTCGCTGGGTCCCGATCTTTGTACTATATTTATACAGCCATCAAAGGATTTGACAACTTCAATTGTAGGTACTGTAAATTTTTGCATATGCGACTTAGCCACTTCTTTCCCTTAGCACTTCTAATAATAACCAATTCAGTGATAAAAAGGTTAGCCTAGATGTTCCCAAGCTGTACGCTCTACAGTGCAGAGGGTAGAGATATAAAGCCCATTTAGGGGAGTCGAGAACTAAACTCGTATGTGAAATCCATAACATTGCTGGGTTAAAGCGAGCGATCGAATTCGTAAGTTAATGCAAGCCTGTCAAAAAGTATTGGGCCATTGTTGAGTTGGTGCGTTTGCCTATTTAATTAACTTTCCAATATTTAATTTAGCGAACACAGCTCAAGTTACATCTTGTGTGATTTTTTCCGTTGTTATGACAACAAATGAAGGGATGTTTACTAACACAACATAACTGACTACTGTCGATAAAAATGTTTCGTTTTAAGTGTCAACCAGTTATGTTGTTTTTGTAAACACCCCTTCAAATGTACCTTTACTATACTCGACGCCACGTAGCTTGGCAATAGCGAGCAATGACTCCTCCTACCATGAAACTCAATTTCTAATAACGACACTTTTTTTTGGTAGAGGGTGTATGGGCGTGGAGGGAGCGGACCCTCTACCACGGTGTAGCAATAAAAGTAAAAATGGTCGTTACGGGGAACAAAAAAAAGTATCGTTATTAGAAATTGAGTTTCGTGGTAGGAGGAGTCATTGGTCGCTATTGCCAAGCTACGTGGCGTCGAGTATATTAAATTTCATCTTTTTTGTATTTATAAATAAATTAAAAAAAAAACGCTCTTTTTAGCCTTTTGAACGCCAAAGCAATTCACCGTGCCGCTTACGACAGAGCAAAAAAAATCATCAGGGATTGAAAAACACTTATAGTGGTTTGAATTTAAAAGTTTTTGATCATGGAAATTTAGACGGCTGTGGCCGACGCGGCGTCAGTGGCACGAGTGTTAGCTGTCGGCCACAGTCGTCTTTGGCGTTCAAAAGATGAAAATAGTAGGAGCCGATACCAAATAGTAAGCCTGCAAGTGCGCCGCGAACTAAAGGAGTTTGGGAACCCCCGGGTAAGCCTCAAACGCGACCTCACATTCACACATCATCGTTCTACCATCCCTGCATGTTATATCTAAAACTTATTCTACAGGACATTGTAATATTTCAATTAAACCCTAGCCAATAATGCCAGTTAATCTATTTTGTACCATTTAAATGCATTTCACCTAATAAATATTGTCTAAAATGAGCACAATGAAAATTATCTGAAAATATTTTCGTAAACCTAAACGTTATTTCATTAACAATGATGGTGTAAATTATTGCCTTTCATAATAGGTTTCGCAATATAATAGTTATTTAACGTACAATCTGTATCATTTTGTACTATGTTTTCTATACATTTTAATAGGTACAATACTCTAATCATGCTGCTAAAATCGTATTCTTACCAGACTTTAAATTGTAATTGACCATACTTGGATGTTACTTTAAACCATTGCCATAAACAAAGCAAAACTGGGAAAAGACAACTAAAATAACTACATGCAACTAGATAGGAACTAAAGTAAAAGTCGTTGGAATTAATTAAAAGAACATAATCTAAAATACTATAAAGACTAAAGTTAATAGAACTACACTGGAGTAAGACACATCCATTATTTAAATGTGCATGCATACACTAATACGTTAGAAATGGCAGGTTTTACATGTCCAAATCAAAAATGAGATCATTTTTAAATGTTACTTCTTGATACTGGCCCTTGTTTAGGTTATCAGGATCGTATAGGTTAGTGTTATGTTTTATATTATCACAGGTTTTAGTTTCAGTGATGCCTTCATCTGCTTTAGCCGATTGAGACTTGTTAGGCACGTCGTCAGATGTCCATATGACTGGTTCTGGTTTTGACTGGTATTCTTTGTTGTAGATGTCGAAGACCGATGGTGCGCTGCCGTCGGAGGCGTCAGTGTCAAAGTCGTCTTTGTGGGGGTGGCTGGGGATGTCCCTGCCGTCTGGCGTACCTTGGCCTTCACTGTCTACATCGGATGTGTCGGCTAGACCGCTGTCGCGCCGCTGCTTCAGAACTGACTTCAATTTCGGCTTGGAGGTCTGCAGAAAGTAGAAATAACGGAAATTTAGTTATCTTTAACAAGCAAACTAGTATTTTTTATAACTGATTTGATATAGGATTAAGTATATATGTCAGATATGTTCTTTGTGTTTCATTGATATAATGGTTCAGTTCTATGGTAAATAATTTAAATAAATACCTGAAATATGATTAAATAATTGAAATATATGTTTTCATTTATCTACACCAGCAACAAAAATTAGGTAAATAAATGGCATAGCTGTAATCCATTAGATTCTTTTATTTACGGCGTGGAGTCCATAGAACCCGATTCTCAAAGCTTTTTAACACCTTTTTACTGGCGCTTGCAAAAAAGCCTTAGTCAAATCTGGTCCGGCTTGACCAATAATACTTATAATGCAATGCCACTGTAATATAGCAAAATAATACCATGACCTCATTTCAGTGAAGGATCGCGTTTATTTATCGTTTATACGACAGTATATTGTTTTTCACTTGATAACGTCGTTATCTTCGACGGAAATATATTAAAAGTAGCTGCATACAATTTCTTTTTTTTTGGTTGCCTGCGATATATGTCGAAACTCGTAACAAAATTGTAGTGTCGTCGACCGATAAATCATAAAAACTACCATAGCCTTATAAAGAATCATCGATAACGATCGTGCCAATCGTGAATGTTTTAGAATGTAATGGAATGTTCCTTAGCAGCCTATGGAACATTATGATATGTTGTTTACAGCCTACAGTTTACCGCAAATAGCTCTATAGTTTCCGATGTTTTCTTATTAGTTATCTTTAAGGACATCAATTTTTAACCGCGTCATATAATACGTCATACGATTTTCTGTCATTTGAATTAACTACTCATAAGTATCAGCATTTGGCACGATATGCTCATGATAATATTATCCTTAAATAAATGTGAAAGTATGATTGTTAGTTACGCTTTCATAGTGAAACGGAGCAACAAACTGGCTTAATTTTCGCATATTTAGAGACAGTTGGGATTAGATTAAGTCATTAAGTACTACCTACTTTTATCGATTTTCAAAGGCAGTTGCTTTTCATCAGACTTGTAGATTGTGTCATTACACGTACCTATGTGACATGTCGCATGATATAACATTATTGGCGTGTTACAGATTTTTGTTGTTGTGTAAGTTTTAGTGTTTGAATTTTTGGCGTGATACACACCACACAATCACGGGTAGGAAAAAGTTGATTCTACTCAACAAGGGGTGTAAAAGCTAGTCCTCGCTCTTTGCATTATTGAAAACAAAATACCCAGCTGCCTGATGTCTTTGACTTTGTTTTAAATTTTCATCAACCAACTTGTATTGTAGTTTGGTTGTTGAGAATATTAATTAATATGTAATTTGTACAATACAATGTTCAGAAATATATTGAACAACAAAGCTGTTGAATAAAATCGGAATTTACCTGAGTTGAATTGATGAAGTCATCTTCTGCTTCACTTTCACTCTTGCGCCTATCTTGAGTGCGTTTTTTGCTCTTTTTCCTTTGGTTCTTTTTCTTTTGCCCCTCAATAGATGAATTGTGCCTGTAAATGTGTATTTGTCATTTAACTGGCAAATTAAACATCAATTAAAATGAGAAATATAATACTGAGAAATATGATAGATACCTGTAAAATTGTTTTGCAATAACATCACTGAACCTAACAGTCTTTTTTAAGCTGGATTCTTCCGGAATGCAATCAGAGCTAATGTAATCCATAGAAGAAGCCACATCCCCAGCACTAGACTCGGAGAAACTTCTCATCATGTGCATAGGCTTCCTCAGTATACTCTTGGCACCTGTTTCATTATGTCCTGAGTCCACCCAAACTATTTCCCTCTCTTTAGGGGATGTGGGTGATTCAATGTCATCATCGCTGTCATCATTATCAACATTTGATGATACAACAATGTTAGTCTCAGAACCCAAATTGGTTACTTCAACAACAGGTAAGGATACTTCATCTTGAGGTAGCTTCAGACTTAAGGTAGACTGCTCACTGGATGTTTTTTTCACTTGGGTCATGTCAAAATATTCAGAGGCAAGAGAAGCTTCATTTAAACCAATCTGGAACTTTTCTGGGAGGTCACTGGAGACTTCCAATTGTAGGATTACATTGTTATCCCATGATTCTCCAGTAGCATTTTCAAATCTAACTCCTTCATCAAATAATATAAGAGCTGCATAGTGAACGGGAACAAACCCTGACCCAACAGTTGTAAATTTGATGTAAACTTTATTGCCTTCGCTTTTAACTTTAACAGAATCAGGTTCAGTGTTTTTAACATGGAAAGTAAAAGCAACAATATCATCAAGTACATTATGAGTGTATGCCGGCAAAATGTATCCACAAGACGGTTTTAGGAATACTTCTTCAGATGATTGAGAATCTAACTGCTGCTTTGGAGGAGCCAACTCTGTAGAAGTTGATGACAATACTTCAACCAGGTTATCTCTCTGTTCATCATCACTTTGAGAACTAGAATTTTCTTCAGATTCTACTCCACTATCTGTCTTCCAAGGTTTACTCATTTCCTGTTGTGACTCTCTGACCACAGGCAATGTAACAATCAGTAAGTGCTTAGTTTTATCAAACTTAGCATTGCCAAGCTCTTCATTTACAGAATATGGGAGAGTTACAGAGAGCTTGTATTTAGCTGGCTTCTCACACAATAAACTGAGAGACTTTTCTTTGACATCTAATGCACAATCTTTTGTAGATGATAGTAGAGGGAGATTTATTTCAACCACAATTTGACTGGGTATAGCTGTGTATTGTTTACTGTTCTTCTCATAAGTGAATTCTTGCATGTCAACATTCTTCTGTTGTTTGACAATGTACTTGGGTATAGTGTATCCATTGATAGTGTCATGACTAAACTCTTTTTTAGATTTTGCTTTAGGTTTAGATTTAGTGCATACACTTTTGACCTCTTCAGATTTAGAAGAGGCAGTAGAAAATGAGCGCTGTGGATATAATTTCTCCAAAAATTCAGGAGTCATTGATTCCCCTTCTTCTTCGTCAGTAGGAAGACCCTTAAAATCTGGATCTTCCTTGCGTATTATAGCTGGGGTTGTCATTCCCTTGTAGGCAGACTTAGGAAAACGTAAATTGTTGTCGTCTAGATGAATATTGTATGTTTTCTGTAAGCCATCTAATGCAGTCTTGTTGACCAGATCACGGAACCTTTTATTAACCTCTGCCATGCGCAAAGTATCTGGATGGAACACTACATCATAAATGACACATCTCTGTCTTTTGTGATCATAGTCTTCTCTGGGAGGAATAATGGTGTATGGTATTTGCCAATTCATACCTTTCTGGTTATCAATCTCTTGAACACTGCAGGACGGTTTGCCGACATTGTCATTGCTACAAATATTAACAAATGCTTTCCGGTCGCCAGCGACGCTTGTTTTGATAACATATCCGCCCTTCGGATTGATAAAGGTTACATCATAACCTCGCTCTTTCTCGAGCTGGGTCATTTCTTTCTGGTAAAGTGCTTGATTCGCCGGGTCACGTACTTCTTCGCAGTACTCGGCTAGCATATCTCGAAATTTCTTATTCTTCATGGCGTCTTGTATATTTTCAAGATCAGACCGGGTGAGTTGAATTTCCGGGTCACGAGGTTCTACTCCTGTTGCCATTTTGTCTAGAATTAGGTGGTTTAAAAATAAACACAAAATAACTACGCATTCACAAGATCACGTTAAAACATTAAACATTTAGTTCAGCTGAGCTGAGCCGATGATAAGGTTAGTGTTGCACATTGACAAAATTTTCGCAACGTCAACAACAGACAACAGACCACGTAATACCTTAAAGTTAATATCGTTAAGTTGTCGCGCTTGAAATTTTATCTAATAATAGTATAATGAAAAAGTTTTACATTGTGTTGTCTGTGGTAAAAATCTAGAAAGTTTTTTTTTTTTTTTTTTTTTTTCTTTATTTAAGAGCTTTGTCACTGAGTGACTATGTCGCTCCGTTATTAAAAGGCATTACAATTTGACTACATCTAACTTATTCTATTAACAATCGCTTTTCGAACTAACTGCAACAGTGCCGCGGCAGCGTCCGACAGCGGCGCTGCTAGGACACTATTGCAGCCACCGACTTCAAACAATATATTACAATTACTGGTGAAAACCAGTTGTTGCCGGAAAGCCTCGTTCCTGATACATTCCATTATAACGTGGTATACATCTTCAGGCACATCGCATTCATCACAATTTGGAGAAGGAACTTTACCCATCAGAAATCCGAATTTGTTCAACGGAATATGTCCGGAGCGAAGTCTCAACAATAAAACTATATCGCGTCTGCTTAAACTACAATCAATCCAAGGAGTAATGAAGGGTTCCGGTTGAACTAGAAAGTTCTATATCTCTATTGTTTCTATTATTCTCTATATGTTCTCTATCTATTCTCTATGAACCATGGACCTAGTAAATACTATAGTATACGGACTGCTCATTGCTTCGTTCGAACGAGCCAAGTAAGAAAGCCGCCAAGGGGGCAGTTTGTCCCACTCTGCTGGGGTAACCAAATATTTAGCAATAAAGAGGGACTCATCCTTACTCCATTTTATTACAAGCTTGGCTCGGTTTGTAGACACCTGCCTACTGAGCCGGCGGTCCCGGGTTCGACTCCCGGCCGGGGCAAATATTTGTATGATGAACTCGAATATTTGTGCTTGGGTGATGGTTGTTCTATGTATTTAAGTATATATTTATCTATATAAGTACGTATATCGTCGTCTAGTATAACACAAGCCTTCTTGAGCTTAATTTGGGACTAGATTGATTTGTGTGAGGTTGTCCGATATTTATAAAAAAAAAATGAAAAAAATTAAAGTCTAAAAATGTATATTGATTGGCTGGCACTGTAGCTAGAATTTATTTTATATATACCTATGGAAACTCATACACATAACATAAATAAATATAGTGAATGTTAGCTACTATGCCAGCAATACCAGACTTTTGGCTCCTGTTATTTTAACAGAACGCAGCAATCCCGTAACTGTTAATTTGATTTGATAAATGACAAACTTCGTTAAGTCATACTTAAAAACAAAACAAACAAAAAACATATTTTGATGTACGTGGACATGAACTCATTTATGAGGATATAAAAAAAAGTGGTTATTTGTAGGGTACCATAAATTAATTATGGAGGTAAAACTGTAAGTATACCGTTATTTTATAAACTACCTGTATAACTCTGTTTTACCAATGCAAGACTACGCAATACTTTTTATTACTGTACTAACGGTTACTAAGTATATGGCGAAATAAAAAGCAAAAAAAAACCCGACTTCAAAAAAAACTAAAAAGCTAAAAATAACCCATTTAAGTACAGATTACGTTTGAATCCCGTTTTGAAGACGATGCCAAACCACTCATTTATTATATTTTTATATTATATAAGTATATTTTTTTGTTTTTAGTGTTTCATATAAAATACTTATGGCGGGGTGATCTGGGAGGTCTTAAAGGCATACATCTCGTTTGAGTTATCTCCTAACTTCGGTTCTACGATTGCTACTACTACTACGATTACTTAGGCGGGTAGCAATGTTCCAGGTGGGCTCGCCCTGCGGGCCCTTGGGCTCGCGCGCTACGCCATCTCTGGGACGCTCCGCAGCTTTGGTGCTACACGGAGCTCGGCCTGCGGCCTCGTGGGGGGACGTTCGCCCTTAAGCATGCGGCCCTCGGTCGAACTAAAATATTAAAGTTTGTTGTCCGATATTTTCTGAATTTGACCGAATTTTTTAAATTCGATTTCAGATTCCGACTCGGGGGCCCCAAAAACTGCCTGATACCGAATTTCAGCCCCCTCGGACCAATATGAAATTTTCTCCATACAAATCTTGTTTTTCCGATATTTTCCGAATTTGACCGAATTTTCGGACACCGATTCCAGATTCATATTTGTGAGTCCCAAATGCCCCCCGATATCGAGTTTCAGCCCCCTAGCACCAACTTGAAATTTAGAAACAAAAGTCGCCATTTCGATTTTTTTTTTCACGACTGTACTCGGGTGGAGGCCCCCTATGACATTTGGTCGAGCACCTCCCACCTGAGCCAACCGTTTACGAGATACGGGCCTCTTAAAAAAATTCCCATACATTTTTTTTTATGATAGAAAAAAAAACTTTTTTGGAATCAGGGGGCCCAAAGCCCTCTACATACCAAATTTCAGCTCGCTACGACCATTTTGAAATTTCGACGCCTATTAATCACCCATAAATAGCGAATAATTATCGTAGTATAGTTAAAACGACATTACTGCAATAGTGCAATGCTCAGATTGTTTTTAGTACGAATAATATTTTCGAAGTAAGACATAGATCGGAATTATCCGGTAATTTTGTAAATTCATTGTCACTCTTTTAGTACTTTATCAAAGTTTGACATGCTTTCATATTAATATATGATACCATATATTACCTGAAAAAATATACTATAGCCACCAAAAGATTTCCTTTTGCAACCTTTAATTCCAGTTACCATGATGCAATTATAAGTATGTAATTTTTTAAATAATCAGAAAAGATACCATTAAGCACTGTCAAAAATGCTGACAGTTTTCAATTATATTAATAAGATTTCAAATTTAAAGGTTTTATCCTGCCCTAACATAAAATTATTTTTATATACTAACGGATTGTATAACTTTCATAATTTTTTCCGTTAGTTTCTTTGTTGACACGTAAGAAAGTTTAGCGAATAAAATATTTAATTATTTGAAGTGAATAGTGTTAATTTAAAGAAAAGTATAAACTACTAATAACTACCATTTTATTTGAAAACTACTAATTATTACTATTTTTTGTGACTGGCAATATTAGAAAGGGACACACTACCCATCTGCGAGCTGTCTCTGTCTTCCCGTGACCCCTTCACCCGTAAAATATACTTTATGTATCTATACTAAGATTTAATTTTGTGTGAACACTTATTCTGAGTTCGCACTCCTGTTGTCTTAAATATAAGCTCCTTGCTATGAACCTACACTAAATGATTGCCGTGAATAAACAAATTGTGAACTTTTTTTGTTAGGGTTCCGTACCCAAAGGGTAAAAACGGGACCCTATTACTGAGACTTCGCCGTCCGTCCGTCCGTCCGTCCGTCCGTCCGTCCGTCCGTCCGTCCGTCCGTCTGTCACCAGGCTGTATCTCAACAACGGTGATAGCTAGACAGTTGAAATTTTCACAGATGATGTATTTCTATTGCCGCTATAACAACAAATACTAAAAATAAAATAAAATAAATATTTAAGGGGGGCTCCCATACAACAAACTTGTTATAGATTATATATCGCTCACTGAGAACCAAAACGTCACTATCCGAAAAATTGAGTTTTTGAGCTGTCAACGCCATCTAGCCAATCTGATGGTAAAGAATACAATGCAAAAACTCCTATCGCTCTAGCGCAATTATTAAGCGCGAGATGGCGGTAATGTCACTATGGCAAATAGCGGGGATGAACGCGAGCGTCACTGGAACACTGTCACTTTCGCATTAGTGCGAAGGATGCCGACCGAGTTCAAGGATTATTCTGTGCAGAACATCGTCATTTTTTGTTTAAGGACGGTTTGACATTAAAGTATGCGCCAAGTACTACATTTTTTTACTGGAAAAACGTTTCTATCCAAAACATGTCAGTTTTGACTTTTCATGAAGCAGGAATATTAAGATTAAATTTCAAGCCATAGTGTATTTTTTGCTTTAGTGACACTTTTGATTAAACATTTGTTAACATTTTGTAAGGTGTAAAGTGACACTTTATTCTTAATGACGGTATTGCTTAATACTTGGTGTAATATCGTAGTTTAAAAATTGAGTCATAGTGTCCTTTTACTTGAAATGTCACTTTTCTTTTAACAACTTTAACGGTTTATTTTAAATGAAACGTCATTGTTTGCATAGTGTAATTTTTCTAGCATTATAACACCTTCTTAGGTGAAGTGAAAGATGGCGTTTTATGTGTAGTGACAGTAGTGACATTAGTATTTATATACATTTTGTATAAAATTGGTTGGTCGTTGTGTCGTTTTTTGTTTAGTGGCGCTTTTCCTCAATAGTAACATAAAATTTAAGTTGTAATTTCACTCTCAAAGTGACACATTTCGTGTAACTTCACTTTTCTTGTCGGTTTTTAAACATTTGGATACCAATATTTTAAACGATTAGTGTTATGATTTAGATTGCCATGGAGTTTTGTATTGAAAAAAATTAGATTTATTCAATTATTGTACGATGTTACTTAGGTACCTACTTATAACTTAAATGTTTCCTGACCAGATGTATTTGGTCTTAACTTCGGTCTTAATCTCTTTTTATGACAGCATACCTACTTTAAATGATGGCAATAAAACTTAAGAGTAATTAAATTTAAAACAAATTAAGTATTTGTCTACAAAACTGTAGGCATATTTTGATTGCTCTTAAAGATAAAGATAAAGAATCATTTATTGCACGATTAACAACAAACATTACATTTATAAGGCAACAATTAAAATACGGAAGTCTGTACATAATACATAAATTGACAGTGGACTCCGCACTAGGCCATGCCTATATCGCGGGGAACCAGAATTACAATTTAATGTCATGTAACAAGTTAATTATTCTACAATACGAGATCAACCAATACAATATTAATTTACTAAATAACGAATTTAATAAATCAAACTAATAACTAAAAAGATGTTTGTAGACCCTCTTGACAAGGAGTGCCTCGGTGGCGGAATAATCCAGAGTACTGAGCCAGTTATAGAGAAGCTTTTTGGCTTCTTGAACAGAACTATATGAGGAATCTTATTATGTTTTTTTACAGCAGCATTATAGATTGAGGAGCTAAGATATTCACCGAATCGCTTAGTACCAAAAGCTATTGACTTTGATGATTTTGATAGCACTTATTCTATTTTTCGCAAAATATTATTTGTGGCCATTTATTTTAATCGATGATCTCATGATTAGTATAACATTAATATTCGCAAATACTTTTGAATTCAGTGAATTAAGCCGTGTTGGAAGTAGGTACTTAATTAATTTGAGATTAAGACTGATAAATGCAACTTCAGTGATTTTAAACCTGATATTGTGACTTATAAAATAAGGAAAAGTTAAACTAAAATGATAGTAACATTAGGGCTAAAATAAATGTTTATTATCTCGTTGATTGTTTTTTGAATGTTTTCATGAATACTGAAAGTCATTATTATTAAGTTAAGAAAAAATTGCTACTATATACCGATTTTTTGTGACAGATTTTTGGAAAGAAAAGAGATTTGTAATTTGTTTGTGTTTTGAGACTCAAAGTCATTTACCTATATGTTTTAGTTTCGAGTTATTATGGTATTCCCTTAATATTTCATTGAACTGTCCTATATAGGATCACTTACATACATGGAAAATATTGAAATTTGTTATTTTTTTTAAGGTGGGACTTTTATTGTATATTTTACAATTAATGGGAAAAAATTGTGATTGAACAAGTACAAACGTTAAATAAACATTGATTTACTTTAATAAGGTCGTTTTATTTGCATTTACTTATTAAAATTTCTGATTATTTCAGAGATAATTCATAATTAACTGATAAAGTGTCATTTTTCCTCTAATGCCATCAAAGTAAACAAACTGGAATAGCGTCATTAAGCGAAAATAACTGGAAAAGTGACATTACTGTTTTTTTTTAACTTTAATATCTAAGTTATTAATTTTAAAAAGATAGGTTTTTTGGAACAAGAGACAAGCCAGGTCACATAGCTAACAAAAACAATAAAAAAAACATTAATTATATTACAAAATATAGCAGTTATAAACGTTTGTAGTTTTTAAAAATTTCAAACCTCTGTACCCAAAAAACGTGTTTTTTGTTTAGTGACGTTTTGGTTCTCAGTGAGCGATATATGTATAGGTACGGAACCCTTCATGCGCGAGTCGGGCTCGCACTTGCCCAATTTTTATTTATTTAATTAATACTTAATACAATTTTCAGGATGCATTGGAGTCACTGATTAAAAAATAAATCATTCATTCCTTATTTGCTTAATGTTCCCCGGCTCCACACTACTCTTGAAGTTATCGTATCATATTAAATATACACCGTGGCCGTTAATAACCCGAAAGATTTAAACCACGTATTTTTGACGACAATACGAGTAAATAATGTTATATCAACATGGGTCTAATTATGTGTCTTAATTAAATTACTATTTCAATACAAATTAAATCATATTAATTGGCCGCTTCTTTGTGAACAAGTCTTTAGTTGAAGAAGAGTGAGCGAGCATGACACTTCACGAATCGCTCCGAAATCATACGACGGACGGCGAATGCCGTGACTTCTGTTCTATGACAATAAGTGTCAACTTATCGCTGTCTCAATATTACAGGGTTCTATGTTTCACTTTTGACGAGTTCAAATTTGAACATTGGCGTAATGACATGAATTAGGGTGTGTTAGACTGGAGATTTTTTAACTTTTGATTTGTTTTAAATAATTTTAATCTCCTAATTATGAGTTGTTGGACTATGCAGTGGCGTAGCTACCAAGGGGCTAGGCGGGGCAGTGCCCCGGGGCCCTCAAGCTCAGGGGGCCCTCGAATCCTTACCAGAAATCTCGATCGAACTGAACTTTTGGAAATTTCTTCATGACACTTTAATCATGACAACTCAGTTGAGAGAAATTCAAAAGTTATGCCTAGGGAATTCCCCTAAATTCTTTCTGTAGGTTGGCAGTGTTGTCATTTTGACGGATAATGATATGTGCGTTTTATTATTCATCGATGTGCGTTTTATTGTAAATTAGAGTTAAGATTTTTTTTCCGAGAACGGTTTAAAATTAATGCTGTATCAGGATTCAGGAGTGAGTAAGCTAATGTAAATAAACTTTTTTGTACTGGTCAATATTGTGGTTTAATTTTATTTGATTTTACCACTCATATTGATGTCCGTTAAGTCAATAAATCGTGTCAAATCTATAGATTTCGGCTACAGCTCATTTTATAACGCGAAATATCGTGAAAAAATGCAAGTCACCTGCAGTAGGTACATTAATTCAGGTCCGCGGGCAGGAGATCGTTCGTGGTCTCCACCGTTAAATGTGGTAACACTAACGATGATAAAAAAAAACCGGGGATTCCCCAAAAACATTTGTAACGTATCAGTGTGTTTCTCTTTCCTTTTATTTTACTTTTAACGTCGTCAGTGATCTTGGAGATTGGCGGGGAGCAGAGTGCAGAGAAGTCCCTTAGTATGGATCCCATGAAATAAAACCAGTACATACGTTATGACACACTTATGCTCTTTATTTTGTATCGAACAGGAACTGGATAAAGCGATCACTCTAATTAAAATCAATTTAACTTTTAGACGACGAGACAAGTACAACAGTCAGTTTAGTCGGGGCACCGGATAACAGTTAACCATAGAGAGGAAATGTCAATTGTGTCATGTGAGCATGTTTCAAATAATATTAAAAACGCCACATCTTAACACTTCCCCTCATGCAAAACATGAGAAAACAACATAACAATGCAGAGAAACATTATATAACTATATAATCTAATTAACAATTCAAATTAATTAAAACTCTACATTGACTATGTGCCGACAATCAAAAACATGACTTATGTCAACCATCCAATAAGCACCAAGATGATTGACATGATCTTACAAAGATATGTCACAGAACTATGCTCTAATTTAACAAAGTAAAGTAAAATTAAGACAATACATTTCTCAGATTTAAGTCATTAATAAAACCCAAATGCTTATAGCTACACAGAGGCTTAGTGAAAAGATCAGCAACCATCTTATCAGTAGGTAAATAACTAACAGTAATATTGTCGTTCTTCACAACGTCTTTCACAAAATGGTAGCGAAGATCTATGTGCTTGGTCTTTTTTGTGGCAATACTCTTTAGTTTCAAGCAATTTCAACGCACTCTGATTATCATTAAAGATTCTACAATTAAAATGTTTACCAAAAATTTCAAACATAAAATTTCTAATAAAACATACTTCTTTGCATGAATCACTAAGACACAGATATTCACTTTCTGTAGTCGACAGAGCAGTACATCGCTGTTTGCGTGATTCCCAACAGACTGTAGAATCACCCAGCTTAATAACAAAGCCACTATACGACCTTCTATCCACGATATCATTGGCCCAGTCAGCATCAGCATATACTGACATATCAAAGCTGCCAGATCTTACAAACACTAATCTGTAATTAATTGTACCACTCAAGTACCTTAAAATTCTTTTGGCAGCCAACCAATGATCTCGCGTAAAAGCGGTATTAAACTGACTTAAATGACTTAGAGCATAAGTAATATCAGGTCTCGAACACACAGACAGGTACATTAGGCATCCTATTAACTCTCTATAAGGATAATCACTATCAGATAAACAATTATTGTCTGATGCCTTTTCTAACTTATTATTAACTGT
This sequence comes from Apotomis betuletana, assembly GCA_932273695.1. NCBI lineage: Eukaryota > Metazoa > Arthropoda > Insecta > Lepidoptera > Tortricidae > Apotomis > Apotomis betuletana. Next base: position 10,542,643 of record OW026305.1, on the reverse strand, counting down.
CATAGGAGTTGAGACACTCTTACAATTAGTCATGCCAAAACGGCTTAATAACCTTTTAATATAGTCAGATTGTTCAAACATTAAAACGCCACGACTTCTATCCCTGTGAACTTGAGTACCAAGACAGTTCTTTATAGGGCCTAAGCTTTTACAACTAAATTCAGACTTTAATAAGCTATACAATTTTTCTTTCTCATTTTGACAATTAGAAAATATATAAAAGTCGTCGACATACAATGCAATCATAGTCAACTTATCATTATTCTTTTTAATATACACACATGGTTCACACCTATTTTGCAAGTAACCATGATTAGTCAACACATCATGAACCTTATTATTCCACAGCCTACTCGCTTGTTTAAGACCATACAAACTTTTATTTAACAAGCATACTTTAGTCTTATCAGTTGAGAAACCTGGAGGCTGTTCCATATAGATTTGTTCATCAATATTACTATGTAAAAACGCAGTATTTACATCTATATGTTCCATATCCATGTTAAGTTCGTTAGCTATACAAAATAACATTCTCAAACTAGAGTGCCGAACAACTGGCGAGAAGACATCTGTAAAATCTCTACCAGGCTTTTGACTAAATCCTCTTGCCACTAAACGAGCTTTATATTTTGTATAGTTACCTGAATCATCAGACTTTAATTTAAAAACCCATTTACAACTGACAATGTTATGGTTAGCAGGTCTATCAACAATTTGCCATACATTATTTTTAATCATAGAGTCGTACTCAGCTTGCATAGCAATTTGCCACTTATCTTTGTTAGGGCTTGCTACTGCTTCATCATAGGACTGAGGCTCGTCATAGATAAAATTTTGAACTAAATATGACAAATCTGATGAGTCAGACAAATCGTAATCTGCATACCTTGCTGGTTTAGTGTTCCGCGTAGAACGAACAGGTCGGTCGCTGTCGCTGCCGGATGCTGGCGCGCCTAAATCTTCCCCTCGAACGACCGTTTCGTTCGATGAAGAGGAAGAACCTAAGTCCTCGCTGTCTCCATCGACTCCCTCAGCACTATGGAAGGAAGAGTCCCCTGAAACTGGAGAAAAACAAACATTAGGCGGGCTTTGCGCATTATCAGAAATATCAGATTGACAATTACTGTTGTCAGTTGGTTCATTAAAATTTAATGATTCATTATTTAATTCAGGAATATTATTCAATTCATTACTGGATTCATTGCATTGCATTCCATTTAAATTATTATTCGATAAATTATTATTTATTAAATTATTATTCACTAAATTATTCATATTAGAATTATTTTCATTGCTTTGCAAGTCATTTTCATAAGAATAAAATTTATCATTATCTTGAATATCACAGTTATCAGTTGTACTATCACAAAACTTATTTTCAAAGAAAATTACATTTCTTGAAGTTATTATTTTATTAGGTACTAAGGGATCAATTAACCTATAACCCTTGGTATGCTCGCAATACCCAACAAAGATACAATGATGAGATTTAGAATCAAGCTTATCACGTCTCACGCTAGGTATGAGCGTCAGAGCACGACAACCGAAGACACGTAGATGGCTCAGGTCAACTTTGTTGCCTGTCCAAACTTCTTCAGGAAGTTTATTAGGAAGAGCCGCTGTAGGACTTCTGTTCTTAAGATAAATAGCTGTGGAAACAGCTTCACCCCAGTATTCTTTACCAAGACCAGATTCCTGAAGCATACAGCGCACTTTTTCCAGCAGGGTCCGGTTAAGGCGCTCCGAGACACCATTTTGAGACGGGCTATAAGGAGCAGTTTTCTGATGAATTATCCCCTGACCCAGTAAATACTCACTGAATTCATTACTGCAATATTCACCACCTCCGTCAGTACGAAGGATTTTAATCGAATATCCGGTTTGCTTTTCGACGGTAGCCTTAAAACACTTGAATTTGGACAAAACTTCAGATTTCTTTTTAATTAAATAACCAAACGTTTTACGTGAGAAATCGTCTGTAAATGTTAGCAGGTACCTAGATCCACCCAAGCTGCTGACAGGCATTGGCCCACAGACGTCGGAGTGAACAAGCTCCAACAATTGCACAGCACGTTTAGCTTCACCCTTAGGAAAACTTTGCACTGTTTGCTTCCCCTCAACGCAAGATTCACATTCCTTAACGGCTGCATCCTGCTGAGATTGATGAAACTTAACACCATTAGCAATATTACGGAGAACACTCACCCCATGATAGCTGAGATGACCCATCCTCCGGTGCCATAGCTCCGATGACACCGCCAAAGAAGCAGCATCTGTGTCGGGCAAGCTCTGCTGCTGCGACACATTTTCCATACTCTTGGTCACAAACGACCTTTGCTGTGGATCAGAAGAAACAAAACCATGCACATTGTCCAAAATATAAATTCCCCCAAGTTTAGTGGCAGATATTGTTAAATATTCCCCTTTGAAAACATAACACTTATTATTTTTAAAGGTAACAGTAAATGCCTTCTCACACAATTTACTAACACTTATTAAATTAGTTGAGAGGTCTGGGACGTACAAAACATCTGTTACTATTTGAGACTTGTTATTTTTCATAGGAATACTAACCTCACCAAAGCCTAGACATGGCAGGGAGCCACCGTCAGCAACAGTTACATGTTGTTGACACTTAGTAATGTCCTCAAATAAACTAATGTCTTTGCACATGTGTTTAGTTGCACCCGAGTCCAAAACCCAAACTGTACTACTATGTGGCACACACTTTGAAGAAGTCACCATCAAAGCTTCATTTCGATTGCCATCTCGCTTCTTATTCTTCTTAAACTTGTAACATTTCGCCTTTATGTGTCCTGGTTTGTGACAAAAATTGCAAATGATGTCCTTCCGCTTGGTGAACAAAGCTAGATCACTTTGTTTTTCATTATTTTTCCTCCGATGGTCCTCCTGAAGTAATCTAGTTCGCACCATCTCACTATTGAGGCTGTTGGTGATCGAAGCAGTCTCCAAGCTGCTGACAAGAACATCAAAATCTTGAGGAAGTCCCGACAGTAGTAGTTCTGCTATCTCAGAGTCTTCTATCATTCTTCCAATATCACTTAATTGATGCACAAGCGTCATAATGTGTTCAATGTAATCATTCATATTATTAAAACTATTGTAACTCGCTTGATGCAGTTGTCGAAGAAGCATTACACGTCTGTAGAAGCCTTTATCCTCAAAAACATGGCTGAGAGCTTGCCAAGCTTCCTTTGCAGTATTTGCATCTCTTACATATTGTATACAGGAAGCTTTCAGGGATAAATTTATTCTTGCTAAAGCTCGTTGGTCATTGACCGCATCCACAGCAACGTCGTCGCCTCTTGTTACACAACTCCACAAGCCGTCGATAATAAGCGCATTCTTCATATAATGCTTCCATACACAATAGTTTCCAACACCTTCAAGCCGGTCGAAATGAGTATACGACAGCTTTGTAGCATTTGCATTTATATTATCCGCCGCCATTTGCATGCACGCGCCGCCTTGCACTTGCCCCAAGCACTGCACTGCAGTGAAGCTCGCTGCACCAGCGCGAAGCGAAATGGATGAAGGCGGTTAGCAACACGCCAGATGAGTTGTTCGTATTGAGATCACACATATATTTCATGGGATTACGCAAGGGTTGGTCGCTGGGACGATAACCTCTTGGAGATTGGCGGGGAGCAGAGTGCAGAGAAGTCCCTTAGTATGGATCCCATGAAATAAAACCAGTACATACGTTATGACACACTTATGCTCTTTATTTTGTATCGAACAGGAACTGGATAAAGCGATCACTCTAATTAAAATCAATTTAACTTTTAGACGACGAGACAAGTACAACAGTCAGTTTAGTCGGGGCACCGGATAACAGTTAACCATAGAGAGGAAATGTCAATTGTGTCATGTGAGCATGTTTCAAATAATATTAAAAACGCCACATCTTAACAAGTGACCAGTGAGTACCTACCTACTCGAGCACAATCTAATATTGTATTGTTTAAATAAATTACAAAACTAAATTTATGGATAAAAATAAGTAACCCAGTGGTGCATTTAAACGCAAACAACGCCAAGAAAGAGAAGATAGTAAACAAAAATTGCCCAAAATTTACAAGTTTTTTAGTCAGCCAAATACATCTGGCCAAAATATTTCTATTGATAGTGACTCAAATAATCTAACTGCAGTGTTCGTTGAGAAGCCTACTGAAGAAGATTCGACAATTATTGCAGTTGGAGATACCTCCGCCGCCGATCATGTGAACGATGGATGATGTTTGCATGACACACGTAAGAGCGGAGGGTTTGGAGGAACCACATACCTCTACATTTTTCGAAAATGTGTAGGGACATGGACAAATCTTCAATATCTTCAATAATCAAATATAATTGTTATTTAGTCAGTTGGTAGGCCCGACCTTTATAGGCTTTATATACCTAATAAATCCTTGCATCTTCTCTATTTCGTTTTATTAGCCAAACCTACACCAAGTATTAATTGTAATTTATGTTGTTACTGTTTAATTTTTTTTTCACCTCACCAGCTCAAACATGGCGATTTTCCTGTCAGATAACAGTGAACAAAATGCGATTTTGTTTCGAGCGTGAGTAGAAAGTAGCTTTTTAATTTTTTCAATATCTGACCACGAATTGTCATTATTCAGCCAAAGGTTAATTATAAAATTCTAATCATTTGAATCTCGATGCACTCTGTTTCTTTCATATGTATATAAAAGAGAGGGATAGAAACTTATCAATTTGAAATTCGATTTTCGAATCCGACCTCGATTGAGAACAGTTCGGATACGCGTTAATACCAAAAAAATCATGAAAAACACCCGAAAAAGTTTTAAATGCAACTCATTTTTTTTCTTTATTATATTTTTATTTAACGACCGAATATTAAAACTATTGTGCCTTTTATATAAAACAATAGATCATTGCTCAACCAAAATAAGATTTATCAACTTATTGTAAATATAATTATAATTTATAATTTCACCATTTATCATAGATGCATATTCGAAACGTACCTTAAAAAATATCGAGTTCATATTGTAATTTGTTATTTTCTTTTGCATTTATTTTGTTTGGTGTTTTAGGAGTAAAAATATTAATCAATTTATGAACAAAATCTCGTAATATAATATGTATTTATAAATAAACACGTCATGTATCTGCTAAATCTTCCAATTTGATAAAATAATGACCATAACCGTGTTGGTTGATTATAATTTCAATTAAATTATATTGTTAATCCTTTTTAAGCAGCACTTATCTATTTTCTGATTAATAATATTATTGAAATCAGCAACAAAGACTATAAACATACGTTGGAAGAAAAAGCACAAAATGTCGAATATGTTCTCGCTGATGAGGTGAAAAGTTGTGTGTGCTACACGAGAGCAAAGTTTTTTGCATCTCGTGCTGTTGAGTCCCTCGCTACACTCAGGATTCTAACATAGAATCACTCGCTACGCTCGTGATTCAAACGTAGAATCCTTCGCTTGCTCGGGACTCAAAATCAGCACTCGTAACAAAAAACAACTTTGCTCTCTTGTTGCACAAATAACTATATCACCTGCTCTGCAGTGCACAAAAAAGAGCTTAAGTAGCTTAGCATTTTTAAAGTATTTGTATATTTCATATTTTTATTTGATAAAACCTAATCAGTTTACATAGCAGTGGGGCCCCATTTTTTTATTTGCCCCAGGGCCCTTGGTTACCTAGCTACGCCACTGGGACTATGTTACATAAGTTTATTATACTCTATTTAGGCTCTAGTATCGTTAGCTTAAATCTTTCGGGTTATTAACGGTCACGGTGTATATACTTCTGTTTTACCCCGGCACACTATCGTATTCGCCCAACTCTGCAACTTTTGTCCCAGGCTCACGAAGTTGACCGAGGTTGGGGATTGGGGGTCTCCGCAGCGAAATGCCCCACCACATTATCATATTCGCCCAATCTCAGCCAATTTTGCGACTAGTGTGGGCTAGGGTACAAGTTTCTATTTTGACACTTGACAGTGACAACTATCGAAGTGTCAAATACATGCCGTTATTGCCGTCAATTGCCGTTTCGTTTGCTTGTCGCACTGTTTTTCCATCTTTTTTGTGGTTTTACATTACACTACTTAAATAATATTGAAGTACTAACAGACAAGAACAGAACTTCTGTAAACGTTCATTTATCTGTTAATTTGTCTTTAGAGTTAAGTGAAGATGTCTTTAAGAAATTTACAACGTGTAGCTGTTCAGTTTGTTGCACGGCACCCAGTCCTTGATTCAGCGAGGTTATACAGTCGGTGGGCTCATAGAGATCCTGCAAAGGTTATCCTACCCTACGAACCGAAATCGGATGTAAGTTTGAAAAAAGAAAAGGTGATTAGTTTGGATACCGAAGTGTCTAAAAAACCAAAAGGAAATAAAAAAGAACTCTTGAAAAACACTGTTCAAAATGAGCCATTAAATAAATTGTCTCGAGAAAAATCAAAGGAAATCAAACAGAAGCGAGATGAAATCATGAAAAAGAGGAAGTTTTATTTAAGCCAAACGAAAGTGTTTGATGACAACAATGAAATTATGTATGAAAAACTAAAAGATAATGATGGATGGTTGAGGTAAGATCATTGCATTTATTCAAGTATTTGTCGGTAAACATGGATAATTGTTTAATTTTATACTTATGTTTTCAGTACTCTATTTGTGAAGTTAAAGTCAAAGAAAGATAGAATGCGCAGCGGGCAGATCTTGGTAGAGGGATGGCGACTCATAGTTGATGGACTGGAAGCCAAGTGTCCTTTGAAGTACATCATATTCAGCAATACTGATGACTTGCACAATTTGAGACCCTTTCTACCAAAAACTGGAGTGAAAATACTTAAAACCTCTTATAAAGAAATCTCAATGTGGTCTAATGTTGAGACTCCACCAGGAATATTTGGTTTGTATATCTCAAATGTTATATTTAATATTGCCAATCATATAATATAGTCAACATTTTGGAGGCCCAAGTTGTAATATTTGGATATTGAAAGTTTGGGCCACAGATATCAACATTGTCTAGAAAGAAAGAAAAAGAAGTCTAGTGACAAATTTAATTTTTTTTTTGATTCAAACTACTTCAATTTTTTTTTATGTCTGTCAATTTTGAATTTTAGTTTTATGCTTGCTGGGTTAGAATTGCTCATTTACTTTTTTTTTACAGTGATAAATAACAGGACACTAAGGTACTTTCCAGTTGGTATTAACCTTACATTTGACTTCTATATTGCCAGGTATTTTTGAAACTCCAACACCGGAAACTGTGAAAATGCTGTCCAGGCCTTTACCAATGCAGTTTATTTGTGACCAAGTTCGCGAGCCGGGCAACTTGGGCGCCATCCTTAGAGTTGCAGTGGGAGCAGGCTGTGAAAAAGTATTATTGACTAAAGGTTGGTAGGATTACCTAACACCTTGGAAATCTGTTACTCTGGCAACTGCAAATTTGGATTAATGCATCTGAATATCTGTATTCAATGCGTTTGAGAGTTACTAAGAGTCAGAAATGGGTTTTTTTGAAAACTGGGGTGACTGAATAGTTATAGTAGTTATAGTAGTTATAGTAGTTAGTAGCAGGCAGCAGCATAACATAATATTTGCATTATGTTGTTGATATTCCACTGATTCATATGATATGCTTTGCTACCATTTTTCTTATCTTGACGACAAGAGAGTGGAACTCACTTCCTGCACACATTTTCCCTAAAAAATAAAACTTGGATCTCTTCAAGTCAAAAGTGAACAGGCATCTTCTAGGCAATGAAGCTCCATCTTAGGCCTGATTGTCATTAACATCAGGTGCAATTTATGCCAAAGGCTTGGCTATCTTAAAAGAAAAAAAATAACAAATGGAATAAAATATCTATCAAAGCTATTGTGATTGTGAGTGCTGTGCTGTGTGGGTATGTTGCATGACACAGTTGAGAGAGTGGAGAGGAATAGACGAATAGCCATCACATTTTGCATAACAAAGAGTCATCTGTCAGTAGTGGATAATATAATTTATCCCTTTAGTTTAAGGGGAATCACACATTTGCTTTTTGTGTAAAACAATAAGAGATAGATAGTAATGAAACCAAAGAACATGTAGAAATTTATTCATTTATTCACTCACTCAAAATGATATTGATTTTATTTTTTAAGCCCTACATGCTATTCACAATATTGGTGTGACATCCAATATAATAACTTTATTATCAATTTTTAACCACACACACTTTCACAACAAAATCAAATACTTTCTGTAAACTCAGGTTTTCCTAATAAATTCATGATCATATTATTCTATTTTCCAGGATGTGTTGACGTCTGGGACCCCAAAGTCATACGGAGTGGGGCTGGAGCTCACTTCCGACTACCAATATACACCTCAATCGACTGGGAAGACATTCCGAAACAGATTGTCAAAGACACGTCAATAGTTATAGCAGACAGCAATGCAAAGTTTGATCTGAATATTGATGAACCATCCAACGCAGAAATGACGCATGCACATATACCAGCGTCGCCTTATTATGGAGTAGACTTTACGTCTTTAGGCCATGTGACACTTATAATAGGAGGAGAGACTGAGGGAATAAGCGAAGACAGCTACAGGTATCTGAACACATAATGAGTATACTGCTTATAATCAAACTAAAGCTGCCCGCAAAATTGTTCCGCGTATTTTTTGTTTCTTTGCCATAGTCAGATACAAAATATCCTATAACCATCTTTGGATGTCCAGCTATCACTGTTCTAAAATTGGTTAAAATCCGCCCAGCTGTTGCGTTATGAGTGGACAAAGCTGCATCGCGCGGTTAAGATTTTTCCGGAAATGGGCAAACTCGTGGTTGGGCCGTAATGGCTCAGTTTCATTGGTCGATAACTCGGTCGATATACGGCATGCGGAGACTCCCCGCAGACGGTATAACGACCAGTGAAACTTGCAAGTCGATAATGAGCAAACGTATCGCCTGATGGAAAGCGATTACCGTCGCCCATAAACACCTGCAACACCAGAGGAGTCACGAGTGCTTGCCTACCCGGAGGACGAAGATAGAATGCCTCTATGCTAGTAATTTCACCGGCTATCTTACCCCCACACCGGAACACAACAATGCGAACATTGCTGTTTGGCGGTGGGTTAGCAGGCAAGACGGTAGTAACAATCCGGACGGACCCTGCACGAGGCCCTACTACTCCAAAACAACTCGGTCGACATACGGCATAACAACCAGTGAAACTCATAAATGGCATGCGTTATGAAAATCTACCGCACCCCGCATGCGGACCCTATCGACTAATGAAAACAATTCCCCGCATGCGGGCCCTATGGCATGCGTTTTGGAGATCTACCGCACCCCGCATGTGGACCCTATCGACTAATGAAAACAATTCCCCGCATGCGGGCCCTATGGCATACGTTTTGGAAATCTACCGCACCCCGCATGCGGACCCTATCGACTAATGAAAACAATTCCCCGCATGCGGGCCCTATGGCATACGTTTTGGAAATCTACCGCACCCCGCATGCGGACCCTATCGACTAATGAAAACAATTCCCCGCATGCGGGCCCTATGGCATACGTTTTGGAAATCTACCGCACCCCGCATGCGGACCCTATCGACTAATGAAAACAATTCCCCGCATGCGGGCCCTATGGCATACGTTTTGGAAATCTACCGCACCCCGCATGCGGACCCTATCGACTAATGAAAACAATTCCCCGCATGCGGGCCCTATGGCATACGTTTTGGAAATCTACCGCACCCCGCATGCGGACCCTATCGACTAATGAAAACAATTCCCCGCATGCGGGCCCTATGGCATACGTTTTGGAAATCTACCGCACCCCGCATGCGGACCCTATCGACAAATGAAAACAATTCCCCGCATGCGGGCCCTATGGCATACGTTTTGGAAATCTACCGCACCCCGCATGCGGACCCTATCGACTAATGAAAATAATTCCCCGCATGCGGGCCCTATGGCATGCGTTTTGGAAATCTACCGCACCCCGCATGCGGGTCCAATCGACCAATGAAACCGAGCCATAAGGCGGTTTAGTACACATAGTTTTGAGAACAATGCCCCACTTTAAAACATAAATATGTATACTGGTATTAATACGGGTTTCTATTTTTTTTTTTCAACAGCTTAGCAGCCGCGCACAACGGCCTGCGCTTGAATATTCCCATGCAGAGAGGCATCGACAGCCTCAACACTGGGATGGCGGCCGCAGTCATAGCGTTCGAAATAAGGAAACAATTCATTCAGGCCTTCAGGCAAGCTAAACTGGAAAAACAAGCAGTACACGTAACTTGAACACACTAAAGTTTTGTTAGTAATTTTAGGAATAGTAAAGTAGTAAAGCTAATGTATGGATTTTATTTTATTTTGTACGTTCCTGTTACAACTGAACGGAAGATGGAGAGTAATCTTCTAACCTCGGAACAGTCATCAGGGCCTATTGTCATCAGGAGGATCTGTTGATGGGATCTTGGAGATAATGAAAGAACTTGAAATATTCACACGTCAATGTTATCGGAAAGCGTGATTTGCTGATGCGGACCAAAATTGGATTTATTTTTATTGAAGTCAATTTATTTTTAATAAATAACTAGTGGCTAAGTGGCCCTGTGAGCTGTAAACCTCGCGAGTTTGTTTCGAAACGGCTGAAATATTTAATGTTCATGCTTTCAACCCCTTGAAAAAATTCGAACATTTAATTCGTCAAAAAAATTATGTAATTTTTATAACCTACCTACTCAACATTTTATGAGAATCGGTTGAGAAATTGAGAACTGCGGCCATGCGAAATATTTTTAGCCAAGCTGAAATGAAGACTCGCTCACTGCGTCAATTAAGTAATACCTACTTATATATTTTATTGGCCCTTATCCGACATCTACGTAGGTGTGTAATGGGGGCGCTGTTCTCCTAACGTAGTTGAGCTATATACATTTTTATTTTATTTATTTGATTTGTTTTACTTACCTAACTAGTCACAATATGCTACATAGAAATATAGCAACCTTGGCACCCTATAAGTATAAAACTGTTGACTGTAAGTAGTTTAGTAGTTGTAAGTATAAAGTTTTAGATTTTATGTTACTTTATGTTTACGCCATCTTCTGAACGCTAAAGGAACTGTTGAACTCGAGTAAGTAATAGCAGCAGCTATGTCAGAATGTTTCTTGGTGCGCGCCGTGTTGCCTGGCTTCCGAGAGATGGCGTGAGATGTCAAGTTTACACTAGTGGTAAACGTTATAATCTTTATCCACGTCGCGCGTCGTTTCAGTTTACTTACCGGCATTACATAAAACAAAAAATTTAAATTTTTAATGTCTGCTGGAAACCTACCGCTACGATTGGACTGTTCCGTTCGACTGAACAGTTCACCTTTACCGCTAAATATAAGGAACGTGCACAACGAAGGTGCTGCCAACTGGTGCCGCCGATCAGAATCTTTTTACCTTGACATTGACGTTGAATCGTTAAATAGTGCTGCAACCTATATAGATATAGTATAGTTTTTGTACATACCTTTGCGTAACGAAGGTGCTTCCAACTGGTGCCACCAATCTCAATCTCTCACATTATCATTACTTGAAATTGACATTTACTTACAGTGCTGCCACCTATATTTCGCGCACGTTATCCCTATCCCTTAGCTCACCGGTTTTTAGGGTTCCGTACCCAAAGGGTAAAAACGGGACCCTATTACTGAGACTTCGCTGTCCGCCCGTCCGTCCGTCCGTTTGTCACCAGGCTGTATATCAAAAACGGTGATAGCTAGACAGTTAAAATTTTCACAGATGATGTATTTCTATTGCCGCTATAACAACAAATACTAAAAATAAAATAAAATAAATATTTAAGGGGGCTCCCATACAACAAACTTGTTTTATGGTACGGAACCCTTCATGCGCGAGTCGGACTCGCACTTGCCCAATTTTTATTTACGTTGACACGACCCTCCCTCCCAGACCAGGACATAAACAGAGACATGACCGACAGTCTACAAGTACTGACACAACTCACAACCACTCAACTAGACACTAAAGCTTTCCGACATATCATTCGACCCAGGAACCTTCTGACTGACCCCGATGACGTCACCACGGCTACAATCAAAGAATGGCACCCTGAAGACTCGTTATCGGGTAGTGAGTCAGAACCTGATCCTGGCGTCAGAAAAAGAGAAAACAGGAACACTACGTGCACACTGTCGCATCAGCTGGCGGGGACGGCCACCGCGATAGATACATTTTACTACACGATACCTATAGAATCAAGCATGACCTACAATACAACACAACATACAGACTGACCTCAAGACTGTTGAATAGTGTGTATCTGCCTTAAGCAACCATAGTATATAGTTATCATCTGTTGTATCTGTGTACCATAGACCTTAAGACTATTGAAATGAAATGAAATGAAATGAAATGAAATGAAATGAAATGAAATAATTTATTCAGTAAGTAGGCCACAAGGGCACTTATACAAGTCAGATTGTGAGTCTACCGGCATTTCGCAAGAGGAGATCGCTGTTGAGAAGAAAGCCGAAAGAAACTCAACAGTAAGTCATTTTTTCGTAAATTATACTTAAAAACTAATACAATCATATTATAACTAGGTAATTGAAACATATATGTTAGAGGAGATGTACAAGTTTCTCCAAATCAATGTTTACACTAAAAATTATATAAAATAAAGTGATTTTTTCAGAGATGTAGAAGGTCTCTAGGCGTCACGACACGCAATATAGATAATTAATTAATGAAATAATTCAATTCCGTTGAGATGTATAAGGTCTCAAGGGGTCAAAATCAATAACTGATGCAACAAAATAATTAAGTACTTAATTTAAATTTCTTAGAGATGTACATGGTCTCTAGGCGTCACAACATGCAAAACAAAATAAATTAATTTTAATCCTTAGAAAAGTTAAGGACTGAATAAGAAACTAACTATACAAAAGAAAAAATAATAAATAAATAAATAATTAAACTAAATTTCTTAGAGATGTATATGGTCTCTAGGCGTCACAGTTTACAAAGTTAAAAATATAAATAATAAATATATGATGATAGTTAAATTCCTCAGAGATGTATAAGGTCTCTGAGCGTCATTGTATACAGTACACTAAGTTTATTAGAGATGTATACAGTCTCTAAGTCTCTAAGTAAAAAAAATAACTTCAATCGAGTACAGGATGAAGTCTCTCACGTCAGTTCATTAAACACTGGAAAGCAGTTACTACACAACTAATTTGGCCCTTGCTAGTATGAACAGACCGGACCCCACAAACGGCACCCGTTCACGAGCATGACGCATATCTCAGCCATCGCCTCCCTCAACCATATTATAGGGAAGGTTAATAAGACGCTGGTCTATGTTACTTCCTTCTTTGACTTGCAACTGACCGAACTGGACACGAAAAATGTGAGTTCCTAATATATATTAATTCTGAATACACTAGATATCATCAGAATGTGATTGTGGTTATCATTCTATAAGCCCGCTCCGCTCCTCAAACTAAAGTTATCTTCACAAGTCATACCACTGACAACAAATTCTGAACAAGAAAGACGACGTTGTCAAGCTAGGTACACGTCCGCTTGTTCGAGTGCCCTTGCACACCAGCACACACGCTAAGCGCTGGGGCCAGTAGCGGCGTTAGGGTAGGGCACGGTAGTGCGACCGCCCAAGGCGCTCATTGAGCGAGGCCTTCATTCTTACTCGTAAATTCCCAAAATTTTGCGAAAAACTCGTTGTTTTGGGGGCGCCGTAGAAATCTCGCCCGGTGCACTGATAGTGCTAAAACCGGCACTGGCTGGGGCAGTGCGCTGCCTACAGACTTGCAACACGATGGGTCTACTAAGGATTTTCTTTCTCCCTCTGTAGCGTAGTTTACAATAAAAACTTAATTCTAATAGGTAGGTATATAGACGAGATTATATTAGAAGCGATAAATTTTAATATACTTTTTTAGGGTTCCGTACCCATAGGGTAAAACGGGACCCTATTTATTACTAAGCCTCCGCTGTCCGTCTGTCTGTCTGTCTATCTGTCACCAGGCTGTATCTCTTGAACCGTAATAGCTAGCAAATGGTGACAGTTGATTGTATTTGTTGCCGCCAGGGAGCGAAACTTTGGTGCCGATGACAGACGTATGACGTCAAGCCACATACAGAGTGTTTTTATTTAGATTATAGATACCGAATCAAATGACAACTTATTGGCATATTTGAATGTATGTGTTAAATGTATACATATAAATTATATGCATAGTTTAGTTTAAATGTAACTCTTCATGTCAAATTTTGGTAAGTACGTTCCTACTGAAAAATCTGAAAAACTCAATTTAAAAAAAACACGCATTGGACTAAAGTATTATACACGTAGGGTTTCAAACTCTTCCAAATAGTCCCCTGTATCACCTCCAAAAGTTCGTACATCGTTATTCCTACATTGTACCTAAATAAGAAAGAAGATGCGATTATTAATATTATTATGTTTGAACTTTGTCATCCAACGAAACATTTGTTGTATTGTTAGAATTTCATCATCCAGTAAAAAAAATATTCATATCGTTTTTAGGGTTCCGTAGCCAAATGGCATAAAACGGAACCCTTATTTATTGTATAAATAAAAAATAAAATAAAAGTAAAAAAAACAAATTCATATATTTCGAGCAACATAGACTCATATACAGTAGGTAAGGATAAAATGTCAGTATAAGATTATTAAGAGAATTAAAACTGATCAGAATTAAAAATACCAGCATTACAAAATAATAAATATAACCATACAATTAATTAATTAAGAAAATGAAAAATACCAAACATTTTTATAAATAAACAATAATATTTATATTAAAGCCTGACCAGAAATATATAAGGGTTGTCAAGAGGGCGCTATTTATAAGATTTATATGGCAACAATTTTGCAACCAATCGCAACCCACTATATAATGACATTAGTTTTAAATACCTGTCAGTTCCACTATGTTAACCTCGTACATAATATCATTTAATGGAATGCACTCTTTTCCTGACTGTTTTTCGTGTAGTAAATACATGTAGGAACCTACAGTTTTATAATGATTTTAGGCATTTTCTTTGGATATTTTTAAATATTTGTGTTTTTAAAGAAATCACCTCGAATGACATTGACATCATAAAATAATTGCCAGTGTAAGAAATTAGTTCCAGTGAAATTCCGCAATATGGCGCATCCTCATATATTTCTGGTCAGGCTTTACCATTTTATTACATTATAAAGAATCACTGAGGTGGTGCAATTTTGTCAAAAGAAACCATCCTATATGTGACTTTACGTCATAATGACGTCACCGGCACCAAAGTTGCGCTCCTTGGTTGCCGCTAAACATCAACTACTAAAAAACAGAATAAAATTAATATTTAAGGGGGTTCCCATTCAACAAACGTGATCGGTTGCGTTAACTTTGCACCTCATTTGTATCCGGCGCCATACTTACCAGGTGCAAGCTTAACCCGGCCAGATCGGATAGGATTTGTACCGAACTCTCGGTGCGCGAGTCAGACTCGCACTTGGCCGGTTTTTTTGTCTTCAACAACTCTCATCAGATCCAGTTTCTTAGAAAATAAATCTACTAAGAAAACCACATCCCATTGATTCCTTGATGGATGGATGGAAAGTGAAGGCGTATGATTAGAGCTTACGTTTATGTTCTTAGAAAAGAAAATGATTGGTGGTTTATTATAATAAACGATTGGTCATTTTATTTTCATTGCGCATCATGTACTTAATAAAATGTTCATTATGAATGAATTCCATTACTTGGGAAGCGTATTCTTTTTATCTAAACATTATATTTTACTAGTTGTGCCCCGCGGAGTTACCCGCGTTCGCGATAATAGTAAGTAGCCTATGCGTTAATCCAGGATGATCTAGGGTATCAGCTACCTCCATACCGAATGTTATCAAAATCGGTCCAGCGCAGCGGTTTGAGCGTACAAACACAAACGTACAAACACAAACACTTACAAAGTTTCGTCTTGATAATATTAGTGTGATATAATTACCTTTAGGTATAATTATTTATTTATGGGCTTTAAGCAAGAAATAAAAGCGATTGCATAAAAGTCGACGCTTTTAGACTTCTGAAAGCGTTGTTGTGTCCAGAAAACAGAACGTCGATAACCACAACTCCGCAGCCTATTTCAGGCGACTACGCCGCGCCTCTTGGAACTAGGATATCATGGCGCCGACAGAGTTGGCAAAGAAATGCCCGCAACAGAATTAATTAGGACCAAGGACAGAACATGTCACCGAGCGCTTTGTCACACAGACGGAATAATGCGTCTGGCACGTCTTATCAATCTTAGACGGACTGGATGTACCTACTTATGCAGAGGAGAGTGGGGTTAAACGGCAATTTTTAAACGACCTTATTTTTTTAAACGTTAGAAAATTACCATTTAGGTTGAAAATGTTATTTGCTCTGTTGATTAAGCAGAATTGAAAAAGATAAGCCCACAAGAGAAATTTAATAATTAAGACCAAGGAAAAACGGCGACGCGAATTTTAATCTAATAGTTGTTAAAAATATTATAATTTATATATCTTGTCGCATCTTCAAATTGGAACTTTCGAATATTTTAGTGTAGGTACCTAAAGCGTATATCTCTTATTCCGAACTCTCCCTCTATTTCTACCCAACTACTGCAAAGTGACATTAACATGAAGGTTTTAATTGAAGCTACATAATATTTCTAACAGAACAATATACCTAAACTCGGATTTCTAATTCAAGACCAAAAAAACTACGACAGATACGTCACTGTCAAAATTGACAACATTTAAATGACATCTGAGTTTGTTTCTTGGCTTGCACCAAATGCACAATGTTACAAGTACAATACCAGATTTTGTACCAAAAATCTCCGATGTTTAAGTTTTTATTATCTCCTCACGTAATTATGTAATAAGTAATAATAAATATTTCTAGTTATTTTGTTAAAACATAGAGTTAAAGTTACCAATAAATAAATTATCTTAGCGTGTTTAAAAAAGAAAAAAGAATTTACTATTGTATAAATATTTTATATATAGTGGAAACCTTGTGGTAGTTTTTTTGGTCTTGAATTAGAAATCGTAGTTTAGGTAACATTTCACCCCCCTCGCCTCTATAATTCAATATGACAAATAGACTATTTCATAAACTTGATTTGTTAGAAATACTACTAAGCTATTCCAATGCGGTTCCAGTAGGTATATTTTCCATTATTTCACTGTAAGCCTTTCCTGAATAGGCACTAATAGAAAGCGATTCCAAGCGCATTTGGAGGAACCCGAGCTTGTAATGAGGTTTTCCCTCACTCGCTCGCATTTCAATGGAGATGCCTAATTATAGTTGACTGTAAATTCTTGGCGTTTATAATTACTAGGGCAAGGGTGGCAATTTAGCTACTGACTTCTAATAATACGGGTTAGATGGGAATAAGAGACATTACGAGATCGCTGAAATGAGGGTAGGCTCGAAATAATAAAGAGTAACAGACCCCTCGTTTCATAATCTAACTGCATTGTAAATTATTAAGATACGCATTCGCATAGGTAGCACCTACTAAATATACTATGATAGGATCAGAAATGAGAATAGCAGTAATATAATAAAATAGAAGAACCAAAGTAACCGATGTAGCTCTCAAGATAGCGGGTTGGTTCTGATTTTGACAATGGGCGGCCATGTAGGTAGCCCGGAATCCGATTGGCAGTTGGGCAGTAAAGCCTTGGCATAAAGTAAGTAGTGACCACGCATAGGAAAGCGGTGCGTAGGACAGACCCCGACGAGGTGGGGAGTCGGTGTCTATTGGGGATGCTAATATACAGCAGTGGATGGTCATCCGTAAAGTCAATGCTCAGCTCTATTAGCACCTTATTCCGTTTGTGTCAGTAGGTACCTACAGAGCGCTCGGTGACGTCCGACATAGTCTGACGTCCGACCTTGGATCTAATAAATTCTCTTGCGGGAGTTGCGGGCATTTTTTACCAACTCCATGGGCGCTTATATCATATCCTAGTTTCCACTGCGGCTTCGCCTGAAATAGGTTGTGGAGTTGTGGCTATCGATGTTCTGTTTGTCTGTAAACTCTTAAAGCGTCGCGTTTAACGCAATTAGATACCTTCTATTTTTCTATCATCCTGCACCAAATGATAGTTTCTGTTTTGCCCCATGGTTGACTGGTAGAGAATGCCTTATGGCATTATGTCCGCCATTTGCATCTACTATTTTGTACTGTGCAAAAATGTTTAAATAAATAAATATAATATTTTCTTGTATTAAGTTAAAAAAAAATATTGCTAATTGTTGAAAAGTGTGAAAATCAGTATAAAACTTTGGAATTCACCCTGTCAGACTTAAAGCTCTATCCTTATCCGTTAGGTATAATATATTATTAATTCTCATCTCATGCAATCGATATTCTGCAACTGTCTTATAAATGTTTTCTTATAAAAAAAAAAAAAAAAACATGCTGTAGGTATCTTGATTTGGTATTCTGATATTCTAAACCCCACAAATATTAAGTATAATTAAATCGGGGAACAAAAAATATTCGGAACGGAAATCTACTGTAGGTACCTACCTACAGGTACGTGTGTGGAGTTTGTTGATTTAACATATTTATAGTTTTGCTGCGTTCAAAATTCCAAATCAATATTTCGAAACTGTTTTTCGTTAAATGTATGCGGCCTGTCTTATAAGATACATAAATATCCACAACTCAAACACGCTTTAAAACTTAACGTGCTATCACTACACGTTGTCGTGATATTTGTATCACGACGGAGTGCATCTATAAGCAGCGAACGGTAATATGATACTAAAGGACTACCGTCATGACTTTTGACACACATTAGAAGTGAATCATTCACCTCACTCAGACTAAACATTACTCGTCAATTCATAAGGAAACTGTCTCTTTCCTGAAATGAAAAAAGTATCACTGAAATAACCTCCGCCGTTTGATCAAAACGATTCGACCACACTTGAACAAATGACTAGTACCTGCGTGAATAATAAAGCACCTTTAACGCGAGTGAAAATCCGAAACCGTTCGCGGAAAACTCTTCCCTAATTCAATTTGCGTTTCGAGCCCCAAAAAGTTAGATAGGTTTATGGTGATTTATATGGATGCGATTTGTTTACCTTCTGTGCAATTTAGATGTCGCGCCTACTTATGTGGAATCGATGTGGTGGTCGACTAAAGGTCAACGCTTACGGTCGGCTCACATTTCTTTCCGTATCAAATTCTGGCGGGGTTGACGATCGCTGAATACCTACTTGGGCGATTGAAAGTAGCTGACAGACTGTCTGCTCTTCAAATGGCTCTATTCCAAAGGTTCAATTGTCTGTCTGTGGATTGATTTGGAAAATTTTCACTGACAGTAGAAATCGATGCAAATATCCGTCGCTTTTTACATGGAAATGGAAAATGTGAACAAATATTTACGACTGAAAAAACTTTTACAATTTTATTCTAGTTGGCTAAAAGCTAAAACAATCAAACAAAAAAGCAATCACTTAAAGGCTAAAATCCTTAGATAAAAAAAAAACAAATAAGTTCAGCCGTCAGTTACGCCATCTTACTTTTGCCAACTAACTTTTTATATTTGCGTGGTTATAAAATGGTATTTTAGTAGTACCACATCTGTACCTATATAATATGCTTAGATTTTCGACTTGGTACCTAGGTGCGTCAGCCCCGCTGGTGCACTTGTCCTAACCAACCTTACTTATAATTCGTTTTATATACGCGTAACTGTCCTTGTTTATTACTTTGATGGTTAAAAACGAAACACACATTTGACTTCAGAAACTCCTTCTTTCTTAGTCAGTTATAACTTAGTTGAGTACTAATGGCGCTATAACACGTATTCCGACACTTGGTTAAGGGCCTTATCACACTTGCGATTTGCGAGCGAATGTTGTATGAAGGCGATCACGCAGCGAGTTCGCTGCTAATACGCTTATTTTGTAGATAAGCATAGAAAATTCGCTCGCAAATCACAAGTGTAATAAGGCCCTAAAATTACCGCAAGCAAGATTGGGTTACACGTTGTCAATACACTTCGCAAAGCTATTTATCGGTTAACCACACACGAAGCCCTAGGTATACAATAAGCTAGATGTGTGGACAAGTCGTACACTCAGCCTCAAAACAAAAGTAGGTATATGTGAGAATTTGACGTAAGCCAGTAGTTAAATTGACAGCTACTGTTGATACAGACCGTACCTATAAATATTTGTTAATTTATTTACCCCTGTTTAGGGTTCCGAATTCAAGCTTTATCTAAGGCTTACAGCCTAAACGGCGAAAGAATTTGACATGAAGCCAGTGCGGTGCGAAGAAATAGAAAGTTCGAGAATTCTGAAGCAACGAAGTTTACAGGGGAGTTTGAAAGAGGAATTTACTTTTGAAGTATCCTGGAGTAGAAGGCTCGAACAGGATAGACATAAACATATTAGATAATTACCTATCTGCTAGTTTTGGCTGGGACGGGCCGCCTGTTGTCTACCGTTTTTTAGGGTTCCGTACCCAAAGGGTAAAAACGGGACCCTATTACTGAGACTTCGCTGTCCGTCCGTCCGTCCGTCCGTCCGTCCATCCGTCCGTCCGTCCGTCCGTCCGTCCGTCCGTCCGTCTGTCACCAGGCTGTATCTCAAGAACGGTGATAGCTAGACAGTTGAAATTTTCACAGATGATGTATTTCTATTGCCGCTATAACAACAAATACTAAAAATAAAATAAAATAAATATTTAAGGGGGGCTCCCATACAACAAACTTGTTATAGATTATAAATATATATGTATAGGTACGGAACCCTTCATGCGCGAGTCGGACTCGCACTTGCCCAATTTTTTATTTGTTTATATGTGATTTCTTGTATAAATGTTTTTTGGTGTGCAATAAAGCGTACCTACCTACTTGTATTGTACGAGTATTGTATGTCAACGTTGAACCAGTACTGAGATCCAGTAGGCACTTCCATGGTCCATCATTAGGTAAATTATATGATACTGGCTCTAGATGTTCATTTAGATAAGTAGAAAAATAAAAAAATGGGCAACTGCAAGTGCGACCCGCGCATGGAACCCTTCATACGTACCATTAAACGAGTCTGTTGTATGGGAGCCCCCCTTAAATATTTATTTTATTTTATTTTTAGTATTTGTTGTTATAGCGGCAATAGAAATACATCATCTGTGAAAATTTCAACTGTCTAGCTATCACCGTTCTTGAGATACAGCCTGGTGATAGACGGACGGACGGACGGACAGCGAAGTCTCAGTAATAGGGTCCCGTTTTTACCCTTTGGGTACGGAACCCTAACAAAAACCACACATGTCTGCGTTGAACAAATCCTTAGATCTAGTAAGTAAAGTGTCCCATCATCAGATCCTGACTTAATGGCATTGGGAAAACTCGTTTGATAAAAAATCTGATTCATTTTCAGGGAGAAATTCGCATGAAAAAAATTCAACACAGACGAACACTGACTCAATTTGCAGTTGGTTAAAAATAAATTATGTAATTAACAACATTTAATATTCATAAAAATAAATAATTAATAAAATTGTAGGTAATCGGTGCGTTGGTTCCCCTATAGCCGAATAAAGGCGGAGCGATCGGCGGGCCAGGTCACAATTGTGACCCAAAATTTGTAAGTAAGTTATATTTCGAGACACACGGCGTCGAGTGAATCCCCCTTGCTATTACCTACTCAGAGCTCGGTTGACATCTTAAAGTGTTGACGTCATAGTGGCCCCAGTCCGGTCCGATGCTGTTGGCTACGATCGCGCATTGAATTGCGCATTGGCTAATACCATGGTGCACCGTAAAACGATCAGTTCCACCCTTGGCCATTACATACTATACCCTATTACGAAGCGTAAATGCTTAGTGTAATTCTCATATTAAAGTGATGACGTCAGAGTGGTCGCAGATAGTGCCGGCGCGCCGTCGCCTGCGCTCTGCGTTTCTCACGGTTTCATTCAAGTCAAACTAACCGTTGCGGCTGGCTACGATCGGGCACCGGTGCGACGTGCAACAAGCGGAAGGCAGAGCAGTAGGCCTATGATGGTGCGTTTATCACGTGATAAATAAGTGTCAAAGCATCCGTCACGTTTTGACCAATTGCGAGTGCAAGGGACAGATGCTTTGTCACTTATTTATCACGTGATAAACGCAACCATCATAGGCCCCCTGAGCGCTAAATAGGTATGTGCACCGTAAAATTATCGATTGAAGCACGACACGCATATGCGGTGCATAGTAGCCGCTGTTACTAATACTTAGCCTTTAGAGTAGTTCTCATCTTGAATTGTTGACGTCAGAGTGGCCGCGGGCCGGGCCGGCGCGCCGTCGCCTGCGGCCCGGACCTGCTATCTCACGGTTTCATTCAAAGTCAAACTGGTCACCCGATAAAGCTTAATTGTCACGAAACATATTAGGTATATAGAACACATACAACACTTGATATCAACAACTACGGATTTGATAACCAATCAACACATAAATACGTGTAATATAACTTATACAGTTCTTATTGGTAACTACAGGTCTTAAATGAACTATGGAAAATCAAATTTAAATAGTATATACTTACCCATGTAAACTCGTAAAAGTGCTATCAATTTAACCCGTTAGCTGGGTTTTCAATATTAAATTATGATACGTGCGAATAAAAATCACTCCAACATCGCATTAACAAGCCATCAATCACAACAGCCAATTTTCAGCCTATTGATAAAAAACAAAAATGACAGGGTTGGCATACTGAACAGGCGTTCCGGAGGCTCGCAATTATTTTATTTATGCTCGCGCACTCAGACCTGAATGCATAAAAGTTTGAATAAACAAAATGTGGCGGAATCGGAAAATGGAGAGCCCGAGAAGCCCGGCTTCGGCGTAAAAGCTCAAAGCGCCCTGTCGCAAGCTTTCTAGAAAAGTTATAAATTGTATACTGCGACCACGTTGTAAAACTCGTGCTTGTCAAGTATCTGCGATCGTAATTTCATAATATAGGGGCAGGTAAGTTATGCAGAAAGCGTGTACCTGTCGCCGTACGAAATAGCCCGGAGCTTTCATAGACCTTTCATAAAACGTGTCCTATCTCAATCGTAGAGAAGGAATTAGGGGATTTTTCAAAGGAGAATTCGCAGTACCTAGTTAAGGATGTGAATTGTGGGAAGGAGGCGCCGTCGGTCAATACCGAGGTGGTGCGGAGCGGGCGAGGCGCAGGCGTGCCCCCGCGCCCCGCGCGCCCCTGCCGGCCTACTCACGCAACTCGCGAGTCGGCCGTCGTGCGCTACGATCGCGCGCGAGACCTCGCTGCTCCGCTTGAAACATGTGTGATGTTTTCATCACAGAGAACAACTGTCAACTCGCTCTCCGAAACGTCTAACCGCGTTATGAATGAATAACAACCCCGTGTGAGGCTGACGAGGGCCAGTCGGTCCCGTTTCGTGCACTTGAGGACTTTCGCCGAGTGTCTAGTTTTTCTCGTGGTCGCTGACATTGCAGCGCGCGGATTCCGCAGTGCGCGAGTGTGTGGTTAATTGGCGGACGTAATCGGACCAGCTGAGTCGCGTAAACATTGGCTTTACCTTTGACCTGACGTTTCGAGGCGATGGCTCCTGAACAAACATCTCCGGCCTAAACTATCGTTCCTTACAAGGATTCCAACATGCGGCGTCTAATTTTGTTCCTCCTGACAGGTAAGGATTGCATGATTTAATCGTTATTCCTTTATTGTAGACCCTATGCAGTTGATTTGCGTTATTAACCTTTATTTTCAAACATTCCGTAGCCCGCACAAACTTGTTTCTCACTGATAACCAGTAACTGGTGACTTATTCTCACTGAGTCTTCTTCCTGGTTTGATCAACTTTTTGTTGATTGAAATCACGGTATTTACGTACGTTTGATTCCCTGTATAGAGGCAAATTTTAAATATTGTTTAGTAACGTTAAGCTATTTTACTTTTGCATGTTTAGTAATTTGTCGTCTATGGAAATTTATGGTTAAGTTGTAAATTAATAGCAGTGGATTTAATTACGTATAAATAATAGCAATTCGGATTAAGATAACAATTAAGAAAAAAATGCACATAGTGGTTTTTTCTCGTTAATTAGATTTCAACGTGCTTCGAATTTTATGGTTATGGACCGTTCTTAAATTCATTAAATTTTTTGTCTGGTAATTAATTTTAATTGGAAATATCCTCTTAGATCAGACGTGAGGTATACCTACTTCTAAAACTAACTTTATATTATCATCTAGTATCTCTCTCTCTCTCTCTCTTGCTTGTAATACGTTTTGGTAATAAACCCTGATTGCAAATCAACTAAATTTATTGTGATGTACGCTCCACCGAACGCACCAAGCCGGCAAACTAGACAAACAAACGTACCTAACAAGCGAATCTCTAACGAATTTAGTTGGAACCAGATGCGGATGATTGATGTGCGGTTCTAATTACTTTCTGGATTAATGCTTTACCGTTGCAAATATCCAAATATGTAGATTGTATCTCACCAAATAACTTATACAAACCCTGACCCGAGTCCATTTTCAGGTGCAATTTTTTTCGTGATTTAGACCTGAGTCTTGCGACTGTACAAGGCAATCTGAAATTTGCGGACGGGCTCACAAGAGGGGACATCCTGTTCCGCAATGTTGTATGTGTGTGTTTTATGCTATGTCACCAGCGGCACCATCAGCTGGTGTGGTGCGTTGGCGATACTCCTAATGGTGAGGATATTTAGGTGAGATGGGAATGAGAATGAGTGATCGGTATCGAGGTGAATGATGAATGACCTTTTGTGCTATATGGCTATGAGCTAAATCAAGGGGTTGGACAGTCCAGCCAGACGGGCCCGTTCGGCGAGCATCACGATCTTGATACCTGGCTTTGTAGCCAGGTCTGATACCTAAAATGTCATGTATATTACAGCCTCTTTACATTGTGATTAATAAACTCAAGTTGAACTCGCACTAACCAAATGTAAACAGGGGGGGGTATTCGACCAATTTTAGAGATATACTGGAGATCTCTCCTTTTCATCGCCATCCGTCACTTTTGACGTGTGCCTACTTGACAAGTGGCGATATCCCTAGAACATCGCAACTTCGTCAATTCGGACGCGCAAAATTTTCGCTTCCTATGTATGTGACGGCATAAATAACAGGCGCATACTTTAAATTGACCGCGTAGTACGTGAAATTAGTCCGTTAAGTTTCGTTCAAAACAGAAATTTATATACATGAATAACATTTTTGACAATCATTATCGCCTTCGTATTTCCAAAATTGAGATGAGATATGTCACTTTTAAGCTCATCGCATTTAAATGACAGTTCAATGGCGATATAACTGTTATCTAATAGAGATTTGACGTTTGGCCACAGAATAGATAATAGTAGTTTGGCGATCACTCAAATGTCAGTCTCGAATTAGGTCCCAGGACCTTGATAAAATTCGAATAGAGATTATATAAAGATCGATAACTGCAGGTATATTGCCCAAAAACCGTGGAATATAGGTACTCATTTATAGAGGCTCGTAGACGGCAATAGAAAATCGTCCGATGCGGAGTCAGTTTTCGTATACAAATCATGATTCTATTGTACAAAATCAAAAACTGCAGTTCGCACCTTCGCAGCGGCAGCAGTGTGATAACCATACCCCGGGATTTTAGGTGCACAAATGATTTAAATATAGGCCGACAGTAAGGCGGCAAATAAACCATCTTAACTACCAACTTTTCCACATATACTTAACTACTTTCTTTGTTAATATACCAAAATGTTGTATATTACTATCAACAATAGGTAACTGCATTGTGGTTACTATAATGCCTAAGGCGTAAGCTAAAGTATTGTACCTACTAATAGGTAGTACTAGCTATCTTACAGTCTCTAAGCACTTAGATATTAAAATGTCAACGAAATTCACGACGGTTTTTGTTGGCGGGGAGAATAACTTGTACCCTCGACAAGACTCCTTCCGGGTTGCGAACAAATGGGACAGGGTCGGAAAATAGCAACTTTTTGCATGTTTGCCACAGAATAAATATTATAGAAGGTTCGTTATTTTGACTTTCGCAAAAGTTGCCTAATAAATTAGCTCCAGAGTATTTTATGGAAGTGTAAAACTTGACGATATATCGTCGCGTTACAATAATAATAGGTAGGATATCGCGATATTTGCCATGACAAGACTGACCGACACGTGACTGACTACGATTGCGAGCCAAATTGCTCGAACAGAAACGAAAGGCGGAGCAGTGAATCATAGGCGATGCGTAGTAACCCGCACTTGTCAGCGGAGAGAATAACTTGTGTACCTTCAGCAAGACTCCTACTGGGTTGCGAAGAAATGCGTCAATAGCTTTTTGCAATAATAAAACATAATAGAAGGTTCATTATTTTGACCTTCGTAAAAGTCGCCTAAGAAATTTATACGCAGTATTTTATATGGGTTACATTGCGTAAAACGCGACGTTATTAGTCGAGGAGAGGAATGTCGTGAGTACATTTACATTTACCTACAGCTGACGTTTTATATTTTTTTCTATTGAATTGTTAACCTATTAAATAGATAAGCATTTACTTATATAGAGAATGTCATAAAATAAATGCTATTCATATATAAATCCTAAATTCCCCTATATTCCCCTCATGGGGAATGTTCCCGAGAATATTTCCGAGAATATTCTCGCCTGGGGAATATTCTCGGAAACGGCCCATCACTAGTCGTGACGCGACTGACTACGATCACGATCCGATTTGCCCGAACTCAAGCGGACGACGGAGCAGTGAATCATAGGTAGTGGATCGTAAAACGATATAATGTTTTCGCGATGCGCAGTGCGTAGTCAGCCGCTCCTGCCAACCAAAGAATGACTTGTGTACCCTCGACAAGTCTCCTTCCAGGCCGGATCGCGAACAAATGCGACGGGACCACGGGACCGAAAAGAGCAATTTTTTGCATGCGCTAACGTTTTGAGAACAATAGTTCGCGGCTAGCCCCAGGTTTTGACGGCATTCAAATAGGTTTCAATGCTTTTGCATTTTATTTTTAATGTGGTACAGTGCGACACTATAATGAAGTATATGACAGTCATAGATACGCGTCAAAAACAACTCTAATCTCTAATATTTTATTTCGAAGGTCCACACCGGGACTCGAACCCGGTATCTTTGCCCGGTCCAACGTCATGTTTTCTTTGCGTGTTGATCTTTGTATCTAAAAAGCAATAAAAAAATCTATCTCTGTTGTGTAGCCGGTAGAAATGCGCGCAGTGTTTTGAAAATAGAAACTTAGGTACATTAAATTTATTCTGCTTCATGTGTTTATGTGAGTTGCTGCTAAAATAACCAACTTATTAATCTGAATATTAAAAATAATCAATTAACCATTAGACACACAACAAAATTAACAAAATTATGTTGTCCCTAAATATGGTGAAGTATTTGAATATAACCCATGTAGGTTATACCAAGTAATACCCCAAATGACAAAACAACCCTGTTTAGTGTTATTGAACATCGTCTATTTTATTGACGGGCCGATAGGATCCGATACTCATTGTTGTAAGTCTATTGTTATGCGGACATCTGCTGCATGGACATCGGCAATTGGCTGCGGTGTTTTACACTCGTCACAAGTCATAGCATAAATAAATCAGACCATAAATGTATAACATTACCGAAGATTCTTTACCCGACCGCAGCGGTTTCCAAATTAGATTGTTAAATTTTATAGCGCACAAATCGTAGGTATTGGTTGAGATCCAAGATCAAAAGAAAGAACCATCTTTAGTCTTTTATTGTGTGTCACAGGTCACAGCATTCATACTAAATCAGGCCATAAATGTATAACATTACGTGACATTACCAACAAAACTCTGCTCGGGTGTAGCGGTTTCCAAATTAGACTGTTTAATTTTATAGCGATCAAAAGTGGACCTCAATTCGATGATGCCTCAGCATCGCGATACCTCAAGTTTATAAATATCTCAGTTTATTCACATCATTATGTCAGAAATAAGTATTTATTCCTTTGTACTTATGTATTTCTTTTGCTATTCGTGCTGCATCGAGAGACATTAGTTGGCATTTTATGGACGCTGCTCGGCCGTTGACAAGACGCTGGCAAGACGCCTATGTTCGAAAGCCATTCGAAATCCGTTGTACAATTGCCGAGAAACTTCTTGACCCAAAATGGCGGATCTGCGCATGCATATTTGTACGTAAATCGGCTACTGCGCAGTCAAGGTTAGGCTCAAGAAGTTTCTCGGCAACTGTAGCAGCGCTGGTGAGACGCTGAAGTTCAATAAACGCCGCTGGCGTCACAGCACAGTTGCGTCGACGGTGCGCGAATGTTACGCTGACGCTCAAAAACGCTAGTGTGAGGTGTCTCTTACAGGAGTCATAGTAAAATTAGGTATAGCCCTGCAAGGGGTTTTACAACCCACGCCATATTGCGGATTTTCAGTGGTACTAAATTATTTTACTGCCAACGACAAATTTTTGGTCACTGATGTAAACAAAGAGGAAACAGGACTAAATATTCCGCAAATTTCAAGTTATTTTTGCATAAAGCGAAAACTGTCCACAGTGACGAAAGTAAATTTTTTTCAATAGGATACTGTAGTTATTTCGCAAGAAGAACGAACGATTGAGCGGCATTCCAGTAAACAATGTTTAGAATTTTGATAATGACGAATTTAATAATGCAATATGACGTATGCTTATTATTGCCATATGAAAGCTGTTTGTAGCGCCACTATCCCTGGGCCGGACCGACGCTTGCTAGGCTATATATTGCTCGCTCCTGTCATTTGTACTTTAGGGATATTACCCGCCGCAATTTTGAATTTTACGTCTATTCGATTCGAATAGAATAGAAATATCCATTTTAAAATCGTCAAAATCCATACGCGAGTAATTTATCTAATTGTTAGTCATATTAAGCCATAGATACGTACTTTAAAATGTCAGTGTACCTATGTGAACGCAGTTATGTATGTACAATACAACTGATTCTATAAATGTTTCCATTGCCGACGGGCGAATCATTGGTCGACTCAAACCCCTCGTTGATTGGGACAAAAGTGAGATTCTATCGCCAAATGTTGGTCAGAACCGAATAAAAACAAAAACAGTTTTCCAATTAAAAAGCTCACCGAGCTTTGATTGTAAACGATTCAATAGATAAAAAATCCGCATGGACGAAAGGTTCGACGTTCCATAATATTTCCTGAATAAAAATCATTGTCAAGCGAAAATATTGGCAATGGTTATTAGTTATTATTTATAAAGTAGAAAGGGTGAAAAGAGAAAATGTTGCTCACATAAATTTAGTCGTAATTTATGTGAGCTAGTCGAAGTTGATGCTAAGTCGCAGACGGCTGTCTCGATCTGGATAATGTCACCACGGTTGAATACTCGTAGCTGCGAAGTATAAACCTGCATTACTGCTTTACAAGTTTATAGATACCGTACCGTCGACGCGGGCTTGATCCAGGCCGTTTTTTTGCCGTAGGTAATGACTCATCGGCTTTTTGCACTTGACAGTGCATATTAGAATGGGCTAAAAGTTATCTTTAAGAGACTCAGTCGTATTATCCAGCATTTAAGTATGCGATTATAATCTCCGGCCTCCAGAAATATAAGTATAGACTCTAAACTGGAATATCAGGATCAGCATAATGTAACATGCCGATCGGAATATTAAATATGAAAGATCCTATAGTAGGTTTACTTTTATCGTGACTTGGCATATCGATATACAATAACTACGTGTTGAATAACTTGATGCAGGCCGTAACATGTGCAGCAGCTGCACCGAAGTGTATTCTTCTTTTTAAACATAATAATAGGGTTCTCAAGATTCTTAAGCTAAGTTTCGGGGAAACAGTTTTATAGGGATTTTAATTTTTGTAAATAAATAATTAAAAACAAAACAGAACCGCTAGTTTGTATTAAGAAATAGACTAGATTATATAGGTACATGTTAAGTTTTTATCTCCTATTGTTCGTTGTTGCATTCCAATAGCTTAAGGTTACTTTGCTATTCATTTAATTTACCTAACATGTCCCCATTCCGTTTCTAAGAAACATAATTATTATACGGCCACTACAAAACTGTAGTTGTAAAATTCAGGTCAAACTCATAAAATTGTATAAAGTTATTTCTTGTTTAAAATGTTTCTGTACTTTACGCGCTCATATTTCATTCAAAAGAGTAAACATTTGACCGTATTTATTCGAAATGTTTTTTTGAGAAATCAGTTCGGTTCGGCGACAGGTGTTCGGTGCAGGTAGTCCGTCGTAATTGACTGGCCCATCTTTTGTGAGGATTTTGTCTAAGCTTCAATTGGTATTTTTTGTAGAGTTCGCATAGCCAAATATAGGTACACTTAATTATTTCGAATATAATATTAAGTATCTATACATATTAAGATTCCCTTCCATTCAGACTAGGGCAGCAGCAAGATTTTGTTATTTTCGAAAGCAAAGACCCAGTGGCGTTAGCAAAAGATACAAGTAGTTATACAAAATACGAAAAACTTCTTTTGGCTTTCTTTTGTAACGTTTTACCGAGAAGTGTCCCAATGAAACTTTTGTCCTCGGTTGTGACCAAGCCCGCTCCTCACAGAATTTGATAAATAAAAGTTTCACTAAGAAAAATACGCAAGTTTTCAAACTTCTCGCCAATGCAGGCAACCCTCAGATAGACAACGCTAATAAAATTTAATACTTAACAATAAATACGGATAAGTACTCGTATTCCACAACCATAAAATTGTTTAGGCCACGGGTCTCGCTTCTTTCGTAACAAAAATTTCATCAGATAGAATGTTTTTGAATCCAAAACTAAATAGAAAATAATCCAAGGAAAGGATAGTTAGTTTAATTTATTTAATGAATGTAGATACGCCCGACAAACTTAGTCTTCAAGTCCTAGTCGAAGCGGAAGATGGACTTCTTAGGTAAGCAAATATTTTTATTTGGATCGGAAAGTTCCGAGTACCCAGGTAATAAGTTAGTGCTCTCACATAAAACTTTAAACTTTACCCGGAAGATTTCGGTTGTAAGTTGTAAACTTGTAATTTTGTAGCGAATTTCCGCTCTAACTTAATTATTTTTGCGGAGGGCGGATGTGAACCGCACCTGGTCGAGCTTTTTCTTTTCTCCTCTGTTTTGGTTTATGGATACGGATTTATTTTTAGTATTGGACTCTGTGAAGTTGATGTTAAAGACGGCAGCAATTTATGTGATTTATTTCTATACAGTCAGCACTACTGCCGTGAACTCTGGACAATGTCTCATTAAAATTCTTCAGTCTTGGTGACTCTTAAGCAAAAGCGATAATGATATTTATTCACTGCGATAATTACTTCTTTCCGTTTGCAGTTTATGCAGTTCTTTGATGAGTACTACACAGTCTCCACACTTACTTTAGTTTAGCATTCTTTGTAGACAGTAGTTTGTATGGAACTAGATGTCACCATTACTTCGGGAATTCTAGTTTATAAAAAAAATGCTTTACAACTTTTTACGTATACACGTATTTTACGTTGATAATCGTCAAACAAAAGAGAAGTTTTATTCCCAAAATCGCACAGCGTTACCACAATGGATTTCGTCCTTGCTCTCAGCAAAATAAATGTTTGTGTTTATTGTCGTTTAATTGATTACTGACGATACGTATCAGGCCGCAATCACTGGCCCGTGAAACGTTAAGTAAATATTTAATGGATGGAATTGTGCTATAACACTGATTGTATAATTTGGTTTCATTGAAGCGTCGCATTCCGCGGTTAATGTCTATTTCGGGGTGCTGACAGCGGACGCATAATCAAAACGGGTGCATGCGATAAGTGGCCGGGCTTCTTTCATCTCTTGTGTGTGTGCGTTGGGTGTTTACATCTCATACCCGCAGCGTCCACGCCGCCACGCGTTGCGTTGGCGCAGGCGTCTGCAGACTTGACACACGGGGGTCGTGCTCTCGTGGGATAGTTATTTATGTATCGCCTGATAACATGTTTTTTCCATTGCTTGTTATACGTGATTAGTTTTGGAGATAATCGTGACAGGCGCTTATTTTCACATAAGTTTTTATCTAATGATAGTTCGTTCCTATCACAAATAAACATCTAGTTTTTTTTACTGTGAAAACGGTTTCAGTTCTAAAATATTAAGTAACCTTTACTACGACACCTGAAATTTAAATGGGTGGAAATGCCACAATTCTCATTTTCAAAGCTAAATGGATCCAATTACTTAAGAAACACGGGTAAATTTGTTAGGATCGTTTAATTTCCCAAATCAAAGCAAAAGCGAGCAGTCAAGAAGGATGTTACCCGCCTACATGTTGTTTCTAAAATAATTCAACTCAAGTGTGTAAATGTTTTTTGTTGGTATATATCCGTGCATGGCGTGAAGAACTTGATAAGTCCAAAATGGCAATTGTTCAGGGCGTCGATTTTAAAGTTCGACATTTTCTCCAAAATCCATTTTCATCTTTAACTCGTGTTTAAAGCTTGATTTATGGATAATTTTCCGCGATCTTTTCATTTACCTTACGTATTCTAGTAAAATCCTCTTATTTTCTGTGATATAAGACTTATCAACATAGGTACCAACGACTTATCAAGTTATTCCCCATACATTAGTGCCCAAATTGGTGAAAATGTTTTTTAATTTAATTCCTAAAAATCAGTTTTTCATAGTAACTGAAACGTCTAAATTGATTTATAGGTAATTTTATGCAAACTTTTCAATTATTTTACTTATTATGGTGGAAACATTGTATTTTGTGAGATATTAGACTTATCAACATATTCACCATCGACTTATCAAGTTCACCATCGACTTATCAAGTTATTCCCCATACATTAGTGCCCAAATTGGTGAAAATGTTTTTTAATTTAATCCCTAAAAATCAGTTTTTCTGTATAATTGAAATGTCTAAATTGATTTAAGGGTAATTTTATGCAAACTTTTCAATTATCTTATTTATTTTGGTAGAATCATTGTATTTTGTGAGATATTAGACTTATCAACATATTCACCATAGAATATAGGGTATCAATTAAACAATTCTATCGTTTCTATACAACTGTTTTGTTTATATAAGGCGATTTGAATGGATTATATCGCGTGTGTTCGTTGTTTGAGTCTCCTGACGTTTCGGCAACTATTTTTGATGAGAAAAACACAAATTTTTGGTGCCAAATACGTCAGAAAGGCACAAACAATGAATAAATATGATACAATCCGTTTGAATTGTTTTATTTTAGTCACGAAACCCGAAGAAAATAAAATTAAAAGTTATAAAAACATTGAATAAATTGTAGTAAATGAATCGTCTTTAATTCAGTAATGCAAAAGCACTTATTCTACAGAAAAACTAGATGAATTCATCTTATTTTTAACTGGCAACATCTTTGTTTTTCTGATCCAATAAATAAAACTGGTCGATGGTTGACAAGGTACCGGTAATGTGAATGATACATACGAAGACACTGTTAACTATACCCCATGGACCTTAACACATTGTACTAAGGTTTATATTATGTTCACAAATGTACAGTTATCAGTGTTTTCCTTTGTACCAGAGTACACCTCAGATGTGAGAATAACTTGACAAATCGAAATATACATTTCGATAAATTATGAATAATTAATTATGTCAACTTATTATTTGCTGTGTCCATCAACCTGAAAATGATAAATCGACATATGAATTTACGGTAGTTGTGTATAATGAGATAAAACGATATATTCATTTGTTATCGTTAAAGTGTGCTGTCTTCATTCTAATATCTTGATTTGTCAAGTTACGAACGCTTTTTTTTTTTGAGAATTTGTTGATAAGTTGATATGCAATATTTTTTGTGCCTCATCGCGCTGATATCTCGTTTTGTTAAATAAAATCCGCTAAATATCGAGATATCAATATGATGTCACAGGCCATATCTTCAAAAGTATCATAGATATCGAGTTGTCAATTTTTTTCCTACAAAACCTTGGCCGTAGAAAGCCATTACGCCAATAAAAAAAAAACGTATAAGTCGAGTTATCAAGTTCTTCACGCCAGGCACGGATATATCCAAGCAAGCCTTATACTTTGTGGAGAAAATAGCTACATTATTACATTTTCAACGTAGACTAGGTATTTTTCCTACCCTATGGCAACCGGTTAGCAATGGAAATTATTTCTGAATTCCCAGCAAAAGCCTGAAAAACATTATCTTATCAGGTATATTTTCTTTATAGAAAAATCTTTCTTTCTTGTATATTTTTGAGAAAATTTGTGCTAATATTCAGAAGAAAGAAGTCTGATGAAAAATGTTTTTGCAAACCAAATTAGGTCTCATTGTGGGTGTTTCCTCTGATATCGTTCTAAATAGGGTTTCGTTTGACTAAAATTAAGAGAATACTGATTTCTCAAATTTTCTCGGCTGTGGCAAGAGAAACTCATCGGGTACACAGTAATAGATAGTTAAGTGGGCAAGTTATTTCCCCAGTGGCTGGACTCGGTCGACAAACTTCCAGTAAAGGGCGTCTGTCCGTCCAGAGGAGAATTCGCCAGTGATTAAACAACAGGCCTCTAAGGGGTGCACTTAAAAGCAGCTTTTCCATTCAGTTCTTATTACACTTAAAAAATCCCGTTGGGAATCCGATTTTGATGCATTTCTGATGTAAAATATAAGCCGTTTGATCTTAAATTTATTTGATGGTAATGGACAATGAAGTCAATGATAAAAACTCTTCATGCTTATTCAAGATCGGTTTGTAGATATCGGTGAAGGTACTTTTCTTTTCGGAGACAAGCTTTTCTGGAGAAGAGATCCATTCTCTTAATATCTCAGCAGGAAAGTAGTTTAGGCACATTAATTTTAAATATCTACCCATAGCCATACACTAAGTCCCTAGCTTACTTCGAGTCACGTGATGGCGATAATAATATATGGGTATAAATACGAATATCTTACAATTTTCGGCCATTAATTAACGTACGATTTTATCGTTTCTGTTTTCCATTTTGTGTCGTGAGAACTTTAACGATTTTCCGATTAGTTCCACGCCTCAAAAGCATGTTAGCGGCCACAGACAATACAATAACATAACTGTTATCGTTTTCCATGGAGTTTGTATTCCGCTTGTACTTAGTTTCCCTTCCTGTTTGAACAATGCGCGTTATCTTTCGGACGTACAGCTAATTACCCACTTCTAACTATATCGGAATGTCATTCTAAATATTAGAGGTCCTTGCATTTCATAGACAAACATTTCAGTAAATGTTGCATTTTTGTTGATAACGTTTTTTTTTCAAGGCTGTTCATGTTCATTGTTTAGTTCATGTATAATTTAGAACGTAGAAGATTAAAGTAGTTTTTTTCTTTGCATTACAATCATATAATCCAGTAAGAAAAATGCTTTCCTTGAAGTAAAACGTTTTATGAACTGCCTATTTTACATTTTCATGCATAGTTTCATTAATATGTATTTTTGTTGTTAACAAGCTTTTGCTCGCAGCTTCGAATTTACGCGTTGATGTCGGGAACCATGTTTTTATTTCGGGATAAAAGTAGACTATGTGTAAGTTAGGGTATAAACTATGTCTGTTTAAAATTTTTGCTAATTCTTCCAGCTGTTTCAGTCCACCCCTATGATGGTTGCTTTTATCACGCGATAAATAAGTGACAAAGCATCGGTCACTTTTTGACATAATGCTTTGTCACTTATTTATCACGTGATAAAAGCTTCCATCATAGGCCCCCAGCTGTATCAATCATTATCATACAAATAATATTAATGGGTTTTCTCGAGATTGCTAGGAAACAAACGTAACCTCATGGCTTCTATGACATGGGTTTTTGAAAGTCAAGAAAGATACGGTACAGAGAGAAACGTTGCCGTTGAAATGAAAATCCAATGAAATTAACGCAATTTTTGTTCGCGAAACAAAACCCTCACAAAACACATACCTAAGCTGCGTAAGTAAGTATATATATGATGTTTGGCCTTGTAAGAACATGAGGGTGCACTGCCGAAGATGGCACGTGCGTTCAGTGAAATGATAATGATAGAGTAGCCGGAGGGGAGCCATAATCAACTGAATAACTAATTCAAGTCATTGCGCTTTATTCTGTGTAAATAGCCCTTTTAGACCACCCTTTGCCCTTCATTTGTAAGTACATACTCGAGGGTTATTTCAAGGACGTTTTATAAAAATATTATGAAGTAATTGAACCTATTGTTGCGAGGCACACTTGAATTAATTTCAAAAGAGCTGTTGAAATGACCACGCCGGAGGGTAATACCAGAAGTCAGAAGTTGTAAAGTCGCCCGTATTTAAAGGTTAATTGGTTTAAAGGTTAAAGGGCTGCCTTGTCCTGGTTATTGATAAGTTTTGTAAAATTTCGGTTCAAGTTAAAGCATGTGAAACTTGGGGCTCGGCTCGTTTAAGCAAAAAACAAAAACTTACCAACAAATCCAAAGCAAATTAATATAGAGGATGAGTATATACATATCAATATTTCAACTTTATTGCACAAAACAAAAAGTCAGTCAAAAAGCCATATGGCTATAGCCATAAACAGTGATACTAGAATTGGTGCAGAGCAGAAATGTAATTGTACCTACGTGCTGAGAGCATCAGATACAAGTATTTTTTTAATATGTACTGCATATACTGACTCACACATTACCTATATAAATATAAACTACCTAAAATATATATCTATATATAAATAAAACAATATCTACAAATATGTACAAATGTCTACTGAATGGGGTGATGGATGGAAATATCTTGATGATCGTTTTTTTGTTTGAATAGGCAATTCTGACAAGTTTATCAATTAAGCAAATTACATACGAATTCTGTGAAGTGAAAATTCGGCGAAATGAAACATTTGACGAAAAATAGTTCGGCGAAAAGGCAGGATAGGTACCATAAGATTCAAATAAAACGGAACGTGTAATAAAATAATCAGGCAAACTGAAGAGAAAGAGTTTCAAATTCGTATCAACGCGGGATCCGTAAATTCCCAGTGCATGTCATCAAATTTCCAAATGAATCCTTTCGAGTCTGTTGCCAGCGCAGCCTGCTATTTCTCATATCCGGAAAATCCCATTTCATATAACTTTGCGGCTCACAAAAACTTTACGGACGAAGTATGGGCAAATGTGCCATTCATGTTGTATGTGACCAAAAAATTCGTCAAGTGTAATTGGGTCAGTAGAGTGGTGAAAGGGGTGGGGGAGGGCTACGTTACTCCACGTTGCGTACGAATGGGTATATTGCCCGCTATTATTACAACACTACATTCCGCTCTGGGAACTTTATGGAAATGCGACTCACGACCCCTTTGGCAAAAGAAACTTGGCTACGTTTTGCTTACTCATCTTATTGAACCCGGGTGTATCTGACCTATAAGTAGTACAGCACTAGCTGTTTTTACCTACCTTTTATTTTATACAGATAGTTCTGTTGAGAGAGTATAGAATTCATAATACTACTGTCACCTATAAGTCGCATTTCATAACCGATTCTTGTGAAATTTTGTGTGCAGGCTGAATAATTAATTGTCAATGAATTTTTTTTATGACGCAGATGAAAACGTATAAAAAGACATGTTTCAGTAATTTCGAAACAGCGCCAGTAGTAAAGTAGAGCACCAGACCAGTAGCGCAATTAAGTATTTAGTAGCCTTTACTATTATCACTCATTATTAAATACAGCCACAGAATAGATAATAGACAGCTTATTCGAAAAACCTAACTTTATCTAGTTAGGCAGCTATTTCAAAGGTATTTTTAAATTCCCTGATTGATTTAATGTTTAAGAAAAGTCATTGGCTGACGTCTAAAAATGTTTTTAAAGTCTTTTACATTCTCGTAAACGCCACCCCTCGTCTGATACAAATTTCGTTCAATAACAAAGTGCACTGCTTGTTGTACAATAGCGCAAGGGACCGTAAGAACGGTAATAAAATTTGATTAGAGT
Source organism: Apotomis betuletana (assembly GCA_932273695.1). Lineage (NCBI taxonomy): Eukaryota > Metazoa > Arthropoda > Insecta > Lepidoptera > Tortricidae > Apotomis > Apotomis betuletana. The sequence continues at coordinate 10,504,540 of OW026305.1, read as the reverse complement.
TGATCATAAATCTTTTTTTTCATTATCTCGCGCGTCGCCGGCGAGTGCGGCGGGAGACAGCGCCCAAATCCCCCATGTTTTGACACACATACCCGCCGTATTTATGACACACAGCTCGGTTTTACTCAACTGACACGAGATTTATGAAGTCCACATGTGTGCTTAGGAGATTGAATTGCTTTACGAAATGTAAATCTATGTTTTGGAATTAAAAACGAGCTCATTGCGGCATTACAACTCCTTTTTTAAGCGCCTTTGCGATTATTTTAAAAGTTTCGATGGCGATACTTCGATTTTTATCTTGTATGAAATTAATGTATATGTACCTTTAGTTTATTGCCTTGAATTGATTAGTATTCGAGTCGTCTTTGCCATGAGTAAGAGGTAGATTCAGTTACGATATACGTGAGAACTGAAGTTCCGTTTATTGTTCTCTAAACGTGTCGGAACTCGACTCGCAGTTTCTCTATAACCAGCCTATGGGTATAATTAGTTAGCATGTGGCATCGTGAGTCGTGAGTCATCTCCGGGGAGCCCTATTACAGTTAGTTTGCCGAATCACGCTCGCTTATTGCGGGCCCTTACGGCAATCAGTGACATAACGCAAAACTCTTGGTGATGACTACTCCCTCAACGTTCTCGGCCATTTTGTAATGAAGCGCTTAAGTAAGCAGCTGTTTGCCTAGTTATATTCATTGTATTTACGGATACTTACCTACATAACAATTATTTTCGCCTTAAATATTCTAACCAATCCATTTCCCAATTCGTTTATAATAGAAAAAATTCTTCACGAGGTACTTTGTAAATTCTTACATGGAAATAGAGAACAATCAAAACATATAATTTTGAATCATTATAATGTATTTTAAAATCTTTCAATCATTATAAAATCGCTTTTTATATTAATTGCATAATATTATAAATATTATTTCAAAAACAAACAAAAACACCGGTTCCTTCAAGTCAATAATTTGTCGGTACAGTAATGTTTGTTATTAATGTCACGTCAGGCCCATGTAGGCTCTCATAAGAAGTTATCGCAGCCAAATCTGTCCCCCCCAACCCCTATTCGACTTCCTGGCTACATGACAGAGTAAAATTAATGATTGTTTGACAGCCAATCTATTTGTTTCCATAAAAGTGGAAATATTTCTCGAATATCGTTGCAGTGATTAGAGTGGCATGTTTCTGGTTCCGGGACGAGGTCTGCGATTGTCGCCGGATGCGGCGAACATGGAAAGCATTTTAAGCGGTGGTCCTAATACGGGCAGTCCATTGTTCCATTTTATTTTAAGCGCGACCTATCGATCCCTCTAGATATCCATTACGAAATGAAAGATTTAATCGGATCGTATATGCCGATTCCGCTCTACTTGAATGAAACTTTTACCGAACTATTCTTTAGGCCTGTCAAATCTGTAACTATCTAGAGAATATTTCAGAAAGTGCTTCAAGTACTATGGAATTATTGCTATGTGCGTTTAAAACCATTTGCGGTAAATGAAGCCACGTAAACTGAAGGTATCCAGTCAGTTATTCAATACGAGCTTGAAATGTGACTCGGAGTACTTTTGTTTCGTAGGGTTTGAGGTCTGGTAACGATACTGGGAAAATTAATTGACTATATAATATGTTGTTGTTGTCCTAAGGCACCCTAGAGGTGCAGAAGGATCTTCATTAGCAAGCGTCACGCCTTTCTATCCTCAGCAACTTTTTTGGCCTCGCTCCAGCTCAGTCCAACGGCTCGCAGCTCGCTGTCAAGTTCTCAATGGTGCGCCGCCATAAGTGCACAGGACGTCCGCGGCTATGCCTTCTTTCCGTTGGATTCCACCTAAAAGCGATGTTTGGATTAGTCGCTCCTCCTCGTCGAATAGTGTGGCCTATCCATCTCCATTTTTGTGACACGATGTCCACGTTTATGGGTGAGTGTGGCATATCCACGGGCCTTCATTACGTATCGTCTTTGGCCAGAATACGTGGAGAACAGACCTTAACGAAGACTTGCAGATTGTTTGTCAGGCCTTTTGTCACTCTCCACGTCTCGCAGCCAAACACCAATACCGACCTGACGATCGACTCGAAGAGGGAAACTTTAACGCGTCGAGTGAGCAGGTTGGACTTCCAAGCATCTAGGTATATCATGTAATAACTATTTAATTAAGTCTAGCCGGGCTGACTAATGTAGGTAATATAGTACGATTGGCGGGTATTGTATGCGTGAGAGACATATAATATGTGCAGAATCTACATGTTCCAATTGGCCTGATATGTCATGCTTTGATTATGTGTGTTATGTGATTACCTACACATTACATTTTGAACTGACCACTCGTTGAAAATAGATTTAACATCGTTTGCTAAAATTACGCGTGAACCATTTTGCCGCATCAGTTTTAGGTTAAATTAGAGCAAAAATCTCTAGTATATTCAATGTACGAATGAATTACTTATCGCTTAATACGTGAAATATTTAATTTTGCCGCAGTAGTAGGTTTGATTAGAACTAAAATCTCTAGTTTATTAATTTAAAGCAAAGTGGCTATAAATAAGTATGGAAATTTAATGTAGGTGAATGAATTACCTATATATTATTCAATATCATTCATAACATTCTACTAAACATAATATTCTTGGCATCGTATTTTTCTTCTTACAGTGATCAAGTTCCATAAGGAAGGATATAAATCGATTTATTAAAATATAACAATCTCAAAATAATCTGAAAATATAACAATCTCAGACAACGTGAATACCTGACGAGTGCTTCCTTTTTTGTCACTTTACTGCGATAAAATCTATCATAGAAATCAAATTTTCAAATAAACTATGAAATCAAAATTGGATTCTCAGTTTCGAAACCCGAGTTGTGGCTTTTCTTCAGATAATCACCGAACAGATTTTTAGTGATACAAATGCACATTTGCCGAATAATATTCGTGTCCGCGACGCGCGGTTTCACTACTCAGAAGCCTTCTTTTCTGGAAAACATAAGCAGCGACATCCCAGTAAGCCGGGGAGCATGGGGTTCGAGGATGTCGGCATGCCCCGCATTGTCGCGCCGAGTTTCGTTGGCACCGCTCTCCGGGGTAGTATTACTTGTTATGGACGGTTTTGGCCTGGAAGCTGCACTTTGTGATGGAAGCAAGCCGTTTTGCACAGTGATAATATAGACCAAAATAAACGATTTCACTCGAGGCGAAATTAGTTTCACCCCTTAGGAACAGAGATGGCGCCACTTATTCCAAAAAAGTTAAAAAAATTCTAAATCCTGAACGGATACTCCGATTTTGACGTAAGAGGTGCCAATCGGCAGATAATTACCCAATTTAACATGAAAAAAATTTAAATCACGTAGAAAGTAATTTTGGATACCTAAGAAATAATATTTTCTGAAAAAAATATTTAAAATTTGTGATTTTTGGAATTTTACTCGTAAAAATGTATGTACATGGTACTTTTTTTATTTATTTATATTAATACACAACTAATTTTACATTTACGAAAAAAAACCGCATATCATTAGCTCGTATAATTCCAAAGTTATTGAAGAATACAGACATGGCGCCGCTGGGTCAAAAAATCTTACAAAAAATCTAAAACCTCAATGGATATTCCGATTTTGATAATTAAGGTGGTAATCGACAGATAATTACTTAAATTAGTTTAAAAAAATAAAATAAAAAATCAAATAGGCAAAAAGTAATAATATTTCCAAAAAAAACATACATTTTAAAAAAATATATTTTTTTGGGTGGCTTTAATGTAATTTCATATAAAAAAAAATATGAATATGGCTTTATTTTACTTATGTATATTATAACACTATTAGGTAATTGATCGTTTAATAAAAAACCGCATATCGAGAACTTGTACAGTTCCAACGGTATTGAAGATTTTACTATAGGGTGCCGGTGCGATGTTGCCGCCGCACGTGCAACTTATGCACATGTATATAGAAAAGTATTCTCCCGTTTCGAAGGTACTGATTACCCTGAAAATATAACCACAATTGAAAGTACAAATCATAATCATCCCAAGTAGCACACAACACACTTATATCCCTTGTACAGCTTAAATTAGAGTTTTAACGGGTGAATAGGCTCTTATACAACCAGTTTGCTAATATCACAAGTATATTCTGCCTATTTTCACTAAACTGTGTATTGTAACGTGCATGTTAGGCCGTTGCATCGGCTGCAACAACGCATTTTTCCATAGCTCGATTTGCACCCATACTAACTGTTCTATTGTGGATCGCACCTGCAACCTGCTTCCAACGCCATTCCATTCCCAAAAAGAAAGGACTTGGGACAGGATATATCCAAATTAAGACGTTTATTTCACATTTGGCTCGCTTGAAACGCTACACGCAGAACATGTTGTTCAATGGCAGCTGAAGTAGTCGGCGAAAGGCTTGTCGCCAGCTCTGTGAAAGCATCGAAGCATTCAAATTGCAGTCGTCAGTGCAACGGTCTACTAGTAGCAGTTTACAAAACAGTTATTACTTTAAGTAATGAAATGATGACTGCACTTCAAGGCTTTCACAGAGTATGACAAGACGTCTAATTTTAATACAATAAGAAAAGAGAACTGTTTTAAAACTTGCATGTTATACCCTGAAATAACTACTGCTTTTGCAAGTAACATCGCTCTATAGAAATTCTCTCTCGATACGTAACGGCTCATGTGAAACGATTACTTAGGGCCATTTTTTTTTTTTTAGGGTGTGTTAACATAATTAATGTCATTCATTATTATAACAAAACGGGGCTTAACCGAGTTCAAAAATGTTTATTTACCGCAATTAAGTCCCGTTTTATTAATATAATGTGTGAAAATCGTGTAAGATTCAATCACTATATTAATGTCATTAATTGGTTCTCAATTAATCGTAACGTTGTTGGTCCCAGATTCACATGCAGGCTATACGATGCTCCAACAGAGCATATATTATTACTGTTAATGCGATTCGAAAAGATCTGTTTAAACTAAAAAACACTAAACTAAACAAGCTTGTGAGATACCTTCCATCTATTTCAGCTGCCATTGAATACCGTTTCATGCAAACCAAATGTGGGTTCACGGTTTAATTTGGAAATATCGAGTCCCAAGTCCTTCTTTTTGGGAATGAAACGGCATCAAAGGTAGGTGGGGTCCACAATAGTTGAAGGTTAGTTCAATTTGGAAACTCCTTGAACATTATGGATACAAATTGGGCTGTGGCATAATGCGTTGTTGTTTTTTTTATGATGCGACGGCCTAACTTGCACGTTACAATGCAAAGCCTGCAAAGACTAAAGTGAAAATAAAAGGTAAAGTAAGTAAAATATTGATTCAGAAATGCTATTTAGCATCTAATATACTTGTGATATTAGCAAACAGGTTGTATAGGAGCCTATTCACCCGTTAAAACTCTAATTTAAGCTGTACAAGGGATATAAGTGTGTTGTGTGCTACTTGGGATGATTATTATTTGTACATTCAATTGTGGTTATATTTTCAGGGTAATCAGTACCTTCGAAACGGGAGAATACTTTTCTATATACATGTGCATAAGTTTCACGTGCGGCGGCAACATCGCACCGGCACCCTATAGTAAAATCTTCAATACCGTTGGAACTGTACAAGTTCTCGATATGCGGTTTTTTATTAAACGATCAATTAGCTAATAGTGTTATAATATACATAAGTAAAATAAAGCCATATTCATATTTTTTTTTATATGAAATTACATAAAAGCCCCAAAAAAAATATTTTTTTTCAAAATGTATGTTTTTTTTTGGAAATATTATTACTTTTTGCATATTTGAATATGTATTTTATTTTTTTAAACTAATTTAAGTAATTATCTGTCGATTACCACCTTAATTATCAAAATCGGAATATCCGTTGAGGTTTTAGATTTTTTGTAAGATTTTTTGACCCAGCGGCGCCATGTCTGTATTCTTCAATAACTTTGGAATTATACGAGCTAATGATATGCGGTTTTTTTTCGTAAATGTAAAATTAGTTGTGTATTAATATAAATAAATAAAAAAAGTACCATGTACATACATTTTTACGAGTAAAATTCCAAAAATCACAAATTTTAAATATTTTTTTCAGAAAATATTATTTCTTAGGTATCCAAAATTACTTTCTACGTGATTTTAATTTTTTTCATGTTAAATTGGGTAATTATCTGCCGATTGGCACCTCTTACGTCAAAATCGGAGTATCCGTTCAGGATTTAGAATTTTTTAAACTTTTTTTGAATAAGTGGCGCCATCTCTGTTCCTAAGGGGTGAAACTAATTTCGCCTCGAGTGAAATCGTTTATTTTGGTCTATATTATCACTGTGCAAAACGGCTTGCTTCCATCACAGAGTGCAGCTTTTTTTCATAACAAATAGGACTAGGGGGATTATCCCCAAATTATCCCCCCTGATATGTCACGTACGAGTTTTTACCCTACGTCTGACATCATTTTTGTAGCTTGTCGGTTCTCCGAATATGACATGAAGATTATAATATTCTATTGATTGTCGGCAAAGCGAATCGGTGTCCGTGTTTGAATAATACTGTAAAAGTATTTATATTAGAGTGGATGGACGAGGATTGTAATGCCTGCGGGGGATATTGAAATAGCAATTACCTTATGAAGACGAATGTAATCAAATATATCTAGCTATCAGTGGCGTGGCGTCAAAGATCTCTCTGGGCAAGCCGCAACAAAATTGGGTTACTTATTCTCTAATTTGCTCTTAGAAAGTAAGTAACCCAATTATTAACCCAATTAGAGAGAAGTGACAACACGTTTTCAAATAGGCAAGCCGGTAGAAATCGGGTTCTGTGGACGCCACACCACTTCTAGCTAGTTAATAAACAAATAATAATGCAGTGGAATAGGTATTGATCGAATACCATTTTTTTTATAGCATCTGATGAATTAGTAAGTAAATTTTATTACCTTAATAATCTAAACCTAAGTACGTAATATACATAGTTATATCGTAGTCTGATACTTACTTAACTTTTGCTTCCCTCTCTTATTTTCCGGAAAAGGTTCAGCAAAATGTCTATATCCTCATATTAGTTATTCTGTGTGTAGAAAGACATACGGTCACATTATTGGGTTGGCTTTCATTACCAGGGTTTCGTAAGAGGTCGGATCTTCGTCATATATTATCTTTATGTGGACGTTATTACTCGCTGCATCCCAGAATATGTATTTTGTAGGGACAAAAATACTTACGGTATACTCTCATGGAAATGATTACTTAACTTCAACAACAACCAACTTTTTAACAATCTTCTTATTTTACACTATTAAATGCCCGCGACCTCGTCCGCTTGACTCCTTTTTACCGTAGTTGGGTAAAAAGTATTGTATAACAATTTTTGTTTGTTCAGCTATCCCAGTAGATACTGGGATATTGGTTCAAATTATTCAGCCTTTTTTAAGTGATCAGACAAAGAAATTCTTACCAGCAGGTGGCGCCGCGCGCCCATTCAAAACAAAAGACGAGCCTGCATCGCGCTATTAAGAGTTTTCCTGATATCATAACCCATTAAATAAACAGACGTGTTTTGTTAACAATCATGATCCCTCCCCAAGAAAACTGTTATTCAACACAAATCTGGAACTTAATAATTGTATACATAATGTTGCGGTTATTGTAAAATACGTTGATTATAATCTCATAGTAAAATGTTGTATAAAAACCTCGTTTATGGATTTAGCTCCATATCAATCATGTTGTTATTGTTGAAATCATTTAATGCATTTATTGTAACAATCAAAATGGACACCACAATGAAGCGCCTACACGCTGCAATGCAGACTAGTGGCGAACATTGTCCCTAATGCAATTATTAATCGTTCAAATAGGAGTTAATTTGGTAAAATTTGATAAACATTATTTTCATGTAAGTATACAATTATTTTAGCTTGAATAGATTTTATTTCATTTCCTTTTTCGTTTACCATTCCAATTTATTAAAACAAATAGAATACAATAGTACATACAATTATTACATGAGCTATAGGTATTTTAAGTAGGTAACAGTTGCGCGTGGCATGGATCAAAATCCGGGCAAGCCGGAGCTGATTTAGCTTACTTTTTTGTGAAAAAAAAAAAATTGCAACATTTTGAAAAATAGGCAACGGAAATCGGCTTCCATGGACGCCACGGCACTGGTAAGTAAGTAGGTACAGGTATTTGCCATTGTTTCGTTTTTTTTATCATATTATTAAACTAGTTATTTGCCGGATACCTACCTACATATTCAAATAATGACATGCGGTAGCGTGTCAATTGAAGTTCAAGGCGAGAAAACGGAACATGGAAACTTAATTAACACGCCACAATTTAATTACGATTTTTGTGAAGGTTGGCATTACTGGAGTCATATGAAATTTTAATTAACGCCGTTATCGCAGGTATAGTGATGGTGAGGCTGAAATTTAATACGGAAGCACAGAATATATGACGGAAGTCAGGGCAGATAATGCTTTGTTGAAAAATTTAATTATAGTTTGAGAGAACATGCAAAATATCTCACATGAAAGAATATAATTTGATAATGTTGCTTCTAAAATCATGTTGTTTCTGTGGGTGAGTTGACAGCAAACGGACAGAAATGTATGTGAAGGTGTTATAGTATTATACCATAACACGGAAATACAATACATTTAGCGCGTCGTTTTGTCCTATGATTTTCGCCACTGCAGTTTTCCCCTATTTGACTATCACTACATAATATAAAACAAAGTCGCTTCCTTCTGTCTGTCCCAATTTTTTAATAAATAGAGTGATTCAAGAGGAAGTAACGGAAAGGATTTATAAATACATGCATATCTATGTAGTATAGCATTGCACCCATGCGAAGCCGGAGCGGGTAGCTAGTTAATAATAAAAAAATGCCCTCAAATGTCTGCCTCTACCTAACTACATAAGAGTAACCATTGTTGCGAAACAAACTTAACAACATACCTAGTGTAATTTTCCTCATTTTACCTACTATAATTATGAAAAACTTGCCCTAAAATGGCGGCCTCTAAATAACCATTGATGCGAAACAAATTTAACACCGTAGTGTAGGTTTCCCCATTAGACAAAAATAATAAAAAATGCCCTAAAATGTCTGCCTCTAAATAACCATTGTTGCGAAACAAATCTACCACTATACACCACTAACTTAATGAAACCCCAACTCTATTAAAACCGCTCTTCATTTCGGTTTTCTAAGGACAAAGCCCTGCGAAATGCCACCAAAGAATGCCCTCCTCCTGTCTCTCGTTGTTTTGGCTTTGCTCGGACTTACTTGGATTTCTTGTTCACTTATCCCATTTAGAGAAACTTTGAATTCCACTTCCGACCCGAATGGAATGCTGACCTCGCAAAGGCGGGTTAAGTTGAGTTTATCAGAGCTAATTTGTGTGGCGCGGGTAAAACGCCGTTTTGCAAAAACGAGTGAGCTCAAAGGTTTTAAAAATCCATTTGGATTTAATCGTGGCCTGCGGTTCGTGTGTCTCAACGGTAAAATACTGCTCTCAGCCGCTGCGTCTACCGGCTTTTATTGCACTACGTAGCGATGCAATTTTAACTCCATTAATCTTTTCAGAGTCATTTCGGTGCTCCATTCCCAACTTCTGCTTTCACGTACCTGAATATAATTGTAATATTCATTTTCATAATACGTCTTCTGTGAGATTTATCTCACGAAACAATTTATTGTTTATTTTATTATTTTTCAACTTCAAGTTTATTGCACACGCATACATATTTAACAATGGCGGGTTTCATTTTCTAACTCATGCTTTTCTTCGAAACGAACATTTCCGGATGTTCTGGATACTTTTTTATCGTTATGTGGAACTCAGTCGGTTAGGTTTGTTTTTTATCTCTGAAGAGATTACAGTTGAGATATGTAGGTAGCAGATCGGGACTTGTATAGTGGTGAACTAAAAATAAAATACTTTGACACTTTTTCCTACATAAAATTCATCGTAATCGGATAAGTAGGTACGTTTCTTTAGATAAATTAACTCTAATTGTGATATCTTTAAATAGGTACACCAAAGCTGAAATGAAAAGAAGATGAGACGTTAGAACAGTAATCTAAAGGCTCTTAGGCGTAAAGGGTCGATTCCTGTTGTACGAGAACTCGGAAAAATAACTCAAGCACTATGATGAGATATCATTATAACTCACTGTGCAAATGTCAAACTGACTAAAATGTTAGTCGCTTTCCTTAAACCCAGGCGACCATTTAAGGCTAATACCCTGAAATAACGTTGATCCACTGGCGCGAGCAAAACGTGCAAAATTTTCATGAAAAGTTGGAACATCGAGTTTTCACGAGCTCTTAATGCCAGCTGTTTCTGAAAGTTAGAGATATTTTTCTAAAAACAAGTTAGCAACAGTGCGTGTCTTGAATGGTGGGCGACTCGTTAACTTTAGCGCTATTATAAATCTTGTGAATGGGCCACTTTATCGGCGTCCAGCGGGCTCCCACGTGACCGCCGAAGAAACATTGTAAAACTTTTAATTGGCGGATCATCAGTTGTTTAACCGCTACGAAGCAATGCCAGTAGCTATTGATGAAAATGATACAATGAAATATTCTTTAAATACGACTTTTGTTACACTGGTCCGTATATTCTACAATACGATATATTCTAATTAACAGTCGTTCTTATACATAGGTATTATTTAATTCAAGTTTTTTTTTTTTTCGGACAACCTCACACAAATCGATCTAGTCCCAAATTAAGCTCAAGAAGGCTTGTGTTATGGGTACTATACGACGATATAGGTACTTAGATAAATATATATTTAAATACATAGGAACAACCATGACGCAAGCACAAATGTTCGAGTTCATCATACGAATATTTGCCCCGGCCGGGATTCAAACCCGGGACCGCCGCCGGCTCAGTAGGCAGGTGTCTACAAACCGAGCCAAACGCGTCGTCGTTTTCTCCTACTAGATTCAATGGTAGGTACCCGGAATAACCTAAACACTCCTGGAACAAAAAACTTAAAACAACATTTTATGTCAATACATAACACAACTGAAATGATACAGCATGTAAAACTTAGCGATAAAATAAAAACTACAACACATAGATGGATAATTTAAAATAGATCAAATAATTCTAGGTGTGTGTCGTAACTATGACGACAAGCGTTCTTTACTAAAAGCTATAATTTTTCGGGATTCTGACCGCACCTAGCGTGACCGGTAGTTAAAACTTTTGTGGCAACCGACAAACTTGTTCCGTGGCGCTTAGAGCATCAGTTTAGAACTTTTATCCTCTTGTGCCGTAATCAAGGCGGATATAGACTAGGACGCAACTGTTAGTAACCTAGAAATACAAGGGGTTCGTCGTTCGTGGTCAAATAACCATGAAATAATGTTTTGTTGAGAATGTAAATTGAAGTGATTAAATCGTCTCTAAATCATTACTTTCTATTTATAATTTATTATGTTTATTTATTTAAATTTTATTGTACAATATAAATAAACTACTAATTGCAGACTTAATGCCTTAAGGCATTCTCTACCAGTCACCTACTAACCATTATAACTACATTAATGCCGTATTGGCTAAATTAAACAATTACAAAATGGTTTTTCCAGAATACAGTTTTCTTGGATTTAGATTAGATTAGATTTATTTATTACATAATATAATCGATCGTCATACTTCCAAATAAATGAACTTATTCATTTAATGATAGTAAACACAGACCAATTGATTGCAACAACAAATATTTACATGTCATTATTTGGTTAAATGCGTTTAAATCGTACTACCTACAATAAACACAATTTGAAATACAGCAATAAAATACATGTCACTACATGAAATTAATTGAACTTAAATAGATATATCAAAAGCATCTCCGTAGAGGATTGATCTCCTTATGCTTGTTAAAATAATTTTTGATTTGATATCGGTGTAATCCTTATACTCACTAGAGCAGATAGAATTACGATAGTCGATTTTCTGTTCGCCGAGCTATAGACCGCCAACTGTCTTAAAGAAACAGCACCTTTGGGAAATCTACCCTTACAAATTTAATGGATCCCAGTAAATTTTACACGAACTCGTCAAAGAGATTATGATTAAAAAAAGTTCACAATTTTCGTGATGAATTACCCATTCCAACCTCAAAATGTTTGTTGAACCACTAAAACTTCGAGGTATTTTCTTATTACAGATATGACAATTAGGTATCAAAATATGCAGCGTTCGAGAATAGCAAATTTATTTTAAGCCAAGAAGATTAAAACAATACCTTAGTAAGCGCGTTTTGCTGTGATTCGGTGTTTTTAATCATTGTGTAGATTCACTGGTGGGGCAAGAGTTCATTATGCGGAACCATTAATCGCTTCCAATGCGAAGAAAGCAGAAATGCGCGTGCTTCGGCATTAAGCAGTCCCTTTTGTTGGTAAAACGCTGGACGATTAAAACGATAGCCGCCTTCATTGTGGTCGCTTACGAATGTTTGCCGCAAAGTCGACTTACAATCCTTACTCAAAGACGATCTCAGATCTCCTTTGTTACCGCGTGTCTTTAAGCCAAATTGGGCTGCTTACGTCACGTTATGCAGCCCGGCTCGCCTTTTAAAAACAGCCCTTAATTATAATAATTGTGTCCAATTAAATTCAGGTTCACGAACGGTACAATGTAGTGGATTTACGTTCATTTATACAAACTTTATTTTATTGCACTTCAGGTACAATTAAGGGAATTAATGGCACTAGGCATTCTGTGTGTCATTGTTATGTAATTATTTTATTTGTTAGTAAAAGGTACTACACCTATCTAAAAATCATACACTAGGTCTGAATTGAATTATGAACAAAGAACGTCATTAATGATTTTATAGGTAAGATTCACCCAGCAGACCTGATAGAGTCTAACAAAGGATACTCTTGTAGGCCAAACAAGAGAAACACTATAATTGATTTAGTCGAGGTAAAATATCTGTCTATAATTAGTTTAACTCATTCATAAATATCCAGCATACCATATTTTTATCAAAGATTAGTCAAACCAACCATCTAACGCTTTAAAGTTTTTAATGTAAATGTCTTTCTCAGTTGCTGTTATATGAACATTGAACACCCTATTCCAATTAACTGTGCAAGCCGTCACGCAATTTTCATTAAAATAATAAATCCGATTTTCGTTGATGAGCATGCCCGACAACGGTTCATCAAATGGACGTCAGAACCAAGTAGAGTGTGAAATTGTTGACCTCATTAATTTCAGTTGACGAGCAATATAGCGATCCGACACATATTCACCAGTTCAAACTGTGGACTGTGAAAGTTATTTCTAGGTCCATTTGTATATGTTTGTGGCGAACTAACCTTCCAGCATGCTATCTACCGCGACAGGTAAGTGATTTAGTGTAAAGTAGAACTGTAGGTCTATGATGGTTGCGTTTATCACGCGATAAATAAGTGTCAAAGCATCCGTCACGTTTTGACCAATTGCGAGTGCAAGGGACAGATGCTTTGTCACTTATTTATCACGTGATAAACGCAACCATCATAGGCCCCCTGGTATAGGTAGGTACCGAAAGGACCAATCTCAAAGGACACGCGAAATATGGTGCCGAGCTGTCTAGAACGCCGACGTGTCCGCCGCGTACGGGGGCCATTTTTTCTAAAGTTGTACACATCAAAAAGTTGTAGGTTGAAAATTAATGTCGTTGCAAATTAATATGAATATTTTTTTTGGATGCTCAGATGAGTAGATTTATGGAAAACATAGGTTGTTTATTTGATTATTAATTGATAATGCAGTAAAAAAATATTAAGTCAAAAGGGAGAAGAACGATCGTTCCATTCCGTGACCAATTGGTTATATGTTTTAAAAATAAAACAAGAGGTTTACTCTGTTCTTAATTATTTATTAAGGTAAGTAAAAGGTAAATTGCTTTAAACATGTTGGAAATGTTTAGGTATTTTTAAAGCAATTATTTTAAAAATATCTTAACATTTCCATTACGTTACTCTTAGGTTATAATCGGTTTAATTTTTTCACATAATCGTGTTTATTAACAGGTTTATTTCATGAGATCAACTTTTACTAAATTAACAAAACTTGTCTATTTAACATAAACTATTTATAAAGTAGGGGATAGGAACAAAATATATTAATAATTAAGCAAACAAACGTAATTTTCCAGTGGGACAGTCACGGAAAGAACTATACTGGTAACGGAATAAATTCTAAAGCCTCATTCACAACAATGGCATAAATACAACAAAACTCAGAATCAATCAATAGTCTTGTCTTATATTATGTAATAGGATCAATTGCAAAAAAATTGTACATAGTTAAAAGCTTGGTTAACATAAAATACGATCGCTTAAGTAATTAAGTTTTGTTTTAATTAAAGCCCTTAACTATGTACAATTTTTCTGCAATCGACCCAAAAGTCAACACAAAGTATCATTGATATAAATACACTTATTTGTGCATTTGCTACATAAATCAGCCACTTGCCAGTTTTTATGCATTTTTTCTGGTCATCAATATTTTTTCATGTTTTTTCAGCGTTTTTGAAAATTCAGCCCCGAAGGTGGTGAAAAAGGGGTTGAAAATTTGTATGAAGATCAAATTTTTTTTTTTATTGTGGGATTTTAAACTTTGTATAAATGCATTAATTTCAGCGTTTTTGAAAATTTTACCCGTAAAGGGGTTGAAAGTTTGTATGAAGATCAAAAAGTTTTTTTGCGGGACTTGAAACTTTATATAAAAACATATTATTAAAATACAAGGAAAGTCATTTTAGCGTTTTTGAAAATTCGTATAAAGACCAATAAATTTTTTGATTGCGGGATTTTAAACTTTGTATAAAGGCATTTAATTAGAATACAAGAAAAGTAATTTCAGCGTTTTTCAAAATTCTACCCCTAAAAAGGGGGTTAAAAAGAGGATGAAAGGTTGTATCGGGTATAAGTTGTATTTTAAGTTAGGAATTAGAAACTTTGTAAAAAGGTATTTTATTAAAAGAAGAAAACTCATTTCAGCGTTTTTGAAAATTCAGCCCCGAAGGTGGTGAAAAAGGGGTTGAACATTAGTATAAAGATCAATAAATTTTGATTGCGGGATTTTAAACTTTGTATAAAGGCATTTAAGGCTGGAGGTGGTGAAAAAGGGGTTGAAAATTTGTATGTAGATCAAACATTTTTTTGAGTGCGGTACTTGAAACCAAAGGGGGTCGCGGGCACCAGCTAGTTTATTTATAATTTAATAATTAAAATAAATATCGACATTATTTGTTATTCTGTATGCGGCTTTATGCTTCCATTCCGTTACTTTTTTAGTTCCGGCTTTACGAAACCGTCGCTTGGGTTTCGGAATGGAAGTAACGTAGCACTACCTGTGGCGGGTTTAACTAAAATATATTGTTAAATAAACTTTAAATATGCTTAAAGGTATTAAAAATCGATTTGTAATTACGTTAGTCGTATAATAATAAAAATGCACAAACAGTTTGTTGCGTACTTACCTGGAATTTGGTATCGGAACGTGGAATCACAAAATGTTACCGAGGCGTACACGTGCGCTTGCGATGTGCATTTGCTGGCGACTAATCAAAGAAACATGGCGAACCGTTGAGTTTTGGGTTAGTTTTGCCACATTGAATAAAATCAAAGTAATAGGGAAATAATATTTTCAAGTTAAACACCCAAAACTGCGGTTTCGGAATGGAAAATTCCGCGAAGTTCAATTTCCGTCTCCAATATTATTTATTAATTTAATAATATTTTATTAGGCAAAATTAGAACACTTTTTAAGAATATCATTCAGTATATCATTTTCTATCAGCTATAGCCGTCGCTTAGTTCTAATACTAACGGTTTTTGAAAAAAATGCTTGGAATGAACAACTATGGAGTTGGGACATCAAAATTCGGTCGTTTTTTAAATAAAGAAAATTGATTATTAAATGTTTTATTATACTCAAGAAGAAAAATAACTCACGATTTAATTCGAAATTGTATACAGATTGAACTGTAATGCCTACTTAATTAAGTCAGTCCCAAAAAAATTGTCAAAAGTACCATCAAAGGTGTGGGACAGCCCAAAAATGCTGTGTACAACTTTTAAAAAAATGGCCCACGGGAGGCTTCGAATAATAGTCGTACCTAATTCTAACTGTCCTTGTCCCTCCTATACGTTTTTATGTCCTTAGCGGAATTTTCCGATACTCATATTATTGTTGTTATTTTTTCTGTATTATACAGTACATATTATTGCGGTCCGGATTCTCTATAAAAATGTTTAATAAAGCCTCGGCTTTCGAACAACGTGGATATTAAATAAAGCCCACGCTGTGAGGCATAAAATATGTAAGTAATCGGTAGCGAAAGGGACTGGGGAATGATGAAAACCGTTATCAAGTGTTTTATTGGCAATTAGTTCGACTGTTTCACATTATTACATTAATACCATTTTATAATTCTGGAAGTATACGAGCAAAGTATGACACGATACT
The DNA here is from genome assembly GCA_932273695.1 of Apotomis betuletana. Taxonomy (NCBI): domain Eukaryota; kingdom Metazoa; phylum Arthropoda; class Insecta; order Lepidoptera; family Tortricidae; genus Apotomis; species Apotomis betuletana. Next base: position 10,488,025 of record OW026305.1, on the reverse strand, counting down.
TAAACATTAAGTTTTCAATATATGTGCAAAATAATCGAGTAAAGTAGCAAAAGAAAGCCATTATTCAAATTCTAATAAAGCAGTAAATTCTTATTCTACAGAAAATTATTTGTGCGTGACGTGATCGTATTAAACTAACGAATAAAGTTGGTAAAATGGCGGCCCGTTTCGTCGGTATTTGATTAGTGCGCGGGCAAAGTTATTTATTTAATTTTGTAATTGATCGCGGAATTTAGTTATTGTGCCGGTTTACTATACTATAAACATGAAGGAAACGTCTAGTTGTTTAGGTAAATTGTTCTATATACAAGCAATACAAGATACTTATATAAACACGTATTTAATCCATTTTCTTTGTGTTTAAGACACCAAAGGTAAATAAAATAAATTAAATAATAAAATAATATAAATTCGACTTTTTTGCTATGACTGTTTATCATTGAGAAATGGCAAGCACGAGCAATAGATAAATGGGTATAAAACACTATAAAACACTGCTAAAAAAAAAAAAAAGATAAATGGGTATAAGGTATATCTTATTTTGCTTTACTTAAATAATGCTCTGAATCTTAACTGTAGCTCACATTTTGTAATTTTTACTTAGTTTCCATAAAGAATGGGCCCAAATGACCAGCCTAACAACCGCCATAATACATTTTCTAGATACGGATGTAAAGTTTTATGACGTTGTTCCTTCTACATATCGCCGATAAAATTTTGTAGGAACTTCGGCCAGCGTCGGTGTTTTATTACATCAATCTACCTTTTAAGTGTGTAGGCGGGTTCCGTAACAAAAATATTACATTAGATGTCGCAACACTCGTAACTGAAATCAAACTTATTCATTTAAGCGTGCTCCCTCACCGCGAGTATTCGTCTGTAATACAACAAAAAACATGGAAATTTCATATACATTTTTCTCTAACAACTCGTCAATTACCAAAACTTTCCACCAAAGTCCATTCCAACTAACAAAGTTTGTTTCGAAAGCTAAGGTCGTACGTAAGCCTAAACAAATAGAATAAACTGTTTTAGATACACAGTGAATTAAGTCTAGGAGCGTCTCTTGTGAACATTTCACAGAGATCCAGCTTAAACTTTGAACCGAGCTACGTTCTAAAAGTTCTGACACTATATTCAGCTAACTTCGACTTTGATTGGGTAGAAGCTTCACAGTTTGTTACACAAGTTTCTGTTGAAAGAAGAAATCGTTATAATGAAATTCCTTTCAAGTCTTCATGTTGAGATAGAGTTTGAAGTTTGCGCTTATTAAGTAATTCCTGAAATTTATTAAATGCAATATTTTGCACGGGACATCGTTTCAATATATATACTTAATTGAAAAAGTATCGTATGGACGTCGTTTGATGCTACTTGAATACAGCGATTTGGTCCTTCCATGATGACTGAAATGTCTCTGTTATAATATTTATATTTGTATTGAAAATCATTTTAAAGCTTTTATTTAACTTGCATGGTATGTTTAAAGTATGTTTGTTCGGGTAAAATCTTGCAACTCAATTTTGAAGCAGATAATTATTTTATTATTATGCTATGATTTCTACGGGTGCGCGGTGCCAGCCGTACAGCGCCTCTGTTGGTGTTTTTTTTTGTCATCTTATCACGCCGAAACGGCTAAATTAATTTTAACCAGTTTTGATACAGGAATAGATAAAAATCCAAAGACGGTACCTTTTTACAAGACAACGATAAAATTTAATAAAAAAATACGCCGTCGAAGTTGCAGCTCCTAGTAACGTTACAAAATAGACTCACTATAGGTACTTCTGAGTGTCATAGACTGAACCTGGCCAACAGGGCAAGCCTTTCCATACTAAGTACATTCTTAAATATGTTTACCGTGAGCGCCAAAAATCGTGAGATCGCAAACAAAGCTTTGCGAAATCACTATAGGAAATTAGTTTCCAAAGTCTCAACGATATTGTAAAGGTAAGAGATTCTAGTTATTTACATTTTATATTTTGTAAAACTTATCTATTTTGCAACTCTCACATTAATGTTAAAGAAATGGAGCTTCTTATTCAATTTTCAATTATGAATTTCTGACAACCAGCAAAGTGAAGTGTAACTAATTTCCTTGGTACGTATAGCGGAGGTTTGTAATCAAATTTCCTCAGTCGGAAGCGAACGTTTCCTTTGTATTAGCTACTCAGCGAAGACGCGAACGCATCACTGATGCTATTCTCTGTATACGTATTGTACGTAGGTACTTAATAACAATACATACAAGTAAGCCGCCTAGCTTAATTAAGAGCTACGAGTGAACATGTGTGTCACTTGTTTGTTCCAATTAGTTCAGCATTTGGATAAAATCATAACCTGAAACGGCTTGTCAATAAAATTATCTACGCTAACACAAGCGTATCTCGCACAATTTTGCAGGCACATATGACAGTCGAGTTTCTCGTTGGTTACTTTATACATGACCCTGGAAGTTTCCCGTGGGAGTTGTTGCTGCGTAGTGCCGCGAGAAAATTACTTTTGCCACATAGGTATCTCTCATAATTCGCTTACCTTTTGGCAATAACTTTCTGTCGGAAAATTACAGCGCTACGCTAGTTACGGAAAAAATGTTTTATCTTCTTTGACTTTTTCATCAAATACAAAGCTGTTGAAAATCGAGTTTCCACAAATTGCCTAAAGCTGATGTGAACTCGTGTAAACAAAATTGTTTTCCATGGATGGTAAGACACTGAAATCTGGGCGCTCATTCGAGTGTAATTTGAGATATCGTCAAATAAGCGATGTCTCAGGTATATTTCAGGCGCTATCGTCTTTAATACCTGTAATCCAAGGTGCATAAAGTGACACGTTCACGTTACTACCGGGTCAAGTTAAATTTGCGCCTGATATCTATTTTGTCTTAACGACGAACGTGACGTCAAAACTTAACGCGACCGGGATGCCGAAGTGGCGATATCTACTATGCACATCGCCACTTAGGAGATCTCTCCGCGATATCAGACAGATATATATTGGAATTTGGGTCTTGACCTCATTTGTTTATGTCGACATGTATACATAACCATATCAGCATATACCTATAGTATAGTAATTTGTTTTTCACCAACACCGATTTCAGCCAAACATTCACAGATATATAACCGATATTGACTGAGTTGGCGAGCTTAATGGGCGGTAAGTTGGTTATACTGGTGAAAACGTGTGTAATTCGGGTGCGGGCTTTGCCTCGCAGTAATGAGGCGCCGCGTCGTGTAATCACGATTAAGCGGCTCAGTTGTTCGGAGTTCGATCAGGCAGAACTGATACCTACTCGAGGTAAGAGCGGCCGCACACTGATACGGCTCCATTCAAAATTATCCATTCATTGGATTACTTATCAGACGAGACGCTAGACTAGACAGGGACACTGGGTATTTATATGCGGTGTTGGTCCAAGATGACGTAACTTAGCGCTTGTCCACTTTATCTGAAGAACGTTGAGATGCGAGGAATCTAGTAGAAATAAACATTTGGATGGGCTTATAGAATATAATATAAATAACAATAAATATTTAGAGACAATCTTACCCGCCGGTTCAGTAGGTGCACTAATACTACAAACTGCGCCAATCGCGTCAAAAAAACTATTATTTGTAGGCCACAAGAGCACTTTGACATGTCTGAGACTACCGGCATTTCACAAAAGCACTGTTGAGAAGAAACGCCGAAAGAAACTCAACATAAATTGTACAACCAAGATCATCTTTACCTTAAATAAACAATTGCAAAATTCATATTTGAATGATATTTTAGTAGGTACCTATAATAATATCTAAGGTTATCGCTAAATAATTTTAAACAGTGACTAGATAATAAAGTTCACGCAGTCGTTAGCTGGTAGGTGTGACTAGTCCTCATTTATATCTTAGAATACACTTTTAATATGTTTTCTTCGAGAACTACGTATAGTTAAGTTCATATTACGTAATAGTTAAGTACTTATCCTTTATGAAAAAATTACTGAGTTTCTTTCGGCGTTTCTTCTCAACAGTGGTCTCCTCTTGTGAAATGCCGGTAGACTCAGACATGTAAAAGTGCCCTTGTGGCCTACTTGCAGAATAAAGTTCATTATTTCATTATTATTATACTCAAAAAGAATTTTAATAAAATGAAACTCGTCTCCTAGAAGTAAATGTAAGTTATTTGTAGCCCGACAGGGCGTTTTATAACTCATGCCATATTGCAGATTTTTAGTGGTACTAATTTATTTTACTAGCAACGAGAAATTTTGGGTAACTGCCGTTGCAAATCGGTAAATGTCACTAATATAAACAAAAAAGAAACAGGATTAAATATTCCGCAAATTTCAAGTATTCTTTGCACACTAAAGCCAAAACTATCGTCAGTGATGAAAGTCAAGTTTTTTTTTTGCAAGAAGCAATAAGAACGAAGGATTGAGCAGCATTCCGGTAAACAATGTTTTTTATGACTTAGGTATTTTTGGTTAATGACAGATCCTTAACAAATCGCCATCAACGTTAAATAATGAGACGTATGCACATTATTGCCATATGAAAGCTGTTTGTAGCGCCACTAGCCCTGGGCCGGACCGACACTTGTTAGGCTATCTATTCTTACCTGCAATATAAAAATATGACAGAATAGTATCATGTGTGAAGCTTTGTGTCAAATACTCATACTCATTATTGAAATTCGATTCTGTCATATGCGGCCGAGCTAAAGGATCAGAAGGATCACAGAGATTAGGTTGTGTGGTTGTGGCTGTAATTAATTCTCCATGTTATAATGTTGGCACGACACTCGTTACACGAGCTTTTTACGATCTATTTTGAGATAATTTGGAACCACTCTAAGCTAAGGCTATTTCATCTTAAGGCTTATTCAACAAGCATTCGGTTGCAATAGATTTGTCTTCGAGTAATCGGGAAACATTCATATAAATAACCGGACAAGTGCGAGTCGGACTCGTCTAGCAACAGTTCCGTACAAATCGATATCTCTACAGCTACACGCGCCCGACATAAAGGGTCTTGACAGATAGACGGACGGACGGTACGGGAACGTACAGGTTCCGTTTTTTCCTTTTAAAGTACGGAATCCTTCCAAAGATAATCATCCCCATGAATTGTGAACTTCCGTCCTTTTGATGTCGGTTTAAAAGTGGGTGTATTATTTCATAATCCTCATATTTAACACTCCATCTATTCTGTTAAGGCGCCCCGATAAAACAATTAAAGTCTCGTTAGTAAAACTAATGAACCTCGGTCAAACCAATAGGCTGACGGGACGCTGTTCTCCTATAAAATCTCATTAAAGTCAGATGAAAGCGTTATTTAGTGGCAGTGAATAGCTTATGATATAATTTAGGCGATATTTACGATGTAGAGAACAGCCATATCGGTGAAAAGAAATGAACTAAACAAAATTATAATTTGCTTATATGTATTATCTTGAAGACTTGCCTCTTTTATTCGTATCTGTAGACTAATAAGTTCTCGTACTACCCAGTCGATAGCTGAGAACTTGGATATTACTTTTCCTTGAATGTTGACAAGGCTTCTTGTATAAGAACTTATGTCACAATGAAGGTACGTAATTTCATTTGTTCCCCTTCCTTGACGTCTTCGCAATGTGCACGCTTCTTGAATAATAGTCTAGATAGAAACACGTAGAATTATTTCTTAGATTTGCGGTGAATAGTTTTATAGACATTTTAATACTGATTTTAAGACAAAAAACTGTGCAACTGATGATGATTATATTAAAATAATGTCAACATAGGGTATAATTACAGCTTTGATATTTATTAAAGTGTTCTGCAGGTACTAATGTCAAATTATCCCACAATTATTTATACTCTTTTATTCAAGTCAAGATAATTCTAATAAAGGTGCCATTACCATTAATCTCCAGAAATGGGAGCGACTAACTCAGGCACTCCATTAAGGATCCTTTCCGCAATGGTGACCGCGGCCTAATGGGTGCTCCTGGACTCATATTGGTGATAATGCAGTAGTAATTTACTTATCGCCTATTCTGATGTGACGATTCTCCTTCTTAGACTCTGTATACTTACTACACCGGCACTCCTTCATTCATAAATTTTTATATTTATTCAAATGTCAAGTAAGTACTTCGTTCCACAACACTGTTTTGACGGTTTGACTGTGGGATCCGTGAGTCTATCTAGACAATATCGTAAAATATCTATAGAAATCCTAATCAATCTTAATTCTCTTCAATCTTAATTAATCTTCTTATAACTTGGGACCCTTCAAACGAAGCGTGAAGAAGGATCTCTCGGGCCAGCATGGCAGTGTCAACTGACTTGGCACCGTTGGTTTCTCGTCAGTTGCCATTGCGACTTGGGCTCCCCTTTTTGCGTACCATCAGGCGAAGTGGAGCCACTATGTTGTGCCGTTATAAATAAAAAAAAATTTTTTTTTTTTTAATAATATAGGTAGGTACTAGCACGTACTAGGCAAATATCTCTACAATTTTCTGTTCAATAAGTTAAATACCGTCGAGGACTCGAGATTGTATTTTAGTAAGGCTTCTTTTAATTAATTTTTATTTGTTTTGTCCTAATAGTCGCAGGTAAGGCGTTAAGTAAATATGGTAAGCGCTTTTCGATGAACCTGTCCCCATAGTGATTGCTTACTCTGAGAACAGCATACTTACCTGCAGCTACAGACTTGGTGACAGAATCTTATATGGGTGAGTTTGAGATGAACCTTTACCTACTTGCACCAATCGATAATGAACGATTACGATGCAATCCGGCTAACATACGCAACAGTTACATTTTGTGTTTTTTACTTTATTTTTTTCTAAGTATAGTAAATTAGTAAGTAATGTCAAATATGGAGCAAATATATTTTAAATACTGTCACAATTGCCCTAGGTCATCCAACAAGGTATGATTACAGGAGATAATTGCAATAAAGGTGCCATTAACCTCCAGAAATGGAAGCGACTAACCCAGGCACTCCATTAAGGATCCTATCCGCAATGGTGGCCGCGGCCTAATGGCTTGGAGTGCTCCTGGACCCTTCATATTGGCGATAATGCTCTAGTAATTGACTTACCGCCCCATTTGTGTAGATTATCCTGATGTTACGAATTCCTAACCCTAACTTCAGGACTGTTTAAGAGAAGATATTTTTACTCTAACTTAATACTTGGCATCGTTGTGACATCATATGATTATGATTATGACACGATGTACATCTGTTGTTAAAACTCTGTATCAAAGATGTAGCGTTATTATGTTTGCTTCAGCATGAATGGCGTATCACTAATTGTATGAGATCTATCAACAACGCATCATTACCAGAGATAATTGCAATAAAGATGCCATTAATCTCCAGAACTAACTCAGGCACTCCATTAGGGATCCTATCCGTAATGGTGGCCGCAGCCTAATGGGTCCTCCTGGACTCTTCATATTGGCGATAATCAATATGAATTGTATAACATCTCGGAATTGTACCTAACTTAACATTTTATGCAAGTTTCTATTTTGTTACTGACACCAAAGATGGATATTTAAAATTATGTAATGACTAATGACATTATTAATCGAATAGGTAGTTACAGAATAATACTATTACCAGTAAAAGTAATATTGTACAAAAATCGAATTAACTATTACTAACTATAACTGTGTAAGTAAACTGACATATAATATCTGTTCGGTCCCAACCGACATTACTTTGCATAAAACTGAACGCACCCGAGCTTTTTGACACTAAGATCTTAGAGGTCGTTCTGTCACTTGAATTTTAACTTGCAGTTGTGCACATGTGATTTTGAGAGATTTGGAATTTGAAGCGTTTTGGAAAGACACATGTGTGTCCGCTTATTTTGCGTATATTTGTTGAACTCGAGTGATTTGTTCGGCATAAGGCCCCTCGATAATATTGGACGTGAAAATTGTGGTTTTGACGGAGCTGGCGATACGGTAGCCGCGAGGATTCTTCGGCGCCCAGCAAACACATTCACACACACCATAACACACCCTACACTTACTCACCTTTGCTGGAATTGGGCTAGATCGGCTCCATTGGGAAGGTTAGTGCTTTAGATATAAGTTAGAATTAAGTTTAAGAGGCGCGTAATCGCGACCCGTTTTTGTACTCGCCCGGGAATTTACGTTTTGCTGGTTACACAGGTTGATGGGCCCCCTGTTACCCGTAGTCCAGGGCGGGAACAAAACATTTTTGGTAGCATAGAGCGTGGTTGTTTTGATTTGAGCCACTTTTGATAAAATTTGGGTAAATTTTTTTGGTTAGAATTCACATGTTTTGAGGTTAAAGTTATGACAAAAAGTGGTTAAATTTACATGTTTTGGATTTGAATAAGGTCAATTTGCTTATTATCAACAACACGAGAGTTGTTTTATGTAGATAATACTAGTTTAGTGCTCAAATTTAGGAAAGTTTCAACTTGTTATAAATTGGTGGGTTGGTAGACATTTCTTTGTATGATTATAAGAAAGTAAAATTATTAGAATAAACTCAACTCATTATAGTTTTATAGTGTTTTTGGAGTTAAAACAAGTATCATATTTTGTTGATATTGCATGTCAAGTTGAAACATTGAATTATTTGGAAATATTATTAGGAGCACTTTAGAAATTGACCTTTGGACTTTGATATTAAATGTTATAATTTGTTGGCATTTTTATAATTGGTAAACCGCCAGTGTGACTATATTGAATTAATATTGTTATTGGGTAAGAAATTCTACATAATTAATTTTAATTAATTAATTTATTGATTTGTTTGAGAATTTCACTTTGTGTTTTGTTTGAATTCAATATGGCAGCGGTATTTAAGACAGCAATTCGCGCGGAGTTACGTTGGTTTACTTCTGGGGCTGCTCTGGTGGACAGAGAAGACCGAACTGACGCATTGTTAGACAGGTTCGAACAGATTAGGGACCGCGTTGATAGGGCGCGACATAGCTTTGAAAGCTATCTCGGTAAAATTGAAGGCTCTGGGCCCGAGATGGCACAGCATGTTCTACGCGAGGCAGCTGAAGTGGAACGAGATTATGACCAATGCATTGAGCTGGCAGATAAAATCGTTCAGCGTGCAAAGGAGATATTGAGAATTCGGACCACCGGGGTCCGGAATGAGGGAAATTCTGCAATTAGACCCACTCCAGAATTGGCAGCACGACTTCCTGCGATAAGCATCCCACCGTTTGACGGAAACCTGGACCAATGGACCAGTTTTATTGACCTGTTCGATAGTTTGGTACACGCCCGAAAGGACCTAACGGACTCTTTGAAATTGGCGCAGCTGATGACAGCTTTGAAAGGTGAACCACGTGACCTGGTAGCACACTTGTCGGTCACCGATGAAAATTATGAAACCGCGCGCACACTGTTAAGAAACAGATACGAGAATGTGCGAAGGCTTGCGGACGCCATGATGGCAAAAATTTGGAATATTCCCCGGATCGCCCAGGTATCAGACATCAGAATAAAAATGCTGAATCCTGTTTTGACAGCGACCAAAGCTTTGGGGAAACTTGGCTTGCCTGTGGACCAATGGTCCTATATGTTACTGAGTTTTTTGTTGAACCGGCTACCTGCTGATGTCCGGGCGAGATTTGAGAACCAGTATGGAGGAGACACCGCCCAGCACTTACCGGCCTTTAGTGACATAGTGGCATTTTTGGAAACGGAGTGTCGCCGTGCTGATACTTCGAGTTTACCTTCAACCTCGAGACCAGCTGTGCCCTCAGGGGGCCAGATGGGAATTGTCGCTCAAAGGGGAAACTGGGGAAAATTGATACCTCGACCAGCGAGGCCCAGTCAATACAATGTTGGCACGGTGGAACCTGACCCCTGCTTGTACTGCAAGAAACCAGGCCATCGGGTGCCTGTCTGTTCGACGTTTCTTGCCCAGAGGGTCGAGGGTCGCCGGAACATCGCAAAGCAAAGGAAGTGGTGTTTCGTGTGTTTGGACCCACATTTTGTTCGGGACTGTGCCCAACCCCAGGAGTGCCGGTCATGTGGTGGGAAGCACCACCACATTTTGTGCATGAACCGCAACGGGACCTCCAAGCCTCCCGCTGCCCAGGGTTCACGCAGCACCCCTGTCCGGAGTCGGCACCCGGCCGACCAGGGGTATTTGGAAGATGGGGAAGGCGGGGAGAATTCGACCCCCCCGCATTCACAGAATTATGCTGCGGTCGCGCGCTCACCCGCGCCCTCACGGCGGGCTCCCACGGGCGGGTGGCCGCGCCCACCCCCTCCTCGGTCGGCGCCACGGATGTCGCCGCCGCTGGCCGAGCGACCGCGCCTGGAATCGCGACCTCCCGCGTTCGCAGGCCGGAGACGAGGGTACCGGGCGCCGCAGATGGCGCAACCAGCGCGACGCGCGTACCAGCCTGACTGGGATCCGCTCGACCGGTTCGAGCGGCCCTCCCACGCGGAGCAGGACGCCACGCGGTATCCCTGCTAGGGGTACGCCGCCCATGCATCGACCACCGCCACACCCCTCGAGACCGTGTTGTTGCCCACGGCCTCGGTTTGTGTGTGGGGTCCTGGCGGAGGATCAGTTCGTGTGCGCGCCCTACTGGATACGGGCGCACAGGGCTGTATTGTATCCAAACGGTTGATGCAACGGATGGGCTTGGTCTTGAGACCTCACCCGGACGGTGTCCGGGGGGTCGGCAACACATCAGTGTCAAACCTGGTAGGACAGGTCACGTTCACCTTTGGCCCGAGTCCCACCTCCCATGCGAGGATTACAGCTCCCGCATTGGTTTTGGAGGAGGTGGTGGGGGGGCACCCCCCGGTCAAGCTGCCACCAGAGATCCGGAACTTGACAGTTGGTTTGAATTTGGCGGATGCTGGCTTTGACACCCCTGGTCCGGTTGACGTGCTGCTGGGTGCAGACGTCCTAGGGGGCATATTGCTGACCGGCAAACGGATACTACAGCCTGGTGGACTTGTGGCATGGGACACCAAGTTCGGATATGCTGTAATGGGTCCAGTATTAGCAGTTTCCACGCCTCCTGCCGAGGAGAGCTGTTTGGTTGGAACTGCTCTCTCAGACGCGGTGCAACGCTTCTGGGAAATTGAAGAACCGCCTACCGCGCCGCGGATGAGTCCTGAGCAAGAGGAGTGCGAATTGTTTTACCAGAACAACACTGGCCGCCTCCGCTCTGGTCGGTTCATAACTCGACTCCCCCTACTTACTCATCGACCACCCCTTGGTGCCTCTCGCGCGTTGGCTGAGAAGCGGCTGGTTTCGATGGAGCGCCGTATGAAGAGGGATGCGCTCTTCCGGCAGAAGTATGTGGACTTCATGAGGGAGTACGAGCAGTTGGGACACATGACGGTGTCACGCATGGATTGGAGTACGGTGGAGCATTATTTTCTTCCCCACCATGCGGTATTGAAGTCACCGGTGTCCAAGATTCGAGTGGTATTTGATGGCTCTGCCGCCACCTCGACTGGAGTGTCCTTGAACCAATGTTTGCATGCAGGTCCTAAGCTGCACAAGGACATAACCGATATTCTCACTAATTTCAGGAAGCATCAGGTTGTGTTTGTGACCGACATCCGGATGATGTTTCGGCAGATCGTCATCCACCCTGATGACCGTCGGTATCAGCTGATCTTGTGGCGTGAGAGCCCAGATGAACCGATGTTGGTCTATGAACTGAATACGGTTACGTACGGTCTGAAGAGTAGCCCGTACATTTCTATTCGTACATTGTTGGAATTGGCGAACAGAGAGAGACTGAGGTTCCCTCGAGCGTCCGCCATTTTGGAGAAGGACTTGTTTGTGGACGACGTGTGCACCGGGGCCAATAGCGTCGAAGAAGCATTGGTCATCCGCGATGAATTGATTGCACTCTTGCGGACTGGTGGCTATGAGTTGCGGAAATGGTTGTCCAACTCACCAGAGGTTTTGGCCGGACTCCCAGATGACCACCAGCAGGATCCACACCTCTTCGAGAATGTTGATAATCCGCACATGTTGTCGGTTCTTGGCGTTCAGTATCGACCAGTCCAAGATGTGTTTACCTATCGGGTGGAATTGGATACCCCGAAGGTCTGGACAAAGCGGCTTGTTCTGTCTACGGTGGCCAGGACTTACGATCCAAATGGATGGATCTCGCCCGTCATCTTCAAGGCCAAAGCGTTTATGCAGCGCCTGTGGGCAGCCCCGATGGGTTGGGATGATGCGCTTTCCGGAGATTTGCTGAGCGATTGGGAAACCTACTTTTCTACGCTCCCGGAGATAAACCAGGTCGAACTGCCGCGTAAGTTGCTTCCCGCAGGGAAATACAGAGCAACACTTCATGGGTTTTGCGACGCCTCTGAGCGAGGATATGCGGCTGCCGTGTATTTGCGAACGGTCAGCTCCGCCGGAGCGGTCGACGTGCACTTGGTAATGGGAAAGAGCAAGGTGGCCCCGCTTCGGACTCGTTTGACGATCCCGAAGCTGGAATTGTCGGGTGCAGCTCTTCTTGTGCGATTGTTGAATCATGTAGCCTCGACCTTGAAGGACACCGTGAACCTTGAGGAGAGTGCCTATGCATGGACTGACAGCCAAATTGTCTTGTGTTGGCTGAAGTCGTCGGTCCACACATTGGAGGTTTTTGTGGCCAACCGTGTCTCGCAGATACAGAACTCTGAGACTGCTTTGGTTTGGAGACACGTGCCAGGTGAATTGAACCCATCGGACGTGGCGTCTAGGGGTTGCAACGCCATGGAGCTTGTTGCCCACCCACTGTGGTGGAAGCCAGAATGGCTATTGGAGATGGAGTCACGCTGGCCGGCCAGTTGTGTCATTGGAACCCCATCGTCGGGATTGAAGATCCACCTTGTCGAGACCGCTCCAGGGACGGACCCTGCTTGGTTGCTAGCGCGATATAGTTCTCTCGACAAGCTGGTTGGAGTGACCGCCTGGGTCAGGCGATTTATTCACAATTGTCGCCACCCTGACAATCGGCTACACACCAGTGTTCTCGCTTTTGAAGAGCGGAAAGCAGCCCTACATCACTGGATTCGGGTTGTGCAGGAGGAACACTTGGGGGACGTATTGGAAACCCTGCGGAAGGGTCGCCCCAAACTTAGACGAGCGATAGCGCGTCTCAACCCGTTCATTGACGAGTCTGGAATACTCCGGGTTGGAGGACGGCTTCGCAATGCTAACTTGCCTTATTCGGCGCGCCACACCATACTGTTGCCTAAGAAAGGGCACTTGGTGGAATTGTTGGTGAATGATCGCCACCTTAAGAATTCTCATGCTAGCTGCAATGCGCTCCTGGGCATTCTGCAGCGAGAATTTTGGATACTGAACAGCAGACGCGTTGTACGGAGCATCGTGTTCCGGTGCTTGCCTTGCTATAGGCTCAAGGCAGCCACGATGCAGCCTCAGATGGGTGATTTGCCACCTGACAGGGTCACCCCGGCTAGGCCGTTTGAGAGGGTAGGGACGGATTTTGCCGGCCCTTTCTTGGTTAAAACGTCGCGACTCCGAAATGCGAAGAGTGTAAAAGCGTATTTGTGCGTTTTCGTCTGTCTGTCCACCAAAGCCGCTCATCTTGAATTAGTTGCTGATCTTTCGACGGAGGCCTTTATTGCGGCCCTAGATAGGTTTGTAGCCCGTAGGGGACTCCCGTCTCTGATCCGGTCAGATTGCGGAACCAATTATAAAGGTGCCGACCGTTATTTACAAGATGTTGTGAAATTTTTGTTGGAAAATAGAATTGACATTGGTACAAACCTCTCCCGTCGGGGTGTCACCTGGACGTTTGACCCTCCGGGATGCCCCCATTGGGGAGGTATTTTTGAAGCTCTTGTAAAGCAAGCTAAGACTCATATGTATAGAGTCATAGGTCAAACTATTTTGACTTTTGAAGAGCTGGCGACGTTGTTTTGTAGAATTGAGGCAGTCCTCAATTCCCGTCCGTTGTGCCCGCTCAGCTCTGATCCAAATGACCTGGAAACGTTGACTCCAGGCCATTTCTTGATTGGTCAGCCACTTGTAGCCCTGCCGGAGCACCCCCTCAGGGAAGTAACTTCCAATCGTTTGTCGCGCTATCAAATGCTGCAACAAATGGCTCAGAATTTTTGGACCAGATGGTCATTAGAGTATTTGCATGTTTTGCAGCAGCGCCTCAAGTGGACTGACAAAACCAATCCCCCCAGTGTTGGAGACCTCGTGTTGGTTAAGGATTCCAACCTACCGCCACTGCGTTGGCGCCGGGGGCGAATTGTTAACTTGTATCCCGGCAAGGACGGGACCCCTCGGTTTGCTGAGGTCATGGTGGGGGATTCGGTTCTCAAGCGAGCGGTAGCAACGCTATCGCGCCTTCCTCTTGTATAGCGGACCAGCTTAGAGCTGTTCCGAGGCGGGTGATTGTTCGGTCCCAACCGACATTACTTTGCATAAAACTGAACGCACCCGAGCTGTCACTTTTGACACTAAGATCTTAGAGGTCGTTCTGTCACTTGAATTTTAACTTGCAGTTGTGCACATGTGATTTTGAGAGATTTGGAATTTGAAGCGTTTTGGAAAGACACATGTGTGTCCGCTTATTTTGCGTATATTTGTTGAACTCGAGTGATTTGTTCGGCATAAGGCCCCTCGATAATATTGGACGTGAAAATTGTGGTTTTGACGGAGCTGGCGATACGGTAGCCGCGAGGATTCTTCGGCGCCCAGCAAACACATTCACACACACCATAACACACCCTACACTTACTCACCTTTGCTGGAATTGGGCTAGATCGGCTCCATTGGGAAGGTTAGTGCTTTAGATATAAGTTAGAATTAAGTTTAAGAGGCGCGTAATCGCGACCCGTTTTTGTACTCGCCCGGGAATTTACGTTTTGCTGGTTACACAGGTTGATGGGCCCCCTGTTACCCGTAGTCCAGGGCGGGAACAAAACAATATAACTATTAACTACATTTGTAAATTTGTACCCTTTTGTAAAAATTGACATATAATGTATTTGTGCATTATCAATAAATGAGTATGAGTATGAGTATGAGTAATGTTGTAGTAATTTACGTACCGCCCCATCTTTGTAGATTATCCTGATGTTACATTCCTAACTCCACCGTCAGTACTATTTTAAGAAATGATTTGTTAAAAGTTGTGTTGGAATGTTTCAAATGCCGATGTCCAATGTGTATAATTTCGTCGAAAGCATGAATAAGGTAAAGACGCATAGTATTTCATTTTTACATTTAGAAGATAGAATATTTGCAATCTTAAATTGCAATTGTTTTCAAGCAAACGGACAACACGAAGATTCTACCAGAACTATTTAATGAACTATTTGAAATGCCAACGATTCTCTCTAGTTATTCTTAAGAAAGAATGCGGCATTCCATCTGGAGCTTTGTAAACTATTTACCTTTAACAGAAGACTATGAACATCTGGTGTTGATGCGCAAATTCCGCTTAGGTAAGGGGGTGTATGGTGTCGTGTCTACGACCCCACGTGTAGTCTACATGAGTTTGACAAATCGTTTAATTAATGGTGTCGTCGACCGACGACCCTGATCGAAGAGCGGCATATGTCTTGAACGTCAGCATGCCATGACGCGTCGGGGTTTGATTCCAGCCGCGAATGCTCTGAGTGGCGGATATGAGTGGCTGTGTTGAGTGTGTGAGTGAATACCGATATTAATTCACCGCGTTCGGTAGGTGCATTGCCCGCGATGACATTTAATAAAACTGACTCGTGTCTGCCGCGAATCGCTGACCCGTCGCTTATGCCTAGCATAACGCCATTTATTTTGTTTTCGTGCCATATTTTTAAAAAGCCAATATAAGCGGCTTTACCGCAAAATGACAACAATGTGGAGAACGGCGGTTCTCTACGTTTAAAGGGTGATAAATTTTCTGGTTATGTTTTTTTCTCTTTTCATTATCATACTGCAATGCGAGCCCGTGTAATACATGTTCTGCTTTGTTTTAGAGGTAAAGAGCATGTTTCACGACGTCAGCCTAATTCACAATAAGCCCGACATGTAGCCAAGGTACGGCGTCTAGACTGAGAACATCGCGTTACGTAGGCACCCAATTAAGAGCAAAATACGCTCTTAGTACTTGGTAATGTCGTCGCTTCGTTAGCTACTGTAAGGTGCTATTAAAGCGTTAGTCCTCGCCTCGCCTTCTGGGCATTTAAACCTTAACACATTTTGCATCTTTATTTTGCACCTTTATTTTATTCTTATAAAAGTCTGTTCAGCCTTGTTATTCAAATTCGAATGTGAGCATTATCGCGAGTATGTTGTTGTCGGGTTGTTATGGGTGTGCAAGCGCAGTCTTGTACAAAAAGCAGACGCATTCTCGTCCAACCACGAGCATGGGCGCGGGCGCAGGGTCAATGGTCGGCCTGCAACCACGCCTGGGAACCAACGATAAATATTTGAATTTCAACACTTAATACATATGCTTAGCAAATTGATTATGACGTGTGCCGGCCGCGCGTGTTTAATGTTTATAGTCGGGAGCGCATATGAAACACATCACATATAAATAACGTATCGCAGGATCTGAACGGCCTCGCCTCATTCATTTATGCTATCTAAATGTTTTCGGATCAACATGTGACGTATGACTAAAGATACGCAAATTGATCGATGACTGCAAATGAAATATCGCGCTTAAATCTAGAAATTTCGAGGATTACCATGTTTTATTTACATCAAAAGGCATTTGAACAATTTTCTGAATTTGAAATGCGTGTTAATTTAAGAGCATGGTGGATAGGTTGTCGAGTAGATAACTAGGTATTTAGGAAACAGTTAGATATATGAGGAAACAATTAGCTCTCTAAAGTAAACGCAGGATGTTCGCTGTCTATTTTACAAGTTAAATTAATTGCTACGTGCTGCTAAAACTAAAGGAAGTCTCTAATTTGTCTTGTGACTAGACTTGTTCGTGCAGACAACGAGTTTTCTTTTTGTTTTAGACGTAGGTATATTCTTGCGTAAATAAAAAAGAAAAGTAATAAGTGTAGCTGCATGATTAAGGGCCTGCTAAAATATCATTGTCACCCTAATCGGTGAATACAGTTTTCGTAGAAATAATAGCTTTTAGTAAAACTCGAGATTAAAAATCAATTTCGATAACCCTAAGACGCATCAACTATTTAAGTATAAAGGTGCGACAGAAACGCTGCTAAAACGCAGCGCAGCGCTTTACGCAGTGAAGTGTCGTGTCCGGTTTACTATTGGAAGGCATAAAATCATTAATACTAATATGGTTACGCATAATTGCTTTTCGCCGAAAATGAGATGTGCATACCTAAGCCTCATTACGCATAACATTGAAAAGCATAAATACAGAAAGCATAACCGTCATGAAGACTAATGACAAAAAGCATAAGCACAAATAGGCATAATAATCAATTGGAATCATATCAAAATGCATAACGCTATTATCCTATTAAAAGTTGCACTACGAGAGAAGGTTAGTATAGTGTCTATACCAGGTGATCAATACAAATGGGTCAGTAAGGAGAAAACGAAAACTATAAGAGATAAGGAAACCCGTTCTTAGGAACCATGGCTTCGATTTTAGATTTATTAAAAACTGCATTAAATTTTTTTTCGTATATCTCATGCATAACCCGGAATCGAACCCGGTCGAAATGAAGTAGAGAAAAAAATAATTAAGATGTCAATCGATCCTACTTTTTATTGAGAACAAATGTCTGTATGGGACCACATACATTTCGAGTGCTCTAAGAAACAGAAATTGCTGTTAAAGAGTGACATTCCTTTAAGGTACCTACGAACATTTTACTTTTTTTTTATGCAAAAGCATTATGAAATTGTTTCCAATATCCTCATAATTCAACAAAACAATAATTGTATGACAACTATGAACCTAAATGGAAATTCTCATGGTCAAAATGGAAAGAAAATATTTTTCCGTACACAGCACGCATATTCGTATGTAGCGTTTTCAGCTTTAACAGCAATTTCTGACTCTTAGAGCACTCTAAATGTATGTACTGTTTTACAGACATTTGTTGCCAATAAAAAGTAGGATCGATTGACATCTTCATTTTTTTTCTCCTCTCCCCAATTTTAACCGGGTTTGATTCCCGATTTTGCATGAGATATACGAAAAAAAAATTGAATGCAGTTTTAATAAATCAAAAATCGAAGCCATGGTTCCTAAGAACAGATTTCTCTATCTCTTATAATTTTCGTTTTCTCCCTACTGACCCATTTGGATTGATCACCCTGTATATATTTAGGAACTAAAGCGAGGTCGACGGAGGTCCGCTTCGCAGACCCCCTATTCCGCGTTGCTTCAGGCGCTTCGCGCCTGGTTATCATGCTAACCTAACCTAATGTACCTACCTAATGTGATCTTACGTTACGTAACGTAATATTTTGTTTTGAAATATATTATACATACAATAATAATAAATGCATGTTAACCACGTAAGTGAGTTTCATTCATTTAGACAACTGAAATTATGGATAAAGACAGATAAACCAAATAATTATTAGCCCAAACAATAGTATGCGTAAAGTATATTCGGCCAATACAAATTAGTCCAACTAAAATTATGCTAATAGCGTAGTATGCCAAAAAACAGTAGGCCAAAATATTACTATGCGAAAGTACTATTATGCCAAAACAAATTATGCTAAATCAATATGCGGAACAGCATTAGTCTAAAAAACATTATGCGATCCAAGGGGATCCCGTCGTGTCCGTGCCGTTTTTACCGCAAACTCTCCACACCGCTCTGCTTAAAATACGCTGACGCAAGTTAAATATATGAAAAAGACGCAATATTTGATTGCGTTTACGGTGCGTCGCCGTTTTTTGAGCAGCGGTGACAAGCTTGCGGTAAACTGGTAGGAATTCGAAACATCACAGATTAAAAGCACCGAGACCTTTTTTTGAGCAGCGGTGTGGTCGAGCCTTAAATAATTCTTGAAAACGAGGTACTCACAGTCACAGGCAATATTAAATTCCCTTGTATCATTTGAAGTGGCAGCCCTTGCGTGCCGATAGCGCATAGGTAATTAATTCAAAAATGTCGTGAAGTCACAATACTGGTTATACGTACTTACTTATGCAGTGTAATCGTAAGGTGGACCTAAGTTCATGACCGATGAGCCACGCTATGGCTTTATTTAAATGACTAGGTATTTTTTCCATGTAAGTATTTGTTATAATTCTAAGGATATAGTAAATTTATATAAAAATAAATTACAAAATGTTAACACATCATAAAACCTTAGGGTGCCACCGGCAGTGGGACAGGACAGGGCACGAGCTACCGGTGTGGTTACGGCTGGAGAAAGAAGCTGCTTGACCATGCGTCCCTGGACCGCCTTTTGTTTTTATTACTATCCCTGAAAAACGCAACGAACATGAATGTAAAGAAAATACCAAATACGGAATTCATACGGGTGTACAGTATTTATCTTAAACTTGACAAACGCATTGATGGCCGCTCTGATTAGTGTGTCGCCTAATTTGTGTACATTAACCTTTGCAATAAGCATTACGTATTTGTTTAATATAGATCCATCAATGCTCTATACCCAATGTGTTAGCAATGCTAAGAACTGATGTGAGAGTTGAAGTGGAAATGCAGATAGTAGACATACAGGGTGGAACGAACTGAGATCTGTTCTGTAAATATGGCATTATAGCCTTAGAACATTATTTCTTCCAAATAAACTATATTAATATCAGTCCCTATTTTCAAGTATACCTTGTTAAACAATGATGCAAAAAACCGAGTGTTTATTATAATAAAACGAGAATTAATTGCGTTAAAAAAGTTTGAGTCCCTTCGAGACCATGAATGTAACATCACGTTCGAAACGTCGAGGTAATTAGATAAACCCTTTTTGAATAACGTGTGAAAGTCGAGTACATTTAAATCAATAAACTGTGTGTTTTTTATATATTTACGGGCTTATGCCCGCATGTCATCTGTTATTTTGAAATGTAAACGATAAGCGCAAATGTAGTAGTGTTGTACAAATATTTAGGTCAAATATTATTTTGACTGACTTTTTTTTCTTATTATAAATATGCGACTATTTTAAGTCGATTCTACATGAGATAAATTGTATTATATATTTGGGAGATACTTTCGTTCCGCTCAACCCTGTATACTGAAATATAGGTTCATTTCAAATATAGCACCTCCTCTCGAATAGTCTAGTTCAGTTAACTACCCAATCAGACCTGCGAGCGTCGTTCATCTCAGTCGCGTGTCCCGACCAATTGGTCGTTAACGTCAATCATAAATACCGATCGATCTGTTGCTGCCCCAGTCAATTGGATCGGACCTTGAATACTATTTACATTTCTCTACTTTGATGTTTTCAATTAAGTTTCGTTCTTTCATGTCGCTGGGCCTAGCGACACTGTTTCTAATATGTAGGTGTGCTGTAGAACCCAAAGATATCGCTCGAAGCGTTATCAATATTCAACAGCTTTGCATTTAATTTATTGACTTTTCAGTCTGTGCTTCAAATATCTGTGTAGTTCGTTCCGAAGCGGAATGGTGCTTTTAATTCCTAGTTCAATAAATAAATACCTAAGTCTATAAATCGATCGACGGTATAAATAATATTGACACATAATGTCATTTATTTTTTTCGTTTTATAATTCGTAATGTTTGTACTCGCTCATTTCGCTAGTCCGATTAAATAATTACTCTTCAATTTGACATAACTGCATATTATAGCACCTTATCCTTATGAAACGATAGCTAAAAAGTTTAAATACACCATGAGACCCGTCCTCCAGTATATTACATCTACATCACAGATTATGTTAGTTTAAAATGTAATATTCTGTTTGAAATTAACTTCCATAAATGGAGACCAGTCGCAAGCAGTCATGTGAGATCTTTCAGCTTCTATTGTCTCAGTAATGGGACATTGTTGTGAATGAAATTAACCGATGGTCTAGATAAAATGTCTCGTATGCCCGGTATGTAATTGGATCCATGTTTACAAATAGGTTCGTTGAACTTGCAAGTATGAAATATTATCTCCATCATTTGACTTGGAGATTTTCATATCAGACAACAATAGATCTTCGCGGTGATCAGATTTATAATTTATATGAAAGTTTAAGCCGAACCCGAAACTTCATTATTTTAATATTCTTCCCGTAATTCATAAATTAAACATCTACGAATATTTTTGACCTTTTGGCGGCTCTAACATCGTTTACTTTCGTGAGTGAGCCAAGATTTTTCTTTTTACTTCATTAATACAGTGTACGAGTAGGTGTCGTTTCAATCAAATGTTTTAACTGTTAATTATGAAACCAAATGTACAAATATTGAACTGTTTTTGAAAAAACAAATATTTCCGGAGAACAATACGTACTTCATGTGTCATATACTCGTAATACAAAGGTTGACTTGACTTTACTCAAATCATTACATTAAGTACATATAGCACGAGCGTGTAGTGTCTTACAAACACATTCACTCGTGGAGCTCGAAAAGGCAATATTTGACCGCGCACGTTTTCTGTAATTCGTTCTTTTGCGTCGGGAATGTAATAAAACTTATCTTTCGGAATCGGAATGCGACGTGCCAACTAGACCTAGGTCTGTCGATGAAATTTTTCGATAAATGTCTCTGGAATTTCTAGAACATTCATTTATTTTCGACAGTTATTTTAAACTCTTGCATGTTTCTTACGATTAATCGCTCGGACAACTTTTTGGCATTCATCGACTTTATATGAATAGACTTTATTTGAATTGTATGTTTTTAAATGTGTACAATTGTTTTATGCATTCAATATTTACTTAATGAAATGACCGTTAAATTGAAATCGATGTTGTCTTAGACATTATGCGTCTTGTTATTTCAAACGTATGATTTGACTAAAATCTTGCTGTAACATCGAGGGATTATTTGCTTTGTATGATAGTTAAGTGTAGTGGCAATATTGACAAAACCAGTCGCGTCGTAGTTTTGTCCGTCTCTTTCCATCTTATGTTATTATGTATGTGTGTACGTAAGCTTCAACAGGCGAGCGTAATGCGTTTTGGAGCACCTCTTCTGTTCACCGATGCACTCAGGTGCTGAGGCGATAATGTTTTAATAACCTACTTGCATTATTAAGTTGTCGCGTTAATACACCCACCATGGCAAATACCATTATAGAACTAACACAATTTTAGTAAGTTACATAATGTTGTCTCATTGATAGTAGGGAATGAAATCTCCTTGGTGCTTGGCAAACTACCCGATTCAAAAGTTGCACGCAGTGTTTAGAAACATTCAGATTTATATTTCTCGAACGGGGACTAAATTCTATGTTCTAATGATATATGTCCGAGATTCTAACAGAACATATACTTTAGCTGTGCTCTCTCTACCTAAATGACAACTTTTCAATGTTATTTATTGTAGCTTGAACGACAGAAATCGATATTGATCGGGTAAATTGCTATAAGTAGGTATGTCAATGACAATCGAATTAAAATAAAACCTCAAATAGAAAAAGTAAATTGCACACGTAGGTAACTTTCCGTCTCATACTTATTATAATATTGTTACAGCGACAAAAAGAGGACGAGGGTTAAATAAAGTCGCAAAGAAAATTGATTTTAATTGTCAGTGCCATAAAATAACAGTCATGGTCATTGTGAATTGTAGTTGACGTAACTATAATTAATATATATTTAGATCGACAATTATTATTATGAACAAAGTAATTGTGATGAAAAATTAAGCATGTGATACATTAACCTTGACAAGAGATGAACAATACCCCCTTTTAATTTCTTCTCTACTATTTCTTCTATACTATTTCGGTTCTTGGGTGTCGATCTAGAATTTAATTTAAAGTGGCATAATCATATAGACAACATTTCCAAGAAATTTGCAAGTGCATGTTACTCCATAAAGACACTATCAAGGGTAAGCAAGCAATAACTCTACACTTAGGACAGTGTATTATGCATACGCCGAAAGTATAATTCGCTATGGGATAGAGGTCTGGGGAAGCAGTAATGACGTGAATAAAGTTTTACTTTTACAAAAGAAAAGGTTGATAGAGGGATACTTTCCTGACACTTCATAGGCATCTATTCATAAAAAATCGCATTTATACTGTAGTCTCACTGTACATTTATCATGTTTGTATTTATGTCGATTAAAATCTGCATCATTACAAATCCAACAAGCAAACAAAAAGGCACCCTTCACGAAGGAATCTAGACATAGAACTTCCAAAGGCACATTCCGCGCTATTTAGAAATAGCCTGAACTACATAGCTATTAAAACCTACAACCACCTAGATGAGTCAATAAAGAACTCAGATAATCTTACGGAATTCATACGGAAGCTAAAATCATATTTGAATGAAAGGCCGTTTTACAATTTAGACGAGTATTTTGGAAAAAAGATTGAAAATACTAAACAATAAATTATGCATTACTTGCAAATTAGTTTAATCTTACTAGTCGCTCAAGGACTATTATTTTAGTCCTCACATACACATTTTACAATTTATGTTTTAACTGTCCTATTGTATAAAAAAATAAAAATAATGATTATTATAAGTGGATTTTACACTTGTGCTGACATGGATATTTTATCTTACATTTAAACTTATTGTTTAAGGATTTAATGATGTACTCTGTTATTTAATTATACATATGCTGTTTATGGATTTAATATCTGAAATTTGTAATTTTATTGTAGTGAATTTAATGTTGTAATTTTACTGTTAATGGATTGTTCTTTATAATTTTATTGGATTTGGTTGTTTGATGTGAATATTTATTAATTGTTGCATGGTGAAACCAATTAATTGCAATAAAGAGACAATACAATACAATACAATTGCTCATGATTAGAAACAAAGGCAATTTACGTAAAGAATCCCGTACTTAAACTTTTTTATTCAGCCAGTTAATGCGGAATATTTTTTGTCAGTTCTTTTGAGAAAACGGAATGACTTCAATAAATGTAAACCCACGCTAAAACGTTCATCGACGTATTATTTTCCAAAACCTCGGTAACGCTAGCCGACAACTCGGTTCTCCAATTCGCAAAGTAAATAAACTAAACTTCGGAAGTCACGATCAATTTTACGAGACGTTTCCAATTAAACTTCAGAACGCCCTTCCTTTCGTGTTTCCTGCCTAAAAGTTTGCCTGATCACAATTCCGCTAATCCTTTTCATGCGTGCCGTAGCGTTTTTAGTCTTTTTAGTTTCCAAGTGGCCATAGAGGCGGAGACTTTGTTACTTAAAATTGAATGGCTCTCTGAGGTTCGTGTTAATAATAGCAATTTTCGGCCTTTGTCCAGCCGGGACTCCCTCGCGTCCCACGTGCCTCGGGCTTTGAATAAATTGTACGCCTCACGTCTCTTTGTAGGAACCGAGCCTTGCCTATCAGAAAACAATATATTTTCAGAGATACGTGAACTTATTCATTTGCATTTTCAGGGAATCTAATGAATAAATTATTGTCGCTTAAGAACAGACAGAGTAATTTTTATTAATATTTTAGAATAATTTCACGATATTCTGTAGGAATGTAGATCACGAAATTGAAACAAAAGGAACATTGTTTATAAGAAAAATACTTTTTTTGATTACTTTGAGACAAAAACTTTTTTCATTTGTCTACTGTAAACTTTCTGTGGAAAAAGTTTCTTCCAGATAAGAGGAACTGCTGCAAGAATTTGCAAAATATTGAGCTCCTGTGTCTGGGGACGTTAAACATTTTACTTAGTACCCAAGTTCTTGTCAGGGTTTTCAGGTTTACCGCTCTCACAAGTTTTCCAAACTTACGTGTTTCTTTTTTAAAGGCGGCAAATTTATTACCAGTTTAATGAATCTCAAGATTTATTTACAGCAAGAGACAAGAAATACACAGTTAAAGAACTTAAAGACTTTTCGAGAATTCGCGGAAGAAGCTTTCGATAGAATCTAACAAATAACTAAAATATTTCAAAGACGAAACAAATAACATCGGTGAATCATTCTTTCATAGCCATTGTACGTCTGTCATTTACGTCTCCATGTAATGTGTCTAATAGAACGACGCTCTTTCATGCGGGTTAATATGATCGCATGTCCCAATTATGCAATTAAGTAGATAACACAACCCCCGTTCATAATGCCGCGAGAAATCTCAAGAGAAAATGCCTCGTAAGGTGATAAAATTTATGCGGAAATTAGCGGAGGAAGAAAATGCGGGGCGGAAAAGCTCATTAGCACCGCGGCATGAAAAGATATGTTTCGGAAATATAATCCGCCGTGTAGCGCCGGTAGTGGCGAGAATAAAATGCGAAAGTAGGCGGAAATTCAACTTATAGTAGGTATTAGCCTCCGGAGAATTGCGGTGTAGACGTTACGTGTAGTTTATTCTTGCCCAATGTGCCAATTCTACAAACACATAAACACTTTATATCTATGATTATTGTGGTAGGTACACAATAAACATAGTGTTCGGAATTCGGTAGAGCTAAAATATCCACACTTTGCGTAATGTCGTAAATGCCATGTTTGAAACATCAAAAAGCATTTTTTTTGTATCCTTGGATTCCAGAATACCTGTCTGTTTTAATTTTCGTATGAATGAACATGTTTTTGCATAGAGGTACCTATAATAAATAAATAAATAAATACTAAGGGACAATCATATGTCTAGATAACATACATGATCCAGGAACAAATTTAATATTCGAGTTGATCACATAAATATTTGCCCTGGCCGGGATTCGAACCTAGGACCGCCGGCTCAGTAGGCAGCTGCACTACAAACCTAGCCAACCACGTCATCAAAATCGGCGTCGTAGTGTAGTATGGCACAGGGAGAACAAACAAAACAAATTTGTACCCGGCTAAACCTGCAAAAAATCTTGTCTGAAATACTACAGCCACATTATAACTTTAATAACAAACTTTTTCGTACCGCTCCGCTCTATCTGCAAAAGTTTTGCGTTTTTATAAGGCATGTTTACTTTAGACCGCATAGTTTAAGAGCCAACGAACATTAAGTAATTGGGTACACTAGCCCATATTAAGCGTGGTGAATTCTGCAAAGGCGTTAAATCCACCAAATGCAATGACTAGCTATCACAATAAGTATAAATATTAATATTAATATAAGGAAGATAAGCAAAATTTTTTGCACTCTGTAAAGGTTTCTCACTTTGCAAAAGCAATAAACACAATGATGTTTTTTTGCTTCATTGTAAACATTTGGTTTACGTTAGCAGACTTTACTGCTTTAATAAAAATAATTCATAATGATGTGTTTTCGACACATGTAACACGTGGATTTCAATTTGGTTATTCTTATAATTGAACATGCTAAATAAATATGTTTGTTAACTTGTACTTCTTTAAAGCAAAAATGAACGCATCCACATTATCATTTTGTACCAATATAGGTCAGTGTGAGAAAATTACCTATTTTTAGCAATTAAGACAAACGGTAGGTACACGGTTCCCAAAGAATAACTTAAACCTCGATTGCCACGCGGGCAAATATCAAATAGAGGAAAAGCACTTTAGTTTGCATCAGGAAGCTAGCTATAGCGCAGAGTCTACATTAATCTCATACCATCTCTAACTACGTTATCGGAGACACGAGTGCCTATCCGAAAGCACTCAACCTGGTAAGGAACGATTTCCGGAAACAAAGGGGTACAAATGAAATAAAATACTCAGGTAACCCAACGGGGTCAAGTGCCCTCTTAATCCCTCGTGAGAATAACATTCACTCAGCCTAGTGTTTCCGTTTAATTGTTCCGAGCTGATTACGATAGCAAAAATAGGTAATGGAGTAGACCGGGGAACATTTCTTGCATGCACGCGTTGGCAGCTTATCCAACCAATTAGCATAGCAAACGAAGGTGCTTACGCCGGTAGAGCGGACTGCGGTTTTCATTTGGCCTCGTTATACGGCGTGCATTGTAGATACGGGCGCAGATGCTGCAAGTTTGCACTGCGGTGGCATTACGAACTTTGATTAATGAAATTTCTCCGACGGTTTCTTGTAGTATTGGCTTGTATTGGTCAATCGATAGCGTGAACTAGTTTACGCTATCGTCTTATCATAACATAATTTTGTATTACGTCACTTGATCATTTTATGCCACCAATAAATTTAGTTTCATGCTAAGGGCCTTATCACACTTGCGATTTGCGAGCGTATTTTCTATACAAATAAGCGACGCGGCGAACACGCTGCGCGATCGCCTTCATACAAAATACGCTCGCAAATTGCAAGTGTGATAAGGCTCTAATGGGTAGACTGTCAAGATATTATGTGTAATTAATACTTAAAACATTATTATTGTTAAATATCTAAACAAATTACAACTATATAACTACTAAATGCTATAAAAATACATATATGAAGCAGGGTATGTAGGTACAGTCATCCAAAAAAGTTGTATACACTACGAGTATGAAATGAAGTCGAAAAGTGGTAGATTTGTTTTTGGTATTACAGTATTTACCTAATCTGTGAAACCAAAGAGAAATTAAAGTCGCAAATATAATTTTAGATGTAAAATCTACGCACATAAATTTCCTGTTCAATCCTTAATTTGCTTTAATCTTAATCTCGAATTTGTCTTTTCAACTGTCTACGAAGACAATCTTACGGCTATCCTTTAAACACGTATAGCCAATTAAGAGCACTTACGCCACCTAATAACATTTGGCACGGTCGTTCCGAATAAAACTGTCTATAGAGGAGCGCCTTCCAATTAAAGTTTTCTAAATGAAGTTTCCGGGCGACGTGACGAAACCCGACTCGAATTGCTTCTCTCCTCCTCCTTCACTGAGAAGTTTCTAGCGGGAGGTAAAATATTTCATCTGCATGGAAAGTCAAGATGAGTTATTATGAAACCTAAATGAAATTTAAATTCCTTGTACTTCCGTAGGAATCATATCGTTTCGTTTCGTTTCGTTTCGTTTCGTTTCGAACTTCCGTAGGAATCATATCATATAATAATAGCCGAAAGGCGCCCACTATTGGACTAAATCAAGCTCCTCCACAATGATCAGTCGTTCGCCGTCTTTATCAGCTTTTCGTGATCCTAACCAGATCAGTGGCCACTTTGCTACTTCCCACGTAGCGTCTTCTCTAGTACATGAGCAACTCCATAGGCTTTCTATCCCAACGATCTTCGATTATATGTGCCCCGCCCACTACCACTTAAGTCTGGTTAACTCTCTAAGCTATGTAGACGACCTTGATTCTTCTTCGGATCTCCTCATAATTATTATCCGAGACTCTCGGATAATATAATTCCACCGAGACTATGTCTAAATAGAACAGTGAGAGCCACGTCCTACATCTTGGGCCAAGGTGTTCTAAAAATTCGTTATAAATACCGACTCACATAAATTAGGACTTTGATTCGAACCAGTCCTCATCCAGTATTGCTAAACCTAAAAGTAGAAAACGAAAAGCTTATCCTGCACTATGAAAAGGTAAAGAAGTTGAAGAATTCTGGAAAACAGTACACTATATATCAACGGGAACCTAGTCCGCGCTAAAACTATGGGCCTCCTTGTACATGATATTATACCATTATAGTATGGTACATAATTAAGGTTACAAGTGCCTTGAACAGACGGTAAAGGTACCAGGTAATTTTTTATATGCAAAATTATCTGCATCTAGAGAGTTTATCGCTTTCAGTGAGGTTGTTACTGTAACAAAAGTTGATTAACAAAGGTATCTTAACTATCTTGGTGTTTGTATTTATATTTTCATGTTGCCATTGTCCAATAATTCTTGTTCAGTTTTGGGCGCATCTCAAAATTTCAACAAAATGTTTCTGCAATACGGCCACAACTCTAATTAATTATATGTTTTATAAAAGATTACATATTCATGAGAAGCAGTATATCATCTCGAGTAAAAAAAGCTAAATTATAAATGAATTAACCCAAAACTCAAGGAGTAAGCCTTTTTAGTACCACGCACTACGTTGCCAAAACTTTAACAAGCGATTTCTCGAAAAAAAATTTTTTTGAGATGTGGCCGTATAGCAGGCAGGGGGCGATATGTGCACTCAGGATTACGCAGTTTTTTCGCGCCTGTGAAAAACGTGAAAGGACTCATAATTTGAAAAGTTTTGTGTGTTATTAACTCAGTGTACGAGTAATTTTATGGTAATTACTGAAAGCTCTAACTTTCCAGACGACTGTTAAAGTTTGCCGACAAAAAGCATAACTATTCATCAGGTTCAAAATATAAATCTAGGGTCAAATGAAAAAGATGAAACAGGGATACATTTTTCATAATAATATTCATTCATTTAAAAATACCCTCATACAACTTGTTACTTTTTCTACAATATGTTGACTGGTGGAACCGACAAAGGTGGTGGCAGACAGCCAATTTTGTTAAAGAAGTAAGTAAGAAGACTCATAGTACTTGCTTGATACTATGAGTCAATTTACACATTAAAAAAATCTTATTTATTTATACACACACTGACGAATTAAATATAACTATGTAATGAAAAAATGTTCTTCAAAGGAAAATTTTCTGTTCCTCTAGTTTCACACATTTTCACATCCCTCATTTGAATAATTCGCCCCATATACTATATATACCATGAGCTGCAGAATTACATGGCCCATTTATGAATGAATTCATCCAGAAATGGGTCATGCATTTGTGCAGGTCATAGTACAGACAGGGTAACTTTGTCCCTTCCGGACACTATAATATTAGCCCGCATTTACACACTGCCCGTTTTAAAAGTTTAACTGCTGCAGCACATAAATAATATTTATCAAAATGTAAAAATAAAATGTTATGCAATTGAAATATTTTATCTATGCATCAAAATCCAAAAGCTCTAATAATTCAAATGATCAACGCTTTTTATGTAGGTTGTTTAAAGTGGTTATCAGGTTATCAACTTACTCATCATCTTTTTACTGCGGTGTAAATTTAGCAATTTTATAGTTTTTATGTCCTAACATAAATCTATTATCTGAAACTGTATAGTTATTACTGTAATAAGTTACAACTTGACAGTTTTAAATATCGCCATCGTAAAAAGTAAAACCGCTGGTACTCTGTCTTTAATTAAGGACGAGCCATTTCATCCGACTTAAGTACACAGTTAGCATGTCATTTCAAGTAATTCCCTTGGACAGTGGGGGTGTGTGAATAGCAGAGCTTTCATCTCCGTTTCCATCTTTCTACACTGATTACACTCGGCGGAAATATTATACACGAGACTCGAATGCTGGCAATATCTTGAAATGAAACCCGGGCCAACTTCCGCAAACATGCCCTACTAGGAGATAGGCACAATTCCACGACAACCTCCTAGATTGAACCACATTTCAATTAAATGCCGTTTAATGTTTACTTGTAAATAGTTCTAAAATTTGTCTCATACTATTTCATAATTATGTTTATTCTACAATGTCAATATTAACCGCGAACGTATTTTCAATTAACAATTCAGGACAGTTTCGAGATTAAACTTTACAAAAATATACATTATTCATTTCAATATTTTATTTGACCAAGTTGCTCGTTCGCTAAAATAAACACAATATAACATGAGCGTTACGTCCACTGGGACTCCCCTGTATACCTATTATTTAGAAACTTCGTTTTGCCCAACAGTTCCCGAAAATAGTTCCGCAGCGGAACATTTTAACCCTGAAAAATAACACCATATCTTCACATAGCGGTTTATTGTTATAGGCGTTCGTTAGTTA
This sequence comes from Apotomis betuletana, assembly GCA_932273695.1. Taxonomy (NCBI): domain Eukaryota; kingdom Metazoa; phylum Arthropoda; class Insecta; order Lepidoptera; family Tortricidae; genus Apotomis; species Apotomis betuletana. The sequence continues at coordinate 10,457,298 of OW026305.1, read as the reverse complement.
CAAGTAGTGTATATTCCAGGGGATGGGTAGCGGTATGAAGTGAGATGAATGTTTATATTGTAAGCATCCGGGTAGGGTTAGTCAATGGCACCGTGGGAGCTGGCACTCGAGGTAACGATACTTATAAGGATCTACGTTATCCTAAACCTACGAACGACATGGAAAAGAAATACTCGGCTTAATGTAACAATTGGTTGTATTTGTATTGCCGCTACATTTTTAAACGAGGGTTTTTCTCTGAATTGTTTACCTATATCCAAGGGTTTCCTTGTGCCAATTGTCTTACAAACATAGGTTATCGCGGGATGGTTTTCCGCAACTCGACGTCTTACAATGCGCCTATTTTTTCTTACAAGTAATAGGAATAAACCCGAGTTGAATTTTACCAATCGTAATGGTTTTTATGGGGGAGAACGTTAAATACGATAGCATCAGAACACTTGTCAGCACTCAGCGTTATGAAGTGAGGGACAACCACACCCTAAGGACACAAATGTCTATAGGGGTACCGCCATCGATAAACATCTATTAGCAAGCAAGCCTAATTCAAGCTCACACCAGAATGAAACTTTTTCTACTTCAATGATACACAGATTTTTGGATTTAATATGCTTTTTTTGTCGTTACAGTTTAGTAAGGGTTTATTAGTAATCGTATGGCATTCTAAGTAAAGCAATCAAAGTATGGCTCTAAGATCTTAATCGATTAATAATATAGTAAGGGTTTAATGTACCTACTTACTGAATATTCGCAATCTCCACAAATCACTATCGATGATTATCATTTTATAACTATATTATATTTATTCGCTTTATATTGTCGTTATTAATATGGTCCGAGATTTCTCTATGATGACATAACGGGTCACACTCATAGTAAGGGGGTCGTGAGATAGGTTGTAAATATATGAGTTATGTAAGCAAGAAGTATGTGATGACCAAAATACGACTGGGCTTGCTCAAATGTGACTTCAAATGTATGACCAGTTGGACATGATAACCGCCTATGTTTAAAATTACTTACTACCTACCTTGAGATCTCAAGTGCACTGTGCACTCTAAACTAGGCACAGTGTTCAAAACTATCGATTATAATTTTCGTAGAATCCACACGAAAACATGACTAAATGGGCAGCTAGAGACTCAAACACTTTTATTACTAAAGACTAAAGAGTAATCCTTATTGTGGTCTGAAAAGGCACTTTATCGACTTATTTAGGCATCGCCACCGAGCTTGCTGCAATTGCTAATGCATGGCAACTAGCCTTCAGCGTTCATTTATTATTTCACTTAACTCTTGGTCGAAAGTATCTTACTAGTCTGGTCTGCCGGGCCGTGAATAGACCAGCTAAATCCGTACAGTGTCGGCGGAGCCTTCCATTTACATAATGGACACGGGCGACGCTTTTCCAATGGAACTATCTAGCACATCTAACCAACAAATCGACAGTTTAGACTACGACCCATTGTAACGTCACGTTTTCGAACGCTGAAATATACACTTACGTACCTAGCTGAAACATACGACGGCAATCCGAATCACGCGACGGTGACCGATTCCGTGATATTAACCTACTTTTGAGTATACATTTTGAGTGAAACAGAGGAATCGATTATGTCATGGTTCAGGCGGGGTTCATTGGGGGAATGTAGGAGCATATAGTGCCATTAGAACACGATCCCCGCCAGTTTGCCTACTTTACATCTGCTCAGACAAAAATTAAAGCCAAATCAGCTTACTTATTTCAGCTTACTCACTGGGAAGTTTGACGTCACGCCGTAGTTGATAATTGACTAGTATATTATGTATGTATAAGGGCAACGAACAAAAACATGCAATCTATTTTAAGACGCTACGTCAATTACTTATTTCAAATTAAAATAAAAGCCGTTATTTTATTATATTTTATTGCTATTTAAAGATGCGCTTCTTTGTAATATTTTATCTACGTAATTGGTTTCACGGAACTTTATACCTACCTTTAACAAATTGTCATACTCAGAAAATTCCCTTCCAAAATTCATCTAGTAAAAAGCGTCCAGTCCAAAGCTTATTGTAGCTTTACTATTATAATAATCAACCGACCAAATCAGCGATTTATTGGTTATGACCAACACCAAATTGGGTAGTGTCCTCCTGTATCGCTAAAGAATATTAATGGTTCATCCTCGAGAATATAAAGCAATTTATCTTAAACCTGAAAGTGACACGGACCGTACCGGTCATTTATAAACGTGATGACCCTCAGAAAAGGGTTCTTATTTTAAAAGCTTTTTCGGTGTCCTGAAATGTCTTTCGGAGTGTTCTGCTTTATTTTATTATAAATCTATATGTAGTCATTTTGGCGTTTTATTACAATTTTACACACGTAAATGGTAATAATATTATCTAACAAACACACCAATTAACTGTTTCAAAAACAAACTTCATAAAGCTGGTGCTTGTGGCAAATTACTGCAGCCCAGGAATTTCATAATGAAACAGGAAATTCCGCCATCGATCAAAGACTTATAAATAAGGGAATTAATCGAGTTATAATACTAAAAAAGTTAATTCTACTAAGGAAATATTTAATTACGTGATCCGTATAATGGAGCTTTTTTCATTAGTTAACGTTCATAATGTTTTGTTTCAGGTAATAGCGTGGTGTTTATGCGAAGACAAAGCCGTAACATAAGTATAAAGGATATTTATAATTGAAATGAAAAAGGGGTATTTAATTTTCTCAAACATTCTGGGAAATATTAATTTATTTAACATGTATTGTCTCATTTTTTCAATGTGGGTTAGGTACACCACAATTTTTATTTAAGCCTTAAATACAAAGATCAAAGCTTAGTGACAAATTGAAAAAGGAGCTACCTGGGGAAAGAGACCCGGAACTGAAGCCGGTACTCTGGATTGCCGGTCCAGCGCGTTAACCATTTCGCTACCCTAGCTCCAGGAAGATCTGACGAATTTTTCCTTATGCTTTGTGTGTCGATCTTTGCATTGTTGCACACAAAGCATAAGGAAAAAATCGGGTTCGATTCCCGGTCTCAAACGCATTTTTGCCTACATTTATTATTTATGTTTTATTGCAAAATATGAATGTTCGTTTTTGTTGTTAGTCCTATTAAATTACTTGTTATTATATTATGCATGTGTATTTTTATTATTTCCTCACATCGTTTGAGAAAAGTACTACCTATAATATAAAGGCATGTATTTAAATCGATAACTGTATATTCCCTTTTTTCGATCAAAATATTTGAAAGTTTCACCAAAAATACTGACTTGCACACTAATTATGGACACTAAATAATGCGAATTAAATATACTATTTAAAGGTATTTGCAAAACTGTTTTACTGATTATAAAAAAAAAACTAACCTAATCTAACCCGGCCGAGTCGGATCTTAGTGTGCAGTGCGAGGATAATTAGTATGCAAGTCAGTATTTTTGGTAAAACTTTCAAATATATCCGATGTACGAACCATATTTTTGGTGTGAATTCGGTTAAATTAAAACGGTCATCTCGTTTTGTATGATGTTTAAGTTTTTTTTGTAGGACATGTTCAGTTAATCAATTGTTTTTTTTTTGCACAGCATTCGTGGAGTTACCTAGTGTGCTGAAAAAATATACAGATGTGCATTTAATAATATCCCTAATATAAATATACCTCGGCGGAACGGGGTTTGCCTGAATCTTTTGCAAGCCGAGCATCGCGAGGAACCTCCGCCACAGGCAATCCCCTATTTTCCCGGCCTAGGAAATAATGTACGATTTTTCTTGACTACATTATTTTTCTAATTTTGTTTCGTAAGCATTAAAACAGGATTCATGTGATTTACCGTGTAAAGTTAGTATAATTTGTATACAAAGGGCTAAATGGGAAGGTATATCTTCCACAAATGTGATAATATACTTATTTGGGACTTCATTATGTTAAAGACTACTTCATTTGCATGTGCCGTGGTCGCGGGTGAACTTTAACGGATGCACGACTGAAACTATTTCCGAAAAGTAGAATATTAAAGATAAATAAAAAATATCGTGCTGTTAAATCCCTTTATCTACGTTTAAACAAACGTTTGAACAATCAAACCGCTAAATAGAATTTATATTTCACCCTCACTGCATTTACTATTTGGCAGTTAAATGAAAATCACTCAACGACGTGTGACCCGGCGCCAGCACCAGCACGTCGACCGCAAATGATAATGTTTTGAGACGCCAATCAAATTTCACGCTTGTCGACGCCCCGACTTAACATTCCATTTCTTCGTCGTTCCAAGCGCCCAGACGGTCGTCTGCAGTTTTTATCGTACTTCCTCATGCTCCTCCCGCCATTTTGGAAGCCCTTAAACGAAGCCTGGTGTCGACAATGGAGTTTTTATCGACGTACCGCCTTTTTCAGACATTCACATACGCATTTGCCGGTCATAAAGTTCCGAGCCACGCGGCTTGTCTATCGAGCCGTGGAATTTCAGTGCTTTCATAATGCCTCGATGGCCACGCCTTTTTGTTCATCTCATTCAACGCCGTCACAATTAGTTTCAATTTAAACCACGGATACCTTTATTCCGTGCCGTGCTGATGGCTTTTTCCGCGATACAATTTCAAATTCGCGCTTATAACTCCATTTGATGGTTTTATTTTATTCGGTTAGCGTGAATGTCTATATTATATTACTTTTGTTTCGTTTCGCTTTTGTTATAGTGCAGGCATGTGAAAGATAAAAATAATTTAGTAGGCTCCTGCAGGACAGCGTTATCTGGTCGGGGCGTCGGAGCGTATTACCGAAGCGGAGGGCGGGGCTCTTCTGTTTACCCTCTCGCCCTCGCCGACCAGCCCAATATATCAACTTGTCGGCTAACTCCTCGTCGTGAGATGCGAGATGTTACACATCGTTGTTTGTCAAGTTACCCTGTCCTATTATGGCGCCGCTCCGCTCTTTGAAGACTCTGATCCGTCGTTTCAAGCTCGAACAAAGTACGGCACTAAATAAACGTATACACACTGACAGTGTACTCGCTTCGAGTTCGTTTGAAATAGGATGATAGACTCGAGTTTCACTGTGTAGCTCACAATGGATTGGTCGTTCGGACATCGATGGAGCAAATGGAAATGAAATAAAAGTGTACAAATCACGCGTGAAATTGAGTTCGATTTGAAACTGAAGTCATTGTGCACGGGAAGCGGCTGCCACTAGTATACGGGCGGCAATATCGGCACTCGATGTAGTGGCAGTCCATTACGTTACTTTCGATATATTTCCGTAGCAATTTCTAAAAGTCATTGACATCACGTCTGAACTGTATTTTGAACTCTTGACTAATCTAGAAATGCATCATACACAGATGAAAGAACTTGTTTTTAAAATTGTGTGATGTTCGCGCATATTTGCACTAACCAGCAAAAAATCTATGAGTTTCCATAATTTCTGAGATGAGCGCGTAAGATAATTATGTTTAATGCGAACGGAACTATCAAAATATTATTATAAATAAAAGTTATCTATGCATCTTCGTTCCCTTTCCTTGTAGTCCATGGAAATGGTACATTTTGCCTTGCATTAAATCGGGTAGTTCTGATTTTTTTATATGTGCTATGTGATGAAGTGGTTATGGCAAATCCAAGTTTTCGACCTCGGGAACCCTCCGGATCATTGTAATTGTTTCCGTAGCGGCTTAAAGTATCCTATGACCATAATTAGTAATATATGTATTTGTATGTACAATGTACATCCCTACCCCAAGTTGTTAATGTACTTATTCCTTTTAGGGAAAGGAGTGTTGATAGGAAAAACAAAAGACACAACAACAATCGCGTCTACCCCTAAAATTGCTTTTTAATACAATTTTAAACTTTTATAATAGTTTATATTTGATATTGTATTTTGAATCTTGAAGGGTTGAATTGGTGGGCGGGCCTCACGCTTTAAGTTCCGTGTTTTTAGAGCAGATGGTTCCCTTGGGCGTCGTTCGTCTGCCAGCACAAGGGAAAGATAATTAATTATAATTATACTGTCTGCCTCCTTTATTAACACGCGTCTTTAGCATCTGCGTAACTTCACTTATTTGGGTCTAGGCACATCTGTGCAACTTGAATAAATTACTTATTTGAATTGAAATTTGGAGGATATCATTGTTCATGGTTATAGGGACTGGATAAATAAATCAACCGTACTATAAAAAAAATCCAAAACTAAATTTGCTAGTACATTCCGCAACGACTGGACCGTAGCTATATAGAAATCATAATTAGTAGAGTTGCTAAGCCGTGAAATTGTGCGCATTGGGTTTACAAGCATGAAATTTCTACCACACATAGAGCGTTCCGCGGTGATTATTCTCAGATGTGGAGTGAAGTCAGATTCGTCCCCTGCGTGGCGGGAGAGCGGGGTGAAGAGGACCAAGTACTGCTCCTTTTCTTTTTTTGATTACTGATCAGTTAAGTCCATTAGGGCTTGTGTGGCATCGTTTCCGTGTAAAACAGATATCAGCAATTCAATTTTTATATTATTTAAGAATAGTTTCATATAAAAATTTGGGTATATTGCCGAAAAGGTAAAAACCACTACAATTTTTTTTTATTCAGAACGATAAATTAGTTATAATTGTATCCTGAATATTTACATTTTAAAAAAATATTCCTAAATAACAAATTTAATCTTGTTTTTAAAAATGTATAAATATTTGGCACATCTGATACAAAAAGTACCTTGAAAAAAATGTTGATGTTAAGAGGCCTTATTCCTTTTAAAATGCTGATTGTTTTAGACATTTTTCTCTATGATCAAACATGTTTCTTAACATATTATTGATGTTACTACCTAGAACAGGGCTATTAAGATTTATTGGTATATAACCTACAGTTTGGATTTTGCATTGATGATTTTTGTTTCAAAAACTACTCGAAATTGACAAAATTCACGCGAAAAATTTGTTTTTCAACTTATTTTTGACTGCACGCAATAAAAGCATGAAATAGCTATGTTACTACCTAGAACTCGGGGAAGAGTATTATTCACTTCAAAAAGTTGGTTGAAATTATCATTATATTAGTCATAATATGAAAAAAATATTTTTTTAAAGGAATAAGGCCTCTTAAGCTTAGCCTACATACTCTAGTATGTAGGCTAAGTCTACATTTTGCTAAGTCGCGAAATTGTGTGCATCGGGATACAACCACGAAATTTATACCACAGATAGTATTCTGCGGTGATTACTATAAGATGTGGAGGGAAGTCAGATTCGTCCCCTGTGCGGCGGGAAAGCGGGGTGAATATGACAAAGGAGTTCTCTTTTTCTTTTTTCATTACTGATCAGTTAACGCTACTAGGGCTTGTGTGGTATCGTTTTCGTGTAAAACAGATATCAGCAATTCATTGTTTATGTTATTTATTCGTAGTAGGTACCATATAAAAATATACACGTAGGTGTATTGCCGAAATGGTAAAAATCACAACAAGTTTTTTTTATTCAGGGAGACAAATTAGTTATATTTCCCGAATATTTACAACTAACAAAAATATTGCAGAACAGCAAATTTAATCTAGTTTCTAAAACTATATACATGTTGGGCACTCTTCATACAAACATATTTCCTGAATATTTACAACTAACAAAAATATTGCAGAACAGCAAATTTAATCTAGTTTCTAAAACTATATACATGTTGGGCACTCTTCATACAAACAATAACTTAAATAAATTGTTGGTGTTGAGATTAGCCCGTGTGCTCGTCTCGTGATACATTAGCAAAAAAAATTTTTGTTTTAATTACATCAATTTGTTTTTCTAGGACTTATAAGGTAAATATTATATGTAAAAGCATGTTAACAATCATTATTTAATGTATTTAATGAAGCGAAATAGGATGCGTTCGGAGATTTGCGTTGTTTACGCTGACTTAAACATATACTCGTATTTTAAACTACTGTTTGTATGAGAAGTGCCCAACATGCATATATTTTTAGAAACTAGATTAAATAAGCTTTTAATAATAATAATACTTTACCTCACTTTATAAAAAAACTTGTTGTGATTTTTACCTTTTCGGCCATACACCCATATTTTTATATAGAGCTATACAAAAATAACATTAAAAATGAATTTCTCATATCCGTTTTACACGGAAACGATACCAGACAAGCCCTAGTAGACTTAGCTGACCAGCAATAAAGAAGGAAAATAGCTATACTTCGTCGTATTCACTCCGCTCTCCCGCCTCTCAGGGGACGAATCTGACTTCCCTCCACATCTTTAAATAATCACCGCGGAACAATATCTGTGGTAGAAATTTCGTGCTTGTAACCCGATGCGCACAATTATGTTAGAAAACAGCGGACTAACAACTCTACTAAATAGGTACATTACCTAGATCAAAAGAAAGTATAGCTTCTTGAAGATGTTTTCTTGTGTGTATCGCTATGCGCTATGATACATTGTGAGAGGAAGTGTTTTCATTGGTTATTTGAATAATTGGCGGACGTTGAGACTCATATTGGGCCTAATCACTCCTGTGGCGCGAAGAAATCCACGTTTGTGGGTTTATGCTCCCACCCGCACAAAGTCCGGTTCACTTATAGAGACTAGCTGGCTCTTGTCCAGTGGAGTCGTTTTACACAGAAAAATTCACGGGCAAAATTTTCACACACGAAAAACCCTTCAGTACTTACAGATTGATTTGTGTGTTTGTCCGATATTTATTTATTACTTACTAGACTATGCTGAGACCCGGTCTGAGAGACTGGTTGTGTCGAGTTTATGAATGAGCCGGCGTAATTGTTAGCTCAGCGTTACATACTAACATACTCAATAGCATGGCTAAGGGAAAATACTCGGTGGCAAAACTCCGTTCCTCAGCTATCATGTCGTTTTGGGTTTACGTTGAAAGCTCCTAAATATGATCAGAGTTATACTTTACTCAGTTTTCATAAAAACAACCCCTTATGTTAGCTGCTTGCATCGCTGACAAGCTAACAGAAAGGATGTTTAAAATTTGTATGCATATGCCTAGGCTTTAGTCTATAACGTGCTATAACGGCATCGGGTTTATGAATGAGTAGGCGTTGTTAGTTCAGCGCCGCATACGCATTAGCATGGACGGAACGAGTCGGCGCGCTGGCACTAAATCGATGCAATATTGGCGCCGTCACAGGTCGTGGTGGACTGTTTCCTGGGGTCATTTCCATTTTATTCCCAACACGTCCGGCTATGCAAATAGGCCCCGGCCCGGGCGCCTATTCCGACTTACAATGGAAAAACGTAATATGTATGTATGGATTTCGTGCATAGTTAAAACCTTCTTGCTCTGAGCTGAGTATTTCGCACGCCAACCGGTCTCGCGCGAGCACGCGCACCCCACTTATCACTTGACCTATCATGTCTTTGAGTTTAACAATTGATTGTAGTTTTTACAAACGGTTATCTTATTTGATAAATCGTCTTTGGAACCGAATAAGAGAGTTCTGGAGTTAACTACAATGTTTACATGGATTCTATATCCAAAGAATATCATGGTGCATTTGCCATAATAATATTCATTTTTATTCGCCGAGAGTTAAGAGAATTTAGTAAGGAGTAACATCACTCCTTCTGTGGTTTAAAGTGTTTTTTATTTTATTTAGCAGTTATACCTAGTCAATTAATGAGGTTAGATTGTTCACTGATATTGTTCCAATGATAGGACTTCATAAAAAGTTTACATACCTAAATAATAATAAATAATAAATAAATATCGGACAACCTCACACAAATCGATCTAGCCCCAAAGTAAGCTCAAGAAGGCTTGTGTTATGGATACTAGACGACGATATACGTACTTATATAGATAAATATATACGTAAACTAGCTGTGCCCCGCGGTGTTACCCGCTCTGCCTGCTCATCCCACGGGAACACTAAATTTATTCGGGATGAAAAGTATTCTGTCCTTTCCCGGGTCTCAAACTATCTCCATACCAAATTTCATCTAAGTCGGTTCAGCGGTTTAAGCGTGAAGAGGTAACAGACAGACAGACAGACAGACAGACACACTTTCGCATTTATAATATTATAGTATAGTATGGATATGGATACATAGGAACAACCATGACCCAAGCACAAATATTCGAGTTCATCACACAAATACTTGCCCTGGCCGGGATTCGAACCCGGCTCAGTAGGCAGGTGTCTACAAACCGAGCCAAACGCGTCGTAGTACATTTAGTTACATAGGTAACCATTTTAGCAAATTCGTTTCTATAATGTGCCTTCAGTAATTTAATTAAGTTAAATTAATGCTATTTATATTTCAGTAGTACGAACCATCAAAACGTGTTTAAATAAGAAAATGTGTAGACTCAATAACTAAGCTAATCTCTAATTAATATGCCTACTATGCCCAAAGAATCAAAAATGTCATGTAAAATGTTTTTAATTTAAGGTAATAATCTAATCTAATTTTACTAACATTCTAATATGTAGTTATGTGTTTTTCCAAATGCTCCCATTTAAATGCCAAAATTGTGTAAGCGATTGTGTGGTATCACAGGACACGCCCCGCCTAGTGTGAGCCACAAAACTGAATATGTAATAATTTATTGTGTTCGTGAAATAATGTGAATTAGAATTTGAAAATACGTTTAATGAAATAAGGCAAAATTCCAAAAAAAAAAAACAGAGTAGCACGTGCAGTGAAACGTAATAACCATCTTCAAACATAATAATATTATACTGTAGAGCGTATAACAGAATAGGCATTTATAATTTAATTGAGACGTAGGCTCTTGCCAAGCACTCAGACTGCAGTCCAAATTAATTCCAATTAAACAGGCTGTGAAAGGCAGATAACAAGTGCTTGCGCTAAGCGATGTTTTCGGTTCAACGCGAAATTTAATTAATATTTATAAGCGAATTATGACCTGAGAATCTTGACCTGAATATCAATATAGAACTAAGTACAGAGTAGGTACAATCCTCACTCGTCGATAATTTTATTCTAAATGTACATTCGTAAAGTAACAAAAAATTATTAATAAATGTTGAGACAAAATATTCTCATCTCATGCCGTTGATCCCTCGCTACGCTCATTCTAAACTTGACACTATATAGTGCACCTAAACCTCATTACAACGTTGATTGATATTAACATAAACCGAGCATTAGATTAAAATCTATGACAAGGAAAACGCGGAACCCTTAAGTAGATTATTCTAATCTATTAAATAATTGAATCCTATATAAACCCAGAGGACTACTGTCTCAGATGTCTGCAAACTACACCTTAATCTATGCCTTATTGGATCACCTTATCCTACCCTAAAATAATATATTCATCATGTCCCTTATAACTAAGTTTGCAACCTCACAGTAAGCTCGTCCTCCTCTAATATATTTGTGTGTATACCCACAAATCCATTTTAATGAAAAGATCGATTACAGGCCCACATGCGTTTAAAGCGATTAAGCAAATATTATTCGTGACTAACGAACAATTTAAGCTTCGGGTTTTAACGACGCTTAGTTTGTTGTTTGTAGATACAAGTTTAATCCTTTCCTACTGTATAGCCGGTATATTATTTTTTTGTATTTTTATTTAATTAGGTATGTATTGTGAGGATTTTTGGTAGTACAAATCAAAAATCCTAGAAAAAAATATTTGTAGTACAAAAACGGAAGTACATAATCTCTGGAGTTTTCAAGAATAGAACAGCAATTTTTGGACGCTCTGTTTCTGCCTTTTCTTTCATTTCTATATAACTAAACAATTAAACATAGATTGGTAAATCATATATAGCCTATAAAGTGTGTTAAAGTTATTTTGCTTCATTAAATATTCAAAGTAATCTCCATGAATGTTGGTTCCGTAATGAATGAAGTATCGTAAAAGAATATTAAACTTTCCCACGAAACCATTTTGTTGGCGGCATTTTTAATTCACGTTGCGCAATTAATATCAACTGCGTCGGCAACACCTAAATACTACGTCCATTTCAATGGATGTACCAGTTCGCAAAGGAAGTGGCTAGAATTTTCCGTCGTTCAAATAAAAGCAAATTCCGGAGGGACGGAAAGCGAAGATCGCGTTCACTTCTTTGGCATGTCTAATGCGCACTCACTTTAAATTAAATTACTTTTTGGGGACTAAGCGTTGAAAAAAGTAGCGAGAGCTGCATTCGTAGAAATTGTAGGTCATCAGTTGTTTTATTGGCTAGTGAGAAGGATCAACTTATATAAGAAATATAATTATATTAAGTATTATGTTGTCGCCCGATGGTTTAATTCGCCAAATCGTGATATTCCTGTAGGCAATGGAAAAGTACTGGCATTTTGTTTGCAATTTTGATCACGAGTACCAACCAACCAAAACCCCGCTTCGTGGGGCTTTTATGTCCACTCTTAAGAATTGTGTTCAATTAACTAAACATTTTTTAAATAAATATGTGGTTTGTAAGTTTAAATTTATTTTCCGTGTTTACAGTTAACAGTTAAATTCAAAAAGAAATATCTGGCTACGGAAACGGAACGCACGTACCTTGCGCGCTGATTAGCTCTTAGAATTTCAGATGGAGTATTTTTTTTTATGATGACTGGGAACTCGAATAACGAGACTCGATTCAATATGCACGGTGTAATCGTTAAGTGTGACCAGGCGATAATTCTGTAACTATAACAGATATCAAAAAGCTTTTACTGATATCGAAAGTACGCTGCCCAATGAGTAAAACCACATCAAAACAACATCAAACATAAATCTAAAATTAGTGGCTCTGAGAGATGAGTGATCTCGCGAATTTGTTTCGAAATGGTTGAAACTTTTAATTGTTTACGTATCGATAAGTGTGCATTTAATTACGAAAAACACACAATAAGATCACAAAACAAACAGAATAACTTTAGAAAATAAAACTTGCAAAATTCTTTTCATATTAAAAATTAATAATTTAACAAGTTGCAAAAATTTATATATGGCATTTACACATAACACAAAATCATTGACGTAAATATTCAATCGGAAAGTCGGGCTTTTATTTTTCTTTACTAGAACTTGTGGCAGTTTATTGGAGCGTGGGTGGTGAAATTTATATGCCTACATTACAGTACTCTAAAACATCAAAGAATTTCGGAAACGCAGAGGTCGCGGGTTCAAGCCCCGCTTCGATTGTAGTAGATCGCATTCATTATTTCTTTCTTAATTTACCTTTGTGTCATTATATATCAAAGAATTTGTCAGTCGGTACTCTCACGCCAATTACCTATTATCTTGTCAATTGTCATTGCCATTAATTTACAAGAAAGAATACTAATGATATTTGATTCAATTAACAATTAAAATTCATTAAAGCGAGAGACAGCTCCAATTCAAATATGACATGATGATAAATGATACAACAAATTAAATGCGTTTGAATGTCATATTGAACTTGATATAAAATGGCAACTAGTTATTTATGGAAAGGTAGAGAAAGCCAAACAAGCAATTCAACTTCTTACTTTGCAAAACAACCCTAAAATTGACTTCGCTGAAACAGCTACTGCCACCGATGTACATTTCAGGTGAAAACTCATTACAAAACAAAGCAGTCTTGTCTGTTGTTATAACTTGCAGGTATGATTTATTACAAAGAAAATAAGCTTCCGAGCATAACTTATGAAGTTCCTAAATTAACTTTGCTACCATTTAATGTTTGTGGCACGTCTAAGTTGTAATGGGAATCGAGCTTACGTTGAACGTATGTATTAAAACCTCCGAAAGTATAATTTGCCTAATTGCTAGCTGAGATCTTGCTGAGATTATAAGAACTGTATTTAACTGACAGTTCATTTATTATACTGTCGGCAGTGTATGTCAGCTTTAAATGAATACGCATGTATTGGCATGCCATTCTTTAAGGATTATAATAAGAAACATCAATATTTTTAATTCTTCTATTATATCAGCATATAACAGAAAAGGTCAGAGATTTTATTTATTTTAATGTTCTTATTAAGAACACATCAGACCGACCCAATAACTGCAATTTATTACAGTTTATACTGCAATAGACATAACATTTATTATGTCACTTTAAACATTTAACAAATTCCTTCTGCAGCCAAGTTTGCTTTGCGGAATTCTCCTCTAAAAATAAACTGTTGTCTTGGTAAAAGCCAGCATGCACTTGCATCGCATCTCGTATCATGTAGTTGCCTTTTGTCCCCGACCTCGTGTCGTCGGCTACTAATGTATCAAACCGCTGATGAAAAACCCTCGCACGTTTGTGAATGGGGAGCTTTGTTTCAGTTTAGGTGAGCTATACGTTTGGGTGAGCTCGAAAAGAGATTTCGTGTTGATAGTTAATATCGCACCTGTGTGGCTGCTTGGGTTATTAATTAATGTTTTCTAAACCGTTACATTTGACATGACAGTGGCGCAATGGTTTTAAATAGTTAATCATGATTGATCACATTCTTGTGAGCAACTTGCCTTATTGTATCCGTGCATACTGTTAGTGACGCGTCCCGCTGGGTCGTCTCGCATTGGGGGGCCACCTTACTTATTACAATTGGTCACGATTATAATATTCCTTACACTATAAACTCTATTAAACATTCATCTGTTTTGTCGAGTTTACATTTCTCACGACTCATAAGAAAGCCACGGCTGATATGATTACAAAAGGCTTTCTCGTTTGAATAAAATTACTCGGCGTAGTCGTTCGCTCATGATATTGACTATTACTGAACAATGTGCCCACCAAAGTCACCGCGGACAGTTTTATCGATTCGATTGTAACCCAGGGTGGTAAGGTCACATTGTTTATTTCAATGCTATCGAAGAATTTTAACCCATGAATAAATATTCGTTACTATAACACGAGTCGTATTTTCCATAATAAAATCCGCTGCTTTCAGAATATGAAACAGTCCTGCTAAGCGTTTGAAGTTGAAAAAATATGATTTCAGCATTTATTATGGACAGAAAAAGGCCATTGTCAGCCAGTTTTGCGCATGTGCTGTGGCAAACCGTAGAATACGGTTTGATAACAGATAAATTCTGAGGCACGTAACAGGTCAGCATTGGCTGAAGTTAAATTGCTGTGTCACTAACAGGATTTATGCGGGGAGTGCGCTCTATCCCGCGAGTGTTGGACCAATTTACATTTTCTCCCAACAAAAGGCCTAGTGGTCGATCGCAATAGCTCCTTATCTCGCCTAATCTTATTCATCCGCCCTCTACGATGTGGAAACTCGTTACGGACCCAATCGATTCCTTTCGGAATGGGTCGCTCTTTAAAAATGTTCAAGATCGTCTCAAGCTTAGGGTTCGTAAAGGGGTGAATTCTTGAATGATAATTACTTTTTAATATTTAATTCCAACTTACGAACTGGATATGGAGCTGAATGGTTTAAAAGCTTCTCACCTAACTAAAAACACACACAGTGTAGTAGGTTCAGTAAAAATAGATGATTAAACGCTATGTTAGTAAAAAAAACTAGGTAGTTGGAAAAAAGTGTTATCCGAAAAAAACGACCACTAAGAACAGTCCTCATAATGATTCATGTAAATAGGCATGCATTGTGCAAATGATCACGACCTACAAGTAACAATTTATTCAAGTGCTGACATACGAACTGCAGGCTCTGTTTATACAAAATTAATGAAGTTCCCGCAATCGCTTCAGCGAGTTTGGCGCTGCCGTCCTGACTAAATTACTAAATTTGGACATCATTGGGTTAACTTCGTAGATGTTTTAGGGGAAGTTAAACCTCGTTAATATGTGAGAGAATGGAAGTTACGGTTTTGTTTTAGGCTACATACGTGTAACATTTTGTGTTATTTGTCTGTCAACTTCAAATATTATTATTTTAAGAGAAACGTGCTTATAACTTTGAAATTATCTAGAAGATCATTGACTTACGATAAATAAAAAAACGCATTCAGTAACGCATATTCATGCAAAATATACAACAGTCGGAGCTGATAGGGGTCACCATCACCACTTAGCATTTTGCCACGGTAGCCGTGACGCAAATTATACAGTATTTACTTGATACATTTTGTTGATTTTATTTGATTTACGGAATCCCAAATCATGATATCCAGCAACAGTGCAAAGCCGCAAATCCTTATTCCGCAAGTCGACAAATGAGGGATGAGATGACAGAGATCAAGGGGCGCTGCTTTATTTGCATTTAGATGGGTGCGACAAGTTATTGTTTAGAGCGACAATGCTGGGGAGGCAACCCGCCTAATTGACGGAGACGATCCACTTTTAACTCCATTGAAATCCAGCGCAGCTAGTTTCAGCAGGTGGTTATCCCTCGAGGACTCGGTTACTCGGACTGGTTTATTTGTAACGAGGCTAGCTAGTCTTCATTGTGGATTCAGAAATAGAAGAGATATCTTATCACGTGATTTATCTTAAAGGACAATAACAAAAGCTTTAAACTGACGAGTTAACTGAACAGACAGATAAATTGTTCACTTAAATAATGACTAATCTTAAGCGGCAAGGCAAAGGATTGATCAAAGAAACTTTCATAGAAAGCAGCTTGGATGCAGATTCAGTTACTTAAAGGAAAACACCAATGTGTGAATGGGTAACCTTAACACATACAAAATTTCTTTAGTACATATCAGCCAGCACGGCTGGAGAAGACCTTCCAAAAACGCCACTGAGGTCAGTGCACGAACTAAAGGACCAATAACAAATAGATATTTCAAAAGAAACCCCATACACAACTTGGCTTGTTTTTAGCTAAAACTACAAAGAGAATTGAAAGCATTCCCTACTTATGTTGTCGCTGCCTAGGGTAAATAAAAATCACTACTGTTGCGTACTCGTGGGTTATACACGCCCACTCCGAAGGTGGTGCTTCACTGAAGAGCCCTTCTATGGAAAGGTTCTACGTGCAATATGTTGCTTAAAGATGATTTACGCTTTCACTTCGGTATGTTTTCATAAGGGGAGTCTATGATGTAACATCCACTTTATAAACTGTAAATATTTTCACCTGAAACTTTTTTAATTAACTACCTAAGTTCAGAGTTAGAATACGGGAACATTATCAGAATAACTATAATTTACCGACGTTAATGAAGCTAAATGATGATTTCCGAAAATAACTGACCTAGGTACAAATAAAGCTAAATAACGGTAAGTGTGCCTATAATTTTTGAAGAGTTCCCTTGATTTGTCCGGGATCTCAAATCTTAACTCCATAACCATGGGTCCTTCCAACTAAAAGAATTTTCTAAATCTGTACAGTCATCTTCAGGTAATCGGGGTGAATACAAAAGAAACCTCTGACATCGGTTATAAATCAACATGAAATGATTCAAAAGGGATATTCAATAAAGATTCAACTAAGAACAAGCGCAAATTTCATAAAAAAGAAAACGGCATTCAAACTTACCTACATTTATCACTTTTCTCTTCACATAGGGCAGGTATAGCAATTATAAACTCAAATCATAAAAGCCAGCTTTATTTCGATCTTACAGACAGTTCAACAGCTCTTTAGTGTCGGGGAAAAGCACATAAATAACGAAGGAAATCTTGCACGTAACGTCGATACACAGCTGTTTCCGCAGAATGGATTAAGGACAATTAGTACGAGGAAGCATTTCACGGGTTATTACACAACAGCTAACTAATCGCCGTCTGCCTGCGAGACAGATCGCCTTCGCACATTCCTGTTTTATTTACAGGTCCAAACCCGGGTAACACGGGACCGGTAAGGCGTTGGTGTCTGAAGGGTGCGTAGGAATGTGGGATTTATAGGTTTATTTCTCTTATTTGATGGCGGCCGCAACTTAGTTCGTAGAGACAGCCTCTTTTCCACTTCAGCGGAGTCGGGTAAAAATATTATATGTAGGTACAATCATCGTCAGGAATACTCCTACAAAAAAAAAATACAAAAGTTCACCATCCATCTTGACGTGATGAGGTTACAATAACGGGGTTTTGTAAAGAAAAATGAAAATATACAGATGGGAATTATGGTATAATAAGGGTTGGTCGGAATTTTTATTGATACAACTGACTTGGGTAACATGAAAATTTCCTCCTGCATAATCACGTTTCGTTTGAATCTATAACATGTAAAATGTATCAATCATGTTAATTAAATAAAATAAAAAACTGAATATAACATGATAAGTTTAATATAATGTTCAGTTATGTCTCAATGTATATAGGTAGGTACATACTATTACCTGAATTACACTTACAAACAATATTAACATCAAAACTTAGAAACTGTACGGGCTTAGCTTAGCAACTTCACAATTTCATCCAAGTTGCAGCTCAAAGTACTTAAGCCTAGTACTCAGCTCAAGTACATCTAAGCATCTAACGGTGCACTTATCGAGATGACAAAGATTTCCTACCGTACGTCCCTATTTGGTTATGACAAGCTACATTTTTGTTTGAATAACACGTGAGATTTGTGAAAGTTTTTATCTATCGGTACAAAAGTAGTTTTACCGGTTATAATAAACATTATTGCATTCAATGCGCAGTCATATAGTATTTAAATTCGAGATTAACACTGCACCCACTTCGTAAGATTTAATCGTTTAGGTGACAGGTGCAACATTTGTTGCCTCGGTGTTAATGTAAATTCAAGCATGACGATGACTGGTGAGATGTGCTGTGTACACGATGTAAGTACGTACCTACTAGCTTGAGAAAAAAATTGTATATGACTTAATGGAAAATCTACAAGTTTATTAATCAACTTAGCTGGCACATGTATTTTCTCCTACCTACAACATTTAAACGCAGTGTGGAAAAGCATTTCGCGGGCCAGCATGGCAGTGGCCAGTATCAACTGACAGGGCACCGTTGCGTTGGTATCTTGTTCGCTGCCATTGCGATTCGGGCTCCCCTCGTCGCTTTCCATCAGGTGAAATGTAGCCACTATGCTGTGCCAATAAAAAAAGAAAACATATATATGCACTTCTAACACAGAAATTCGGCTGTTTTCTTAAACGGGTCGCATTTTTCAAACCGATATTTGTGAAACCTACCTTTCTCGAAAGATAAGCTAATTTCTTTACTCTTCAATGGTCAGTAGGCCAAGGCTGCAGCATCAAACATTAACGACCACGTCCGTGTTCGCAGGAACGTGACCCGGCTTTTATCCCCCACTAGCCTTAAGAAAATTCTAGAAACTTGGACCAGACAATATTCGACTCGTTAGGGACAATATACCCCGATGTTGCGGTATAATTTTCTCATAATGACAATAGCCAATGATATTGCCAGAACAAAAGGGGCAGCTCGTAACGGCAAATTGAGCCCCTAAATTACTGAAAACGTTTTGTTATTACATGCCGTCATACTCGGATAAAAAATGCTCGGACAAAGTTTAAATATATATGAGGTATTGTGGATAGACGGAGGAAATTTTGAAGAGGAAAAGTCATGAAAATATTAACGAGTGAGGGAAAGCGGGTGTCTGGTAAAGATGATACACAATGGAAAAGGAAAATTTTGGGTCACTTTATAAGTATGACAAGGCTCTTTTATGAATTATTCGATGGAAATATTGAAGTAAAGCAAGGAAGTTGCAGACCAAGATTTGTGCGAGATTTAGAAAAGAATTATAATAATAGCCGTCATGTCATACAAGGCAATTAAGAAGATGGGCGTAGATAGGTACAATAAGACAATTATAAACAAATACACGGTCTATCAGTTGTTGTTGTTAGAGACAATCTTTAATTTATGGTACGGAGTTGCAGTAGACAAAAGAGAGCACATGCCAACTGATCATAATATGTATGTATATAAATATGACCATCTGAATTTGAAAGATTCTTAATGCGAATATGTCCTCAGGGTCGGACGAAGATTGCAGGTTTACGAGTATGTTAGCAATTTCATCAGGGCGTTTCTAAAACATAACAGCGCAAACACTACTGCTTGCGGATCCTCCATCAATATTTTCTTTAACACCTCAGCCGTTAAGCCTTTTTTACTCATTATGGCATAATTGAGACATGAACTCGATTTTTTTGTAACCTCACATACGAAGGGTTATCCAATATGGAGTTTCCTGCTTTGTTTGTATTGATTATAGGTATTTTAGAAAAAACTAAATCTGACTAAATAAACATATGTAAGTATGTGATTGTACTCAAGTGTCAGTCCGGCCCAGGGATAGTGCCGCTACCAACAGCTTTTATATTGCAATAAAGAGCATACGTCATATATGTGCATTATTAAACGTTAGTAGCAATTTGTCAAGGATTTGTCATTAACCGAATTCAAAACATTGTTTACCTACTGGAATGCTGCTCAATGAAATAAATACTGAATACTATTGAAAAAACTTCATTATGCTAAAATGGCTTGAAAGCGGAATACATTCACCTACTTTCAACGTCAGTTACCGAAAAAAATCTACCAGTACCTAAAATAAATTAGTACCACTAACAATGCGCAATATGGCGTAGGCTGAAAAACACCCAGTTGGGCTATACAAGGGACAGACGAAATAAAGTCTGAGATAGCTGATTAGACGAACGGTCCCCAAATTAATGGTCAGGATGAAAGTAAAAGATGTCGTGGGTACGCTGTAACTCCAAAATAAATCATTGGAGCTGGATTTTATCGCTCCATAAAAACTTTTCGCATACGTTTATTGGCATCCTCTACCCAAAACCCTTTGTGGTTCGATTAATTACCAACATTTACGTTTGAAGTGTAAATGCCACCGTTGCTTTGATCTTGTTTTCGTAATTTCAATAGCTTGTTTTGCCGTATCTTTATGTTATGTATGATACTTGGCAGTCTAAAGCTATTAGTATGAAGTGTATGAAAGAATAATTTATTATAAAGATGAGTTTAATTGATGTATTCCTTGAAGTTGATTTTCATTTTATGTGTCTTTGAAAATAAGGATTTTTTTATTATATTTTTATACCAGTATATAAGTTTGACGTTTCTAATGGTATGAGCAAGGTACCAAAACTCTACTTCAGTGAATGACAGAGGTTATTTGTTCTAGCTCAAAATATTATACCGGGTGTTTCCTGTAATAGGAGCGATAAATTAAAACATAGATTCTTCGCTTGAAACTGGACAACATTTGTTAAGCAACTTCTGAAAATAACGTGTATTAACGTGTAAATTATATTTTGTAGAATAATGTTTAGACAAAGATGCGAAATGTCCGATATTAGTAGAGTGACAGCTATGTCAATGCTCAGGGAATGTCAATGTTGGACGACGTACATTGAAAATACTATTTAATTTGTTTGAAATAATAAAATCCTAAAAACTGACTTTTTTTAAAGTTGCTGAACAAATGTTGTTGAATTTGAAGAGTAGAATCTATATTTTAATTTACCGCTGCTATTACAGGAAACACCTGGTATAAGAGCCATAATTATCTCCGTGATATCAAATCGGAACCCAGCTAGTTTTACCCTTATTTCTTAAGATAATCTTATATGATGAACCGAGTTTTTTTTGTAGCGGTGGACTAAATAAAATCAATTTGAAAAAGAAATGGCCTGTAAAACCCTGGCCCTTATAAAGGCCTAAAAATGACGAAATCTCCGATGATATCAACAGACGTCAAATTAAATCCACTAGGAAATAACAAACCACCGAGTTTCCTAAAAATGAAGATAGGTATCGGAGGATCCTCTGAAAGTGCCGATCACGGCCAGCAATTTAGGTCATTAATAAACCGATTCGCCCACTAATTTGGTGCCCAATGTTTTGTTATTGTGCCCGCCATAATTATCTCAAATGTGAAGTTGGATATGTTGTGCCAAATGGAATTGGTCCCCCAAATGACAAGTTGGTAAAATTAGACATATTGTTCGCTTCCAGCACTTTACGTGTATGGCTTGCTAGTCTTAATTTTACGCCTATTAAAATATGTATAGTAACGTAATGTTATTAAGGTAACTTCAAATTATCATTGCTAAAGTAGCCCATACAGTAATGACATTTCTGGCATATATCATGAGAAACATGAATTAAGATTATTTAGTGCCTTTTCATGTTGTTTAAATTCACGTAAAGAAAATAGCTACACACTGAGTTTCCGAGAAATATAGAGATAAGTTTCAGATCCCCTTAAAGTGCCGATCTCGGCCAGCGATTCAGGTTGATTAATGAGCCGACCCGCCCACGAATTTGGCTGCTATAATGTTTTGTTATTGCTAGTACATTGTATTTTCTAAGGGACTCTATTTTCCGAAATAATCTCCTTTTGTTACATCCCCTTGAGATGATAAAGGCTATGTAAGAATGAGGTTTATGGATTACTGAGATTCGCCATATAAAATAGATTGGAATTAACCCTTTAAACGCCAAGCGGTGAAGCAAATTATCGTGCCACGGACGCCATAGCGTAGCAAGAAGTGCTCCTAAATAAAAGGTGATTGAATAGCACTTGTACCGGTTTGAATGACGAAGTCTTTGATCATTGAAATTTTAAGGTTTAGGCGACGTTGGCCTCAGTGGCACAAATTTCTGATGTTGTGATATGACTGTGGCTTTCAAATGGTTAAATATTCAGCAAAATTATTAAACTTACACAGTAAAATTATTGTACAGTAAACTTATTAACTTAGTCAGCTAAATGTCAATCGCACATATAATATTAGTGTAAGCTAGTTTAACAGGCGGATCTATTAATATAATCATTACAGCTTACCACTACTTTTAGGCATAGAATAGTGGTTATTGAGTGAACCTTGTAATATACCTACAAGTTCTATGAATGAAACAAGTGTTACCACTTTGATTACTGTTTGGATAAGTACATACTTTATATACCTATAAGAGTAAATCTCAATATTTTGAGTAGTCTCAGAAGTTAAGTATTTCGAAAAACGAAGAACGAAATACGAAAATTATACACAGATTGTAAATGACGTGGGCCGTAGCTATATTTCAAAAAGTTTTCCCTAAAAAGCTTTATTATTGGACGACATCCAATCTAAAATGTACCAAAATATATTTCTTGATTTAAAACGAGACGGCTTTAGGGAGATGTATATAGTCGATCCGAAAAGCGACTGGCTATACAATACCATGTTTCCAAAGATACTCGGATTTCTTTTTAATATGGCCATTATCAATATTCCCCTCACAGCACAGTCATTTATCACAAAATGGCTCAAAAGAAGCAGATAACGATGCCAATGCCACCCCATTCTATGCCTACATAATATATAATTCTTCAAAAAGGGATATTACAACGTTTCAGTAGTAAAATGCAATACACGGATCTGGTCGTAAAGTAAATCCGCAAACATGACGGCCCGTGCTCTCCCGTCGTCGCGGGGCTTCCGTACCACGCCACGGTTAAATATCGTATATTTATATAGATTTTATAGCAAGATACTGCTTTTTAACTTAGCAGGGTTTTCAAGCCGATGCCGTGTTATTGATGTGCCGTAATGAGAAGAAACTCGAGTTGGTATCGCGAGCGCCTCGATTGTAAATGAAGATACTTGCAAAGTTTTTTTTATTTGTATTGCACGGACAGTCAACAAAACTAACATAAGGTTTTATGTGGTAAGGTTTTAGCCACCGCACGTCATGTGAGCTTCACGTACTTATAGATTTAATATAGCTTCGTGCGTGTAACATCCGTCATCTCAGTACATTTTATGTTCAAGATGGAAATGTACCTATACAAACTTTTTTACTGGCCGTACTGTTTTATCAGTTATCACTATGGTCACTAACTATATGTTCGCACTCAAAACAAGTTAGCTCAGCGGTTAGCTACTAAAACTGCGTGAGACAACGAGTGCGCCAACTAAACTAGAATACAGCAGTGACAACGAAATTTGATGGGTTTTTTCATGGACTACTTGTATACTGCGTTCGTATTCATCCGTTGCTTTTATTTTTTGAATAGGCGTTGAAATATGATACAGCTATATGCAGGTACTATATAGCTAACTACCATTAAACGACTTCGGGTTGCGTGACGGTGTAGTTTTATAAAACAAGGCTTTCGATCTATCATTTGGGCTTAATGTGTAAAAATAGCGCTCAATCAGGAAAAACGTTAATCATGGAATGACTTCATGAGACGACTATAGAAAATACATATAAATGTTTTTGATCACTTTCCTTTATAGTACGACGATAGATAAGCGATAATGAATCTGTCACTCTTTGAAAGGTATAAAAGTGCAGATATAATCAGACAGTCGCCAAATTTAAGTGGCAGTGGGCGGAGCACATTGCTCGTAGAACCAATGGCTGTTTGGGCAGAAAGGTTCTTGAGTGGCGACCGCGTACCGGAAGACGCGGCGTGGGTAGGTCCCCAACAAGGTGGACCGACGACCTGACTAAGATCGTGGGAAGCGATTGGATGAGGGCGGTTACCGATCGTTATGGAAAACTTTGGGGAGGCCTTTGTCCAGCAGTGGACTCTATCGGCTGACATGATGATGATGTTAATGTAATTTTCGTGACGCATTGGTTTTGACTGTAATGTCATGTAAATCTTCTAGTAAAATTAATAAAAGTGCAAGAGTGAAGGACGCTTAACATTTCTTTAACATCTATCGTGTGCGAAAGGCGACTATTATAAGTCCGTAAAAATAATATATACAGAGTCACAATAAGTCGAAATAAAACGACTTACTCATTCAGGTACTGCCTGTGATATTATGGCTTCGTTGTATAAAATTGAAAGAGGCAAACAATTTATACAGTACTCACCCTTTCTTGAGCAGAGAGGGTGGATCATTATTTTTTATGCGGCGTTCTTTTACCTCAATTTTCTCAGTCTATTGTCGTTTTGCACAAACTTTTGTAGCTTTAATAACATTAATTTATAATATCTACAGAAAAGGTATGAGTTAGGCTAATTGGTATACAATATTTTATAGATGGAATTTACGGAAAGCTTACAAAAAGTTGAGAATTTTTCCGGAAATTCCTAGAAACTGACAGGAATTTAAAATAATATTTCAATATGGAAATTTCCTTTACGAATCATGAGAAATTTCCAAGATTTGTTTTGCAATTTTGGAAACTTTCCGTTGGCACATCCGTAATAATACCTCTCTGTCGTCCGTTATTTGTTTACGAAAAAAATAGGCCTGTGCATAATATTGTGTAGCTGTCATTTTGACTTTTTGTTTCTTTTTCAACCGATTTAAAGAGGAGAAAGGAGGAGGGAATGATTCCCTATTCGGTTTATTTTTTTGTTTCCTCAGAACTGCGTTTTTAGGGTTCCGTAGTCAACTAGGAACCCTTATAGTTTCGCCATGTCCGTCTGTCCGTCCGTCCGTCCGCGGCTTAGCTCCGGGATCATTAGTACTAGAAAGCTGAAATTTGGTACGAGTATGTGTACCTATGTATAAATCCGATTGAATGGTAAAATAAAATAAAAACAATTTTTTTTTATTCGGGTACCTCTCGAACACCTAAAGTGGGGGTGAATTTTTTTTCTTTTCAACACTGGTGTGTGGGTGTCGTTGAATAGGTCTTGTAAAAATAATAGGGGTCTTCTAACATTATTTTTTGATAGTCAGCAGTTTTGTAAATATTCGCTCCAAAAACAAAAAAAATAGTTTCCCCCCCCTCTAACTTTTCAACCACGCGTCAAAAAAGACCGGAAAAATTCATGTTAATGAGGCCTTATAAGTACTATCAATGAAAACTATATTGAACAAAATCGGTCGAGCCGTTATTGAGTTATTGCCAAATTTCATATTTTTTCTTTAAAAAGTCCTAAGTTGACTTCCAGAAGGTAATAAGTGATTACAGTTTCTAGGGCGTTTACAACCTTTTTATAGAGCTTAAAATCTTTCTTAACGTAAACCTTGGGTTTAAAACAGCAGTTTATTGTGAAGGATGAGCAACTACGGAACCCTACACTGAGCGTGGCCCGACATGCTCTTGGCCGGTTTTTTATGAACGGATTTGGAAGATTATGTTCAGGAATAGGCATCTCCAATTAGGTCGCATAATTTTTTTGCGAAGGTCTGATGATAATGATGAGATCCATGAGGAACATTTCAAATATTGTCAGCATACCTATGACGATTTTGGTGTATTTTTTGATAGTAACACGTTCAGTTCTCGGAAATACGGTTTCTTCTCGTTGAAGTTGGTTATTTTTTTTGAAAAAGTAATTATGTTTTTAAGGATTTCTACTTGTAGGTATATTAGTAAGTCAAGTTTAGTCTCCTACTTATGTGAAGAGACCTATCAAATCTTCGTTCATACACAGATACAGTTAGGAGAGCTCTCAGATTGGGATTTAGGTTTGGGTAAAAACTAAAAGGTTCTTATCTGGATCGCCTAAGACCGAGCGAGACAGGTATAAAACTCGACTCACACACATTCCTTCAGGTCACGAAAATAAGTACCTACCTACTTTTTAGTACTTTTTATTCGAATCCTATCTTAACCTACGGCATGCATAGCATGATTATCAATGAATAGGCTATTCATTTCAGTTCTTTTAACTTTCCGCTGACTTAATGTCGGTCGGAATTTAATTTTAAAAGCAATATAATCTAATAAAGCATCGGTGCCGCCTGAGGCTTAGCGTAAATCTTCGAAACTGTTGTAGGAAGTTTCACAAATTGCTATCGCGTTTTCGAGTCTTCCTTTTAAGTTCCGTTCGTGGGCGTAGGGCGGACAATAAGGTTAGGGTGAGATGCCCAATGATGTGGGCCGTATGAAATAAGAAACGAAGGAAAACGGTGAAAATTTAGACAGTAACACCCAGGATTCGACTAACATTGACATCTTGGGATCTTGGCTGTAATTCCATATATAGATACCTATAATTGGGTAAACATCCTGTTTGTTATTAATGTGTTTTTATTGTTTCAGTGTGATGTATTATCTCTTGGTAATCCTTAATATAAATAAATAGTTATTGTATGGCCCGACATATTATTTTATTGTACGACCCGACATTAAAAAATAAATATAATATAGGTAATATGAAATGAATATAAATATCTGTGCGGTATCTCGAAGATATCTCCGAAGTAGCGATAAATACCAAGTAGATCCCCACTTCACCAACCCGGTCGCGTTACGTCTGCGCCTCATTTATATCCGATGCCATGGATATTAGGCGCTAACTTAACTTGACCGGTTAGTAACGTTAAACGTCACTTTATGCAGCTCGAAACATCTTAACGATAGTTAAAGGCCATGAGACATATTTTGATTTGCTATTCGAGTTGCAAATTGAGTTGTTGAGTCTCAATGACACGGGTAGGTAATCCTTAATTGAAAGGCAAATGGAGCACATCGCTGAAGTAGGCATATAGTGTTGATATGTCCGAAAAATGCTATTAGAACCTTGCGCCACTTTCAATTTTTTTTTAAATGAGATAGCTCGCCATGAGTTGGCGCGAGATGTGTGCTGCTGAGTATGATTTATTATCGTTTTCATTAAATACGACTATAGTTCTTACACTACAAATAATTACCATCTACCCGTCCCCAAAAATTTAACATACAAAGCTATGCTTTCGTAATATAAACTAAGCATACCTATCAGGTCAGGCATCCCACTTATTTATGGAACAATCTAGTTTTCCCCAAATGTGTCTCGAATATTCGAGCATTTTAGTTCAGTAGATACTACCTAAATAACAGCTAAAAGAGTAGTTTACGTACGTACTTCGATATTACTTCAATATACCGATAACAAGAAAG
This sequence comes from Apotomis betuletana, assembly GCA_932273695.1. Taxonomy (NCBI): domain Eukaryota; kingdom Metazoa; phylum Arthropoda; class Insecta; order Lepidoptera; family Tortricidae; genus Apotomis; species Apotomis betuletana. The sequence goes on along the minus strand of OW026305.1, from coordinate 10,429,660 downwards.
TGCTTGAATGTACATCCAGAAAGAACTTGATACTTAGCAAGAACGATTTCCAAGAAACTTATTCATCCTACAAAACCGAACCCCTACGCAAACGGCTAGACCGTCTGACTCCGTATTTAATGCCTGAAATTCTGCGTCTTTCAGTTTATGGGCGTTTTATAGTCACGAGTAAACACGTACTATACCGCTTATTTAATTACTCACGACGCTCACAATATATTTATCAATGAAATAAGTACCTCTGTGCTCTAAATACGGTATTTGATTAGACTGAAAATAAACTATTATTTAAACCCACTATTTAAACACACATTGAAAAATACACGGAACCAAATAAACTAACACTAACGTTTAGATATTATACTATTTTTAATTAATTAAACACTAAAAAGAAGACGCTTTTACTATTGATTTTAATGACGTCACAAGCCAGTATCTTCCTAGAAACTTCATACTAACAATCGTTTTTGACATTTCATAAAGAGTAGCTGATTTGAGCTGTCATCAAATACCGTAATCATAATATTTCAACGTAAGTAATTATAAATACCCGGGTGGATGTCAAATGTTTGGGAAATATGAGACTAAGATATTATATTTTCGGTTAACTTTTGCGTACGTAGTTGAAACGTGCGTCGATATTAAAATTTATTGGACTGCAATTCCATACGATCTGCAAACATGTGCGTGAAATATCTCCGATTATACGGTACCAATAATTTGTGATTATTAAGGGGCTCATTCACCTTTTCACAATTTGACATTTTGATGCATGGAATTTTCATTTAATTAGCATTGCTGAGAAGTATCATTGGCTAACGAATGAAAATATTCATTTTGGTAATGCGAACCGTATACTCCTAGCGTTCTAAATTGACAGATGAAGCGGGGACGACAATAAAGCGAACTGGATAATGTGTTGGCAATTAACGGGTAAATATTTGTCCATTTGTCAGCCATGTTGCCACAAACAGTGACGTCACGCGGCTACCTCCGAAATTTTATCGATATTCATGAGAGCCTGAATATGCAACGACATAAATGTTTCAAATTGCTAAAGTGCTTTCAGATCTTGAATATTCAAAGGGATATATCACTGTAATAGTACCTTATATTTGTTGGCTATAAACATTATTTTCATATTTTTCGTCCACATTTTCGCCTTTTTCAGATTTCCTTTGCCGTGTTTCCTCAAAGCGCGGCGGGGAGCTAAGTCCACAATATTGAGACAAACAGCAAACGTAACGGCGTGTACTTACGTTTTCGTCACCAAACAAAACGATTAAAGTGTTTACTGTTTACTGGTACATGTATTTCCATTTCCCCGTTACCACAACAAGAATGAAAAAGCATTTTCATTCGCCACGTATTGGCACGTTGTTTCTTCGCAAACAGCGAGACGTATCATCTCGAATGGGGTTGGAAGCGCTGTGAATTTTTCTTTGTTCCTACTGCGTCACGTGCTAAAGCTTTTTATTATCCCCGCTCATGCCCCAGGTGTTGGCTATGTGCTATTCAAAGGAGTCGTATACGCATTACGGTTAATAACTTATACGTCCTTTTTGTTCGGCGAGAAAGAATGATGATGATGGGTAGTGTGCGGATCTGTATCGTTTCCTTGCAAATGAAGTCAACCTGCTGCATGTAAATAAGCAGGTATTTTTTTCAATGGAACGGTTGTGAGGTATAAAATGTCTACATTACTATAAAACTTGTAATTTTGCTTTTCGCTCGTCTTTTTAGATATTCAGTCGTAGAAATACTAATACGATGAGATCAACCGACTATCTTGCCTATCTTTACAATTTTCAAACATAAGAATACCTATTATGTCGGTTTTCCTATAAATGTGATTCATTATATTCTTGCTTAGAATTATTCTTGTAGGTACTAGGTTTTGCAGCACCGGGAAATTTTTGTATGGCAGTACCTACCGGGAATTCCCGGTGCTCTCATACTAAAAACCGGTACTGCGAGCTCTAGGTACACCTAAGACGTTCCGTCTTACCTTTTTAATAAAGAGAGCCTTTTATTTGTCTCAATAAAATATCAAAAATAAAGTATCTAAATAGTCGCTCCGAACTTCGCTTTATGTGCCGCAATTTCGTGACGGAAGGCGGCTGTGCCCTAGCCATGCGAAAAAAAAATGGATTCCATATAATACTTCAGTGGCAGCTCGAAACATATTACGCGATCCGTTTGAAGTAATTCATGAAACATTTAACTAGGTATATTCAAGGAATATGTAAGATACTTTTATAACATTAGTCACAAACGTGACACAAATCCCTCCTCTCTAAACGAGGTCGTGCCTGACACGTGACGTGCGCCATCCGTCATACACAACGAGCCTACTCGCGACTTCTACCCTATAAACTTTCTCATATTTCATGAGTATCTTTCACAATCCTGTAAATGTTTATATTGTTTGAATAAGATAGCTACGTTACGTTACATTCATTTTATATTACCAATTCTGTTTGCTACACTTCGTAGGATTCGAGCGTTTCAACCTGCACATTTTTGTAGGCAAAATGTTGACAAAGTGCCTATAGATTTTAGGGCCATTTCCTAGAGATCTCAGACTTCTAAAGACATCTACAAGCTTTCCGAGAAGGAGCTGGTTGACACGCTCGAATCCTGATTGACGTGGAGTTAAACAAAAATTCAAAGCAAGCCGGAGTAGATTTCGTATACATTTTCTTCAGTAGCAAAAAATAATGGTGCTCAATCGTCCTGAAGTGGATAAACCGGTGGCAATTGGGGTGTGGGTTGGAAATGCGGAGTTATTATTAATGGTTTTGTTTTCATCATTTCACACTACAAAGTTATCTTGGCAAGAGACATTATGTGTGAATACGAGTAGTAGGTACATATTTCACGTAAAGACGAAAATATACCCGTTACCTATAAATATCGGTATGTTTATAAACAAAGTGAGAATGAAGTGACATCTCACTGCGGACTCGAATGCAGTTGGAAGGGTGCCAGCCGCGTTACGCCTCGACGCGCTTTTATCTCGCCACGACAAATAAAATGAAATATTTAAAGAGCCCTTTCTTCTGCCATTCTTAGGAAAAATAAAAGCCAGATGCCCAACCTGATTAGACTAAATGCATTGTTAGCGAGATTCCTTTAAGCAAAGTAGTAGGTACCGCACAAAATTCCGCCACAAATCTGAATCTATTTATTGTTTCAGGTACTGTACTTGGCGTGGAGGTCCATTTCGAAAATAAGGACAGTGGATTCTTCTTAAAGCACACGGCAAGATGGAGCGGTGCGGGTCCACCCCCGGAGCCAATGGGCACAGCACTGCCTGGATCATTGCTGTCTCTCGACCGATTTACCGTGCTCCAGGGCTCTGCACCAGCCTCCGTCCGCGCCACATATGGACCCTTTTCCACCAAACAGACCGTGCCAGCGCGCTATACAGTACCTGATCCGTTAGAACCGCCTAGAAGAAACGCAACCTTAATCGAACTACAAGAAGCGACAGCGCACAGACTTGACGTATCAGCACATTTAGTCTTCCGAGAGCTTCCACGAGACGCACCTGTGTTGCGGGTGCTTTTCCATACAGGAGGAGAAGGAGGTGCGAGAAGAGCCGCGACACGACCGAGAAGAGTTTGCATAACACTACATGCTAGTCTCGGACCGAAGTCGTTGACGGCGACATGTGGACCAGAAGGAGAAGAAGGCGCATGCTTAGCAGAGCTGACGATTCCAGCGTCCTGGTGGCCAGCAGATGGAAAAGGAAAGCGGCCGCCTCGAACAGTGCGTTTAGCATACAGCGCTGCTGAAGCCAGTAGTGGGGAATCTGGTGAAGGCGCATGTGGGCGTGTTTCTGTGCAGCCAGCGTGGCCCCTGGGCGTCGTGACGCTGGCGGGAGCAAGAGCTGGATACCGTGAAGCGCGAGCTGGGAATTCAGCTCTCATGCTTCCAAGAGCACCTCTATATCCCCACTCAAGATTGCATCTACCTTTCGTCGTCCGACGAGACGCTGCGCATTCTACTGGACATGTTGTTATCAGGTGAGTGTAAATGTAATTTTATAGAGAAACTTCAAAGCAGCATCTGCCTACAAATGTAGAACAGTGAGCAAGCCGGAATGATCTTATAAGGAATCGTGTTTTCGTTTTAGTAGTTAGGAAAAACTGCTTATAAAGATTTTTACAAATCCTCGTACAGAATGAGGGATCGGGTCGGACTGGATCAAATCTTTTAAGAGAATAATACTTCTCGAAAATAGTTTTGCCTTTTACGTCAAAGGTAGAAATGTGTTTGAATACTGTATTTTTAGAATCGACGACGTGTTTCTTTAGATTCTGAGGGCCACCTCCCCATGACTTGCTTACGCCTTACATTTTATATTACTTATTTTTCAGACTTGTAACGAAACAATGTCACGTTTATTTTCAAATGAGTGGAATAAGCAATATCAGAGTGACGTGACGCCACGCCACCCAAGAAGCGCTGCGACTGACAGCGCGGCGTCCGGAACGATGTCACTGCAAAAGCCACTTCACGTTAACGACTACCGAATAACTTGTCTGTCCCTGTCTCTCTACTACGTCGATCCAACTTAGAATTCGTGTTTACAGTCCCACCCAACTAGGTTTATTGAGTGTCAACTATCTGATAGCGCTTCACGTGCTACGTGCGTCCTACCTCCTAGTTACCGAATGTCTATTGTCTATGTCCACAGAACAGAACTAACGGTTTTGCGGCTACAAGTTAGGAAGTAGTGTAATGCAGTTTGAGTATGAATTGCAAATCTTTAGTTCATTAATGTAGCTTGATTTATATTTCTACTCAATATCTTAAAATGCCATACGAATGTATTGGTATGGATAAAAATACATCAATAGTTACGATAGCAGATGTTTACAGCGATTGAAGAGCAAAATTACAACCTTACACCTTCTTCTATGTACCTATATAGTTACTGAACAATCTCGTGTTTATACTTAAAGGTGCGTAACGTATAATTATTTCTTACGTGTTAAACAACTATTACCTACATAACCTAATAACCTAACCTCAAAGTAAGACATATATTTTGTCGAAAACTGCCATTTTCTCTGAACTGAAGTATCCCGAGTCACTATTTTGAATATAAAACTGGCAATCTTATACATTAAATTGATTTACTTACGAAGAAACAACTAGTTTCGGCATAGCCTGCATGTCAATTTTAAGGTTAGACTCTTCTTGTTTACTAAATAGGACACGTAAAAACAAATAGACTTTACTCACGGACATGCGACCTTGAAATGTCAATACAAATCATATCGTCAATCGAATTAGACCCTAGATCTGAAGTTATTTAACTGGCGGTGGCGCTACACAAAATGGATGATGCGGTATCGGAGTGCGGTTGAACACTTTATGGGCCGCTCTGACGCCGGTCATTCCGCTCTGCGCCCATTAAAAGTTGCCCACTGCATCAAGTGGACTCAGCCATAAATGATTAAGAGCTTTGTTTATAGTGTGAAGCACTTGAAGAGTGTTACTAGTTTACAATAGGCATGACGAAAATTATTTTCAATCGATTCTATTTTTTATGTCTATAGGTATTGGACTAACTACTGCTCTAAAAGTCAGAAATGACCGTCAAAGTTCAACATTCCTAGGGAGTGCTAAAAATGCTCCATACAAATGGCCATCTAATCGTGACATCATCATATTTCACCGTGAAAAAGAACGAGTACGTTCATGGTTGTCATAGTTACAATAATTATTTTATTTCTTTTGTGAAAACAAATTCAAAACTTCTTATGGTAAAAAAAAAGAAACATACCTATATTTTTTTTTGTTTCAACATATTGAGCTAATTTTATTCATATAAAATCATTTAAAACCCAGTCCCTATTCAATTAAAATTGTAATATCTGAACGCTGCATCGGCTATTTCGCGTAGATGATTATGCTATTATTTGACATAAAATTAAACATTTAACTTAAAATTTAAAACTCAGTAGTGGTGTAATTTAAGTAGGTACTTCGAAGATTCATTGGCTGTATAAATACGAGTACAAGTAAACAATAATACAGACGACCCCTAGCAATTAGCTTTTCTTTCAACAAAAAACACAAAGAAAATATCGTTGAAAAAACTTGACCATTGTAAACCGTGATCGGTTCCCAAAGCGGCTTAGTTACCAAAGATTGCTTCTTGGAAACTTTTCCGTTTGATATGTTAAGCAGCTTCCAAGGGTAGGTAACTATCGATTTGTGTCCGAGATTTCTTACTGATTATATAATAACAATATATTTATAGTTAATAAGGCTAGAAAAGCATTCTCACTGAAGTGTAAACGACGGTTGTTGCGAGCGATACTTTTTTTTCATAATAATTATATTCATATATATTTCCTTAAGAATTCAACTTATCAATATCACTTATAGTAACTCGAATAGTAAAAAGTGTTATTTATTCAAGAGTAAGTTGTAATATGACTTGAACAATTAAATACATTGCACTAAAAGATAAAAATAAACATTTATACCTACCCATAGTACATAGATGCTTAGTTTGGGACTAGGTTGATTTGTCTAAGTTTGTCCCTTATGCCTTGATCACACGTACCGAGTAAACGGGCGAGACAGTGCTCTGTCTCGCCCGTTTGTCTTGTGTGTGACAGGGACGAGAGCACTGTCTCGCCCACTGTCTCGGTACGTGTGATCAAGGCATAAATGTGTATTTTTGTAATTTTCAAAACTAAAAACATTTATAAAAACCTAACTATAGATAGGTACCTAGATCACCGGCTCCAGATCGGCGCCAGGCGAGAGGGCTCCCGGGACCAGGAGGCTGGCCACATTACCACGCTGAATAGGCATGCAACACGTCTAGCATAACTGTGACACGCGACTCTTTGTTGCGCGACTAATACTATCTGTCACTTTCCTATCAATACCGTGCGAGCATGACAGCCTGACAGGAGACGCTGAGTCACGCGACAAGCGAAGCTGTCTTTGCAAGATTATGTTAGCGGGCCACCGCGTATTGTTACCCGCCGCGTGCTGTTACCCCGAACAACTCCTTGCGTTTGTTTGTTAGACTGTTCTTTTTAAAGAGGCCTTTTTCCTTTTTTAAACTCGTAATTTAATCTGTCAATTTTAATTTCACAGACAAAATCACAACAACGCACTTTTTAATCCTGTACCAAAATTCTATACTCTATGGTACCTACCCGCTACAGAACTTTAATATTCATAAGACATCTCTCTGCTCAACTCAAATAATTCCAAAAAGAGAACATCAGCATATTTGATAAAAAAAAGCACGCTACTGTTCACTGCATGGTTCACTGATTGAAATTACTTGTCAAAAAATTTAACCAATCACGAGGCATCCGCCATGACCATCGCGATCAAGTTTTAGTTTCAGTAGGTCAGTTTTAGATGGACGAAAAAGGTTACATAAAAAAAAATCATAGTGGGGAATGACCATTAAAGTAAAAAAAGTTTTTCTTTGTTTTGTTCATACAAAAAGTATTTTATGCAATAGTTACACAATTAGGTCTTCAAATCTCGTACCTTACTTAGGCCACTCGGCAAGCATCGTGACCTAAACGCGGGACTCGACTTTAAGACTTCATTGTGCAACGATTGCTTAAAATACTATTAAAATGCTGATTGTTTTAGTAATTTTTCTCTACGGTCAAACATGTTTCTTAAAGGTATTTATTCAAAACTTTTTACATGGCAATAATAATTATGGCCATTGTTGATTGAAACTTTATAAAAAAAAACTTACTTTTTACATATTAAATGTTGATGTTACTACCTAGAACAGGGCTATTGGGATTTATTGGTATATATTTGAAACCTACAGACTTTGAATTTTTTATTGTAATTTTTATTTGAAAACATACTCGAAATTGATAAAATTCACGCGGAAAATTAGTTTTTTCAATTTATTTTCGACTGCACACAATGAAAGCAGGAAATACCTAGAACTCAGCGAAAAGTATTATTCAAAAAGTTGGTTGAGATTATCAATATACCTACTTAGTTGTCATAAAATGAAAAAAAAAAAAATGCAACCGTACCGTGGGAATGAATATCCAATACCCAAACGGTAGCACGTGTGCATTTTCACTACTTAATGTAATGTAATTTTCCCTACTCATTACATTGTAATATTGTGCGTATGACAAAAACTCAATTGAACAATGCTCTTTATAGTCACTGTTCACAATGCAAATGTTATTACAATTACAATCGTAATTGTTATACTATTTAGCTTGTTATATAGCTCACATGAAAATTGTCTGTTGTTAAAATTATTTCAAAATAGAATGTGCCCGCAAACTTCGCTCGCGTGGTAAAACAGTTATAACCCTCTTTTTTTGCTTCTCCGTAGTTGGGTAAAATGTATATTATAATCATCTGGGAATGCGTAGCTACCCGTATAACAAAACATGTTGAAATCGATCTCGCTGTTTAGGCGTGATGAAAGGACAAAGGTTTCTTTTTTACGCGTCGTTATCATGATTGTTTTACATGCAGGATGGTCAAATCAAATTAACTTGTATCATGATTAATTAATATACCTAATAGTTGATCATTTTATGTTTGGCCATATTTGTATTTATATTCGTTCCTCTTTTCGTGAAAATGGTCACTAAAAATCATACTTAACGCAGTTCGATAAAAAACAGTGCCTTAATTCGACAAGGAATTGCTACAATATATATATCCTTCATTTAGCAATATCTTGGTTACCACAGCCATGTAATGGCGATATTAGTTTTTGCTATTCCACTTACATTAAGTGTTATATGAATGTGCTTTACCTTTAAAGACCAACTCGAATGGCAAAAACTTAATCTAACAATAGGTACTGTTTTTATATCATGCAGCAAAATGTTATAACAAATTACAATTGTCATAGTAGCTTGTTCTCACAAATGAAAATTGTCTGTTATTAAAAATAATTCAAATTACGTACACGCGTCGCATCGTTTGCATGATTGTTTACATATAGAATGTTCAAATTAAATTAACTTATATGATGATACAGTGGGCGCGTACTCGCCCGACCAGCCAATAAACGCTAACTGATATTTTGTATTATATCACATTCATAATATCTTTTATACTTGTAAAGGGAAAATATTAACATTTCTAATCAGTCTACTTAAGCGTTGTGTTTTATCTTCAAATGTAAACTTGTCCCTATCAGTTCTATGCAGCTTCAAACATGAATAGCATAATCGTAGGGTAAGTAGGTGTAACGGCCAAATCACAGCGATATAATTCATCTTAAAAGGGAGGTTTAACTATTTTTTTTGTTCTGAATATGCATGCTTCGTTTAGTAAAATGCGCGTAACGCTTTGTATGATATTCCGTTCCATAATGTATTTACCACTACAGTTTTGCAAATAAATATTCTTATATGCCTATTATATTTATAGTAATATATTAAATTACATTTTCCGTCAATCGTTAAAATAACCTAATAATCAAAGAGATTTATATCTAATTCACTTTCATAAAGGTAGGTATATATATTCCCCCATCTAGTACGTAAAATGCTAAATGCATGAAAATTAACATACTCTTTGAAAATATTTCAAATTACGCTCCACCCGCACGGCATAGCTTCACATGATTGTTTTACATACAAAGTGTTAAAATTAAATCAATTCGTATGATACAGTACTGCAGGGGGCCTCCGCGGCGACGCTAAGTGTTATTTAGTACTGCGCCACCAAGCTATTCGAATAATCTTACCGCAAAACTTACTAGAAGTGTAAGATTATGCACGGAAGTTTTTATTTTATTAGGCACTATGCGACAAATAGTTTAGCATAGGAATAAGGTAAGTTGGGGTAAGACTAACACCGGGGGAAGACTGCCACCGTCCAATAACTAACTGTTAATCTTACGGTAAAACTAACAAATAGTTAGTTTCCGGGATCTATCCTCATTTCCCATACAAAATTAGGAAAGTTTCCGAAAATTTACGGAAATGGCACATCTCTGGTCTTACCCCAAAAAAATGATGAAACTTGGGATAAGAAAACGCATGTTGTTTCAAACACTGAACTCTGTTACTCCATGTCGTTTTGTTCAATGATGTCATATAAATTTTATTATAAAATAGGAATAATATTTTCCTAATAATCAGTCAGTATCTACTGTTCATACTGAGAAGGTAATCCCTTAAAAAATAATTTAAAAAGTAATTGCTGTTAACTCTGAATGTTCGAGTAGGTAACATTGAGCGACGTAATCAGTCCTTAATAAACCAAAGATTAGTTTATTACAAGTACCTATAATACTATATTGTATACTTCTAATAAACTATTGGTTTGTGAGCTGTGGATCTCGCGAGTTAGTCTCATAGTGGCTGACATTTTTAAATTTTTACGTTTTCAAACCAAAAAAATCAAAGTTATAGAACCTATGGTCACAAAATTTCATTAGAATCGGTTGAGAAGAGGGACGAGTCGACTTGTAGTTACGTAGTAACTTGTATATATTATAATCTGTGCTTGTAGTTAAGACCAGCTTAACATTCAAACTTCCGAACATACGATAAAAATATTAGCGCGGTAATAGCTTTAGGTATGTTGATTTCCGCGATTGCCACACGTTTAAATAAAACAATTTAAACAAATTATACCGCGTAAATTAATTATTTAGGCCTCCCAACGTTTCAAGTACTTTCCAGTGTCCTTTCCAGGGAGTGCCAGGGACAATGACAATAAATAAAATGTTTTGGAATTGACGATACAAATACAATCATACGTCTAATGGTGTTTCATTACGTATTATTCACTACTTATCAGATTTTCCCTGCCCTAACTTACGAGTACTTAATTGTGACTAAGCCACGTAGCAGAAGCCTTAGAAAGTAAATCCCTAGCAACTGTATAATATGTATATAAAACTGCTGTTAGGTACTGTTACTTATCGGTCAGGGTAAACAAAACCTACCTAAAAACGGGTTTTTCTGTCTTCGCTTTGTCTGTAAGCTTTATTGAAAAACTTATTTTTACAGTTCTTTTCGATGTTAAATCTCCTAAAGCGTGCTAAAGCCTAAAGGATCTTAACCAGAGTATGAGTAAAACATGCTGGAAATCCCTCTGAAAGTCTCTTAGCCGTGTAGTGTTTGCACAGAAAATGGACTGAGTTTTTTAAATTAAAGTTTTTCAAGGGAATTATTGTACTTAATATGAATTGAATTAGTCGCAAAGAATAAGTAGGTAAGTACATAAGTGTACGGTATGGTATATGACAGTAAGTAGCTTATTCTGCTATCAGTACATAATATAAACTAGTAGGCAAATATTTTTAACCGATTTCCCAAAATTGGGTAGGTTCTATGATTCACTCTAATTATTGTAAAGCGGTTTACACTTACATGAAATTGTCAGGAACGCCCCCAGATGTTTTGAACTCGTACGGTTTTAATTTGATTCATTGAAAATAGTAAACAAGATATAAATAGTAAAAATATCTTGTTAACCTGCGGTAAAAGATAAAGGAAAATTATGAGTATGTAAGGTACATACTAGGTAGTGGCTGGGCTCATAAAAAGGGGAATCTCAGTGGCGTAAGTACGCTGTGCACCGTCTGATGTACCTCGGTACAGCTGTGCCAAGTTTGAGTTACGAGCACTGAGCCCAGGACTAAAGCTTTTCACCTAAATGGAAATTTATACCGCCCGGGCTTAGGTACCAAATTTATACCTCAATGTAACACAGACACTCCAAATTATTAAAGAATGTAAACTATTCGTGACGGTAGGACGGATAAGGTCTGATTTATAAGCTAATCGGATTAATTTCGGTTTAATTCCGTTTCCAATCTTCGCATTTGATGCGGTGCCGATCTCTTATCGTATAAAGCCCCTAACCAACACCTGACGTCCATTCAGAGAGGTCCGGTCAAGCAACTATAATATACCTACTATGTAATATAAGTATATATTCCGCTTTTGAAGAGAGCGATTAATATTGAATAGGACCGAAGGCCGAAGGGTCTTATTGAATGATCGAGTATCTTTACTTGGTCCGAGTTACGTAAATCCTCGCGGATATCGCTATCTTCGATCTGCAGTTATGAATAAATTGCCTTTGAATTAGTTTTGTTTATATGAATGTATGTGCAAATGAAAAATATCGAAAAGGATATTTCTAAACTTATAACAGATACATTCAATTATTTAAAACATACATAACTAATAGATAAGGATCTTTAAATTAACTAATTGGTTAGTAATGTATTACAATATAAACCTATTTTCAATCGAAAGTTTTGGAACGCGTCTTGCCCTCAGGCAGCACTAGTGTTCATAAAATTAACGTAAAACACGCAGTTTTTTTTTATTGTCTAATGCTGTCGTTGAGGTGTAGAACACATTAATTTAAAGATCCTTCACTAGTGCCGAATGGTGTCTCTATGACACAGAAACCCGCGACAGTCGTGACTCGTGACATTTAAAGGGTTTATTGCAAGAACTGTTATTTTTTACCGTATACACTGTGTGCATTAACATCATTTATATTTATATTGTAGAATGAAAGTAAAGTCGGGCCTGCGGCTTATCAGCGTGAACGCAGCGAACTCGCGTTGGGCGGTGACGGCTGAGGTCAAGCCGCGAGCGGCCACGGTCACCGCTACGCGCCTCGAGCAACCCCTCAACGACGACAACGGACAAACGTAAGTTTTTTTTAAAAGCAACGCCCTCTTGACGCTTTCAGCCAAACAAAAGTTCTTTACAAAGTTCTTTGTAATCGCACTGACCAGTCTCAGCCATAAAAATGAAAAAGAATAGGGCTATTCTAAAAACAAAGCGAATATATGCTGTTCACTTTGGTAGATTGGTGATTTATTTTGTCTCGTGTTCTTATTTCACGAATAAATAAGAGCTAGGGAGCTCTCATTGAAGAAAATAAGCAGCTGACGCCAACAATACTAAAATATCCTACCTACTTATGACGAAAATTGACAAAGTCTTGTCTTGTGATAGGCATATTTTTTTGTCAAATAGAGTCGAAAAGCCTTTTAACACTTGTTTTTCGACTTCGAAAACCCAAAATTCTTAATATAAAAATGTCCTACTCGTGACTTTCAATTATCAACATGGCATTATAGGGAAGCATTTTGCCGTCGAATGGCGTGTAAATTGAGCCCATAACACTTCAGCTATTTCTGCTAAATTAATACTTTCCAACTTGGTATGCAGCTTGTAGTTAGCTGCAGTGGCTATAATAGCACTACAAGAAGCGGAAGAAAACCTCATAAACGGTGTAGTCCGCCATAGGAACGCGATTGCAATCACAATGCGGTAACGTGCAGTTCACGACGACTGGACTGCAGGTTTAAAGGATCCAATTCCATTTCTATTTTCTCAGCCCTGCTTTCGGGCTTTCCGCGATCCTATTAGGTATAAGTAAATAGGTCAACTGCTCTGACAAAACTGGGAGATAATGTTTTAGGATGTTACTATACAAATGTTATTGGCAATAGCTTCTATTAATTGTGATGTTTATGTATGTAATATTGGTAAATTTATGGTACTTTTAAGAGGGATATATTATAAAGAAATAGATTAAAGGAAGAATAATTAATCAATTTGAATCTATAGTTAGAATTATACTACGTAAAAAACTAGTTTTCTACAAAAAAAATAACACGGAAGAACATGCACAAAACGCAAATCGGATTAATTAACAATTCAACAACATTTTACCTAAATACGTATTTACAAATAAAGGACATCCAAATTTACACGGAGAATTTACAATCCTTCTAATTTATAACTGCATTCATTTACCAAGTTTCGTGCAAAATGTTAACAGTTATTCCTTTTACAGTAGGTATTCCGCAATAAAATAGAGCCCCGTTCTCATTTCCCCGGTAGGATTTGTTCACAATTTTGCTCACTAGGTATGTAAGGTTGCAATTGCAGGGCTATAAATCTCCCTGGCGTTTGGCGCCTTTTGTCGCTTAATGAAACCCGACGTCACGACTTTTCAACTTATTATTGCTTGTAACCTCGCGCCGAGTTTTCGCTAGAAACCCCGTTCTAGAGATACATGAAAGTTTTTACGACTTTTGCGACGACTGCTGTAGTTACGCTTAGAAAGTACTAAAAACAAGTAGAATTTACTAACAACGTACCCACACGTTGCCACGGAAGTGTAAGAACGCTGATGATATTAAACAATAATTTATTTTTCATCACATTTGCTGGTAAAAGATGGTATTACATGCAGGTGTACTGAAGGACAAAGGCCTATATAGTTCCCGCGGGAGTTATGAATTGTTATAACTCCCGAGGGAGTTATGGTTTTAGTTTTAAAAATATAGTACGCACTCGCAGACTACTTCAGACTAAGGAGGTTTCAACCCAGCCAAGGTTTTTTGTTGTATCAACAAAACTTGCCTACCAGCAATTTTTATTGTTTATTGAATTAATATGGTATATGTCACTGCATTAATATTTATGTTTTACAATTATTTAAGTGTCTTTTGCAATTGTTTTATTAAATTCAATTTTGAATTATCATTACAAAATGGCAGTATAGCCTGTCAACTTTATAAACTAAACACAGTTCTTAGCATTATCTGTGGTAGACGATACAAAAAAAAGGTAAATATTATTGGTCACGTTTCGGGCGGAACAATTCGAGATAACTGTAAAGGAATTTCATACAAAATTGAAGGCCTAGGCCGGGATGTAATTTTTTTTAAACATGGTCGGTGTTCTTGAACGGGCTAAACAGCTGAATTATGTTTTTTTGAGTAGTGTATTTTTTTATTTCGTTGCATAGTATGTTTGAGAAAACCACTATACATGCCTTAGCCGTGAAAAGGGCTTGCCGGTTTCGTATCAATGTCCGGCCTCCCTGTGGTCGGCCGTCTATACCTACTCAGCCGGCAAGCCCTTCTTTCCCGGCATCTGCAGTAATGTACTATATTTTTGGCTCATTCAGGGCCTCCTCTTCAATGTATTCAAACACCTCGAGTTGTGTTTTACTTTATCCCCCTACTCTACCATACCAGCACGTGCACGCAACAAATACTACCTGTCACTTTTCTTTGAATACCGTGCGAGTATGACAGGTAATGGGTCGCGCGACAAGTGATGTGGCAGCAAGATATGCTAGCCCTGCACAAGAGAACGTATCTTCAGAATTCAGGTGTATGAGGTCTGAAGATCTGGTTATGGTCATTGTTATGAATGCAAATATTTTAGTTTTACATTTTCCATATGACATTGACTATTTAATCTATTTTTTTAACAGGAATCAAGAAGACTTAAGCAGCCCTGCCGGCCCCGGTTGGGAAGAGGTATTGACATGGCTAGTGGAAGTAGGAGCCGAGGGCGAAGGTGACGCAGAAGGCTCAGAGGGTGACTCAGGCCGAGGCACTGCCAGGCTAAACTGGTCTGCCAAGCTGTCTGCCTCGCCGGTGCCTACTACTGCCAGCGAAGAACCCCCACATGAACACAGGGTCATCACCAGACTTGATATTGAGAAGGATGACATCCAAGCTGTGCTTCCTATTTCTAAGGTGAGTGAACATTGAATCATTTATGAGCTTAGGGTGAAGGTGACGGGTTCAGGGGGGGATTCTAGCCGAAGCACTGCCAGACTCAACTAGTCTGCCAAGCTGTCTACCTCGCCGGTACCCACGACCGCCAGGGATCGAACACAGGGTCATCACCAGACTGAATAACGAGAAAAATGGGCAGTGCTGCCAAGTCTTCTCGGGTAAGACATTCAGTACATTTAAATAAATGAACTATAAGTGGGACGTGATGAACTGAGGTACACAACAAATCTCATTCTAAAAGGGGTGTACACAGTATGTAGCAAGCTCAAGAGTCAAGAACGATATCATTACTACCGTTCATTTCCCGAGGGTCAACCTTCTCTGCCACATAGCAAGCTAAAACAATTTCATGTAAGTACTGAATATTGCGAAGCATTCGGGTATGAAAATATAATAAAAATATATTCCTCAAACACAGAGATACCGCACCGTATTGTCGTTAGGTCAAGTGTCCCAAATTAGTAATTTATCGTACCATCCACTACCGTCATAAATTAGACGCAACGTATTTCTTTGTAATTAATGAAACGGAGGGAGCTCCTTTTATTGCTATAACGACATTTTTATCGAGTTTTATAGTCCTTCGCAGTCCTTACGGACGGCGCCTGCTTGCGATTATCTGCGAAATTGGCCGAAAAAAAAATTTGTTGTGAACCCTTCGGGAGTGCAACGTTATTCGGATATTGTTATAATCATTTCTTGGGATTCTTCTCTAGGGCACGCTATCGTAACAAATCCTAGAGATTAATATTTAATGGTGCGCTCTTAGTATGAATGAAGTGCCCTAATGGGAGCTTTATCGCGCTGTAATGGAGGCTGCGAACGCCCACTCCGGTCCGACTGCCGCGCTCGTATCGAGTCCACTAATCCCAATGAATTTTGGATAAGTTCCTTCGTTATCGCACCTGTGCATCGAAATATTTTTATGAACATATCGTAATTTTCCAGCATAATTTCGCATTTCATCTGACAAGTCCGTAATCATGCCCTAGTTTATTAATAAAACATTACCCAAACTCGATCTTAATGTTAATTCTAGTCAGTATTATTGACAGAAACGGCTATGTACATACATTTTAATATACCGTATATTAATAGAGCCAACAGATCTCTATCACATTAACATTGCTGAATAGACAAGTGTTTGTGTTAACTCAATTTGCATGGGCTTAGTGTGCGGTCCGGGCGCGTCACCGTCTTAATGAAGTTAGAGAATAATATTTATTAAGCAATTACTTTATCTCATATTAGCGCGAGGCCCATTAACCCGTGTTACCCGAGGCTAGTGGCCCGGGCCGCCCGGGCCAGTCTCGGCGTCTCATTGACTGACAAACATGAACAGCGAACACTCTCAGACTCTCAAGCTTCAAGCTAACTGCCTGGATGATTAAACTAATTGAACTATAACATGAATGATTAACTGCATACTGTCATTACTGTTGCGTATAATGCAATTACGACGCGCTGTTGAATGAACTAGTTAGTATTGTTCGAAGAGAAACCGTTATCTAACCGATAGTTCATATTGTTGTATTAATGACGAAGGTAGATTGATGGATAGCAACAAGTATGCACGTTTCGCTTGCGAACAGACGAGACAGGATAATCGCCGTGTGGCCTAAACTTAATTAACTCGCCGGGACTTCGTCGAGCTGAGACGGTGCGCTGAAAGGACGCCTATTCATCCAATGTTCCTATTGATACTGAGCACCAAATGGATTCACAAAGGATGGAGATGGCCGCGCGTTTTGATTAACTTGCCTCTGATTAATGTCTTGCATGCCCGTGTACAGATACGGAATACAGCGAAATAAAGCTCCTTTGTTTCGAGAATTATGCTTACGACACAGTCATTAATACAGTAGGTCTAACATGGTATCTAATTTTCCATAATAGAACCGAGACACATGTTTTTCACGACATACTCGAAATAAAAAACAAATATTATGTATAAAATCGTTGTAAGAAAGTATAAACGGTTTAAAAATATTGTAGCTAACTATTTACCGCAACTGTAATAATATATAAAAATACGATATATAAAAAGGTTTACCTATTACTACTTAGTTTAGTTGTTATTTCAAGAAATATAAAAAATATCCACGTTTATTTATCTGTAATAAATCTGGAAAAACTAACAGAATAAGGAATATCAGCAAAATTAGCATCAGAGTTTTCCTTTAAAGCGACTTATTTACCAAATCTGAATTCAGTTTCATATCTCGTTCTCGTTTCATAATAATTCAGTTTTTGTCAAAGAAAAATAACGTAGCATGATTTTGTTTTTCTTATTGTTTTACTAGCTTCGATTCTCAAAATGTTTTCACACATTCATACACGTGTTTAGTACACCTTTTTGAACGCGATTAAGTCCCGTTTTATTATAGGTACCTAATACACTCAAATGTGTGGAAATCGTGTAAGTTTCAATCGTTCATTTTTGCGCTACACAAATGTGATTACATCTATTTATAAATACCATAGCACAAAGGAAGTCCTTAAAATATTCCAGTGTAATTTTCTCACGTTCTCACGTCAACCCACAGCAATTATACTTATAGTGTGACTGGTTTTACTTGATTGGATAATCACACGAAACAGGCGGGACACAGGACATATTAACAGTATAACAAGCCAACAAACCAATAACTGTTAAATGCAGTGTCCATTTTAAATAAGAACTGGGAACATTGACCAGTCGTCAGACCACAAGTTAATTACCTACTAGTTAACCTTTTGAATGCTACGTCTAATACAAAACTTGAAACTTACACGCTATCTCATTTTGGTGTTAAACTTGGAGTTAAAATTACAATGGAATACGGACTATACGATGCAGGCAAAATTAATGATGATTATATTCGAAAGAAAGAAGTTATTCAACAGAAATCCAAATTGTAGTTATTCCAAGTCCAAAAAAACTTGTTTTTTTTTAAATTTCCCGACGAATTGAGAACATACTTTTGATCACATATTTCTCAAGAAAATCGAAAAGGGTTTAGGATCCTTTTCTATTATGTGTACGTGTAAATTACAATTTTCTAAAATATTTTCCGTTTCAGCTGAAAAAAGTTAGAAATAAAAACATTTAAATTTCCCCGTCATTGTTACGCGATGCGATACAATGTTCAAACATGTACCTACAGGGTATTTTTATTCAAGCAGATTTTCGGTAATTTTCAGTTATACTTGAACAATATATTTCTTTCTAGAACTGGGAAGTACTGAACACAGCCGTACTAACTGGCCGCCAAGTATCTCAAGCAATGAAGGTGCTGATAGTATCACAAGCGGGTCAGGTCGCCGACGTCACGCTCCAGAGCTCCTGCCACTCTGAAGACGAGAGCGTACTAAAGGTGAGCTCAAACATAATGCATGCCATAGCATTAACATCTAATGTTAGAACGCACTCACGATGCATTAACTGTGCGACATTTTAACTTCCTCTTGACGGAGTTTGCAACTTAGCATAGCATTTCAGTCGCAAATGCAGGTTCGTAAGTAAATGTCATCAAGATCTTCGTGAAGAGCATCGTGTCCGGTTTAATGAATTGACAGCGTAATGGTTGTAAAATACAATGTTGCAGCAATGAAACATTTTCGTCGTTGCTTGAAATGTCAAGTCTTATATCACTTACATATTATACTTCCTTGATATTAACCCTTTAGCCGCAGACGTCCGTTATTTCGGTACCGGCGCACTTTCGGCACTAGACGTTGCCAAACGCATGTATCGCTGTCAATGATAACGGCCGTAAAGTGAAAACGCGCGTGTTTGCCAACTGTGGCAGACAAAGGGTTAATAAAAGTCACCTTTGACGTTCCTAGAAAATGTCGCTAGTTGCGGCAGGAAACGAATTTAAATCTTTTAATGAATAAATTAGTTGCCGAGGAAGCGATAGATCTTGTTCCATTAAGCTCACTTAATAGTCAATTATAAGCTCCTGCTCCTTCCGAAATGCAACTAAGCAACTATTAACGAGATACCCAGAATTTAATATTATACAGCTCGTTATTACGGTGCTACAAAACTAAAATGTCTTTTCTGTTCCTTTCGACTATGAACGGTCGTACGTCGGCGTCGTATTCAATAAAAATAAAGGAGCAGACTTAGTTTTTGATATTACATGCAAATTCATTTACAGCGTTCTATGTTGCGCTTTCTTATATGCCATTATACCCTTTGTGCTGACATTCGCTCAGTAGTCAGTAGGTAGCTATCCATCATTAATTTTGTTTTTGAAAGCCTTCTAGAACTTTTAATGACTACAAAATTAAAATATTCCTTCTCACTACGTGAATTTACAAGTTATCAGATAAAAGCATTGCTTAATCTGATTTGACCATGAATCCACGACTCGAGAATGATGTCGATCTGGCTTATGAACCACAGTATAAGCAAAGTTTATGTTTTCAATGTGCTTTAGTGTTCATATGGATATCGTAGTTAAATAAATCGGCTGTATAAAATTAATATAATAAACTGAAATTAGGTAATTAATTAATTAATTAGGCCTTTGCCCAGCAGTGGGACACCTAAACGGCTATTTAAAAAAAAAAAAAAACTGAAATAAAAGATGTAAGTATGTTTGTATGTATGTATGTAAACACTTTAATGTACACAAAACAATTAACAAACCTTCAAAAGAATAAACACGTACAAAGGCGAACTTATCCCCATAAGGGATTTCTTCCAGTTAACCTTGTATATGCAGTAATAACATTTCTAGTTTAAAGTATTTACTTGTATCTACCCTGTATGTAGATGCTCTCTGAACAATTAGATTCCTGATTTGCACCAACTTCTAAAGTAGAGAATGCCATTTGGCATTAAGTCCGCCATTTGTTTTGTGCAATAAATTGCTAAATAAATAAATAAATAAGGTATTTTTCCTCGTAGGTTTCTTCGTCATGCAGCTCAGTGTATGTGGACGGTTCAGAAATCAGGGGCTCGTCCAATGCGTCCGTGATCGTCAAGTACGGGACTTACACTGGCTTGGCTCGCTTCACCGTGTGGATGCCCGAGTACCCTCTGGAAGTGGAAGTTGATAACAGACGATTGTCACAAATCAAAGGTTAGTTGAAGAAAGATGCCAGCACTGGTCGCGCAAAGTCGTGGCATCTCCGTTAGAGATAAAGATCCGATTCAAAAAGTAAAAACCTTGAAAAATCTATACCTACGCTTTTCTTATTTTGAGAGGTTGGATGGATCGATTATCCTCGTGCTATAATACAAGACTTGACCGATGCTGGGTCGATGAACGATTGTTCATCGACCCAGCATTCAAGGGGTGAAATAAACCAACGTAAAAGCCTCTTTAGCGTGTTCCCAAATTCAATTCATTCCATTTTGATCGAAGCATATACTTATTACATAAGTTTCTAACTTCCAATTACTTAATACTTGTATTGTTTACATTAACCCATAAATCGTAGATAGCTTGTGTTAAGATTATTCAAGTGGTCGCTTCGGAAATCGTTACCTAAAAATCACATAAGAATGAGTTCATGGTAACAGTAGAATACTGAAGAAAGAATGGAACGTCAAAAGTTGCTTTTGTTGAGGGTAGATGGCTAGATTTTCAAGTCATAAACTTATTATTAAAAAAAATTAATAGGATGGAAAGTTTCGGAGGATCCCAGCTCAAAGGAAAGACTGAAGCGGTCTCTGTCAGCCCGTGGTTGGGGCGGTTCGAGGCCCGACGGCACAAACTCTTTGTCCGAACAGCGCTCCTGTCGGCTACGATACCAACAGACTAATATCGAAGTAAGTGTAATAACCCATCTGTTATATGTAAGTAATGATGGATCACGGGATTTCTCTATCGAGCACAACCTTTCATCCCTGCTTAAGAGTTGTTAAGCCTTGCTTTTTTACTTGCTCGTATAAGATAAATCGAGACTTTATTTTATATATTATTCCAATCATTACTCTTGAGGTTTTAGAGCATGAGGAATATACTTAAAATAAACATACTTTATGATGAGCGTCTCTCTGAGCCTTGTAATCGTCGTGATTAATATGGTCAAATGTTTTGTTACCTGTTTTCCATAGCACTTAAGATTAAGACGTCTAAAGCGATATCTATAATAACGAATATCTTAATATTAGGGTGCACCCTTACCGCGAGCATTCACCTGCGAATCCTGCAATGTAACAAAAAACAAATTAGAGATGTTACATTACACCTGCACCCTTAAAGTTTTATAAATACCTACGCCGCGCCGCGCGCCGCGAGGTTTTAAAGCTATATTCCGAATTATTTTCTAAAGTTTTTAGCAAAATTATCCAGTTATTTTTCGTCAGTAATGAACCTAATTTCTCTAGACTAGTGAATTGTTGACATAGTGAAAGTACTTCATAATTTTAATATCTAAAATATTTTTCTAGGTGTTCGCCCGATTTCTTGCCAAAGATCACGACTCCGGCCGCGTATCATACTTCGTGTCTCGCCGCACTCGACTAAAGGTTACGGAGTTGGTACAATCCTTGATGCGAGTGTCAGACCCCCGGATTGCTTCCTTGAGGGGACGTGTGCTGCAGGGCAGGAGCACAGGTCTTACTGAAGTTCAAGTGCTGTCACCAATTACGGGTGAGTTTGTGAATTATTGTAGCGATTCACATGTTCACGTCATGTGTTCGCCATCATATAAACATATATCACCATCGTAAGACTCACATCATCAAATTCTCATCACATTAGCAATAAGATCATATTACACCATATAATATTAACATCATCATTTTATAGAAGTATTAAAAATTAGCGAATACAAATGTAAGCATCCTGCCATTTTTTGAATAGCAAATTAATATTCACAAAATTTGCCAACAAAAGAATTGAGCTTTATTTAGACTGGATAAGGATCAAAATTCCATATACACAGCATTTAGTGGGAGGGGCCTAAGACGTGACGAGTGTCCCGAGTGGGACGAGGCAGACGAGTCTGATGAGTGAGACGGAGCAGTTGAGTGGGGCGAGACAGATGACGCTGTCGAGTGAGATAGAGCAGTCGAATAGAACGGGTCAGTCGAGTAGGTCGACAGCGGCGAATGACTAGAGTTTTGGGTATAAATAGGCAAGGGCTTAGTAGGATGGGATTCATTTTTACTTGCGACTTCGACTGGGTAACATTATTGTCTGGCAATAAGGTATTAAATTTAATTTTAAGGGGAATTTCTGTTGGAATTTAGATTATTTTTCGGGATTATAATTATTCATTAAAATTTATTGGGATTTTGTTGTTTGAAAGCTATTAAGCTTAATTACATGCCAGAAATAGTGTTTTGGTACATGGTTGCCAGGTGAAAGATATTTAACCTTGCGGCTGTTAAACGAATATCTTTCAGACTCTTCTAATTTTATCCGAGCTAGGCATCTCGGACACTAGCCATATATAAGTGCAGTGAATTGCCTACAGATCTGGAGTAATCTATCTGGTGAATGCAAGGTCCACAGGTTGGGCATGTGGGATACCCACACTTGTTGAAATCAGATGGACCTCCAGGTTTGGTCTCATAAACGTATATATTTATATATTTGCAATATCTACACATATTAGGGCGGGTTACTTTGCGTTTCCGGTGTGTTAGCCACGCAAGGGGGACCCACTTACACGGATTTTAGTCCAACCTCGGGTTAATCTCCCGAATTTATAATTTAGCTTACCTAGGTTCCATACACGTTTAAATGTAAATATGAGGTTTAGACCTCTAGTGTTTTTGTGCTAGCTAGGGAACAGGGGTATGGCGATAGGTACACTTCAGTAGGAATATTAGAACGGGGTTATTTTATCTTCCGAGCAATCGGCCATTCATCATTAACTAATATAACATATATTCAATTTATTTTCATCTCGTTTGGTATAATAAATACAAACAGCTGATTTCTTGTATTACTAGTGTCTATGACTCGGGATGTCAGTAGTGAAAACAAAGTCTTGTAGCAGGTTATAAAGAATAAGAATAGAGCAACCTGTTATTTAGACTAAACAAATATTTAGAACCGTTAATTTTACATCGAGATTTGTAGAAACATTTAGTTAATTTTTTTTATCGATTATGATTTAAGATTTGGTAAAGTAATGCTCTTATATTATCTACAGCTGTTGTTTTGAGATGGCAACACTAAAAGTGAGAAAAGTCTCTACTGTCACTAGTCAAATCACATGAAAATTGAAATGAATTTCGTCTTATCCCTACAATAGACAGAAATGGATTGTAGATAATATGCTCCAGTGTTGATGAGGAGATTCTATTGTTGATTGTTGCGTAGTATGTCTAGTATGGAAAAACAAAGCATTCCTAAGGCTGGATTTGGAGTATCTGAAGTGTAAATTGCTAAAAGAAGCCGGGGACTTATGGATGACAATAATGAAAGTTATTCGTTCCCGTATTTACATCACAGATCTCAGAACTTAATTAATTAATATCACAAGGGTTGAGAGTAAATTCCCTTATCACAATGAGTCAAGTTCGCGAGTTGAAAGAGACTTCAAATTGACAACAATGAGTTATTATGTTTCAAGGATGAATGCCATTTTTCTTTGAGTATAGTCAAACGAAAACCCAAGTTATACAAATCTATTGTTTGTAATGAATGAAGTGAGAATTCATTTAGTTCACGAGTGAAGAAAATTCGTGTTGTTTAATAACAAATATAGATAGTAAAGATTCATAGATTCTAGATAGATCCGGGAGAGATCTTTACTCTAAAAGAGCCCGAAGGCCAATAAAAGATCAAATCTGGCAATCATACGGCATCCAGAGAACATGGGTTTGGTGATATTTAAAATAACACACCAAACAGATTTAACAGAAATTTGTTTTATTTTCCAAGGAACGATTTTCCCTCAATATGTACACATGAAGTAACCATGTTTTTTACCCGATTGCCCATGTCATTAGACATGTTGGTAGCCGCCATTATTTTAAACAAAACTAAATATTTTTGGGAGAATGAGATGATAACATTACTAGTATAATACCGTCAAATGATAATATTTTGTATGCGGTCGAAGGATTTCAATAAAACTTAGAATTCTATTCACCAACCAATTACTTCTTGTTTAGATCTAGAATCCATTTTAGAATATCATACTAGAACTTACTAAAAGTATGAATTCCATAGCTTTATTCCATACTAAATTATCATACTAACATTATTTAATTTAGTCGAACATGAAAACTTAAGATTCATTAAATTTGTAATAGAACCTTGTATTGTCAGTAACTTCAATCTATTTATAGAATAGTTATGAAGTGTAATTTCATATTGTACATTATTATTTGTCTAACAAACATTTTTGAACAAGATATACAATTTCAAGAATTAAATAATTTTTCATCTCAGAATTCTAATAAGATTTGGTTTTGATTCATATATTGATCTTTATTGTTACATAGAGTAATCTAATATATCTATAACTTACTTGTGGACTGAATGAGTTTATATTTCATATAGAAATAATATTAAATAATATTTAATAAGAGTAGAATATCCCATACTGAATCATGCTATAAGAACTGTAGATATTTTTGAAGGCTAGACTACATAGGAAGGAATAAATTTATAATTTAAGGGTAGATAACATTAAATTAAGTTAGAAATTTAATTAGTATGAAGAACCAAGATAGCAGTATGATAGGGGAAACAAGCATTAAATAAATAATAGAAAACACATTTATTTAGGTTATTTAACAAAAATACATAATAGTATAGCACAGTATAGGTACAGAGGCATTTAGCAGCACATCTCGGCTGAACATCTCCTAAAAGAATTTGAGTTGCTACAACAACATAGGTTCCTACCAATCTAGACGTTCACAACGGTTTTACAGATCACATTTGGCCATTAGTTAATAAGAAATGTTCAAGCTCAATTGTATAAAGATCCTTTCATATTCGGATTTGTTTAGTTGTAGGATATAGAAGACTGGGAGCCGCTGTTAAGATATTCTTAGGTAATTGTTGTAGGGTTTTCTTAGGGCTTCGTTGTAGGAGTAGAGTTTAGTGAGGAGGGTGAAGCAGACGAAGGACCTGTACCTTTAGTTAGGGCTTAGCATACATTACAGTTGTTGCGCGTTCCCAGGATGTATTTATCAGATAGTCTTGATGCGCATTACGATTGGTGGTCCCGTGACTCAGGATAGCTCTAGAGTTATAGTAAGCTTCGTCGATAGATTACATTATTATTATTAACGTTAATTTTTCCTTGCATTTACATTCTTACCTAAAGCCAAT
Organism: Apotomis betuletana; assembly: GCA_932273695.1. Lineage (NCBI taxonomy): Eukaryota > Metazoa > Arthropoda > Insecta > Lepidoptera > Tortricidae > Apotomis > Apotomis betuletana. The sequence goes on along the minus strand of OW026305.1, from coordinate 10,403,833 downwards.
TGTTTCTAATTAAGTAAAATTATGGCGGTAGAGTGTTTTCTAAAGTACTATAATAACATGTAACTACCTAACATGGTGGATCGTTTCTATACGATTTATATTGATTGAGTTAGATGTAATGGTGCCTACGTTAGGTAGGTACTGTTTGAATGCTCCGTTTCTTAATAAAAGTCATGCCATAATTAGGTGTTACACCTGTGTTAGTAGGTTACTGCTAGCCCATAAATTAGCTGCACGACAATTTCTCATTTGTTATCGATTGATCCAGAAGTTAGACTGGGGTTATACGGGAATGGAACTAAAATTTTATCTAACTAGGTAGGTAATATAATATTCCCAATTTGTATTGAATTACAGTTTTCTATACAGATGGGTCATGTTTCAGCACGTCTAGCATAACTTTGACACGCGACTCATGTCGCGCAAGATAGCATCATCTGTCACTATCTCATAGTACTGTACAGATAGAGACAGGTAGTATATCTCGCGCGAGAAAGAGTCGCGTGTCAAAGTTATGCTAGCCGTGCTGAAAGAATCTTAATAGCGCGATGCAGGATGGCCTATTTTGTACGGCATCAGCTACCGCCATCTGTTGGTCTGAATTTCTTTGCCGTCTCATCACTCCAAAACGGCTTGACCGATTTGAACCAATTTTGGTAGTGGACATCCAAATATGGTTAAAGCATACTAAACTTATCACTCTTATCAGCAAAGAAAAGGTTACGCGAAGTTGCAGTCACATTCTAGTATCAAAATAATAATAATGTTTCTTTATAATTTACTATCAGGGCGAGTGATCGGTCTACGTGAAGTCAGAGTAGTGAACGACAAAGTTGCGATCGCTCGACTACTGGTGCGCGTCATCTCCGGGCTCCAACTGAACATCTCACCCGACCCGGCCATCGAGAACGGCTACGTGTCTGAAACCACTGTCACCAGGCGACTCACTGCACAGTATCAGGTTAGTAAGGCAACGCCCTAATAGGTACAGCCCTTATACATGTTAACCCTTTGACCATTATTTTTTTAAAGCAATGAATCGAGAACTTTAACGATACGCACAGCATGAATGTTTTTTTTTATGATTTTTGAGAAAGAGAAATGTATATATTATTGCAGGGTTTCCGAATTATAAGACGGCAATATGTTTGCCGCTATCAGCCAAGGGCATTAAGTGACAAGACCGTCATGTCAGTTTGCCGGGGGAACTACGGGTGGCACGACGTATCTAAAATAAATAAATTAAAAACCAATAGATAATAAGAAATAATTAAAATCTTTATTTAACTTAAAACTGAATTTTCTTAGCTAAGTTGGATATCAGCTGTGTTGTTTTTATTATTTTTCTTGTGTATATGTGTATTTTTGCCTATATTATATATATGTATATTATTTGTATATATGTATGTTTATCTTTATATATATTTATTTAAGTATGTGTATGACTTATACTTTATGTTATTTATGTTGCTGATTTTTTATCTCACCACCTACTCTTTCATTGTTTATTTTTACTTATTCTTCTACCCAAAGGTTGTCTGGAAGAGATCGCTCTTTAGCGATAAGACCGCCTATTGTCTACCATTTATAAATTCAGGTTTCAATTGTAACATTTTTCTTGTTGGTGTGCAATAAAGAATTATTGTATTGTATTGTATTCTTTCAAATAAATAACCGGGTAAGAGCATATCGGGCCATGCTTATAGTCAGGGTCCCGTAGCTGCCCGACCTTAATTCAAAACGTGAAAATCTCTGAAGCATGGGACAGCACAAAGTGGGACTTTACAAGTCTCGCATCCAATTTTTGACCTTTTATTATTTGTATATTTTCTGAATGGCCATCGTCTTAAAATTCATTTTTTTTTTCAATATCATATTCATGACTTCTGTTAAGTAACACACTGACGGATCACGCGACTTACGAAACAAAAGGATTTTTTTAAATACATAGACATTGAAAGAGAAAATGCCTGAAGGTATAAAGTTATAACAAACCTTTTTATAAAATTAAAAATACCTAACCTGCGAGTTAAGCAACAACAATATTTTATATTATAAGATTGCACGCACGAACAATCAACACTTTTTTTGCGAGATTTTTTTTCTTCCGTTGTCATTTCTCACTAACACGGCTAATTCAGCAATAAAGGTAAAAGGCAAATTTGAAGTATTGAATTAAGCTATTGCTCCATATATAAATCAATAACAATTGTAGCCTAACCCACCCTTTCCTTTAATAAACACCAGACACTTAACGGATAGTGGCAAATATATTGCCGTCTTAATTTTTTTTAATTATCAAATAACAGATTTTTTTTCTTTAAACTTTATATCGCCAATCTTGTCTCTGAAAGTAGAGAATTGTGACTATCGGATAAATCCCGCAAACAAAATTTTATTTACAAACATTTTTGTTCAATTGTAAGGAATAGTTAAAAATCTAAGTTCAGGCCTAAGAATCATCATTTAACATGGGTTGGAATAACGTTTATCTGCTATTCTTTTTTTCGTAAATTAGTACGAGTATATTCTCTTATGCGAACCAAAAGTTATATTAACTAACAACACGTTCATTGAGAAAAAAAATAAAATATCTGAGTCGTATGACGGCAAATATCTTGCCGTTACCCACTAAAGGGTTAAATTAGCTGTATAAGGGTTGTTTAAGCGCTTATGCAGCCTGTGTGCTACTAAAGCAACTAGAGTAGGTGATCGATAAGGCTGAAGATCATATAACTCCACCCGGCCATTGAGAATGGCATTGGCCATTGGCCACGTATCTGGAAGCAGGTGAACTATATTCGTCTCATGATTAATTGAGGTTTGTTTCTGGAAAACTACAGATGGGTACAAGAAACCTAAATACTAAATAGATGTAGGTACCACATACAAGATATAAATGAGTGCATCAACTTTTTCTTGTTGTTATTCTGTCCCGTCATCCAGGAGACAATGGTGATTCTTAGTTTTTTTTTGATAATGTTTAATATTAGGTATCTAGTATTTTCATGAGATACTCTAAATAAGAATGGGCTTATAAGTGCTGCATTACAAAGTTTTTGTTGAATATTGCTGATGCCGACCCATGGGACATCACCATAGCAACGAGCAACAGAAAAAAGTTGATTGACCCAAATATGTATAAACTGATGAGGCTAAATGGAGAATCCATGGCAGTCGCAGCATAACAAACTTAAACCTCCTTTCTTTCGGTGACAGAATTTTCACCGCAACGGAAGGGATTAAAGATTAGCATCGACTCAAGTTACTTCCAATTTTTGTCTTGGGTGTGACTTCTGTACTTATCGAAAGTTAATGTTCTTTGTATATCTGGGATTTCTTAAGACAATAAGTATTCGGTACGGCAATGATGGCAGCTGAAATGCTCGTAAAACCACACCAACAGAAATAGATCTACCTCAAGCGTTTGTAGATACTTACACCTAATTAAATTTTAAAAATAACTTTTGTCGCATAGAACGTTCCCACTCGGTCTACTTATGATTTAGATAGATTTAGATTTATTTATTTCATAATAACAAATTACATTATAAATTACCTATCCTAAGTTAATTTACATGAATCTTGATATTATGATCGTCAATAAAAACATATAATAAGATAATAATCATTCAATTAAGTCAAATATACACTCATAATATAACTACAACAATAATAATAGAAACATAAAATGCAATGTCAGATAGAACAGAAATATATGTCACTATGATATGAGTAAAAAACTAGTTTACACAACTTATAATAGATATACATATCTCCCATGGGATCGTCGTATGTAGACTACGTTATAATTTTAGTTAATTTTTTTATCCAACAAAAAGTAGCTTTAAGACTTAGTTAAGACATTATTACTGAGCGGGTAATTAATTGGTTAAATAACCAAAAATCGGTACCTAATATAAATAAATAATCGTGTAACTTGCGGTAAGTAAAGTCAAGGGACGTAGGTATACTAAAGGCAACAATTATAGGAATCTCCAGTAAGAAGGCCCTAAGATTTGTAAAGTTTTGTCTTTAACATGTCGCTTAAATTTTTTTCGGGTTAAAACTGGACCTTATTTCTAAGACTCCACTGTCCGTCTGTCTGTCACCAGGCTGTAACTCCTGAACCATATAAGTTCGTAGTTGCCTTTTTTACAAATGATACATTTCTGTTGCCGCTATAACAACAATAATTCTAAAACAGAGTAAAATACATTATTGAAGTGGGGCTCCCATACACCAAATATGATTCTTTTGCGTTTTTTTATTTTATTTTGATGGTACGGAACCCTTAGTCCGACTCGCACTTGGCCCGTTTATTTATAATTACCTATTAAAAGAGTACTTACGAAGTAAATTAAAATTTCAGGAGGGTCTTCTAGACATCGACATAGAGTTCGCGGACGACACCCGCACGGCCCTGCGCGATGTGGTCGTGTCCGACTACTACCTGCTCGTGGAGAGCCTGGATCCTGAGGTCGTTGCGTTTGCGCCGATGCTCGCCTCTAAGCACCCTCGAGTCATCGCCGTTGGCGAAGGTAATTTTTAGTCTTGTTTTCCATAGAGTTTGTAAACGGCATTCTTAATTCTACACACACTAAGTATATAGGTAAGTACTGCACTTAGATTCAGAAATACAATCCTGCGGAAATGAGACAAAAGTAACGGATTTTCCGTTGGAAAAGGTCGATTAAGTTAATTATAATTTAATATAGTCCTAGATTAGGTTCCACGACATAATTTTCTATTGATATAGGTACAATATCATTGAAATATTGGACCGATTTTGAATATCAATTAATTCCAACATAGGCCATGAAATAATAACGAAACTATAAACCTACACTCAGCCGACTATAACATAAATAGCGTGTTACTTTTGTAAACTCGGTCAGAGTACAGCTAAACAAATCTATTTTTGAGAATATTTGGATTTATTAAAGGTAATTAGACGAGTGGTGTAAATATTTATTCATTCTCATAATACTCAGAAAAATACTGACTAACAACGTGCACAGCCAAAATAGCCTACGTCACAGCTACAGCTACATTCCTTCATGAAAAAACTCAGTAGATATTTACGTACTTTATTCCTATATAAGAGGAGATTCATAAATAGCCTCGCCCACTCATTAGCGTGGGTAGACTATCATTTATCGTTTAAAAATAACAAACATTACACCTAAGACAGAAATCAATATAAGACAACTTATTTAAATTCTATAGCAAAATAGTGTTGTGCCGACCGTGGTACCTATTGGATATTTACCGACTTTAGGGCAGTTCAGTACCTTATTTTACAATTCTTGAAATAAAAATATGTTATAACAATGCCACTCCCTAAGGCCGTATTCAGACACGGCGGGAACCGCGCGATTATAGAATCGCGCGGAAATCGCGCGGGTCTTATTTATATGAGTTAGTTAGTAATCGTTCAGACATAACCGCGCGGTTAATGTCTGAACGATTACTAACTAACTCATATAAATAAGACCCGCGCGATTTCCGCGCGATTCTATAATCGCGCGGTTCCCGCCGTGTCTGAACCGGGTCTTAGCGTCTATTTTGACATTTCACAAAATATATATAAATACAGGACTTATTAAAGGTTAATACAGCAATTTTTTAATTTTTCTTTCTTAATTTACCTTTGTGTCATTATTTATAAAAATGAAAATGTGGTATTACCACATAAAAATATGAATCGATAAAAAGATTCTATACAAATATTAATACAGCATTTCAGCAAATAGGAACTTATACTTCCAGGCAGTGGAGAACTCCTACGCGTAACCCTGCTAACCCCCGAGCAATGTCGCACCGGTCCCCTTCGGCGAGTCGCACTACCCGGCAAGGGCGATGCCAAGACTCCAGCAAACATAAAGAACATACCCGGGGCACTAGCCAGTGCTGCAGCGAGTGTGGACGTGGACTTCAGTGGTGGAGACACCCCGCAGAGGCCGGACACGCCGCAGAACGACGACATCATGGCGAGAGGAGGAGTCAGGACTGGACTGTCTGACCTTAGCGATGTTTTACGAGGTATTTTTTTAACCATACACTCATACCACTTAGTATCTATCGGCAAAGGCGACGCCATGAATCCAGCGAACATCATGGACATACCTGGAGCATTGGCCAGCGCAGCAGCGATTGTGGCCGTGGACTTCAGTGATGGAGATGCCCCGCAAAGGCCGGACACGCGGTGGAATGTGGAAATTATGGCGAGGGGAGGCGTCAGGACTGTCTTGTCTGATCTTATTGATGTTTTACGAGACAATGTTCTTTAGTGATATCTTTCGCACCAACTTTACCACATCTGATTTTCGAATCGCGTTTGACACTGTTAAAAAACGCAACGTATCTTATATGCGCATTCTTCTTGATTCAATCAGAATTTAGTCATTTATTGTCACACTTCAAAGTATATGGTAAAAAGTAAAAAATACCATTGGTGATCATATCGTAACGTTAATGTTTCAGGGTTCAAAGATGAAAACAACCACGAGCCGACGGTGCAAGCGCAGCAGTACGCGTCCATCTACCGGACCAACGCCGCCGCACACCCGAGGCATCCTAGCCCACACATGACACCAGTCGAAATTGGTAATTTTTCTTACATAAATAAAATAAATCTGTTGATGCATCCGCCACTTATAAACGCGTCTTGTTATGTGACGACTGCTTCATCAAGTCAACACTATAAGCCAGGTAAGTACTTTATACCAGGAGTTTTACAATTACGCAGCAATCCATCAGTAAATTAATCCAGGAAATTACCAATTATCGCTGAACAGTCTGAAAACTGGACACCCAAAAATAAAATTGGCTTGTATTGGCAAATCTTCTTGGCTATTGTATGCTTGTTGTGGTTATCATTGCAATGTAAGATTAGGTTAGGACGGTAAGATTAGGACGCACGCTTGGTCAAACACAATGTGAACGTCATGTGGAGTCAGTTGTCTTACAATATTTCCTCACAGACGAAGTTAGCCCACATAGAACGTTGTCACACCACACACATTGATTTATAAAGAACAATGAGTCGATATCAAAGCAATTCATGAAATTGTCATGACAAGGTTCTATAGTGGCCTACAAATGGAATAAATTAGTTTACGGCATTTACAAGTTATCTCAACTGCTAGATAAGGCCGGTTGTCCTAAAGACCTATGACTTCACGATAGGAAACAGTTGTTAAATTGTTTTACGACTACCTAGCAACAATGTAATGATACACTGAGTACCTACAGTATTCATTTCAATTCATATGATAGGTATATATGCCTAATGCTTGCTTGATTTTTTTTTCAGGAATGTACGTCCTTCTTGTGGCATTTTGTTTCGCTATCGTGGTAAGTACAAACATAACTCAAGTAATTTATATGACATATATATATACATAGGTACATTGTATATTTTGTCAGTCTCAAATAAAGTTCAAGCATATTAATTATTTCACAGGAATATAAAATTTTCCTGGTTTCTACTGAACATTTATCAAGCCAAATATTCGACTCCAGTCGAAGAATCGTTCAGTAACGTACTTACTGGCCTAACGCTTTGGCATCCAGTTGGCACAGAGAGATAGTTTGGGAATAAAGATCCTTCATGTTTCCTAGGTGCCTTCTCAAATTTGAATCTCCCGCTTCTAATGTACTTTTGTCATTCCAGATTTTCGTTGTATCCTGCGTGGTGTACGCATCTCGCCTCAAGCCAGTAGCAGCGCGCGGGGCGGGCCCGGCGGCGCGCGCGATGCCCGCCGTGGCCGACGGAGGCCGCCTGCAGGTCGCCGGCCTCGTCGGGACCACGCTCGGCCTCGCGAGAGAGAAGCCGTCCAGGGAGTCCACCACGAACGCACATGATTGGGTGTGGCTCGGTAAGATTCATGTTTAATCTCTGTTCCTTGCCCAGACTTGATGTAAAGTAAAGAGGAGATTTATGATGGAAGACTTACCTACACTTAGACTTACAGAAATCACCATCATCGGCGCCATCGGCGCATTATATTCTGCTGAATTACGTCCAAATGTTCACTACTAAATTACAGTACCTACTCATCTTGGCACCTAAGCATTGTCAATGTTAAAGTTTACCTACCCTAGATTTTGTAAAACTTAACAGCATATGGAGCGAAATGAGATGCCGACAATATGAATTTCAGGACGCGCGACGATCGAACGCAACGGGAACCGTCACTCCACCAACCGCAACTCGACCCAACCCGTCGACAACGGCAACACTGAAATGCGGATCACCGCCAACCCTCTCAACTACAACTACGCCGACCCCGACGACGCCATCCGCGACAATGGGAACGTGATGGTCACCAGCTTTGACAACCCTAACTCAATCGAGCTGCCATCACAGAGCGAACGACGCGACCGACCGATCGACTCAACGACCTATTGCAAGAAACCGGCAAGACATGCGAGGCACCACTCTGGAGACGGACATTGGCAGTAAGTATACCACTATAAAAGTATTCAGCTAAATCAAAAGTAGAATTCAATTAGAACCCTGAATGTTGGCTACAGCAACGTTATTTTCTTTTACGAGTGCTTTTTAGTGTAAGATGAGAATATGTACATTAAATCGTTTCCCCTTCTTGGTCTTCAGCGCGGACGGCAACCAAGACGACTACCGCCCCCCCGTGCCTCCCCACAGGAACTCAACTACCCCGCAACCCCAGGTACCCGTCCCGCCTCGAAATAACCATAAAGTAAGATTCGCTTCTACATTCTTTTTTATGCTATGCGACGGAGATTCAAAAGCTTTTACAATCACCATTGCTTGCAATTACTCGGAGAACTATCAATTAAACTCTTTCATAGAACGTGCTAAATAATAAATTTTGTTTTATCATCAGGTCCTGCCCGAGACCGTCATGCCTCCCACTAGACGAAGTCACTCTAGAAATCATCACAAGAAGCACGACCGAGAATACGAATCATCACGACGATCACCGGAAAATGCCCGCCGCCCAGACCGGTAAGATTAATCACAAAACCTTTATAGATACCTACCTACCTACTTACTTACATATTACTTATGCTCGGGATACGAGTATCTACCTAAAATAACTATTTCTCATTATTATCATCACTTTCTCATTATGTCAGCTTCTTCTAGTAAATGGTCCATTTTTATTTCTTATAAAGCCTAGATAGTAACGGGTGATAACAAAAAAATGAGAATTCGTTCAGAGGTGTAAAAAAATACTCGTGTATCTTTTTAGCACAATTTGATATTATTGGAAAATATGTACATAGAAACTATTTACAAAATCATCAATGCACATTAGAATAGGACTCGTGGTCAGCTGTTCCACTCAGTATAAACATGACGTTGGAACAAGACTCTTGGACGGAATTGTTGTCCATTTTCCGCACACATGTTTTAATTATTTATATCAGTTGGGTACAATTTTCAGCTCTCCAATTATTTTTGTATACTAAACTGCTCAAATAACCTAAGAAATCTTCAATCGCCCGACATTGTGCAAGGTTTATGGGGTTTCGGATTTTCGGTACAAATGGTATATTATTAGCGTCTAGGAAACGTGTCGTTTTTTTGACATAATGCGACGATGCTTTATCCGACCAGAACATATTCTCCATCTGAGTGATGTTTGCGAATAAATGCTATCAGTATTTTTTTCAAGCATTCGCTCTCATACACTTTTTGGTTGACCGCTAAACCACTCGGTTAGAACGACAGTTTCGAAAGACCTTTGTCGGATATAGCCACATAAAGCATAACTTTCTGCTCAAACTTGTGCTTATACTTGTGTTTTATATCGTCTGGTGTTGTAAAATTATTGCTGGTGTAGTATCGGTCATTTCCAGGTATATGTGTTTTACTCAAAGGAAAATAACTTTTATCGTCCAAAATGAATGATTTTCCTTTGTAATTTCGGATCATCCAGCGACACTGTGATATAATAGTCAGTTTTTGCTGTTCAGTGTATTCCAGTGCTCTCACCTTCTTGCGGCATTTCAGACCTATCTTTTTCAAGAACGAACAAGTGCACGGTTGGGAACACTTTATTTTTTCTCGCGGCATCTCGTTGGCTCATAGGATTATTATCGTTAAAAGTGCTATGGAGTAGGTTCATCCTTCTCTTGGTCATTATCTTCGCTGGTCGCCGGCTACCACTTTTGTGATCTATCGTCAAGGATGCAAGAATTCTATAAATAGTGGAGACTAAGTACATATTCTTTACTAAAATTATCTACAGTAGACTTTTTCCCCCAGTTATAGTTTGAATTATAAAAATGTTCAACCGTTTTCGCAGTGTTTCTTGTTTCGACACCATTTTGACAAATATTAATGCTTGAAAAACAAAATCAAATGAAGTTTAAGAACCTCAAAAGAAGTAGTAACAACTTCATAAACAAAGTTTTTTGTCTAAGTGAATAGTCTTGTTTTGAGGTCCATAGAAAGTTATTCTCATTTTTTTGTTATCACCCGTTACTAGTATAAACTACTACCGTAAGCTCTTAAAATATCTTTTGGGTTGGTGAAATCATCGTGAGTCTGAGACTATCATGTATCAACCCGGAGGCCTTTTAACAGCTCACGCTGAGTACATAAAGAGTGATATAGTAAACAGACAGCACTAGAAAAGGGAAACGCAGACAATTAAGGCAAGGCCAAGTCTTGAAAACATTTTATAAAAATACTCCTTGTGATACTGAACGTAAGATAACATGCGTATTAACTTTCAGAATTATTGATTTGAACAAAACCGACGCACCATACCTATCCAGCCGAGACATGAAAGACTACAAAAGCGAATTAAACCCCATCCCACCCCTGAACGTAGAAGACAACGCCGTAGAGAAGCTTAGCAAGGAGGATTGTGCGCGGCTCTTCGAGTTCGATAACGACGCCCCTCTAGTGCTCGAGAACAAGGATTACCGCGAGATCGTGGGGCTCAACAGAGGCACGGACGACTCGCGCCGCACCTTCACCAAGCCGCAAAGCCCTGACTACATGCATGACTCTGGAATCGGTGAGTTTTTAATATAATTGCTCTTCTCAATGGGTCCTTCAATGCTGAGGGGCCTGAGAGTTGCGACTTTACCGCCATTGCACATCCTACATATATTCTTCTCCATACATTTTGGTCGGTTGACCGTTATTGGCATTCCATGACCTGTTACGTGGTCTTTTAACTTACAAAGTCTAGAATCCCCTTAAAATTATTTAGCCTTATCTACCCACTTGTGTCTGTCTAATGTTCATCATCGAACTTTAATATTATGCTTGCAGGTCTACCAGAAGTACAGATGAGGCATAAGAATAGATCCAAAGAACCTACCGTCAAAGGTGATTTTGTGGAAGCTGCAAATCAGAACAAAGGTAAATATCACAGAGTTCGTCCGTTCGTTCTACCTTTAAAAATATGTTATAGAAATACTTAATTGAACATTCAAGTGAGAAACGAAGCAGGCGTTGCTACCATAATAAACAAGCTATGTTATGAAGCAGTGTGCGTCGACATATTTAACGGGCCGATTAACATTAAAAATGGCGCTGACAACTGTAATTCTATAGAGAAACGTCACATATGCCATGCTACGGTTTTTAACATACACAACTTACGATTACAGACCCGAGTCTTAATCATAACGTTGGTATTAATAGGAAGCGGTTCCCCAGAGGTGAAGCGCGCGACGATAGTGGGCAACCCGATGTACTCGCGCGACGCGCGGGACGCCGCCCCCAGCGCCGGCGGCGAGGCGCTGGGGCTCGACGACCTGCAGATGGACTACGATCAGATCATGCACTACTTCCACAACTTGAAGGTATAAACGCCACCGTCCCACCCGCTTCTAGACTAGATGTCAGTGGCGTAGCGGGGAGTTATATAGACGTGGGCGAAGCGAGGCCCTTTCGTACTTAGGTGAGGGTTTCGCAGCAGGCCCCGATGAACGCAAGACAGGCGAGGGGCCGCTTCGGCCACGCCTAGCTACGCCACTGCTAGATGTTGCTCTCGCTTGCATCGATGGCACCGTCACAACGCGTCTATCATTAATCTATACTATACGTAGATCTCGATATTCGATGTACTCTCTTATGAATAGAGCCTAAATTTTGATGCATTTAAAACGACTTTTACGTAGTATTTTATATGAGTACTTACATTTTATACGAATATTAATAATTCAGTGCAGTATTACTAAATAAGATACTTATAAATGCGATTCATTTGATAATACTTCATATCATCACACTCCTGCAGCAATTTGTTAGCCTATCCACCTATGAACCACTGTTTGTTGTTTTACCCTTAGTTTTCTCTTTAGTGAATTAGAAATGGAGATTATGAAAAATAGCCGAACAGTGTTACAATATAAGAAAGGGTTGTATCTTTATAAACAGGATCGGATATTCGGATATAGTAACCTAAAGTTTGGCGGCATGAACGGTAATATGACGAAGGAATCACCAAAACGCATATTTAAGTATGTAAATAAACTTGTTATATACTTCATACTTGGAAGTTTTTTTCTTGTTGATTTACGATTCCAACTAATGAAGTATCAGTATCAAATTAACGTAAAGTTTTATCCTAAATATAAAATACTAGAACAAACGAATCCCGGAACTTATACTTATTTTTAAAATAATTTAATTAAGAATCCGCGTTCATACTTATTTGCCTATCAATGCCGGGTTTTTGCCAACTTTAAATATCTAACCGAATATCCGAACCCTGTTTAAACATACCTATAGCAATTCACCTAAATGGCGTCACTATTGGTGTTTTTTACCAAAATTGATTGTATGGAGTACTCTCAATACAATGACGATAGTAACGCTGTCGTATGCAGACACAAATCTTTCTTAGATTGTAACATTATATAAATTCCTTCTCTAATTAGAAGACAACTATATCTTACACTAGCATAGAGTAGTATTAACTTCACAAAATATATAAATTCCTAATGTACATTTTGCTGCAAAATTCTGACTTATGTCTATTTTCAAATTTTTCGCAGGAATCAAACGCCTGAGTAGAGCAGATCATTGCAAAGATCCGGACGGTATTGACAACGTTTAATTATCAGCATATCAGCAAAGCTCCTACCATCGACGTATATAATGCACCAAGTGAGTGTGTTGCGTCCGGGGCTGCCGGGCCCGAGGATAGTACTCTTGACTCGCACAACAACAACAATGCTCTCAGCAGCGCGAGCGTCCACGCCACGGCACCCACGCAAATGCTATGCGACTCCATCGCGCATAAAAATAATTTCATGAAAACACGATTGAAATTCTTATTGGAGCACTTAAGCGAAGCATACGAATAAATGTTGTTCAGTCATCGTATTATCCTCAACGCGATATGTGAAGTGGATCCTTGCAGTGATCGAAAAACTATACAATTGTAACTATACCGTTAAACGTATTTACTCTAGTCATCTACAAAGCACATATTTAAGTAATAGTGTCTATTGTGTGCATGTAGTTAATACTCGTATGTTAAAGATTATAGAATGTATGTACACGCGGTAATATTTGTTGGTATTCCGTTACAGGCTAATAGATAGCGCGAGAGATATTTAACTTATATTCATGAGCTTGAAACGAGCCTGTGTCACTATTTATTATCTAAGTGCGATACTTAGTACTGTAAATATTTCCACTAGTAGGTAATGACGCTACCTCACTTTGTCTAATAACTTATAGCTTAGCTTAACTAAATATTAGAACCTACTCCGCCAGTGAGTTCAACGAATTGTTAAATATTTTGTTTCACCTAGTTGAGTTGCAGACGTACCTAGTTTTTGTTAGACCTCGTGCATAAAACTACCTTGTTTATCATGGAGGTGGAATAGATTTTAAGACTGCATAATGCCAGTGTTTAGGGAAATATTCGTAGTTTAATAAGACTATAATATAAGCCACAGAACTAGTCAAATATATTATAGCTGATATAGAACAATTGTGAAGGCGAGATCATCTGATAGCTTGAGCCTTTTGCAAATGTTCTCCGTAACATCTTCTGTAACTTTGTTTCGCGTGACAACATTCCTTGTATCCGTTGTATATTGACAAATGTCAGTGCATCAACTACCATCAATATACCTAATACAAATGTAACAGATTGTGAACGGTTGTTGCATGAGCATACGATGTTTTAAATGTATTTAAGCTAAGTCACTACAAACTAGAGTCTACGATAACATTATAGTCACGCAAGTTAAACCAACTAATAAGGTTAGATGGACTTGTGATAATATACCTAAAATGACTGCTAGGGATTGTTTTTGGCAGTTGATTTTATAAATAAAAAGCCATATCATATATGAAAACTAGCGCTTGTACAATATTGTAAACACTATATTTATTGAAGATGTAAATTTGCATTTACGTGTAAGTTAGTTCTTTAGGCTTTGTAAATATTGTTATGACGTTATATAATTTATAGGTACTTTGTGTTGAGGTAACGAAGCAGAATAGATAAATAAGGTAGAGTCGCTTGAATATCGGAATGAGTAGAGATGCACACAATTATATAAAGAAGTGTTTAATGTCTGTTGCAGTTGTACCTAAACATAATAGTAAATGTTTTCATTTTGTAATCGTGTTCTTGTGACCTTTACTTATAATAGAAATTGCTGATAAAGCTAATAGATGAATAAATGATTCTAGGTACATGGAGGTAACATTGGAAGTTTCTTATTTACTGTAAAACTATGTGTGCTGCTCCAGTGCGCTTGAACATACACTCTTATACATACATAACTAAATAATTGTAAACCATGATAATCTCACAATATGGATAAATGTGTTGTTTGGCTTTTGTCGTTAGGTTAGGGAGGAGTCGCAGGATAAAGTATTTTGTGCCGTAGTATTTGTTACTCTAAAGACATTTGTTTTTTTGTTGAGTTTTTTCCATAATATATAAAAAGAAGTTTATATAAATTATTGCTACCAAGGTTTATATACATGTATGCAAACTGAGGCTTGTCACAAAATCCTTTCATAAAATGTCAAATTTAATAAACCATTATTGAATATGTTTCGTTTCAATTCTCACCTACTTGTCCATACCTACTCATAAGTGATACTGACAAACAATAAACTGTCAATAGACAACAAGGTATCCATCTATAAAGCTGCCTTAAAACCTGCCAGAATGTCTGGTACAGAATTCTGTCGTAGCATCAGCAAACCCAAAAGCATGGCATTTATTATACTATGGGAACAGTCAGCATCGTATATACTTTAGTAGCAGTCAGAATGACCATATTGTAACACTTCCTTCCCTGCTATATAAATCCGATACCTTAAGGCCGTTCCCTGAGCCAGATTTGCAAAAATACCCCAAAAATTATCCTATTTTTCTACGAAACGTTGATATTAGTAAACGAGGGAAAAATATATATCATTCTTGATTATATTATCTTTAATAACACAGCATTCGATACACGATTCATAACACTTCGCTCGATACAATTAATTCCCAAAGTAACCTCCAATTCGAATTTTTACTCCAACTTTACTTGTTTTTTTTCTACGTGACACTATGAAACAAAAAAAGGAGAAAAATCAATCATAACTAAAATAGTAATTTTACAGCTTCCGAATTTCGATAATTGAAGCCAATATTTTTAAAATAAATAATCATCGACAAATTCTTACGAAAAAAGATATCGCCTTACGACCCGCAAGCTCTGTCTCCGTCACTCTTTTGAAATATGACTGTGATGTGACAGGGACGGGTGGCCTGAGGAGGGGCTCGGGGTTCTGGCTCAGGGAACGGCCTTAAAACACAATCGTACTAGCTTTTCGAAAAAAGTAGTTGCAATTAGGACATTAGTGCTCAACTCTATGTGATTAAAATTTCATTGGCAATGAAATTGCAATTAGTACAAGTTTAGTGTGAACTAAGGTATCAATATATTTGGCTACTTTTGTTGATACTATTTGGCACTGGTTGTACATAAATAAAATCTTCATAATCATAATCTGCAATTCCAATGGTCAAAGAAAAAAAAATTTTTAACAAAAAAAAGAACCGACTTCAGTAAAACTAAAATGCCAACAATAACCCGTTCAAGTACAGATTACATTTGACTCACCTTTCGAAGTCGATCCCAAACCACTCAGTTCTTATATTTATATATTATAGTTTACGCGAGGTTTGGCACCGACTTCGAAGGGTGAGTCAAATGTAATCTGTACTTGAACGGGTTATTGTTGGCATTTTAGTTTTACTGATCTTTTTTTGGTTAAAATTTTTTTTTTTTGCTTTTTAGTGATTCGTATGTGTGTTCATCATCAATTCATCAGTTTCCTTACACCAAATCCTATTTACTGAATGTAAATTCTTGAGTTTATCAATAAATTACCGAAAGCGCCGTACATGTCCCTATAACATTTGAAGAGTTCCCTCGATTTCTCCAAGATTCCATCATCAGATCCCGACTTAGTGCCAACGGGACCAACTCGGAGTTATACGCTTTCGATTAAAAAAAAAAATTGAAAATCGGTTCACGGTTCTCGGAGATATCGAGTAACAAACATACAAAAAAAAATTAAAAAAAATAGTTCGAATTGAGAACCTCCTCCTTTTTTGACACTTTATACTCTCGCGGTTTGTACTCATAATACGGCGTGTGCAACCCCGCCGAAACGTTAGATTATGAAGGTAAATAAGAAATATCGCGTTAGACCCGTTATAATTTGTGTTAATTACTCCTCCTTTTTTGACGCGGTTAAAAATACACAGAGTTGCTGAAATTCGCTTGTCAACTAATTAGTTTGCCAAAGGCTCTACTAACACCATATTCATACTGATAATAAACACCAAATCTGGTTATAGTCAAGGCTTTAGGAATAGGAATGAACAAATCTAAGGGTTGGTGAAAAATACAATATTATTTAACTTAAATTCAACTATATTCTGTCCTAATTACGAAATTAATAAATAGTTACAAATGTTTGCCATACCAATAGTGATCAAACGGCGAGAGCATTCTATGGCATCCACCCATGTTATTTTGAATAATATATTTCATTGTATACTTATTCTTATTGTTTTCTTCTTCCCATTTGTCAGTGGCCACTTTCTGTTCCATGATTTCTTGTGAAACCGCTTCAGCTGCGAATGGTAGCCTTTCAGCCACAATCTTCAGCATAGGCCAAACCTGTAAGTATATGGTGAATATATACTTTATAATATTGTATATTTTGAGGGAAGATGGAAGTACCTACTTCTCGGATTTATCACAATCATTGTAACAATCTATGAAATTTAAAAATAGTGTTGCATTTATTGTAGCATAAGGTTTATTTGACTAAACAAGAGCCGAGGCCTACATGTGGTCTATATGTGAATATGTTTTTGACACAGTATGTCACATAGATCTTGGATCATGGCCGAGTCAGCTGCTAAAGTTTAGATTCCATAAAAAATTCACAAGTGAATCTTGAACGCTGTCACTAATCAATACAGTTTCATACGCCTAAGCTATAATATAAGCCTTTGCTCAGAAACAGTATAATAACATTTTTCACCTTATCCTAACCTAAAGACTGACTATCTGCTTTACGGATGGTTCCCGGCGGGATTCCACGAAACTAGCAGGAGCCGGCATAGTGATACCGAAGCTGGATAAGAAGGTACACATACCTCTGGGGAGGTACGCTAGCGTATTTCAGGCAGAGGTATGCGGCATAATGAGATGTGCACAAATAATAGATGAATGCTCACAGGAAGTGGGATCAGTCGTTATATACACAGACAGCCAGGCTGCACTAAAAGCGTTAGACAAACAGACGGTAAGCTCGTCCTTGGTAAAGGAATGCAGAGAAGCCCTGAACAAACTTGGAGAACACACAAAGATTACGGTAGCATGGGTACCTGGACATCAGGGTGTGACAGGGAATGAAAGGGCAGATGAGATGGCAAGGCTAGGAGCAGAGAGGGAACTCATAGGACCCGAACCGGCACTGCCAATATCGGCAGAAGTCACAAAAGGAGTCATAGCTAGGCTAATGGAGGAAGAGACCAATAGACAATGGCGAGAGACAACGGAATGTCGACAATCGAAGATGATCCTAGGAGGCATAAACAGAAAAAGGACCAGGTATCTCCTGGAACTAGGTAAGAAAAATCTCAGATTATTAACAGGCATAATCACGGGACACAATAGCCTCAACAGGCACCTACACATTATGGGTGTGGTAAGTGATCCATACTGCCCACACTGTGGCCAGGAGGAGACGAGTAAGCATGTTATAGCAGAGTGCGGCATGTATGCGATAGTACGCTATAGCATCTTCAGAAAAGATAAACTAGAAGAGGAAGAGCTGAGGGACATTAACCTTAATGATGTCCTTTCCTTCTGCAGGAGATCAAGAAGATTCGAGGAAGAAGGCTGTATGGGAGCGCCGCCGGGACAGTAACCGTTGGCTCCAATTGGGAATTGGGCTGAATGAACGCAGCCAAGCGATCGACAGCCCGCCTGTTTCCGGCCGGGCGTCCCTACACCAAATCATCAACCTAAAGACTGTTGTGATTCTACTACTCAGAAAAGATGGTGTGTTTGTCCAGCATTGGCAAAGGCTGTCACAGTTTCTTAGGGATCATCCACATATTATGTAACACCATAAGGGGAGGGGGGGGGTCATACCAAATGTGACGTGTGATGTGTGAGTACATGTTAAAGGTATAGCAAAAAACCGTGACATAGGGGGGGGAGGGGTACAAAAAGTCGACATTTTGCGTGACGTAATATGTGGACGACCCCTTAGTAAATATAGTGAAAGACGAAGAACGAAGATTGAACGAAGAAGACGAAGAAGGTGTTTTGTTTGAAAAGCTTTGTGGATACCTGATTTATAACTACTTATCCATATACTACTAATGATCTTTTCGCATTTGGTATATGCCAGATGAGAAGTATTCTCAATAATTTGAAATTCTTTTTTTAAATAAATATATTGAAAACAGATTCCGTCTCAGTGACAATATGATTAACCAGGAATATGCCAAAACAGAAATAATTGAATGTAAGCTCACCTCAGCATATTCACATTTGCCAGCAACTTCCAATATAACCCTGCCAGCCTTGATGGGGGTAACGTAGTGGTCAATAGCTCCTTTACCACCACCCATTCTCTGCCCTTGACCTTTCTTAGTCACTGGTTGCCATGGGGCATCTAATCGCCAGATAGCGTACATTCTCTTCATGTCTAACCTACGGGCTACGACCAGACGAGCCATCTCAAAGTGCTCATGTCGCATTCTGCCACCACCAGTTGCCTAAAAATATAAAATGAATACCCTCTTTATTGCTTCCCTGTAATTAGGGAAATAAGTATTCTATTCCAGTCATTTAGATTACACCAGCAATGTAACAAAATTGGTACAGCCGTTTGGATGATTTAACCATATGGCAGGGTTAGACAACAAATACAGCTTATAATATTAAGTTAAGATGTGCTGTGGCCGCAAGACACATTTACCATTTTATAATAGTTATTTTTAAGGTACTTACAATAACTCCATACTGCTTCAACTGAAGAGAGTTGTGTAAGGGCTCAGGACCTCGCATATACCGCAGTCTTTTCTGCATTTTAGGTGGCTTCAAATTGGCAGGATACGTGGGCACCTTGTCAAGAGGACGCAGCCTCTGTCGCTCAGGGATTTCGATGTCTGTAAAAACCGTAAAGTTGTAAAGAACATGTTCAATAACAAGTGCCTTATAGACATGTTCAAGTTCTACAGTTATGAACTAACTAAGAGTATCGAGTAGGTGTCTATTCACTAACTTACTTACCGTCATAATTTTTAGGTGGTGGAAAATATTTGATTCCAGCTACACAGGTCAACTGAATTCCATTTGGCCGCAAGAGTCCTGAAAACGTAAATATTACATTGCAATGTATGTAGGTACGATCCTGAAATATTAGGATTAATTCAATATTGTTTTCCTTACCGATTGTGAGCCCTAACGTCTGTCGTGAAATCATGGTTAGTGAAATATTAGGTCTAAGTCTCAAAGTATTTCAATTTCACCACCATCTAAACATTATTGTGAAAAATTGTAACGTATAACCTCAATTTCTTCTTGTCAAATGAAAAGCAAAGAGAATATAATCAGAAAAACTTTTATTCCGTTTGAAAGATTTTTACACGATCTGACAGTGTTTCTTACACGATCTGATATTATTAAAGCGCTTTCTGACAAGACAATTTATTCCTCAATCTGACCATATTGGTCAATTGAAGATCGGACTTGAATTGGCTCGACTGGAAGGTGTTTTGTACATCGGATCATGTGAACAACACGTAAACAAACCGTTTAAGACACAATTAAAACTGTTCATACTCAATTATGAAATTTGACGGCGCGACTATTTTAATTTAGCGCGCGAAGCATTTGTTTTGATTTGCTCCGGTAGCGTTGCGATTGGCGACGGAACTAAAATATTATTTCATTTCTTGTTAGTCATTATGAACTCAATGCTTCAATTACAGAAATTTTTATTTATCAATATCTATATTTACTTGGTTTGGGTAGTTATTACAGGATTCTTCCTTTACATTAAGGTAACAATATTTTTTTTTTCTGTTCAAAGTAAACATAAATGCTAATCCTAGGTTTTTGAGTAAATATGTATAAAGAACGTTTATTTATAGTTGAAATAGAACGATTATTGTTCCAAAAAAGTGCTTAGGTCTCTTTGTTTCTTAAATTTTTATTACTTATTTGCAGTTGGATATGCTGGGACATCTTACAAAATACTTATCACTAACAGTTTACACTCTGTTGGTTGTCATAGAGTTTACGAGGCTGTATCTTGGACAGTATGGTAACTTATCATGCAGAGTAAGTGTCTATTGAAATTACTATTCTTATAAGCACTGAATGCTCAGACAGTCAACTTTTGTAAAACCTAACAACAAGATTTTTTTTTCCTTTCCAGGTCCCGGAGCTGGCGGGTTTTCTAATGTTGTCAGTACTCATGCAGTTGCCACTAGTTAGTTTCTTTCTGTTCAATCCTTATTTATTAAGTACCCCTACTGAAATTATTCTTCATGCAACATTATACTCTCTAACAATAGGCGAAGTAGTTTTTAGTTTCTTAGCTTTGAAACAGGCATCATCTTTAGCAAAAAGTATTTATTTGACACACAAGAGTTGAATAAGTCAAATATCTGGCCTTAAGGCTGCCTATCCTCAAAAGCGGAGTAAAGATGTAAAATGGATCCATCTCAATTCTCAGATTTAAATGCTCTTCTTTCAGGCTTCAGAAAGCTGCAACCTTATTGGATAATTATGTCTGCTCCGGTTCTGTGAAAAGGCAGCCTATAGAGCTGACTTTATATGTTTGGTTAACATACTGTTTTGGAATTTACCTATGAATGAATATATTGTGATAACTTGTAGGTGTAGAAATATTACCTACGTAAAGCCTTAGTTTCCTTCCATAATTAGATATACTGTGGTTATAGTGTTCACTGTCAGTATAAACTTATGTTCAATTAACTTTAATAAATAAAACGACACAAATAAAAATAAATAATTTATTATCAATTTATCTTACACAGCGCACTCATAGCTCGCCAAAACAATGCTGAAATATGCAAAGCAAATAATTTGTAGCATTATTTTTTCGTAATTTTTTTTAACTTGTTCTCGATTTACGATAATTTTTTATCATCTGATTCATTTCTGAACCTTATAGCCTTATATCATCTCACTTTTTTATATTACTCATACTCTAAGGGAAAGTACTGACTGAGCATTACGGGCCGTAATGTAACATGTTACTTCTGATACATTTGAAAGATAAGTGACATGTTACAATATTAGGTACCTACGCCTCGTAACATCCAGCCAGTACTCACGCTAAAATATTTTACAAAGTGTGACATATGAAGGTACATGGTTCAGAAAGTAGATAAGCACGAAAACAGATTTCATCTGCAACCATAAAATCTTGAAGCAGTAACACTTTATATATTGTACCATATTTTAAGCATAAACGTATATTACAGTAGCTAGAATAATGTGATACCGAGTATCTTTTATTATTTCACAGAAATTTGATGGTGTCCATGCATGACCCACATTCTTGATTTTGCAAATTTCTAAATACTACCTAAAGCACACAGCACTCTAACTTCGCGTTTATCATTTTCTCGAGTACATACAAATCTAAATTTTCTACTATGACCATATTAAATCCAGAAATATCTATGGTATTTACCGAACTCATTTACATATGCACGTATTAAAAACTAGGACTAAACTTACATTAAGTTGTCCCTCTGGATGTAAGTTGGTATGATTTCTACTGAATATACAAAAACAAGCAGTGTTTAATGTAAACAAATACAGTTAGAACGAAATTATTATGTTAATTTTATTTCATATAATTCCTTGATTAAACCTAATAAATAGAAATTTAAAACCAACCTTATTAAAATTAATCAAGAATTTAAAATCAGCCCACAATAGGTCACAAATGGCGTAACAAACAGACGAATAAATCACCTCTAAGTAACTGAGAATCTCCAAGTTTTTGGATCTAACTACTCATTTACTACCCAGACTATAAAAATAATAGGTATGTTACTGATAGACTTCTACATTTAAGACATGAGACAATACCTACATTTAAGACATGAGACAATACTCAACAAGGCACTGAATTCTTTATTTTGTGATTAATGATACTACTTTTTTTGGTATAGCAATATTTTTGGCATTATTAACGTAAAGGAACAACGGGCTAATACTACCTACATTATTTTGGATTAAAAAAACGATTTAAATGTATAAATTAGTAAATAAATTACGCTTAAAAACACTTGAGCTCTGCTCTGTTGAATTATAACTGACAGCAGTATTATAGTATCATTTCTAATATTATAATCTAAAAATATATACAAATGCTATTTGTAACATCTTTAACTCTTTTCAAGTCTGATAACCTATGGCATCTTATTAAAATACTATTTTTGAGTATTATTTTTCACAAAATAAATTATTATCTCTGTAAAAGTCATCAATTTTACACCTTACTAAATGCAGTGTTATATTAAAACTTATGAGTCTGGTTTTAAAAGATTCTATGTCACCCACGCCAATTGATTTCAATAGTTGACGAAGTGTTGGCGCCACCCGGCAAATGAGCTGTAAAAAAAAAATAGGACATAATAAATATAACTGACACAAGTACATTGCTAAACCCATTTTTTATAGAAATAGTAAACGTACCTAATTAAATTAGTAAACTTTTTAAAATCAATGGTGCAAACAGATGTATATTCCAACTGCTACTGACTGTAAGCTGACTGTACAGTGTACATCAGTAAAGTTGGAATGCAGTCTCTCTTGTTAACTCCCAAGTTTATAATCCATGTTACTTATGATGCCAAGAGTTCTAATATACATAGTCCTCATAATACTACATTTTCAAATTATCAAATTTAATAATGTTCATCTTTGAGTTATTCCATAAGTGTACTTGAGTAGGTAATTCAGGTATTGGTAACCACTAATCAGCTATATACAGTTGGATGGTATCTACATTGAAATAACAATTTGAGAACTAGCTACTTACTGTGAATATTTGTTGTGTGACCCAATTGTGATATTGCTTAACAGAGCCCTCATAGGCAGTAGCATAAATCTTCTTCATATTTATTTCAAGATTGCCATTATCAAGAAAGTGTATTATTTCTTGAAACACTATCTCAAAGAAACATAGGGATCTGAAAAATTATTGCATTTATTATATAGTCTAATTGTCATGCATAAATGATACATTCAAGATGGATAAAATAGAAATGAGTTAATTTCTGAAGTAAATAAATTTACGCTGTTGTATGAGGATATAGGGAAGCTTGGCATAGGATGTTTAATGAAGGCTATTATATTTTTCTATGAAGTACTTTAGCTTTTTACAACAAACGGCAGCTTACAAAAATGGTTGCGGGCACCCATACAAAAAAATGGTCGAGTGTGAGTCAGGCTACAGAGACTTTACGTATCAGGCTACAGGCCTCATTAACAAACTCACCTGTTAAACCATAATAAGCCTTCGGTTGCAATAGGTTTGCCTTGTGAACATTCCTTAATCATTAATTCAAGTAAACAAGAGCCATCTTTCGGGTCCAGCTTCTTGATTTTCTGAAAAATTAAGTAAGTATGAAAAATATATAATACAAGCAGCTGTTATCACCAATATTGACAATATTCTGATTTTAAGAAAATCACAAAGCAGGGACTAGGTTCCCTGCTCTATTTATTATCAACATAATAACATTAACAGCATGCTTACATCAACATTTCCTTCCATGTCATATTTCACTGGAGCAAATAATTTACCAAGACTCTCTGTAATTAGAAATATTTGGGTTTAAACACTTAAAACAATTTATAACAAAAATAAAATGCAGTTGCAAGAGGTATTGTTGTTAATTTTACACATATTTAAAGGTTAGGTTATTTTAAACTTACCAACAATCCATAACAAGCCTCTAGCTGCTTCTATAAATTTTACTGCATTAATTTTGCCATCAATAATAGGTGGGAAATCCTTCACATGCTCAAGAAAGCCCCCGTTTTCAGCGCGAGTGCTGTTAGCCATCTTCGGAATAAAACTATTATCTTGACCATTAGTACAATCTACGCTTAATGTAATAATGGGGATTCAATTAGCCAAATTCTACCATTGGTTACCTAAAACAGATAAAAACACATACCTATAAATTACAGCAAATCATAAACTCTCCTTCATAAAATATATGGAATATGACGAGTTATACCTATTTCTGTACATTTTCTTCGATGGGTTCATATTATGTTAATGTTTTTTTCAATTCTACACAATGATTTCGAAACATTAGTTTGTTTTAGAGATTAGAGAGGTTACTTTGAGTTTGACAACTTTGAGCCTTTGAATTTGACGTCTTTGACAGATGTAAAGTATATCACTGAACTCGTTAATTAAAATTTCCGTTTCCGGAAAGTTTTGTTTTTAATTGAAAATTTCCATTGGGCTGGGCTTGTTCTGAAGTTTAATTTGCCATGGCACATTCTAACTGCGTGTTTATTTATTTTAATTTAACAAGTGTGCAATAAATAAATTTCGACTTAGTTTTTAAGTGAAAATGCATAAAATAAATTTGCTATGCATTATTTCACTGTATGCGTGATTATACATGTATTATACTATATTAATACGTATGATTTCCACAAGACGTTATTAATAGAATAGTAAGTACCTAGGAGGATGATTATAAGATATAATAAGCAGGAAGGTACGTACCTATGGACGTGATCCATTGAAGGTATACATCCGCAGCGTAATTTACAACATTTCTTATTGTTAAAATAAAATTATTGATTTATAGATATATTATTATTTGAATCGTATTAAAATAATTTAAGTTTATCATTATCCTCTTCACTTATTGTCAAACTTGATAACGTTTCGATACTTTAAGATTAATAAGAAGATAGTGTTTGTTTTAACACGTTTCCCAGATCATCCTCAACCACTATCGTCAAAACTTTGCTTTTAGGTGAAAAGGTAAAAGGCACCAGGAATCTCTTTTCGGGTAAGAGGTCTGTGAATTCGTAGGAGTCTAATACCATCCCATTTGTCTCATCTCTCACTTCCACTATCCTTATTCCCGCAGTTGATATTATCATCATTTTGTTTTTGTCGAACTTTAGGTATCTTGTGATGGCTTGCCTTTCCCTTCCATACTCGTTGTTAAACCATCTATGGTATGATAACAGCACAGCGCAATTTCTTGTCCAATAAATTGTATCATTCCCATTCGTTCTACTCACATTTTTCCTAGAGTCGGTCATCCTGTTGGATATATTAGAGTATACACTAGACGGCCTAGTTATGGGTGTGACATTTGGACTTCTCCGAATAATGTCTGATTTTGACATCGCAGCGAAGTTTCCTAACGTCGTTTTGCTTCTTGGTCCCAATACTCTGAGTGGTTCAGCCACGTTCATTGTAACACTTATGTTACGCTGAAGTGAAACTGTTGAGTGTTGTACAGGTTTGCCGTTAAAGTTGTTCATATTGTCTTTCGATAAAGCAGATCTTTTTTCTCCAACCATAAAAACTCGGTCGATGTTGTCAAATCCTCGGCCCATAATACCATCTTTAGTATGTCCAAGGTCAAAAGTGTGTCCCAGTTCATGGAAAACAGATCCTAAGGTCGTAGCGAAACATCCTCCAAGCGTGCTTCGATATCCGCTGTCATCCATAAAACGGCGCGTGTTTACAGGTGATGTGTCTTGAAATTTGGGAATGATTTCATCAACAGTCGTCGGCCAAGTGTACAAACAGGCAGTTCCAAATAGAGCCAGACCTCCACCACCGAGCGCGGCGAAGGCTTCCGTCAAGGAAACGATCTCTTCATGTGTCATGGGCTTATCTACATCAGTACCCTTGAACCTTGTACAAGAAATAAATGACAGGAATTTTCTTTCATTACTGCCCAAGTCAGACAACATGAGCTCTCTACCAAAATGTGCCCATAAATCTGCTTGTTTCATTTTCCTTGCTTTGTTTACATTCAGGTTGCTTCGGAATATTACACATTCTGGACTTTTTGAGTTGACTTCGTGTTCGAGCTGAAAAGTTTTTCTGCCGAATCCGCTTTCAAATAGTTTTTCTGCTGTTAGGCTTTGAATAAGCTTAGCTCCAATCGCTATGCGAGAACAAGCACTTTCTACTGAGTTATCGATGTTAGGGGGGCTTTGGAAATAACCGTCGTGGCCTTGGCATATTATGTAAACTGGAGTAACTCTTAAGTTTGTTCTTCTAGGTGTATAGTCCAGTAGTAACGTTTTGCGATATTGTCCAGTGTATTCAAAATCTATTATATTTTCACCTTGTTTCAACTCAATTAACGCTTTAAATTCTCCATTGTATATAATCCATTCTGACTTATACTGAACTCCTCCATTTGTGACGGTGCACAATATTTTATCATGATTGTTGGAATTTCCTCTAGTTATTATGCCTTTGATCAAAACCAAAGAGTAGTTCACAACATCCCCATATTGAAAGTTTATTATAAATATGGAAGAGTTGTTTTCATTTTTGTTCTCTTCATTCATTCGGTTGTCCATTACCTGAAATAGGTTTTAACTATGTTTAATGCAAATCACAACAGTAGGTACTTCTTTAGTCGCTTGCAGTGTCAATCTTCGGTAATTGGTTTAAAAGTCAAGCTCATTAGCTTTGCTTAATATGGTGGTAATGTCGGATCTCGCTGTGGCCCAGTAAGTAGATCGAGTCAGTAAATCCGCCGCGTCTGTGTAGATACACTCGAAAGGTCGTCGTAAATGAATAGTTTTCGCACGTAATAGCAATGACTCACCATGATGCGGTTAGCGTGTAGCGCGCAGAGCCGGCGCGGCGAGCGGACTGCGGGTTGCGGGTGCGGGCGGCGCGGCGGCGCGGCGGCCGGGGACTCCTCGCCGCCGCACAGAGTACGCGCTTCCATGCTTCGGTCCTCACTTCCTACTCGGTTGAACTCACACGGGCGCTGTGCGCATGACCGCTGATGCAGACCGGCGCGCCGGGCGGTAACGATTGCCGCTCGCCAGACAGGTACGCGACTGGCTGTCTCCAGTGCCAAGAGGGAAATTTGAACGATGCAACAAAACAAACTGCAACACTGTCGTTCATGGGTGAAAGCTTTTGTTTGTTTACTCCGGATTATAGGGATCGATTTCAGCGGCCCGCGTTAATGAGTCCTTTCCTACTTATATAATATAGGTACCTATCTAATGTAACATAATTGTCTCGACAGCAGTAGCGATGCTTTATTCTAAGTATTACATATACGAGTTTAAACTTTATATACTTATTCACATATAGTTATTGAATCACAATTTTAATGTATTATTATTTACAATTGTAAAAAAAGAATCGCGTGCTGCGCAAGCAATGCTAACAAATGCTCTATTTGTTTCAGCGAGATTCAAGGTGAGCGCCAAATCTGTTTCAACTGACCAATTTAATATTATAATAGACCAATTTTCTTAAGTACCTAGGATCTATCCATTTTGTTAAACTACCCACATCTCTTATTCGATTTAGTAATAACATATGTTTTTAGGGTTCCGTAGTCAACTAGGAACCCTTATAGTTTCGCCATGTCCGTCTGTCCGTCCGTCCGCGGCTTAGCTCCGTGATCATTAGTACTAGAAAGCTGAAATTTGGTATGAGTACGTGTATGTATCACGCCGATAAAACGGTAAAAAAAACGAAAAAAAAACTTTTTTCGGGTAACTATAATACCTCTCAAACACCTAAGTGGGGTTGAATATTTTTTTCGTTTCAACACAAGTGTGTGGGGTGTCGTTGAATAGAACTTTTAAAAATAAAAGGGGTCTCCAAATGTTATTTTTGGTAACATAAGCAGTTTTGTAAATCATCGCTCCGAAAATTTAAAAAATAGCGTCCCCTCTAACTTTTCAACCACGGGTCAAAAAATTATGAAAAATATTATGAAAATGAGGCCTTATAAGTACTTTCAATGAAAATTATGTTGAATAAAATCGGCTGAGCCGTTTTTTGAGTTATCGCAAAATTTCATAAAATTACGTAAGTGCCGCGCGGTGTCGTAATACTTCGAACGTTGCACATATTAGTTAAGTACCATACTGCATTAAAACATTCTACTCAATCTGGCGCGTATAATCGATAACTTCCAGAAGGTAATATGTAATTACAGTTACTTTGCCGTTTACGACCTTGTATGTAGAGCTTGAAATCTTTCTCGCAGTTTAAACCTCTGGCTTAAAACCGCTGTTTTAAGCCCGTCTATTGTGAAGGATGGGCAACTACAGAACCCTACACTGAGCGTGGCCCGACATGCTCTTGGCCGGTTTTTTGTAAAATGTTGTTCTCTTCAAAGCAATCTTCAGTATGAAATAGGTACTTTTACTTCATTGTATGATGCTAGTACAACTTCAATAATAATTTGTACACATTACCTTGGTATTACTTAAATAAAATTTTGCCGTGAATGAAGATCCACTGGGGAAAATAATTAATGCCCTCATTGCCGTATCCGCAGCTAAGTAGAGATTGGTAGATGTAAAACTGTATGTTCCGCTCTATCAATATCCTTATAAATTAATCCACGGTTCTGTGGTTAACTTAGCAGTTGAGCGCAGTTCGATCAAGATGACGATTTTTAGGGTTTGGTTCCAGTCGGCAAAAACGGAACCCTCACTTTGTTGTCCGTTTGTCTGTCGGTCTGTATGTATGTCAAGATCAAGACCTTTGTCTTAGGAACACGTGGATGTATCAAGCCGAAATGAATATCTTTTATCCCTTGGAGCCGTGTAAAAACCAAACTTGTAGTTTGGTTTGTAGTTTAATTAGTAGTAAAGTCAGTAGCCAGTAGTGGAGTCAATGTAATCTAAAGATAAGGCCATTTATGTTCCGTTTTTGGTGCATATTTTGACGGACGCTACTTATGTATCCATAATCCATATCCATACTAATATTATAAATGCGAAAGTGTGTCTGCCTGTCTGTCTGTTACCTCTTCACGCTTAAACCGCTGAATCGATTTTGATGAAATTTGGCATAGACATAGTTTAAGATCCGAGGAAGGACATAGGATAGTTTTCATCCTGGAAATTATACCTAAAAAGATTGAAAAGTGAGTGAACATTTCTGTTGGGGTGAGGTAATTATTAGACCAAAAGCACAATTGCTCTTACATTTGCTTAGGCGCTTTTAATAATCCCTTTTATCAAGTTCCACGCGTACGTAGTCGCGGGCAAAAGCTAGTAATAAATATAATCTAACTGACACGATGATATACATTAGTTATACGCGTGCATGAACTAGTTTTTTTATATTGTTGGTTAAAATGTTTGTAGTACCTATGAGCAAATTGCAATTGAAATACCTACACTAAAGTAAAGACTGAAAGCTTTAAGTTTAAGGCTTCGTGCGCGATTGTAGGTACCCTTAGAATAATAATTCTAAGTAGGTACCTATGCATAGGCGCACTCGGTTTCCCAGTCATAAATGGGTGAATTTCAACAAGCTCGAAATTTACCTAATTTTGGTGGTTTTTTTTCATTTTTGATGTTAGAGTCAAAATTATATATCAATAATACGAATAAAGTCATAACCAATATTGTGTAGTAATAATGGCCCTTTGTTATACATAATAGTTTTAGAGATATTATGATTTTAGTAATTTGCCTACCACCAAAATTGCTTGTGTCCACAAAAATTAGATATCTTGGCCACCAAAATTGTACATCTACACCAAAATTAGTTACGTGTGCTAAAAATTTATATTTTTCAATGAAAATAAGGGAAAATGAAAAGAAAGTAAATGTTTTATTAATAATTTTCATTATACCAAAATATCTATGAAAATACAATCACTAACTCGTTTGTAACAACAATATATTTTTTTCTTTTCGAGGACTTCTTCGCTTGATTGATTTTTCTTGTGATTAGCCATCCTAAAAAAATTAATCAATTATGAATAGCAAAAGTAATGATTTAGATTAATTGTATGCATGTAATATATCTAAACGCTTTATTGTACACAAAACAAGATGTACATTTCAAAAAAATAAGCATGTACAAAAGCGAACTTATACCTTTAAGGGATTTCTTCTAATTTACCTTCGAGTAAATTAGTGTTAAACACACATATGGTAGACAAACCAAGCAACATGTACAATACGATAACTTTACAATAGTACAAAATGAAAATGCAAACACCAAATGAGAGAGAGATAGGCCAACAGTCAATGTTATACATATTACGTAATATCTATATAAATACATATAACATAAATATAATCATAATTATAACAAAAACAGCAACCTAATCAAATAATCGTTCGTTCGACAGCCACAATTTCTAACTTTCCCTTGAGCGATGCTATGGACTGCGTCTGCATAAGGGCAGGCGATCACCACTACCATCCGCCATGTAAAAAAACTTCTCTGCAAGCTACGGAGGAGAAGAAGGAATGAAAAGGACATTATACAAAATACAAAGAACATGTAAGTCTCTGCGCTGATGGATCGGAAGCTATTTAACTTGAGCGCGGTATTGAGACACATGATCAAACTTGCGGAGACCAAAGCAAAAGAGAGCGGGGAAGCATGATCTTCGTATAAAGAGGAAGGAAATTCTGCAGACACCTCAATGAATGAAGGGACGCGAAAAGTTTCCTACTGATCTCAGAAATATGAGGTGCCCATGACAAAGATTGATCCATGGTAATGCCAATTTTTTTTACAATAGAAGAGAAAGGTACAGGCGTACTATCAAAGAAAATAACTGGCTTAACTTGATCTGAAAGCTTGGAAATAAAATGTGGGCTTCCAACAACAATAGCCTGCGACTTCTTGGCATTCTTCATCAAACCATCAAAGAATCAAGCCCAAGCACGGATTGATTCCAGGTCTGAATTGATTTACGAAACCAAGGAGCCAAAATCATTAATGCTGGCCGCCGCATAAAGCTGCAAATCGTCTGCATAGAGATTAAACGAGGAGGAGAGTGACTGAGTGAGGAGAGTGAGTTAGGACTTGGTGATTCCGTTAATGAAGACAGAAAAGAGTACCTAATGGAGAGAGTATGCCCCTTTGAGGGAAACCAGCAGACAGTTCACACCAGCTAGAAAATCGGTCATCAACTCGAACCCGCTGTTGCCCCCCAAAGAGATAATCATAAGACAAATGTCGTCGGTGATCTTAAGCAAAGCGGTGGTTGTGCTAAAGAATTGAACAAGTCTATTTAGATGTGATGAGAGACGTGGATTTACAAAGGATTCAAAGATTTTGGATAAGACGGGAAGAATGGACATAGGACGATACTGCGACAAGTACGACGGATTAGGGGTTTAAGAGAGAGAATTCACATGGGCGCATTTCCAAATTGTAGGAAACGTGCCAGATGGGAAAGAAAAAATAGTAATATAAGAAAGGATAGGAGCTATAGAATCCGCCACCAGCATAAGCATATCTAATCTAGTATTACCCTCTCCGACAGCTTGTAATATTAGATGTTTTGTGTTTATACTTGACTTCAAATAACTACTCCGAGCTACAAATTACCACCAAAACCACCAAAATTGATCCACCAAAATTAGAAACAGAGATTAAAACAATATTTAAAAAATATCTGTATTATTTACTTCCAATTTAACTTTATATTTAAAAAAGGAAACCTTTAACACGTCTTACATACAATTCACACACAGTCAATTATTGCTAAGTCACTAGAAACATAAACCACAAAAATTGTGTCAAAAAGTATTTTGAACACACCAAAATTAGATACTTACGTGCTGAGTGGACAAATCCAGCAAGTTACGACATGTGTGTCATCGCTCAATGCCGGAGCAGAACTAAACGAACAGGTTAACACACGGATGTTGGTCTTGTTGCGTTTCGTTTAACCATAAACACATTTTCAATATTTACCACCAAAATTGTCAATTTCACCCGGACAACTTTTAGTGCTCAATTTTGAGTATCTATTTATGTATTAATCTTTATTTATATATCCTTATAAGATACTTAAACTAATACAGATTATAAATAAATGCAATTTTAGTTTAAAACATTGATGTTATGGCTCTATTAAAGACATTTATGAGGAACAACGAATACTGGACGCCGCACCAAAATTATCATTTTACCGCAAAAAAAATAATTATTAATCATAAATGACTTTTACAATACTTTGCGATTTGGCTTAAGATAATAATTAGTGTCTTCTTTTCAGAAAAAAATTAAAACTTTTAAAACAATTGTTTCACACTATAGTTATCAGTTCCGCCGCAATTTTTTTTCGCTGAGATAATCACCCAAATAGTAGATACGTAATATCTACAGAGAAACAGCCGTGCCGTCAGGTACTTAAATACATCTAACTCGGGAATTTTCCGATCGCCGAATACGCGAATGTTAGGAATATAATATGAAGTTGGTTCTTTAATTGACCGCGAGCGAGCGAAACGCCTCCGTCTCAGTATAGCCCAAAATTCTTTCATGTGTCCTGATGTTTGAATGTTAAGATGTTTGGATGTCAAGGCTATTGAATAGCACTCCTGGTTTATTAGAAGCGAGCAATCTGAGGGATGTTCCTATAAAATACATAGGTATCTTAGCATCCAAACATCCGGACATAAGAAATAATTTCGGGCCAAGTTGAAACTGAGACGCTTCCCTCCCTCGGTCAATAAGATCGGTGTTTTAACTATAGGGACGATCCTCAGATTGCTCGTCTCTAAACCAGGTGTCCTATATGCTATTCAATATTCTGCCAACCATCAACCATCTCACTACCCAAACAACTGTGACCTGGTTGGTAGTTAACAGTTCAAACAAATAGGACTCAACCTAACTAAACAACTCCCACATATACGTGACTTTATTGCCTACAATGTTAGCGAATTCAATCGGATCAATTTGTTGTAGTTCAGACCTATACCTACAGTTGTATAGTTAGAGTCAACAAGGTTAAAGTTTATGGGCTCAAAGGGTAATACGGTCATTTCGTGCGCTTTGCGGCCTTCGAAATTATCGACCATTATGCTACATGTCCCAAACACATACACTAACGGACACATAATACGGATCACTAACACTTCGTTCCCGGGTTACTCGAAGACTGCTGAACCGATCTGGAAAAATCTTTTTTTTGTTTGATTAGAGCATACTTTTTAAATATTCGTCATCAGGTCAGAATCTGTTGTTCTTATCCTGGAGAAATCGAGATAACTCTTCTAATAATATACGCACTTCTACATAATCGTGATAGTTTTTTTTTTACTTGTGCTGTTGCTCTCGGAAAGTATCTTTTCTTGGTCTGTATTGAAAATAAAAAAGTATTTAAGTATTCGTTTTTTTTTAAAGTAATTGACGTGATCTTACACATTATGTTTGTAAAAAGTAAATAAAACAGGAATAGCTAATTTCTTGCACTTTGTTTAGTTAGAAAATTACCTTTAGTATCCAATTTATTTGAACCAGCAAAAGCAGCATTAGTTATTGAAATTACGTTTAACGTTAGTGCCCACAAATATACCTATAATTTATATTCGTCCGTAGATATTTATTATTTACACAATAAAACGATTTAAGTTAATGATAGTATCGTTGAAAAGTTCCTTTTGCCTACGAATTGATGCAATCTTCATATCCTCAAACCTTGCGATAAAAGCGCCTACAATTTATGTAACAGCAAAACACGTAACGACTATTTGAAGTTCTGCGAAGTTAGGCGTGTTTATTCGACATTAAAATGGGAAATGTTAGTAAAGCATAGAATGTATTAAGAAGAGCTTAGTTAGTAGTATTAAACTTGTAGTTCAATCATTAAAGTTTAATTGATCCTTAAAGAAATGGCATAATCATTCGTTTTGACAACATTACGATTTTTTGTTTTTTATGTACTTATTACCTAATGCATAAATGTCATTTAAGAGGCCTTATTCCTTTTAAAATTTTTTTTTTTTCACGTTATGAAAAATATATTGATAATTTCAACCAATTTTTTAAGTGAATTAATACTTTTCCCCTAGTTCTAGGTGGTAACATTGCTATTTCATGCTTTCATTGCGTGCAGTGGAAAATAAGGTGAAAAACTAATTTTCCGCGTGAATTTTGTCAATTTCGAGTAGTTTTTGAAACAAAAATTATCAATGAAAAATTCTAACTGTGGGTTTCAAATATATACCAATAAATCCCAATAGCCCTGTCTTGGTAGTAACAACAACAATAATTTATGTTAAGAAACATGTTTGATCACAGAGAAAAATATCTAAAACAATCAGCATTTTAAAAGGAATAAGGTCTCATAAAATAAGGCTTCATAACATAACTTTTTTGGCATGTAAATATTATAATTGTTTTATGGTCTGCCCTCTAAAGTACATTGGTATGGCAAAGGCATAGGTCCGGAGAGCAAAAAGATCTAAGTGTTGCGAGCGTATTAACCGCCCTGACTTCAATGGTTGTATTATTAGCGTGACTCTTGAGCAACATTCAATATACTCTATGCTCTTGAGATTAAACTTTTCAGTTATTTTGTGACTTCGTTTAACATTATTGTCTGAAATTCAGAAATACACGTACACGGTAAGTTAACACGGTATGTCATAGTGGTTGAACCACTCAATTTTTTCTTCAGTAGTGTTGACGATTAATGACTTATTATGATGATTATTATTTGTACTTCGTTATTGTTAGTGTTATTATTTATTTATTTTTAGCCTGTACTGTCCCACTGCTGGGAAAAGGCCTCCCTCTCTTTCTTCCAGATTTTCGGAATATGTCTAGGTCGTGTTGTTGTTGTTAGTGTTAGTTCTGGTAAATGTCTACATAAATCTATAATGTGTTTGAGCGAGCGTTTGAAACGAGTTCATCTATTGCAGGTAACTTTCAGCCGAGACTGAACAGAGTGCTTTTCATGACTACTGCGAGGAAATACATTAAATTAAGAGTAATTAAACTCGGTGCCTTGTTGCAGCTTCATTGTTTCAAAAAGTTAGGGCTCTTATATACATAAAGCTGATCGTGCCCCCAGATTCAAACAACGGAACGACGCTTTTCAACCCATTTATGAAGAAATAACAAAAATATTAAAACTTACATCACTTTCAACTAAGTAATTTAAACTTAGTCTAGGTTACACCCAGGTTACCAACCCTACAATACATTCCATGCTGAAAAATCATTGCAACGTTACGTCAATATACGTATACGTTCCTAATAATATTTATTTCGCGAGTCAATGAGAACGAACATTATTAAATTAAGCACATCACAAAACTAATAATATTGACTAAACAATCCATTTGATTTTTTTTTATATGGCGGCTGCCCCGTATCGCATGCGCACATCTCACGCAATGAAGTCATGGATTTTCAGCCAAATTAAAAAAATATTATGAATTCAATAACCTATAAAATCAAAATGTTTATTTGTTGAAAACTGTTTATTTGTTGAAAAATAAGTGATTGTTGAAATTAGGAAAATGTTTTATGGCCCATAGCATTCTATAAAATATAAATGTTCATGATTTTCAGGGTTAACCTTTTTAACCAATAAATAAATAAATAAATAAACGAAAACTTATTAAAAAGTAAACCTGAGGCGTTTTTTCTTACTTAAGAAAATAAACTCGTTTGCGGGTATTTGTAAGTTTAAGAAAAAAATACACTTCATAAATGACGCATTCTCATTGGTCAATTTAATTTGACATGCAGCAGACGATTAAGCCTTGATTGGTTAAATTGTCATTTAAATCCGGCCGAGAAAATTACTCTGAAATATTTTCTAAAAAGCCGTATCTTACTATGAAATTCATGTGTAGATACGAACTGTTACCGTAACGTGCTAACTACATTGTTGTCGTGTTAGGAGCTAACATAGATATACAGTTTACAAATGAACATATATAAGCGGTTTTGTGTACTGGAATCAGGTAATCTATATCCACATTTTAGAGCTGTGTCGTGAAAATGATGTTATTTTCGATTACCTACGTAGGTAGTATTATAGACGATGCGGTTTTTGTAATTAATAATAATATCAAAATGCGGCTAGGGTAATCAGGCGTTTAAAAGGCTAAAACATAGTTATTTATGTGCCTACACTAGAAGCTGCCCGTAACTTCATCCGCGTAAAACATTTTCCTTTACCGTAGTCGTGTAAAAAGAATCCAATATAACCATTTTTGGGTGTCCAGCTATCCCTATACCAAAAACCGGCCAAGAGCATGTCGGGCCACGCTCAGTGTAGGGTTCCGTAGTTGCCCATCTTTCAAAATAGACGTAAATTACGAGAAAGATTTAAATTACGAGACAGATTTCAAGCTCTATAAAAAGGTAGTAAACGCCAAAGTAACAGTAATTACTTATTACCTTCTGGAAGTTATCAATTATAGCGCCAGATTGAGCGAAATATTTTAATATAGTATAGCACTTAACCAATATGTGTAACGTTCGAAGTGTAGCGACACCGCGCGGCACTTACGTCATTTTAAAGAAAATTATGAATTTTTGCGATAACTCAAAAACGGCTCAACCGATTTTATTCAATATAGTTTTCATTGAAAGAATGAATTTTTCCATAATTTGGTGACCCGTGGAAAGGTTAGAGGGGGGGACACTATTTTTTTTATTTTCGGAGCGAATATTTACAAAACTGCTATGTTTATCAAAAAGTAATGTTCGGAGACCCCTATTATTTTTAATAGACCTATTCAACGACACCCTACACACTAGTTGGAACGAAAAAAAAAACCCCCATTTTAGGTGTACGGGAGGTACCCGAAATTTTATTTTTATTTTTATTTTTTATTTTACCGTTTTGTCGGCGTAATACATACACATACTCATACCAAATTTCAGCTTTCTAGTACTAATGATCACGGAGCTAAGCCGCGGACGGACGGACAGACGGACATGGCGAAACTATAAGGGTTCCTAGTTGACTACGGAACCCTAAAAATGGTTAAAATACTTCTAGCCGTTTCGGCGTGATGAGAAGACAAAGAAAATTTTACTAACTGGTAAGATTATTTATTATAAGAGGAATAATGACCCCTCGTACATAGAAAACTGATTTTCATTACAATTTTAAAACCTATATAGAAGTTTTTTTTAAAATAATCGTTGTAAACAAAAGACATGATGCCAACTCTCGCTTGGCGTCCGTTTTATTGGATTGCTGGCGCCGCCACGAGTAGGTACGGACCTAAATTACTGTAATCATCCCCGTAGCTCGTTTCATGACCTTTCACGGGTTAAGTCTCCGTGACAAATGTCCGCAACGGAACATGCAAGCTTATAATATGTATTATACTCCTCTAATGTGTTAAAACTTTTGTATTTATTATGTATATTGTATTTTATATATAGTGGAATTATAATGTACTTGTAGTTATATCTGAAATAAAGGCTATTATTATTATTATTTCGTATATTTATTTAATTTCTTAGGTTAAGTTTTTTTACAATAAATTTATATAAAAAGTAAAATACAACAACGTAATTACAAAATATAGATACATTATAAAAAAACCTAACCTAGGGTGCCGCCGGCAGCGGGGCGGGGCCCAGGCTACCGGTGGTTAGGGCTGCAGAGAGAGGAACCTCCTGACGATGCGCGCCGTGTCCAGGAGTACCGCCTTCTGTATCTGACCCTTGATCCAGCCATCTAGCGAGAGTCTCTTAAGATGTTTGTCGAGACTCTTCGCTATAAGACCGTTCGCCGAAACGACTATCGGGACAATGATCGTCGAGTCAACATCCCACATTGCGGTCACCTCGTGAGCCAAGTCAAGGTACTTGCTGAGTTTGTCCTTCTCGGCTTTCACGAGGTTCTCGTCATGGGGGATGGTGATGTCGACGAGCACTGCCTGGCGCTTGGATCGATCTACCAACACGATATTAGGCTTATTGGCTACAATAGTCCTGTCCGTGATGATAGATCGATCCCAATAGAGCGTGGCACGACCATTTTCGAGAACTGGCATCGGTGCGTACTTATAGTACGGCACCTCAGACCCCACAAGACCGTATCGAAGAGCAAGTTGCTGGTGAATGATCCTGGCTACTTGGTTATGTCTGTGCAAGTACTCGCCGTTAGCAAGATGAGAACAACCGGAGATTATATGCCTGAGTGACTCACCGGGACGGCGGCATGCCCGACAAAATGTCGACCGTACCGTCCTTCAAGATATATCTCCGGTAATTGTTCGTCATCATTACTTCGTCCGCAATTGCACAGACAAAACCTTCGGTTTCCCCGAAGAGATCCCCGAAGCGTAGCCAGTTCACCGACGCGAGCAGATCTACATCGGGCCCCGTAAGGGCCTTGTAGAACCGCCCATGTAGCTCCTTGCTCTTCCATACAGCCCTGCGGTCATCGGTGCTAAGCACCTTTGGTCTGCGCCAGTTCTCGTTTGCTAAGGAGAGAGAGGTGAGGCCTTTGTCAACTGCTACTACATCGCGATGAATCCCACACTCGTTGTTTAGGAAATACTCCCTAAGACTGCACACCTCGCGGTTATGGAGGTCCTTGGCGTTTAAAAAGCCACGGCCCCCACACTTACGCGGGATGTACATTCTCATAACTGACGAGCGTGGGTGCCTCATGCGATGTGTAGTGAGCAGCTGACGGACCCTCGTATCCAGGGCGTCCAGCTCAGTCTGAGTCCACCTTAGTATGCCAAAGGAGTAAGTGAGCAGAGGCATCACCCAAGCGTTGAAGGCGCGTGCCTTATTGCCACCGGACAAAAGACTGTTAAGTACTTTTGTCAAACGACAAAAGAAACGCTCCTTCAACGCCTGTCTAATGTCTCCGTCCGCAATACCCAATGACTGTGACATACCAAGGTACTTGTAGGTTTCAACTTCGGAGATAGACCTGAGGGTCATTGTCTCAGAAAGCTGTAAGTTCGCGGAATTTACGACTTTCCCCCGCTGTACATGCATGACCGCACACTTGTCTACGCCAAATTCCATTTTGATGGCACTACTGAAGGTTTCAGTTACTTCCAGTAGTTCCACTAGATCCTGGCGTTTTGGTGCATATAGCTTAAGATCATCCATGTAAAGCAGATGAGAGATGACCTCACCTCCTCTTCGAAGCCGGCAACCTAGTCCTGAATCCTTCAGCAGAGTGCTGAGCGGATTCAGGGCTAGGCAGAACCACAGAGGACTCAAACTGTCACCCTGGAAAATACCTCTCTCAATCCTTATCAAGTCCCGCGGGCCAGGGGGGCCATCCCCGCCTCCTGGTTGACGAAGGACTGTGGTCCACTGCCTCATACACGCGCCTAAGAGGGATCTTAGAGCTGTATCGATTTTATACAGCTCTAAGATCCTCTCCAGCCATGAATGAGGCACCGAATCATAGGCCTTCTTATAGTCAACCCAAGCGGCCGAGAGAGACCCCCTGTTCCGCCGGACTTGTTGGCAAATGGTCGTGTCAATGAGGAGGAGCTCCTTAGTACCACGGGACCCAACCCTACATCCATTCTGAGAAAAGGCCAAAACGTTATTCGCAACAATGTGCGTGTTAATTTTTGTTCTCAGAATGGACGTAAGGAGCTTGTACAAAGTGGGCAAGCACGTGATGGGTCTATAGTTTTTCGCTTCCGTGGTACTACCGGACTTATGGAGCAGGAAGGTAACACCAGTAGTCATGAAAGATGGCAGGGAACCAAGCTCGAGGGCGTCTTGAAATTGTGTTGCCAGACGTTCGTGTGAGGATCGAAACCACTTGATCCAAAAGTTGTGCAACCCGTCTGGCCCAGGACTTTTCCAGTTCTGGGTCGTACGGGCCGCACATCTTACATCATCGGGGCTGATAATCACAGACCCCCTGGCTTCGATCGGCTCACAATCACGTCTGACAACATTCATCCATTCGCCCTCGGTGTGCTCGACTGGCACCGACCAGATACTACGCCAAAAGTTAATCATGGCAGTAGGATCCGGCAGTTGCCCGTCGCTCACACATTGGTCAGTTCCCTCCCACTTTCGGTATACCTTCCTTTGGTCACTTTGGAAGAGACGATTCTGCTGGAATCGATCCACACGCTCTCTGTAGCGGCGAATACGGCTTGCCCATGCATAAACTTTCTGCTTTAGGTAGTCGATGCGGTCTGTGACACATGCCATGTAATCGCAGGGCCTGGTGCCAGTCCCCGCGAAGGCTTGTGTCACGTAGCGCATCACACGGGGGCGGTTGTTGCCCCCCCTAAAGCAGATTAGCTTGGCAATGAGAGTCCTAAACGAGCTGATACGCCGCTCGATCCGTACTTGCCAGGCAGGAACACCCCCGGCGGTCCGCGGTGCACGGTCAGTGTCCGGGAATCTGACACGAGCAACGCGGCACGCCGCGATGGCCCCACAGTACATGATCGAGTGGGTATCAGCTAAATCTTCGCTAGCCCGAAGGTACGGGTCTAGCAAAGCGTCCAGGGCTCCCATTAACGCTAAGTTGCGTTTATGTATTGGCAAGCGTGGTAATCGTGGCCTAGGCTCAGGTGCGGATCGATATCGCCCAATCGCTTCCTCCAAAGCCCTCCTCAGTTGCTCATTGGCCTGGGTACTTACGCTACTCGCACAGTCTTCCACATCGGCCTCGGGATCCGTCAGCGGCACCCCCGGCACCAGGTTGGGCGCTGGCGCCGGAACCGGTGACGAAGCAGGCGGATCCCGAGCCGGCACGGAAGCCGCGCGAACAGCCAGTACCTCCAGGCGCAATCGATCAAGTGTCGCATCGTCCAGCAGTTTGCGCCGCTGGATGAAACGCACTTGATCGGATAGCCGCTGCGCAGATACGGCGATGGTCGGATCAAACGCCAGAAACAGAGGTAGCATCCTGTCCCGGTACCTACGCGGACAGGTTGATTCCCCCCTCTGTAGCCCCATAATAGGCGCGCATGACGTTCTCATTCATGGCATGAGACCACTTC
Source organism: Apotomis betuletana (assembly GCA_932273695.1). Classification (NCBI taxonomy): domain Eukaryota; kingdom Metazoa; phylum Arthropoda; class Insecta; order Lepidoptera; family Tortricidae; genus Apotomis; species Apotomis betuletana. The sequence continues at coordinate 10,362,310 of OW026305.1, read as the reverse complement.
ATGCGACGCACTATAGAATAGAATAGAATAGAAACTTTTATTTCAGGTCATAGACCCATAAAAAATATTAGTAACAATGATACTTATTCTATGTTAGTAGTATAGTTTAAATAAGGAATTAAACTATACCACCGGTAGCGGGAGCCGATGTTGGAGCAGATTGCCCCGTAGGCCCCAAGCGTGCCGGCAGCGGTGGCCGCCCTCGACGAGCAGGTGGTCGTGTCGGCGGTGGCGGCGGCCCGCGCTCGTCCTCGCTCGACTCGCTGGTGTCGGGCGCTGTGGCGAAGTCGTCGCCCGACGACGATGGCGAGGAGCAGGACGGCGCGGGTGATGGTGGTGGGCGTGCGTTGTTAGTATCCGCTAATTTCCGCTTCGATCTCGTAATCATTTGTATACATTTTTCGTCTTATTTGTAGATTTCGCCTTGCTGTCACTTCTGTCAATATCTATATATGTTCTGTTTATATGCTTGCAGGCTCCGACAGATGTTATTAAATAATAAAACATGATGCGGCACTGATAATAATATTTTTAAATTGACACAGAAAAACGGCAAAAATCATCTAAAAACACATTTTATAAAATACGAGATACAAAAAGCGTCTGTCAATGTCAGCGGTAGTTTTTTTTTTTTTTTTTTTTTTTTTTATTATTATTATTATTATTAAATCACGAAGCTCCCTGGAGAAATCTCAACATCAAAGCCCTAAAGCGATTAGTATGCATACCAGAGTCAGGCGCCAAAACCTACGACGTGATGGTGTAACCGTGAGTGCGGTAGCAATGTGCCGGGTTCGTTCAACGATAAAAGCGAAAGTGCGTTCACTGGGACATCGACCGCTCCTGGGCCCACGGGCTTCCTGGGCGCCCGAGCACTGAGCCTGGGAGCCCGAGACTGACCGAGCCTCGCATTTGCTAGATTGTTACAATTGTGTCGAACTTCCATTGTGTCGACTTATGTCCTATATCATTGTATTTAGCGGAGTCTCCCCACACAAGCATATTATTTTGCTTAGTGGGTGGCTACAACCTTTTATCTACTATGTGTTAATTTCTATGGAACCTAAATAAACAATTTTCATTTTCATAAGTGTAGGTGAAATTACAATTCATAATAATATCTTTCCGATATAGGTAATACAATATAAGCTCCCGTAAAAAGTTACTGAAAGTAAGGCTTTTCAGTATTTTATTTAACAATACGTTTATGTCCGCATTGAATTATAAAGCAATAACTATATCTGTTATGACAACTGCGCGAACATATGTAGCTTGTTACGGAGGCTCATACAAGGGAAGTGTTTTCCTTTTAATGCGGCGGGTATTCACGAGCACCCGAACTTTTGTTTTATGCCCTTGGGATATCAAGATATCATACAACCTATGTAAGTGATGTTTTTAAAATGTATATGTGGACATTGTGAACGCCATTAAAAACTTCCTCTTTTTGAAGTTGGTTAAAAGGATACAGAGAAAAGGATAGATAGATGATGTCAGAGGAGTAAAGCAAGCAAGGAAGGAAAGCCGAACCCACCACCATGTGGGATAATGACCAGAATGAGAGATAGATAGACATCGCATCATGGACTGCGGCTTTTGAGCTTCATTAACCAAATAGTTGGCTTTCATGAGGAGACAAGTGAATGATCCATACATTTAACTGTTCAAGTTTATGTTTATATTGTGCCCCTAAACATAGTGTTAACATAAGTAATACTTTCACATACGAATATATATATGGCTCTAAAGCCTGAAGCCTGTTTCGTTCATAGATTCAAAAACGATAAACTGGTGTGGTCTGATCGCTAGATAGTACACACATGACAACAAAAGTACAACAAAGCAATACGAGTTGTAAAAACAGGATAACAGCGACCAGCGTATAGTATGTGTAGGATAACAGTAGTAAAGACATTACGAGTATGATAAGCTTTTTCTGCAACTTCCAAAAGTTAGCAAAACATGTTTAGAATTAGACTTTATGTCGTTTTCCTTTCGGTCATATTTCATTATGTACAAATACAAAGTTAAACTCATTATGAAAGTAGTTTATTTTATTTTAACAGACAAAACTTATTCTCATTAAAATAAGCGTGATGGCACGTCTTTACAGAAACACTTTAGCTAATTTAGATGAACATTTAAAATTTTTAGGGTTCCGTATCTCAGTCTACAAAAACTTTATATAAGATTTTTTTTGTTGTCCGTCTGTCTGTTTGTCTTTCCGTCTTTCAAACCCCTGTTCTCATGAATTTGTAGAGGAATGAAGCTGAAATTATTATCAAATACTCAGGTCTTCTAGCCTTGAACCTGAAGAGGCTTAGATGTTTGGACACTGCAACAGATAAAATGTTAAATATAAAATTATTATAATGAAAACTTATAATTAATATACTAATAAAAATGAAATGTAAATAATAAATAAATATTACTTCATGACACGGCGCGCATCGTCAGGAGGTTCCTCTCTCTGCAGCCCTAAACCACCGGTAGCCTGGGCCCTGCCCCGCTGCCGGCGGCACCCTAGGTTAGGTTTTTTTTAATGTGTTTATATATTTTGTAATTTCTTTATTATAATAATAATAACATATTAAATAATAAAAATAATAAATAAGAAATATTAATAAATCATTATAAATAATATCAACTTTATACTATTTATGTTAAATAATGAAATGACATGTAAAATTCTATAATTTTATAAATATCTCAATCATTCAATAATCAAAAAATATCTCAACGCAATCAAAAGATAGGAGCATTTAATGCTGCATTTGTTGACGTTGGCAAGGGAAACAAAAGCTTTAGGGTGGTACCCGGTAGACCTATCGTGAAATGTGGCAAGAAGTAACATTTAGTACAAAAAAATGTCCGAAAACCGTTAATTTGTAGTTAATAATAATTATATATATTTGTGATTACAAAGTTATTTGCAGTTGATAAACTAACCCCGACCTTAAGATATCGGTGTATGGGAATAACAGTAGTTCTACGGCAAAGTGAAGTTTGTTCCTCAGTACTGTTTAACTTTTCGTTAGCGCAGTATGCAGCGCTTCTTCTTTCATAGTTTGCACGGAATCTTCGGTGCGCGAGTCCAAATCGCACTTGACCGGCTTTTATTTACTTAAATCTAACTAAGCTTTCAGGTGTGAGTCATTAAGTATCATTAATTTCTGAAATAGTTTTGTGTTATGATAAATATTGACGAGATAATATTTCAGCTGTAGGTAATTAGATTATTATACAGACTACAAGGACTGAAAATCAGGTATGAGGATCGGGAAGCCGCCGTTTGCTCGATTATCTTTAACTCCCTAACTGCAGTTTAAGATTAACGAATTCACCATCGTCCCGTTTCAATTGTCAAATATCGACGGCTAGAGCTGCACAAGGCCATTCGCTGATAATTATTTAATTGGACGATAACGGCTTTCAAATCAACAGTGATCAATAAAACGCAACTATATTCGATGTTTTGTTTTTTTGTTGATGCGTGAAAAAAAAAGTGTCTGTACAATCCATACTAATATTATAAACGCGAAAGTGTGTCTGTCTGCCTGTCTGTCTGTCTGTCTGTCTGTTACCTCTTCACGCTTAAACCGCTGAACCGACTTAGATGAAATTTGGTATGGAGATAGTCTGAGACCCGGGAAAGGACATAGGATACTTTTCATCCCGAAAATATTTAGTATTCCCGTGGGATGAGCGGGTAACACCGCGGGGCACAGCTAGTGAAGATATAAAAAAGGGGAATAGGCTATTTGGAGGTCACTAAATAGATTTAGTTTTTGACCAGTTTCACATATTTTTGGTACACGGGTAGGTAGTCATAAGTTATAGGATACTTTTTGTTAGTTGGTGATTATTTTCGTAATGTTCAAACTCGTTATATTTTTATTTATTCGAAAGACAAACCTGACCACAAAATTAATATAATTTTAGCAAAATTATGAAATCTATTGTGGGCGTAACACAAATTCACGATGAAGTAATTTTAATTTAGTAATTATACGGCTAGCTAACCATTGTAATAAACTAGAGTCTATCGCGAGGCCAGTTACAATAAGAATATAATCATAGTGGTTGCGGCTACTCTGTTAAGATTGCAATATTTTGACGACAAAAGTAGAGAAAAAAATTAAACCGGGACTTTTACTACTTTTCTAAGTAGATGAAAAAAAACATATGCCTAATATAGAAACAAAATTAACTATCAGAATATGTGTTCAAAAAAAAAATGTTATAAATGTCTAAGGGTGTATCATGGTTATGCTGTAGCTTTTTTAGGGTTCCGTAGTCAACTAGGAACCTTATAGTTTCGCCATGTCCGTCCGTCCGCGGCTTAGCTCCGTGATCATTAGTACTAGAAAGCTGAAATTTAGTATAAGTATGTGTATTATATCACGCCGACAAAACGGTAAAATAAAAACGAAAAAAAAAAGCTTTTTTATAATAGGGATCTTCAAACATTCTTTTTTGATAGTCAGCAGTTTTGTAAATATTCGCTCCGAAAATAAAAAAAATAGTGTCCCGCCCCTCTAACTTTCCAACCACGGGTCAAAAAATTATGAAAAAAAATCATGAAAATGAGGCCTTATAAGTGGTTCACTATTATCTTGTAGAAACTTTTTTGACATATATTTGTTTTGCATAACGATACTTGGCAGAAGTAACGTTTGGCAGAAACATCTTACGCAGAGTATGCTTTGGCATAAATCATTTCGCAGATTTTTATAATACCGAATCTTATATTGGCATAATGTTGATGAGCATAACAGTCTTCTAAACGAATAGTACTTTCGCAGATAATTTTCTTGCATAATATTTTAGGCGGCATAAAGTTGTCAAGCCGAATACCATTTGATTCCAAGAATTCATTGTCTTATATCTTGTTGTATAGGACATATGCGGAATACCTAACCTAATCCAAGTCGGACCTACCCTAAGGTGCAATCAGTACCTAATTTATGCATTACAAATTGTTGTGATTACACATTTTGTCCATGGAGTGGTATGGTAGCCGGCCGATGCCGCGCGGCTCGCTCGCTCGTTAGGGTCTCAGTTCAACCTAACACTCCTCCTCGCTTCGCTCGTCGTCGTACCTAACCTAATCCAAGTCGGACCTGCCCTAAGGTGCAATCAGTACCTAATTTATGCATTACAAATTGTTGACATTTTGTCCATGGAGTGGTAAGGTAGCCGGCCGATGCCGATGCCGCGCGGCTCGCTCGCTCGTTAGGGTCTCAGTTCAACCTAACACTCCTCCTCGCTTCGCTCGTCGTCGTACCTAACCTAATCCAAGTCGGACCTGCCCTAAGGTGCAATCAGTACCTAATTTATGCATCACAAATTGTTGACATTTTGTCCATGGAGTGGTATGGTAGCCGGCCGATGCCGATGCCGCGCGGCTCGCTCGCTCGTTAGGGTCTCAGTTCAACCTAACACTCCTCCTCGCTTCGCTCGTCGTCGTACCTAACCTAATCCAAGTCGGACCTGCCCTAAGGTGGAATCAGGACCTAATTTATGCATTACAATTGTTGTGATTAAAAATTTAGTGGCAGTTGCCCCGCGGCGGCAAGATACCTAACACTGCTCCTAGAACCGCTCGTCGTCGTACCTAACGGTACTTACATTCTTTTCATCACTTTTCTGCTAGTAGAAAATAATTATGCTATTGTAATCGTATGCTATAGGATTATTATGGTACATAAAATTATGCTAAACCAAAGTCGGCCAAAGAGATATTCTACAAAACAATGTGCTGCAAAATGTGTCGTATGCGAGGTAGTAGTAATGCCAACTATACCTTTATGCCATCTTACCATTCGACCGAAAGTGTTTCTGCGAAACGTGTTATGCGAAGTGTATTTCTGACCAATATTATTCTGCCAGATGAGGGTAACCCCTTATAAGTACTTTCAATGAAAACTATATTGGATAAAATCAGTCGATGCGTTTTTGAGTTATCGCAAAATTTAACAATTTTCTTTAAAATGACGTCGACGTGACTTCGAACTTTACACACATTAGTTAAGTGCCATACTGCATTAAAAGATTCCGCTCAATCTTGCGCGTATAATTGATTCCAGATGGTAATAAGTAATTACAGATACTTTGGCGTTTACGACCCTTTTATAGAGCTTGAAATATTTCTCGTAATTTAAACCTCCTCTCATCCTTCACAATAGACGGGCTTAAAGCAGCGGTTTTAAGCGCGTCTATTGTGAAGGATGGGCAACTACGGAACCCTACACTGAGCGTGGCCCGACATGCTCTTGGCCGGTTTTTCTGTATCTTAGTATTTAATACAAATTAATTTGACATCCGTGTGTTAAGCCTACAAGTATAATTATCATGATTCAGGATTCATTTTACATACGGACTTGAAATGCGCCCTGAAAGACAAAACGTCTGTGGATACCAACTTGAATAAAAGGATAGTCTTCTTTATAATTATTGATTAATACCTTACCAAGGAGTAGTTTTTTCATAGGTTTCAATGAACGAAAAAAACCGATATTATTATGGAACTGAAGGTTACACCAGTTACACTTGAGCGTTTAGAACTATGACCGATTGTGAAGTGATAAACAATAGATAAGCGGGTCAAAATTTTCGGTACAGCCCTCCCTAGGGCCTAGGAGCTACGACGTCACGTCCAATATGTCGAAATGTTGGGCTCTGTTAATAATAATGAAGATCTGTGTAGTTTCATCACAGTGCGCTCGTTGAATAATAACGTCCGGTTGAATGAACCATTGCATTGTGTCCTTGTTTTCTGTGATTTTCCATCGCGAAGCCGGGCACGTGCGCGTGCGACTCACGTGCGGGCAGCCGGTGGACCTCTAGTAGAGATGGGGAAAACCCTTATATTTCGATCGCCGTGACTGTTCCAAAAATCACTGTGACTTTGTTATGCCTATCACTCCATATCTATATGACATTAACTTTACTATCAGCCGATAGACGTCCGCTGCTGGACAAAGGCCTCCCCCAAAGTTCTCCACAACGATCGATCTTGCGCCGCCCTCATCCAATTTCTACCCGCAATCTTAACCAGGTTGTCGGTCAACCTTGTTGGAGGCCTTCCAACGCTGCGTCTTCCGGTCCGCGGTCGCTACTCAAGAACCTTTGTGCCCCAACGGCCATCGATTCTACGAGCAATATGCCCTGCCCACTGCCACTTAAGTTTGGCGACTGTCTGAGCTATATCTACAACCTTGGTTCTCTTGCGTATCTCGTCATTTCGAATATTATTTATTTATTTAAACTTTATTGCAGATTATAAATACTTAAGTACAAATGGCAGATTATCGGTCTTAAATATAATTTCCCACAAATGGTCGAGGTGCGGGATAACCTTTTATGCCAGTTTCGCTGTGACCGACCAAGAAGGTCCTTACAACACCGTAACGAAACGTAATCAGGCCCTAATAATGAAAATTTCGTGATTATGTCACCCTTTATATCACATAACAGAACACTATTACCTACTCAGGGAGCGTAATTTGATAATAAGTACTTTTTCCTGAAAATATACTTAATACTCTTCATGGCGCCTAAATTGCCGCAACAGGTAAATATGATATTATATTGGAGTAACGATTTACGCTATTTAATAACGTTGTTCCTTCGTTATAAATTGAATAAGCCTTCTTGAATTTATTCACCAATATATATTTTCATTTCACGTACAATTTTGTATATTTTATAGATATATGAGTTATAGTTGGTTGAACTTTAAGAGAAAATTATATCAAACTTGCTCAGTGATAAATTGCTCACTTCCTCACGTCCTCACAAGCATAAAATATTATAATCTGTCACATAGAACACACATGTGAACATACAGTTTTGGATAAGGAGTCTGCAGATATCGATTCACACACCTCTACTCTATCTAATGCAAGCTAACAATAAATTAACACTCGATTAGAAACAGACAACTGCGCAGATGCATATAGCTGACCGCCTATACTTAATCCATGTACCGGTTACCGGCTTAGCTGATATGAATAATGTAATTATTTGAAGTACGAGGCTATATTCGATACGTGCCGAGATATATTGCTACGGTTTAGCTTACCATATAACTGATAAGTGAGAGACGTAGAGTTGACAATGATTTTGGCGCGTATCGACTAAGCGGGGATACTAAATTTTTTCAACGTACTTATTTAATACATATACAATTATAAATGTACATTTTTATTAAAATATAACTGTAGAACCGGTTTTTGTGATAAGTTTTAATTATTCAGTTTACTGAACCACTCGAAATGAAAATTCATACCTTTATCTTCATTTTAGTACCTACAACTTTAAACTATTTCGAATTGTTATAAAACAAACCTAACCTAACCTAACCTAATCTAAAGGATGATATTTACAACATTCTGAAATAGTTTACAGTTTCAGTGAAAAATGCTTTTGGCGAAATGAAACTTTTGCGAAATGAAACGTTTGCGAAAAATAATTCGGCGAAAAGGAAGTACACCACTTTACGAACACGAAACTTTCTAATAGCAATTTTATTTTTATTTCTAGTGTTAAAATTGTGGACATCGGATTTTTTTGTAAATGAATCTATGTTCTTAATAACATACATAATACTGTCATAAACATATTGGGACGCTACAGTTAAGATTTTTGAAAATGTCTCTTAAGGAGGCACGAGAATTCAGGTTATATATAGAACGAATCGCTTTTTTTTAGCACTAATATAATCTGAATGTTAGCTGCTTTGCCCCAAACCAGAATACCATACGACATGACATGACTCTATGAAATTAAGTATGATAAACTAAGCGAGCTGTATCAACATCACTCAATTGTCTAATTTTCCTAACAGCGTACGCCGCTGAACTTAATTTACCTGCAAGCACTGCTGCTATATGTGGACTCCATTGCAAATGACTGTCCAATGTTATACCTAAGAATAATGCCTTATTCACCATTTCTAAACATTTACCATTTAGTAATATAGTAGTATCTACCGCCGTAACATTTGGTAAAGCAAATCTAACATATTTAGTTTTCTTGGCATTTAATAGAAGATTATTAGTAGTAAACCAGTTAAGTACTTTATCTAGTGTGCAATTAATTTCCGCATAGTCGTTTGATTTCCGGTTAACCTTGAAAATTAATGATGTATCGTCAGCAAATAGTACTATATTACAAATATTATCTACTATAGATGGTAAGTCATTTATATAAACCAAAAATAGAAATGGACCTAAAATAGAGCCCTGCGGCACTCGTAGCTTAACTATACCTCCATTGGACTGGGTTCCATTTACATCCACTATTTGAATTCTATCACTGAGATATGAAGACATAAGGCTTAAACCATTTGAAGATAGACCATAATGTTCTAATTTCAAAATGAGTGTTCCAGGATGAACGCAGTCGAATGCCTGCATGTACTCGTATCAAGGTGTTGCGAAGTCTCTTATTGACTGCGCTTTTTCGCATAAAGTCAACCGCCAAGGTGGCATTGTGAACATAACTTTGCATTTAGCAATAGGCTGCAGTCTAATTTATGGTAAATGTACGTAAGTCAAATGTGTACTCGTATTTTCGTGGCATTATTTTGAACAAAATATTTCTTGGAGTATGAAATGTCCAAGTTTTTCAAGACTTTTGCGGTGAGCTCATTTTTTTTATCTAAACTATATTAGCCCATCTTTTGTATAATGTGTACACCTAAAAATCCAGGAACTATGCAATAAAGCCTCAAGAAAATTACATTTTTGAACGATATCGATTCAAAATAGTACTTATCTAGTATAGGTTCAGGCAATGATGAGTGCGATCTTAACCGTAGATCACAATAGAATTTTGCTTGATAACACATAAATTATGATTTGTGTCAATGTTAAAATCACAACAATGTCATCAAACAGATCTAAGTAATTAACTTTTTTTACAAAGCCCTCGAATAAGCATGACAACTGGCCATCGTCTAGGCACAAGGCAAGGTCTGATGAGTCGGATAGTAAAAAGAATGGTGGGAACATCAAAAGACGACTGAAAACAATACAAGGTCAGTGCTCAAAGGGTAAATGTTATGAATACACCGCCGGATGGTCGATATGTATAGCGATAAAAAGTAGGTATGCGTGTTTCCATCTAACAGCCTCAGGCTTGCTCTGGTTGCTATGCGCTTAGTAGACTGGGCCACAAATCTGTTATGTTTTTAATACGGTTATTTTTTACGTGGCTAATCAGTCACGAATCGTGACTTTCTCAGCCCTTTTGACGGTATCGTTTTTTATTACACGGCCTAAATGAAAGGCAAAGTCGAACAACTTAGATTGATTTCTCGTAGGTAATTCTTAGATCAGATGCGTATTTCTGGATTTGTACGATAATTTTCACAAAAGCAATTTTTCATAGTAGCGAATTTTTACATCGCGTTTTTTCATGATCGCCAATTTTATTATTCGTCTTTCTTCGTGTAGCGATTTTTCATGAAGCGCTTAATAATATGCGTGTTTATTTTTTTCGCTAAATATGAAATATCAGTTTTAATAAAATTAACATAAAATTAACTTCTATTATATTTAATATTAGTATCTCATTCACTCGGCTCTAATTATTTTCTTAGAACAGTTAATCCAACAAAAAATCTAATAATTTACAAGTTTACAAAAGATTTTCTGCACCATGATAAATTTGTTGCTTCTTGGCACATACCTAATAATCAATTGCATTATTGACAGTACACCTACTAAATGAGAATTTATTGAACACTTTTACCACTTACTAATCTACTTAACACAGTAATTATGCAAAATTAAATATCTAAGCCTATCTTACATGTTACTCGAAATGATAATAAGGTGGTGGCTTAACATTGCCAATGCTGCTCTACCTCCTTTAACAGAGCTGCTCTGCCTCCCTCAGCCTGAATATTGAAACCGTTTAAATAAACTTCACAAAATCATGGTAAAACTAGTAAAAAAAATGTGTTTTTTTTTCGTATTCCGTGTGTTCTTAACGTTTTGAGTCGTTGAGCGGGTATTATTAGCACTAACTGTTCCACTCCACTTAAGAAGAGCGACAACATAATTAACGCCTCTCCGCTAACTTGAGTTACTGCAAACATGTTGTTATTTGTTCCAATACAATACGTTCTTTGACGCTTCATTGTGCTATCTGTTCCTTCTTAAATCTTACAAAGTTATGAAGCCTTTGTATGCTTCATATTACAACTTTAAGATTTTTTGTTTGTTTGCACTGTTTTGTTGACTTAAATCTGCAATCATAAATATTGATTTGCATGTTAATCATGTTTGCAATACTTGTATCACCATCCATGCCTTTATTAATGCCAATTGCATACTTCCTGCTTTATAAGGATTGAAGATATCAAGGTCAGATTAACAAAAGATGCCTGTTGTCAAGTGCATTTACATGATACTCGTAGATACTTATCAGTTAATGTACGTATGAGTATGGACAGACGAGTGTTAAACAGAACATAAAAGGCATTACCTACCACTTAGAATAATATGAATGTTATTAAAATGATAAGCACATGAGTGCAGGTATTCGATGGCCCAGGTAGGGCGTGGGTGCGTAATACGTGCGCCGTGGACAATAGGCAGTTGCTAACCTAGCCTGACCTAATCACATTGCCCATTCACCGGCCGTGCAAGAAACTGACCACACTTACTGAATATAAAATGCACGTTGTGTGTCACTTTTCGTCAGAGTTAAGAGTTTTCGAGTTCGGTCGTTGACCCTAGCATTGCGTAGGCTAGCTACTTTCTCTCGCTGAGGCGGAGCTCGAGCCGTGAAGGGGGTCCTGCCAAATTAAGTGCGTGAAAGGCTGCGTACCTACTAGTCGTTCCGGTAAGGCAGTGCACGCGCCCGACCGCCCGAGCCTCGCTCCGGGTGTCAACTTCCTGACACTGCCCACGACAATACTGTTTCATAACACTATCGGATTCGCGAAATATAGGTAATTATGGCCAGCGTCATGTTTAAAATCACGAAGGCGTTAATTTTTGGAATCTGGTTTTTTGACGAAAACTGTATTTATGATTCACTTGGTGGTGTGATTGCCCTTTAAGATTAATCTCGATTTCATCTTATCTTATTAAATCATCACCATCTTCTAACTGGGCCTTGTGACAAAATAAGTCGATGCCCTCCATCATCTACGGAATAAATATATCCGTCTTGCTTTGCTGACGTGCTCTTTACTCTTACCAGTAGGTAACATAATACACACTCATAAGAACAGAATAAGGTTATAAACATGGAAGTTAAAAGGCTACAATAACATTTGTACATAATAATGTAGGGTAGGTACTTACAAGTTTAACTTCAGTATTCATTTAAAGGCTGAAAGTTAAAAAATACTTTATAGGGTAAGGTAATACGTGTTCTTCGAAAAAATTACGTCAGCTGATTATTAAAACAATATTGGAGTTCAAACAACGGTAACCTAAATATTCAGACTTTAAACTTCAAATATGTCAGTTCTAATACTTAGTCATATTTTATAAAACTTATCACATCTAAACATTAAACATCCGTGGATTAAATTTCAAACTAAAATAAAAACGTGTAAAATAAGCGTTTCATACGATTTGCCAGCATTTCGAAACTGTGGCAATAGGTATTATCTAACCGTAATTAAATTCTGAGTTTTCAGCCTATTGGGCGTAACGTATAGATATTGCTCATATTATTGCGGTGAAACGCTGTTCTCAGTAGAGCGGGCCAAGGGGGTCAGTGAACTCGGCCTAAAGCAGTTGCTATCTAGAATCAGCAAAGATTTTTGGTGATCTCGAACCCTGACGCCGTGCGGTGTTAAAGAGTTGTATAAGCACTGTGACGCTTTCTACGGTTTCTTGAAAGAAATCAGAATAAACAAAGTGGTGAACGGAGAAATTGTCAACGTTTCAACATTTCGCTCAAAAAAAATAAAGAGCAAGTGCTGGTTCGCGCTACGGCGTTCAAATTTATCCATTGGACTTAAGATGACCCTAGTTATAAATAGGTGTGCTTAATGTAGCCTTCGTTGAGGTTTTCCCTGTGTTATGAGGATTTATCCTGGTATATGGTCTTGACTATCTCACTTTATGAGATCATCCCTCGATTTAGTTAGATGTAAATATGGATATTTATATGTACAGCTGCTACTGAACGATAAGATTGCAAATAACAAAAATACTCCTTAAATGCATTGTTCACTGTTCGATTTGACGTTATCGGATGTCACCCTTAATCCGTAGAGGTAGCTGCACTTTATTTCGAATACTTTAAAACAAAAGTTTCCTTTGTTCTTGCCTAAATTACATAAAACACTTTTAGACATGATTTTATAAGAATATATTTTTTTAATAAATACGTAAGTTATTTGTTTTTAGGAAACTGATCGACGATTTTATTAAGTTTTTGTTCCTGTGTGTAGATAAGGCCATCCAATTTGATTACCATGTATGCCTAGAAGAAAAAGTTTTAAAGATATAATTACTTACCTATTTATTTCTCTTTACTATCTCTCCGAGCGTAGCACACTGGCACAGGATCTAATAATTGAAAATCTACCGTGCGTCTCTTTTTATTGGCTTTAAATTTTCACACATAACAAAAAAGCATCATACAAGTGCCAATGTGACGAAAATTATTTGTACCCCGCATGGTGCGCCGAGTAATGTTGGTCACGGCTGCTCCGCCGTGTGAGCCGAAACACGAGTTACGAAAATCACACATCGCCATCGACGCCACAGGAATACCAATCGAGTTAAATTCGGTGGCGCACAAAGGTCAGAGGCAAAATTATTTATAAAAAATTGCGAAACGCTGCCGTTAACCGGGTTGGCTTGGCTCATTGGACGTGCTTCGACGGCCTGTTTCGAAGGTTGCTCTGTCTATAAAACAAAACTGCCCTCGGGAGCACTCAACAAAAGCCTATTGTTCGCTGATGAGCCGTAATCTTCAATAGAAGGCTTGGCTTAAGCCCGCAATTTTTGAAAATTATCCACTTAAGCAGGCCTCTTATAAATTTTAATGAGATTCACCTTTGAATCCTGTCTTCATTAACGCTGAAAAGGCTGCTTCGTGAATTCGGCTTCTATTGTTACAGATAGTTGCTTGGATTCCGACGAACACCTACTTTTAAATGGAGTTAATTTTAATTGGATCATTTCGGTTTCAAATTATTAAAATTGTAAGTCTCTGACCTTACGCAAACTGGCAAGAAGCCCAAACTGAATAAAATATTGTCACTTGAATCGATAATTTCCTCTCGCAATACAAAGTGCGTAACATTAATTAAAGCACTTATGCACTTAGTTCCACGACATAAACACCAAGGTAAATGAACTACTACAAAAAGCTACAGTGTAGGTACTTGGTGCCTGCTTTCAGCGCTGAAAATTTTAAAGAGCAATCTCAAATCTCAACCGCTGAATTCTAGTACCATTATCCTGATCTAGTTCCCCGACCCTCTTGTAACGTTTGAAGGAGATATCCCCAATTGGTAAGTATTGTTTTCCTGTGGTCTACGCGTCGTAGCCGTGGGGTCTACGAGCGGCGCGGGCGCAGGCGACGCGCTGCGGTTGCGAGGGGTCGGGTGTCGTATTTCTAGAGCATTGAACCTCTGCAACCTTGTGCGTTGAGTCCGGCCGCTCTCCGCTCTCTGACGCAACACCAGCCCCTTCTCCACTGCAACCCGTGTACTCGACCATATCTTAATTACTCCTTTAGGGCAAATTTCGTTCTCAACGGCCACAATGCTGATACTACTTCTAATCGATTAACGAAAGGTTAAACTTAATGGGATGGTGGTTTGCTTTACGCAATGTAAAGGCGCAGCTAAAAATTGTTTTATTCGTAAGTACTTATAATAGTTTCGAGCATGCTAGTTAAATTAACGTGACCAATCTTTACATAAAGCTCGCACGCGACTGCTGCGAGACGCGCCGCTAACGAGGGCTATTCTTACAATAAATAAGGTGTCGCTTACGCTGGATATATTTACGTGCTCCCTGAACGATTTTACAAAGGCCACTATGTTTGTACTGTGTAACAATTAGTAATTGTAAAATTGTAGTACCTATAGGTACTAATATTCACTAGTCTATCGCATTAGGTAATGACCTGTAATGATAGATTTAAGTTTCTGAATGAATAAATAAATAAATAAATAAAAAAAAAAACAGCCAAGATTATACTAGCCTAAAGACTTACTGCTGGACAATGACTTCCCCAAGGATCTGCACAACGGCCGCTTTTGTGGTCAAACGCATCCAGACCGACCCTTGATATGTTAAAAAATACACAATAAATAAAGTTGTTAGCTAATGGAATAAAAAATAATTTGGTTTATAGACTTCAGCTTTATAGATTTTTATTTCTACATTCACATTTTCTTATAAGATATACTATGAAATGCAGCATGTTTTGTTGCGGGGTTGATCGTGCGCTGAGGTGTCGGGTCGCATCTCGCTAACGAGTCGCGACCGTCTGCAAATAGTCCGCGAAGTGCGAAACAGTCGCGGGGCACAATTGGCTGCCCCGCCTGCGAGGGACGCTTACGTAAACGCTGACATAACGAGTCGACGACCGGTTGCGCAAGCGCACAACCCCACGCATCGCCCCGCCACCACACCAGAAATTACCTAATTGTACCCAAAATACGCAAAAAGGACACCGGTCCAACGCCCGACTTACGACATCGGCTATCATTAGAGCAACAACCTCCTAGCTCGAGCTCGAGGTGATCGCGTCCGTTCAATTGACATTTAATTATACAGTGGAAAGCTGCTGCGCGTAATCCCCGAATTTTCCCAAATCTGCATTGTAAGACTATGAGTATGTAAGACTACGAAAATATAAAAATAAACTTCTATAAAAAGACATCTAAGTTTGGCATTAGGCTTTGTTTAAAGAATTAGTTGAATCGCGTTACGTATTCATCTCAGGCTACAGGAACCGCGATGCGGAATCGCCTAATACTGAATCACGTTGCGCACGTGACTTATGTGGTACAGTTATCCTTTTGGACGAAAGTGAAAACTACATGCGGGTCCGGTCAACAACCCCGTGTGTGGGTTCGTCGACCGCGCCGAACTGCAAAGGCCGTTTGTGAGTGCGGAGGCCGCACGCGCGACATTTAGCTACGACGCGAACGCAAGTTGCTGGACGCGCCTGCGTCAACCGGTATGGCACGCCACACCTTTACAGTCTAAAATTAACAAAAAAAAAAACTACTTATTCTAAACGTTATGCTGCAAGTTCGGCTCTTTTACGCATGACTGATTTTTAATTTAATACAATCAATCAGAAGAACTACAATATAAGATAATATCATAATACTAAGAGCTACGTTTGCTTCCAGAACGTATGTAGAGCGTAGCTTTATCCTGCAGAGAATACGCATCGCAATATCCGATACCCGATCCAAAGAGAAAATATTGGTTGAGAAAGTTGTGTTCAATAGCTTCGCTATATTTTCGTCAAATGACGATAACTAAATAGATACTATCTATTTGCCAGAGTATTAACTACGTTAACGAAACTATTCTTAACTGGCCAATACCAATCAATACCGAGAACAGAATAACTCCGTTCATTGAACCGCCGACTGCAGTTTCATAAACGTTGGAAATTGTTAAACTTACTGCCAACATTTAGGTACATAACTTGTAGGTACTTTGTGTAGCCCATACCGTCTAGATATAACCGCAAGGATGTATTAAGGAAAACCTACTGTGTTAGACAAAGTATGCGTCCGTGTTGCCGCACGATTGAGTGTTTCCGTCCGATAGTAGTATCTCCTTTTTCGTGAAAATAATAAGATAATTGATACCGTAGCCCAGTACGATATAGCTGCGATTTTCCATTTAAGCACCGCTCAAGAATTTAACTAAATACTTATTTAGTATGTCAAATATGTAGTCGATTACACTTACGTAAAGACTTAGTGTTAATTTAACCACGGGGAATAACATTTTAGCATTGCTTACCTACGATTATGTAGATCCAGTGTTATAATGCGTTTATATTAACTGGGCGTTAGCATTTGCAGAGTGATTTTATATCTGGTTAATTTTAATAGGGTTACCTATTGATAATTGCGATGCGAGGTAACTTCACAACGATTTGTCCTCTATGACTTAAATGTTTTTGAAAAGTGAAACAAACTAAATATGCAATCTTGTAAAGTAAAAGAACGCTGCTTCATAAAATTCGTAGCATTGAAGTTTAAATATCAAAGTTAATTTATCAATGGATAGCTGCATTTCTTTTAATCGTCACCGGAAAGTGAAAAAAGAATGAGTAATGACTGTCCCGCTCAGTCGGTCAGTAGGCTCTCGCCGTACGGTAGCTACGGAGCCGCTCGTTTGGAGATCGAGCAGGTTGCGCGCTTCAGAGAAACACGCGCGCAGTCGTGCACGCACAATTCACAAATTATGTAATTGCGATGACTGATTGAGGGGTTAACTGTTAATATAACTGAGTTTTTTTCATTTATGACTTTTGCCTACTTTCAATACCGTGAATTTTGTTAATATTCGCGTTTTTAATAGGGAACATGCATAAATTGGAATCCCAGTTCCTTTTAGTTATCCAAGTTCATAAACACAACATTAACTCAAAACTTGCATTTGCAACACTGCATCCTCACAATAGATGATAAAAATCTATTTGAAAAATGAGACTTCAAAAATATGTATTATATTTTTATAAACTTCAGCAAAACTAGTAATAACACATTTTGCACATTTTTCCTACAAAATGTTAACATAAATGTATAACATCTTTAAGCTTAAACGCAGCATTTTATGAACCATATTTAATTAATTGAAGAATAGAGAACTATATGAGTCTCTTTGAGACCGTAATTAAATAAACACTTCTTGAACGCGATTATGTCCCGTTTTGTTATAATAATGTTTCAAGAACTACATTAGAAGATGCATGTTTTTACATTAGTAGTAGCCCATGCACTTTTTGTGACGTTAACCCGGCGCGACTTTTTCTAGGGTTTTAACGTTTAATAGACAAACCGTCACACTTTGACTCCCATTTCTGAAGTTTTTAGTGTTGTAATCACATGTGTCATTATGGGACATGTGTTTCGTATGTAAATTTTAATTGATTGGTACTATGTATTTTTTTGTTGCATGTTCCCAGTTGGTACCTCCAACACTCGTGAGCACCTTTTGCTCCTCCACCTTTTCCTGATTATTAAAGTAAAAGTAGGCATTAGTAGACACTACCTCCCTTGTTTTAATGTCTTTGGATGAAATAATTTTCAATCCTATTTTAATAATCGTCGGCATATAGGAAATCCTGTTCAGTGCTTAATTGAATATAGTTAATAGGTATTATAACCGTAATTTTAAGCTATTTACTAAAAATCTGTTGTCCGCCGTTAGTAATGTACCTATATTTTGTATACATAAATAAAAAGCATTCGAATATATTACCTTTGTAAATATATTTATTATATGGTGGAAGCACCATAACTAAAATCTGTTATATTTATTTTATACTGTAAAGGCACCCAATTTTATCGACAATGAACAAAATATTCCTCAAATTATTTAACGCACGCAAAACTCACTAAGTATAGTGCCATTAAATGCTTACACAAACATTACCTTCGCCGTTATTATTTCAGTCTCATTCACTGTCAAATAAATATCACAAACTATTTCTGTCCCCTTTCGGTTTAATTAACACCTTTGTTGAGTCAAAAGTGTTGTTTGGCATTGAGTTGTACGCTATGTGGGCAGGTTAGAGTCAACTAGGCCGCGCTTCACCGAACGGGTCTCGACTTTTTGTTCATGATGATGCGGAACAGTGGAGAAATTCGGCGAGATAAAGCCGCACTCGGTAAGGAGGACGCGGTCACGAGGAGTCATCGGCTCCGAACTTGAATGTGGAGCGCGGAGTGTTTCTCCTTGCCCGGCGCAACCTGCCCGCCATGTGCCATAATCGCCCCGGGCCAAAATATACCTAGCTGGTTTGCGGTTGGGCATGTGTGTTTAATACACTTGGCAACAAGACTGTTGCTAGTCGAGTGCACCTACACACGTACATAATTGAATATATATCAACTAATATAGAATAGGAATTAAAACTTAAAGGTATGAGTTTCAAATGCTAACCTAGTAAGGAGAGCAATATTTTTAGAATTTATCAGGATACAACTCTTGTAAGTAGAACTGAAAACGTAACAGTTTTATTTAAAAACTGCATTTAAAGAACTACTGAATCAAGATTCCTTTATTGTCGACCGGATTAAAATCGTAATACTTAAGTCGGCAATCTCCATCTCTGATGTTATTTAGTGGGTAATTTTACATTAAGTTTGTAGATCGAGGACATGTACGGCATCACGAGCTGCTTTCTTAAGCCCTTCCCATTTTGAACAACAGTCATTGTTTGCCGGGGACATGGCAAAAGTTGCCGTTTAATATTTTCGAAAGCACACCAAATGCTTATGTAAGAGTTCAACGTGACACTTCCGAAGATACGGCGCCGTACAGCGGGCCACTTTCCTTGCCACTTTAAATATTTAGTTATCGCCGTATTCCACTCATCAATTTACTGCGTCACAGTTTATTATCAGATTGTGCATAACCAGAATCCGACTTTTGTCATGATTAACTTTTGAAAATGTTACTTTTATAAACGAATTATACTGATAAATATAGAGTTGTTGATGTCTTTCTCTAAGTTGTAGGTAATATTTTTACTTCTTGTTAATATTTACCTAACTAGTACAAGCTTGCAACTCCATTTTTTTGTTGTGTGAAAAGATTTGTTTGGACCGTTTAGTCCGTTTTCATAAATTTCATTTTCGTTAAAATGTTTTCAATATATAGTATTTTTAATCAAATTGTAATATCCTTATCTACAGACTACTTCTTCGCTCATTTATTCAAAGGAAACATAAACGAGTTTGCTTCTATATCATATTTTATTTCCGACGAGTTTGTTTTATGTATATACATAAAACAAACTCGTCGGAAATAAAATGCGTATATACGCATATTATATTATCCCCCTGTTCTTACTTTGTCTTCGTGTTGCCTATAAGAAATGTTCTTGGGTTACCCAGACATTAATATCGTTTCACGTAAACGCAATAAATTAATTATCTTAATGGCTCGCAGCAGTCGCCGCCCTGCTTTTCCCAGCTACACTGTGTGACGTCATTTCCATAGTGGACAGATTTCATTAATTGAACCTTTTTTTGGCACAATGCCGTAAATATTGTCGATAAAGATAATTATATAGATAGGTATTGTACCAATAAGGAACATTATGGGCGTTTATATTCAATTTTTTTCTGTAACTATGTGGATCAATATCTTATGGATGGATGTTTCAATAAAAGTCACTTTTAGGAACTTCGCATTTTCCGAACATCAAATAGGTTTCAAGACTGTTGTAAAACCACGGCTCTGTTGTAAAACTAATGGTTACTACGTCACGCACAACATACTTACATTTTGATAATGTTTAAATTAGCTACTACAGACAAATATCTCATGTTTAGTTTTACCTTTCACCCCATGAAATTAAACATACCTATTCTTCAGATACTCCAATATAAAACTTAGACTTTGGTATGCCAAGCCGTTTACTAACAGACACAATGAATGACGAGAGGATGTTTGTATTTGTACTAATGACAGCGTGTCGAGTGACATTCGAAGAAGACTCTTGCGCTGACAACAAGCACACCATCGGCGGTCGTTGACCTCAAGCAACGCTTTACATTTGGCGAACAATGATTCGGAGTGCGAGGTGAATGCCCGCGCTCGAGGGGCTGAGCGTGGGCAGTTATTGACCCATATTGGAAGTGAAATGTAGATCAGTGGGCGAGAGCGGCGAAATTCGCCGCGGAGTGGAGAGACTGCGCAAACGCCGACAACCATAGCGCAGGGCTTATCTGCGTACGCGCAGCGCCGTGCCGCCTCCTGTTGCTGCCTGGCTATCGCACTTTATCACATTATTAGTAAGTTAACATTTAGCTCTATGCATTGAAGTTGATTGAAGTAATTTATGAATAGGGTATGTAACATGGGTTAATACCTACTATATTGATAAAGGCTCTATTAGAGAGAAGACGTTTTTTTTGTGGTTTTGGCAAAGTTTTATGCGAGATGACAAGTTTTAGATACTGTTTGTTGCAGTTTTCATAAGAGGAAGATACTATATAATAAATAATCGGTATTGTCACTACAGTGACAAAGCTCGCTGAATCTTTATTAAACACATTTAGAAAATTACATTGTTGAATTTACGTCTTTGACTGTAAAATTTATGCAACGATGTAACTTTTAGATGTAGGTACATATGACGTCTATTATATTATTGATATTCATATTTTTGTTTAAATTTAATATTATTTTGCAAACTTGTGGTATCCTTAAGTGAGTATAAATATAAATATCGTCTACAATATGCGCTATGAACAGAATAAGGCAGGTTAATACATCTTTGCCCGGGTGAGATTTAGTTTTATTGTGTTTCCTATTGCTACCCGAATGTCTGACCCAAGAGACCTCGGAAACAAAGCTCAGGCAATTTATTTCCAACATTTGATAGAAAATCTTTCGTGACCTAATTCGACACGTGTGCGAACTTAATTCGTTTAAAAACAGTTCTAAAATATTGATTGGCTTTCGAAACAGTTAAACGACTCTTTGTTTCCAACTCCAGACACATAAAACTTTAAGAAATTTTGAGACCATCTTTTATTTTTAGTTTTTTGCAACGGGACTTTCTCGACAGCGTTCATTCTTTGGGGAGACAAAGAGCTTGAGTGGTTTAACTTGCCCGCGTTAGCTGTTCAATGCCAAATAATCCCCGTATTGTAAACGCTTGTATGAGCATGTACAATTATACACCTACATGTACAATTGTATATGCTCTAACCATACCAAAAATGCGGTATAAAAACTGTTATGTGGTACAAAATATTTTCAGACTATTTTACAAAGCTTGTGAATGTTAATAAATTGTACAAATTGTAATATGTAAGATGAAAGTAAGGATTCATTCATGCAAAGTTCTACACATAGGGTACCTTATTTGCTGAATAACATCACATTGTTACAGTTTTTTTTAGGTTCTATAAAAAGTTTGTATACAAAAGAAACAGACAAACAAGCCGTGGTATGTATATTGATGAAATAGATTCCTATTAAGATTGGTTTATGCTGAGATGCAAGATAAACAATGCTATAGCGAGATCATCAGATTTGCTTGTTTTCGACGACTCTGTTTTTATGAGCTGTCAGCGGAATGTATCATCTTAGATTGTTAGGGCGCTTCTACATCGTTGTTGCTAACCAGC
Source organism: Apotomis betuletana (assembly GCA_932273695.1). Lineage (NCBI taxonomy): Eukaryota > Metazoa > Arthropoda > Insecta > Lepidoptera > Tortricidae > Apotomis > Apotomis betuletana. The sequence continues at coordinate 10,339,968 of OW026305.1, read as the reverse complement.
GTTTTTATCGACATTGTGCTACTATCTCATCAGACGGTAACTGCACCGTCCTTTACGATATCTTCCATTTAGAAATATTTTGGCTTTATCACGGCATTATTGGAAATACCTGTAATATCTATTTTTGTCTATATAGAGACCCTTGGTACTGCTTTTACAACTGTTATGTAACCCTCAGGATACACTACACAACTGTATTTGCGAGCTGCATTGAGTGACATTATAAAGGAGATATATGGTAACATTAGACATATTGCTCGTTCCTGACCCGAATACAATGTAAATGCCTATCCAAATGAGACAGAAAATGTTATAAAATAAAGGTCGAATGGAACGTATTGCTAAAGTAGAAATAATAGTAGGGACGAATTTTTGATAGGAGATGTAATGTCGAATGACGAAATGAGGTCCAGTTCTGTAATTCGACTGTATAATCATAATCAAATAGGTACCTATAGCAGATCTTACTAGTAAGAAGGGGATTCTCGAACTGAACCTCGACTTAAGTTTTGCGCCTCTCTTTCGTGATATGTCGAAGATTAATTTAATTTAATTAGATAACTATATTAGTTCTGTGTTTTGTTTCACTGCAAAGTGTACTACTTAGCTATCTCCAAATGACTATACTTATTCGTAGTGCCAGCCAAATACGACAAGCAGGCACCGCATATTCTTGAAAATGATATAAAATAAAATTACGACGTCAAAATAATTATTACCTATGTGTTGAAATGTCATCGGTGTCGAAAGCAGCCTTTAGTTTTTTTTTATGTATTTTGCTCTCTTTTAGTCTGACGACAAATTATAATAATGCTCCTGTCAGCAATCAACATTCTTGGCGGTTGAACTCGATTTTACGTTTTCTTCAAGAATCAACAAGAATAACTAACTGCTTGTATTATTAAGACGAGACGATAATATACAATGTATTCCATTTTCTATTATTGTATGGAAACCAAGTTAACAAAAAATCCAGATAAACTTTGTGTTGCACGAAGAGGTATGGAGAGGGTGTATTTAGGGGTTTACAATGATAGACCGATAATTTTAAAGGAAGATAAGACACCAAAGCTTAAGCGTAAAGCGAAAAGTGAATATGTCCAAGTAGTCATTCTCTCTCTCTCTCTCTTAAATAGCCTAACCTTTTCTGTAAACATACAGCGCTTCTAATGTCGTTTGAGTATGTTATGAAATTTTAGGGGTCTGTATCTTTAACCGCCTAATATTATTTAAGTCGAATTCTACGTGACTCACATTTATCTTATTATTGTTTCCGAGAAAAAACGATGTGACTGATGGACAGACTTTAAAGATACGCAAGCGTAAAACTAAACTCCTAAGTCACACATTCATTACTATTTTATACGTACGATTACGAGCGACTGTTGCCGATCCAATTTTTTCTAGAGAGCTAAAATTCTAGGGCTGGTATTTTTTTTACTTCTCGATAAGACCCAGCGTCTATTCTTTCCTTTATCTGGTGTCATTTTCGGTCTTCCTTTTCAAATCTTCTCCATTTTTTTTTTTTACTTAGGTATCTTCTGTACAATATAATTATGATGAACGTATCGTACTAAATTAAAATTACCTACTTAGCTACTATTTTCCTCAATCACACACCTACACTACACATAGTTAAATAAACAATTAAGTAGAACTACATTTCATTCTGAATCATTAAATAAAAGACGAGCTATAATATACCTCTTTATGGATTTATTAGCGTCCATAAAGACTGGAGATTACGGATGATATAATAAATTCCTAATCATAACTGCAGGGTATTTCCTGTAGGTATCTGATGATTGCGTTCGATTGGTCATAAAATAATTAACATTTAACAATAACTTGCAGTGGCAATCGCTATCTTATCAGTAGCGGGCATTTCTTTGAGCCTCATACACATCGATGAAAACTGGTCGATAATTCGATATGGGCAAGTCTAAAACTAATTCGAGAAATACGAATAAGCCTAACTTTTTAAGATAGATATTAGGTTAAGTTCATATTATTGTAATGGTTAAGTAGGTACAATAATTTTCGATAAATTACTGATTGTAGAGTTTCTTTCGGCCTTTCTTCTTAACAGTGGTCTGCTTTTGTGAGACTCAGTCATGTAAAGGTGCCTACTTACAGAATAAAGTTCATTATTTAATTAATCGTGACTGAACATTGTATGCCAAGAATTTTAAAGAAGATTTTATTTGGTTTTCTGATGACACTGATGAGTGATGACGATTCCTTATTAGGAGATGTCAATTGATTATTATATTTTTTGTGTGTTTATAGATTGTTTGCTTTGATTTAATTTTATGATTTAAAATTGTGATGGCGATCCTTATTGGTAGATTACATTGATTAGATTATTCTGGAATAATCTTGATCATATTCTGAAATTGGCGACATCAATCTCCTAGGAATTTAGATAACTATAAATAAGTAGGTAAGTAAACTGATTGGATAGCGCACCCTCTGAGAATTAAAACTATAGGTAGCTAATGAGGATATACTAACTATAAAGGATATAAATGTGCTAAATAAATACATCTATAAAAATGTTGTTAGATAAGAAAAATCGTGTGTATCTCTTATGCGAGGCGATTTCAAGGAAACCGATTACAAAGTATAAAAATGACGATATAAAATAAGCAAGATATGATATGTCATATTTTTTTACTCTTGTCGTAGAAAAGGTATTGTCAATAAGGTCACTATGTGTATAACATATTTCTGACTGTGATGACACCGTAGCTTCTTAAAGACATAAACAGATTTTGGTTTAGTTTTTATTTGAAGAGCGAAAATCTAGCTGGTGTTCTTTGTTATGATTTCAGATAATCCGATCAACCGTTTAAAGAGTAGGTACCTAAAAACTACTTTCTAGACGTGTGGCGTTGTTTCTTGGCATTTAGCAATTAAATTCCCCATTTATTTTGTGAAAAAGCCTAAACAATTTTAACAGAAATGAGGGCAAGTTTGTAGATTAAAGTTCTATTATAAAAAACTACCAATTACCTGATGAGCATTAAATACTAAACCTTGGGCGTCATTTGAGCGATGTATCGGGTCAGTGTCATCTTGTTATTTTCATTGAAATTAGAAAGATATCATTTAAAGGAAAATAGAACACACAACTGAAGTAGAACAGCAAAGGCTATCCTATCGTTAAATTGTTGGGTGTTGATATTTCGGACAGACGAAAAGTCATTAGAATCATCGAATACCTCTTGGGTTATTAAATGAATACTAATCGGTCTTTTTTATTTTAACTACATTTGTACAGTAAAATGAATTATTAAAATATGTACATGTGATCCCGTCATAAGTTATTCACACCACGTTGTACTCGAACGCGCCTCAAGCCGATCAGTGATCACCATTTCCCAAGCGGCCATAAAAAGCCGACAGTTCTAATTATAGTGCATGTGCGAGAGCACCTTATGTCACATAGTACAAGGTTAGTAAAGCGAGGAAATCCATTCGCTCTAGACGAGTTTCCGAAAGCGGCTCGAAGAAAGTACTTTTACTGAGAGAAGGCGCGACGTGGCACAGTTTCCACGAGAGGTACTACAAGCGCCCGGCGTCGCCCGGCGCGGCGCCTGTCACTGAGGCTTTCCAACTCACGCCGCAAATTTAACGAGCCGACTCGTCCAGTAGAATATACGGGATTAATGTAATGTATGGGTTATCACCGGATGGACAGACTTTTCCGACTTTTCCAATGCGTGGGTAGACGAATGTAGGCAATCAACTCAGAACAAGATTGTATAGAGAGTTTCCAGGTGGCGTTGTAGGGGTTTTCTTGATAGAAACATTTAATTATATGTAATTGTACGATGTAGATACCTGAGAACCGCAACAAACATAATTGGAGAGATTAAAAATTGTACAATAATAACCCTAATATATTTTCGAGGAAAAAAGGTGCTTATGACATATTATTAAGTTTGTCGAAATTGAAATTAGCTTTATATTGATATTCGAGTCGATATTTGGAAATAAAAAAAGTCTTGTTATGACCAAAATAAGATAACACGAAAAAAAAATTATTTTTGGAAATATTTAGCAATATGTAATTACATTAATAATCTTGATTACGTAATTAATATTTTCTAAGTAAGCAGATTAATTAAATCAGTATGATTATGCCGTACATACTAAGTCCACTGATAGTGGTTTTTAAGTCTTTTAACTTTTGAATAATTAAGTAATGGTATTAGCTCAGACATTATTAGTAGGTAGGTATTTATATTATTATTCGTCATCATAGATTTTATATTGCCCGCATGATTAATAACAATATAAATACTTACCTACTACATAAAAATATCTGCATTTATTAATAAATTATTATCATCTTAAAATGTTACAATACCACAAATGCCACGGTGTCGTATCTGATTACAGTAAATACGTGTTTAACGTGAGAAGTGTTTAACGTGAGAAGAGTAACAGGCGTGACAGAGCCACAGTGACTTATTGGAACTGGAACGTCAGTTACGGCGATTGATCTGTAAGGAAAAGCCTCTTCGTTTTTATAGGGTTCCGTACCCAAAGGGTAAAAACCGGGAACGTATCACTAAAACTCCGCTGTCCGTCTGTCTGTCTGTCTGTCCGTCTGTCTGGCTGTCTGTCTTTCTGTCTGTCCTTCTGTCACCAGGCTGTATCTCATGAACCGTGATAGCTAGACAGTTGACATTTTCACAGATGATGTATTTCTGTTGCCGCTGTAACAACAAATAAGTACTAAAAACAGAATAAAATAAATTTAAGTGGGGCTCCCATACAACAAACGTGATCGGTTGCGTTAACTTTGCACCTCATTTGTATGCGGCGACATACAAGCCAGGTGCAAACTTGACATAACTTAGCTAGTTAAGATGGGAAGTGTTCGTACAGAACCCTCGGTGCGCGAGTCCGACTCGCACTTGGCCGGTTTTATTTTCAGATTAGAAAAATCGGGCGGTATCCGTCGAGCGATTTCAAGAAAAACGATATTGAAAAGAGAATCATGTGTCGTGCTTTTTAACAAGTATCTAGTAAGTTCCATAAATAATTGTAGTTGGTACAATATTTCCCTTGAATATCTTAGAAAACCGAACAAACAAGCGAAAATTTTATGAACGATAAAATTGTACGAGTAATGTAAAAAAATGAGGTAAGTATTAAGCAAGACCCCGATACGGAAAGTAGAAATTAAACTATTTTATAATGGTACCTATATTAAGTACTCAGCAGATACCAACTGCTGGATAACCGACGAGGCTCTGGCGACCGAGTAATTGGCGGGATAGCCAAAAACCTAATTCGGGAAACCAACTGGAAGAGGCATCATCGACCTTGGGACTTAAATCGTCCCTAAAAAGTATGGTGCAGAAGGCAAGGGGAAACCACTGCACTATCTTCTCAAGAAAGCTCAAGAAAAGCAAAGTTGGCCTTCCGCTTAGCAACCTTATAACGTGATGTGTCCGGGGCAGACGGTGTGAAATGGACTACCGGCCACGCGCGTGTTGGAGACCAGGCACCGCGTGGAAATAATGCTACTGGAGATTTTATAAAAGCACGAAGTATACAGAAGATAGGAACCTGGAATGTCCGTGGCCTTCAACAAACTGGCAAGCTCGACATTCTAGAGGCAGAGATAAGCCGATGTGACCTGAACATATGTGGTTTAAACGAAACACATTGGAGGGGCAGGGCAATGGACACTTTTCCACCGAAAAGCATGTAATATTCTTCTCTGCTAGCTCTGATGACAGCAGCAGAAATGGAGTTGCTATTGTTATCCCGAAATATCTCAAGAATTGTGTACTGGGATACGAACCTGTCAGCAGTCGCGTGATTAGCATAAAACTTAAGGCGTCACCAATAAACCTCAATATCGTGCAAGTATACGCTCCCACAAGTGCTGCAAGTGAAGTCGATATAGAGGCATTCTACTTAGAACCAGAAGCTCTCATCTCCAAAGTCCCTAACAGAGAGCTCCTACTAATACTAGGTGACTTTAATGCTAAGATAGGATCGGATGTTCACGAAATCAGTCAGTGCGCAGGCAAATTTGGACTTGGCCAACGCAATGAAAGAGGTGGGCGCCTTCTGCAATTTTCAGCCGACAACAACCTAGTTATCTCAAATACTTTTTTTCAACACCACCCTCGCCGGCTTTACACTTGGGTATCACCTGATGGCAAGCATCGAAACCAAATAGACTACATCTTTATAAGATCGAGGTGGAAACGTTCATAAGAAATAGTCATACGCTGCCTGGGGCTGATTCCGGATCAGATCACCAACTGCTGATCTCCAAAATTAAGCTCAAACTAAAACCAGCTAGGAAAGAAGAGAAACAGCTACGGCTTGAGATAAAAGATAAGCCAACGTTACTGAAAAGTCTCGAAGAAAACTGGCACGTATGGACTGAAGCAAGTACGGTTGCAGACTCTTCAGATCAATTATGGCACAGGCTAAGCAACTTATAAAAACTGCGGTGAACGAGTCAACTCCACCGACACAGCCTCCCAAATAACGTCATTGGTTCACTGACAACACTCTGCAAATAATAGAAGAGAGACGGGCCATGAAAGCGGCAGGATCAGGTAGTCGACAGTTAAATGCCAAGAACTCTCAAGTCCAACAAGCATGTAGGCGTGACCTTAATAATTACCTTAAAGGGATTTGTACAGAATTAGAAATTCACGCGCAAAGGCACGAATCGAGAGATCTCTATCATAAAATCCGATCTCTTACAAGCAGCTTGACATCTAGAACATGGGCTATCAACAACCCACAAGGCGAAACAGTGACTGAAATTGCAACAATCTCTGAAGTATGGAAAGAGTACTGCCAGTCACATTTTCAAGACCCACAGTCAGAATGTTTCCAACAAACGGAACCTGTAGATGCCGAGATGGAACCGGATATCATGAAGGATGAGGTGAGAGCTGCGATACACCACCTGAAGAATGGTAAAGCCACAGGACATGATGCTATCCCGATTGAGACCATAAAAGCTACTGCTGAATACGGCGTCGAAATTTTCCAAGCTATCTGCAATAAAATATGGCAGTCGGGAAAATGGCCCCAGGATTGGGCACATACCGTCTTCGTACCACTGCACAAGAAGGGATCCACTAAGAAATGCAGTAACTATCGGTTCATAGCATTGATTTCCCATGCAAGCAAAATACTACTACACATCCTCAACGAAAGATTGAAGGCCTATCTTTCGAAAGAAATTGCACCCGAGCAGGCAGGTTTTGTAAGAGGAAAAGGTACTAGAGAACAAGTCTTAATAGTACGCCAAATCATCAAGAAAGCAAGAGAGTTCAACAAGCCAACCTACATATGCTATGTTGATTTCTCCAGCGTTCGACTCCGTAAAGTGGCCTGTTCTCTGGAAAACGCTACTTGAAATGGGAACTCCAAAACACCTGGTACATCTCCTCAGGCGCCTTTATGAAGATGGAACCGCATCAGTTAGAACCGATGGTGTCTTGTCCACCCAAGTGCCGGTGTTCGACAAGGATGCATTATATCTCCGCTCCTGTGCAATATTTACACAGAGCTTGTCATGAGAATTACTCTCGAAAACTGGAATGATGGTGTTGCCATAGGAGGAGCTAAAATATCTAACCTACGTTACGCAGACGATACCACCCTGTTCGCCGCTAGTGTTTGCCGCATGGAGGAACTTCTTAGTCGGATGGAGCAAGTGAGCTTAGAGTTTGGCCTAAAAATTTACCGCAGCAAGACCAAAATAATAATTGTTGACCGAGCAAATAACAATTCGCCTGAAATCGCTAGCATTGCGAACTGTAACGTCGTCCAATCTTATACGTACCTTGGCTCACTGATATCTAACAGCAGGGGCTGCGTGGATGAGATAAAGAGGCGCATGGCTATCTCAAGATCTGTTATGGGCAAACTAAATAACATATGGCGAAATCGTAACATCACCAAGAGCACGAAAGTAAGAATAGTCAGATCCTTGGTATTTCCCGTGTTTTTATATGCCGCAGAGACTTGGACTCTAAGAGAGATAGAGAAACGTAAGGCGCTTGAAATGTGGTGCTGGAGAAAAATGCTTGGCATATCATGGACAGAATTTCGCACCAACCAGTCCATTCTTTAAGAGCTGAACATAGAACAGCGTCTGTCGTCATTAGTGAAGTCCCGAATCCTCACTTTTTTCGGACACGTGTCAAGACGTGGAGCTTTGTCCATTGAGCGCCTGGTGGTCCAGGGAAAAGTGGACGGTACTAGACCACGCGGTAGATCTCCCATGAGGTGGACTGACCAAATCAAATCGGCCACAAATTGTCCTTTGAACGAGAGCACCAGACGCGCGGCTGTGAGAGAAGAATGGCGCCGTGTGGTTAGGCTTGCCACACAAGGAATGACAGCCACGACCAAGATGCCTAGAGTGTAACGACAAAGAAGAGAGATACCAACGATTTATACGATATAATAGCTTAGTTCGCTCCATCTCTAGCAAAGGCAATACATTTTGCCAAAGTAAAAGTTACGTGTAGCATTGCATCATTAAGTCACGCCGAACTAACTTACCCTAACCAAAATCTTGTCGTGGTGTAATTTATGAGATCTCACAATCGTGTATTTTTGAAAAGAATTAATTATCTCTTGCGGAACTCCGGTTTTAAGGTGACAGTTAAACTAGTGGCTAATATAGATATGCATATTATTTTTTATTATTATTATTAGTAGTTAATGTATGTAGGTGTAACATGCGCAAATCCTTTAATTCTCTAATCTGATAAGATTTGAGAATTTTTATGCTGCTATATAAAATGTTTAATATAAAACCAGGCGAAAGTTCCGTAGACAGCATAGTTTCTGTGGAACTACAACAAAGAAGGTAAGATGAAATTTGTTGGTACTTAGTAATTCAAAAATAAACATTTGAGGTTTTATAATATTTACCTACATGACAATTTATTGGCTTTCAAACGTAAAGGTAGCCTACTTAATAAAATTAGTACGAACAACAATTACTTTTGTGCTTAAAGATTATCATAATAAACTAACCTTGCCTAATACTGTACCTAGTTGATAAGAGTTAACTAAACGCACTCGTTACACATTCCTAAGCAATTCAAAACAGTGCGCAGATAATCCGCCTTTTGAAAAAGAAAAGTTGTGTTTCACATCCTGCATAGTCCTATTAGGAAGTATATCTACGAGTTTAGTCCTTAGTTATATTCCTGATAATGCAAAGAGTCATGGTTCTTTAGTACCTTCCCAGGATCTTACGTAGATACTATAAACAATACTATTAGCCACTTTTGAACCATCAACTCAACTTTTATCTTGTATTGTACCTTTTGTACGCGTTTGGCTAGACTATTTTGATCAGAGTCGTGTAAGGCAAGTGTGCGCACTTTTTCGTCAAACTTGTATTCAATTTAACCGATAAGCATGAAGGGAAATAGAAATATGTATCTGATAATGCCTTTATTTAGGAAATAATCAAATCAAGAAATAACCAATAAAACCTTGCCACGTCGGATAAAATCCGAATCTTACCCCATACTGAGAATATGGTGTGCACAACTAAAAGAAGTTTTACTGATTTTAATAATACTGACATAACTTTATTAAGACACAACATATTCAAATTGTATGCTAAATAAAAACTCAAATACATTATTAACAAAAAAAATTTGAATCATTTAGGTACTTGTGACAATCTTTGCCGTAACAGCAAATTTTACCTTTACGGCATCGAATTCTTAACACGTTGAACGCCATGGGGGGCACCAGTTGAGTGACACTCAAATAGCATCGAGGGCCAGTTAAAAATTCATAAAATCGTCAAAAATGAGATTTTGCTATTTATCGACAAATGATTTCTAAAATGCATAAAAACTATGGTACACGTTGAGATACATGTTTATTGCTGTTTATTTAAGAAATATCCAAGTGTCGTTCAACTGGTGTCCCCCACGGCCTCAGCGGAAGAAAAAGCGCTATTCCGTCGGCGGGGGCCGCGGGGGTCCCGCCGTCGCACACCTCGCCCGCAACCCGCGCGCCACGTTTCCTGGGCCCGCGTGAATAGGTTTTAGTTTTTTTTAACTATGCCGAATGTTAGGTTTAAAATAGTTACTTATGATACAAATGTGGAAAGTAGGATTATTTCCTTGGCAAGAAGACTACATTTCAACACGTGTATAATACAGCATTTTACAATGCATTATGCGAGAAAATATTCAACAATTATTAACGATAGTGCACAGTGCTACTATGCTATGCTGTTTATAAGGGTAATTTAATGCATAGAAAAATATGAAAATGATCCAAACTCGCGCAATCCGCACCGCACGGGAATGGGTTTGCCTGCGGATCGCAGTACTTCGTCGTGCCGGGAAGAAGGTATTATGGACAACCATTCCCACAGGGGGCGTACGCACTATGCCGGTCGTTTAGGATTGAATCGCTTTGAATTCATAAGATTACCTTAGAAAAGGTGCTTTCCGAGCATATGTATTGTAAACTACATGAAATTCATAGTAGGTGCGTGCCACAAAATTCGTGGATTGCGCATGATTTTCTTCGAAGTTGGTTAAAAAAATCTAAATACTAAATACATCATTTAAAAATATCTTATTTTTCATTCTAATGTAAATCAAAACTTGTAAAATATGCATGTAAATTGTTTAATATTTATATACATTTTATATAACTTTCAACATTCTACCATCGATTGTGGAAAATCACTCATAATTTTCTAAATCGATATTGAATTCAAAAACCAACAACTCTTGGATTATCTACAGGGCCAAGGGGGTCACCTCAGGTACAAATAACCGAGATATAATTGAGCGACGGCCCAGCAAAGGAGTTTGAAATTAGGTCTGACTCGCGGTCATATGGTGCCCCCCACGGCGCGAATGGAAAGTACATGTGTCGCTCAACACATGGCCCCCATGGCCTAAATGAAAATGCATACTATTTTCTATGGCGTTTAACGTGTTAATATAAATTAATTCTCCACCAACATTATCTTCAACTTGGCTACACATATCACACTTTCCCCCTCGGATGCGCCAACTTAACCACTGTGCACTCTTATCCACTACGCACGCTTACCCCACAAGTCTCCAACATTTATTACTAAAAATTTTATATTTTCAGCCCGTCACGATGAAATACTTCATTGCCCTGTTCGCTCTGGTGGCCGTGGCTACTGCCAACCCTCTGCCCGTGGTGCAGATCATCGTGAATATCGACGCACCCGATAGCGCCGTTGGCGTCAACCCCGTAGTCGTCGAGGGTGTTGCAGAGAACCCAGCTATCGCCGAGTTACCCGTCCTTGACTTCGTGCCTGTGGAACCCAGCTACGACCCCCTGCCCCTGCCTGCGCCCCAGCCTGAACCAATCGTCGTTCCAGAGCCTATTGTTCTGCCGGAGCCTGTCGTCCCTGAAGTGATCCCCGCGCCTGTTGTCTTACCCGAGCCCGTGTTCCCCGTAGTGATGCCCGAGCCTATTGTCTTACCTGAACCCGAACTCCCCGTAGTGATCCCCGCACCGATTGTTCTTCCTGAGCCCGAGGTTGCCTCCGTGCCTATTTCCCCCATCACCAACGTACCCACTCCCATTGTGGTCTAAATCACACCCGTGATGATTTTAATACACTGATTGAAAAGCAATATAACATGAAAATGCATAACTTGTTTTTATTTCGCCACTTGGTTCTATTACAGTACTTAAAAATTATAAAGATACTCATTATATTTTTTATTCACAAGCTGACCGGCAATTGAACTTAGTTTCGCCTGATGGCAAGTAACTATGGGATCGAGAATGTAGTTCACTAGTAATATCCTAATATTCACTCTTGCCATCAAGCGAACAAGAATATAATTTTCAAAATACACGCGAATAATTATGTGGCTAGGACTCATTGGTAAAGGGAAGAGTTGATAAAATAATGACAGTGTTTTGTAAAAGGATGGGAGCTTTTACAAAGCACTGTCATTATTCGTGAGGCTTTATCAAGACGAAATTTGTTTGCATCTTTATACCAACAATTTGTCAACGCTTCCTTATGGTAAGGTAACAATAGTAAGTACCTTTTTCTGTTCAGTGTCACAAAAATGTTCATCTATTATAGTAGGTACTGATACCTATACAATATACAAGTAAACTGTAACATAAATCTTAATGGTTGATGATTATACGAAAAGCAAGGAAATTTAATTTAAATCCTCTCTTCATTCTTAAGCCCCAATACAAACGGAAAAATACACACGCATATAACCGAATGCAGATGCAGGTAGTGCATTGTGGTTATATTCGTCACTACAGAGCAATGGAGTACAGGAAAAGGTATAATAAGCGCTGTTGCTACGCGGGACTGCGGCCGGTACTCGCTATAAATACGTCTGAGTCACGCATTCCTAGTCGGTGACGTAAGTATGTTTTTTCCAGGGGTTGAATGAAAGAAGATAATGCTGCTGCATAAGATGCGTTTTTGCCTTTGGTGGGTGACGTCAGGCTAAGCAGAGCGGTTGTGTTTAGTCATGGACTTAAAATGATACCTTTTTTGTTGCTTTTATAAGTTTGTATTGAGATGCCTTGACGTGTGAGTAGTTTTTGCTCAATTATCACGATTGATACATTATTTTAACCTTTAAAAGGTATTATAAGTTAAACTGCAATTAAGATGACATTGCTGCAATTCTCCACAGTCACTACCTAGTTTATTAATTCACTTCGCACACGTACTCGTATGTACATTAAAAGGCAGACAGTCTAAATTACTATAGGGTGGTAGGTGAATCATAGAACGTATAGTACAGGAAATGCAAAGGAGACGCGTAGGTATCTTGCTGCTTTTGTTTTATTTGGAACGCTCGAGAAGGACTCATCGGCATTCCATTGGTGTATTCTGAACTAAACGAAAGGTTATATCTATTTAGCTTTAAATAAAGTCACTTCGGAGCCGATTGCCAACCAGGCAGCAGCAACCATAGAAGCCATCCGATTCCTTAACAAAAGCCAGCGAAGACCCCCGCACGGAGGGTCCTTACAAACGATGAAAGCACAAAATATTGCTCTACCTAATGTAACAAAATTACACTTATTGGATTTTATTTACTTGTTCTTCATGATGACTGTTGCTCCTTGCAAAATTTCTTACTAGGGCAACGGGAAGTACCCTTTAGGTTTTGATTCCCTAGCAAGCGTTCGCAAATGCAACATAAAGGCTCGTATCTTTTGATTGCATTGACTCAGAAGTTTGTTATTTTTGCGGGTCTAAGGGGTACCAGACGGTTTGTTTTTATATTAATTTTAGCTTGATAACTCCACGCGTTGTTGAAAAAAGGGGGTTGACCGACGGACAGACATACGGAACTGTAATATTTACAAAGTTTATACGCGTATTCGCGCTTCTATTGCTTAAAGTCGACGATCAGAAGAATGTATGAAGATCGTCAAAGTTCACTTGACTTGTGCCTTGCGGAATGAGTACCTATAGGCGTCACTCCCGCAAGATGCGCTTGCCCATCAAAGCTCCTGTACAACAGGTTCCCAGAATGCTCTCTCGGTTCCACGAATAACATGTATTTTTTTTGTGCACCTGCTCTTATTTGGACCTCCATTTAACTGTGACCGTGTAGCAAATGCGGCCATCAATTACTGTGACAGTCCTTTTTTACTCCTACTCAGGTTGTTGGTTGTGATTAATGATTGTGTGCTATTAATACTTCGTTGCCAGTCACATAATGTGAGGCTATGAGATTTTTGATGCTGTTGGATATTGTTTTTGATAGCTTAGCTTGACAAGCTTTCATGATTATATAAATTGTGTATAATGAGGTCATAAGTTGATAGTTAAAATTTTCAAGGAAAATTTTATTTTCTTCTTTTTAGAGCATTTAAATAAAAGCTTTTTTTTTTAAAGGTTTTTTTGCTTTTAATTTATTTTTTACCTTTTAGTTACCGCTACAAAAAATAACGAACTATTTATTAAAAATAACTATTCCGCCATCTTGGATGTTCCGCCATATTGGATTTAGAATGACGTCACATTATTTTTCGAGTTGCTCTCAACAAGAAATAAAGACTATTCTATTCTATTCTATTCAAGCCCTTTCATTTGATACTCATATTGTAGAAGTGCATAAAAAATTACTATTCCGCCATCTTGGATGGTCCGCCATATTCGATTTAGAATGACGTCACATTATTTTTCGAGTTACTCTCAACTAACTCTTTCATTTGATACCCATATTGTAGAAATGCATTAAAAATTACTATTCCGCCATCTTGGATGGTCCGCCGTCCGCCATATTGGATTTAGAATGACGTCACACAGCTTATCGTGTATTGTCATCCAAACGAAACGTGGATACAAAATTTCATTTCAATCGGTTGAAGATAGCTGCTTCAAAATTGAGTAGCAAGATTCCACCCGAACAAACATAGATTACATACATACCTACCTACATTGCAAGTCAAATACAAGCTTTTAATAAAAAAAAAAACATAGAGGGGAGTGAAGATTAAACTAATAAAATGTTTTCTGCGTTTTGCTCGTATAAAAAGTATTGTATACAATAGATACAGAATTAGGTCTTACACTCTCGTACTTTAGGTGCTTAGGCCACTTGGCAAGCGGTGGCCTAAACGCGGTACGCTACTTTAAGAATCTTCATTGTGCAACGATTGCATAAAATACTATATTTTATAGGTACTTGGTTGCAGAAGAAATGTTGAAAACTAAGATATACACATACAGGTATACCACGTCGGTCCGTTTACGGCTGTTAATTGAGGCTGAGAATTTGATGAACTTCATACGAATTCGAAACATGTTGTAGCATTTCTTTCTGTAAGTGAAACCGTAATTTTTCAATAACATTATCACGAAAGTTTTAATTACACTTTTGACTTCTTACTATTTCCATTTTCCAGATTATAATATATAGGTAAATACATATGTAGATTAACGTCCATGACCCGGAAACAAATATTCGAGTTCATCACACAAATAGTTGTTCTACCGGGATTCGAACCCAGGACCGCCGGCTCAGTAGGTGTACCTGGCACTACATACTGCGCCAACCGCGTCGTCAAACATTTACAGATAATTATATTAAAAAGTGCTCTCCAATTTTAGTCACTCACTGTACCCGTACCGACAGCACAAGTTTTATTTAGGCACCTACGCGCATTTACTATAGCTACAGTTGTTTATGTGCTGTGATCTGGCGATAATGAATACAGAGGGAGGCCACACTATCACTCGAAGACTTCGCCCGGTTTGACCTTGCTCCAGATCAGTCGACCTTGTTCTCTCTGTCAAGCTAACGAGTTACAAATGCTTATCCGTGTAGATATAGTTGCATATAATTATTGTGCGTACAGTTCTTTCGGTCGCTAACGTAAATTATGATCTCTCGTATATCTTTGACATTAAAGCATCCAGCTTGGTGAACTGAAATGGTTCTTATGGATGCGAAGTTGTAGGAATCTTAAAGTAAGTATATTAAGATTCCTTAAACTTTTTTCTCAACAGGACTCTTGTTGAGAAACTTTGGTAGATTTAGGCTAGGAGAATAGGTACAGTGGATTTTATTTACTGCATGACCCACACTTTAAATACACTTATTTATTTATAATTCAAATAAGTTACACAGCATTATAGTAAAAACCTAGGCACTGTGAACTACAGAAATACATTTATAAACAAAGACTTAAAACTAGATAGATTTAGGCGACACAATGGCGAGGCTCCGTTGCGTCGTCTGATCTGGTGTAGAATACGGCAGATTGCCCCGTAACTGCCGAAACACGACACCCTTCGGCCAGAAGTCTGCACTTGCGATGATGTCCTGCAGCGGCCGCGGCACGCGCACCACAAACGAGCTGGAGTGCACGTAGTGCCGGGACTGCAGCTGGTGCACCCTCAGCGAGAAGCCAGTCTTCCGGCGGACGTACTTCACCACATCGTCAGCCACGGCGGAGTGATGCAAGCGCGACGCATAGAGCGCCTTACTCGGTGTCGCAATCCGAAGACCAGAACCACCACTGAAACTTAGAGTTTTGAGCATTTTTAACAGATCGGACTCATTCAATGTAAACAGTTTGAATGATGTAGGTAAAATAGAACTCTGACGTGCGTTCTAGAGATATTGGGGAGACGGGCTATAATAAACAAAAAAATACAATTTCAGTTGAGTAGCTTTATAAAGTGCAGTCGTATCAGAGAATGTTATTTAAATAATCGCATGAGCACAATTCATTGGTTCTTTTTATTGATTACTCGCTTACCTCTACGTGTTCTCAAAGAAATCGCTTGAAGTGTAAGGCATTTCAAATAAACAATGCAAAGATCAACACATACGAGTAGTCACAAAGCAAAAGGTAAAATTCAAAAGGTCTCCTGCCGTTGGGGTGCTGGAGTGGTAATGCAGAGATACCGGATTTGATTCTAGTCTCTTGCACCAGGTTACGCATTTCAATTCTTCTTTGTGCTTTGATCTTTTCTGTTTTTATAAATAATGACACAAAGATAAATTAAGAAAGAACAATTGAATGGGATCTCTACTACAATCGAAGCGGGGTTTGAACCCGCGACCTCTGCGTTTCCGCCGCATTGCTCTTCCAACTGAGCTATCCGACCGCTACGTCAATCACACCAAATCTTTCATCCCTTAATTCTTTACGCTACTGGAGCGCCCTCTGCGTCATATATGTTTTTGAAATGCTTATGCGCATTAGCCATACCCTAGGATGTGCGTTTTACACACACGATCCCCAATCCCCATTGCTTTACAGCAAGTGTGAAGACTGCGAGATAGATGGCGCTGTTCTAAATATTTGTATAGAATCTTTTTATCGATTCATATTTTTATGTGGTAATACCACATTTTCATTTTTATAAATAATGACACAAAGATAAATTAAGAAAGAAAAATTGAATGCGATCTACTACAATCGAAGCGGGGTTTGAACCCGCGACCTCTGCGTTTGCGTGGTAGCGGTCGGATAGCTCAGTTGGAAGAGCAATGCGCCGGAAACGCAGAGGTCGCGGGTTCAAACCCCGCTTCGATTGTAGTAGATCGCATTCAATTTTTCTTTCTTAATTTATCTTTGTGCCATTATTTATAAAAATGAAAATGTGGTATTACCACATAAAAAATATGAATCGATAAAAAGATTCTATACAAATATTTAGAACAGCGCCATCTCTCTCGCAGTCTTCACACTTGCTGTAAAGCAATGGGGATTGGGGATCGTGTGTGTAAAACGCACATCCTAGGGTATGGCTAATGCGCATAAGCATTTCAAAAACATATATGACGCAGAGGGCGCTCCAGTAGCGTAAAGAATTAAGGGATGAAAGATTTGGTGTGATTGACGTAGCGGTCGGATAGCTCAGTTGGAAGAGCAATGCGCCGGAAACGCAGAGGTCGCGGGTTCAAACCCCGCTTCGATTGTAGTAGATCGCATTTAATTTTTCTTTCTTAATTTATCTTTGTGTCATTATTTATAGAAATGAAAATGTGGTAATATTACCACATAAAAAATATGAATCGATAAAAAGATTCTATACAAATATCTTTTCTGTTTGTTTTAATAAGATTGTGGTGGTTACACATAAAAAAAAATATAGATCACTACCTACATGTTTCACAAATATACTTACCTCTGTTAATTACAGCCTTGTGTGCTTATCAGGTCACATTAGATCACGGGGCAGATATACCTACCTAAATGACAAAACATGTATGTAATTAAACACTTTGCTGTACCCACACAAAACAGTTAAAATACATTTATTACAGACAGTAATGGTCAATTTCATACAAGGGTTTGAACCAAGGTTGCCAACCGTCGCGCTGCACGCGGGGCGTTTCTGGAGCGCTGTAGGATGTCCCGATTGTCCCGTTTTTAGGCTACACTAGATTTTAAGTACTGAAACGAATGTTCAGATTTAATTTTGAGTAATTGGTAGGCCACGATATTCATTTGAATATTTATACCACGACGCGCTTGCTCGCTTGGTACTACCTTGTGCCCTGTGCTCCCTTCTTCAGCTCTTCTTTCCTTTTATTTTAATGCTTCTCAATATGCTGATGGCCAATATGTAACCTTAAATGTGAATAATATACCTTGTATGATGTCAAATCCCGCAATTTGATCGAAAATGTACCGCAAATCTGTATACTAAGATTGGCAATCTAGTTTGACCCGTAAGACCACTGCGCGCCGTAGCCTTTCAATAATATGGAATTTGCATTTGGGCAGATCTGTTTTGGTTCTGTCTCTTTATCAGTTGAGTATGTGTAAGTAAATGCTTTGTCATAATAATATGCAAGGATGATGCAAGTTAAATGTAATATTGCTCATCTTGATTTGAGCTTTTTTCGCTACGTAATTGGTTTTATGATAACCCCATGTGTGATGCAAGCGTGGGATTGTCCAGTTAAAATTGCAATGCTTTCATAATGCTTATCGTTAAAATTACATTAATTTATAATTATATGATTTTAGACCTCAACTCGACTCTGACCTAAGCTAATTTAAGCCAAGTATTAAACCTAAGCATTTAAAATATCATCTAGGCATCGCCAGCCCTAAACTAAACGTACCTACCTACTTTTTATCTTGAAAGAAATATGTTTTTACTCTACGGCCATAAGAAGAAAACAAGGATAAAACTGGATAAGATACTTTCGAGCCATACTTAGTGTAGCGTTCCGTGGCCATCACTACTGAAAGTAACATTTTTGGAGCTCAAAATTGTATAAGCCGTTCTCCATTTAGATAACAAATACATCTAAGAGTAGGTACGTCTCGTCGGCCCCAGTCTAAAGAAGGATTTCCAGCAGGTGGATGGTTAGCATCAAAAGTCGCTGTAAATTTTACTACTGGCTTATGCCAAATGGTATACTAAAATTGTCAGCTACTTTTGATGCTGATTGTACACACTTTATTTGTCTCCACTCGTAAATTTATTCATATATTTGTAATCGTAGTCAGAGCAAACACTTAATTGTAAGAAATTGCCAGTTCTAAAAATTATATCTTGTAAATGAACTAGGAATCGAAGGATGGTTTTCACACACCTAAATAATCTATATATAGTTAGTTGCGCTGGGCATTTTCCGCAAGTCGACATCCAACGTGCCTATTTTGCGTGACCTATAATATTTTATTTTGCGTAATCTATATATATAAATGCAAGTGTCCTGACTGACTGACTCATCAACGCAGAGCGGAAACTACAAATGCTAGAGAGCTGAAATTTGCACAATAGGTTGCATTTATAAAGTGTACAAGAGATAGGAAGCGATTTTGAAAAATTCAACCCCTAAGGGGGTTATAAAAGGGGATGAAAGGTTGTATAGGGTACAAGTTTTTTTTATGTTAGGAACTTGAAACTTCGTAATAATGTATTAAAATAAAATAAAAGAAAACTGATTTCAGCGTTTTTGAAAATTCATCCTCTAAGGTGGTAAAATAGGGGTTGAAAGTTTGTATGGACATCAAAAATTTTTTTGAGGGCGGGACTTTAATCTTTGTATAAACCCATACTATTAGAATACGAGAAAAGTAATTTCAGCGTTTTCAAAAATTCATCCCCTAAAAGGGTTAACAAGGGGTTGAACGTTTTAATCCATTACAAATTCTTTGAAACTTCTTATAAAGGTATATATAAGAATAAAAAAAATAACATTAATACAAATACATATACAAATAGTTTATTAGGATACAGTGATATTTTTACAGATAAATTACCATATAGTTAGAAAATACGCACTCAATGAACACTGTTTGGTAATGGTTACACCTCAGCAGAAGTATCCGTGTCCCCTACACCAGGCTCAGCTCAGCCTGTCTCGTAGGTTGACACAATTTTACGTTTGACAATTTCAGTTTATCTGGCACTAAAGAATTACACAGTTTTGAGTTTTGACAAGAAGTTATTAAATACTAGCTGTGCCCCGCGGTGTTACCCGCTCATCCCATGGGAACACTACATTTATTTGGGATGAAAAGTATCCTATGTCCTTTCCCGGGTCTCAAACTATCTCCATACCAAATTTCATATAAGTCGGTTCAGCGGTTTAAGCGTGAAGAGGTAACAGACAGACAGACAGACAGACAGAGACACACTTTCGCATTTATAATATTAAGTATGGATTTACTTTATGTGTGGCAATTATAAATTCATTGAATGTAACTAAGCTAGTTATGTATTAAGCGACCCTCACACTATAGGACAGACAAGAAGAAAACAATCATAACTAGTCTACGTATCAGGGAAGTAATTACCCTAAAATGTACGTAGGTATATTATAATGTCAATTTAATTGAATAAAACAACAAACAAACAAACAAACAACAAACATCCTTAAATCATTCCGAGCACTTTAGGAAAAGTATCTTGATAGCATTAGATAGCGCAGCGCTGTAAACAAACTATCTTTCAACTCACCTTAGTCCATTAAAGCTATTGAACGAGCGAGAATCAGTGACCAGACATAAGTTTAGCTACGGTGTTCCTAACCTACTTTAGCTCCATTAGCGTAATTTCCAATGTTATTTATATCTTTCCAACAATTGACCGTTAAAGACAAGTTCCAGTTCATTTCTCTACCCGATAATGCGAATAATGCAGATGCTGAGCCATCGTTTCCCGTGGGAAAACTCGTACAAGTCTAATGAATATTGATAATTCAATATTGAATATATTTTTCATGTGAAAGTGTTTATTTACGGTGCCTCTGTGTTTTCTCAGCTTTCCGTGAAAGATGGTTCTACAACGGCGCCGGCGCCCCCACCCCTTGCGCGGGGCGTGAAAGCACTGCGGTCGTGCGCGGGCGCTCTAAGTGTGTCACGTACGCGGGTCGACGACCGCCGGCCTAGACCTACATTGTGCAATTGGGCCACAATCAGCGACAGTATAGCGAGCGCATTGACCCCACACGGTGAAATGCCCATCTCTCTCCTTCGCACTCTTTCTCTCGACGTTCGCCAAGCGACAGCTTTCGCGTGCGCGCAGCTTCATATACTTGAACAAACGCATGATCCATCTATATAGTTAATTTGCATCGACTGAAAAATAAGTTATCACGCTAATTGTCGTTAATTCTGGAGCGTCACGCAGATATCGTGTCCGTTCGTGTTTGTTATTTTCTCCCGCGCGCCGCTTGCATGTGACCATCCGAACTATTCAACGGAACTGACATATAAGAAACTGTCATTAAAATATCAAATAATACGAGAATGTCGCTCTCTTTTAATGGCTAGTTTTGTCACAAAGTCGCTGGTAGTGGAATCATGTGGCTATCCGCACGGCTGCGCGCGCAGTGCGTGCACGTCCATTAGCTAGGCATGTGTGAACATTTGAATTTCACTTTCAGGTAAACGAGTATCTCGGACATGAGACTGACTTATTTGAAAAAACTTTTTTTGTTCCCCTTTTAAATACTACATTGTTTAAATTAGTCATCTCTTAAGCGTCTTTGTAAATTAATGGTATCGGAAGTGTCACCATTTTCACGTTTCCAATATCGATTAGGTGCAGGTTACTCTTATTCACCATGATTTATTTATTCTTCTCTTATACCTGCATAATGCCAGAATACATCAATTCATTATATTTTTTTCTTTTTCGATACAATAAATAAGAAGGTAAGAATATTTCGATGTAGGTAGTTGAGTTTGAGTTTAAAGGTAACCGTGCAGTAAGATAAGATAACCTAGCTATAAACACATACACCATAACATTAGTTCATAATTTTGTTTATTTTATCTCATGTCAAATTACCTCCAATCGGCCATCACGTTCGGCCATTGCGAAATATTGTTCTATTTACTAATTAGAGTTGTATTGTATTGTACATAACGCATCTTAAGTTGTTAATATAGTTTATTTTTCATTAATGGATGTTAACTATCTGAAAACTTAACACTTACTCACTTACTTAAAATAATCATTTAAATTTAACTTATTAAACTTTAATATTTTCTTCGGTTTCCGCGACTGTCACACATTTAAATAAAACAATTTAAACGGATTATATCGCGTATATTAATTATTTGAGCCTCCCTGACGTTTCAGTACCTTTACAGATACCGTTGTCAAAGGTTGACTGAGAAAAACATAATTTTTCTCTGTCAAAGTTACATTTGTGCAAACTACCCATTTTGCAAATATTAATTTAAAATAAAGGTGTTCATACATGCCAGATGGGCCTAATGTGTAAAGACAGTTACACATGTGCCAGAAGGGCATTTATTATTTATTTAAAATATCTACCAGCGGTTCACTAAAGGCTTACTGAGGAGAAAGAACCGCCAAAGAAAACTCCCAGATTGCCTTATTTATTAAAAAGTATTTTATAGTAATAAATAAGGCAATCTGGGAGTTTTCTTTGGCGGTTCTTTCTCCTCAGTAAGCCTTTAGTGAACCGCTGGTAGATATTTTAAATAAATAATAAATGCCCTTCTGGCACATGTGTAACTGTCTTTACACATTAGGCCCATCTGGCAATAATTAATATACGCGATATAATCCGTTTAAATTGTTTTATTAAACTTTATAACACATTTTTAGACTTCGATAAGTCAAAAAACTATGTGGGATAATGTATGCAAGTCCATGTTTAGGCATTTCACACGTTTCAGCAGTAAAATAGCTCCGCTTCATGAGTTTACTTTTCATTCCGTTCAGGCAGGGATATACTTACCTAGACACCCGAGTAGAAACGCGACGAGTAACAAACAAACAAGAGCGAATCGAAAAGAAAGTAAAAATGAGTGCATCGATATATGAACTAGGCAAACACGTGGTGGCGAGAAACGCGCGCGCGCCGCCGCCGCGGCATCATCTAGGGAGAAAAAGTTAAAAGTGATCTCGAACGATCTGGAAACTGCTGAGATTCAGAGTATTGTTTCTCGCTCCCGCACCACGATGCACTTGCATTGCACATTTTTCCCCTACTTCTTCACTTTCTTCTTATGTACACTTTCTAGGCTTATGGTGAAGTGCCTACGCTTTCTAACGCAATACTAGAGCCAGTTTTTCTTGGCGCCTCCCGTCCATAATGAAATCGAGTGGATATCGTCATCGATGTTTAATTTGACGTTGATTTCATCGATTTTTATGTAACAGATATCACAAATGCATTGTTAGAGCACAAACCATAAAAGATGCTTGCACATTTGCATAATAGACAGCCTCTCTCCGTTTGTTAGCTTTGTAGTGTTCGTATTTAGGTCGCGGAGGTTGCTCTGGAAATCTGCATACCTAGACGGATGTCGGTGCTATTAGATATTGTAGGTTTCTCCATCGGAGAAACTTTCGGAGTGAGGGAAGTGTGTCACGGTGGGGCCCAGCGGTGGTCGTGCACCCACGGAAATGGGTCCGTGACAATAAACTATAAACCATGTCTATGTGGGACATCAGGCTGGCTCTGGTGGTCGAACGCCGCCGCGGAGCGCGAGCGCACTTCTATGCAAATAGGCAGGAACTTTCTTCCGGCGCGGTAGCGAGCTATTGTTTCGATTTCTCCGCCTTTTCCACGCTTGTCGTCCTGAAAAATGCTCTCTATTTTTATCTTCCCGTTTTAAATATATGTTCTATTAAGTTATGTTCGGAATTCAATAATTGAATTAAAAGTAAAAATTAAAATAGGTCAAATAAATTCACACTGCCGATACTAAGCGCATGTTTTATACGCAATATAATATTGTCTGTGGTTAGTCGTAGATATTTGAAAATAATTTCTCTTTCAGAGAAAACTGGAAGAGATTGCGTTGTGACGTTTGTTGTAGGTGTAGAAAGGTATGCGCTTCTTAACGAGTATATAATATGCGTCCATTAATGCTGCTATCGGGTTTAACTGGAAGTATATATTCAAAATGGATCGATCGTTGTTATTGTTTCTAGAAATGCCAGTTATTTGTATTATAATGTGTTTTATTCCCATCATGGGACATAGACATAGCCCTTAAATTCAATTTATTAGATTGTAAAAAGTTTTACTTAACCAATATGGTACAAAATAATAAGTTTTGCTTTTTTTTTTCATTCATTTTTTTTCATTTATTTATTACACAGAAAAAAACAATACATTTAATAATAATGCAACGAGCAAAACCATACTAAGGTTTAACTGCCGTTGAATTCACTCACATCACAATAGCAGGTATTAACTAGATAGGTATTATTAATAACGATCGGACTTACATCAGCTAAGGTACATTGCTTTAACAATTCGTTTTCAGTGGTGTGGGGTTTCACACACACTCGTAAGTATGTTGGAATCGAGTTCGTTAAGAATACTCGGTAACATGTATTCCCACCTCCGTTTTCCGTACACATTGTTACATTTTGAAATAGCGCGTGTTAAAATCAAGGAACAAATAAAAAAAAACTGAATAATATGAATATAAATTTGGCAGAAATCTTTGTTGAATATTTCGCGCCTATAAAATTACGCGTAATAGGTTTTTTTGACGGAGAGCGAAGTAATTGCCTATCACCTGTTTGTAGTGGCTGTGCGTATGTTGATTAATCAATTCAATTGTCATTTAACTTGCAGCAATTGATCATGAATGTCATTAATTATATTATATTATAACTCCTTCCACATGATTTCCAAATATAAGATAATCTTTTATTTATTATTGAAGTTTAAGAAAGAAATCCAGCTTTCTTAGAAACACACAGATATCTTTCTTGTAGTCTTCAATAAGTTATAGATATAGAATCATGTCGGATCTTTGGTTTCATCAAATGCATGTTTGATAAAACCGTTCAAACCACAATTGTCATTTTATATTAAAAAAAAGAAAGTTTCAAAGCAGAATAGTAGTTTAAATTGAATAAGGGTCGGAAATCCAGTGAAAAATCCGTCTGATTAAGAAAGTTATTAGTTCTAATGGTTTTCTAACTCACGGGCCACGCGGATTTGGGAGTCGGCGTGATCCGACGACCGCGACCCGCACAATACGGCCGGCGCGCGGCGCGGGCGCAGCAACGCTAACCTACTTTGCGAGCATTGATCTCTTTGTTTGTAAACATGGCGTCGACGACGCCCTAATCGCTTGCCGAACTCGTATGCGCAACCAGCAGTTGCAGTGCACCTTTGAACTTTAAAACTGGTGCTAATTTTGGATATTGCTAACAAGTTCCACACAATTACATAGTAATGAGATGTGAAGCATATAATAAGATTTATAACCACATTCCAAATTCTATAAAAAATAGGCAACTCACAATTGTTTCAGAAACTACTGATTTTTTTTAATTAGTAGATGATTTTATATTTGAAATGAATATTTTCATCATGTCACTAGTGAATAATGTTACTGTGTGCTTTGTTTGTGTAAAATAGCCTTAATAAAAGAAAGCAACCAAACATTAGCTAAAAACCATCACGACAGGCAAAGCCCTTTCAATAAAAAAGAACCACATTCACATCGGACCATCCGTTTAGCAGCTACGATGCCACAGACAGACACGTTAAAGTTATAACACCCGTCTTTTTGTCGAGGGTAAGAAGTAATAATAATGTGTCAACTAGCCAACTAAATGACAGAATGTAAATGTGTGTGTAGGTAACACGGTTTTAATTTAACGTGTAAAATAATTAGCCTTTTGATATTGATGTGTGCTTGTAATGTGATATACAATAAATAAATAAATATCAGACAACCTCACACAAATCGATCTAGTCCCAAATTAAGCTCAAGAAGGCTTGTGTTATGGGTACTAGACGACGATATACATACTTATATAGATAAATATAAACTTAAATACATAGGAACAACCAAGACCCAAGCACAAATATTCGTGTTCATTACACAAATATTTGCCCTGGCCGGGATTCGAACCCGGGACCGCCGTTGACACATTATTATTCGTAATAACAATGTGTCAACTAAGTAACTAAATGTCAGAATGTAAATGTGTTTGTACATATGATATTGATATGTGCTTGTATTGTGATATACAATAAACGATTCTATTCTAAGCATTCTTGTGTGTGTGTGAAACTAAAAACTCGACACGAACGTTGTCTCCTAACAACACTTAATATCCTTTTAATAGGTTAAATACCTACTTTATTAATTAGGAAGTAATTAATAACTGGCGAATGGAGTGTGGTCAATACAAAATAAGAAAATAAAATAAAATTCTATAACGGGCTATATGAAGCCATTAGGGGACACGATATAGTCCCCCACTTAGACAAACAAAAAATAAGCCTTTTCTCGATAATTATTTAGATTATTTGTTCTGATTCTGAATAAGTCATGATGCTTTACTAGATTCCTCCACAGAATGCGCTTAAATGCGTTAGAACGTAACAAGGATAGGAGCACACCATTTGCTACACATCAAAACATCTAAAGTTAAATGTTAAGTGTACTGTTCGTACCTTGGTTTACTTCTCAGTTTAGTTTTATTGAGTACTAGTTGCGCCCAGCGGTGTTACCCGCTCATCCCACGGGAACACTAAATTTTTCCGGGATAAAAAGTAGCCTATCTGTTAATCCAGGGTGTCAGCTACCTCTGTACCAAATTTGATTACAATTAGTCCAGCTGCTTGAGCGCGAAGAAGTAACAAACATACAAACACGCAAACACACTCAAAAACTTTCGCCTTTATAATTTTAGTATGCTAGCTTAGCGAAATATCCGTACCTATCTATTGAAAACAGTGTAGGTTTTATGAGTATCGAAATCATGATATATCTGGTTGATACCTCTATTATTATGATCTGCTTAATGTGTAAAACCCAATTGAGTAATTAAACTAGTCTTTCACACTAAGTACCTACTACATTTTATCTATTTCAATTTACGAGTATGTAACTAGAGAGTTGCCCAAAACACTACGTAGCCTGTCATCCATCGTTCGTAGCACTCGAAACGGCTGCTACGCCACAGCTCACGACTCTCCAGTACCCTTAGGCCATGTTCAGATGACAAGCGCTTAACGCGCGTTGGTAACGCGCGTTTACAACTACAATACATTTTGTTCTGGCCGTACACATGCCAACGCGCGTTTTTGTATGGAGTTATAAACGCGCGTAGTTAACGTGACCGTACTCGCTGGTGACAGCGTAAATGATTTGTATGGAGAATAGTACAGCGCCCGTAGCGGTTACTTTGTAGAACTACAATTGTACATACCAGTCACTAGCGAGTACTGTCACTGTATGAATTTATAATAACTATTCCTTGAAGAAACGAGACTGACAAGGAAAAATTAATCAGTAAATTGAGTTTTTAGGGTTCCGTACCCAAAGGGTAAAAACGGGACACTATTACTGATACTGTACTTCGCCGTCCGTCCGTCCGTCCGTCTGTCACCAGGCTGTATCTCAAGAACGGTGGTAGCTAGACAGTTTAAATTTTCACAGATGATGTACTTATTTCTATTGCCCCTATAACAACAAATACTAAAAATAAAATAAAATAAATATTTAAGGGCGGCTCCTATACAACAAACTTGTTACAGATTATGGTACGGAACCCTTCATGCGCGAGTCGGACTCGCACTTGCCCATTTTTAGGGTTCCGTACCCAAAGGGTAAAAACGGGACCCTATTACTGAGACTTCGCTGTCCGTCCGTCCGTCCGTCCGTCCGTCCGTCCGTCCGTCCGTCTGTCACCAGGCTGTATCTCAAGAACGGTGGTAGCTAGACAGTTTAAATTTTCACAGATGATGTACTTATTTCTATTGCCCCTATAACAACAAATACTAAAAATAAAATAAAATAAATATTTAAGGGGGGCTCCTATACAACAAACTTGTTATAGATTATATATATGTATAGGTACGGAACCCTTCATGCGCGAGTCGGGCTCGCACTTGCCCAATTTTTTTTATTTAAATCGACTCGGTAGTGCCATTAAATTCACCCCTTAAACGGAGCCTCAAGCGTATGTTTTCAACGCTACAAAACGTATCGGTCGCGTTTATTTATCCCCTATAAATAACGTTGTTAAAAACGCAATGGAACATTTTTTGAGTCAAAGGTCAAACCGCTGCTCAAAAAATGGTGCCGTTGCGTTTACGCAGTGACGATAATGTCACGAGTCTATTGTTTTTCATACATTTGATTGCGTTGACGGTGCATCGCCGTTTTTTGAGCAGCGGTGTAGAGAGCTTGCGGTAAAATCGGTGCGGATATGATACGTCACTGCGTAAAGGCACCGTTTGTGACGGGCAGTGTAGTCGCACTTAAAGGCTAACTTACACTAGCGCCTCTGTCGAATCTGTCCATCCTCCACATTCGTACAAGTACTAACTAGGTAGAGTCAGCAACATATACAAAACTCCAAAAGAAATTACTCCAAAATTGTATTTAATTGCATTTTCTCGAAAAAAAAAACTTGTGCTGAGGAAACTTTCGACCTAATTAGACGATTTGACAAGAAATATTTTTTTATGAATACTTAATAACTTACTTAGTAAGTAGGTATATATTCTTTTAAAAAAGGTTCAACATGGCATTATGTTACTTACACAATCAACACGAATCTAACCCCAAACCTATATTAAAACTTAACAAGTTGTTTAGGAAATAAACATGGCAGATTTTACTTACTATATTAACCATGTTTTTTGAGTAAGTATACTCAAAGAACATGCTTAACCCTATTTTTCACGCTACCTGGTAATCTGGCTTTTTTGCTTTCACAAATATTGGTTTTGTTTTAATTAATACTTTTAAAAATATAAAAGGGTGATTTGCTCTGAAATGGGATTATAGATTTGATAATGATCAAACTTCTGTCCTATTGACTAAATATATCAATAATTTATCTCTGCGTTATAAGTAAATAAATAATAAATAAATAAATGAATATCGGACAACCTCACACAAATCCCAAATTAGGCTCAAGAAGGCTTGTGTTGTTATGGGTACTAGACAACGATATACGTACTTATATAGATAAATATATACTTAAATACATAAAACAACCATGATCCAAGCACAAATATTCGAGTTCATCACACAAATATTTGCCCCGGTCGGGATTCGAACCCGGGACCGCCGGCTCAGTAGGCAGGTGTCTACAAACCGAGCCAAACGCGTCCTCAAGTAAGTATGCATATCTTTGGAAGCGGCCGCGGAGTCGTCTTAATTTTACCCACGTAACCATAACAAGCAAACACAATGGTGTAATATTGACCAAAAGTGGAGTCTTGCAAAATATTGACAAGTATACCTCCGCCCAAATATTACAGCTCATTGTTTTACTATCGCGGTACTTCGTGCATAAATAAACAACAGGTGATCTGACCTCAATACTTACTCATATATGACAGACCCCACACTACCGACGCCGTATCAGAGTTCCCATACAAATGGGACCGGACGAGTGGGGTATTTACAACGTACTCTTGATATGGAGGCCTAAGATGGGCAATTTATCATATATGATAGTCGATCATCACTCCAGTGGCGCGAAGACATGCCTGTTATTGCGATTTTACTCCCACACAAATTCCGACTTACTGGTAGTAGGGGCTAACCGGCCCTGCTACAGTACAATCATGTTTAAAAAACAGTCAAAAAATTACAAATTGATAAAGCTCAAGTCATTAACGTACCTACAAATAATACATGTGAAAGTGACGGATGGTTTATCGTTTATTTATCACGTGATAAACGTCGTATTTAGTCTGGGGTTGTGACGTTTGTAACGCTATATTTGCATGACAAAACATTCTGTCATTTTACGACTAATATATGTGAATTATTTATCATTGTTGACGTGTAGGTATCACGTGATAAATAAATGTCAATTAATCTTCACTTTCCGATGCATCAGTAGGTAGAAGTGTTCATAATTTACTTATAGCGATTTAAACGCGAACATCATAGATACACAGTAGATAAGTTAAACAAGTATCTATTGGATTGTATGCTACAGGTTTAACTTTAGATATAATAAATATCAGTATCTCGGTGGTATTGACGGAGACGTGTAAAGGTTAAGCGAGCCGCGACCGTCAAGCGGTCTCTGCCCTTACGCTTTGTTACGTAAACGTGTCTATTAGAACTAAATTCGTTGTAAAATCCCTTCACATTGTCAAGGGTCATTGAACCGGTACCGCTCTGCTATTCCCCAGAAGAATGCAAGGACACCGATGGGCCGCCGGCAGCGACACGCAGTGAGCCGAGCCGGCGCGGGCGCCTCCAAACCTGAGCTTGAAGCGTATATTTCCACTCCAACGCAACAAATCTCTCGATCTCGAACGTTTCTCGTATGCATAAGATGATCACAAACGCAATCGAGGCGTTAATTTTGCATTAAAAGTAAAGTTAGGTATACTAAAATATCTGCAGGCCTGCGCGGGAAACGCCGCGGACACAAAATGGTTGCGCGACTGTTTGCCTCCCAGTAACCGCACACACATTTCGAAATAAGCTTTTAGGCACCACTGCTATACACTCAAATGCTAAATTTAACGTTTACATACTTTATGCTTAAATAATGAACATTTAATTTACCGGATTTTTGTAGCATTTGCTGTATATTCAAATTCTCATTATATTTTATCAATGCATCACCGATTAAAATTCCATTAAAAACCAATTTAAATCAAATGATCCAAATGTTTATACAGATACTGCAGTAGCTTTTGCGTTTAAAAAACTACACTTTTTTTCTTATTTTGTTACCAGTTTAATAAAATTAATCACAATTGGATAAAGATTTTATTCAGTCTGTTTCCTTAATGATAATCTTGAAGTCACGGATATAGATTTTATTCAGTCAGTTTCCTAAATGATAATGTTGATTAAAATGGCGATTAAATAAGGTGCATAGTTAGGCGGTTACAAACATTATAGGTACATTTTAATTTGAGTTAAAAATACCAACGACCAGCGCGAAGTCTATTAATAACTCAATCGTTAAGTCTCGCTGGAAAGTTAATAATTCCTGGAATCTTCTCGACTATTGTGCAACAGCTGCTCTGGGGCAGCAAAGGCTTTAGCCTCGAATACGTTGACCCAACGCTACAACTGGTCGACCACCTTTTTCGCGCAAACTAAAAATAAAAGAGGAACGACGTTAGCAGGGACGGGATACGGGCATTCTAGACTCTACGAGTCGTTGCCAGAGTAAAAGATCAAAAAGAAGCTAACCCGTTCAGTGCCCGAGTGGACGACCGGACGCGGCGGCCGCCGACTTTTGTCCGATGCACGATTGAAAGTAAAAGATAATAGTTAGGTATGCTTCGTTTGAGATCAGGCTCATTGACAAGCGCGCCTCATTAGTGATAATATTGACTTGATTGACTCTGAATGTTACCTGGCTCCTCAATAGAGATATTGAATGCAATCAACTGGACTTATTGACCACGAGTCTACGACATTCCACATCGGTCCTTGCTCTCATTATAACATTAATAAACTATTCTTCAACTCAACAGGAAACAGCTTAATACAAACTTTTATTATACCTATTCGTCAGAGCTAGTACCACTATACTTCATGTTATACTTGTACTCAATAGTTACCAACACCACATTCTTGTTCTACTAGATATACAGGACTCCCGAAATTTTAGGTTTCCATTATGGAATATGTAGCTGTATTTGACTAATTAAGAAAATGAGGCGTCTAAACGAGCCATATCTTATTGCAGTTGACGTAATCAAGAAAAGTGTGCTTACATTGTGTAATAAACGTTAAGGAGTACAATTTTAGAAATTTGCAAATACGACACACAGTGAACTGCAATAGATAGGGTAAATCCTCTTTAGTAGAGCGTTGGCTGTCAATGCTAGATAAAGGGTTGTCATTGTCGGTAGCGTAGCCGGAGCTCACTTAATTTTCTGGAACAAATCTTTAATTGTTCGCAATTGTATGAATCGTATCCCTTTTTTCGTGATAATGACCAGGGTTGAAAAAAATAACTCGAATATCTTGAGATAGAGTGATTTGAACGAATACTTACACCTGTTTAAAACGTTAATAGTCGCTTTAATTTACGATTAAATCTAATCGATTGCCATCACAGTCGTAGCGCAAAGGTCAGTTGGATTTATTTGTTAAAATGTCCTTTTAAGTGTTATATCACGCGGGCGTCCACCTCGAGCAACCTTGCGTTGTGTCAGTAACACTGTCGGGATAACTGTACGGCGGGTGAATGAGAATCGGCGCGCACGCCGGGTTTCGTAGGGCCAAGTCCCTTCTCCCTGTGTTGTTTCTGTGATGCAACATTGTGCAATTTGCGGAAAACACTCATAGACCTCCTTTATAACTTGGTGAAGTGAAAAGTGTCGAATTGAATATTTTAATATTTTAGGTGACCAGAGTAATTCGTACAGTCGCCATCAGACATATCGCAGCATATAAGGCGTTCATAAATATGTGAACATGTAGGTACTGTAACGCCCAGTCAATAAGAGTCGTGTTCAGATATTTATGAATACCTTACATGCTACGATACATATGATGGCGACTGTACAATAAAGCGCATAAAAAACGCATAATTAAGTTATATTAAAATTGTATAAACAAACCGTTGGTAAGTAACGGGACTATTTTCAGTCCCCTATCTCCCAGTAGTGCCACCAATTTAACACCTTTCAGCAGACACTTTTGGATAAGTTACCAAAAGCAATTGAGTGGATAATATAAAGATGCTGCTCCTCCCCTTATACACTCCATAGCATAATCTCTTCAAATATTCTTTCAAAAATAGCCTGATCAATGACCTAACATTGAACTCTAATAACTGAGCAAGACTTGTACCTATTTATCTACTATTTTATATTCTCTAGCGTAAGTAGTTACAAGTAGCACGCAAAAATATTAAAGATTTTAATGGAATCACTTCTGAATTGGAGTCTGATTGTTTCATGTCAAGTGGACTGTCTAGACAGTCTAGAGAAAAGGTATTCATATGTATTACGTATTACGACCTTGTCTAGACAAACAGCGTAGTACGTGAGTGCGGGCATAAAATGTTCTAGACTAAGTTTTGGTACCAGCGTTGGTTGAAATGTAAAACCAATTTTGAGTTCATAATCAGCATTTATCATAAATTTTCAACCCGAAGTGTCGTACTGTCATGCCATATAAATACTCATAATGGGATTATTACATTATTATTATTACCTATTATATTTTTCAACCATATGTTACGTCAGTTTTGAACTGGAAATTACCTCTTCCATTTTACATAATTATTGTAGTAAAATAAGATCCGGATCAGAGAGGACATTCACCTCATCCAATGTGCCTTTAAGTCTTTATGATTATTTCTACCTACAGTGAGTTTTTAAATGACGTCCGGGATAATAGTGCCTACACTTGTAAGCCTGCAAATGCAAAACTGAATGTCAACTCAAATGGAACACGGAAACACGTTTAGCTGCCTATTTCTTATTCGCTTTTCAAGTCAGAATGTGCAGGGTTTCTACAATCTATATATATATTACGCGAGGCCGATTTTTGTACATCCCATCAGATCTACAGTTATGGTCCGATTTTGATAAATGATATGTCATTAGATTCGTCTCATGCTGGAGAGGTGCATAAAACTCTTGGAATTTTAATTTTTTCCTAAAAAGGTACTGAAAAATGGATTTGAAAAAACTACTGTGCGCTAACCACGTGACTTTGACCACGTGACCTGTGATCCCTATTTTGACATAAGATGACCAAATAATAATAAGCATGATTTGCTCACAAACCTGTAGTAATATGTTCAGCATGATGAAATATTATTTTTGAGTCGGCAACATAATATCCGCAACACTTAAAACATGTACGAATATGCAAAAATAATTTTACAGTTTGTTGACAATGAATGACAGTAGGTAACCATATTCTGACAACTTTTAATGTCTTTTTTATTGGGGGCTATTATGTCAATGCTCTACATTGCCAGGTTGTTTTTCTTTTTAAAATGTTGATATGGAAACTTATTTCGTATAACCTGTTAAAAATGTGGAGAAAAAAGCCGGTTAAGTGCGAGTTGGACTGGTGCTCGAAAGACTAGAAAAACTGACCGTCATTCAAGAATAGATTATTTCTATAGGCGAGTTTTACTAAATCTAAATCAAAGCAGAAAAAAAATAGTAAAACTAATTTAAACGTCATTCAAATATGTAAATTTATGGTAGATTATTATAAATATGATTATATAAGTCCATCAAAAAAATAATTCCAAGGAAAATGGCATGAGTTATGGTAAATTAAATGGTATTTTACGAGAAGAAACTTAGTCCTTCCGCTTGCATGTCGACGGGATGGGAAATGTGGTCGAGTTGAGAATATGGACGACTTGACAATGTAGATAAGTTGGGAATGTATCTACATTGGTAATATGGATGAGTTGGTAAAATGGACGAGTTGGAAATGTGGACGAGTTGGGAATATGGACGAGTTGGGAATATGGACGAGTTGGGAATGTGGATGAGTTGGCAAAATAAACAAGTTGGGAATACGGACGAGTGGGCAATGTGGACGAGTTGGGAATGTGGATGAGTTGGCAAAATAAACAAGTTGGGAACACGGACGAGTGGGCAATGTGGACGAATTGAGAATATGGACGAGTTGGCAATGAAGACGACTTGGTAATACGGACGAGTTGTAGATATGGAAGATTTGGCAATAAAGACGAGCTGATAATAAGGACAAGTTGGTATTGTAGACGAGTTGGGTGTATCGTCGAGTTGGGAATATGGACGAGTTGGAAATGTGGATGAGTTGGCAATGTGTATGAGTTGGTAAAATTAACAAGTTGGGAAAATGGACAAGTGGGCACTATGGACGAGTTCGCATTATGGACGAGTTGGCAGTGAAGACGAGTTGGCAGTGAAGACGAGTTGGTAATACGGATAAGTTGGCAATGAAGACGACTTGGTAATACGGACGAGTTGGTGATATGGAAGATTTGGCAATAAAGACGAGCTGATAATAAGGACAAGTTGGTATTGTAGACGAGTTGGGTGTATCGTCGAGTTGGGAATATGGACGAGTTGGAAATGTGGATGAGTTGGCAATGTGAATGAGTTGGTAAAATTGACAAGTTGAGAACATGGACAAGGGGCCAATGTGGACGAGTTCGTATTATGGACGAGTTGGCAATGAAGACGAGTTGGTAATACGGACAAGTTGGTATTATGGACGAGTTGTGAATATGGACGAGTTGGGAATGTGGATGAGTTAGCAAAATGAACAAGTTGGGAACACGGACGAGTGGGCAATGAAGACGACTTGGTAATACGGACGAATTGTCAACGTGTACAAGTTAAGAATATGGACGAGTTGGAAATGTGGATGAGTTGGCAAAATGAACAAGTTGGGAATATGGACGAGTTGGCAATAAAGACGAGCTGATAATAAGGACGAGTATGTATTGTAGACGAGTTGGGTGTATCGTCGAGTTGGGAATATGGACGAGTTAGAAATGTGGATGAGTTGGCAATGTGGATGAGTTGGCAATGTGGACGACTTGGAATTGTGGACGAGGTGGGAATATGGACGAGTTGGGAATATGGACGAGTAGGAAATGTGGACGAGTTGTATTTGTGGACGAGTTGGCATTGTGGACGAGCAAGTAATATGGACGCGTTGGCATTGTGGATGAGTTGGGAATATAAACGAGTTGGCAATGAAGACAAGTTGCTAACACGGACGAGTTGATAATATGGACGAGATTGGCAATAAAGATGAGTTAATAATAAGGACGAGTTGGTATTGTAGACGAGTTGGGTGTATGGACGAGTTGGGAATGTGGACGAGTTAGCAATATGGATGAGTTGGCATTGTGGACGAGTTGGGAATATGGATGAGTTGGCAATAAAGACGAGTTGGCAATGTAGATGAGTTGGGTGTATGGACGAGTGGGCAATGTGAACGATTTGGCATTGTGTACGAGTTGTAAGTTGTGTAATATGGACGAGGTGGCATTGTGGACGAATTGGGAATATGGACGAGTTGCCAATAGAGACGAATTGGTAATATAGACGAGTTTGCAATGCAGATGAGTTGGGTGTATGAACGAGTTGGCAATGTGGACGTGTTGGGTGTATGGACAAGTTGGCATTGTGACCCAGATGGGAATATAGACGAGCTGACATTGTGGACGAGTTGGCAATGTGGAATAATTAACATGTTACGCTAACATGCGAAACTTGATGGAGAAATAACCTACATATGATGCAAATTTCAAAAAATCGACGCGCTCTCGAATAAATCATATTTGAATTAATGACGTCTGGCTGATCATTCTTATTCTCATTCAAAATAAAAATTGTCAAATTCTGCTGTCAACAAAACAAATTGATTTTATAAGGTTTCCGTTTTTACCGATTATGGTAAGGAACCCTAAAATTAGGTTTATATTATAGGCTTGAGAGTATAGTTAGTATCTCCCTCACTCTTCTGTCAGACACAATTTCAATGAGAGGAAAGACACGAAAGTTTGAATTTGGAATTCGGGTATTAGGCCTTCAGCTCTATATTTATTGAAAAAAATATATCTTATATTCTTTTTTCAAACATATTTAGCTGTTTTATATATTGTTTTTTCTTATTACACATATTTGACACATTCTTTTTTTTATGGTGGAGTATTGTTGGTCAGTAATTTATTTAGATTAGTAAGTAGGGTTTGATTAAGTATAACTAGCGTAAGAATTTCAAACACAATGTGTAATTGTTATTGAATAAATGATTGATGATGATGACATGGCAGCACCCATAGGATTAAGAAAACTTACACGATCTATTGAATTTCATAAAAAAAACAAGCATTGATAATAGAGGTTTTTCGTGTATCTATAAACGTTTTTTACTCTCTATTTCATACAATTGAGTTATTGTAACATTTTTTATTATCAATATTGTGAAATATTTACGATTATAAATGAATACATAAACAGTTACGCACTCCATGATTTCCTGTTTCCTCAAATCTGTCGTTTCGATTCATGTGCTATTTCTGAAAATTGATAGAAATCGATCAAATCGATAAATTTATGTCCTGAAGAAAGAACAACAAATAAAATTCTACCAATCTTATGTTCGGTCCTATGAAAATATGTCAATTATATTTTTAAGATATGGGACTATTGTCATGAATATATTTTTCCATAAATCGAATAATATGCATTTTATTTGTGAAACAGATCAGCAGATCACATGTCATTAATGCACAAGTTATTTTTACAAAAGAGTTGAAAAAATTGTCACGATGAAGCTGGCAGTTGGCTATCAGGCCTGCCTCTAGCCTGGCATGTTTTAACGTTTTTAAAACATAATTTTAATGTGTTTTTTTACAGTATTAATTTATTCTTCGTTCCCCAAAAACTTCTTATCGATAAAGTAGTTATTTTCTGTAACACTACCGGATTTCCATATTCTAGCGGCGGTTCGACGCCGCAACGGGTCTCTAGTTTTTTTATATTAACTGAAGTATTTCTGAAAAACCATTAACAATACAATATTGATCATAAATGACCAGTAAAAATAAAGTACCTATCCTTTAAGTGATTCAGGTTTACGCAATTTAGGTTCCGTACAATTCCTTTATTCGCTTTTGTCTTGAGTCTGTGACTCAGTTCCTATATTATGTTACAGTCATCGCGTTCAAGCTTTGAGTGCACTTACGTTGTCTTTTCGATAAGAATGTCAGTCTTAAAGAATGATGAACTTTGGTTCTAGAGAATTCCCATTAAATGGTACCAAAAGTTGACTATACTCGTAATTTAATTTTTTGTGAAACTGTCAGGTTTCCGAGATCAGCTAACAAATAAACCTTGCCATGTTGCTATCATGATTAAATCGTTAAGTCAACGATCACTCGGTTAACTGACACTGTAAAAATAATATGGCTCAGGCCGATATTGGATCTTTAGAAGACTAACGTCGTATATAGTGCTATCTGGCTATGGAATGTCTACTCACATGTGACATTATTCTCTCGGGGGATAAGAACACATTGGTTCGTGATATCGATTTGTGTGGGTATGCGTGTATTCAATTAAGTTCATGTGGGTAAAATGCGTTTAGTGATGTGATTGGTAGTGGCTAAACGACACTTTATGTGACTACGGGCAGTACTTTAACTTCATTAAATAATAGCAATTGGTCAGCTCGAGGAGGTACCTATTGGTAGGTCACTTTAAATAATTAAATTATACATATATTAATATATTTGTCTTCCGCCCTCACTTTCCCAACTTCGTATTTTCTCGTTTCAAAAACAGTTAACAAATCATATCTACTTGCATTTGAGGAAATAGCAATACGTGAACGGTACTGTCATAATGGCTGTTTTTAGGGTTCTGTAGTCAACTAGGAACCCTTATAGTTTCGCCATGTTCGTCTGTCCGTCTGTCTGTCCGTCCGCGGCTTTGATCCGTGATCATTAGTACTAGAAAGCTGAAATTTGGTATGAGTATGTGTATGTATCACACCGACAAACGGTAAAATAAAAACTAAAAAAAAAAAACTTTTTTCGGGTATCTCTCGTACTCGTACACCTAAAGTGGGGGTGTTTTTGTTTTTCTTCCAACACTAGTGTGTGGGGTGTCGTTGAATACGTCTTTTAAAAATAATAGGGGTCTTCAAACATTATTTTTGATAATGTCAGCAGTTTTGTAAATATTCGCTCCGGAAATCCCAATAAATAGCGTCCCCCCCCCTCCCTCTAACTTTTCAACCACGGGTCAAAAAATTATGGAAAAATTCATGATTATGAGGCCTTATAATTACTTTCAATGAAAACTGTATTGAATAAAATCGGTCCATCCGTTTTTGAGTTATCGTAAAATTTCATAATTTTTTTTAAAATGACGGAAGTGCCGCGCGTTGTCCTTATACTTTAAACGTTACACATTTTAGTTAAGTGTCGTACTGCATTAAAACATTCCGCTCAATCTAGCGCGTAAAATCGATAACTTCCATGAGGTAATAAGTAATTACAGTTACTTTGGCGTTTACGACCTTTTTATAGAGCTTGAACTCTTTGTCGTAATTAAAACCTCGGGCTTAAAACCGCTGTTTTAAGCCTGTCTATTGTGAAGGATGGGCAACTATTACGGAACCCTACACTGAGCGTGGCCCGACATGCTCTTGGCCGGTTTATAGCTATTTTAGGCGCAAAGGAGCCCATCAAACAGTTGGTGGTCTTATTCTTTGGAAATATCGGTGACTTAGACTTTAACTTAGGTATATCTACATCGAAACAAGAAGAATTACCAAGAAACACTGAGTCTGAAAAGCTGTTCAGCTTACGTTACATTTGTAGGAGGTGCACTATGACTATTGACTCCTTGCGCAGATGGCCGATCAAACCGAATACTTCGCTAGAAGTGACTGCAAAGCGTGGCGATCGTAGGCAGCCCGCAGGCCACCAGGAGAAGAGTCCATTATTGGATGAAGATCCCAGATAATTTACTGAATTTATTGATGTGGAGATGCAATACAGGCGTAGCAAATAAATTTAAAAGACAACATACAATTTGTATGATGGTGACAAGGCCGCAGCCTATACTGGTAGTTCCGTGAAAAAACCTCAGCAGGTTGCAGCTCATTTCCCATGTAGAGCGTTCGTGATTGATAATTTCCCTAAAACAGCACAGTACTATTTTAGGTTCCAAATCTCTAATATGTGAGGATGAGCACCCTGCTGCTTAAGAGGAGTGTGGTAATTGACATTAGCCTTGGGCATACTCGTAAACAATAAAACCATATGCAGAAGGAGATGTTTCAAGGAGAGGAAGAATGAGTTATCTTGCAGTGCCACGCGGGGTCAATTGCAGCTACGTACTATCCTGTCCGAAATGCTGTTCAGTAAAGGACAGCTGGAAATAATGGTGTTGGTCATATGAAGAAGATGATGGTGAAAATGAAAATGAGAATGATTTTTTTTTCATAACATCGTTACATGTCTGTTTTTTTGTGCTTTATAAAACGAAGTGATGGCTACTGAAAAAGATTATTGTTTTGTAGAGGAGATGAGGCAACCTAAATGGTCATGCGTAACTACGCACTAATCAGCATCAGGGACTCGGTGTATTTGGTTGAATATGTGGTTGGCTGAAAATTATGGTGATAATGATAATTACGAAGAAGATGACTCGATACACTGAAGAAGCTTGTTTTGCGGTGAGGTGACATGGGATCATACGGAGCTACGCACTAATCGGTATTTGGATCTTTGATTCGATGAAGTGCTCAGTAAAGGGCGACTGAAAATTATGGCGACATAGTGAATGATGACACTGAAGGAGATGCTGAGGATGATTCGATATACTGAAGAAGATGATTGTAGGTGACAACGTTATCTCTTTTTATACTATATGTAGATATTTAATTGTATTCTTTTTTAAATAGAGAGTGGATGGAAGTAGCAGTGGTATGGGCATAATCTCAGCAAATTACAGTGTTATGCTAGGGTTGGCGGTTATGATTATAAAATATCCGCTACTATTTAAACGCTCACCAAAATTGCTTTTATACCCTAAAACTAAATTCCAAGTAAAATGAATTACCTCCATATAAATTAACCCACTCTATACAGAGCTCCCTAAACTAAATCATTTTGTATTCCAAAATCAATATACGAGTACATACACCAGAATAATTTTAAGTTGAGTCCGTATATCTTTTTGCTTCCCAAAATTGATTTTTTGCTCACCAAATATTGTTTTCATAAAACATCAACATTAATGCCAAAAACCACAGTCTAATTTGCTTTAGTGTAATCAAATTATCTAGCCTTTAGTCAAAATATATTATTGTCAATCTAAAATTACAATAGCTTCCCTTTATTTATTTACCCGCAAACAGTCCTCCGCCCCCACCAAGCGACGCACAGGCCGGCAGGCCTGCGGCCAGGCGAGCCGCGCAGGTCCGACTTGGCTTAGGTTAGGTACGACAACGAGCGAAGCGAGGAGGAGTGTTAAGTTGAACTGCGATCCTAACGAGTGAGCGAAGCGAGCGAGCCGCGCAGGTCCGACTTGGCTTACGATTCCTAACATTACCTATTTCACCTTAAGGCAGGTCCGACTTTGCTTAGGTTAGGTACGACGACGGCAGGCTGACTTTAAATTTTTATTTACGGCACTCAAGGACAGTGTCTCTACAATACACAATTTATCCAACAATAGACACAAGAGAGAGAGATAGAGTACAATTTATTATTATTATTTATTAGTTTTAGGGTATAAAAGCCATTTTGGTGAGCATTTAAATAGTAGCGAATATTTATTTAAGTACTATATCATATATTAATTGAATGCATAAAGCGATAAACAAGTTACTTGTGTTTGGGGTACGTAGTAATATATTTGGTATAACAAAAAATTTCATGGTCAGCAGTTAGTTTTTTGCCTCAGCAAAAATGACTAAAATGGAAGTAATAATATAAAATATTGGTGACATTTTATTTAACAATAATATAGATTATTTGGTCTGAAATTAACTTTAACATTGGTGTTCACATATTATATTTATAGCATGTAAGAAAAAGAAATATTAGCTTTATGTATACAATAGTTTGTGATACACTATTTGGTGAGCATTCATCCGTTTTGGCAAGTATTAAGAATTTATTGGAAGTAATTTATTAACATATTTGGTAGGCGTTTAAACACAAGCCTAAAATATCTAATGGCTTACTAACTTTAATTGTAAGTAAGATTCATAAAATTATAACTTTATTTAAATTTGTAAATGTATAGAATTCCTCAAACTGCTGAAACGTACTCGTAGAGTGCGCCTGCCCCAATATTATAAAGCGGCTCTGCGCACGAGCGCGATGGAGAATGCACCGAATGCACCCGATACCGGATAGCAGCGACGGCTGGGCGGCCGCCTATACAAACCTACAAATGCATTATAAGATGCGTCATCGCTGGTCATTTGCGCCACTGTCTACTGGCGTTGTTTAGGTAACAATAATCGATTAGGGTTAAATTCGAGGAAAAAAGTTTCATTTTTAAAACAAAGAAGCATACCGAAGTTAGAACTGGAAAGCGCTTTATTGGTTGCAAGACTTGCAAGAGTGGCGAATATTTTATGTTAAAAAGGAACACAAATTGTTCACACATGAACCATGAAATATATTATTTACTGGTGCTATTCGACAACTGTTTTGCACTGGATATAACGATGCGTGCCTACAAAGTTGAATATAGCTGACATTGCAACAAAGCATACCTGCCAACTTGAGGCACGACGCCATTGAAATGAATGGTTCACGGTCTTTCGTTCTTGTATAACTCCGAGAGCATTTGGCCTTCTAACATATAACTATAAGTATCTTCCTTCCGACGTAGACTTGTAATGCATAATTACTAGTCACGTTGCACCTGAAGACTTACCTCTTGTTCCAGAACCTGAAACGTTTTGTCATGGCTAAAGTTACAAGGCTAGCTGTGTGACGTTTTCGTTCATAAATAAATGCAAGAAACTCACTAGGGATATTAATGGTGACTTGATGGATAAAGCAGAGTGCTTACAGAGTGATTTGGAATTGGTTGTGAGTCACCCCACAATGTTTGAATTATTCATGAAATAATTCAGTCTACATAAAAACGAAGAGCGGAATATTAGCTGGTCACCGGAGGGAGGTCAGCGGCACGCGTCGCATATGCAGGGGTTGAGTAAGTAAGAGCTGATGCAGCATGCTGCATGATACAGTACCTGGGTTTTGTAGCTGACGAG
The DNA here is from genome assembly GCA_932273695.1 of Apotomis betuletana. Taxonomy (NCBI): domain Eukaryota; kingdom Metazoa; phylum Arthropoda; class Insecta; order Lepidoptera; family Tortricidae; genus Apotomis; species Apotomis betuletana. The sequence continues at coordinate 10,297,263 of OW026305.1, read as the reverse complement.
TTGTCTTTTTCTACTACTTGGACCGCCGTACTGCCGGACTACCGAACCTGGGTGCTCGAGGGATAAGTAGATGTCCGCGGAGCGGGTCGACAAAAGTTGTTGCTATTGGCCGAGAGTCACACGCCACTCTCTGCCCAACCATCCTGACGTTCTTCTGACATAAAACTGCATTTTGTTTCATCCCATCAGCCCGTTACCTGATGCGACACGTGGTCATGCGCAGTGCAGCTATGGACTACTCGTAATCGGCATTAGGATCTCGGTACAATTCGGTCTCTCGGTCCGATACGTTGTTTTTGGTTGAAAATTATAGTGATGATGATGTGTAGAATTTTATTAGAGCAGTAACGTCTGCTAATTTAAACCAAATGTTTACAATGAAGCGAAAAATTCAATAGCTCTCGCATCTAGTTCAGTGGTCCAATAGGTAGGACGCCCGTGTTCGCCCGGAAAGCCGTTGGACACGCAAGTTCGAACCCTGCCTGAACAGAAAGAAAATGATGTTCTTGATTCGATATATTGAAGAAGATGATTGTTTTGTGGAAGCGAGGAGTAAACATGTGATACTCATAATAATTATGTTAAGACAAACACACAATGTTACAACCATGTTTATGCAAATAAATAATTTCATTTAATTTCATTTCAACACCAGATCATGCGGGTACGCAGACTATGCACTAATGGGCATTAGGATCCTGCTATTATTGGTCCGATGTCATGTTCAACAACGGACGGCTGAGAATTATGAAGATGATGATATATTATAAAAAAGGTAATGATCATGGGGCCTACGATGGTTGCGTTTATCACGTGATAAAAAAGTGACAAAGCATCTGTCCCTTGCACTCGCAATTGGTTAAAACGTGACGGATGCTTTGACACTTATTTATCACGTGATAAACGCAACCATCATAGGCCTACATGATTTGATATACTAAAGAAGATGGTTGTTTTGTGGGGCGATGAGGCGAGATGTGGTCATGCGCACTAATCGTTATTAGGATCTTGATACAATTGATCTGATACATTTTTGTTTAAAATTATGGTGATGACGATATGAAGAAGATGATGGTGATGACTTGATATACTGAAGAAGATGGTTGTTTTGTGGAGGCAATGAGGTGACACGTGGTCAGCTACGCACTAATCGGTATTAGGATCTCGTTATGATTGGTCCGATAAGGCTCGGCCGCTGACCGGCCTTCACACTTCGCGTCGCTTGCGTCCGCGGCTGCCCGACCTCGCCCGTCTACTCCATCCAACATTTTTTGTACAAAGAAACATTTTAATTAAAGTACCTCGATTTTTAATTAAAATTTTGAATTAATAATGTGTTTTTAACGGCGGTGTCACAATCTACGTGACAAAACCACTTTCTAATTAATGAAGATTAAACAAGTTATTATTAGTACTGCTTACCTGATCTACATGGAGATTTTGGTATCCAGACATCCTGAAGGAATACGGTGAACTAAAAAGTATCTCAGTTGGGTCCTTCCTAAATAGTAAGTAGGTACCAAACTAGATTATTTTAACTAACCACAAGATACGAGTATTGAAAATTATCCAAATTTGGCAAATAATTCCATATTGACATCAAAATATTCATAGTTATTAACTAATTATGTAGGTACCTACGTATTAGGTAACAATTTACTAGACTCTACCAATGCGGATAGGTTACTTTAAAACTAGTCGTATGTTACCTAAATCTTCCTTTGACAGAACATTGCAAAAATATCATGAAGAATGAATCCAAAATTGCTAATGCTAGTTGCTTACATAAGCATATTTTTAAATTAATTGTTAGGTAGCTATTTCATATACAAACAAAAAAATTCAGAATAAGCTTTTGGTACCTACTCATTAATCATTATGTTAATTTTATAACAAATTTAGGAGGCAGTCGATATAACAGAGCTATTCATGAGCGTAGATTTAATTCTTATTCGAACAATGTTTACTTGACTTTACTGGTATTGGTAGGTATCTAGTGTAGGTTGTTTTGTTATTTTGATGATGTAAGAAAAGGAATATATACTAGAGTAGCTGTGTGTGCCATACTATTAATAGTTTCGTATCATACTATTAGTAGTAGGTAGTTATTTCATCGATCTGCAATAAAATATTAAAATAAACCATTACATTTTCGGTTACCAATTGTTACCTCCTTTCAACGTGTACGAAAAGAACCCGCATCATCAAACAGCAGACGTCCCAGGTAATGTTATCCTAAAAAATTTACCTGCGGATGCAAATCACAACGAACCCATACAGTTCTTATCTGGAATGGTCCTGAATAAATTGATTTGATTTGTAAATAAAATACACATCGAATAACAAATCTGAAATTTGAATTCGGAGGTTTGTTTCCACTTTTTTTCGTAGAGGCGCTGCGATCAGTCGCCTTGAGCGAGGCCACGTGACCAGTGCGCTCTGATAGCTGCGCACGGGCAGTGCCGATGTCTGTCAGTATTTATCTATAAAGTATAGCGTGGATATAACTTATCAAATACTCGCGTGACAAGCTAAAATAAGTGAAAGAATACACCGGCCATCAGGAAAACTAGGAGTTGTAAGCGGTAAGAACTTAATTCACAAAAACACTGCATAATGTCAATTTGTTCTCGTTGAGTTATGACATCACGCTTTTACCTTAAAGTTGGTAGCACTGAGTTACTAAAGCGCCTATTCACCGTCGGCCCTTAAATATGAATGCTAATTGCTTAGAATTTCAAATAGTCGAGCGGCTGCGTTATATAGAAGCAACGTTCCAGTGGTAAGCTGGCCTCTAAAATGATGAAGCATTTATCGCTGAGATGCTTGACAGTGAATGGAGCGCTTACGTTAAAATACAATCAACAGCGACCGCTAGATGGCCCGATGACGTGATAAGATATGAGTTTCAGGACAATCGGCCTAACAAAGTGCGTACCTACTCTCGAACGTTTAACTAAACAACTAAACAAGTACCGGCCGATCTTATTTTATGCGTCGGCGTGCGGGCCTTGGGTATCGTAAAATATATTCCGATGTTTGAATATTGCTCTTATTAAATCCGAGTCAAACATTCTATGTACTTTTCGAATACAAGAAAAGTACTAACAGCTAAGCCGAAAAGAAAAAGTACTGTATAAAAAATCACGCTCTGAACCGCGAAATGTTACTACTTATACTATGGTTGTTGTTATGTGCTGTTTACTTTCAACCGACTTCAAAAAAAGGAGGAGGATCACATTTCGACTGTGCCAACATTTTTTGTGGTGACAATGGAAAACATGAAGTTTATTACTCTATCAAATAAGAAACAAATCAGAATCGGTCCATAATTGGCGAAATGATCGCGTAACATACACATAGGTACCTACATACAAATAAAAAACAACAAAGTACGGTTGAATTGTGAACCTCCTTTTTTGTAGTCGTTTCAAAAGACAGGTTGTGTCAAAATATTCACGCGCCCATTAAAAGAGTAATTGATTAATTTAATACGTAAATAATAATTTTAAACCTTCATCATTTGGTAAGTTTATTTCTCTCATCATCATCATCATCTCAGCCATAGGACGTCCACTGCTGAACATAGGCCTCCCCTTTGGACTTCCATATATACCGGTTGGAAGCGACCTGCATCCAGCGCCTTCCGGCGACCTTTATAAGGTCATCTGTCCATCTTGTAGGTGGACGTCCTACGCTGCGCTTGCTGGTCCGAGGTCTCCACTCGAGCACTTTTCGGCCCCATCGGCCATCTGCTCTGCGTGCTATGTGGCCTGCCCATTGCCACTTCAACTTGCTAATCCGGTGAGCTATATCGGTCACTTTAGTTCGTCTACGGATTTCCTCATTTCTGATTCGATCACGTAGAGACACCCCGAGCATAGCCCTCTCCATTGCTCGTTGAGCGACTTTGAGCTTTGAGATGAGGCCGATAGTGAAAGACCACGTTTCGGTGCCGTAAGTCATTACTGGTAACACACATTGGTTGAAGACTTTCGTCTTGAGACACTGAGGTATGTCGGACGAAAAGACATTGCGTAGTTTCCCGAACGCTGCCCAGCCGAGTTGGATTCGGCGGTTGACCTCTTTCTCGAAGTTGGACCTACCTAATTGGACCACTTGTCCTAGGTAGATGTATGAGTCAACAACTTCGAGTACCGAGTTTTCAACAGAGACTGGGATGGGCACAACCTTGGCATTTGACATGAGTTTCGTCTTGACCATGTTCATTTTTAAGCCCACCCGTTGAGAAACTCGATTGAGGTCATCGAGCATCATGCTGAGTTCCTCCATCGACTTTGCCATGACTACGATGTCGTCGGCAAACCGAAGGTGAGTGATGTATTCGCCATTGATGTTGATGCCAAGTCCTTGCCATTCCAGGAGCTTGAAGGCGTCTTCCATAACGGCCGTAAACAGTTTCGGGGAAATAACGTCCCCCTGTCTTACGCCTCTTCTCAATGGAATGGCCTTTGTGCTCTGCTCCTGAACTCGGACCGACATGGTGGCGTTACTATACAAACACTTCGACACTTCAATGTACCGATAGTCAATATGGCATCGCTGAAGTGACTCGAGCACCGCCCATGTTTCCACCGAATCGAAGGCTTTCTCATAGTCCACAAACGCTAAGCATAATGGCAAGTTATACTCTTCAGTCTTCTGTATAACTTGCCGTAGCGTATGTATGTGGTTATTTCTCTAAACAGCGACAAATAAAAGTCAGAAAGTAAGTTACGTATAACTATTTGCGTATTTTTTTTATGTAGGTATGTATTTCTTAATCACGGTTTAAGAATAAAAAAAATGTATACGCAGATTAAAAATACCCCATAGAAAAGTTCTATTCTTTTTTGTTCGTTGCAGGGTGTTGCAAACCGTATCCTTTTTTCTTCATGACTGATTTTGAGCATGACGTTTTTGGGTGCACCCTACTCAGAATCGATGTAAGTAAATAATAAAAAGTTTCCTTTTCTTCGCCCCATTACGTAACGTCACGTTTGAATATAGTAGAGGATCCCGATATAAAACGACCTTCACCGAGATGTTTATTTGATGAAATGTATTTTATATTTAATTTAATATGTAAAATTAAATTTATTAATATGTAAATTTAAATTTTAGTCCAGGGTATGTTAAATAAAAAAAAAAAATGTTTTCAAACATTTCACCGGTTTCGTTATTAGATAAATTCATAATGAAATAATCTTTAATTTTATTTAATTTCAATTCAATTATCAGACCGTTGCAAAATGCTATCAGGTATAGATTTACCTGTTTATACCTGGCTACCCGATAGTTGTGACGGGAAAAGAATAGGCAACCTAACGTTTGCATATTCTATGGGCTTCATACTTTCGATTGGTATAGAATTTATCTAATATTAATCAAACCGGTGAAATGTAAAAAAAAAAAAATTTTTTTATCATTAATTAAACATACCCTGGACTAAAATTTGTAAGGCAACCCATATGCAATATATTTATTGACATATTAAATTAAATATAAAATACATTTCATCAAATAACCATCTCGGTGAAGGTCGTTTTATATCGGGATCTTAGACTAATAGGTAAGTTTTTTTTGTACGAGCTTATTCCTTCGAATGAGGTCTTATCATTGAAAATGCTATAAATTCTGAGTAGGATAAACCCAAAAGCGTCAAGTTCTGGAAGAAACAAGGATTCAGATCTGTTTTGCAAAACGCTCTGCACCACTTGCACCTAGTAAAGAAATTGTTTTATTGGCTCATAGACATTTCCCAAAGCAATACATGACTGCAGTAAATACACAATAATATTTACAAATTAAAACCCATAACCAGGGCCATAATAAAAAAAAGACTGCATATTTACTCGTATTTATGCCGCTTCAAACTGTCCGGCCTGCAATTTTCTGATTAATTTAGCATTCAGATTAAAACCCATTTCGTTAAAGTTGATGCCAAGCTGATGCGATGACGCAACCCCATCTAAGGCATTTGCATAGGAATGCCATCAACTTAATGCACGCCTTTATGACTAAATTTAAGGAATACTATAATTCCTTAATAGCTTTTTCACTTTTTTTTTCATTTTTAGCAGGTAATTTAGGCCCCTTGCTTTACCGAAAAGCCACGGCGTCGTCACCAGCTCTCGTATCCAAACAAATCATATTGAAATAATTGCCAGCTTGACAACCATATTTTTGTATAGGATACGTATCAGGCGACGCTGCCAAGTCGTCAAGGGGCAAATCATGCTTGATGCCATATTATGTTTCAGAAAAATATGGATATTTTCTTCGTGTGGCTCTGTACGTTCGTCCTGGGTTTCTGGATAAGCAAGAAGATTAAAGAATGGAAGACCTTACCGCCGGGACCTTGGGGTCTGCCAGTGGTAGGGTACCTGCCGTTCATTGACCGTAGCCATCCGCATTTGACTTTGACTAAATTATCCAGGCAGTTCGGTCCGATTTACGGAATTGGGATGGGCAGCATTTATGCCGTAGTGCTGTCCGACCATAAATTAATCAGAGATGCATTTGCAAAGGACACCTTTTCCGGCAGAGCTCCTTTATTTTTGACCCATGGAATTATGCACGGAAATGGTAAGCTCTCAAGAGTTTTGATATCATATCCTGGAATAAAACGCAGTAGGTCTTGATTTAAGGCGACTAAATATATGTATATTTTATATTATAGGAATTATTTGCGCTGAAGGACCCTTATGGAAAGATCAAAGGAAGCTGGTAACTACATGGCTCAAGAGTTATGGAATGAGCAAACACAGTCCGTCAAGAGACAAATTGGAGAAACGAATTGCATCTGGGGTGTACGAAATTTTGGAAGTAAGTATTTATTATACCTCTCGCGGCGAACGATGAGTCCTATGACACCTGTCATCTCAGTACATTTTTCCGATTATAGGTTATAAAATGTACTGAGGTGACAGGTGTCATAGGACTCATCGTTCGCCGCGTGGGGTATAGGCATTGAGGTATAATTTATAATAGAGCCACAGAAAAAAATTTTTTTTCAGCTTTTTTAAAAATTCTACCCCTAAGGGGGTTAAAAAGGGGTTGAAAGTTTGTATGAAGATCAAAAGTTTTTGAGTGCGGGACTTGAAACTTTATATAAAAGCATATTATTAAAATACAAGAAAAGCTATTTCAGCGTTTTTGAAAATTCAACCCTGAAGGTGGTGAAAAAGGGTTTGAAAGTTTGTATGAAGATCAAACATTTTTTTGAGTGCGGGACTTGAAACTTTATATAAAGGCATATCAATAGAATTCACGAAAACTGATTTCAGTGTTTTTGAAAATTCAGCCCTGAAGGTGGTGAAAAAGGAGTTGAAAATTTGTATGTAGATAAAACATTTTTTTGAGTGCAGTACTTGAGACTTTGTGTAAAGGCATTATTATTCGAATCAAAGAAATTATAAACGTCGTTCTTAAACTCATCGAATTTAGTAAAGCTATTCTTTCGTAGATGTAACATAATACCGCGTAGTTTGACCAAATTAGCCGAAAAAAAAGGCCAAGAGCGAGTCGGACTCGCGTACGAAGGGTTCGTTACTATTTCGTTAAAAATTGCAAAAAAAAACACGTTTAGCTAAAACTATAGCAACTCCTTAGATTTTTGTTCTGTGATGAGGTGCATTTTGTAGGGACAAAGTTAATAATTCTAATCTAAAATATGTTATGATTTTACATAAGGTTCGTTAATTAATCAATAGAACCTACGTAAAAAAGAATATTCCGACCTGTTTCTTTATTTTATAGCTGTTATTTCTGCAATTTTTCACTGAACATTTAGGCATTTTTGAGACCCGTCACGTGTCATGCTCTAAACGAGACTGTTCGCCCAACTAATGCGATTTGTGATTTTGCATTACTTGGGAGGGTGCCATTTTTTTCCGTCTGATTGTGTGTCCATGTAATTATTACGTCAATGGGTATAGGTATAAACAGTCCGTCATATTTCTATGGTGGTGGCTAACAAGCATGCACTATGCCGAGCCTTTTATTGTGGAGCTGTGTGTAACTTTCGGGAAAGACCTCGGTAGCCCTCCATTTTATGTTGTTTAAACGCAGATGCTGAATTATAATTATTCGCTAACGTGGATTTCAACGTTTGGCGAATGTGTTTTGGAAATGAAATATGCATTGTGCAGTTAATTATACTATTGTGAAATTTTCATTGGACGATAAAGCGTAATTTTATATTGCATGGACTAGGAAATGAAAGAAAACTACATATTACGAGTTTTTCTACATTGCGTTTTTCTCGAGTCCACATATATTCGCAACCATATAAGAACCTGCAAGATATTACTATATTATGTAATGTCTAACTTACTAACCAGATAAATAAAAACGGAAAATATGTAGTGTTCAAGACTGACTCTTCATTTGCATGTAACAATTATTATACAAAGAATCCGCAATATAAAGTGTGAAGGTGCCCCGTCCATATTTAGGTTCAGACTTCTTGTTGCCTACCAACAAAGCTACACTTATTAAGCGTTTCTTGAATGTGACCTCCTGTCACAGACAAAATACTTTTGAGACTTAGGCAACAAAAAACAGTTTATTTGTCTTTTGTTTTTTGCTCTATCGATCCAATCCTCAAACAATTACATATGTCATGAGCGCCGTTTTTTTGTAGCATTCAAAATAATATACTTCAATTAACCTGCCTGTTGTTTACCTCTACAAAAATGTATGTGTAATATGTGATTGTTTGTGTTCATTTCCTGTTGAGGTGTGTATGTGCAATAAAGAATATTCTATTATAATATTTTAACTAAAGCCATTATTCAATCAAGAAAATTAAGCAAGACAAAATTATCTCTACCTTTTACTACCAACCTGTCTATTTACTTCTATATATTTTTTTTCAGAATGTGGAGAAATCCGCTGGCTCACCTATGGATTTGTCCCAAATGCTCTCAAATTCACTCGGCAACGTGGTAAATGAAATCGTTTTTGGCTTCAAATTTCCTCCTAACGACAAAACTTGGCATTGGTTGAGGCAGATACAAGAGGAAGGTTGCCATGAAATGGGAGTCGCTGGTGTAGTCAACTTTTTACCTTTCATGAGGTGAGTTTTGTTAAATATTAAATTTCATTGTTATCTTTCTAGTTTCTTTAATATTCTCTCGGTTTTCGTGACTTTCACTCACACACACAAATAATAACACCGATCTGGCATGTTTTTACTTTTTAGCATAAATGTTACTTTGACAGAGTAACTTTATGTATGAGTTGAACTCGGCCTATCTCGTAAAAACGAGAAGGTTTGCATCTTACGAAAGTTCGGGAACTTTCTCGGGGAATATCCAAATGAATCAATATACACGTTACAATGCGCTTAAGTAATTTTACTTCAATCCCGCTCCTCTATGTTATCTTTGATTGTAGATTTTTCTCTTCATCTATTCGAAAGACTATGGAAGTACTTATTCGTGGTCAGGCACAAACGCACAGGTTTTATGCTAGTCTCATAGCCAGACGACGCAAAATGCTGGGACTAGTTAAGCCAGCTGGGGCTGAATATGCACCTCATGGCAATCTCTTTGACGAACATCCAAAGGGGCACATTAAATGTGTAAAATACAGTAACCAAGTAGAAGAACCAGAAGAACACTATTTTGATCCTGAAACATTAATAGCTACTGAAGGAGACTGTATTCTAGACAGCTTCCTAGAGGAACAAAAAAGGAGATACGACAGTGGTGAAGATTCAGCAGATTTTGTCACAGATGAACAACTGCATTTTCTTTTAGCTGATATGTTCGGTGCAGGCCTTGATACTACGTCTGTTACGTTGGCGTGGTTTCTATTGTATATGGCTTTATATCCAGAAGAACAGGTAAAATTTACATAATGTATGAATATTTCTACGTTTTCTGTCTATTTATCTTCAGGTTTCTTCAGTTTCTGTTATAAATTTGTTTTTCTTTTCTAGGAACTTATACGAACGGAAATCTCAACTGTATACCCCGATGAAGACGAAGTTGATGGGTCTAGGTTACCATTACTTATGGCAGCAATTTGTGAAACACAGCGCATTCGTTCCATAGTTCCGGTCGGGATTCCTCATGGATGCCTCCAGGTTTGTAAATATAACCAATGTAAATGACCTTAACACCTTTGCTATTGGATTGGTTATACAGTTCAACATTAAAACTTTTTTTCAGGACACTATGTTAGGAGATTTCAAAGTTCCAAAAGGAACTATGGTCGTTCCTCTTCAATGGGCATTGCATATGGATCCTGGGGCATGGAATGATCCAGAAGAATTTAAACCAAGCCGATTCATTGCTGATGATGGAAGTCTTCTCAAGCCACAAGAATTTATACCTTTCCAAACAGGTTGGTAAAAGCTTTTTAATTTTGAATATTTTCTGGGCAAACTTGTTTGCTTATTCGTAGTTGCTTTTTTACTTAGTTAACCAAGATTTGGTGGGTCATCAGAGACGTGATGAAAAGGTACCGGTAGAGGCAGATCATAAAAACTGGGTGTATTTACACCGATGACCACGATTATCAGACATGTCTCATGAGGGAGCGACCACAGAGACAGAGATCTACTTACATATTAGTAATTTGATATAGTACCTATTCATAACAGTCTTGATAGGTGCATGAAGTACAAGAGTTACTAAGGTACCTTACTTTCATATCTTTTAGGAAAGCGTATGTGTCCGGGAGATGAGCTTTCTCGTATGCTGTCGTGCGGATTAGTTGCCAGACTGTTTCGTCGTAGAAGGATACGACTTGCTTCTAAACCACCTTCTCAAGAGGAAATGAAAGGAAAGGTTGGCCTCACTCTCGCACCCCCGAAGGTGCTTTTCCACTGCGATCCTTTATAAATGCAATATGGATCAACTTTGAACCCTGCATTTGAAATGGATATACTGCCGGAAAAGTGGGTGTGATAGTTTTTATTAATAATAAACGGTATTCATGGCTTATCTTTTCGTCATTTATTAATCAAGTTGTATTTTCTAATAATAGCAATATTTACAAGGCGAAAGTAATGGTAATATATTATATAGCGGTGAGCTGAAAGTATAAAAATAAGTTCAGTACAGAGCAACTTGGTTGCAAAAAGTTGAAATCCTCTATTACCAACAAATAACTAAGGATCACTTATTAAACATTATGTAGACTAGTTACTGGTTGAACCTAAGCTATGATGGAATGTTATCTTATAGTCTTGAAAGGTACAATACAAGATCACTTTAACTAGAGAAGTTACAGATGAACACTTGCGAAACCTAACGAAACACTTTTATCCAACACAACAAACATGAGATCACACTCAAACAGACACTCTTCTCAGTGATCTTAATAAATAATGACCTAGAATGAACATATAATTTTGGTATTACTAGAACTTAATTAGTGCTTACATTGAACAAATTTTACAAATGTACTTCGTATACTGTAAATCCCTTGACCTTACAGGTCACATCAAAAATCTCGTCACGTTTCTTTAATACTGTTTACATATACGAAAAACATTTCATAATCTCAACGATGGGAGTTTACAATACCTCTAAAATTCTGTTAACTACTAAATTGAACACTTTATGCACAGCCTCGACTGTCGCTTCAGCAACGTCATTACTTACATTATAAAACTTAAATAAATGGTCGTCGATGCGCTCTAAAACGAGTGATCAGTGAATACTGGTGGGTAAAGTGGCAGGGGAGCCGCGTCGATTAGTGCGCACCGACGTGGCGTAAATGGGGGTGGTCAGGCACGGCCGGCGCCAACGGCGCGGGTGGCGAACGCGGGATGAACCGTAGGTGGAAGGCTTGCGGCGCGATGGTTGCTCCCACCGTGCCCTCCAGTGAAGGTGAGTCTGCGCCCTCCGCCAGCTGAATATCGAACTGGTGCATCACACACGAGAAAAACATGAACATCTCCATACGAGCTAGAACGTCTCCAAGGCACATCCGCCGTCCCACACCGAAGGGCATGAAGAATTCTGGGCGTTTAATCTTGCCATCTCCATCGATAAATCTGCTCGGATTGAACTTTTCGGGCTCATCCCAAAGGTTAGGGTCCATATGTACGCAGTTGATGAGGGGCACGACTTGGGATCCAGCCGGGATTCTGTAGCCATTCAGATGGACGTCCCTGATAGCAAAAAATCAATGTTAGTCTTTGTCAGCGGGTATCGAAAAAGGAAAACTGAAAGTAGACATTTTTAATATTCTTCTGTACTAGATATAAAACTCACTTTGTTGGTGAATGAGTAGTAGCGAGAGGGACGATGCTTGACATGCGGAGAGTTTCCAAGATGGTAGTCTCGGTGTATGACAGATTTGGCATGTCTTCGATGGTGGGAAGCCGCTCTCGGCCGACCACAGCATCAAGTTCCTCTTGAACTCGCCTCTTGACATCGGGGTTTCTGAGCATGAAGACGAGCATCCACAACAGCGACGACTTGATGGTTTCCATTCCCGCGGAAAACAAATCACCCAGAATTTGTTTTAATTGTAATTCTGTAAAAATGTTAATATTAAAATATAATCTTCAGCGCGACGTCAATTGCAAAATTGTATAAGCATCGAGTACTTCGGCTTATGCGTTTTAAAGATGTAGTGAAACTTACCATGATCTCTTCCTTCAAAAAGCTCTCCGGCTCTTCCTTCAAGCTTGGCCTTTTCGATCTCGATAAGATAAACATCGATAAGATCCCGCGCGTTATCAAGATCTAAAGTGGCTCGATGTTCATCGATTAGCGTTTGATAAAATGCAAACATCTCATCACGATTTTGCATAACTTTCACTTGAGCTTGGGCTTTGCCGGGCAGATACTGTTGAACAAAAATAAATACTTAATTAGTCTATTATTCTAATTTAAATTATTTTTATGACGTATGTGTATGACGTAATAATTTTACAGAATTGGTCATTAAAAGTAACTTACGTTATAAAGGGGAATGTATTCGCCGTAGTGAATTTCTCCAAATAGCCGCATCCCTTCTTCGATTAGATGGTTTAGCCTAGTGAAACGGGTGTCGCCGTGACTGAAGCGAACGGACATTGTGATGCCGCAGATGACGTTGGACACACCGAGAGCCAGCAAAGGATTAGCGTCAATGGGAGCACACTCAGTATTGCGCAGATTGGCAATCAGATCATGCACTTCATTCTGTGAAAGAAAGACTTACATTAGCTAAGGGCATTTATTTCGTATTTTTTGTTTATGTAAGTAATGTCACGCATTTTAATTCACTTTTATATTGACATTATGAACTCACCTTAATTCTGGCTTCCATTATTTTTTTGCCGTTCCCCATGTAGGTCATTCCAAACTCGCGTAGCTTTTCGTGGAGGAAACGGCGCTGGCTTTTCCAGAGGCGGCCCTCGCTGTTGATGATACCTGCACAGAGGGAGGCGGTTAGTCGTAGCGAGGGGTCGGTGGGCGGCGCGAGCGCACGCCTGGGAGCGGGAGGCGTCGAGCACCGCCCACATGCGCTCGTGCCATGTGCACTATGTTTGTATCTTATTTATGTACTATTTTTATCTAATACAATAATACTTTGTACTCTAAGCGGCGAAATGATACTTGTTACGTGAGCGCTAGATTAGGTAATAAGAACAAACGATAAAAATTGCTGATAATATATCAAATTGCGAAAGGACTGAAAAACTATAAGGAAACTTAGCGATAACATTTATGATTTTGCGTACTTACCGAGACCATCCAAAGTGTGCATCAAAGGCGTGCTGGGTCGCCCGGTGAACTCTTCCCGTCGGAAAGCTTCTCTGATGAGCCGGTAGTCGCTGAGTACGACGGTGAGCTGGTTGCCGAGGCGCGCGGAGAAGAGCGCGCCGTAGCTACGAGCCAACTCCAGGAAGGTCTTGTGGCGGACGCCGAGGAAGGGCAGGTAGCCGACGACGGGGGGCCCCCAGGGGCCCGGCGGCAGCTTGCGGACATCCCGCACCAGCTGCGCCAGTCGTGCTGCCAGCAGCGTCGCGCACGCCGCCAGTAGCAGCGGCAGCGACGTACGCGCGTAACAGTAGTTCACCACTTGACATAGTCCCCACAAAAGTTTAGAATTTGATAGTATAGAAATCATAGTGATCCTCAACGAACAAAAGGAAGTACTGAAATGTCCGGTATTCAGTCGATCATAATATTGTGCGAACGTAAACGCGGCTGCGCCGGTCACAGTAGTAGCAGATACAGCGCGTTCGACTGGCGTCTGCGCACTGACTGGCGCGCCGCTAGCTTGGCCTTGCCAATAAATAGGTACGCGCGGGGTGGTACGTGCTTGGCAGGATCGTCCCACCAGAGTACCTCTCTCTGTTGGCGCGGCGCTTAGTGCTACTCCGCTTGTAGCACCAGCAACATCCGTCGCATGTTTCATTTAGGTAACTAAGAAAATATGCTTGAAAAATGGTATATACATTAGTAAAATGAAGAAATTCAAGACATTCATTCCTACATATATTTTGTTAATTGGTTGATTGAGAGTGATTAAAAAGCTAAGCTAGCTCTTGAGAAGTAATTTTTCTCAAAATCTTGAAATCGTTAAATGGAAAGCCTGCGCACCTTAAATAAATATTATCTTAATCTTCACTTCTACTACCTCTATAGTTGAGATCCAACGGGGAAACGCAATTCAGTGAATGCATGCGCAGTCGCCGAATTTTAGCGAGAGGCTGTCGAGGTCAGGTTGTATATGTAGACGATAAGATTTAACTAATTGCGTAAGTTGGCGCGAGGCAAGGTGACGGCGGGTCGTCGACTTGCCTGAGCCTTGGGCAGAGTTCCACGCTATCGACCTCTAACTCTAACCGACTCAAAGTTCTTCAAAATCAGTTAGACACATAGGCATTAATTTTTTTTAGACTTATACTATTTCTAGGTCTTGAGAACTTATCTTATATCTTCAGTGCTTGTTCTTAAACGACTCTACTACACCTATATCGACATCTAACACTAGCAGACATACAGTTCTTCAAAATTGGATAGATATATAGACTAGATGTTGTCCTATTTCCAAGTACTCCCAATGACTGGCGAGTTTACCTTCCTGCACTTGTTTAGAACACTGATTGTTAAATACAATTGAAAACACTTTATTTTGGACAGAGTTTATAATATGTAATTGTTTTACATGCATGCGACTTCTGTAGCCATGCAAAGGGATAGATCGGCGCGCGCGGCACGCAACGTCTAATGGTTATTTGAAATATTTTATAAACGTATTTAAAGCCTTTTGACATAATATTGACGTTGATACAAGGTTCTAAATACGTTATATAAAAATAAACCAACATAATATTACTCTACATAACACGTTTAAAATTGACAAGAAATCGGTACAGAGTTTTCCATTTAAAATTATATAAGCGTTGTATAAAATGTTTATCTATTAATCGTTCTCAGACAAACAACAATTATGACTGTCTAGTACATCTAAGTAAAAAGCCATAAAACCTACTGATTTCAATAATAATTTACTTGGTAGCATTGCAAAAACATATAACTCATGGAGAAGTTTTGCGTAGTGACTCAAGTGCTAAAATTGAATATTCGTATATTATATATTAAGAGGCCTTATTCCTTATAAAATGCTGATTGTTTTAGATTTTTTTCTCTATGCTCAAACATGTTTCTTAACATATTATTGGGCTCTTGGGATTTATTGGTATATATTTGATCCTACAGTTTGAATTTTTCAATGATAATTTTAGTTTCAAAAACTACTCGAAATTGGCAAAATTCACGCGGAAAATTAGTTATTTCAACTTATTTTCGACTGCACACAATGAAAGCATGAAATAACTACGTTACTACCTAGAACTGGTGGAAAAGTATTATTCCCTTCAAAAAGTTGGTTGAAATCATCAATAAATTTTAAAGATATAAGGCCTCTTAAAATACTCAGAAAATTACTTAAGAAAAATATATATTTAAACAATTAATACAAAAAAAAAATTAAGAGCACCTCATTTGCTTATAAATAGACCCTCTCAGAAAAAGGCCAACGATAGAAACAGAATATACCTCAGGCATGCGTATCTATGGACATTTCCTCCTTATGCATGTTGCGTATCTATGGACATTTCCTTATACATCCAAACCTGGGGAATTACCTGTAGATAGACAAAGTTCTAGGGAACTACCCTTACCCCAAGTATTTACTGTACATATTAAATAAAACAAATGTCTTACTTATTGTAAAATCCCAGCATTTCAAATGCAATTCAATTGACGTTATCGGACTTGAGTCTCGACGGCTCGCGTTCCACTCACAACGAGGACTGAAATAAACGGGGCGGCTGTCGCGTACTTCTTCTACGTGTTACTTACTTACTCTATTTTTGAACTTGATTGCATTATCGCGAGTGTAATTTCATTATGATAAGTCGATGTAACTTATGGAGATGGTGTAGATTTTTGTTTTTCATTAATAATAAATATTTTTTTTAAGCAAACACGCACATAAGTATCTTTTGCGATTTTATAAAGAACATGCATGATGATTTTTCCTTTTTAACCGACTCCCAAAAAAACAAGATGTTGGACTGAATGTATTTTTTTTATGTATGTCCGCCACCTACGCCGCCAATTTGTGGACCGATTTGAAAAAATATTTTTTTTTATTTGAAAGAGTAAAACTCCTGAGGTGTTCCCATTATAACCGAGTTGGGATCTGATCATGGGATCCCAGGGAAATCGAGGGCAACCGTCAAATTGTATAGGCACTTATAAAGTTTTTCTTATATTTTCTAAAGCTATTTAATTATTTGCATATGGTAGTCATCATCTCATCATGCTGAGCGAATGATGCTGCCATTAAATACAACTCCAGTACAACTCCTTTATGGTTAAGAGTTAGAAAAAGTATAATTCTTAAAAAATACATGTATTATAGGTAGGTACGTTAAGACTGTTAGTCATAATTCTTTATAGTGTGTTCGTGAGGTAGTCCTCTTAATTGTCACCAAGTCAGTATCTGATGATGGAATCCCAGGGAAATCGAGGAAAACCCTCAAATATTACAGGCACTAACAATGTTTTGTATATATTTTTCTAAAGTTATTCCGTTATTTTCATGTGGTTGTCATCATTTCATGATGCTGAGCTGATGATGGAAAGTATAACTCCTTACTGGTTAGGAGTTAGGGGATAATTCAAACGAGATGCATGCAAACAAGACCTCCCCGATCACCCCGCCATCGCCAGTATTTTATTTGATTCACTACATTATGTTTTGAAGTCGGTTATTTTTGTATTTTTTTGTTTTGTTTTAAACAGTTACTTCAATGAAGTATTTTAATCGACCTCTGTTATTGTTTTTTTGATTATTGAACAATTCATGATTACTTGATACCTAAAGTAAGTGATAACACACCTATTTGTCTTACAGATTTTATCATTGAAGCGACTTTTAGTAAGTGTAGGAGTAGGTAAAAGCTGTGTGGCACCTCCATTGCACCTAATTTGAAAATTGTAGAGATGAAAATGATTCATACCCCACAATCATACACGCATTAGACCATAGCACAATCCCACGGTACGTCCTTGTCCAGCTATTCTCGTCTACGCGGCGCATTTTTCAACCGGTAATCATAAAATTTGTAAGTAGGTGCGGTAATTTAATGAATTTATTTATTAAATAAGTTATTCGATTTTTTTAATTGTGAAGGGGCATTAAAGGGTTTTGAAAAAGGTAAAAAATATTTCGAAACAGAGTCGCGATGGTCTACTGGTCACAAAGCAACCAGTTTATAGAGTCGAAGCTATTTAGCCACGATTGGTATAACGTTTAATAGACTGATGATTCCACAAGATCCGTTAATTCTAATTTTCACATCCTCATTTGATCCGTGTTCTTAATGAGAGTCCGCTACGAAATTAATTGGAATGTAAAAGATTTAACCTTAATTTACCAGCAAATCAAGCAAATCAAGCTCTTGGAATGGCAAGGACTTGGCATCAACATAAATGGCGAGTACATCACGCACCTTCGGTTTGCTGACGATATCGTGGTCATGGCGGAGACGCTGGAGGATCTCGGTATAATGCTGTATGATCTCAACCGAATATCCCAACAGGTAGGCCTTAAGATGAACATGGACAAGACGAAGATCATGTCGAATGTCCATGTAGCACCCACCCCAGTATTGGTTGGGAACTCGGTCCTCGATGTTGTCGACGAATACGTCTATCTAGGTCAGACGATCCAATTAGGCAGGTCCAATTTCGAGAAAGAGATCAATCGACGGATTCAACTCGGATGGGCAGCGTTCGGGAAACTGCGAAGTGTCTTCTCGTCCAAGATACCTCAGTGCTGGAAGACAAAAGTCTTCAACCAGTGCGTATTACCGGTGATGACCTACGGAGCCGAGACGTGGTCTCTAACTATGGGCCTCTTAAGGAAGCTCAGAGTCACTCAGCGAGCTATGGAAAGGGCTATGCTCGGGATCTCCCTACGTGATCGAATCAGAAATGATGAGATTCGTAGACGAACTAATGTCACCGACATAGCAAACAGGGTTAGCAAACTGAAGTGGCAATGGGCAGGGCACATAGCTCGAAGAACCGATGGCCGTTGGGGCAGAAAGGTTCTCGAGTGGAGACCACGTACCGGCAAGCGCAGCGTAGGACGGCCACCCGCAAGGTGGTCGGACGACCTGGTCAGGGTTGCGGGGACTCGCTGGATGCGGGTCGCTTCTATCCGGCCCATGTGGAAGTCAATTGAGGAGGCCTGTGTCCAGCAGTGGACGTCCTATGGCTGAAATGATGATGATGATGATACCAGCAAATAACGGAGTACGAATAGAATAAGAAAAAAATTTAACAGAATAAAGTATTTATTTCATAATTATACTACTAGGTAGATAAGTATGATACACTGTTTACCTACCTAGACTTGAAAATGATTATAGTTGCAATATAAAAAACTCTAAATTACCATACCAACAGCAATCGCATATCGCAGCTCAAGTGGTTTCGTAACTCTCATATTCTGTCTCTTCTTTACAATATTCTTTTCAATCCTGCAACTCCCCGTTACCTCAAGGAGAGTTTCAGTTACCTTCTTAGTTACCGACTGTATTAGATCCTCTCCAAATTTGCTTCTGGGTGTCCCCTCTTCCTCTTATAAATTCTACAACAGCTCTTTTACTTTCCAGGCTACTTGTTGTGGAACTCTCTGCTTGTACAATTAAATCGTAGCCAATCCGTTTCCATTTTCAAGACACTCCTTGTTTTGTTCCCGCCCTGGACTACGGGTAACAGGGGGCCCATCAACCTGTGTAACCAGCAAAACGTAAATTCCCGGGCGAGTACAAAAACGGGTCGCGATTACGCGCCTCTTAAACTTAATTCTAACTTATATCTAAAGCACTAACCTTCCCAATGGAGCCGATCTAGCCCAATTCCAGCAAAGGTGAGTAAGTGTAGGGTGTGTTATGGTGTGTGTGAATGTGTTTGCTGGGCGCCGAAGAATCCTCGCGGCTACCGTATCGCCAGCTCCGTCAAAACCACAATTTTCACGTCCAATATTATCGAGGGGCCTTATGCCGAACAAATCACTCGAGTTCAACAAATATACGCAAAATAAGCGGACACACATGTGTCTTTCCAAAACGCTTCAAATTCCAAATCTCTCAAAAAATCACATGTGCACAACTGCAAGTTAAAATTCAAGTGACAGAACGACCTCTAAGATCTTAGTGTCAAAAGTGACAGCTCGGGTGCGTTCAGTTTTATGCAAAGTAATGTCGGTTGGGACCGAACAATCACCCGCCTCGGAACAGCTCTAAGCTGGTCCGCTATACAAGAGGAAGGCGCGATAGCGTTGCTACCGCTCGCTTGAGAACCGAATCCCCCACCATGACCTCAGCAAACCGAGGGGTCCCGTCCTTGCCGGGATACAAGTTAACAATTCGCCCCCGGCGCCAACGCAGTGGCGGTAGGTTGGAATCCTTAACCAACACGAGGTCTCCAACACTGGGGGGATTGGTTTTGTCAGTCCACTTGAGGCGCTGCTGCAAAACATGCAAATACTCTAATGACCATCTGGTCCAAAAATTCTGAGCCATTTGTTGCAGCATTTGATAGCGCGACAAACGATTGGAAGTTACTTCCCTGAGGGGGTGCTCCGGCAGGGCTACAAGTGGCTGACCAATCAAGAAATGGCCTGGAGTCAACGTTTCCAGGTCATTTGGATCAGAGCTGAGCGGGCACAACGGACGGGAATTGAGGACTGCCTCAATTCTACAAAACAACGTCGCCAGCTCTTCAAAAGTCAAAATAGTTTGACCTATGACTCTATACATATGAGTCTTAGCTTGCTTTACAAGAGCTTCAAAAATACCTCCCCAATGGGGGCATCCCGGAGGGTCAAACGTCCAGGTGACACCCCGACGGGAGAGGTTTGTACCAATGTCAATTCTATTTTCAAACAAAAATTTCACAACATCTTGTAAATAACGGTCGGCACCTTTATAATTGGTTCCGCAATCTGACCGGATCAGAGACGGGAGTCCCCTACGGGCTACAAACCTATCTAGGGCCGCAATAAAGGCCTCCGTCGAAAGATCAGCAACTAATTCAAGATGAGCGGCTTTGGTGGACAGACAGACGAAAACGCACAAATACGCTTTTACACTCTTCGCATTTCGGAGTCGCGACGTTTTAACCAAGAAAGGGCCGGCAAAATCCGTCCCTACCCTCTCAAATGGCCTAGCCGGGGTGACCCTGTCAGGTGGCAAATCACCCATCTGAGGCTGCATCGTGGCTGCCTTGAGCCTATAGCAAGGCAAGCACCGGAACACGATGCTCCGTACAACGCGTCTGCTGTTCAGTATCCAAAATTCTCGCTGCAGAATGCCCAGGAGCGCATTGCAGCTAGCATGAGAATTCTTAAGGTGGCGATCATTCACCAACAATTCCACCAAGTGCCCTTTCTTAGGCAACAGTATGGTGTGGCGCGCCGAATAAGGCAAGTTAGCATTGCGAAGCCGTCCTCCAACCCGGAGTATTCCAGACTCGTCAATGAACGGGTTGAGACGCGCTATCGCTCGTCTAAGTTTGGGGCGACCCTTCCGCAGGGTTTCCAATACGTCCCCCAAGTGTTCCTCCTGCACAACCCGAATCCAGTGATGTAGGGCTGCTTTCCGCTCTTCAAAAGCGAGAACACTGGTGTGTAGCCGATTGTCAGGGTGGCGACAATTGTGAATAAATCGCCTGACCCAGGCGGTCACTCCAACCAGCTTGTCGAGAGAACTATATCGCGCTAGCAACCAAGCAGGGTCCGTCCCTGGAGCGGTCTCGACAAGGTGGATCTTCAATCCCGACGATGGGGTTCCAATGACACAACTGGCCGGCCAGCGTGACTCCATCTCCAATAGCCATTCTGGCTTCCACCACAGTGGGTGGGCAACAAGCTCAGTGGCGTTACAACCCCTAGACGCCACGTCCGATGGGTTCAATTCACCTGGCACGTGTCTCCAAACCAAAGCAGTCTCAGAGTTCTGTATCTGCGAGACACGGTTGGCCACAAAAACCTCCAATGTGTGGACCGACGACTTCAGCCAACACAAGACAATTTGGCTGTCAGTCCATGCATAGGCACTCTCCTCAAGGTTCACGGTGTCCTTCAAGGTCGAGGCTACATGATTCAACAATCGCACAAGAAGAGCTGCACCCGACAATTCCAGCTTCGGGATCGTCAAACGAGTCCGAAGCGGGGCCACCTTGCTCTTTCCCATTACCAAGTGCACGTCGACCGCTCCGGCGGAGCTGACCGTTCGCAAATACACGGCAGCCGCATATCCTCGCTCGGAGGCGTCGCAAAACCCATGAAGTGTTGCTCTGTATTTCCCTGCGGGAAGCAACTTACGCGGCAGTTCGACCTGGTTTATCTCCGGGAGCGTAGAAAAGTAGGTTTCCCAATCGCTCAGCAAATCTCCGGAAAGCGCATCATCCCAACCCATCGGGGCTGCCCACAGGCGCTGCATAAACGCTTTGGCCTTGAAGATGACGGGCGAGATCCATCCATTTGGATCGTAAGTCCTGGCCACCGTAGACAGAACAAGCCGCTTTGTCCAGACCTTCGGGGTATCCAATTCAACCCGATAGGTAAACACATCTTGGACTGGTCGATACTGAACGCCAAGAACCGACAACATGTGCGGATTATCAACATTCTCGAAGAGGTGTGGATCCTGCTGGTGGTCATCTGGGAGTCCGGCCAAAACCTCTGGTGAGTTGGACAACCATTTCCGCAACTCATAGCCACCAGTCCGCAAGAGTGCAATCAATTCATCGCGGATGACCAATGCTTCTTCGACGCTATTGGCCCCGGTGCACACGTCGTCCACAAACAAGTCCTTCTCCAAAATGGCGGACGCTCGAGGGAACCTCAGTCTCTCTCTGTTCGCCAATTCCAACAATGTACGAATAGAAATGTACGGGCTACTCTTCAGACCGTACGTAACCGTATTCAGTTCATAGACCAACATCGGTTCATCTGGGCTCTCACGCCACAAGATCAGCTGATACCGACGGTCATCAGGGTGGATGACGATCTGCCGAAACATCATCCGGATGTCGGTCACAAACACAACCTGATGCTTCCTGAAATTAGTGAGAATATCGGTTATGTCCTTGTGCAGCTTAGGACCTGCATGCAAACATTGGTTCAAGGACACTCCAGTCGAGGTGGCGGCAGAGCCATCAAATACCACTCGAATCTTGGACACCGGTGACTTCAATACCGCATGGTGGGGAAGAAAATAATGCTCCACCGTACTCCAATCCATGCGTGACACCGTCATGTGTCCCAACTGCTCGTACTCCCTCATGAAGTCCACATACTTCTGCCGGAAGAGCGCATCCCTCTTCATACGGCGCTCCATCGAAACCAGCCGCTTCTCAGCCAACGCGCGAGAGGCACCAAGGGGTGGTCGATGAGTAAGTAGGGGGAGTCGAGTTATGAACCGACCAGAGCGGAGGCGGCCAGTGTTGTTCTGGTAAAACAATTCGCACTCCTCTTGCTCAGGACTCATCCGCGGCGCGGTAGGCGGTTCTTCAATCTCCCAGAAGCGTTGCACAGCGTCTGAGAGAGCAGTTCCAACCAAACAGCTCTCCTCGGCAGGAGGCGTGGAAACTGCTAATACTGGACCCATTACAGCATATCCGAACTTGGTGTCCCATGCCACAAGTCCACCAGGCTGTAGTATCCGTTTGCCGGTCAGCAATATGCCCCCTAGGACGTCTGCACCCAGCAGCACGTCAACCGGACCAGGGGTGTCAAAGCCAGCATCCGCCAAATTCAAACCAACTGTCAAGTTCCGGATCTCTGGTGGCAGCTTGACCGGGGGGTGCCCCCCCACCACCTCCTCCAAAACCAATGCGGGAGCTGTAATCCTCGCATGGGAGGTGGGACTCGGGCCAAAGGTGAACGTGACCTGTCCTACCAGGTTTGACACTGATGTGTTGCCGACCCCCCGGACACCGTCCGGGTGAGGTCTCAAGACCAAGCCCATCCGTTGCATCAACCGTTTGGATACAATACAGCCCTGTGCGCCCGTATCCAGTAGGGCGCGCACACGAACTGATCCTCCGCCAGGACCCCACACACAAACCGAGGCCGTGGGCAACAACACGGTCTCGAGGGGTGTGGCGGTGGTCGATGCATGGGCGGCGTACCCCTAGCAGGGATACCGCGTGGCGTCCTGCTCCGCGTGGGAGGGCCGCTCGAACCGGTCGAGCGGATCCCAGTCAGGCTGGTACGCGCGTCGCGCTGGTTGCGCCATCTGCGGCGCCCGGTACCCTCGTCTCCGGCCTGCGAACGCGGGAGGTCGCGATTCCAGGCGCGGTCGCTCGGCCAGCGGCGGCGACATCCGTGGCGCCGACCGAGGAGGGGGTGGGCGCGGCCACCCGCCCGTGGGAGCCCGCCGTGAGGGCGCGGGTGAGCGCGCGACCGCAGCATAATTCTGTGAATGCGGGGGGGTCGAATTCTCCCCGCCTTCCCCATCTTCCAAATACCCCTGGTCGGCCGGGTGCCGACTCCGGACAGGGGTGCTGCGTGAACCCTGGGCAGCGGGAGGCTTGGAGGTCCCGTTGCGGTTCATGCACAAAATGTGGTGGTGCTTCCCACCACATGACCGGCACTCCTGGGGTTGGGCACAGTCCCGAACAAAATGTGTGTCCAAACACACGAAACACCACTTCCTTTGCTTTGCAATGTTCCGGCGACCCTCGACCCTCTGGGCAAGAAACGTCGAACAGACAGGCACCCGATGGCCTGGTTTCTTGCAGTACAAGCAGGGGTCAGGTTCCACCGTGCCAACATTGTATTGACTGGGCCTCGCTGGTCGAGGTATCAATTTTCCCCAGTTTCCCCTTTGAGCAACAATTCCCATCTGGCCCCCTGAGGGCACAGCTGGTCTCGAGGTTGAAGGTAAACTCGAAGTATCAGCACGGCGACACTCCGTTTCCAAAAATGCCACTATGTCACTAAAGGCCGGTAAGTGCTGGGCGGTGTCTCCTCCATACTGGTTCTCAAATCTCGCCCGGACATCAGCAGGTAGCCGGTTCAACAAAAAACTCAGTAACATATAGGACCATTGGTCCACAGGCAAGCCAAGTTTCCCCAAAGCTTTGGTCGCTGTCAAAACAGGATTCAGCATTTTTATTCTGATGTCTGATACCTGGGCGATCCGGGGAATATTCCAAATTTTTGCCATCATGGCATCCGCAAGCCTTCGCACATTCTCGTATCTGTTTCTTAACAGTGTGCGCGCGGTTTCATAATTTTCATCGGTGACCGACAAGTGTGCTACCAGGTCACGTGGTTCACCTTTCAAAGCTGTCATCAGCTGCGCCAATTTCAAAGAGTCCGTTAGGTCCTTTCGGGCGTGTACCAAACTATCGAACAGGTCAATAAAACTGGTCCATTGGTCCAGGTTTCCGTCAAACGGTGGGATGCTTATCGCAGGAAGTCGTGCTGCCAATTCTGGAGTGGGTCTAATTGCAGAATTTCCCTCATTCCGGACCCCGGTGGTCCGAATTCTCAATATCTCCTTTGCACGCTGAACGATTTTATCTGCCAGCTCAATGCATTGGTCATAATCTCGTTCCACTTCAGCTGCCTCGCGTAGAACATGCTGTGCCATCTCGGGCCCAGAGCCTTCAATTTTACCGAGATAGCTTTCAAAGCTATGTCGCGCCCTATCAACGCGGTCCCTAATCTGTTCGAACCTGTCTAACAATGCGTCAGTTCGATCTTCTCTGTCCACCAGAGCAGCCCCAGAAGTAAACCAACGTAACTCCGCGCGAATTGCTGTCTTAAATACCGCTGCCATATTGAATTCAAACAAAACACAAAGTGAAATTCTCAAACAAATCAATAAATTAATTAATTAAAATTAATTATGTAGAATTTCTTACCCAATAACAATATTAATTCAATATAGTCACACTGGCGGTTTACCAATTATAAAAATGCCAACAAATTATAACATTTAATATCAAAGTCCAAAGGTCAATTTCTAAAGTGCTCCTAATAATATTTCCAAATAATTCAATGTTTCAACTTGACATGCAATATCAACAAAATATGATACTTGTTTTAACTCCAAAAACACTATAAAACTATAATGAGTTGAGTTTATTCTAATAATTTACTTTCTTATAATCATACAAAGAAAATGTCTACCAACCCCCAAATTTATAACAAGTTGAAACTTTCCTAAATTTGAGCACTAAACTAGTATTATCTACATAAAACAACTCTCGTGTTGTTGATAATAAGCAAATTGACCTTATTCAAATCAAAAACATGTAAATTTAACCACTTTTTGTCAAAACTTTAACCTCAAAACATGTGAATTCTAACCAAAAAAAATTTACCCAAATTTTATCAAAAGTGGATCAAATCAAAACAACCACGCTCTATGCTACCAAAAATGTTTTGTTCCCGCCCTGGACTACGGGTAACAGGGGGCCCATCAACCTGTGTAACCAGCAAAACGTAAATTCCCGGGCGAGTACAAAAACGGGTCGCGATTACGCGCCTCTTAAACTTAATTCTAACTTATATCTAAAGCACTAACCTTCCCAATGGAGCCGATCTAGCCCAATTCCAGCAAAGGTGAGTAAGTGTAGGGTGTGTTATGGTGTGTGTGAATGTGTTTGCTGGGCGCCGAAGAATCCTCGCGGCTACCGTATCGCCAGCTCCGTCAAAACCACAATTTTCACGTCCAATATTATCGAGGGGCCTTATGCCGAACAAATCACTCGAGTTCAACAAATATACGCAAAATAAGCGGACACACATGTGTCTTTCCAAAACGCTTCAAATTCCAAATCTCTCAAAAAATCACATGTGCACAACTGCAAGTTAAAATTCAAGTGACAGAACGACCTCTAAGATCTTAGTGTCAAAAGTGACAGCTCGGGTGCGTTCAGTTTTATGCAAAGTAATGTCGGTTGGGACCGAACACTCCTTAAAGAACATTACCTGTCCCTTCTTTAATTCTTTGGCATTGTGACCGACATGAAGTGCAGTTCGTTACTAATATAATTTTATATGTATATATTAATGTTATTTATGTTTAATAATAATAATAATTGTGCGTAGGTAGGTATAGGTATATATTATTTCTATGTTTTTTTATGGACGTTTATTTATGTATTATTTTAGTAGTTTTTCTACAGATTCCATGATTAATTACTTCCATTATTACTTTTTTTGCAACGCGTACTCATTTCTGACGTTTTTATTTAATTTCGCTACCCAAAGGTTGTCTGGAAGAGATCGCATAAGACCGCCTGCTGTTTACCTCTATTGAATGTTACGTGTAATCTATATTTAATTCTATTTATTTCCCGTTGAGGTGTGCAATAAAAAATATTCTATTCTATTCTATTCATACCAATAGGCTGATACACATAAATCAGTAAGCATAGGTTTTTTCCTTTTACCCGACTACGGCAAAGCCAAAAGGAAGGGTTATAAGTTTAGCAGTCTATTTTTGTTTATACCTAATGCCGTGGTCGGCGAAATATGAAATATAGATGATCCCTGGGACATTTTATTTGACTTTTTTAAAACTCCTCATGTAGTGCCGTATATATAAATTATTAGACGCATGTACATATTTCTCAAATTTTGTGAAGTTCGCCTTTCGTTTTTTCGAAGTTCACAGTCGCCGACCGTAACAACTGTAATTTTCGTAGGCACTGAATAACAAATTTTTACTGAAATGTTAAATTGTTGACGATTATTTCTCCTTATATTTCTAATTTATTGGGATCATTTTACAATGATATAGAATATATATTATGAACAATTTCACTGCATGTGAAATAAGGTGACCGAACCCTAATAAAATACTGTATTTTTTTAAACGTGCACAATATCGTCTACATTGTTGTAAATAACTATTTGGATATAAAAATAATAATATATTTGCAAAAATTTAAACGGCAGATATTTTGTTTCAATATCTTCTTCAATATCAAAAGTAACGCATACTTCACATAAAATACATTGAAATCTGACTTATTTTCGCTACTGCATGTGTTTATTAATGACGCAAAACAAAAGACGATCAAGGGTACACCAGGAGAAATAAATAATGACGACAACCACTATTGAATAAATAACAAATAATCATACACTGAATAGAGCATGCACTGTTTCCAAGTGAATTGGGTCATTGGTCTTGTTGCAAACAGTAACTTGCGCAGGCGCGGACGTCAACGTACAGGTGCGTTCGACTTGTTTAGTTATCCTCGATAACTTACTCCTTGACATGGATCTAAGTGTGAATTGTTAGCGAATTTTCGGCCTCGCCTTACGTAACCGAAGATGCGAAAATTTTACGTATTTTTCTCTGATGACGTCAGCATTATCATATGGTACTGAAACTAGAGTAGGTACTTTCCTTACTTACTCCTTGACATGGGTCTAAGTGTGAATTGCAAGCGAATTTTCGGCCTCGCCTTACGTAACCGAATCGTTCGAGCCAATCGTCTGGTCATGTCATGAGACTACAGTAGACTTGCTTGCAGGTGTTTCATGAAATTGTATTGAAGAGTATAATTGTAACATGCATACAACAATTCATCATATAATGCATCAGTAATAGGTTACAAACGGGATCCTTATTTATCGTCGTTATATTTGTATTTTTGGTTGTGCTTTGATGAGTTATATATAGTCATTTTATAGCCCGAAAAAATACTTTTGCCACGCAAATAACGCCACAGGGTAAAACTATAGTACTTATTATATAATTTATTGCGTCACAAAACTGCCAAAAATGTCTAGATGTCAAAACTCTCAAAAATTATCTGCACAGATGTGAATTTTTGAAAACGTTAGCTCACCTTATACAGCAGAATCAAGCTGGTTAAGTGCGAACCGGGTTCTGGCACCGAGAATTCCGTTTAGGTTTCCAAGAAATTCTAAGAAATCAATTTTATTTAAACAACCTCTCAAATAAAGATCTAGTCCCAAATTAAGCTCAAGAAGGCTTGTGTTATGGGTACTATATACTATATACATACACGACGATATACATACTCATATAGATAAATATATACTTAAATACATAGAAAAACCATGACCCAAGCACAATTAATATTCGAGTTCATCACACAAATATTTGCCCTGGCCGGGATATTTTATGCTGTATACATTTTTCGCTTAAGAGGCCTTATGCCTTTTAAAATTTATTTTTTTCATATTATGACAAATATATTGATAATTTCAACCAACTTTTTGAAGTGAATAATACTTTTCCCCGAGTTCTAGGTAGTAACATAGTTATTTCACTCCTTCATTACGTACAGTCGAAAATAAGTTAAAAAAACTAATTTTCCGCGTGAATTTTGTCAATTTCGAGTAGTTTTTGAAACAAAAATTATCAATGAAAAATACAAACTGTAGGTTTCAAATATATACCAATAAATCCCAATAGCCCTGTTCTAGAAAGTAACATCAATAGTATATTAAGAAACATGTTTGATAATAGAGAAAAATGTCTAAACAATTGATTGTTTTAGTCATTTTTCTCTATGATCAACCATGTTTCTTAACAAATTATTGATGTTACTACCTATAACAGGGCTATTGGGATTTTTTAGTATATATTTGAAACCTACAGTTTGAATTTTTACTGATATTGTTTGTTTCAAAAACTACTCGAAATTGACAAAATTCACGCGGAAAATTAGTTTTTCCAATTTAATTTCGACTGCACGCAATGAAAGCATGAAATAGCTATATTACTACCTAGAACTCGGGGAAAAGTATTACTCACTTCAAAAAGTTGGTTATAATTATCAATTTAATTTGTCATAATATGAAAAAATAAATTTTAAAAGGAACAGGGCCTCTTAAGTTATGGTCTCTGAATGATCTGATTCAAATACATTCAACGTTACCCTGACTTATACGGATGTACACAATACATAAATTATATACATTTAATTTAATAAAAACTTAAAGAAAACCCTTAAAAGGTTATATGTATGCCTATGCAGATACCTATTGTTATTTTACGGCATATAGACCGTGTACGGACATACATATGTATCACTGTTTTATTACAACTGTATAGTTGTAAAAAAACAGTTAATTCGTTATGAGATAGATTAAAATACTTACAATAAAACTAAACCTAAAAATTAAACTAAACTAGAACACAATGAAGTTAAACTAAATCTCAAAATGGCTAGTACCTTACATCAATAAGCCTCTTCGAGATATCTTTGAAGAGGCTTAATGAGCTGGGGCCCCACGGACCCGACGCCAAAAGGTATGAAATTGTACTCAGCGCCAAGACCACTGTACTTATTCCGTTTTATGCCTTCGGCCCCTTCTGCCGCTGCTCCGGCCCTAATTGAGATTCGGTGGAGATGTGAAGGGGCCAGTGTTGTTCACTAAATTGAATATAATTAAGTTGGGATAGAACAATACATACAAATGTATTGTTTATCTGTTAATAATGTGTAGGTAGTTTTGTAAAGATTTTTGTCCCCGTGATTTTTTAAAGAAAAATTTAACTCACAATTAGTAAGGATCACTACCGAAATTAGTTAAACCGCGTGAGTGTTCTATTTTCTTATAAAATACCTACGTGATCTCGATAATCCAAAATGTACTAATCATCAGTTGAGTGGTCGGCGCCGCGGTGGCGGAGGTGGCAAGTCATAACAATCTTACAACTGGGGAGACAGGGCTGCGTCGGCAGCGCGGGAAATTTCCCTTAGATAAATAAACAACATGTTTTATTTGTGATTCACTAGAGGCCATCTATATTATTTTTTGGCCTTTCATCGTCGTCTCGCGGTCCATCGAAGGAATGTTATCGCCCTTATGGGCACCTTTCACAGGATGACCTAGAGGACGCTATAGACTAATTAATTAGAAATCTAGGTTCATTTTCTATTTTAGTAATCTGTGTTATATAAAAAAAAATACTTAAGCCCACCATATTTTTACTCCTTTAAAAGTCAAGGCACGCTTTGATAAATAACAGCCGAAATTAGGTATGTTTCTGGATACCTAATAAAAACTGATTCAACTTAGCCAATATGCATAAAACGAAGGAACGTTTGTTAAGAAGTGCACCTACCAAATTATAAACCAATGTGACACAGTGTTTGGAGTTGCAATTTACTTTCTTACTTTTGGTATAAGTACATAAACAAAAAATGTAATTGTAACAATAAAATATTTACCCTGAAACGACTCTAACCTGCTCGTTTTTTATTATTGTGCGTAATCATTTTTCTAATTTACGTTAGCGTAAGTGATTTCTTCGGTTCAATAGGTAAAATAAATAATTGTTGTTAGGCAATTTTGCTCACGTCTCGATATTGATTTTGTTTCGTAGCGAGATGGCCAAAGATGTCGTACCTACCTATAGCCTTAACTAGTCCATCCAAAATGATGTCTGAGACATTTTTATCACATTGTCCGTGACTCTAGTGTCATAGTTTAAATTTGCTGATTACGATCCAAGATTTTTTTACATACAGTTTTATTCTTAGGGACTCAATTAAGAATACTGAGTTATCATAAGAAATTAAAACAATAACATTTTAAGACCTTCAAGGCGCGTAAAGTAGGTGACACATTTTTATATCGGCATGAGTATCGCTCACAATAGTGTAAGATAACTTTTGCCGGAGCGCGCCCCGGGCACACGTCAGTATTGTGATTGACAACAAGAAATTAAACTGATTCAATATCCTATATTGTTGTTCTTTAGGTTAGTTTCATATTCCTTTCCCACATTTATTTATATATTCGTATTATTTCATATTACAATGTTAAACACATATACAACTAAACAAGAAATCAGGCCCCTTTGCCAAGGTCCCAAAGACGCTAGCAGCATTTCCTCGCTGAATAGCAATGCTATAATACGTTGAGCGAGGAAGCTGCCAGCTCTTCGGTCCCCCGTGGTGTCGACCAGTTTCTTTGTAATTTCCTTATAGAGCTGGCGAGCACTGGGCCCCCACGGACCGAGGGCCCACTGTATTTGTGAGTCTTTACTTTTTTAGCCGCTTCGGCCGCCGCACCTGGCTTATGAGAAGTTCCATGAAAATACGCATAAATACATGAACACACTATTGTGTTAACATCGTTGTACCGTAACGTTGAAATGTGAGTTCAGATCGGAGGATATTCCGCTAGATACTTTGTTGTTTGTTATTACTTGTGAACTTTCATCAGCTCCGATATTATATTCGTATTTTGTGGTGACAAATATTTTATTCGTTCGTTATATTTTGAAAACAAATCATAGTTTATCTAAATATCGGGTAGGTACACTTATTTCCATCATAGATTAAAACAGTAGATTGATAACAGAGGGTTGATAGCCACGTTTGTTTGTGAAGTGAAAGCACTAATTCGAGTCTGAAGTACTCACCTGAGTCACACACTCTTTCATTTTGAATATGAAAAAAGTTAAAACTAGCGCCAAAATATCTCTACACAAAAGAATGGCTCGCAACCCAGGCTTAATAATTAGCTTTCATATTTCAACCCGCCATTGAGATAAACAAAAGGTTATTTATTTATGTTTGCTAAGTTTGAGAACACTATTTGATTTAAGTCCCTTGGTTAATGGATATCCACATTATCCACATGAATAACGTATAACCTCAAATAATAACAAATATTTTATTTCAAGCAAATTAAGATAAAACAGATAATGCAACATATAATACTAAAGAAATTAAAATACTAACTATAAACTAAGCACTTAACTAACTAAAATAAATATTAAAAAGACTTAAAAAATCGGACCCCTTTGGCATAGTGCCGAAGACGCTGGCAGCATTTCCTAACCTCAAATAACAGTAAAAAACCAAAGAAATGACTTTTTTCAGGATTTCTGTATACCTACTAGTAGTGTAGAAATCATTTTAATCAACTCGAAAGTTTACTTCCTCGTAATCGTTTTCCTTTTAATTATTTATATGAGTAGAAAC
Organism: Apotomis betuletana; assembly: GCA_932273695.1. Classification (NCBI taxonomy): domain Eukaryota; kingdom Metazoa; phylum Arthropoda; class Insecta; order Lepidoptera; family Tortricidae; genus Apotomis; species Apotomis betuletana. The sequence continues at coordinate 10,264,771 of OW026305.1, read as the reverse complement.
ATCCTTCTGCTATTACTCAGCTTTTTGTATGTGTAACTTTAGTTATTGGTGTCTCTTTTATGTACCTACATTAACAATTTACTATTACTGAAATAGAGCGAACAGATAACAACTAAATTTATAAAACATTAAAAGGCGATAATTTTGTTTGTATTTTATTTAATAATAAGTTTACACAAACCCACGAGCTAGATTACATTATCTGTGAAGAAGAATGCAATTACAGAAACTTTTATTTCATCGTTTATCACTAATTGTAAACAATAGTGGCACGATTGAACGATCGGAACGATTAAAACATCCGACAAAATTAAACGATTAAAACAAACTCTGTTTCATCAAGAAATAAAAGTATCCAACTTTAAAAAATAATCGTAAGTTAATACAATTTTTCCATGAAGTTTATACGAGTAAATATTTCGCTTGTACTTTATCTTATCTAAACGTTGTTCTGAATTTTCGATTTTCTCGCCTTTTTCTTCCGTAACGAAATATATTTTTTCTACTCCAGTACTTTTTTCTGTCATTTATACTGGGTGGATTGGCACGAGGATCCTTTGCGGAAATATAGCATCATTTAAGTGATACACAGTCCATTTATAATGTTTAGAAACTTAAAAGAAGTAAAAAAAAAAAATACAAATTTTGCTCATTTTCAACTGTGGTGATAACCCTATATTGCATCTGCACATCACTGCAAGGTGGCTAGATTAAGGAATCGCCGTCGGGAAAACTCGAGATATTACGTTTATTTCCGTGAGTTGTTGTCATCGTACCTACTGATGTAAGAATGACACATAAATGACAAATGAGCCAAATAAAATGCGAAAATATGAATATCAGTTACTTTATTACAATTGTTACATACGGTGTTCAAATGTTCCTCCGTGTCTCACAATATAAACGCACATACACGCTGCAGCACGCTGCTTCTGTTTTGAGTTGCAGGCAGAAACACTGGTCCTATAATTGTTTCCCCGTGAATCGTTAACTGACCAACGACACGTGTGCTGTAAATCGGTAGGCGACACGATTGTCTTCGGCAAATACACATGTTCCTTCCGTCTATTCCACACCACATACCGTTGCGAGTAAACAAGCTTTCATCGCTTCAAATAGCATGCCTGATAAAATCACGTTCTTTCACTGTTTTTTGCAATAGCCACCGGCAGTAAGCTTTACGGATAGGGCAGTCTCTAGGAAATAAAGCTTGAACCCTCTGAACGGGTCCCCAACGTTGATCGTTCTAAGTTGTTCGTGGTTCAACGGGCTGATTGTTGGCGACACGATCAAAAGCACGTAAAATTGTCCAACGACCTGTTGGGTGTGGTGGTGGATATGTATCGTCGTTGTCGTGAGATACTGGCAATCGACTATTTATGGTTCTAGATTTGATATGATTCAAATCTAGTGACAGATGTAAGATTGTTTATTAATGTTGATTTACTCCGTTGACAGCTGCTAAAGGGAACACATCTTATGTTGACATGTGTACTGTATTTATTAGAAGTGTATATTTAATGTGTTGTGCTTAAATAAATGAGTGTTTGAATTGCCAAGGCCCTTTGATTAAACCAATTAGAGGTCATGGGCACCAGCGGCGCATTATAGATGCATTATAGAATCAGTGATTGGTGTTTGAAAGTTTTAGCCCAGAAAGGATAGCCATTGCTTTTAAAAATAAGCCTAGCAACCAGCAATAGAAGTTGTTTACCTAACAACTGTCTCGTCAAAAGGAAAAAGAACAAGGTATATTTAAATGAAAATGATAACAGTATAAGAATCTGAGGTCTGGCATTAATTAGAAGAAAAAGAGATCAAGAAGTAGTCACGGAGGTCATAACACAATCAGGAAGAGAGAAGAAAATATAAGAAGAAATAATAGTAACGAAGTCGGTCGAGAAGGTGAAAATATAAGAATTATTATTGAAAATGAGTTTCGAGAAGGAGTTCAGTTGAGAAGGTTAAGCAGTGAAAGTGACATAAGTGAAATAAATGAAGGTGAAATAAATGAAGTTGAAACAAATGAAGGGGAAATAAATGAATGTGAATATAATCATGATGAAAGAAGAAGAGAAAACTGTGATAATTTTGGAAATGTTTTAAATTTTGATAATGAGATTTATTTTGATGGAGATGAAGAATTTTATGATATTGGTTAATGAAGATGATCGAGCAGAAGGAATTGAAGAGAAAGAGTTGTGAATAATGAGAATAGAAGAATCTGTAAAGTTCGAAAAATGTCAGCATATCATAAATAGTCAGGTTTAAAGGGGTGTTTGTTTAAATAATGATTCACTTAAGGGGGTGAAGATAAGGTGAATCATGTTGTAACTGAATCATTATTAAGTATTTTCTATTTTTATATTTTATATGAATTAATTTGATTGTATTTGTTTCTTATATATTGTATATTGTTTGTTATTTAGGTTTTTCTTGTTAGTGTGAATTGGTGATATGAGTGTGAGTTGTTGTTGGTTGTTGTATGTTGTAGGTTTATGAGTTTATTAAGATGAGGATGAGGAGTCGAGTAGGAGAATATAAAGGTGAAATATTTATTGTAGTTTAATGAGATGAGGAGTCGAGTAGGAGAATATAAAAGTGAAATATTTATTTTAGTTTTAGTAAAATGAGGATTCGAGTGGGAGAATATAGTAGCTGAAATATTTATTGTAGTTTTATGAAGTGAGGATTCGAGTGGGAGAAGATAGTAGCTGGAATATTTATTGTAGTTTTAGTAAAATGATGAGTCGAGTGGGAGAAGATAGTAGCTGAAATATTTATTATAGTTTTATGAAGTGAGGATTCGAGTGGGAGAAGATAGTAGTTGAAATATTTATTGTAGTCTAGTGAAGTGAGGATTCAGGAGATGATGAAGTTTAATGAGGTGATGTATCGAGTTGCAGAATTTGAAGATCGTTATAGGAAAAGTTGGAAAGGGATGTTTAAATACTTATTGTGGTTTTTTAATAAATGAAGTGTCGAGTGGAGTATAATAGAAGTTGATTTAAATATTGAAGTTGTGTATTGAAGTTTTTTGAGTGTAAGATTTTGAAATTCATGTTGAGTATTGATGACGAGTCTAGTGGAGATTTATAATGTTTTGTTAGTTGGTTTTATCGAATTTTAATGATGAGTGTGTGCCGAGATGAGGGTCAATGAACGTAGTAGCAAGGTTTGGTTAAAGTTTTTTGGATATGGATGTAAAATTATAATTGTTTGGAGGAGCTTGGAAATTGTACCAATTTATTATATTTATACAGGGTGTCTAAAGATTGAAAAAAAATTGTGAATAAAGTTGAGTAGTTTAGGTATACAGGGTGGTTCAAAATTTGTGTACATACAGGGTAACTTTAGATTAGTGAGTCGATTGAGGGGGTGTGTCGTGAGATACTGGCAATCGACTATTTATGGTTCTAGATTTGATATGATTCAAATCTAGTGACAGATGTAAGATTGTTTATTAATGTTGATTTACTCCGTTGACAGCTGCTAAAGGGAACACATCTTATGTTGACATGTGTGCTGTATTTATTAGAAGTGTATATTTAATGTGTTGTGCTTAAATAAATGAGTGTTTGAATTGCCAAGGCCCTTTGATTAAACCTATTAGAGTCGTAAAGCTTCAGCCGCATTATAATTGTACCTCGCGCATAACATGAGCAAATATAAATATCCACGTGATTTTCATTTAAAGGTAAAGCAAATTGAAATTAACTTAAATGTCAATTTCATTTCAAACATCATATTTATGATCAATGTTAAATCGTGCAAAGAGGTTCGATAGTTGTAAAAAATGCGTTAATTCTATCTTGCGTCGGCGAATGAAGAGCCGTGTTACTTTAGTGCAATATCCAAACGACGATATTTGACGATAACCAAAATAAAATAAATAACAAGGACGGCCTATTGTATAAATTGCAGATCAAACAGGGAACAATTTCAATTTACTCGAAAATAATTTTATAAAGCGTGTTAACGAACTAAAACCTTTTTATTATCAGTTTAGGTAGGTAAACAGAGACGTTTTATTTACGATGAAAGAGGTTACAACATCTTTAATTGTTTATGATGATTTGAGTACATTCGAGTGGTTGTCAGTGTCAAGTCATGTCATGTGAGTTATTTGTCGGGATTAAAATTATTAACTAACAAATTACATAAACACTCCACTAGAAAATTTAATAAGTAAGTAGAATAACAGAGACAATCACCTCTGCAAATCCTGCAATGATTTTTTTAGCGTTTCACGCAGACCTAAGAATGGAAAAAAGCAACATATTAACGTAATATCCAACATCTAAGGATTGTTTACAAGTAAGTTCATTGACCCAGCCACCTGATTAGGGTTGGCACAAAGTAGTTTTTGGTATGAATGTTTCAAAGGCTATAACTTGAAAACGGTAACATATATTTCCATAGTTTCTATGGAGGAAATATAGTGCTAAGGTTGAACTATCTGCCAGTTCCGCAAAGGATCGTCGTCACGTTCCACCCTGTATAGTTACTAACTCTAATATAAAGACATAAATTATGAAAGTCTGTAAAAGTCTATACTCTACTGCCCAAAAAAACACTGCTAAATGATGTTATAATGTCGCCAAAAAAGCATTACTTAATACCACAGATTACAAAATAAACAGCTGCACTCACACAATTTGCAATTAAAAAAAAAACTTATTGTACTAAGGCATTGCTGCCAACTTAAAAAATAAGTTTATCATCTGTGCATGGATGTATAGTATAGTGAACGTATACCTTTAGCTATAAGTTCATATTTTTTTGACAGATGGACGTCAATAAAAAAATAAAGTTTATCAGAGGCTATTTTTTTTTTGTTTGTTCCGAGCGGGAACATGTAATTATTTTCTTTGTTGTTTATTTGCATTTTATTTAGTAAATGTCGAGTCGTAGAAAAAGTATTGTATGCAACGTTGTATAAGTAGATCAAAAAACGCTCGTGGCATCTTTCTTATGATGTTCGCTACGCTCACATCGTAACCCATGCCACTAGCGTTTTTTGCCCCCTCTTATACAACTATTGCATAAAATACTATTAAAACCGTTGACGGTGATTGTACTTTTGCTCTTACGTGTAAAACTTACACTACAGCGTAAGAATATTTAGATACTAGCTGTGCCCCGCGGTGTAACCCGCTCATCCCACGGGAACACTAAATTTATTCGGGATGAAAAAGTATCCTATGTCCTTTCCCGGGTCTCAAACTATCTCCATACCAAATTTCATCTAAGTCGGTTCAGCGGTTTAAGCGTGAAGCGGTAACAGACAGACAGACAGACAGACAGACTCACTTTCGCATTTATAATATTAAGTATGGATTGTGACAAACTATAAAAAAAATGTTCAATGCACTTCACTCTCAATTGTACCCAGCTAGCTCTGTGGTATGTACCTAATAGCTGCAAAACTACCGGACCCTGGAATCTCCGAAAAGCGAATATTAATTGTGAGTTGATCTGAGCTTGCGTTATGAGCTCGTAGATGTTCCTGGGTCGTACATGTTTTTGTTTTCTGTGTAATAATGTTTTTATCGGTTTTCCATTTTGAATTAGTTAACTTTTTACTGTCTAGTATAGGAAAACCTTTTAAATCATTTCTATGTCTACAAAGCTTGTTTAATTCTTCATAACAATCCTTTCATGATCCCTTCATTTGATAAGATATGCTTTAGCAAGCAGGTGATATTTCATTGAACTTTTTACGATTACGTAGTCCGCTTGCACTAAGTTGCACTATTCAGTATTGTCATATTGTTACGTAGGTATTGGGGGTTCGTGTGTCTTACGTGGAAGCGTGTCGAAACGTAATGTGTTCCCGGGACGTTGGACAAATGAACGGAGTGCTCGCGTTACGAATTCGAGTAACATATTCCGCGTGTGATCGAACGAGTCTCAGAAACACTTAAAGTGAAACAGCAGCATCGCGTTTCGGGTAGTTTGGTATTAAGTATCGTATTGATACACCCTAAATAGGTCATTGTCAGTTCAAAAAACAAAATTTGTCCCTTCGGTGGTGGTTATGTTGCTATTACATCGGATTATAGAAGAGGAAACGTTCTTTATTCTCACAGGCATTTAATCAGAACAGAAAATTAGGCCCTGGAATCCTTAATTTCGCAAATGTCCACCGAAAAGACGTGCACCTAAATCTGACAATGACCCAAATATGCTCGCCTTACATCCAATTCGAGAAACACGTGATGCTTGATTGAATGACTCTCAAAAACACTTACGCATTTAGTCGGAGCGAGAACTCATATGCAAGTTTAATTACATTGCGAGCTTGCGCTACATTATTCCGAGTTTACTCGATCTTATACCCGCAATGTAACAAACTCGCATGCGATTTCACGGCCTGTTGAAATAGGTCTTTATGAAGAAACTGCAGCATCGCGTTTCAAGCATTTCGGTATATAACTATAATTGGTACCTACAAGGAAGTGAAATGTCGAAGATCGAGTTCAGTAGCAGGTGTGTTCAACGGTAGAATTATGATGATGACGACAATTAAAAGGCGATTTATGTTACAGAGGTCCCTTAACATCTTTGACAAGTTAATTAGAACCAATAAAACAAAACACCGTTGACGTTGGAAGATTTCGTCTTGTACTTTCATAAAGAAGAAAAAGAATAATAATAACAAAAGAACAGAACAAAACAAGCACGTATATTATTATTTGTGAGCTTAACCAATAATTCTCTAAAATGTTGTCTATCAATATCATTAGACTGTAAATATGCAACATTTGACTATTTATAAAGACTGCAATTGGTTGCAAATGCCTTAATACAAGTGCAGAACTTCAAAAATTATAAATCAATTACGAAACAGTATACTTATATGAATAATGTTGACAACATCATTTTGATCAAAAATAAAAATCAAGTTTTTTAATTTTTATATTGCATAATACTGAGTTGAGTGCGCTTTTAAGATAAAAAAGTGAGATGTGTCATCCCCGTTGGCGCAACATTGTAAGGTGGTTATTAAGGCACCTTAACTTAATGTTGTCGGTACTTTGGTCACGCCAGTAAAATGCTCATGCTACGAAAGAATGTTTTTCACTAATGACTATTTTTTTTTATTTATGTTATCACGAGGCTTTAATAAATTTGTTTTAATATGGAATTAAATCAGCAAATTATAATGTAATCACGGTTTTTGTTAATTCCAAAGTAATCATTAAGGTAATCTTACTTAGTCTAAACGCTACTACGATTTTTTGTGTGTGTGTTGTTCTACCGTCTGTATAATGGGATATGTTCTAAGGGATTGTTTGACATGATGCCCACGGTTATTTTCTACCATCGCACTGCTTGCCATCGGCAGGGTGTTCATCTTTACACACTAGAGCCTACATAGTCGACAATTGTGCCATTCCAGAGGAATTTCCTACCGCTGACGCTCCGCATATGGAATGAGCTCCCTGCTGAGGTTTTCCCCAGGGTCTACAGTATGCGGTTCTTCAAGAGGGCAGTAGGTTCCTAAAGAGTCGGCAACGCGCTTGTGATGCTCCAGGCATCGCAATGCGTCCAAAGGTGATGATAACTGTTTAACATCAGGCAGGCCGTATGCTTGTTTGCCACCATTGTAGTATAAAAAAAAGTAAATACTATGAACACTATCTTATACCAGACAAAATTAGCATCAAGATTTTCTCCCGGGAACTCGTGTTTGATGTTGTTAATGGACCAAATGTATAGTTACCTACTTAAATTCGCGAACAGGTATATTGGGAATCTAGTCCGCTCTCAAAAGAACGTAATATCTAAGAAAAAGAAAAAAGTAGCTGAAGCCGTATATATAGTTCAGGAAGTTAAGTTTTAAATAAGGAACTATGATAATGTATATATGTAGTATAGATAGCAGATTTCACTACGACGTGATATTATTCTGTGGAAAATTTCGTCAATCTACTTACAGAAAGAATTCGTACAGCTAATATCAGTCAAATGAAGGTAAACAAATCAATCAAACAGTAGTATCACATGTCTATTGATATATTGGCCACACCGCTGGGGAGTGAACTAATGCGAGGTGTTCCATTGAGATGACCCGCAAAAAATACTCCGAAATCGAATATGATGACCGTTTGTATTTTTGACTCGATACGGTTGTATTTTTTTTTTTTTAATGTTTGTTACCTCAGAACTCCGAGTCGATTTGGAAAATTCTTTTTAGGTCCATGAATAGACATCTCAAGGTTGGTCCCATAAAATTTTGGTGAAGATCGGATGACGAGATCCATGAGGAATCGAAGGAATTCCTGAAATTTTATAGGCACTCATAATATTTTTAATATATTTTCTAAAACTATTTAAGTATTTGCATATGGTAGTCATCATCTTCCAATGCTGAGCTGATGATGTAAGGTACAACTCCTTAACGGTTAGGAGTTAGGAGATAATTCAAAGGAGATGCATGCCTTTATGACCTCTTCGATCACCCGCCATAAGTATTTTATAGGAATCACTAAAAAGCAAAAAAAAAAAATTAACAAAAAAGCACGGGTTATTTTTGGTTATTTAGTTTTATTGAAGTCGGTTCTTTTTTGTAATTTTTATTTTATTTATTCATTATATTCAAATACTTTAATTTCAAGTACACATAAAATTGTTCATAATTAGAGATAAGAGATTAAAATTGTCTTTATAAGTATCACGTTTTGGGATATACTCTTGATTTGCGCTACTCCGTGTACCAATACACGCACCTACGTGTGCTAACTTAGCTATTCGGCGTCTTCAGTACCTATCCTTACCACGAGTTTACAGTGACTGTAATCACTAGCGACTCCATAAACGATTTGTAAGGAGAATTGTAGTTCTACAAAGAAACCGCTAGGGGCGCTGGACTACTGTACTATTCTCCATACAAATCGTTTACACTGTCAGTAGCGAGTACGGTCACGTTAACTCATGATAAGGAAACAGATGACAGCGCAAGCTCATTGGTGATATATGAGCTTAGCTTCGATATTAAACTCACTAAATACAATAATTGATGATTAAACGAACTTACCTGAAGTGAAGTTCTATCACAATTACACGAACGCCTCGTACGAAGAGATTATTAAATATATTTTACACATGTAGTAATCACAGGTACTACCACTCTAACACTTATTTGAGAGAAACTCTGTTTTTTTTTTTTTTTTTTTATTCTCTGCACTCCCGCGCCATTTTACCTGTCAATGTCATATAGTTCAAAGTTCTTATTAATAATATATGGGTAGTTTCCCTAAATCCTTACTGATTTTTCGCACTGCAGCAGCACTTAAGTGCTGGTCCTGGGTCATATTGGGAGGGTGGGTCCTAATAATCTCTTCGTACGAGGCGTTCGTGTAATTGTGATAGAACTTCACTTCAGGTAAGTTCGTTTAATCATCAATTATACTTCACGCCTCGTACTCGAGATTATTAAATATATTTTACACATGTAGACTTTGAGAGTAAGGAGGTAAAGTTGTAGGGAAACTACAAAAGGTACAAAGGTGACCAGCATGTACCAGTAAAAAGCTATTAGGTACGAATCAATCTGTATTCTAAACACTTTGGAGACACACCATTAGTCTTAAAATTATTAAATCTTAGAGATTAACAATCATCACAGTAGAGTTTTATACTACTTAAGTACAAGAGAGATCAAATATCGACTCTGCTACTATTAATTATATTCCTATTATAGAGTTTTGGCACCATCAATCATAAGATTATTAAAAATTAGTTAGAGATTAACAATCATCACAGTAGAGTTACTACTTAAGTACCAGAGAGATCAAATATCGACTCTGCTACCGACATGTCATTGCGATTAATTATAATCCTATTATAAAATTTGGCGAATACCTTCGATTCACCACTCCACCCAGCGGTGGAACGTATGGCGTCAATGTGGACGCCTCGTGCGGCCGCGTGAGAGGTCGCAGCATGCCGCGTTGAATGTGCTGTGAAGATGTCTGTGTCAATTCCACTATCAGCCAACGTGTGCTTGATCCAGCGACTCAGCGTCTGGGTACCTACTTCTTTATGTGGTCTTTTTATAGCAATAAACAAATTATCGTTAATCCTAATTGATTTAGTGCGGTCAATATAAGACAGTAGGGCCCTTGCTGGACATATGTTTGGCTTTTCTGAGAAAAAAGGGATACAAAGTATTGGTTGTTTACAACCTGGTCTAGTAGTTTTTATAACTGCAGGGATTTTTATCATTAATCTATCAGTAATGTTTTGGATATTCTTGATATTAATTTTAGATAAAGTTTGTACTCTTTGAGCTGTTGCCAAAGCTAATAACGTTATAGTTTTCCTAGATAATGTATCTAATGCTAATTCCTCATTTGGAAACAAATTATTTAGGTAGTTTAAGACAATATTTGTGTCCCATGTAACAGTATATTTAGGTAATGAAGGTCGAAGACGAAAAACTCCTTTAAGGAAACGGTGTATGTTTTCATCTTTGGAAATGACTGAGCCAAGTACTAATGCTAATGCAGACCTGTATGTATTTAGGGTACCATATTGACAACCTCCATTAAACATCTCAGTAAGAAAGTCAATAACGTTTGGGATGGTAGGCTGATAAACGTTAATTTTGTTTTTAGAACAATAGTCCCACCATTTCCTGAGTCCGACATCATATTGTTTGACCGAATTTTGCGATAATGATGCCATCATAATATCTAGCGATGGTGATGGTAATCCTCTTCTCGAAAACGCCTGCCGCACAATACTCCGGCAACCAGGGTAATTTTCTTGTGAATCTGGGTGCTGGAATGAGAAATTAAGGATTGTTTGTTTGGGGGAAATACTACAGTGTCTGTAATGAGCAATGCTTTAAAAAGAGGATACCAGGGTTGAGCTGGCCAGTGTGGCACAACCATTATTCCTCGAGCTTTATCGGTTATGATTTTTCTAAGTGTCTTTAATATCATTGATACTGGAGGAAAAGCATAAAAATATGTCCCTGTCCATGTAATGGTAAAATAATTTATGGCGAAGGCATCAGGATCTCTGTGCCATGAAACATATTTCGCACACTTGTGATTTATTCGACTAGCGAAAAAATCAATTTCAGGTTGTCCGAACATTTTCACTAGACTAGCGAAGCAGGTATCAGATAATTCCCATTCTATATCTGGGTGATTTTTACGCGATTCTGCGTCTGCAATAACATTGTCTGCTGATCTTATGTATGATGCATATATGAAAATTCGCCTGTCTTCACACCACTGCCAGATTTCTTTTGTGATTTTAGTGAGGTGAGGGTATTGTACCCCGCCCATACGGTTTATGTATGATATCGCGGTAGTGTTATCTATTCGTAATAGTATTTGGCAGCAATTAAGATCCTTTGCAAATATTTTAAGGCCAATAAAAGCAGCTAATAGCTCTAGACAATTTATGTGCCTATCACGTTCTGAAACCGACCACTGTCCGCTGGCAGTGTCGCTGCCACAGGCTGCTCCCCACCCCGTAGTCGAAGAGTCACTGAATATTTCGGTACAATATACATCATCTCGTATTGGATGCACCGAATTATTTACGGCTTGCATCCACCAATTTAGATCCGGTTTTAAAATGTCAGGTATTGCAATGAGTCTATCATAATTGGAATTTTCTTTTAAAGCAAGGAATTTACAACGTTCTAATTCTTTAGTATACAGCCAGCCATACTCTACTGCTGGACAGGCTGATACCAAAAGGCCAGTTATTTGTGCCAATTTTCTAACTTTACATCTTTTAAGCGTTAAAAACTGACTTAATTCAGATTTTATGTGTGCCCGTTTCTCTATTGGTAAGCTTAGATTAAACTTATGGGAATCAATTATCAAACCTAAGAATTTACATGATATTGATGGTGTTAGAACACTTTTTTCTTGGTTTATTATGAACCCAAGGGCAGTCAAGAACCTTTTAGTTATGTCTAGATTTTCAAGACATTCATGTTTTGACCTACCTATCAATAACCAGTCATCTAGATAAACAGTTGATATAAAGCCAGCTGAACGTAACAGTTTTACAACAGGTTTAGTAATTTTAGTAAATATATATGGTGCTATATTGAGGCCAAAGGGTAAAACATTATATTGATAAGTTTTCCCCTGATATGAAAAACGTAAAAATTTTCTGGACTCTTCATGGATTTTTATGGAAAAATAGGCATCTTTTAAGTCAACTGTTGCCATGTAACAGTCTGGAGTAACTAATTTTATGGCAGTTCTTAAATCTTCTAACTTAAAATGGTCAGTTATGATAAATTTATTAAGATTCTTAAGATTTAAAATGAGCCTCATTTTTCCATTTGGTTTTGGGGTAAGGAAGATACTTGAGAGGAACTGGTCCTCACATGGTTCGCACTCAGAAATAGCTCCTATCTGTATTAAATTAGTAATGGCCTCATGAATACGTATACTATCCTGTGTGCTATAATCAGACCAGACAGGAACAGCACTTTGGACTACAGGGTTTGTAAACATAATTTTATAACCGCTTATCCATGATAGTATAGTGTGGTCACAAGTAATCATCGACCACTGATACAAATAATTGGAGAGACGACCAACATACTCAACTGTATTTAGTGCGTCCTGCGATATGGTGGCGCTGTCGGAGCACGATGCGACGACGGCCTCGATGAGCGCCCTGGCTGCGCCTGGGGAGGCGGCGCGCGTGGGGCTGCATACTCGCGGTGAGGCGGCCCCGTCGGCCGGCGTGCTGCCGCCGGGGCCACTCTCCGGTTTAAAGTTTTAGGTGGAGCAGGTTTATCTGTCTTCAGGTTGTTTGAGACTGGCTTGAAGGTATTGTTAGCTTTTAACTCGGTTCCAGATTTATTAACAGCTTTTGCTGACTTCAGGGTTTCAGCCAGATTTGTACTGAACAACATAGTATCTATTTTAGTAAGGTTCAGGTGTTCTTTCATTTCTTTCTTGACAGAAAATAAGACAAAGTTCCTTCTTGTCACCGAGTCCCCATGTTGAATATCGCATAGAATCCTTTGCGCATCCATAATTCTTTGTATTATGTTATTATTTTTATTCCGGGTGGTAAACAGGGTATTTAATGCTTGACCCAAGCAGGAGATGGCACTGGCCAGTTGTTTTTGTTTGGCCTCGATACCTTTGTCTCTTTTAGCTACTTGCTCAGGTATTGCAGCTTTTATTTCTGCATTCATTTTGGGGGCATCGATGAGCAGGCAGTTTTCCGGAGTTAAATATTGGTCTGTCAAGGCCTTACGTGCTTCCTTGCTCAAGCCCTGAGTTGCAATATGCTGCAGGCGACTCGCTAGCTCTGCTCTTAAAGGTGAACCATGTTTTTCAGAGGATGCGGGGTCTTCACCTAAGATCTTCAATGTTTCTTCATCAAGTGGATCTTCCTCCTCCTGTGGTTTAGGTGTCGTGCTTATCTTGTTTTCCTCCTCAACTATAGGAAGTGGAATATTTGAATCCTCTGTCTGCGTGTCCTCCGGTGTCTCTTCTTGCAAATTTTGTGGCTCTTCAACCAGGTCGGTGAAATCAACCTCTTTGACTGGACTCGCTGTGGAGGAAAATTTTCAATTTATGGAGTATGCCAAGCATGTGTAGAAATAGCCCCAATGACTATTCAGGTTACATACTTAATGAGACACCAGCCTAATATACCAATCAGGTATAAAACTCCAGGTATACATGAATGCATAATCTATTGAGTATGTGTCGAGATAGCCCCAGTGACTACTCCGGGTATATACTACAGCTTATGCTTCAATAAATAGCAATAATAACTGGCTAGCGCTAGTTATTTGTTCCCTTGTTATAGTACAACTCCCAACGATTTGTACGTCAAGGACAAAGTTGTAATGCGGCGAAATAGCCCCAGTGGCTAATCTGATTGCATTATTATAAGTTATAACTTATAAAATATTATAGGTAAATACCTGCTTCATCCGATTCTTGGATATTTTCGGGAGATGACGGCGACGTACTTTTATCCATCTTTCGCTTTAGCTTCTTCATTTTGTGCTTTAAATAAGCAAGTTCTTCCTCGTAATCCTTCGTTTTCCTTTTTGGCATTGTTATTTAACGTGGTTTTAGCTAATTATTCGTTTTAAGATTAAGATCGTGTTGAGCGGTTAAGCACTTAAAACGTGAATGACATTGACAGGTAAAATGGCGCGGGAGTGCAGAGAATAAAAAAAAAAAAAAAAAAAACAGAGTTTCTCTCAAATAAGTGTTAGAGTGGTAGTACCTGTGATTACTACATGTGTAAAATATATTTAATAATCTCGAGTACGAGGCGTGAAGTATAATGTCCATGATAGTACTCGTATCTCTTACGAATCACGTACTTCTTCAAGATTTTAAGGTACTAATAACCTAATTGTTGCTATCCGTCGTTTTTGATAGGCATTAGACATCAACGCTATGCTATCAGTCGATATCATAAACATTTTATATAATTTTTTGACTGAAATATCAAAACAATGCGTACTTTCGGTTTTTGCGTAACATTAAATTTGTAGCGTACATATTGACGCGGCGTGTCATAATTTAGTGTTTGCCAGTGACGCATTATTCGGTAATAATTTGAATACGTCAATTATCTCCGAAGGCAGCTGGCTGATAGCGTCCAAATCAGCGTATTTTGTGTGAATGGCTGGGGTCAACGACCTGTTTAGAGCGGTGAGCGTTACGCAGCGCGATCGATCGATAAGGAGTTGCGTAAGCGCGTAGAACGCCCTCGGGTACCTTAAGGACAGAGCTGACCCAATAGTTCTCAAAAAAATATGATCTTTTCAATAAAGAGTTTTTGAAAAGGACTAATATTGCATTTTCGTATATTTTATAAAAAGGTTTTAATAAATATGCATTAAACCATTCGCGCAAACAAAAAATATACTGCGTGTTAACATTAGATAGGTATAAAGTAAAAAAAAAACTGCGGCTTCATTCATTTTAAATTTCTAATGATAATGTCCGAAATATCACAGGTAATAAATGCATGTGGCATTCATGTGGCATCTAGTCACTTAATTCAACTCCAATACCAAAAAACTGAATATATGTACCTGGGCAGATACTGGCCTGATACGTGATTCGGCACGTCCCATTTTTATGATTAGTACCTAGGTACTGTTACGCTGAATCGGGTAGGTAGGCGGTAGGGTTCAAATGGATATATTTTGTCAATATCCTTCGAATGAGACCGCTGATATTTTTCAGCAAAGTGAGTCAATTGTTGAATATGTATTATGTTAGGTTTATGTTAATTGTATTAAATTATTATAAATGCGCAAAATGAACGAAGTGGTTTATCTTGTTTTGCATATTGATAAATCATTTGCATGGATTTTTACGTCGCTCGAATTTACTCCTATCACATATATATGGCGTTTCAAGTTTCGCTTTATAAGCATCCATAATGAACAGGTGTTGTTTATTTCATAAAATGGGATATTTTGTAATAATATTACCTTCTGTAGGGCCAATGACTCGGTGTTTTAATATTATTGGAGGTATCTTACTAATCATCATCATTATATCTGCTGTAAGATGTCCACTGCTGTTCAAAGCCTCTCCTGAAGATCTTCACGTCAACTGGTCGCATTTTAAAGTAATACTTGAGTGTATACAAAGCTCAAAGGTAACATTCGTTACCAATACGAATCTTCTTCTTGTTCCCCGCTTCCTCATGACTGAAGGTTGTGACCATTTGAGGCCGTTATCCATTGCACCAAAGCTCTCCATTCGACACGGTTTTCCGCCTTCCGGATTGATGCCTGTAGCGTTTCCTGACAGGCTTCTTTCACGGCATCGATCCATCGGTTCGGTGATCTCTCACGGGCCCTTTTTCCTTCCACGTGGCCAACTACAATGAGCTTTTCCCTACTATCTGGCTCGCGTCTAGCCACGTGACCGAAGTACTGCAGGATCCGCTGGAGGTAAAAAAAAATAAGCGGCACTTGATCTTCAGTTCGGCCAGGATCGACGCATTTATGCGACTTGCCGTCCAAGAGATTCCTAGCATTTTTCGCCAGCACCAAATTTCGAATGCGTCAATCCTGTTCCGAATGCGTGCCTTAAGCGTCCAGGTTTCTGAAGCTTATAGAAATATAGAGAAGATCAGGGTTCTCATCAGCGTTGTTCTCGTTTTACTGCTGATACCTCTGTTCCTACGGATCTTCTCTAGCCGCTTTACCGCTACCTTTGCTATCTGGGCTCTTCTCAGAACCTCTTTCTCATAGTCACCATCCGCGACAACCAAAGATGTAGACAAATTTGTCCACGGTATCGAGGTCGGATAGTTACAAATACCGAGACCATAATACCGAGTGTAACCTGTAATATGTGCCATAAACTGAACAACATTTTACTAACTAAGTACTTCTGAAAATAGCTTGTATTAAATGATAATTTGTAAAATAATGTTTCTTCAAAGAAGCAATGGATCTATTGCCAAATGTGTGATATTATTAGTACCTAGTAGAGTGAACTATCTCAATACTAAGGGAATACCAATGTTGGACGGCGCACATTGAAAATATTATTTAAATAATGATTGTTTGAAATAATGAACTTCTGTATACTGAGTTTTTAAAGTTGCTGAACAAATGTTGTTCAAATTTATTTCATATTCATAATATTACAGGCAACACCCCGCATATTTATTTATTTTATTTATTTAAACTTTATTGCACAAAACAAGTAAGTACAAATGGCGGACTTAATGCCAAATGGCATTCTCTACCAGTCAACCATAGGGCCAAACAGAGATACTAGAAGTGGGTGCAAATTAGAAATCTGATGGTACAGAGAGGATCTAGAGTACAAGTAAATACAAAATATTAATTATGCATATGTGGGTCTTATGATCATAGTATAGTACCATTTTGAAGTATCATAAAAGCAATGTATGGTACCTGCCAAGATGACATTACTAACCGGTAGACCTAAGAAATTTATTATGCAGAAGCGACATGAATTTTAACATTCTTGTAGGTATACGATATATAAAAAACATATATAAGTCAATATTTTACTGTTTGATGTAAGTAGTACCTACGATATTACGTTGGATTAATAATGAATAATAATCACCAAATAAAAAATTAAAAAAAACGATTTCAACCGATTTTTGCTGATATTTCATAAACTGCTTGACCGATTTTGATAAAATTTACATGGGACCATCTTGGAAGTATACCCTATCAAATACGAAAAGAATTTTGTAAATCGGTCATATCTGTAAATTGATAACTCTATGCCAGGCACAATGTCAGCAATTAAAAACAGTATCCAGACCTTATTTGACTTACCCTGACATAGGTCTAAATTATAAACTAGAAAGGTCACGCTGAAGTCTATATTATTACCTTCGTCGGCGCGGAAAAAATAACGATAATGATTCTTTCTTTTCTTATTCCTTTTTGCAAGAACGAACGTTGTGGAGAACTTTGGGGGAGGCCTTTGTTCAGTAGTGGACGTATATCGGATGATATGATGATGATGATTCGTTTTTACTTCTAAGTACTTGGAAAAAAAGTCAACTTCCTATTTTTTTAAAGTAAGAGCTAAAAATAAGGTCAAATAATATATATATATATATTTTTTACTTGAAGTAATCCTCATAGGATCCCATCTCTACGGGGAAGAGCGTGGGTATGTCGGACTCCACTGAGAAGCAGTGACTTACCGACTAAACCTCCATGGTATGCCTGGTGGAAGGCCAAAAAGCCCCACCACGTCAGACGCATGCGGGGCGACACCTCACGCATCCGACGTACCCTCAACCGAGGACCTCCACGCCGGGAGAGCGGTGAACGACCCCTGATTGCCCTCTCAGGTCCTCCGTGTAGTGGGGATGCCTTTAGGGAAAACGTCCCCTCCAGCTAAACCACCGCTACACCCGTGCCAAATTCAGACGTGAACTCTGGTGTTGCAAAGACACGCTGAGGGACCCTCTGGAAGCAAGGACCGCCACCGACACACGGTGCTTCGGTCCAAACTTCCTTACTGAGGGAGAACAAACGCCCCTACCCCTCAGCCGGCCATGGGAGGACAAACGCCCCTACCCCACGACCCCCTCTCCACGCCAAGGGAGGAAAAACAGCCCTACCCCTCGGCCTGCCACGGGAGGACAAAAGCCCCTACCCCACGATACCCTCTCCACGCCAAGGGAGGACAAACGCCCCTACCCCGTGGGTTCCCTCCCCAAGTGCCGACTGATGTCCCGAGCCACGCGAGTCCAAGAAACTCGGCCCCCGCAGACGCCGTCAGAAGCCGAAAACCCCCCAGATGTGTCACAGACATGCATGACGCCTGATATCTGATCCTCCCGCCTCGCTAATACAGCCGACCCGCCTGGGGAATGGATTTGCGTTTTCGATTTCTCACAAATCGAAATGCACAATCCTTCCTGGCAGGTAGGCAGTATCAGAGGAGCAGGAGACTCACCAGCCAGGCAGCCACCCACAGCTACGACACATCGAGAGTCCTTCCGAAGTCCTCCAACAACCGCAAGGGCAGAGCTCCCGGGACCCACGCAGGCCGAAGACACCAACCAGCACCGGTCTCCTCCTCGCCCGTCTTGGCCCGTAGGCCCCTTTCCTGGTGTATCTTGGCTTCCCCGCCAGGTACCCCCCCACCACGACAAGGTGGACACCCTCGGGGGGGAACCTAACCCAACCTAACCCAATCTTACTAATCTGACAATTTATAAGTTGATATTATTTGAAAGGAAAAAAAACTAATTATATTAACGTTACATTATGCGAAACGTTACATTAGGTTAATTAGAACGTTATATGAAACGTCGGACACCCATACAATTTAAAACACCTTAAATTAATTTACAAATTGTTCGTCAGTGAAACACATCTGAATTTTTTATTCAGATTAAGATAATATTTTTCGCCTGTGGAGCTCAAATAACAAAATAATTTAAACTAATTCTAACACAGAAGCTGGCGTCATCCCAATTTGACGATGTACTAGATACTCATAGGTTAACTGATAACCTCCTTATGTAAGCCAATCTACTGCGTTGCAAAAATTAACGGATAATGCCAGCGCCATGCTGATAGCAAACATGGAAATACCTAGCTAATATTGATTATCGAAACAATTCAAATATACATGATATGGACAAAGACACGAGGATAATGCGTACAATAATAATAATCACCAAATAGGAATTCTTGACGAATTTACTGGCGACCTATATATGTATATATATATATATTTGTTTAAAATGTTTATAAAATGAATACCTAAAGATAAAAAAGAGAAGACCCACGACTTTTAAGAACTCTGAAGCAAATCATTTATCTGAAACTAATGGGTAGAGGTATGGACAGAATCAACTGAAATAATTCATCAAAAACTATTTAACTTGATGCGATCGGCAAGTCGATTCAGAGTCGTTCAAAAAGTGTTTACCTATTTTTACCTCGACGTTTCGAATACGGGTACGTATTTGAATATCGGAAAAAAGTCGACGGTCAAAATATCGAAAATTAAAATATCGAACGAACTAAATATCTACTATCATTATATCGACGTCTGGAATTCCTAAAACTTAAATACCGAAAATAAAATATCGAAAGATCAAAATATCTACAATCGATATAATCAATATAATTATGTTAGTTAACATGTGTTGTATTCAAAACATCTGCGTGCGGTTCATATTTGGGTTACGCAAGTATGACCACGTATCCAATTTCCGATCCCAGCTCAAGTGGCTCCCAATCCGTTCTCGCCGTCACTTTCACATTCTCTCTTTTCTGTACAATATACTACTTAACCCCAAAACTCCCCTCTACCTCAAAGAGCGTTTCAGTTACTTGCTAGGTCTGCTCAAAATTATCTTCTCACTATCCCCTCTTCTTCTTCCAAGTTTTACAATAATTCATTCACTTTTCAGGCTACTCTTCTGTGGAATTCTTTACCTTCTGATCTAAGGCGTGCACAATCTCTTGCTATATTTAAATCTCACCTTAAACGTCATTATTTATCTCTGCCTTAATTTACACTGCATTGTAAATCGCTCCCTCTTGCTCGTACTATGCGACGGACTCTGGTTTGCTATTTATTCTACTCTACTTTATGTATTTATTATGTTTAAGTATTGTATGTATGTATATCTGATTATTGTTATTTATGTATGTTTATTGTTTTATTTATTTTTTGTAGTAAATTTTCGTGGCTTAAAGTTGTTTTACATCACCTACTCAATTCTAATTTTTGTTGATCTACTCCGCTGCCTAAAGGTTGTCTGGAAGAGATCGCTATTTAGTGATAAGACTGCCTGTTGTTAACCCCTGTCTGTTTCTTTTTTACTGTATATCTCTCATGTTTTGTATCCCTGTGTATTTGAGGTGTGCAATAAAGTGGATTTGTTGTTGTTGTTATTGTTAATATCGAAACCCAAAATATCAACCATCAAAAAGCCAACGTTTAAAATGTCGAAAATTGAAATAGCGAACGATCTTTATAATCTACTGTCATTATATCGACGGCTGACATTCTAAAAGCCCAAATGCCGAACGTAATTAAATTGTACGTGCACAAAATAGGAGGGTAGATGCGAAATATGCTCTCGCTGGTTAGGACGCGTGCCGACACAGAGCACCCTAGAGTGTTTTTGTGAAACTGGAGGTGCGGAGGGAGTGCAGCCCTCGCCCGCCGTGACAAAGCGGAGCCCTTTTAGATGTTCATTATTTCAAAGAAGTGGAGTAGTATTTCCAATGGATACGCCATTCAACGTTGATTTTGCCTGGCTATCACGCTTCTAAATGAATATCAAGTATTTCGCAAAACATTGCTTCTTTGACAAAACAATTACATTTATTACATAGGTAATAAAAAATCGCCTAATATTTTCTTCGGTTCCCGCGACTGTCACACATTTAAATAAAACAATAACAAAACGTCAGGGGTGGCTCAAATAATTAATATACGCGACATAAACCGTTTAAATTGTTTTATTAAAAAAATCGCTTAATTTTTTTTTTTAAAGAGTGGAATCTGTGTTTTAATTTATTCTTCCTGTCATAGGCCACATGTGGTGACGTAACATACTACATATTTAATTTTGTCCAAATAATATGTACTCCTAATTTCAATAATTATACCTATATGCATCTATGAATGTATTAATGACCACATTATGCATCTAGAAATGACATTTATGGAGGCTATATTTTGCTACTTTATATACGTTTTGTAATTCTGAACGGTGTGAATTACGTCTAGCAATCAAGTAAATCAGATGCAAAAACCCAGCGGGCACCTTAAAGATTTTGATAAGTCACCTTGGGATAATATTTCGATTGAATTTAATCACGTAGGTGAATGACTACAACAGTAACGCTTCGATATCGCTATACGCGAGCAGTATTAATACTAATAATAGTAGTGCGTAGTGACCTTTTATAACCTACTACGAATTATACGTTTTTGTTAAAAACGTTATTTTTGAGACACGCTTTTATTGCAGACTGTACTTTCTCACACAAACGTTAATTGCTCATCATTACTAAACAAATAAGCCTAAACGTGATGGATCTTGTACTGTTTAAGGCTTCCTACGGCCAAGTTCCGTCTTCATCATCAGATACCATCAAGTTTACAAATTGATACGACAATTAAAAGTAGGTTAAAATGTTCCAGATTTGGTTACATTATCAGTTACAACATAAAAAAAATAGTTACATTACAAGTGAAGGTAACGAAAGCGTGTTAAAAAGAGGGTTTGTAGAAGTTTGGCGTGTATATAATATTAATATATATCTATATTTGTTAGTCTGTCTGTGCTGTAGGATCGTGGATGCTAAGCTAAAAATGGGACTCATAATCACAATTTAGTTTTAGTTTTCTTTTTTTTTTATTATAACCATCTTAGCTTTATAAGAAGAAAACAGCTTTGACCATTTCTCATCAGCTTTTTTCTAGATGCATCGGGATGCAGTTTGTTCTGATTTCGATTGCGGTAAAGTCACTAAAATGATCTTATCTCATCTGAATGCGTCGTAAACTTAATTTGGTTATTGATCTGGAGCTCTCATTGACGTCAGGACACTTGTTATCTTCGGAAAATTACCGATAAGTAGCGATCATAATGCAATACTAATTGTTGATAGTAAGACGGGCAATGCTCCAAGCACACTTGAGATAATTCCAAGGATGTTTTGGAAGCATTTGTATACGTAACGTGTCTCATTCCTCAATAGACCAACATTTGATAATCTAGACTATTATAAAATTCTAAAATTGTATTGAAAATCAGTTTTCAGTGGAGAGGGGTCATTATTCCAGGAAAAACCTTAACTGCGCGATGTAGGATCAGCAAGAGCGCGCGGCGTCATCTGTTGGTTATGTGGTAGGCCCCCCACAAGGTGGACTGATGACCTGGTGAAGGTCGCTGGAGTCCGCTGGATGCGGGAGGCGCAGGACCGGTCATGGTGGCATTCTCTGGGGGAGGTCTATGTCCAGCAGTGGACGTCTTTTGGCTGATGATGATGATGAAGACATGTATTTCATTTCAACATAAATAAGGTTACTTTGTTAAGACTGCACCGAGCGAAATGTGAAAAAATAGGCAATTGCCGTTAAGTGGATAACGTCAACACTAGTTGTTTAATCCATATTTCTAAACTACATATTTAGCATTCCGAAGAATGTGTTAACAACTTCTCCGTGGAAAAATTATAAGATTATTAATATTTTACCCTAGAGAACTAAGTAAAGTTGGACGAAAATTGTAAAATCGTAAGCAGGCGTTAAGTGTTTTTTTATAGTTAAACAATGGAAATCTATTCTGATTTTCAGTTAAAAAAAAAGAAGAATGTTTACATTACAATTTGTCCGCATCAAATATTTCAAATTATTGTTTGGTATTAAAGATCCGGATTTATCAAAAAAGTGCTTTTAATTCTCCATACATTTTTACTATGGCGGACGCGCGCCGTTTTAAATACGCATTCCCCACGCTCTATGGTTCAGTCGCAAACGCTCGGCGCCCTCTTAAGAAATCACATCTTGTTAAGGTACAGTTAACGTAAAGTACAAAACAGTAGCTTAGTATATCTGGCATTGCCTTAACACATCGATGTCACTAAAAGTGTTCCTATCATTCAAAGCTATTTTGACCTCTAAAATATAAATGACACAGGCGATACAATAAATGATTAAAGACCTTATCAGTATTTAATCTTACTGTTTCATTGTAACGCCACCACAACAATCTATATCTACAAAACTTCATCAAATGTAATATCAGTACTTTTCCTTCTATAGTATGTAAGATAAAATAAATACTCGTCTTACTTATTAAAATTTCACCTTCAAGTTGTGGGTGACATTGCTATTATCCCGTTATCTGCAACAAACGGCGGCGCACTGCATAATAATTACATAACACAACTATACAAAAGTTGTAGAATCAGCAACATAAACATTTTCTTGCAAATACACTACAATAATATTATTATACAATATTTTAGTATGCTACAGGTCACAAGATTACCGCAACACCACTTAAAATTCGATAACGCGATCGTTTTCTTCAGTGAGATACAGTTGACCTTTCTCATGATTGTAAATAAATCTTATACACTTGCACTCGTGCCGATAGTAGCTATCCATTTTGTTTAGCAGCACAGTAAACATCAAACATGAATATCTCAGTTCTGCCATGCAATCCAGCTTGGTGCCAGTAATAAAAAAATAAGTATATTAAAAACCTTTCGAATTATCTATATTTTTTTTCGGTTCTTGTTTTTTTGGCCCGTGGTATTTTATACGTTACTATTCAGGAAAAAAACCGGCCAAGCGCATGTCGGGCCACGCTCAGTGTAGGGTTCCGCAGTTGCCCATCCTTCACAATAGACGGGCTTAAAACCGCTGTTTTAAGAAGGGTTCCTAGTTGACTACGGAACCCTAAAAAAGACTATGAATTTAGCCCTGGGCCCTAATTATTCATATCCCTGATATTTCGGAGATATCTCCGAAGCCCCAACCCGGTCGCTCCATCGATAATTCTAATGACATTTACATATAGCCATTTTAACGATGCATTTTGAACTAACAACCAATAAAACACAGTTTTTACAAAGCCCATCATTAAAACGGATAAGGCATGGACAATGACATTTGTCATTATCATTAATTAGTAATCACATTTAGGTTCAGTAAAGTGTTTACGTTATTCCTATAGATGTTATCGAAATTATTGTCGCAAACTGTTATAGGCACGTACAAAACAATGTAACGTGACTCAACCCGACTTATATTTCGCTAGCATAGTGTTTTAAATACTGATTCACTCCTTACAAAGGTGAAGCCAGTAATGATTAACACAAGAGCTGACATTTACGATATTTGATGAAACACGCCGCACGCCGGGAATTTCTCTATAATGCACTAATCCCACTGAACCACAAATCGTATTACACTCCCAGGTTGTTGAACCCGTATTGTTTAATTGATATTTTGCCGCGCTTAGTAATTTAAGCTCCCATAACTTATACTACATTTACGTAATGTAATTCGCTAGCAGTCTATTATGTTAGACGTAGTACTTCCGATGTTCTGTCGCAATGTTATTTATTTCTTATCTAATAATATTTTCCGCCCCGGAAAGTCACCAGCAAAATGTTTATTTATGGCTCAAGTTATTACCTAATATCGATCAGATAATAAATGGGAGCTTTTGATCTTAATAGTCGTATAATAATAATAGTTTCGATAACTGCTTTACAAGAGGGTTTGTTTTATATAAGAACAACAAAATAAATACGTAAGTATATAACAAAACATACCAATGTGGTGTGAAAAAGCTTGTAAAAGTTTGTCGTTAATGCAGTTGGAATAGCGAAGCTCGTATACAGGGTGGAACGCGATGAGAATTCCAGGAAGCGTAGCATTATTTTACATTTATTTTCTCCTAATAAACTACAGTTTTAAAGTAGAGTTATAAATTATTAAACTTTCATGCAAAAAATTACCTGTTTCATCCCTATATAAAGTTCAATAAAAAAATTAAATCACATGTCATCTGTAATTTTGAAATGTAAACAATAAGTGTAGGTACATGCAGTAGGGTTGTACCGACAAATATTAAAACATATTACAGAGGTAAGAAAAAGTCATTTCATGGATGAGCGCGATCCACGAAATAATATTCCCACGGAGGCCTGTTGTAGGTATAGTTCTTTTTAGGGTTCCGTACCCAAAGAGTAAAAACGGAACCCTAATTCTAAGACTCCACTGTCCGTCTGTCTATCTGTCTGTCACCAGGCTGTATATCATGAAGAAATTTTCACAGATGTATTTCTGTTGCCGCTGTAACAGCAAATACTAAAAACAGCATAAAATAAATATTTCAGTGGGGCATACATACAACAAACCTGATTTTGATTGCTTTTTTTATTTGAAACGCACGAAACCCTTCGTGCGCGAGTCCAACTCGCACTTGGCCTGTTTTTTTCAAATATGCGAGGAAATTAAGGTTATTTTTTAAGTCGGATATCGGATGTCTATATCGAAAAAATTATATGAAATTTTCAGGAAAGACTTGTTCCGTTTAATTCGGTATACCGGCTACGGTATATGACTTGAGACGCGACGCTACCACGCTACAGTTGATTACGAATGGGCGCCGATTTTGTCCGAACAAAAGCTGAAGAGCTGGTGTTGGCTATAAGCGTGGCTCGCAGCGCTTAGTGGGCCCGTCATAGTTTACGAGTAGGACCGGTAAATGACCGGTCTTGGTTATTCTGTTTTGTGTTTGTGTCTGAATGTTTATATAATTTTATTTCTAAGATAGTAGGTACCTACTTCATTGTCTATTATTGAAATTGGCGGAAATTTTTTTATCATCGAAAACGAGATTTTTTTTATCAAAAGGTACTCCTTTTCTGGGTAGATGTTCTATTTATTAAGATTTTTACCAATTCGTCGGCGTGATTTTAAATATAATATTATACCCGTGCCAAATGATAGTTCTCAATTTATTACTAAAATATGATTCTTCGATATAGCCGCGGACACATAGACAGGCTGACAAACAGTGCGTGACTACTTTTGGGTTCCGTTCTTGCTATTTCGGTAAAGGAAACGTCCAATAGGTGAATTTGTTATAGAATTAATCAGACACACACAAATGACTCAAACTAATAATACCGCTTTCTGCGTTGCATCTTATTTTAAAAGACGATTCGAATCTACCAATACTACACGTGACTTCCAAGACAACAGAAACTTAATCATTTAAACGATGTGATTATATAATAGCATAGCCTTACAATTGCGCACTAGACTCAACTGGTTGATGAGTGCAACATTGACAACTCACGTGTCTGATGAAGCCAGGTGGCCATGTCAATGAAATCTATTTCAAGGCAGAAATCGTCCACGCTCCCGGTAGTGACGGCTACAGGCAATTGTTTCTAATAACTGACACGGCCACTAGAGTTCAGGGCCAACTCTTGATCACTGGAATCGTCTCGTATTTATCCATAAAATATTTACTCAGATTGAACGAGCACGTGCGTCATACGATTGATGACTCTAGCTAGTAGCAACATTATGATGATTAGGTTTAGAGCGAGAGCTGTGCTGAGATTCTACTAATGACGTAATCAGACAGAGACACATTCCTGTGTGACTTTGAATTAATTCGTGGAAGTAGCAACTTATTGATAACCTGTTTTTATCGATGTTTTAAGAGTTCTGAGAGTATTCTTCCAGAACACAACATCATATTTTATCTTCAGTTATTATTTTAACTCATATTAAATGATAGCCAGTCTCCCTGAAATAGTGTTTCCATAAAAATATTTACATCTTCGTTCAGCAGTGGAAGCCTAGCTATAGACTGATATTATGATTTCAATTAGTTAGGAAGCCCAGTCAATACACTACACCTGTAACTGCGCCACTAACTGAAAGATTTGTGAACCCTTGTTAATGATGTTTCAGCTCCTTTTACTTTTTACGCTAAACCAAATATTATGAATAAGAAATACTTCACGATATGGCCTCGTCTCTATTATTATTATTCTGCCCACGGCATTTATAAACAGATACTTGAAAAAGCGATGAGGCACTCGCGTTTACCGTTCGTTTATTCAGTTTCACAGCACACAGAAAGCACAAGAAAAAAATGCATTTTCGTGTTCTGTTATTATAAAATTATTAAAAGTTGCTTACTATTATGTCCGCGTAAAAACTTTTTCTTCACCGTTATCGGATAAAAAGTATCCCATAACCATCTTTGGGTGTCCAGTTATCGTTGTCCCGAAATTGGTTAAAATCTGCCCAGCCGTTTTGGCGTGATGAGCGATGACAAATATTTTTTCACCAACAGATGGCGGTTTACGGCTGGCGTGGCGCCGCGTGCCCATAAAAGTTCTACATCGTGCTGTTAAGATTTTTCCTTAAATAATAAAAACCCTCTCCATAATTTTCAGTACAATTTAGGATTTTATAATAATGTAGATGGGCCATTTTTTCTAAAGTTGTACACCCCACTTTTTTTTAATTTTCGATATTTTGGGTATTTTCTACTGAAAAAATGAAGAAATAAACTGTCCCAAAATATTCATAAATTTTTTGTTTTTCCATTCCGTTACCGGTGTAGTATTATATTGTATAATATGGAAATGGTAACGGAATGGAACGAAAAAACATTGGGATACTTTTTTCTTCTAATTAGATCGAAAGAGCTCGTGATTCTGAGTAGAAAATACCCAAAATATCGAAAATTGAAGAAAAAACTTTAGAAAAAATGGCCCAGATGTCAAAAAGTTATTCCGTGAAAACGTCACATTGTTGAATGTCAATGCCTGACTGGGGTAAGCGTGCTTTCGGGAAAATACATCTACGAGCAAGCTGGATAGATAATGTGAATCGTACATCGTACCTAATGAAATGAGTCATTTGTTTATGAGAAAGTTCAAGGCTGGCGTACCTACTCGATATGTTCGTTGTCATGCGTCGTGACGCACTCTATACGAACATATAAGTATGGTAATCATGGAACAAACAAATCTCGGTAAATACAAACGTCTATAATTTTGATATCGCAGAAACCAGTGGTGAGGCAGCCATAGAATTCGATTCTCATCGGCTTGGTTATTTCAGATCGTTTGAGAATACGAGCCTACAAACATATTGATTTGCATGTTTTTAAATAAAATAAAGACGTGAACATTTCTCGTGACGCGGAGATCAAATCACATCTATCACTAATGTTGCCAGGTCTTTAATTGCTTTTAGGCTTTTAAATTCGCGACGTTAAAAGCGAGTAAGACCGGATATTCGGACTAAGTCCGCATATAATAAATACTGCTATTTCGATGTTCTTCTAATAGAAGAAAACATTCTTCTGACGACGTGATATATTTCTCATATCCTGGATAATAACTGGATAACTAAATAAGTTTATTAGTATAAATCCATACTAATATTATAAATGCGAAAGTGTGTCTGTCTGTCTGTTACCTCTTGACACTTAAACCGCTGAATCGATTTTGATGAAATTTGGCATGGAGATAGTTTAAGATCCGAGGAAGGACATAGGATATAGTTTTCATCCTGGAAATTATCCCTAAAAAGATTGAAAGGAAATTGAGTAAGTAATTCATGATGACATTGATGACCCTGTAGGAAATGTAATTATTAGACCAAAAGCACAATTGCTCTTACATTTGCTTAGGCGCTTTTAATAGTTCCATACCTCTAAGTTCCACGCGGTCGTAGTCGCGGGCAAAAGCTAGTAAATAATAAATACTTGCTATTATCTCGTGGCGTGAAGAGACCTACCGATGCCGACGCATGCAATTTGCTTGATAGTGCGTTGAATTGGCGGAATGAAAGTGGACGGCGGAGCAGCCTTGGCTTTACTCGAGGTTGATTCAAGACTAATTACGTCTTCATATCTCAGTGATAGAATGCAAACAGTGGATGTAAATGGAACCCAGTCTAATGGAGCTAAAGCTAGGAGCGCCACAGGGCTCTATTTTAGGTCCATTTCTATTTTTGGTTTATATAGATGAAAATGACTTACCATCTATAGTAGATAATCTTTGTAATATAGTACTATTTGCTGACGATACATCATTAATTTTCAAGGTTCACCGGAAATCAACCGACTATGCGGAAATTAATGGCACACTAGATAAAGTACTTAACTGGTTTACCACTAATAATCTTCTATTAAATGCCAAGAAAACTAAATGTGTTAGATTTGCTTTACCGAATGTTACGAGGGGCGTCTGAAAAGTTCTAAGCCTAAGATAGAAAAAAACAATTTACACAAATGAACTCGTGTTTATTTTTCAATATAGTCTCCTCCTAAATCAATGCATTTTTTACATTTTTTATACAGTGCTTTTAGGCCATTAAAAAAATAATCTTCATTTTGCCCTTCAAAATGCTCCTGTACAGCCGCCTTCATCTCTTCGTCACTTCTAAATCGCTTTCCCCTCAACTCTTTCTTCAAATTATTGAATAGAAAATAATCGCTTGGGGCTAGATCTGGGCTGTAGGGTGGGTGGTCAATTTCGTCAAAACCAACTTCCTTCAGAGCACGCCTCGCAACATTAGCGGTGTGAACGGGTGCGTTGTCTTGCAAAAACAAAATGCCTTTCCTTAGTTTACCCCGCCTTTTCTCAACTATGGCTTGTCGCACCTGTCTTATTAGATTTGCATAATAAGTTCCGTTTATCGTAGAGCCTTTTTCTAAATAATCGATTAAAAGAATGCCATCACAATCCCAAAATACCGTAGCCATTAACTTAGAGGCCGACTTTTGCACTTTAAATTTCTTCGGCGGCCTTTCACCCTTTTCAATCCACTACTGCATCGACTCAGACTTACACTCCGGATCATACTGTCTGATCCATGTTTCATCAACAGTTACTATTCGGGAACAAACTTCATCTAAATCATCTTCGCACAATTCTAAAAACGCCCGAGAAGTTTCCACACGACGTACTTTATCGAAGGCCGTTAGCATTTTCGGTACCCAACGAGCACTGACTTTACTCATGTACAAATGTTCATGTAAAATTTCTCCAACTCTTTCTTTACTAATACCTAAGACCTCAGCTATTTGCCAAACCTTAATTCTTCTATCTTCTAATACCAGCTTTTTGACTTTTGCTACGTTTTCTTCGGTCACTACCGATATTGGCCGCCCTGAGCGGGGGTCGTCTTCGATCGATTCCCGTCCGAGTTTAAATAAGCGACTCCACTTTTTGACTGTGGCATAAGAAGGCCCAGAATCACCGTAAATAATAGCCATTTCCTCAAAAATACACTGCGGTGATTTGTCACTTTTTGTAAGGAATTTAATTACAGCACGGTGCTCAATTTTCGTAATATTCGTTGGTAATTCACACATGATGTACTTTTCCGTTGAATATCTCGAAACAGAATAATAAAAACGTGACATGTTATTTTTTAATAATTTGTTTTTAAATGGCCTTTCTAGTGGCCAGTATCATAAACGCATATATAACCTCGAAATACCTGAGGCTTAGAACTTTTCAGACGCCCCTCGTACGGCGGTAGATTCTACTATATTACTAAATGGTGAATGTTTATAAACAGTGACTAAGGCATTATTCTTAGGTATAACATTGGACAGTAATTTGCAATGGAGTCCACATAAAGCAGTGCTTGCAGGTAAATAAAGTTCAGCGGCGTCCGTTGTTAGGAAAATTAGACAATTGAGTAGGTACCTATAATGTTGATACAGCTCGCTTAGTTAATCATATTTATTTTAATAGTGTCATGTCATATGGTATTCTGGTTTGGGGCAAAGCAGCTGACATTCAGACTATATTTGTGCTACAAAAAAGAGCCATTCGTTCTATATATAACCTGAATTCTCGTGACTCCTTAAGAGACATTTTTAAAGATATAAACATCTTAACTGTGGCGTCGCAATATATTTATGAGAGTATTATGTACGTTATTAAGAACCTGGATTCATTTACAAAAAAATCCGATGTCCACAATTTTAACACTAGAAATAAAAATAAAATTGCTATTAGAAAGTTTCGTGTTTGTAAAGTATGTAAATAATTTTTAGGCCAATGTATTAATTTTTATAACAAGTTACCTGCTCATAAATTAAAATTAGCCTTTCCATCTCTCAAAAATTATTAAAAAAAATATCTAATGTCAAAAGCATATTATACAGTAGAGGACAATCTGAAAGACAAAAATGGATGGCCTGAACCAGAAACCAGGTAACTGACTCCTTCTTAGATTGTATCTGACTAGTTTAAGGGACACAGTTCTAATAAGAAAGCATATCAAACGTACATAAATTGTGATAAACCGTCAGACTTTCTTTAATTAGTTTCTATTTTATTCTTACAATTTTCCTCATTTATATCTTAAAATACACTTTTAATATGTTTTCTTCGAGAACTACGTATAGTTCATATTACTGTACCTAATAGTTAAGTACTTATCCTTTCTGAAAAAAATACTAAGTAATTGTTGAGTTTCTTTCGGCCTTTCTTCTTAACAGTGGTCTTCTCTTGTGAAATGCTGGTAGACTCAGACATGTAAAAGTGCCCTTGTGACCTATTTGCAGAATAAAATTCATTATTTTATTGTTCCATTATCGTTTTTTGAAGGCAGAGCTACAGCCAAGTCACAAACAACTAGCCCACCCGCATCTTCAAACATTGACCACCAATCACTTCGAAGTTCGAATAATCAATTAAATTTCTCAGTCATAAAATGACTTGGTAATTGGTTACCCGTGTAAGCTATTATGTCGACTTTCAAAGTACCTATGTTTGTAGGACAAGAGGCAGTAGCATAAATATCACATAATTTCATAAGGAAAAATACTGGCCAAGTGTGAGTTGGACTCGCGCCCGAAGGGTAACGTACCAGCAAATGTATTTTTTTTGTGCCTTTTTATTTTGATTAGGTATTTGTTGTTATAGCGGCCATACTAAAACACATTATGCGAAAATTACAATATTTTTTTTAATGTCTTATGGGGCAAACAAGTAAACGCTTCGCCTGATGGAAACCAATTTCCATCGTCCATAGAGACCAGTAAAACCAAAGGAGTCACATGTTGCGTTGCCCGCCTTTCAGGTAGGAGTACGCTCTTCTTTGAAGGTTTGAAGGTCGTATCGGTCCGGAAATACCGCAAGTGACAATTCGTTCCACAATGCACTCGTGCGAGGCAGTAAATTTCTAGAAAAACGCACGGTTGTGGACTGGACTGCTAACTATCTAAGTGGTGAGGATGAAAGAATGGTCCCGTATAACGATGGCGGAAATATGCGACAGAAATTAATCCGAACAATTCCTTGGAATCCTTGAAGCACTCCCCGTTATATAAGCGATAAAAAGAGGCAGAGAGAGGCAGCCGACGATACGAGTCGCTCTCCGTTGAATACGGTCTAGAGGGAGAAGCTGGGACTTGGGCGCCCCAGCCCACAGACCAAGTTAAGTCTGCCTATTGCGGTCGGAAAGATGCAGCCCTGTTACCGACGGATAGAGAGACAGCGCAGCGGAGGCTAGTAGGTAATAGGGTTCCGTGAGCACCCTTTGGTTACAGAACCGTATAAATACTGAGTCATGGACTTGGATGACATTATTAATATATTTTTTATTTTTTATTTTAGAACTCCCATTGATATTAATGTACTCTATCTTGACAGTCGTAAAATGTCATATGTCAGGTCATATATCGCTGTAGCGGATAAAACAAGCGTGAGGCATATGTCTAATTTTTGTTATATGCCATACATATCTGTTTTAACATTTTAAATTGCCTATGTCACTTAATACAGCTCGAACATCAAACTTTCCATTCCTTCGCACCATACTGGTTTCATGTCTAATTCGTTCGCTGTTCAGGCATGCCGTCTCTGGAATTCACTCCCTCTCTCTATCAGACAAGCCCCAAGCAAGATAGCTTTCAAGTGTATGCTGCGTAAGCATCTGCTGGAACAAGAGCTCGAATAGTTCATCCATCATCTCATGTTGTGGACTTTCGTATATATTTATATATATATTATATTAGGTATATATCTGTATATATATATTATATTATATTGTGTAAATGTAGGTATATGTATTTTTGTATAAACAGTAATGTAATATTTTGTATTTACTTGTACTCTAGATCCTCTCTGTACCATCAGATTTCTGATTTGCACCCACTTCTAGTATCTCTGTTTGGCCCTATGGTTGACTGGTAGAGAATGCCATTTGGCATTAAGTCCGCCATTTGTACTGACTTTTGTTTTGTGCAATAAAGTTTAAATAAATAAATAAATAAAACATCATATATGTATATATAGCCGTGCTAAGACCGAAAGATTTCTAAATTAAATATATACCAAAATAGCAACGCCTCATCTTTCTAACACGTAAGTACATGAGAGTGAGAGTGACCAAATAAACCCAACAAAATTCACTAGCGACCATTCTCCTATCGCATGATATGTCTACACATCGATATCGGCGAAACACCTCTTGCTAAACCAGCTAGAAGTGAATACCACCGAAGGAAAAAAAAATCTGCTGCATTATAAAATAATGTAAAATTTTTGTCGCCATTCTTCAACTATAATCAACGCGGCATAACCTACACAATATATACTTGTTATTTCAATGTCGGTGCTTGAACTCGGCAGCAATGTGACGAGAAATTGCACGATATCCACACACACCTTGTCCAGTTCGAACCCTAATCGCATAATAGTAATCTTATCAAAAAATTAAGAGGTACACATCTTTTGTTGTTTCATTTCTCGGTGCTCGAACCCGGCAGCCATGCGACGAGTAAATTGAAAAATATCGTTACGCTTCATCAATGACGGGCTTAATCGCTGCACCATAAAATGAAATAAAATATACGTCCCTAGCTCCTAAGCCAACCTTCAACTATGATCATCGCGTCATAACATTAATAAGAGGTATACACACGTTTGTGTTATTTCAATGTCGGTGCTCGAACCCGGTAGCGTACGACGGGACACGCGGAACAAAATGTCATCTCGTTACGCAATGCTATTTTGGCCGTGACCAAAATTGTAAATATCTATACTTAAAAACTTCCGCTTTTGACAATGTACCTACGATGACACAAAGTAATTAAGTAAATTTTCTCGAGTGTTGTTTAGAGCCAAATTTTTCTCGTAACGTTAATGTCATTTGATGCTGCTCCAATAGCGAAATTAATATTTTCCATATATACCTAAGTAGTGTCGCTTTTTTTTCAAACTGATTTTAATGGTTTGGTTATTCGTAAAACATTCATACACATGTCGTGATAAAGCCAAGAGATATGATAATTGGAAATATTGTAAAGGTCTGTCGATTTAGTGCTACATATGTTACCTACTCACATTTGTATCATAGTACCCGTTCCTGTAATTTGCTTTGATATAACAATATTAAGGTTCAACTAATATTCATTAGGCAAACGAGACATTTGACAAAATTATCATATTACAAAAACACACTTAGCAAATGATCATTTTACAAACACTACACTTGGTAAATGTGTTAAATAACAAAATATCATTTAACAAAATGTTATTTCATAAAAAGTACTTCTTTTTCAAACATTATGATTTAGTCTGTAATCTGTAGTTGGGTAATTTATTCCGCTCCTATTTTAGAATCTATCCACTATGCTCTACAATCTGTATCTACTATAATAGAGCAAATTGTACATTTTCCTCAAGTTTGCTCTACGAGTTTTACGGATAGAGCAAATAGAACTCGTTTTTTTTTTTGGTTCTGGCGCTTCGCCGACCGCTACCGCGGTACGCTCGCTCGGCTTGCGCGCTGTGTTGTGGTTGCAGTTCTAACATAACCTAACCCATTAATGAATCTATCCACTATGCTCTACGATCTAAAATAGTAAAAATAGTAACGCAAATTGGAGAAAAAAAGTTAGATTTGCTCTAAAAAAAAAACAAACGAAACACTTGTCAAATAATACATTGTAACAAAAGCTTTTAGACCAAGAGTAGTTTTGTCTAATAACTCAGTTGCTAAATGATCATTTTGTCAAATGATTATTTGTAAAATGTAAATTTAACTTCTGATCATTTGGAGAAGTCGTGAGTCATTTGTAAAATGACTTGTTGTAAAAATGATCAATTGGCGAAACATTATTTTGTAAAACGTTGTTGGTCAAGTGTTATTTCGTAAAATGACTTTTGGTCAAACGATAGGACACCCAATAATTAATTTTACGACTATATATTAAAGTAGAGTATATTTAGGTCATTGAGTCACCACGTCATTATATAAATATAAACGGTTAGATTGGTGAAAGTTCTCAAAAAGTTAAGAAATTTTCCGCGAATTTCTGGAAACTTTCACAATAAAGCATATTATATAATATATAGTGAGAGAGGGTTCCGAGCTTCCCAGATAATTAATTACCTTACTTACCATACAATTCGAGCACCACCGTCGACGAAACCAAAGGCATAAAAGCATCCGAATATCTGGTCTCTGGTAGAAAGTCAAGTAAGTAGACTAGATAACGTGAAGTTTTTTCCGTCTACTACAATAATATTTTTATAACCGATTACCGTTATCGTATCGACTTAAGAAACTACCAATTAACTTCTCGTCTTAACACCAAGTCTTAATGGCAGCAATTAATCATAGAGAAGTTTATCGCAACTATACCTTGTAGCCCGGCTAGTCGTCGGGAGTGAAAGACGAGCCGTGGTTATAAACAAAATAATTTAATAAACAATAAAAACTATATACAATATAAAAAAATAAAGAAAAACGGTAATCAGTCAGTACGCGGCACTAACGGGAAACACTGGCCTTAATGAAGCTGGGCAGGATGGTGGGAAAGGCAGGGTTTCAAGCGTCTGCGTGGTTCCAGCTTCCACGCACATCAGGCAGGAATAACCGTCGGTATAGGTGCGTTTACCACAGCACGCAATCTTCAGCCAAGTAAAAAGGGCTGGAACAACATCTCACTTAGTTGGTGACACCAAACCAATCCATGCCTTATTTCGTATTTGTCAAGACCAGTGGGAACGAAATAAGACTTGGATTGAGTTTAACAATTAAAAGCAAAGAGATAAAAATAAGTTTATATACAAATATTACCTGCAAAGCGGCAGCCCTTACAAGTATTTGAGTATTATATACAGTTTATTATACAGCGTCGTATATACAATATTATGTACACTTGCGGTTGACTCGTAACACCACATAAGAAAAGGCAATATTACATTTAATCTTTAAATGTACAAGTAATACATAGCTATATTCAGACCCCGGTTCATTCAGCACAAGTCCGAGCGTGTCTGCGAAAAAAGACAAAAGACGAGCGCCGAACGCCTGTCTTTTTTAATGGCGTTTGTAAGCGGCCAGTGCTGCACCATGGAGGTTTGCCGCGTTACAGTACCCCGCGCGCCCAGGAGAATTTTCCAAAAGAGAAAACGCAGGAAAATTCCAACAAAAGAGATTAAGATAAAAAAATGGAGAATACATACAACTAGCTTAAAGTTCTAACCTATATTTACAATTTTAAATCTTTGATGTGCCATTTTCCAATGGCACGGCCATGGTCATCGGCCAGTTCGTACACGAGAGGTGACAATTTTTTCAATACTGTACACTTTACAAATTTAGGAGCTAGTTTTGCAGTAAAATATGTATTTACCAGCGTCACTTAATTGGTAATTACGACGCCATACAATATCACCTTCATCAAACTCGGCCTGTTTACGCCTTAAGTTATAATATTTACAATTTTTTACATGAGCATCCCAAATTGCAGCCTGCACTTTATCTAAAATAGGCGACAAGTGGCCTAAGTTTTCAGCGTAAATATCACGCGGCGCAAATATAAGGTCGTCATAATCGACATCATTAGAGTCAGCGACACCATAGAACGACCCGCACGGAACGAGTTCTCTGCCAAAAACCAGGAAGGCAGGGCTAAACCCCGTCACTTCATTAACGCTGGTATTTATAGCGAACTGGATCTGCGGAATATTGAGATCCCAATTTCTATGGTCGTTTTCAACAAACGAACTAATTGCAGTCATAATAGTACGGTTGTAGCGCTCGACAGAGTTTACTTGCGGGCAGTATTTGGGAGTAAAATGTACCTGTGGGATCTGGTATTTAGTAAAAAGTTCCTGTAATTCGTTGCTGATAAACTGCGTACCGTTATCCATTATAATAGTTCTTGGAAAGCCATGCACCAAGAATATGAAGTCTTCTAGGATCTTACATATTATATTAGAAGTCGCCTTTTTTATGGGAAATATCAGGCAGTACTTAGAGAAACAACAGTTGACGACTAATATATAACGGTTCTGTTTACGAGTTATAGGTAATGTGCCAACGAGATCGATTGAAATACACTGAAATGGCCTAGAACATTCCTTAGGTTTACCCATTATTCCTAGAGTTTGATGATTTTGATACTTGTATGCTAAACAGGTCTCGCAATTAGCTATATATTTACAAACGTCCCTGTAGATACCCGGCCAAAAATAGCGCAAAGCTATTCTTTTATGAGTTTTAAATATGCCAAAATGACCAGCAGTTGGCTGGGAATGGTTGTCATGGATAATGTTGTCTCTCATTTCCTTTGGAACTACAAGTTTCCAATCAAAATCAGAAGTGAGAAAAGAACTAGTTCTTTTTAGTCTATACAAGTTATTATTTACAATTTTATAGTCAGGAAATGCAGCAGGATTATCCTGACAACCTTTAAAGATGTTGTTAAACCAATCATCATCAGAATCAACATAAATAAGGTCAACTGGTACCGAACGTGACAAAATGTCAGGTACAACGTGGTCCTTGCCTCGTTTATGTCTAATTTCGAAGTTGAACGCGGACAAACGAACACTCCATCGAGCTAATCGACCTGTCGGGTTATCCAAATTTAAAAACCACATGATGGCCGCGTGGTCGGTATATACAATAAATTTTTGGCCATTATCTAAGTAGCATTGCCAATGTTCCAAGGAGACAATGAGACTTAATAGTTCACGTTCAGTAATCGAGTAATGTTGCTGTTGTTTAGATAAAGAACGGCTAAAATAGGCAATAGGTCGTTCCACACCGTTCTCTTCTTGAGTTAACATAGCCCCGATTCCAAAATTAGATGCATCGCAATGCACTGAAAACGTTTTTGAAAAATCCGGGCAAGTTAATACAGGACTACTTATAAGCGTTTCCTTTATTTTATTAAAGGCAACGTCAGCTTCCTCATTCCACTTGAATGGAGGAGCCTTCTTACCAGTAGACGTTAAAGAATTAAGAGGCGCGGCTAATGTACTAAAGTTAGGTACAAAACGTCTGTACCAGCTAGCTGTACCTAGAAATCTTTTTAGCTCACGTCTAGTAGTTGGCACAGGAATGTCAAGTATCGCTTGCACCTTATCAGGATCTGTGCGCAAGCCTTGGTGATCTACAATATAACCGAGGTACTTTAGTTCGCGTCGGAAAAAAGTAGATTTTTCATAGTTAATGGTAAGACGCGCGTATTTCAGTTTTTCCAGTACTCTTAATAACAAACTGATGTGATCTTCAAACGTACTCGATATCACTATTATATCATCTAAATACCAAAAAACACGGTTTTCGAATTCAGGCGTAAACAACACGTCCATTAAACGCTGCTGCGTGGCCGGTGCATTGGTCAAACCAAATGGGGTCACTTTAAATCTTAGCATTCCACGTCCTGGAACGTAAAAAGCGGTTTTGTCCCTATCTCCCTCACATAATGGTATTTCCCAAAATGCCTTAGCGATGTCAATACTAGACAAGAACTTAGCATCACGCAAATTGTCAAGGATCTCATTTATGTAAGGTAATTTATAAGCATCCTTTTTAGTGACAGAATTAAGCTTCCTGCTATCCAAACAGAATCTCCAAGTACCGTCTTTTTTGGGAGTAACAAGAACAGGACTTAACCACGGGCTTTCGCATGGCTCTATGATGTCTAAAGCAAGCATTTTGTCCACCTCTTCCACCAGCACCTTTTGTTTTTCAGGAGAGAGCCTGTAACACCGTTGCCTAATAGGTGCATGGTCACCGGTGTCAATACGATGCTCGACCAAGTGTGTGCGACCAAGAGGACTAGATTCCGTGGAAGCTTCGCGAAACCGAGATATAATATTATAAGCCTGAGACTGCTGTTCCGCAGACAAATCCTCAAATGGAAGAACTTGTTTAAACGTGTCATTAATAGTTAAGGAAGTACAATTGGAAGGTTTTCTCAGTTCAGCGTTTTTGAGACAATTTGGCAACAGATTGAAGCTTTTCCAAAAGTCTAT
Organism: Apotomis betuletana; assembly: GCA_932273695.1. Taxonomy (NCBI): domain Eukaryota; kingdom Metazoa; phylum Arthropoda; class Insecta; order Lepidoptera; family Tortricidae; genus Apotomis; species Apotomis betuletana. Next base: position 10,225,437 of record OW026305.1, on the reverse strand, counting down.
ACCCAGAATTAAATGAGAAGAAATGTCTGGAATTACATGTGCAGTAATGTAAAGACATTTACCGTTAAATTGTACAGGTAATTCCACGTAGCCAATAGAATAAACAGGCTGCCCATTAGCAGCTCGCACAGAGATTTTGTACGACGAGTTAAGTACAAATCCCCGATCTAGTAGAGCGTTATGAGAATTATTACCAAGTGTTGTAATAGAACTACCGCTATCGAGTAAGCCACAGAGTGTCAAATTATTTACATTAATATTTACATAAGGACGTTCATTATCATTTTGATCGTCGAAGAGGATCAAAGACGTTTTGGAAGACAGCATAAACAAACGTACAATTGACAACCAGTCATTCCACTCATCACGCGAAAAATTATTATTTTTATGTACAGCAAGTCTTTGATCCTCAGTTACGCGTTTTTTGAAAAAGCCTTAGTTTCCGGATTGGCCTTATTGCACTTAGTACAATTCGTGCTACGGTAGCCAGACAAACCGCATTTAAAGCACACTAGAGAGCGTGGCTCTTTGCACATGCGTAAACTGTGACCGTTCACTCTACAGCGAACACAAAATTGTTTACTAGAACTAACTATATTTACAGATTTGCTATTTACCGGTTTATATACAAAATCATCAGTTAACGAAGATGGACTGTATGTAGGAGGTTCCTTGAAGTTCCTTGAGCGGTCAAGGCACACCTCATACTTCCGACACACGGATTTTAAGCTTTCAATAGAGTTAACGTCGGCCTGTGCTACCATAACATCGTATTCGGGACGAATATTCCTACGCAAGATTTGTAGTTTATCCATCTCAGACATAGTGTAGCTTAATTTCGAAAATAACCCGCACATAAGAGCAAAATATACTACTATCGACTCTTCCTTGCCCTGAGTGCGGTCTTGTATTTCACGAAGTAGTTTATAATCGTAATCAACGATATCAAAATCATCAAACAGTTTTTGTTTCAAGCAATCCCACGAGCTAAAATTGACTTTATAGGCACGAAACCAGTGAAGTGCTGCGTCCGTAAACAACTCATAGGAATGAGTGAGCAAGGTGCTTGTAGGCAAGTTTCTAGATAGCGCGAACTCCTCCACCTTTTGCACAAAGCTACGCGGGCAACCCTTTCCCGCGTAAGTTAATTTGCGTAGCTCATTGGTCACGGAGCGGTCACAATGTACAATGACTTTATTTTGTGTACAAATATCAGAGTTCGCAGTTATGAACGAAGATGCGGAATTACTAACGGACCCGTTATTTTTACAATCAAAACGCATCTTCAATGCGCTTTTAGAAACAAGAGCTTTGTACGGCTCACGGTGCTCGTCATCGTCCGAGACATCTATCCGCTGAAGGCGCAAATATATATGTACAAGAAATGATTTTATTATATTTACAAGTTTCGGATTAGAGGAAATTTCATACAACACAATTTTATCCTCTATAAAAGAGATCGACTTTTCAGTGCCGGCCAAGTCATCGGCCACTGAAAAGCTAGTTGGCAAATCCTCAGTTACATATTTACCCAACAAGTCGCTCAACTGCTGTCGGAGCTCCACAACCGTATCGCGAGGCTTTTCATGCCTAATGCAGACCTCGTAAGTAAGCTCATTTTTATTTAACATATTTACATTTACGCACGAAAACTCCATATTCGCTAGCGCTTTGTACAATACCCAAAAAAAAAAACTTTATGTAAATAGACTATTTACAAAACATACACACAAACAGACATATTTATATATCAAATAAAAATAACGTAAAGTGAAAGCTGCAGCTTGCAACCTATCAAGTAAAACAGATCTAACCTAACTTTTACCTATACCTACACAAGAAAAAATAACACAATAAAACCAAAATGACAGTAAATTTAACAACCTTAGCTATGTACAAACACGTATAATATTTACAAGTAGGTATGTACATAACCCAATCCAAGTCTAAAAACCCACGTACTGACTGAATAAACCCTTGGGCGCCAATGTAGCCCGGTTAGTCGTCGGGAGTGAAAGACGAGCCGTGGTTATAAACAAAATAATTTAATAAACAATAAAAACTATATACAATATAAAAAAATAAAGAAAAACGGTAATCAGTCAGTACGCGGCACTAACGGGAAACACTGGCCTTAATGAAGCTGGGCAGGATGGTGGGAAAGGCAGGGTTTCAAGCGTCTGCGTGGTTCCAGCTTCCACGCACATCAGGCAGGAATAACCGTCGGTATAGGTGCGTTTACCACAGCACGCAATCTTCAGCCAAGTAAAAAGGGCTGGAACAACATCTCACTTAGTTGGTGACACCAAACCAATCCATGCCTTATTTCGTATTTGTCAAGACCAGTGGGAACGAAATAAGACTTGGATTGAGTTTAACAATTAAAAGCAAAGAGATAAAAATAAGTTTATATACAAATATTACCACAGAATAGATAATAGTACAAGTACAGAAGGCACACTACTTTGATCTTTACAAAAGCCGCTTTTTTTAGCCAAAAAAATATGATTTATGGCCCTTCTAAAGTCGTCGTCCCCAGCGCAAGCCAAACGGAACGTTAAAGCTGCGTGCCAACGGTGAAAATGAATTGGCTCGCTTGCCGCGTCGCCGAGAGCGAGGGCTGTCAACGACTAAAAATAAAAATGTATTTCCTATTTATTTCTTGCATTCAATATAGAGAGCAATATATTTATATTCTTCATACATTATATTAATTATTTCATTATTCAACTATAAAGTAATCAATCTCAGAATTTGGACGAATTGAATCCACCACCAGGCTGCAAAACATTTTAGCTTTATTTTTAAACATTTTAATACGTATAATATAATAAAATAATGCAACGAATGCGTTACCTTAACATGCAATTAAATTCTTGAGCTTCATTTTGTTTTTGCTTAGTTGTCCGATATTTATTTATTTATTCATATATATATTCATCACTACACACCTAGTATAAAACAAAGTCGTTTCCTCGTCTGTCTGTCTGCCCCTATGTATGCTTCGATCTTTAAAAATACGCACGGACGCACCGTGCCGTGCCGTGCGAAGCCGGGCGGGTCGCTAGTAACAAATAAAACATGTACAAAGGCGAACTTATCCCTATTAGGGATCACTTCCAATACATTTCTTTTAACTCATTATTTATATATTTTATATACTTACTTATCAAACTATCACTCAATCGTTTATTCATTACTAGTAATTTTACAAACTTCATATCAAATATAATTATAAAAACCTCTATGATTGTTGATTTAGTAGTAGACATACTTATTTTACTAGAATTTAAATTGACAAATATCAGTAAATAATCAATTCAAAATTACATAAGTACTTAACAATTAAAATTGATCTGAGTAACCAGTGTTAAATATGGAAGTAGATACACCTGCAATATGTTTTTTTATTATTATTCAGTAACTACTTATTATATATTTGTATAGAATCTTTTTATCGATTCATATTTTTTTATGTGGTAATACCACATTTTTTATTTTTATAAATAATGACACAAAGGTAAATTAAGAAAGAAAAATTGAATGCGATCTACTACAATCGAAGCGGGATCATTGTTCCTACAACCCGCTGCGATACAATATCTTTTCGCTGTCTTTTTACTCATTCAAACACTTTATATTATAATATAACACTGGTATCAACAGATGAATGAGGAACGTTCACTTGCGACGTACATAAATCGGAAGAGCGTGCGCGCGAATTTCGTGTACGTGCGTTCCGAGACACAGCGTGGCAGCCACTGAATAGTCCCCATGCATGAGGCCACCGGCATGTACTTGTAGCGGGAAAAGTTTATCGCGGAGTGCGCCCCGCCTGATATTACCTGCAAAGCGGCAGCCCTTACAAGTATTTGAGTATTATATACAGTTTATTATACAGCGTCGTATATACAATATTATGTACACTTGCGGTTGACTCGTAACACCACATAAGAAAAGGCAATATTACATTTAATCTTTAAATGTACAAGTAATACATAGCTATATTCAGACCCCGGTTCATTCAGCACAAGTCCGAGCGTGTCTGCGAAAAAAGACAAAAGACGAGCGCCGAACGCCTGTCTTTTTTAATGGCGTTTGTAAGCGGCCAGTGCTGCACCATGGAGGTTTGCCGCGTTACAACCTACTAAAATATAACTAACTATACTATTGCACTGAAATGCTAAATAGTTAAGGTTTTCCTTATACAATCTTAAGGGTGATTGTTTGAGCGTTTTAACAGTCGTATTATTCTGCCCGCAATGTTGGCTAATTTATAAAACCAATCATTTTGATAATAATTGTACTGTATTTAGAATAAAGTCAATTGCTGTGCCTTTGCAGGGTGCATATTAAATGTTTATTGTAATGTTACTATAAGCATCGGAGAATCGAATGCTTTTATACCTAAACTTTGGCGGCGGCTTTGTTGTTCAGTTGTAGGTATATTATGCGGCTTTGTTTGAGGTATCAGTGAGATAGCAATAGGATTTGGTCAACTTTTGGGAAATATCTACCGGAATTTTCGATCCCTAGTTACTATACATTATTATATATATTATGTCTTCATGGCCATACTGGATAATTCTATATTCCTATAGCGCACTGGAATTAAATAGGTATAACTACAGATACGAGAATTATTTTTTTGTATGAAAACTCTAGTGTCAAATTAGTTTTTAGAAAACAATGTCCTAGTCTCAGTATTCGTAAAATAAAAAAACTTAAGGTCAGGTGGAATAAGGGAAACACACGGGGGAAGTCCACTTCCCCCGTTCTCACGTTCCAACGTGAGTGCAACACTGTGGAATATTTTATACCTAATAAAAATAAAACCATCAACTGCAACATTTATTATTTTTTTAACCAGAACTGTTTGGAAAGATCAGATTCACCGACACATTCTGTGATTTATTTTGAATGTTTCCCTTACCCCACCTGACCTTAATGCAAATGTTATATTTTAAACAAGATTCAAAGGGCTTTTTACTAATTCGATAGCCGGTGGGTGTTTACTTGGTACGGAATAAAGCAGGTTACTTTAGTTGTTTTGGCTGACATTTATATCAGGGCCGTCACGTATTGGCCTTCAGCGCATCTTTCTTTAGTATTCGGGAGCCAGTGGTTGCGCAACGGCGGGTCAAGGGTGGGAAGGTGCCCTCAATTTGGTGGATGAAGCGCCATATGAGTATTTACTTTTAGGTTTACCTCTGAATATGCAACGCAACGTAGTATTTTTAACACAGTTTTATTAGCTTGACTTGTAACTAAGTTTGTTTGGTTGTTGTAGTAACTAATAATGTAATCAAATCATAAAAGTAAATTTTTACCTAGGTACTTCTAATTGTCGAATGAAAATAAAACTGCATGTATTGATGATAAAGGAGACGGAAGATAGACACAGGAACTCCTAAACAGTACAAGATTAAGCCTTCTCAGTTGTGTTCTTGCTTGGTCTTCATGAGCACTTTTTAACGTTTGTGTAAGAAAGTACAGTCGTCAATAAAAGTCTGTTTAAAGAAAACATATTACACTGACTACGTATATACTACGACTTTACTAAAGTTCTTTTACCTATACCTATTAGAATCGTACTTTAAAGCATTCAGTATGCAACGAGGGTCAATATTTACAGTCCAGCAGAATAAATCACGTTTCAATTCACTTTATCTATTAATTTATTTGCATTAACCTTAATTAAACACAATGAAGTCGCATTTTTCATAGAAAAATATACGGTAGTTATCTTGTTCATAATCTTGTCAAAATATAGAATAAGGGGTTAAGGTCGTTACACTAATGATACTTCCTCACAAGTGTGACCTGAGATAATCAATTAGACATACTAGTGCGACAGTCCTACATAAGTAAGTAAGTAGGTGGCATATTCCAAACATTAAAACTTAATTTCAGCTAAATTCTAGAAACTGTAAGAGTGATATGCCGAGGAACAGCTAAATGATGTACCGACGGAAAGTTTCCCAAACTGCGAAACTCTCATGGAAATTTCTCGAAATTCCCTATAGGAAATCTCCCATCTGAAATATTCTAATTCACGGTTAAAAGCTTGTATATTTTGAGAATGATAATTATATTATAACACATTGCATACTTACTTAAAAAAAAAGAACCGACTTCAAAATAACTGAAAAGCCAAAAATATCCCGTTCATGTACCTACAGATTACATTTGAATCAACTTTTGAAGTCATTTTGAAGGAGGAGGCTCCGTTTTTTAAGGTCGGTTAATAAAACATAACTACTGCGGAGTCACAACCAGTCACATGACTGGTACTATTTATAGACCTATCGGTAAGAAGGTACATACCTTATGATTACCTACACGAATAACTATTTACTAACTTCAAAACAGGCAACAACAACAACAAAATCATAGGTTGTTTACTTATAACCAAGGAATGTATACTAAAATATTTTAGTAAAAATGTTAAGCCTGAAAGAAAGCCACTAGTCGTTGTCTCTTTTTAACCCACCTTAAAAAAAGGAGGTTCTATGTTTGACTGTATGTATTTTCTATAACATTTTCAGAATGCCCTCGGAAATTTCTAAGACTACTGAGCATGTTATCGGTTTGAGAAAATTCTCAGAAATTACTGAGTGAAAGTTTCACCTAAAAAGCGGGTTTATTAAGGAAATTTTATAGTACATATTATTGATAAACCTTACAAGCCCTGATACTTACTACTCCGTCTTGGGTATTTTTCAGAAATATCATCGTTTTGTATTATAAATAAATAAATATCGGACAACGTCACACAAATCGATCTAGTCCCAAATTAAGCTCAAGAAGGCTTGTGTTATGGGTACTAGACGACGATATACGTACTTAAATAGATAAATATATACTTAAATACATAGAACAACTATAACCCAACCACTAATATTCGAGTTCATCATACAAATATTTGCCCTAGCCGGGATTCGAACCCGGGACCGCCGGCTCAGTAGGCAGGTGTCTACAAACCGAGCCAAACGCGTCGTATTAATAACATACCGTGGTCATCGAGGTAAAATTACTGTTTCATTGAAATATTGGCAAAAAGAGAAACTACAATATACATAGTAGTTTGTGACTGTACATTATGAAGGGTATTAAACACGACGAGCCGAAGGCAAGTTTCATAATAACATCACACGAGTGTTTTAATGCCTAATTATGTACAGTTACATACACTACTTTACAGTAGATAGGGATGGAGCATTAAAATACCTCCATACCCTAGCTTTAAAAATGTCCTTATATTTAATCGTAAATGCCACCATCAGGGAATTCCATATCTTGGCTATAGACCGCTTTGTTCTATGTGACAAGAGTGTAATGCTACTACGATAATAATTACTATGCAGAGGTATCATTATAAAAGTGTTCCCCGATATTGTAAACATTATGCACGATCAAACGAAATATTTCTTCCTCCGTTCACAAAAACAGCGCGGTAGGTTCATTCTCGGTAGTAAACGAATGGCAGGATCGTATATCCTGTCTCGAGCATTTCGGTAAACAACGAATTGGACACCTGTGTGGCACGTCGCACGGTAGGCTAACCACCGTAAATTATAGATGTTTTCGAGTCTAACATAATAAGAATGAATGCCATAAAATTTGTATAATTCCTATAACTATTATGGACACAGACGATTAATCGGTTTCGTCTGTGTTTAACTCAGGATATACACACTCGCCGAGACTTTGAGAAACGCATTCTGTACTCTTCGCACGATATTAGTGAGAAAAGGATGGCATGCCGTGTCTCGGCGAGTGTGTACAGCTGGGATAAGAATTTAAGAATGTGCTCTGGGCGCCAAACCACTTTTTGTGAAGCTGGCGCGTCCTTGACCCGCCGATCGGCGATCACCGCAAAACCTGTTGTAACACTACACTGTAATAATAACTTTCGCCAATAACGTAATGAACTTTTATAATAAGATCATATATTCTTGCACAGAGATACCTACAGTCTGCGCTAATATTTTTTAACCAGCCCGTTCAGTTTAGTTATACCATGGCTCTGGGAATTTCTGGGAATTCTGGCAATTTTATTTTTGAAATAACTCCTTGAAAATACATTCAATTACTGGTTAATTTGCATTGACATTATTAATAAACCTTAACGGTTACAAGCTTTGATACTTACTAATCCTACTACTTCGTCTTAGGTATTTTTTCAGAAATATCATCGTTTTGTATTAATAACATAATGTGAAGGTTGTGCTTCACGGATGGTGCTTGGCCGTCAACTTAAGAATAAAGTAGTTTTAGATTTAGAATAAGACGTATGACATGAGTCATAGAAATAAAATGTATAGTTAGTTATCGTCTGGCCTCTGGGCAATAAACAGTTTTAACGAAGTACCTCTGCTCTTATTATTCATCATCTGAAGCTAACCCCCAGCAGGCGTCACACTTGGTGGAGGTGCGGGGTAACTTTCAATACTCGCGTGACTCTAGTTAAAAATTTCGCAGACTCATCGTGGAGTCATCGAGCTAAAATTACTGTTACATTGTAATATTGGCAAAAAGAGAAACTACAATAAGAATTGAAGCTGTTCAGTAAGCTTTATGAACCTTTGTATTCTTGCGATACCTTCTTAATCTCATTTAAATACTAAATGTTTACAAATGAAGCGAAAATTGAAAAATTTAATGATTCGGACAGGATTCGAACCTGCGCTGTGTTTCCAACGGCTTTCTGGGCCAACACGGGTGTCCTCCCAATTGGACCACCGAATTAGATGTCAGAGCCATTGAATTTTTCAACCAGTTGCTTCGACATGCCTTAGGGTGGCATCGTAGCGCCATCTACCGTAAAGATTTAGACCTTTATCGTCGGCACCATCGTCTCAAATTTGTTGAGAATCGATAGAGTAAAATATGTACTTATAGTCGCACTGCGCGTATCTAATATAGCTATGACGTCATAATGTACTGGTAACTAGAAGATACTAGAAGGAAGGAACTTTGCGTACTTAAATATTTTTTCTTTACTGTAGTCGGGTAGACCCAGGTGGACCCGGGTATGTTCTAAAACTAAAACCAAGACCACCGTAGGATGGGCAGCAGCATCCTTGTTTTTAGGGTTCCGTACCTACCCAAAGGGTAAAAACGGGGCCCTATTACAAAGCCTCCACTGTCCGTCTGTCCGTCTGTCTCCAGGATATATCTCATGAACCGTGATAGCGAGACAGTTGAAATTTTCACAGATGATGTATTTGTAAAAATAGAATAAAATATATATTTAAGTGAGACTTCCATACATCAAACGTGATCGGTTGCGTTAACTTTGCACCTCATTTGTACGCAGTGCAAACTTAACTTTACCCGGCCAGTTAAGACGGGAAGTGTTTGTACGGAACTTTCGGTGCGCGAGTTAGACTCGCACTTGGCGGGTTTTTAGTCCGGTGGAAGTTACTGCGATCGCCAACCCGCATGCCAAGCGTGGCGGTATTATAAGTACCTCATCATCATCATCATCATCTCAGCCATAGGACGTCCACTGCTGAACATAGGCCTCCCCTTTGGACTTCCATATATACCGGTTGGAAGCGACCTGCATCCAGCGCCTTCCGGCGACCTTTATAAGGTCATCTGTCCATCTTGTAGGTGGACGTCCTACGCTGCGCTTGCTGGTCCGAGGTCTCCACTCGAGCACTTTACGGCCATCGGCCATCTGCTCTGCGTGCTATGTGGCCTGCCCATTGCCACTTCAACTTGCTAATCCGGTGAGCTATATCGGTCACTTTAGTTCGTCTACGGATTTCCTCATTTCTGATTATAAGTACCTAGTATATATGTAAATTATAAAAGATGAATTTGGCCTCTTATGAGAGTACACAAACAGATGTTGATAAAAATTTATCGTTAAACTAGTCTTTTTCCAAGATGTTATATTCATACTTATTTAGTTAACTATAATACGAGTAGACTCATTTATTACCTACTCATAATTTAATACAAATAAAAACAACTCGATTAATTTTATGAGTTTATCACACTTTGCATGATAAATAGAAGTTTTATCTACAAGTTAGTTATATTATTAGACTTAAATAAACCAAGCAAAACAGTTTCTAGGAAAACAACGTCGTAATATTAAGTAACTGAGTTATCATGACATAAAAAGTTTCATTCATTTCATTCTTTATGTAAACAACCAAATAATGACGCCATCTCTTTAGGTAGGTAAATCCGAAAATTATCCAATGACGAATATTTTTGTGTAATAAATAACAAGATACTGGCACTACGTAACGGGTGTCGCGTTAATAACTGGAAATGGTCAGATTATGGATTTTGCCAACGAATCAACTAAACGGTTTGAAATTTTCGATTATTTAGCCGATTATTTCCCGACTATTAACGTTGCTTACTTATCGGCGTTCCCGACTATCCGGCGACTTAGTCGGCCGATAAATAAATAAATAAATAATTAAATATCGGACAACCTCACACAACTCGACGATCGACAAACAAATACGAGTACAAATAAAATCCATGTGCACAAATATTTGAGTTCATCACACAAATATTTGCCCTTGCTGGGAATTGAACCTAGGACCGCCAGGTCAGTAGGCAGCTGCTTTACCACGGCGTCTACCGCGTCGTCGGCCGATCTCCAATAATAACCGATTGTTGCATGTTGCTTCATAGTATCTATACTGTTCCACCGTCAGCTTTTGTTTGGATAATCCAGATTGCATTATTATAAATGTATAACAAAAGGGGTCTTAATCGCGTTCAAAAAGTGTTTATTTTATTAAGTTCCATGCATACCTATATTATTAAGGACCAAGTCCTTTAGAGACTATAAATATAACATCACGTTCGAAACGTCGACGCAATAAAATTATAATAAAACCTTTTTGAACGTGATTTAGTTCCGTTTTATTAATAATCCAGAGTTCGATTGTAACCAGTCACACGCGTCGACCGACGTCGTACGCACTACCAATAGCGTCGTGTGTCGTACAATAAACCAAATGTAAGCTTATTTCTCAGGCGGCTTTCACGATGATCAAAAGAGACACATATCAGTACTAGGAACAGATTTTATTCTATTGCAAACTCACACAAGGACAGATTAAAACAGCAACTTTTTACGAATTATCAAAATGCTCAGATGGATTCATGGAAAAAATACCTAAATATTTTAAACGTAATAATGCATTATGGTCAGATCAGAAAGAAATCTAAAATGTTAACTTGACCACATGAATGCACCAATTATTGTCAAAGAACTAAGACATTATTTATCAAAACGTAAATTATTTAATCTTATGTCCGTATTCATGGCATTTCATGGCTCAGGCATGGCAATCATGTGAAATTGAGAAACTGTCAACTATTCATTACTTGTTTAATAGAACATAATAGATACCATTAACATATCTCATGGGACCATTCGGGTGGGGTTCTAGCTTTCGAATAAAAAAAGATTTTTCCAAAATTGGTTCACAAATAGCGGAGTTCTGAGTTCTGGGTTAGGTAAAAAAAATACTTTGAGAGACATAATGAGACACTTTAAAAGTACGTAATACAAGTATCAAATACTTTATAAGAATTAAACCCATCTTTGGCGCCTTACAACCCGGTTTCCAACAAGTCGTACTAAACAGACATGAACGATGCAATAAATCTCACGACGACACGCTATCACATTATGTACCGTCATACATAATGTGTGTGTCGCTGAATACTCATTCAGCGACAATCAAAGAGCGCGTTTAAAGCGGGTGGTTCCTGTGTGTGCGGCGCCTTATTCTCAGTGCGTTTAGGGTTTGTAGTGCAGGTGGTTCCTGTGTGCACGGCGCTTTATTATCAGTGCGTTATGTAACGCGCGCGTCGCTGGCGCATGCTGACATTACCCTAATGTCAAGGTAAACGCAGCGCTATTATCCTTGGGACGTCATCCTTCTCATCACTGCATTACCTTACACATTTCTAACGATATGAGTCCGAGATCTATCAACTATGGCGTTGGCTCAATAAATACAATAGGTACTCTTTTATATTTTACATATACATAAAATAAATAAAGTAAATACTAAGGGACAATCTTCAAAAAATCATGTATGTATATTCGATGGTTTAAATAACTACCTTGGCGTGGCAATAATCGAACCCGATTCCCACCACCTTACTCATTTTAAGGCATTCAGGTACCTTCTTCCAATGCTCTTGAAGAAAACACGCGCTATATCTGTTCCAGCTATATCAAAGATTTGTTTTACACCACTGCTGCCTTGTCAAAGTCAACCGGATTAGATCCTGTTTTTCAAGAATCAAATCATATCTCTTCCGGCTTACCTAAGAATATAATTGCCCCGTTCATAGTACAGTTTCATACCTTGTCCATATGTAACACTGAATCGGGCCGGACACGAGCATCTCAAAGATAATTATACGCCATTGACCTGATTCTGAGTTGTGTACATAAGCAAGCGTTGATTTAAAAGCATAATCTATTTGTTATGTGTGATTAAGGACAGCCCGCAGTAGTGCGTGCCTGCCCGTGCATGTGGCCTGAACGTATCCTTGCGATGGCTACGAGGTGTAAGGTAAAGATGCTTCTAGAAATTTCACATCGATCCAATTAAAGCTCTGAAGTACCTATACTTTTTTTTTGCAATTTGAAATAGGTAATGATTAACAGAAGGTTCGCTTAGCCATTCGATGTGTTCTGCCATCCTTAACATATGGCCACTCCAACAAAGTTTCCGTCGCATGATGTAATATCTGTTCCACCAACTTCGGTTCTACGCCTAGAGACCTTCTACATCTCTGAAAAAAACACTTTATTTTATATAATTTTTAGTGTAAATATTGATTTGGAGAATCTTGTACACCGCCTCTAACATATATATGTATCAATTACCTAGTTATAATATAATTGTATTAGTTTTTAAGTATAGTTTACGAAAAAATTACTTGCTGTTGTGTTTCTTTCGCCTTTCTTCTCAACAGCGGTCTCCTCTTGCGAAATGCCGGTAGACTCACAATCTGACTTGTAAAAGTGCCCTTGTGGCCTTATACTTACTGAATAAATGATTTCATTTCATTTCATCACGTTAAACGCCGGTGTTCCACACACGATCGGACATCTGATCTTCAGTATTTTACGGAGGGATTCAGGGTGGAATCGGTCTATAATTAACAGAAACAGTTTTTAGTAATCCTCTTCTTTTTCGCCATTCGTATACCTATGAATTATAGTGGTATGTCTGTGCAGCAACTAGGCATGTTAATGGTCGAATGTTATTCGATTAGCGTTACTGGCAGTAAATTAGACAATAAATGTATGTAATTGGCGTATGGACGTCACGTAGCCCTACACGTCTGTTTGTTTGCCTTACTGATTATAGAATAAAAACGCTACGATCTGAATTTCAAGTGTAAGTTTCCAACGTATTATATAACGTCTCGCAATATTGCTTTCCGTTCGCGTCGAGAAAAAAAAACATAACTCGCTGTTTTGTTTTCGTGTTCAGGTAATAATAACTGTGTAAAGTCGAAATTTTTTATATTTTTGGTGACCAGAGTAATTCGATCTTAGTTCATTTAAGTATATAGAGGAAAATACTTTAGCTCACGATGAATTTTATTTTCTAGAGTAGCGCCACCAATTTCATACCTTTCGACCTGACTTTAATATAAACAGAGATAGTACTTACTCCTGGTTTTATTCTACCCTCCATACTAAATATGAATGAAAATTTGTCATTTGTTATTGCCATCGTTACAAAGATCAAAACTCAAAAAAAATCAAGCCTGGTGGAAGAGACAAACAATGCAAAGATCGACACACGAAGCATAAGGAAAAATTCGAAAGGTTTCTTGGCGTAAGGGTAGCGAAGTGGTGACCGCGCTGGACCGGCAATCCAGAGGTACCGGGTTTGATTCCCGGTGTCTGCCACCAAGTTACGCATTTAAATTTTTCTTTGATCTTTGTACCCATTGATACAATTTAATATAAAAATAATTGTGGTGTATACCCACATGAAAAAAATTAGACATTACATGTTTCATAAATGTATTTGTTATCATTACCAGCTATAAAGTACATCGGAGCACTAGCTTTTCAGGTCGCTGTCGTAGTCTCTGTCCATCTAGAAGTCTGTGTCTCGTCGGGCAGTCGGGACTTACATAATCGTAAACATAATAATCAATTATTATTTTCACTTCTTTTCTCGAAAATTATGTGGTCGTTTTAAGCCTTGGGATTATATCAAAATCATATAACACTTTATATGATAATGTGAAAGAAAACTTGTTAGCGACGGATTGATAATTATAAAGAAACCCAAGCTGATCAGATCGACCAAAATTTCTAAACATTAAATAAACGTGGACTGTAGATAGTGTAGATCCATAGGTCGCTGGTTCAAATCCGGCTCGAAGGACCAAAAAGATATATGGTTTGCACCATACACCTTTTAATAATAGTTTGAGAGCTTGATATTCAAAGAGTTTGATAATTTTCACACGATATTTATAATCACAAACTAACACTAAATGAGTCGCGATGATAATGAAACGGCGGTTGAATGCGAACTGAGGCCGTACGCGTTTACCTATACAATATAGAAATGAACGGGAATGCCAAGCTTTGGCAAAAAGTATGTTTGGTTTGAGACCGTACAGGTACAAAGAAGTCTAAGAAAACGTGGGCAGAAATTCTAGTGAGCCTATCGAATTAAGTGTACCTACTAAAATTTCAGTCAGTTCAATCGCGGGCACTTGAAAAAATCATACGATAAGTAATTAATGACCAAAGCTCGGACTAATCATAGCAAAACCAGAAATTAAGAAAAAAAAATGCAAATACGCACAAACTTGTGGCCAATTTTGGGTTGCAATATAAAATATAAATTATATTTATAAACGTAACCCAAAATTTACCACAAGTTTGTGCGTATATCCATCTTCTATGATTAGTCCGAATTATGTTGATGAGACAATATATAATTATTAACATAATAATGTGGCCGATTTCTTACGGTTTCGTCGGATCTTTATATTATAGAACTATTTGAATATACATATACTAGGTATATGGGCAAAACAAGTGTGTGGTCGTTTTATCTCATATATTTTATAAAATTAAATAAGCATTTATAGTGTTAATATCCGTGAACAGGGTAATTTATATCCATTTTGATGTCAATATCGAACCACGTGCGTGCTTAATTGCTTGAATATTGATAAAAAGCCGGCCAAACAGTATGAGTCGTGTAAACAGATAAAAACGTAACCACCAGGTAACTAATTTTCAATTTTTCTTTAAGCTTTGATCCTTGTATCAATGGTTTAAGATAAAAACGTGTTGAGTATACGTCATTTGAACTTCGACAGACAAAAGAAATGTTGTAACCCACCAAAAATCTGGAATTTTTATCTACATAGGACTTACCTACAGCAATATAAAATGACTTAAATGACTTTTCTTCGCTCTAACACCACGTACATCTGTAAGAATGGGTAAAAAAAAACAAAATGCTATAACCCGCAAGAGTACAATTGAAATAACTTCTAAGTATCTCGAAGTTTTGTTTATAGATTTTTTTATAAATATACCCAACCCATCACAATACAACAATAACACGTTCAGAAGTTTAGTTTTTTGGCTCTAGTAAAAAGCTTTATTTTTGTAATATACAGCATTATTGATTTCTTGCAACGATGGAGACCTTCTATTTATTTAAGATAACCGCCAGAACAAAAGTAGCATTTTCCGGTCTATTAAAATTTTGGGAAATAAACGAACTGACCGCTGTTTTATATTATAAGCGACGCGTGGCGACGCTATAGATAGGTACCAGGTGCAAATTTATTACAACCGGTTAAGACACTTAGTGATTCTTTTCTTATAATAACTAAACAGACAACTTTATTTAAGTAAAAAGAAACTATAAATACTTTAATCTAAATAGACTAAGATAATTGTAGGAAAAAGGTTATAAAAAAACTACACAAGAGCTGCGCCTGCGACGTAGTCCCCAGTATCAGTATGATAGCGGCATTACCTCTCAGAGACTTTCTCTGGCAGAAGTAAGCGCCAGCCCTGGAGTCTCCCAATGCGTCGATCAGCCGCTTTGACAAGGCCTTCATAAAAATTCCCAAATCAGCTGACCATGTGCCCGATGTCTCAACTGCAATGCTAAACATGTATATGTTCATAATGTTGTAGTCATTCGGAATCCTTGGTGCGCGATTTCGATTTCCACTTGGCTGTTTTCTTTTAGCAATCTCCAGATCATCTTATTATTATGGTTATGAAGATTTTTGCGTCACTTTGTATGACGTTGCGCGTCAATTACTTCTAAATAAGATTTCAGCTAGTTTTACGCTCTGTGATACAGCATTACTATATAAAGATCCCTCAATCATGTTATGCTACAATGAAGCGATAAATACTTGTTTAAATAACCGTCACAATTCTCATTGAACTTTTGACAATGATACTGTAATCTCAACTGACGTAAAATCACCTAAAAGTTCTTGATACGTGTAAGTGAAGTCAATAACAAGTTGACCTTGCTCATTGAACTAGATTGCTGCATGTAGTGGCACAAGGCGGCAGTTTACGTAATGTTTTCAGTTTTGTAAGCGTCACGATAGAGCGGGCTTCATAATAGACTAGACACTCGCTGAAACCTATAGGAGAAATCCACTCCGCTAGGCCTATTGTCGTCTGTTTCGTACTTTTCCTTTTTCTGCTTTTTCCACTAAGCGTGAGGGCGAGGCCAATTTGCCCCCTTTTTATAAATACCGCCGCTTTTTTGGTTTAATCCCATTCCGTAGCCAGATATGGCTAATTCAAAATAGGAAATGTGAATTCCTATCTTGTAGTCAGTTGTGAATATGATATGGGTAGATTTGGTAGATATTTCGTAGCCAGTTACGAACTGGAATAATTGTTTCCATTTCAGAGCTGGCTACTAAATCTGGCTAACGTACGAAAAAAAGTAGGGGATTTCCAAAAAGGGGCGAAATTTCAACAAATACGAGTAGTAGGTACATATTACTCTAACACTTAGTAGGCAAAGGCAAAAAGAAGGCCAACACCGAACAGATCGCTAAAACAGCTCAGAAACTTGCCTATTTAAGAGACAGTAGGTAGGCACGGGCACATTTATCGTAGACGCGACGGTCATATTAAGGCAAAAAGGTTTTTGAGTAGTGACTACGTATCGGTTGGCCCAACGTGGAGGGCGACCGCAAGGTGGATTGATAATCTGGTAAAAACGTAGGAATTCGTTTGATGAGGGTAGTGACCGACCGGTATTTGTAGAAATCCTAGCCCTATCTCCAGTAATGGAAATATAACTGTTTTGACTCAGCGGCCCAAAACGGACATGCCTTCTAATAAAATAGATCGCCGTATATCCCTATTCAGCGCTATTCACCACAGGCGAGGGCGATCAGAATTTTCTGGACTTCATTATCCAGCAATATCTGGTACGTCCAACCGGACGTTTTTCATTCGGTCGCCCCAAATAGCCTACCTAGATACGCTCTCTTTACTGCACGATCGCCCCCATCCTCTTTAGACAACCAAATTAAAGAAGTTGTTTTGATTTCGGTTTATTTGTCTGAATTGCGAAAACTGTTAAAATATTTGTCGCCCTCGTCGTCTAGGCCGATTTTGTCATTTACATAATATGGTTGTAACTTGTCGGATACGTTTTATTCGACCATGGTAAAGTAAAAAATTGGGCAAGTGCGAGCCCGACTCGCGCATGAAGGGTTCCGTACCTATACATATATATAATCTATAACAAGTTTGTTATATGGGAGCCCCCCTTAAATATTTATTTTATTTTATTTTTAGTATTTGTTGTTATAATAGCGGCAATAGAAATACATCATCTGTGAAAATTTCAACTGTCTAGCTATCACCGTTGTTGAGATACAGCCTGGTGACAGACGGACGGACAGCGAAGTCTCAGTAATAGGGTCCCGTTTTTACCCTTTGGATACGGAACCCTAAAAACCGGGTTATGACTTCTTTCTTCACTCCACTTAAATTAGTTGGTTTAGGTACCTGCTTTTAAGTGAAAGCCTTAATTAAAGAGTAGTATAATGTCTAATGAATGGTAATTAGTAAAGCGTTAAGGATCTTAAAAAGCAATGCCACGAAGAGCAATTTTTAGACATCCTTCCCGAGTGTAGAATGTTATATGTCTCACGTTTCGTTAAACTGTAAGGACATGAATTTCAGCATAACTGCCACCTCTGAAACACGTGTTTTTTTTTTTTTCATAACTTTTCCCTCGAGAACTAGTTAAGTTTCCTTTTAAAGAAATCCTGAAAAGTCAGGTAAGTACCGTGAAACCGTCCAACTTTTCTTATTCTAGCTACTTTTTTTGACTACGGTTTCAGAGACTAAAAATATTAAAAACAACGATAAACTGTTTTTTTTTTTGTATATATGTAGTCTTTAGACTAAAGTCAGACCTAAGTCTGAAGAAATTCTACTTGGCAACAATCATACCTAACAAAAAAGGCTTAGCTAATTTAAGTTGTGTAACGGCACGTGGGGCAGCCCGAGTTACGCCACGGTGCGTAAGGTCACTACCATCATTTAATTTCGCACGCTTTCGCAACATTTGACGTTTAAAAGTCGCCAATACGACGTCATTTGGCGCGACATAAGACTGTCAAGTGTGGGCGGAGCGAGAGACGAGGGTTCAGTGATTAATTGAAATGTTTATTGTATGCGGACGAGAAGTTGTTTAAACGTGTAATGTATTGACTGGTTAATGTTTGGTTGTATAGTCCCTTAAAGCTGCTAGCTGTGAAAAAATCAAACTTCCAAGTTAACAAAATTAAAAAAAGATACGTCCGTTTATGCCACAAAAAAGGTATATTTCGACACTCTCAAGGGAATCAAAATGGGTATTTTTCGTTGACCTAGAACTATGAAATTTGGCAAGTAATATCGTTCTTATACTACAAGTAGGTAAGTATCGAGAAAAATATGAAAACTATATAATTGTAATTAAATCATAAAAAAATATAGTTAGTTTTCCAACGGTAAAGTAAAGTTTGTCGCTCAGTACAGTTTATCTTTTCGTTAGAGCAATATGCAAGTGCTTTCATAGTTCGTACTAAACCCTAGGTGCGCGAGTCCGATACGCACTTGACCGATTTTTTATAATTCTATTTCTACTCTTTATTTAGAGATCCCAACTTCTATTGAATAGCAGTGTCAGTTACTACATTGCTATTATTATTTTGGTTTGTAATTTAATAATTGAAACAAATAAATGTTAAAATAAATATAAATAAAATTCCAAGCGCAGTTAATTTTAATACGCATCTCTAATAACATCAAAATGTAGACTATGTGAATCAGTAATAAGGACGATCATTCGAAATGTAATTTTAGCTCCCTTACGGATCTCTAATGAGATTGCAAATTAAGTTCAAAACCTGAAATTGATAAGTAAAACATTCAGGCCTCGACCTAAATACGCTCTCGGATGAGCATTTCATTATGAAATATGGTTTTTATTTTACTGTAATAGCAGTGTTGTACTGAATACACAAAATGAATCACAAATAAGTATTTTAAATCAGTATATATACCTACTATACATATTATACCGTTTTATATATAATATAAGCGAAAGTGACTTTATTTAGTTGTGCCTGTAACCTATCGCCGTCTTAACTATTCTACCTCAAATATTGAAGGAGGGGAAGGACTACTTCACGAAGAAAAATTCATTTTTAGGGTTCCGTACCTCAAAAGGAAAAAACGGAACCGTGTCCTTTACGGCGGCAACCATCCTGGCCGCGGACCCTCCATGGGATTTGCAAGCGCAGGTGCTCGCAAAGGTCCACAGCCACAGGGCTAGGACGAGGGTAGCGGGGGAGCTTCTCGATCATGAGCAGGTGGAGCGTGTCCGCTTTTTGGCCCAGGTGGAAACACTAACAAAATGGAAGGAGGAGCTGGAGACGGTGGAACATGGCCTAGTCACGGTGAGGGCAATTTTACCTCACTTAGAACGTTGGGTAGATAGGCGCCACGGCACCTTAACATTTCATATGGTGCAGATACTTACCGATCATGGATGCTTCGGTAAGTATCTGCATCGCATAGCTGGAAGAGAAGAATCCCCTATCTGCCACGAATGCGCCGCGCCGATGGACACAGCCAGCCATACTCTGGTAGAGTGCATCGCCTGGCAGCCTCAACGAACTGCCTTACAGGCGGTAATAGGAGTGGACCTCTTTCTGTCCAGCGTCATCGACGCTATGCTTGACAGTGAGGAGGCATGGAAAGCGATGGCCTCCTTCTGTGACGAAGTCATGTCACTAAAGGAGGCCGCGGAGCGGGCACGTGAGAACGATCCTCTTGCGAATCCGCTCCGCCGGCGACGGTTGGGGGCCAGAGCCCGGCGCTATGCGCATCTGTTGCCTCCGCCGTAGTGGACCCGTGCAGGGAGTCGGGGGACTCCCTGTTTCGGAACACCACAGAACTGGGGGCAGGCACCCGTGGAAGTGTCGCCCCTCATGGTCTCGGCTCACAACATGAGTCGCCCGCCGGAGTGCATGTGGTTGAATGCATCAAGCGATCCCGCGTCGCTCCAATTAAAGGCGGTGCCGGCATTCGTTGGTGGTTCTAGACGGTAGTCCGAAGTCTCGGTTAAAAGAAAAAAAAAAGGATTGGATCACGGATCACTTTGTTCCGTCCGTCTTTCATGCTCCATATACCTAGATGGTTTTATTTTCAAATACAGTATGCAAAAACGTAATATTTCGAAACTCTCAAGGGAATAATATAGGGTAATATTTTCCGTCGACCTACAACTATGCAATTTGGCAAGTAATACCATCTTCTACTACAAGTATAGGGAAACCTAAAAATTATACATAGGTATTTTGTAATTAAAGCCTGACCAGAAATATATGAGGATGCGCCATATTGCGGAATTTCACTAGAACTATTTTCTTACTTTGGCAATGATTTCATGATGGTTTCTCAACAATGTCAAAGTTCATTGTCATTCATGGTGCTTCTGTTAAAAGACAAATATTTAAAATATCCAAAGAAGTGCCTAAAACCATTCGCAATCGTGAACGTAATATTATAAATATAAATAAAGTGTACATGTGTTTACTTCACGAAAAACACCCAGGAAAAAGAGTGCATTCCATTAAATGATATTACGAGGTTACAATAGGAACTGACAGGTATTTAAACTAATATCATAAGAGTGTGGTTGCGATTGGTTGCAAAATTGTTGCCATATAAATCATTATAAATAGCGCCCTCTTGACAATCCCCATATATTTCGGGTCAGGCTTTAAAAGTTAGTAGTTAAAGTCTTTATTTAAAGTCCGTATTCAATCATCTCAGGGTAAGCAACGACATAAATTTGTACGGAACCCACTGTGGGCAAGTCCGACTCGCACTTATCCAGTTTTTATTACATTAGGTAGGTATAATGTAATTAATATATCTAACATTATTACGTGTTACGGTATTCAATACAAAGACTGAAATATAACCTAGAAACAAAGTAACATTCAAGCGTAGCATGAAGTTGATTTAATAAATCACACACACAAAGGTTACGACTTGAAAGTTGTTACTCAAATTATTGATGTATAAAACTCCATGATACGTCCTAAAAAAATAATCGTCGCTACTCGGAAACGAGCGATTACCTAACACAAAGGCAAATTGCGAAACAACGGTTAACAGTCATACTGAAATCTTTTAAGCTCGTTTGTAGTACGAGTAATCTGCGCCAGGGCCGGCACAATCGGTGGCCAGGGGCATTTTATTTGACAACTCATATAAAAAAGTAGGTATTCATTTTAAAGTCGCCACAGAATATTTAAAACAATTTGTCAATGGTGTAACATCCAAGGCTCTCTATCCTCAGCTCTTTTTGACATCCTGATGCTGTTTTGTTTGTTTTGTTCTTCTTAGTTTGATCTATATAAAATATCCTCGGCCTTTTTTTCTCTTTCCCTCAATTTTGTAGTATAGTAACTACTGAGCTATAGTTTAGTAATTTACTAGTGGCTCTGTCAGCTGCCTGACCTCGCGAGTTTGATTGGCAATAGCGGAAATTTTTATCTTTTCACGTTTCCAACAGAAAAAAACTAGTTATATTCTTATTGAACATACAATATTCCATGCCGGACAGTCCAGGCAAGCACCTGGACAACCAGACATCTGGACATAAGAAATAATTTTAGGCCAAACTGTAACAGAGACGCTTCGCTCGCTCAGTCATTTATAAAACCAGTATTCGTGGTCCATAACATATATACAATAGGTAGATTAAACTAACAGCGGTGACCCTAGAAATGCGCGCGCGCAGCGGTTCCCGCGGCACGCATTCACTTAACTATAATCCATCCCCACGACCTTCACGTTTTGGCTCGGATAACTTACACGTGCCAACTTAAGGGCTTGTTCCATTGGGCATACTTTTACTTATTGACATCTTACCCCGATATGAACTTTAATTTCAAACTACAGAAAAAGTAACCTCTCTGGAGTCTGGATCAGTTATTGGATTGATGACGAAGCAGTTTCTTAAAGTTAAAATTGATGAGAAGCGATGCAAAATTATACATGTTCATACGGTAAATATTACCTACGTCCTTAGTTTGTCGTACTTAGGATGATAATGCTGATTACTTTATGGGTGATTGTTTGAGCGTTTTACCCGTCTTATTATCTACTGTCCGCAATATTGGCAATTTCATAAAAGCAATCAACATCGTTTTGATAGTAATAAAAAAAATACCGCGATTTTTAAGTTCAAGACAACCAATGAGAATAGCGCCACAATTCATACGGAGTCAATCAATATTAGGGATAGAGTATCTAATAAGACGGTCAAAACGCTCAAATCATCACCTTGATAGTTCGTGGTGATGACCTGATGACTAATGAAAATTTTAAAGTAGTAAATAATTTCACTTAAGTATAATGTATTTATTTGCTGTTAAAAAATAAACTAGTTTATTACGCCATGCATTGCATGTTCCTCGCTAATTTGGCACAATGCTAATTTACGAATCGCACGGTGTCAGAGGTAACCGAAAAAATTTATAAGCTGCAGGAATGTTCGGTGCAGTGTGCCAATTCAATTTAACTGAAATTCTGATGTTAAAATTTACAATCGCCAGCGAAACCGACGTCTAAAGCCTTGAACTTGCAGCCAGGTCACGTTGACAAAAATAAATAACATTCAATAGGGTCCTTTGTGCTTTTGAATCCTTTAAATTTTCAAGGTCCACCTCATAAAGGGGGAGACTAGATTTAATCAATTCATGCTTTGAAGAGTCTATGGGTATGATATAATCGGCACAATGCGACGTGCTACCAGTAGGTACGGGTTGTTGTAAAAAAACGTTTGGCGTTTGGCCCTCGTCGTGGCGATATTCAAGTTACGATAAATAACTTTGGTACAGTAGCTTACGTACAATCCGCATTGCGGAAGCTAAAACGAAATGAATATCTTCAGATGAAGGCTGGAATGCTTCACGCTAAAACTTTACCCAATGCGCATTTATTTATATTCAAATATATCTACACAAAAAGATTAAGAAAAATCTTTTCCTTTTATTAAGTTTCATTTAAATATTTTGAACAGTCGGTACAGTTTTCTGAATATTCTTATTACGGAACCCTTGATCACTTTGTTGACCGTTCGT
The DNA here is from genome assembly GCA_932273695.1 of Apotomis betuletana. Classification (NCBI taxonomy): domain Eukaryota; kingdom Metazoa; phylum Arthropoda; class Insecta; order Lepidoptera; family Tortricidae; genus Apotomis; species Apotomis betuletana. Next base: position 10,201,731 of record OW026305.1, on the reverse strand, counting down.
CCATCCTTCTGTCCGTCCGTCCGTCTGTTTGTCAAGATCGTTTATCTCAAGAATGCGTGGAGATAGATAGTTGAAATTAAACCATTATACTTCAGTGTAGTCCCCTGAAGCTGTGAAAAAATCAAACTTGTAAGTTAACATAAAAAAGGAGGTACGGCCGCTTATGTCGCAAAAAACATACCTAGGTATATTTTTACACTTTCAAGGGAATCAAAATTTATAGGGTATTTCCCGTTGACCTAGAACTATGAAATATGGCAAGTAATACCGTCTTATACTACAAGTATAGGAAAAAATCTGTAAATAGTGTCTTTGTAATAAAACCATAAAAAATATAGTCTAAACAAAGTACGTAAAACAGTTTTCTAACTGTAAAGTTAAGTATGTCGCTCAGTAGAGCAATATGCAGTACTCTCATAGTTCGTATGGAACCCTGGGTGCGCAAGTCCTAATCGCACCATGAAAATTGCGTCACCTAATTTTTATAGCGCCTATGAAAGCCTAGTTATTGGAACCGCAAAAATTGTGTACCTACACTTGCCCTTGAAAAGTCGGCGTTGTTTTTGTGGTTTTGTAGTAGTTTCCTACAAAATAGCTTTTGATATTCGGGTCAATATGCCGAAAACTATACAACGTTTTACCGCAACTACTCCGTCATTTGGGGTTTTCCTACGAAAGTTTTGAAGAGCGATCGCGTAATCGTAGAGTAGGTAAAATGTTATAATTTACTCTTATTTTCCTCATTTCACCTTCGACACCAACTAATTAAAAATGATTAATTATTGTTTTTACTGCACAATAATATTTCGTTGGGTATTTCCGCTAAACAGACATTTAATTAGGTATATCTGTAAAAAAAACATTACGTACTCAAAATCAAAATAATAAAACAACAAAATATAGATTTAGGAATATATTTAAAAGCAGCATGTCAGCCAAATAAGTAGGTAAAGGAAAATGATAAATTAGGTATGAACGGTAGAGGCCTTCCACAAGAAAAGGAAATCAAAATAGATGAATAAGTTCTCGCAAGCGGTAGTTGTATTGCTGATTTCACTTAGTTTTAGTCGGACTCTACGATAGCAATGATTTGCCGTACCTAGTGGGATTACTTTGAATCACGAGGAAGCATTTCTGAACTAGAAATCAAAATACTTCAATTAATGAACGCGTTTTTAATGTTGCCATTAATCTTCCATTCATCTTATGTACGCCTCCAGAAACAAACATGTTATAGTTAAATAATGAAATCAATGTTAAGCCTGTGTGTAAAGTAATCCCATTCACACGTTATTCAGTATATTGATCGTTAACATCAAATTATAATTAAGTCAAACTAGGCGTTATATACTATTAGTCTATTACGTACTTTACACGTGTACATTAAAACTTCCACAATAATCTAAATGTAGACAAAAAAGTGTCTATTTATGTTGTCTATAGTCGTTCCAGACTATTAAGTTCATCATCATCGATTAGAGTCCTTCTACAAGAAAAGGAAATCGTTTTTTTTATGTCATAGTACAACAAGTAAAACGGATCGCTTGATGGAAAGCGATTACAACGTAATATAAATAAAATGCCAGAAGTTATCTTCTAGATTTCGTTTTATTTTAGTTGGACTCTAAGAAAGCAATTGATTGTTTATATGTAGTTATAATTATATATTGGGAACTAATATATCGTACCGAACGAAATTTAAACAGTAAAGCTTAAATCTACGTTCGTTTCGTAAAATTTTATAACGGGGAATAGATGTAAAAAGTTACAGATATTTCAGAAGCTTAGTTAAAAAAAATTTAAATGAAATTGTTTTTCTTGCCTTATACGGACATCGCAACGGCGTCCAAAAATGTCATCCGTTCCCCATTTTTAATAGTACAATGTCAATACGCAAAATTAATGTCATGATTAATTAAAACTAATGAATGAAGTATTATCTAAAGTCATGCCCGTGATCTTTGAATCGCAATATTCACGGCTTGATCATTAACTTGACACAAATTTAACCCATGATACCCTGCACTGAAAACAAACTGATAGTAGGTATGTTTATGGTGAAGATATTATAATTTAAGTTACTAAGAAAGAGTTTACTTGAAGCTTGAAAGTGACCTCGACTTAAATACAATTACGTATATTTAGTTTTTTTTTTCACTGCAATGCAAAACTAGCGCCACTTCCGATTTTTTTCATATACCTTCATAATTAGATATTTCAGAAATAGCTGGAGTCTAGGAGCTAGCAAAACACCTTTAATATTTATTAAATCACTGTATACAAGTTAATCACTACATTTACCCCACAAAACTTGTTTACGTCAAAAGCGGCCGTAACTGTTTTAGGCACGTTTTAGGAACAACCATAGAACGGAAAATTATATATATTAATATTAAAGGTGTTTCCAATTCCTAGATTCTTGCGATTACTGAAAATTTATCTAATTTAGAAGATATAAAAAAAAACGGAAGTTGGCTAGTTAAGCATTGCCCGTCACCTTAAAATTAACGAATAAAATAGTTTTTAGGATCTATTAATTTCCCACAAAAAGAAACCAAGAAAATGGCAGGTATGCATGGTGGTTCGGTGACCAGTACCTAATATACTGTAAAATTTTTAACTTCATAATACTGTCCAAAATCAAAAAAAGGAAAAATAAATTGCTAACCTTTCTGAGGTGAGCCACAATCTATCCCAATTTGCTAAAGCAGAGTTTGTAAGGCAAGGGAGCGTGGGTTATGCCTACCACGCCTTCTAATCCTGGCATGACTTCATTATCCGGTAAATGAAATTTAAAACTGTTCATGATATTCGCAAAAAACAGGAACAGTTCGATTTTAGCAAGATGCTCCCCGAGGCAGATGCGGCGGCCAACTCCAAATGGCATGAAAGTGTCCGGGATGAACAGGTTACCGCCCTGGAGAAACCTCTCTGGAATAAACTTTTGGGGCTCGGGATAAAGATGCGGGTCCATGTTAATCTTGTTCAATAATGGAACCAGGAGGGTGCCAGCCGGTATGATGTAGCCGTTCACATTCCACTGGCTGAAAAGGGAAAATAATTTTATGAACATAAGACAGAAGGGACATATCCAGAAGCAAAAATTTTCATTTTTTTACAATTAAAAATACGTCATATTTCAACAGCAAACATTCTTTTTACAATTTGTAATATATTATCTATTATCTATGCCCTCTAACAGTAAAACATTAAAGACTGATGACAGTGTGTAAAAGTCAAAGAGTTTTAATTCCTTTTATTATTAAAATCGAGGATATTGGAACTCTAGATTTGGAAGCCTAAGAGTACTTACTTCGCATTTACGTGCGTGGTACCCAACGGTACCACAAATACGATTCTCAGCGTTTCATATATAACAGCCTCGATGTACGGCAGCTTCAGTCGGTGCTCCAGCGTGACCATTTCTCCTGGTTCCAGGACTTGTTTTAGGTCGGCGCGCACCCTGGTTTCGACATGAGGTTCGCGGAGCATCATCAGCAGTGTCCAGAGCAGGGCCGTTCGGGATGTCTCCATACCCGCGGAGAAGAGGTCGTTGAATACTTGGACTATTTGTTCGTCTGTCAGAAAAAGATAATTTTAAACTGTGGTGTGTTCGTTCATTGTAAAAACTAAAGTATGCAATTAATAATACATTTTAAATTATGTACAAAAACATGACGGTACAGTAGTAACTTTTCAGTGAAGTATGGTATGGGACGAGTATTTTGGATATGACGCGGATACGGAGAAGCTTGTTGAGGGATGCAATAGATTGATAATACTAACTAAAAAATTGGAAATTGTTTCGGATTTCCTTTCCATTTATAAGTTAAGTCGTCAGTTCGTCTTATACTTCAATATTATAATTAAACGGATGAGATTTTTCTGGAAGTACCTATACCTTGAAACACAACCGAGTCAATCATTTAACATGCTTTACTTATTTATCAATACACGTTTTGTCACAATTTCCGAGTATATTTGGGTATCTGCTGATGTAAGAAAAAAACCTTGAAACGTAAATGAAAAGATAACTAATCATAAAATTCGAGATGATAAGAGTTATCATGGGGTCAACGAACTTTCACGGTCACTACATAAAAACACTGATTAAAACACCGAAAAACATAAAAATTGAACAGAAGAGCTTTTAAATTAAGTAATTACTAAACCTAAAAACTTACAAATCAGTTTTACGTTAAATTGATTTGAAGTGGTCAAGTTAGGCGTTTTCCAAATTAATTTAAGTACACATTTAATTTGCCGTGCCACGTAGAAAAACACAAATATTCATACAATACAAACCACGGAAAATCTGTTTAACTTTGTCTTAAGAATGAAGGAATATTCCTACCTTTATTCTTTTTCATTCATATTCAAATTTTTTATCCAATCCTCAGAGCGTCTATACAAGTGCGTTTTGCAATATCATAAATATACAACATTATTTAATGTTAATTATTATGAATTACGTACCAAAGTGGTACTAAACTTTAAGCAGCAAGGGTATGAGCATTTCATGTTGTGTTTCTTTGATATTATTACTTACCTCCATAAACTTAACTGACGTTACCACGAGGTAAAGAGCCTGAAAATTTTGTGACGTATGTAATGTTTTATCGCATGTCATGTGCCTAAATTATATATTCAAAACAGTCTAACTTGGTCTAATTAACATGAATGGAATATTTCAAGCGATATAACTTATACGTCAACATTAAAGTTTCCACGGCGTAGCAGCGCCGACATACTTACTCACGATAAATATTCCACACACTTGAATCCTTAAGTACAAAGGGTGGCTGTGTTTTCTTGACTCCTTCTATGTTATTTTCCGTCTTTCATCCAGAAATGAATTGTGTAATTGTATATGTTATGGACAAACTGATAAATAGGGGCATTTTTCATAACGCCCAAGTATCATGATTATTATTATTACGTTGGAGACCAAGTGCTGGTGATTGATGTTTCGCACAGTAAATAAATTAGTATGCGTGATTTAATAAAAAAGATGAAGTAGAAGAAGGCACACAGAATTCTGAAAGATGATTGTTTTTAAATAAATGGGCGCGACGCGACGACTCGGTTGGCTCGGTTTGTAGTGCAGCTACCTACTGAGCCGGCGGTCCTGGGTTCGAATCCTGGGCAGGGCAAATATTTGTGTGATGAACTCGAATATTTGTTCCTGGGTCATGGATGTTATCTATTCTATATATGTATTTATATATTATGTATGTCGACGTCTAGTACCCATAGTACAAGCTTTGCTTAGCTAGGGACTAGGTCGATTTGTGTAAGATTGTCCCTTAATATTTATTTATTTTATGTTTTTGTGCGTTCCCGCATAATAGGTGAGAATGATTTCAAGACACCTCAGACAGTTGCAGCTCGTACTAAAAGTCCGCGAGCTGTTAAAACGGCTATCGGGTATCGTTATTTTTTTAGCATAACAGAATATTTTCCCATCGCTATTTTGTCGTTTATATGAATATAACTACACTAATTTCGGACAACTTTTTGGTCCTTACTCTTTCGCGTCTGTAACTCTGATTTAACCCGTAGGCTAATCTAAGAGATGAGTACATTTGATTTGAACCCACCTGGATCAACTCCTTTAAACAGTTTAGATGTGTTGAAGGATTCTTTCTGTATCTCGAGTAAGTAATAGTCCAAAAGGTCAGCGGGTGCGTGATTCTCCAATTCCCCGTTCAACAGTTGCTCGTGACGTTGTTTTACTTTTTTCAAATGAAATTCGCTAATATCACGAAGATTGCGGTCGATTTCCTTTAGCACAGCCTTTTTACCAGGCAGGTACTGAAAAAATAATACCAGTTATTCCAATACCAGCTTAACCTCGTGAGGCCCAATGTACCTTACAAAGTAACACTTGTAACTAAAGCCCAGATAGTTTAAAGAAAGAAGTGTACTTTGCGAGGTACAGTGGGCGTTTAGGCCTAACTGTCGATTTTGAGCTTGGGCCTCACGAGGTTATACAAACATTATAGACATCAAGTATGTTTAAAAATGTCTAAATTTTTTAATTTCCCATTACGATCCTCACATCGCTGAAATTATGAAAAATTTGGAAGAACTGAAACCACAAAAATATTATTTAATCGAACCAACTCACAAAACTTCATGAGAATCGGTTGAGAGATGTGGCCCCTAGGCGAGAATAGCCGGAATTCGAAGATCAAAACCTCTAGACTTACAAAAGAAATTTTCGTGAAGCTGAAACAGACGCTTCACTTCTATTATTGAATAAAATCACTGCTCGAAAAATCTTTTCAACTGACTTCAAAAAGGAGGAGATTAATTTTATTGTTTCTTTTATGTTTGTTACCTCTGAACTCCGTCATTTATGAACCGATTTATTTTTGATTCGAGAGTAGGCATTATACAGGCGTATCCAAGTTGGTCTCAAAAAATTTTGATGGAGATCTGATGACGATGTTCCCGGAAGTACTATTTGTTCTCGTTGAAGTCAGTTATGTTTTGTGAAAAAGCTATTAAGCATAAAATGAGCATTAATCACAACCCGATACTAATAATGCCAAATACCACCGCAAAGATAATAACAATCGAATAAAAATGCCGCATTCAAATCAATTTACGCATCTTCTGAGTGTTATGGTGCCACTCACACATAGATTCGCACACACTCACACATATACAATTAGACATCGTCCTTTAAACCTATAATCCCATTCAATTCCATATACATTATAATCTGTGCGGATAGCAGTGTCAAGACGTCCATAGAACTCGATTCCGATCCGAGCGACGTGCCTCCTATAAAGAATTTGTGCGTCCTACTATTCCTACTCTATACCGTTCTAGAGAAAAGAGTGAGCCAAATCCGCTCCGGCTTTACCAATGATTTGTTTTACGCCACGCCACTGCACACTGGTGGATAAGCAAAACAAGCAAGTCCATCATCAAGTATAAGTGCTACGAACTTCTAAACACCTTTCAAGAGCGCTACGGCGTAGAGCCACTACGCTTGTAGTTTTAAGTTACAGTCTGTGAAAAGGTTTTGTATGTCGTTGGTGCTAGAAAGACAAATGCAAGAATTTTCACATAACTATTTAGTGGGATCCTATCGGCTGGCATAACGTATTTTTGGCATAAAATCGTTAGCCATAATTCTAAAATTATTAATTTTGAGAGTGATACCCATTAGGTTAGGTTTGTTTTATATAAATTCTAAAAAGTTATCTGTTTAAGAGAATGTTCAAAACTATGGCTACGAAAATTATTGGCATATTTTTTTAATGACAATTATAATTATAACTACTTATCAATTTTATGCAACCCAGTATTAAACCCACTTTAGTGGTGTGTTACACACTTTCACACTACTTGAGTAGTATCAACTTGCACACTTTTTGGTGTTTCTAAAAAGACCATCTACTAAGTAACTATATAAACTAACTATATAGTCAGTTAGTCAATAGATCGCAGAACTCTGGCTCTCGGGCTAGCATCTTGCTGAGGTGGGACCTTTTCGTGGCACAGCCATAATATTATAGTTGCCTATTGTTTTATATTTTATTGTTTCAATTTCACACCCTCTATGTAATTAGGTTTCATGGTCACGTCACGAATACATGTATTTATTTATTTCGTTCTTTATATAACTTCTGGTCAATATATGTACATTATGTACCTATTTTACCTATAATGCAATTAAACAGGAATTATTCAAATTTTACGTTTTACAACAAAATGTATATTGAGGTATTTTCTCCTTTTTTTCCTTTTTTGCATCTTTGAATGTAGCTCAGTAAATGCCTATTTATCTGGGATTAGGCGATCATATAGTCAAGTCAAGTCAAGTCAAGTCAAAATATTCTTTATTCAAGTAGGCCTAGCTACAAGCACTTTCGAATCGTCAGTTACAGAGAGCAGAGCAATTTATTGATAAACTTATACTAAAAATAAAATAAAATAAAAAAACATAAAAAACAACATTATAGAAATAAAACAAAAATCCTAAAAAGGATCGTCAACACATAAAAAAATTATAGAAATAAAAAACTAGAGGCTAGAATATTTCTAGAATAAAATTCTAAATGTCAAAAATTATAATAAAAATGGTTAAAATTAAAATATCAGTACCCTGATAGGTACTCGTTACAATAATTACACATAACATTGCGTGATTTTCACTAATCCCACGACACGTTATCATTCATGTAGTCTTGAGTGCTATAATAAGCTTTAGAAATAAGTTTACGTTTTACATAGTTCTTGAATTTACCAACAGACAAGTCAGTTACGCTTCTAGGAAGTTTATTATAAAATCTTGCACAGTTACCCATGAATGATTTTCTTATTTTATGGAGCCTAGTGGCAGGCACTGCGAGCTTATGCTTATTTCTAGTATTAATATTATGTATATCACAGTTCTTCTTAAAATTGGCAATGTTCTTATGTACATACATAAGATTCTCATAAATGTATTGACAATGCACTGTCATTATATTAATGTCCTTAAACTTATCTCTAAGCGAGTCTCTATGGTGCATTTTATATATCGCACGAATAGCCCGTTTCTGGAGAACAAAAATTATATTAATATCTGACGCACTGCCCCAAAGTAATATGCAATACGACATAATGCTATGGAAATAACTGAAATATACTAATCGAGCTGTTTTCACGTCTGTTAATTGACGGATCTTACTAACTGCAAAAGCTGCAGAACTCAGTCTATTCGAGAGATTAGCAATATGGGGACCCCATTGGAGCTTAGAATCTAATGTAATACCGAGAAAAACTGTGCTATCAACTAGTTCCAGTTCCTCATCTTTAACAATAACACTTGCTTGCTCGTGTATAACGTTACTCGTGACAAACTTAACACATTTAGTTTTTTTCTCATTTAACAATAAATTATTTACATTAAACCAATTCACTACTTTACATATAGCATTGTTTACGTCATTATAAGATTGTTGGTTTCGTGCGACTTTGAAAATAAGTGAAGTATCATCCGCAAACAAAACTATATCATGGTGGGTCTTTATGAGCTGTGGCAAGTCGTTAATGTAGATAAGGAACAAGAAGGGTCCCAATATTGATCCTTGCGGCACACCCATAGAGACTAATGACCCCGGTGATCGCTTTCCATTCACGTCAACCCTCTGTATTCTACCATTTAAATAAGATTCTAACAATTTCAGTGCCGATCCTCTAACTCCATAGTGGTGTAGTTTCCTGATCAGTGTCTCATGATTAACGCAGTCGAAGGCCTTAGATAAATCACAGAAGATACCTAAAGCATCTCGTGATTCCTCCCAGGCATCGAAAATACATTTTACTAGCTCGACTCCAGCGTCGGATGTCGAGCGACCCCGCGTAAAACCAAATTGCTTGTTATGCATTAAATTGTTCAAATTAAAGTGTCTTAATAATTGAGACAAAATTAACTTTTCAAAAATTTTACTAAATGTTGGTAGTACAGATATTGGTCTAAAGTTATTGGGGTCAGAAGTACTACCTGATTTAAATAAAGGAGTTATTTTACTATGTTTCATCAGATCAGGAAACTCACCGCAATCTACACTGTTATTGAATATAACTACTAAGTCAGGCGCTATGATATCTATGAGAGATTTGACAGCATGGACGGAGACCCCCCAGAGGTCACTAGTTTTTTTGACATTAATCGATTTAAACGCCTTTACTACATCTGAGGTACTGATATGTTCAAAATTAAGGTCTCTACTACATTCTGGGACGTTATCTTTTAACAAAGTAACGGCTGATGAGGGTGATGAGTTTAAAAACTTTGTAGTGGACACTGGTATATCGGTGAAAAAGTTTTCAAATTCTGTTGCTACATCTAAACTAGAATCTATAATTTTACCATCAATATTTAATTTAGGATCACTAATAGCATGCCTCGATTTACCAGTTTCCATATTAATTACTTTCCAGGTGGTTTTGATAATATCAGAACTAGTCTTGATTTTCTGGGATAAATAATTGCGTTTAGCAATATGACAATCAATTTTGAATTGCTTCGAATACTGTTTCACGTGTTCTTTAAATTCATCACTCGTATTAAACCGCCGCTCCTCGTACAAGGCGTACAGTGCTTGTCTGCGTTTGTGTAAGTCCGCAGTAGCGTATAATATCTCGATTGTCACCAATTAATTTTGCAGCTTTAAGGTAAATATCTAATTGCTATATTTTAGAGGAGAACCCATTCACAAACTCATTTTGGCCGGAGATAAATATACAATCAAATCAAGGGCTATTTCGTTGATACATTACACCGAAGATTAATTTGGACGAAGACATATTTTTTCCGAATTTTCATAATTCCGAAAACCACTTTGTAATGAAATTATTTAACCTAATTGTATAACATATCTGTAGCAATAACGTTTATTTGGCGAAAAATCGTTATCTGAAATTCGGAATAATGATGGATTATACTTAATAAGAACGCTCTCAAAAACATTTACATGGAATACTCGAGAACGACACAACTACCCCTAATAAACAAAATCTTCTACTGAAATTAGGGCAATATTATAATTAGACTGGTTGATTTCACCGTTCATAAAATTTTGTCATTTAACCATAAACAGTGAAACTTTGTGCTCCGACTTTACAAGTATTAATATACCTACATGCTCACTCTTCCTTGGTATAAGAGTAACCGACTGGCGCAGTGACGTCACTAGGCGAACCTGTCCGCAGTGCGCTTATGATCAGCAAACCACCTGATTGGTATTCACGGCAGTGCCCGTGACGTCATAACGGGCTTCGGAAACAGGATTATATGTTACGTAATGTCAACGGGATTCTTGGAATCTCATTTATTTTCTTCAGTTTTTATCTTTTGTTATGATTATGACTTATTTTATTAGCTTTTAATTTTTATTAGGTAGCTATACCAAGAATCGTTTTTGAAATATTATGGCCACTGCGAATGCTCACCAAATTCAAAATTTTATGCAACTCTGAATGTTTCTCATATAGTCATTTCTAATAAGTATTTTATCTTATTTTTATTAAAGCAGTAACGTCTGCTAACGTAAACTAAATGTTTACAAATGAAGCGAAAATTGAATAGTTTAATGATTCGGACAGGATTCGAACCTGCGTTTCCAACGGCTTTCCGGGCCAACACGGGCGTCCTCCCAATTGGACCACCGAATCAGATGTCAGAGCCATTGAATTGTTCAACCAGTTGCTTCGTCATGCCTTAGGGTGGCATCATATTATTATTATTTATTCAATTTTCGCTTCATTTGTAAACATGTATTTTATCATTTTTGTAAGTAAAAATTCTTAACGAATTTGACTTCGATTTTACATGAAACCAAAAAAGCGGAAAGCCAAAATATTCATAAAAATAATAATAATGCTTTGCTAATCCGCAAAATAATAACGTGCTAGTCAATTAGTTTAGTTCTAATCCATTATAACTAATACTTTTACTTATTTGCGTATTTTATAGTGCATCCATGATTCATGCATTAAATATTTCGTTGGTGGACGTCAGACCTTCAATATATCCAGCAGCTCCTGATATTGCCTCATGGAGAGGTGAAACACGAGCTTTGTATTTTTGGTGGTGGTTTATTATATTTATTTACGTATCATTTTTCTATTCGCGGCGGCGGGAGGGTGTTACACTGAATGCATGATTACGTATTTATATACCTACGCAAGTAAGTGTAAGTACTTATAACAGATTAGCACTAATTTGCTAGCACGTCATTATGTCACGGATTAGCAAAGCAACATCTTGATACATGTAGATATGATTGGCAATGATCCAACTTACCAAATACGCCGGGATATGCTCGCCGATATGTATGTCTCCGTACAACTTCATTCCTTTAGTGACCCTCTCATTGAAGTTCCTGAATTCCGGGTCGTTTTCCTCGAACCTGAGGCTCATCATCAGCTGACAGATGATGTTGTGCACATGTCGGCCAAGAAGGTTAGATGGATTTACCGGCTGGTCTCTGAAGTCTTCCAACTTAGCCAGCAGTTCTTCTATCTCGATCTAAAATCATTACAGGTAGTATAAGGCAAGTGTAACAATTTTTTCACTTCTCCTGCTCAAAAAGTACGTCGTTTTAAGTTCGCGAAGCGGGGCTAAAATAATACATTTAGCCCCTAGGGTTTAAAATGAATCCATATAATCCCATACAAATTTCTATGACACTGAAAAAAAATCTTTTTACCGACCAGCTACATAATTTACAAATAAAATAAGCCAACCTACAACCTGATCAGATCGACCCAATTAAAAAAAATAAACCAAAAGTTTTTATTTACAATGTACTGGAATATTAACTGAAATTTTATTTTAGCACATGTTTTATAATCAACGAAAAGAAATTTAATCTTAAACATTTTATCATGGCTAAGAATAATTATTAAATGATAAAATAAATTAAATTTTATTCCATTCTTATATTTTTCTGATCACACCGCGTCTAACTAAACCTGCTACTACTTTAAAAAAAAATAGGCGCAAATCTTCAATTTTCTCTGTGAGTTTTAGCGCATAGTGATTTTCGCTTTCTTTTCGTTTGTTAATTCGTTGTACTATAATACATATACGTTTTATAAACAAAATGTCATCATCTTCGAGCGATGAAGATAATTTAAGTCCTGATACACGGATGGAAATGAAGGCAAATGAACTGCTGCAAAATTTATTACCACCAAAATCTCGTGATGTGTATTTGAAGGCCTATCAAAATTTCATGGATTGGAAAAAATAGAAGGGTGTCGAATCCAATAGTGAAGGCATTTTCCTTACTTATTTTGACGAGCTTGCTAAAAAATATAAATCATCAACTGTGTGGAATGTGTATTCAATGCTGAAAACAACTATGCAAGTGAAACACCAAGTTAATTTAAAAGCGTACAATAACTTAACACTTTGCACGCTGATCACGAGAACCACTCGGTACGCATTTTTTCTCTAATTCGCCGGCCATTTTAATAACTGCCATGTCTAGCTCGCCGATGCCGAGTACCACTCGTGACACTTTTTTTCTTAGAGTCGCGGATAACGAATAGTACTCGTGATCAGATTTCATACTGTTTGTATTAAAATATCGAACACAGTTCGTGATCCGCTCAATAGCAACGTGTAGAAGAACGTTTAAGCTACCCGCACACATACAATTTATTAACGTGAGGGTTGGGGGAACGGCATGACGATGCGTCGCCCGCGCTGCCTCGTCAGTGCGCTGCGCGGGCTACCTAACAAATCCATGTTAGAGTTTTTATTTTTTCATAAAACGAGTTCTTTTCAGCGACAGTTTTAAAATAAAATAAATATTATAAACACATTGTTTTATTTTTATCATTATAAAATACTAAAACACCTCTTAAATAAAAAAAATATTATTCCTGTATCTACGCTAATTATTATTTTAGAAATCTTACAATATCGCCGAAAATCGCCGGCGAACCACAGGTGGCTGCTTAAAAAATGCGCGGCGTTCTTGGGAAAAAGAGCATCACGAGTGGTGCCCGTGATCAGCTGTTGGAGCGCGGTACCGATTATAACTTACGGCGTGCAAAGTGTTAACGTCTTTGTTAAAACAGTCATCGACTGGATTTAAACCAAAAAAATCCAAAGTATTTACGGCTCAATATATTGAAAAGTTTTAAATGATGCCCCAAATGAAAAATATCTGGCAACAAAAGTAAGTATACATATATTCAATTATTTTATTCAATGTTCAAAATAAAAGTTTCATTGGTTTTTGATTTGGTTTGCCTACTTATTTATTTTCTTAATAATATAACTAAACATATTTGCAATTATTCGAGTGGTTTTAAATTTTCACTCAAGTTTTCCTTACAAACCATTCCATAAAGACTGTAAAGAGTGGTAGCTTTATTAACGTTTCATTCTGTCCACAGGTTGCCCTCATTTTCGGAATTAGCGGTGCGTGCAGAGGGATTGAACTTGCAAATATTACCGTTGAAAAAGTGGAAACAGATACTATACACTGCAAGCTGTAAATTTACCACACACAAAAACGAATAAGGAACGAAAATTTGTCATCTGTGGTGAAAATTTAAATATAGTGAAAATGTATCAAAGACTGCGACCAAGTAACGTGACAACCAACCGGTTCTTTTTAAATTATCAGCACGGAAAATGTACCAAACAAGTTATTGGTAAATAGCCACGTACTTAGCGTTACCAGATGCCAATGCTTATACGGGCCACTGCTTCCGCAGGACATCTGCAACTCTTTTAGCAGATTCCGGTGCTAACATTTTGACTTTAAGGCGCCATGGAGGCTGGCGGTCTGATCAAGTGGCTGTAGGTTATATTGAAGAATCTATACAAAATAAACATAAGATTACGGAGGATATAACAAAACAAATAAACATTATAGAGTCGAAGGAACCGCAGCCATCTACGTCTCGTGAAGTGATTAACAGGCCACAGCCCTCAACATCGTGGGATATACAACCAATATTTTATGAGCCTGAGCAAATGGAGCAACCCAGCAATATCCCATTTTACGAAAGTCCAAGCCCACAGCTACATTCTCCAACATCTACTCCACAGGAGATTTCCCCATCATTCACGCCACAATCAATCCAAAATAACACCAATGCCAACATAAGTTTACCAGGAAACGCTGTATAACATTAAATATAAAAAAATGCTCAAATTGTACTTTTAATTTTTCCTAAAATAAATTATTTTAATTTTTAAGTTTTTTATTTTTTTCAGTCGTAGTGAAAAGCAGAGTGTTTAACACGGGGCTACAAGCCATTATGACACTCAGATATAATTGACCTCGTTCACTACGTTCGCTCGTCCAAATAATTACCTCGTGTCATAATGGCTTGTTTTAGCCCCTTGTGAAACAATCTACTATTAACTCCCGACGTAAAGAGGGGTGTTATTCGTTTAACATGTGTATCTGTGTCTGTCTGTGGAATCGTAGCTCCCACGACGTATGACGTGAGACGGATGGATCAATCTTAGTGCAATTTTTTTAATTGAAAGGCTTGTCAATCGAGATAGTTCTTAGCTATGTTTGGTGGAAATATCAGCTTTGATTAAAACAAGTGACAAGATATCAGGCAATATTGAAGCTAAGTACTCCAAATTCTGTAGTTATGTTCAGTTTTAGTAGCATTTTCTATATAACTCATTGAATGAAGGTCTCATGATGACCTTTGTCGGGGTGTTTTATGTTTTTAACTAAGTTATATATATAATGTTTAGATTGGATTGTTACTTATTGAGACTATCCCTCAAGCCTTAGGAAGTCAGCAAGGAATAAAAAGTAATGCAAGATTTTGAAGCTGTATGCATTCATAAAATCCCTTACTAGACCGCTTAAAATAAACAAGCATGGTGTTCTCTGTGAAATGAATTGTTCGACACTATGCTTTTAACACGTAGGCTGTTCACCGCGGGCATTCGCCTGGTGATGTAACAAAATAGAGATAAAAAATTCGTTTATTTTATTGTTACTTTACAAGTGCTCGTACTCGCGGTGAGGTAGCACCCGAAGATTAAGGCACGAACGTTAAGTCATATCATAGCCAAAATTGTTATTTACAGATGTTGAACACAGGATTGTGTTCTGAAAATGCTTATAAGTATAATTTTTTTTTCATAAAAACGTATTTTTCATGGGTTTAAATTAGTCATTAATTATGTTGCAGAAGCGTAAGTGCCAATATATGTAGGATTTATTTAGTAAGTAGTAATTAAGAACGAGTAATATAGTTAATTAGAAGATTTAAATACAAACCAAGACGATTTTTTGGAATTTCCCATAGTTGCAAAGTCTTGCTCCTAGAGCGCGAAACTTCTCGTGCAGGAACTGCCGCTGCCTCCTCCAGAGCAAACCTTCACTCAGAACGATTCCTAGTGAAACACATTCCATATTATAATAGTCCTGATGTTTTTTTTAATATGTCGACCGATCCTATTTTGGATCAAACGTCTATATATACGAGACTAACTAGAACTAGGCTGATCAAAAGTCAGAAAAAAAATTATGCTAATGAGAGCAAACTATAGGGAAACCTGTATAGCACTTGAAACATCTCAAAATACATATACTAATTAGAATCATATTCGAATGCATTGGACCACTGCACAGTTATATGGATTCACGGTATTTTCTACCACAAATGGTTTTAATTCACATATCTATATTATCATACCTCGTCCACCCAACAGGTCATTCAGAGGCGTATGAGGGCGACCAGTAGAGTCGGGTCTGTTGAAGAGGTCTCTCAAGAGACGCGAGGAACCGATGCAGACCAGGAGGTTCGAGCCGAGTCGCACCGAAGTGAGGTCTCCATGCTTCGCCGCAACCTGTAGGAACCACGAGTGAGGTGCACCCTGGCACATCCAAGGAAGACTCCCCAAAAACGGGAGACCCCAGGGGCCTGAAAACATATGATAACTGAAACATTTTGCCAACGACAACGGAATTTTTGAGAGACGAATACCGACTTTATGAGCAAGAGTAATGAGGTCTTCGTATTGATTATAAAATAAAATTTATGTTAGATTTCACAATCTTTTTAAATTCTAGGACCATCAATTATTTATTATAGGATTTGTTTTTAGACTCATGCATCAGAGTTGTTTCTTTTTACAAATAAAATAATGATTCTCTTAAGTAAAATGAGCTTACCTAGGATTTTACTAAGAATTTAAGGTAGTATCCCTCCAGGCCAATTTCTTTTACACTTTATAACATGACTAATACGAGCAACTATATCGAGATAATAGACGATCACATTACTATGTATAATGATTCTGAATTGATGCTAACTAAACAGAACTGGAATATGGGAAATAAAGTAACGGATTTCTGGTTTTTATCATTTTAGCATACATACTTACTTGTATTAGTAGTTTAGTTGAATTAAATCTTTGCAAACTACCTGACCTACAGATCCTACATTCAACGGGGCGAAAATTGCATAGATTTTTAAAAATAAGGTGAGCACGAAAATGAAACATGATATGGAGTTTGGATTCTCCATGCATAAAAGAACTGACCATTTCATTTGTTTTGTATTTTTGATAAGGTTTCCGCTGCGGTTGTCACTTACCCGGCGGCAGCCTCCAGAGCTGTCGTATCTTCCAAAATAAAAGAGTAAAAGCTAAAACAGTCAAAGCTAGTGTCATAGAGTCATAATAATCTGCACTTAATAATGATGAGAGCATTACTCGGCGAAACTTCTCAAGGTCTTGGAACATTGTGATGTTAGAAGCGCTTTGCTAAACGTTAACACACTATACGTGCTGACAATTTTATGAGAAGGCCATGGATTCGCGTTGATTTATATACCTAGCCGGAAGAACTACATAGTATATTATCACATACACTTGTTTTTGATAACACTATAACGTGTACACCCAATACGGGGCGTGATTGGCATCTTGATACAACTCGAAAGAAAGGTACACTACTGACTGGTTTTGGAGGGTAGGTTGACATCCATCGTCTACGTTTAAATCGCTATTTATTTAATAGTCTACCTACTGAGTAGCAAATAATATATCAATATCAATAAATTCAGTTTTATTAGTCTATATTATTTTATAAAGTTGTGAAACTGTGTTAAATATGTAAATAAATATTAAGGGATAATCCTACACAAATCGACCTAGTCCCAAACTAGACGACTACATAATATATAGATGAACTCGAATATTTGTTCCTGGGTCATGGATGTTATCTGATAACATACTTGCCGGGATTCGAATAACCGCAAACCGCGTCGTCAAATAATAAAATTTATTTAATGATCCATAAAATACCTAACAATTCAATCAATGTTAATGTTGTGAATACTTATTCATATCAACACATTCCACCTATATGTCTTGTGACAGTTGTACATTCGCATCGAGTCAAGTCGAATGCGAGTTCCAAATTATCATAACACTGCCTGCAAAATTCAAAATTTTCCTATTATAAAGTACCATTATCAAATATTGTTGTTATATTCGTAGTACATAGAGTTAATAGGATAACTATGATGTTTTAATCTGACTACGAGCTAGCTAAAAACAGGGTAACATTATTTTGTTGCCCACGAAGTTTTTGGCAATTTCTATTAATAAATAACAGGTATAATAGTAATTGTGAAAATAGCGTCTGTCTAAAGTCTCCAACCCCACTTAACACGTGTAAATAAGTATCTACAGATAAGTAAGTAAATATAAATGAAAGTGCTGTTACTATTATCATACACAATTACGCAGAGTTTAATTACCCGGGTGCCTAGCTAAAAACTGGAGTAGGTAAATAGGTCATTGACCGCTAGTTCATTGGCCGCGAAGGTCACTTTACTATCGAACATCATCTTACATAAGCGGTTGGATTATAGAGATCCGACCTTATCGGGCCACTGTGTTATTCTCGTGTTCCGGGTTCGACGATCGCGCAAGGACGTTCGTACAATCGCAATGACTGACGTATGCGCTACGCTGATTTATTTACTCTTCTACTGCCGTTACAAAATAGACTCCGCGGCAGTCGGTTTAAGTCTCGATTTGCGCGACTTCCGTGTTTAGGTAACTCCATGAATTGTAGGTATACTGCGTTTGAATGATTTTACTATCTACCTAGTGGTAATTAAGCTATCGGTCGTTGACTCTTTATACATAATTATTACATCGCGATGTCTAATAGTTTGACTATTAATTCGAAGAAAATTATTTTTGTCTCTGATGATCATGTCCATTTGTGGGAACAAAAAAACACAATTAATAGTATATTACTACAGAGACCGGTATAAAATGGGAATTGCCTGCCGAGTATCAATAGTAGGTATTGTAATGTAATTGAAACTGCTAATGCTTATTGTTTTTTTTTTATTGGCTTAACGGCCATATCATAACGCTTCTGTTTTTTTTAACTGACTAAACGCTACGATATTGATATTGTTTAAAACTAAATTGTGCTCACACTATAGGTACTTACCTACACTTCAATATCGCTCCAGTGCTACCACACAATCGAAACACTGTGATGTAATCGTTTTCGAGTTGTATATGCGCTTAACCCAATTTTGAATATTTACAAGATTTTTTTCACTTAGCACCGTCTAAAAAACACGCCATTGCATTGAAATCCCATCTCACCATCTTCCTTTATCTTGCCTTGCCACACAAACAAAAGTTCGAGCTATGTACCATGGTCATGAATAAATAAAAAAAAATCGAGCCATGTGCAAGCAAAAAGGCTCAGCATGTGCTACAGCTGCAGGCCGTAACCCAGATTTTTTTTTTGGTGACAAAAAGTCTTGAAAGTGTACCTATATCCACATTTGACTTTTAAACGAGTAGGAAGAAACCAACTTGGTAAATACGAGTGCGCGGTAACTTATTTTCGGTGTAAGACGTTTGAAAAGCCTGGCCTCATTCCACACTTTTTTCTGTGTCACACGTTACCCTAAGAATGGAATCTCGCTGAAATGATTCAAAGCGCTATTATTATGTGCACCTGTCAGATGTTCCAGCAGTCTTGGTGACGCAAGGCAAGGGACGTAGCTATTGTGAATTTGTACATCGGACGTGAGAAGCTGGAAAATATCGTATTTCTATTCTATACTGCAACCTATTAACATTCCTAAATTTTATAAACCATGGGCTTATGTTGAGTATTAGTATGAATTGTAATGTAATTTCGGAGCTGAAGTCGGTACTGTGAAAGGTACCTAAGTAATTTAAGTCTAACAAAATAAATATAATTAATTAAGGATGGGAACCATTTAACTGAAACCTAAACGTATTTTTTAAGTTATGTTTGAATACAAGTAACAAAAGGTACGTAAACGTACATATTTTTGCTTAATTTTATCGACTTAACAATTTTAGGTATCAGTTATCATGACTGACATGACTCAAGTAATCTTTAAAAAATGGCACGTGTCAGGTTCACCGATATGGATTATCAGAACGCGATAAATATTTTGACCGATAACTATTCCAAATCCGTCGTCCTCTAAGCCAGCCCGCAGCGACGCGAGCGCAGCGCGCGAACTCGCGAGTTCAACGCCCCCGCTCACTGTACCATTGGGTCATGAGTATTTTGACAACGCAGCGCGAAAATTATCTAATCGGCACGCGGACGAGGACAGGGGGCAACGACATCGGACCGTTGCCTCCAGCGAAAGTGAAATGTTAAGGCACCCTCCCGGCTTGAGCGATTCCGAGCGAGCAACTCTTGACCCACTGTTCTTAACTGGGCACTCATCGCCAATGATCGCTTTAAACGTTAATTGAGTGGAAATTTGTGGGAAGTCCTTAACCCAACTTACTGTAGGTACTTATACATTAGGAAAAACCAAATAACATTGGAAACAGTTTTCCGCGATCAGGGTTTAAGAACTGGAATAAGACTTAATTCAGTGATGTTAGATTAAGTGACGGAATGACAATGGAGATTTTACATTAGTTCTAGAAAAAAAGCTAAGGCTTACTATATGTATGGAATAAGTTCCATGTTGGTCAAATCCAACCTTAAGCGGATTTTATCGCCATAACGTATAATGTGCCATTATGCGATAAGGGAAAAGTCCGATTTTTTACTGCTAACTACAACGACACAAAGCGTGTCTTGGCCTCCTACAAGAGTTTCAACCACTTGGTCCAATATTGCAACAAATTTTAAGTTTTAAATTCTCACGTTAATTTAGGAAACAGGCTTTAATAGGTCGTTGACACTTGCCTTCAGTTCAAGCTAACAACTTTTGCAATAGCAACTTGTCTTTTGCTATAGTCGCTATCACCGGCTGGATACGGAAGTCTACCTTTAAATGGCAGTGGGTGTACCGCCAACCCGACTGACCTATATGGCCGAATCATTACTTACCTAATACCTACCACTGTTTAGAAGCGTTGTTACCAGCTGTTTTAACAGTTTGAAGTCGACAAGTCACACCTACTTTTATTGTTCGAAGCCTTAGTCACGATTTCCTGTTGCTTTTGATTGCAGTTTGCAGGTCATCGTCACTTATTGCCGTTTAAGTAAATAAGTACTGGTACAAAGAAATGGTGGATGAGCGACGGAAACGGGCCAAATATATACGGTTTTGCTTGAGTTTCCACTGGCTATCCGGCGATGTCACATAATCCAAAAATGAACCAGTTAAAAAATTGTTTTAAGTAAATCAAAATCGATATGTTTTCTTGTACATACTTAAAACATTTTCTACGAAGATAAGTAGTAAGTAATATAAGTATTCAGACAAAGCAGTTCGAAGTGTTCATTGCGAATTGTTAAGAGAAGAAAAACATAATACGTGGGACTATGAAGTAGGTACGTGAGGAATGCGAAACTATGCGAACACTAAACGCGTTTGGCTCGGTTGGTAGACACCTGCCTACTGAGTCGGCGGTCCCGGGTTCGAATCCCGGCCGGGGCAAATATTTGTGCAAAATATTTGTTCTTGGGTCATGGATGTTATCTATATATGTATTTATATATTATGTATATCGTCGTCTAGTACCCATAGTACAAGCTTTGCTTAGTTTGGGACTAGGTCGATTTGTGTATGATTGTCCCTTAATATTTATTTATTATTTATATTTATTTATACTAAACTGTAACGTATACTAGCTTTAAATGTTTTGACACACACACATAAGTACCTACTTATTATTATTAATACAAATATTGAGATCATTATCAAATCTGCTAACGTAAGAAATATAAGAGATTTAAAATCTGTCATTAGCGTTACTCCAAATTGCGTAGGTAGGTAATACGTAGGTATGACTCAGTATAAAATAATATATATATACGAGAGATCAAAGTCAAATCCACTTGCTCTTAATAATCTAAATTCGCATAGGTAGGATATTATTCTCGTATGCAGTGAACGCACTTTACCAATACGCTATGTACAGTCAGCATGAAAAGTAGCTGACAATTTTACTACTGGCTTATGTTAAATTGGATACTAATTCTGTGACTGTACATTACGGCGACGTACATGTAATATTACCTACAGGTACTCGTATGTATTATCTAGAATATTATTACAATGACTGGTCGAAATTCAAGTTTATGAGTTCGTTACCTTACCTGTTCTTTAAATAGCGTAGAATCATGTGGAGGTTAAACAGCACGCAAAGTCAAAGCGATTATAATCACACACAACAAATCCTTGCGTTATTGATAAAGACTTCAGGTGAATACCAGTTTTTGGTGTCAATAAACTGAGCGAACTTCTGCACTTTTTTAGTTATAATTTTTTGACATTCGGACGTAGTGTATAGCTTTTGGTAAATTAATTAAATACGGCTCATTCGCGGAGCTGACCGGATGAACAATAGAATTACTACTTACAATAGTTATACACATAGGTAAATACTTCTCTTCACGCTATGCAACGCAATGCGTGTGTTACAGGTAATATACCCGATCCGACTGGACGCTGATATAACTGGACAATAACGATTATCACCATACCTATTGTTTACAATACCCTTGTATTTTAGCAAATATGAGTAAGTACCAACACTTCTTAAGGCAATGAGACGGTTCTGTGGAATATGAAAATGTGGTGGAACGAAGGTGGAAATTATAAACAAAAATAAAATACATGCCTAAACAGAAATTTCTTATTTCTTGGATCACTTCGAGAGAGGGACTGTATGTGAACTCCTCGAGTTAAGAAACCCCACTTGTTTAAGATACAGCAACATAATGCAGTAAAGTGGTAAAATATATCTTGGCTTTGTCAAAAACCCCTTAAATTAATGATTATACTTAAGCACAGGACTGGTATTCACAATGATAAAACACAAACTTCAAAGATTATCCCCAACCTCCAATTGACGATGGCTCAAACGGAACGAGATGCTAACTGCGTTACGTTTCTTGAGTACATTTTACAGGTTATCCAGAAGGACATCCAGATCAATAATTTATATATCTTCCCTTTGAAATCCTCGTCGCTTATAAATATACCCTCGGGGTTTTCGTAGCACGAATGATTTCACGCCCATTGTTGGCCTCGTGTCGGGGTATACTTAAGTAATTCGAAGAACATTGACTGACTGAAAGTCGGCCGAGGCGAAGTTGGTCGAAGTAACCTATGGGTTTCCGCAGCGAATTGTCTCGACACTATCATATTCACCCAACTTCGGTCAATTTCGTGAGTGCGAATAGTGTGCCGCCAAAACAGTTTTACCCTTGACGTAAATTAAACTTGACAACTTCCAATGCAAATTGCGTTGTTTTATTTAAAACCAATTATCTTAGTGATTGTGGAAAAACTATAAAACATAAACTCGAAAGCTGTGCATCATAAGTATATGAAAACTACCTACGATATTATATAAGACTCATGAACGCAATAAAGATTCTATTCTGCGTAAAGATGCTAATATGCGTTAATAAGATGTAAAGCCTTTCAAATAAACAATGCACAGATCGACACACAAAGCATAAGAAACAAAATCGACAGGTTATTAGTCTTGTTATGGACGGTTTTGGCCTGGAAGCTGCACTTTGTGATGGAAGCAAGCCGTTTTGCACAGTGATAATATAGACCAAAATAAACGATTTCACTCGAGGCGAAATTAGTTTCACCCCTTAGGAACAGAGATGGCGCCACTTATTCAAAAAAAGTTTAAAAAATTCTAAATCCTGAACGGATACTCCGATTTTGAAGTAAGAGGTGCCAATCGGCAGATAATTACCCAATTTAACATGAAAAAAATTAAAATCACGTAGAAAATAATTTTGTATACCTAAGAAATAATATTTTCTGAAAAAATATTTAAAATTTGTGATTTTTGGAATTTTACTCGTAAAAATGTATGTACATGGTAATTTTTTTATTTATTTATATTAATACACAACTGATTTTACATTTACGAAAAAAAACCGCATATCATTAGCTCGTATAATTCCAAAGTTATTGAAGAATACAGACATGGCGCCGCTGGGT
The DNA here is from genome assembly GCA_932273695.1 of Apotomis betuletana. NCBI lineage: Eukaryota > Metazoa > Arthropoda > Insecta > Lepidoptera > Tortricidae > Apotomis > Apotomis betuletana. The sequence continues at coordinate 10,177,767 of OW026305.1, read as the reverse complement.
CAAAAAATCTTACAAAAAATCTAAAACCTCAACGGATATTCCGATTTTGATAATTAAGGTGCTAATCGACAGATAATTACTTAAATTAGTTTAAAAAAATAAAATAAAAATTCAAATAGGCAAAAAGTAATAATATTTACAAAAAAAAAAAATTTTTGAAAAAATATTTTTTTTTTGGGGCTTTTATGTAATTTCATATAAAAAAAATTATGAATATGGCTTTATTTTACTTATGTATATTATAACACTAATAGGTAATTGATCGTTTAATAAAAAACCGCATATCGAGAACTTGTACTGTTCCGACGGTATTGAAGATTTTACTATAAGGTGCCGGTGCGATGTTGCCGCCACACGTGGACACGTGCAACTTATGTTCATGTATCTAGAAAAGTATTCTCCCGTTTCGAAGGTGCTGATTACCCTGAAAATATAACCACAATTGAAATTACAAATAATAATCATCCCAAGTAGCACACAACACACTTATATCCCTTGTACAGCTTAAATTAGAGTTTTAACGGGTGAATAGGCTCTTATACAACCAGTTTGCTAATATCACAAGTATATTCTGCATATTTTCACTAAACTGTGCATTGTAACGTGCATGTTAGGCCGTTGCATCGGCTGCAACAACGCATTTTTCCATAGCTCGATTTGCACCTATACTAACTGTTCTATTGTGGATCGCACCTGCAACCTGCTTCCAACGCCATTCCATTCCCAAAAAGAAAGGACATGGGACAGGATATATCCAAATTAAGACGTTTATTTCACATTTGGCTCGCTTGAAACGCTACACGCAGAACATGTTGTTCAATGGCAGCTGAAGTAGTCGGCGAAAGGCTTGTCGCCAGCTCTGTGAAAGCATCGAAGCATTCAAATTGCAGTCGTCAGTGCAACGGTCTACTAGTAGCAGTTTACAAAACAGTTACCTATTACTTTAAGTAATGAAATTATGACTGCACTTCAAGGCTTTCACAGAGTATGACAAGACGTCTAATTTTAATACAATAAGAAAAGAGACCTGTTTTAAAACTTGCATGTTATACCCTGAAATAACTACTGCTTTTGCAAGTACATCGCTATCTATAGAAATTCTCTCTCGATACGTAACGGCTCATGTGAAACGATTACTTAGGGCCATTTTTGATTCTTTTTTTTAGGGTGTGTTTACATAATTAAAGTCATTCATTATTATAACAAAACGGGATTTAACCGAGTTCAAAAATGTTTATTTACCGCAATTAAGTCCCGTTTTATTATTTTAATATAATGTGTGAAAATCGTGTAAGATTCAATCACTATATTAATGTCATTAATTGGTTCTCAATTATTCGTAACGTTGTTGGTTCCAGATTCACATGCAGGCTATACGATGATCCAACAGAGCATATATTATTACTGTTAATGCGATTCGAAAAGATCTGTTTAAACTAAAAAACACTAAACTAAACAAGCTTGTGAGATACCTTCCATCTATTTCAGCTGCCATTGAATACCGTTTCATGCAAACCAAATGTGGGTTCACGTTTTAATTTGGAAATATCGAGTCCCAAGTCCTTCTTTTTGGGAATGAAACGGCATCAAAGGTAGGTGGGGTCCACAATAGTTGAAGGTTAGTTCAATTTGGAAACTCCTTGAACATTATGGATACAAATTGGGCTGTGGCATAATGCGTTGTTGTTTTTTTTATGATGCGACGGCCTAACTTGCACGCAATGCAAAGCCTGCAAAGACTAAAGTGAAAATAAAACATAAAGTAAGTAAAATATTGATTCAGAAATGCTATTTAGCATCTAATATACTTGTGATATTAGCAAACAGGTTGTATAGGAGCCTATTCACCCCTTAAAACTCTAATTTAAGCTGTACAAGGGATATAAATGTGTTGTGTGCTACTTGGGATGATTATTATTTGTACTTTCTTGTGGTTATATTTTCAGGGTAATCAGTACCTTCGAAACGGGAGAATACTTTTCTAGATACATGTACCTACATAAGTTGCACGTGCGGCGGCAACATCGCACCGGCACCCTATAGTAAAATCTTCAATACTTTTGGAACTGTACAAGTTCTCGATATGCGGTTTTTTATTAAACGATCAATTACCTAATAGTGTTATAATATACATAAGTAAAATAAAGCCATATTCATAGTTTTTTTTATATGAAATTACATAAAAGCCCCAAAAAAAAATTATATTTTATCAAAATGTATGTTTTTGTGTAAATATTGTTACTTTTTGCCTATTTGAATTTTTATTTTATTTTTTGAAACTAATTTAAGTAATTATCTGTTGATTAGCACCTTAATTATCAAAATCGGAAAATCCGTTGAGGTTTTAGATTTTTTGTAAGAAGTTTTGACCCAGCGGCGCCACGTCTGTATTCCTCAATAACTTTGGAATTATACAAGCTAATGATATGCGGTTTTTTTTCGTAAATGTAAAATTAGTTGTGTATTAATATAAATAAATAAAAAAAGTACCATGTACATACGTTTTTACGAGTAAAATTCCAAAAATCACAAATTTTAAATATTTTTTTCAGAAAATATTATTTCTTAGGTATCTTAAATTATTTTCTACGTAATTTTAATTTTTTTCATGTTAAATTGGGTTATTATCTGCCGATTGGCACCTCTTACGTCAAAATCGGAGTATCCGTTCAGGATTTAGATTTTTTTTAAACTTTTTTTGAATAAGTGGCGCCATCTCTGTTCCTAAGGAGTGAAACTAATTTCGCCTTGAGTGAAATCGTTTATTTTGGTCTATATTATCACTGTGCAAAACGGCTTGTTTCCATCACAGAGTGCAGCTTTTTTTCATAACAAATAGGACTATATGGTGGGGAGGTTAACACGCTGGACCGGTAATCCAGAGGTCGCGGGTTCGATTCCCGGTCTCTTCCGCCAGGTTACGCATTTAAATTTTCTTCGTGCTTTGTCTTTTATATCAATGGTTTAAAATACGCGTTCTTCAATAGGTACCTGTTTATACTTCAACATACTACACAGTGGCACGGTTAATTATTTAACCGATTGGTGTTCAAAAGGTTTCAGGTGCTTTCAGCTAGTTTCGGTATTACTGTCAAGCACATCGTAATATACAGGTGTATTTCCAAAAGGTTTTAATGGTATTAATTTGTTTCGTGCGGAATGCAAACATAATACAAAAATGGGTGTAAAAAGCATGGCAAAATCACGGTAATATTCATTTCATTATCGAGACCCCCTTACAGTTATGTATAATATGACATGATATGATGAGTAATATACTTATTAGTCATTCATATTATGTGACAATGTCACAGTGGTTCGCCGATATTACGACTCTTTCTCAGATTGTTTTCCAAATGGTGATTTTTACATTCTTAAAAGATCTCTGACTGAAATCACAGTGAATTTTGGCACTGGAACGTTAGCGACAGCCATCGAAATGTAACTCTCATTCACAACGGTACGAAATAAGGCTGACATGTTTTTTATTCTGTACTATACGTTTACATTGTTTACTTCAAGCTATCAGTTTCCTTATCGAATGAAACGAATCGCAAAATCGGCACTAAAGGTGAACTCGCTATGGCCGGTTCGAGGCCGGCCGCTCACCTCCTTATGTAACCTAAACACTGTCATTAGTGCAATGCCCACTTAGATATAATTAACGCAGCACGTTATAGACGGGTCTTTGATCTTAGTGCGAACGCACTGTTGATAGTGAAGATAAACATTTGTTTTGCATGCACTCGTGTTCTGCGTAGAGGATTTGCTTCGTGAGGACTCTTTGTAGGTAGACGTTACGAGGGCGAATGCTCGATGAATTCCTGGCTAATTGTAGTTATAATTTGTGGTCATAAATCGCACGCAGACAATGTTAAAATTTTAAGTTAACTTACCTACTAAAGTAGCGGAAAAAACTATACCTATGCTGAAATATTTTAACTTAAAGTTTAACAGGACCCGAGGATAAGATCCGAATGAAAATTGCCAGAGGCGTAAATACCTTAGTAACTTATGTGTTGTAAATGTATAACGAATAAAAAAATAGTTTTTTATAGTTCCAAATACATATTAACTGACTGGAAAATGACTAAAAAAACGTGTTTTTTTTTTATTAAGACGCTGAATGTCAACCACTACGTTTAAATAACAATTTGGATAGAATTATACTTACATCCCATCCCTTTTTGTCACCACAGAGCAAAGATACACTTTTAATTCAACTATTACCTATACTGACATTCGGGAATTTAAATTGCTGGACGTGAAAGAATCGAGTCGCGTCCTGTAATCCAGAACACTAGGCTTGGTCCATACCACGAATCACGAAGCATGGATAAACAGCTATCAGGCTAAAATGTGACTGGGCCGAGCATTTGTCTGCCGCAGCTAGTGTACCTATCGACTAAAAGGGTAGAGGTACCCAGCCACCATAATATGAACAGCGCAGCAGGGACAGAACTCACCGGAATGGCAGTAGGTACCTACCTATGCTGGAAGCGTTTCTCCATAAAAATTATAACATAGGAGGTAAACGAGCTCGGATCGCCAGATGGTAAACGATTACCGTTGCCAATGGGCACCTGAAACACTAGAGGAGTTCCAAGTTTGTTCTATATAATATCGGCTTGATGAGGCCAGTCGGGATAGCAGGACAACCAATAAAGGCTTATAAGACTAGACTAAAACCAAATATATATCACATATAGGTACGTATGGTTTCGAAGTCAATTAACTAATATAAGTATATTTTTAAACCAATAAATTAAAAAAAACCTTTTATCTCTAGGCCCTTGACCCGACCGCGGTGCGGATCTGCAGATAACTAATTTGGCTCGAAAATTACTCTTTAATATGTGATATGATAATAAAATTCTTATGGATAAACTCCAAGGTTAACAACTTAATTAAACAAATTTAAATAAAAACAAATAAAATGACTGCAAGATTCTTGATAGAAATTAATGACTTTTGTTTTGGACTATAGTTGGGTGATTGGACTATAGTTGGGTAGTTTTACGATACTTACTGGATTCTCGTGGAAGTCGCCTAGGCGACTTCCACAAGTTAGAATAAGAATACTTTAAATTTTTTAATAATGTAAAACAATAATTAATTTTATAAATACATATAATAATTGAATTAATGTAAAAAAATTAATAATTATATTTAATCAAATGCATGTATTATATTGTGGTAGAATAAAGGCTATTTTATTTTATTTTATTTATTTTTTATACTGGATTCTCAAATGACTAATAGTGTTTAAGATTATATTTTATATCGCCAATCGACTTATTGATTCATGGTTATCGGCAAAATTTCACGTGACTTCATTAGAGTCCGGTCAATTGAACGGTAAATCGGTCAAAATGAGGGCAAGGTAGTTTGGGTTGGACAGATTTCTAATATAATTAAAAATCTGCTTGTTAATTGGATAGTTGCACAGTGTAGGAAACTACATAATATATTATTATCTAAAAGGTGGATGCCGTTCAATAGTCAGTCATTAAAACTTTTTGCATAATTTCAGTTACCTAACTACTTACAAAATTCATTAACAAGTGCGTCTTTAAAAAATATATACCTAACTACGCATTTTTTTATCATTTTACATTCAGTACCACTAAGTACCTACCATATACCAGTACCTACTATTTGGAAGATACAAATAATTGTAACTATAGGTACCTACTCAAAAAATAGGTATTTATATTTAGGAAATTTTCCTTTGGATCCTATCCTTGGATCCCATTAATTTTAAAATGAATATTATGATAGATTTTTTGCCGCTACTGTATTCGTGAACGATCACATTTATCGGTAGTTAAACAGGAACCTTAAATAAAACATCTTTTAAAATATATAAAAATGTTTTATTTACAACTAGAATGAGTATTCATAACATTGTAATCTATTAAATGTCGTAACATTTATTTCTTATTAAATACGAGAAATAAGTAGAAATGGAATTTCAAGAAACAATCTTTGTCGCTTTTGTTGTTCTTGTGATGACTTTGTACTTTGTTACATACTCATACAACCAATACATACCTATAGTACACCAGATTCGCGAGTTGACTGCAGTTAAGGCTTGCGATTTGGCGACTTCGCACTTGAAGCTTCAAAGGAGACTTGAAAATGATGGTATTAATATTTTACGATTTATGCAGGAAACAAAAAAAAACAAACACCAAATCTTTTACCGCAAAACTCAGTGTGGGGCCGTCCATTTCGCTGCTTTTCGTCGGGTTTACTCACGTCATTCAAGTCTGGAACAATGCTTACAATTTGCGCCTAGCTGCTGGGGCGACGAAACGGAGCTCATGACTATGAATCGGGAATCGATTCGAAACATGTTGAGCGCTCTTCGACTTAAACGCTGCGAGTAAACCCGCATATATCCAATGCATGTCTGAGACCCGCGAGAGTTTTATTAACTTTATAGATTTTTTATTTAGATAAGGACGCAGTGGACATTTTTTTTCGATAAAGCCACACATTTTATATATTTTTGGTTAAGTTATGTTGATTGTATAACAACCACGAAAAGAACTCCGTTACGAGGAATGGCATGTCCTTAAAAAAAGGTATACCAATGTTTCGTATCCTCCAGTATAATCTATTACAAGTATTCGTGCTATGAGATTCTTGTCAGGCACCAACTGCAGTCAACTTTCGTGGCAAACACACGGAGATGTCACGACATCGGTCTTAATAGCAAGCGGCGCGGCGCACGATACGTGTGTCTCGCTCACTCATATGGCCGCGGCCGGCCGCCGCGCTCGGATCTCTCGGACAACCGCTCGCCGCGCCGCTGATCGCGCAAAGACGTAGCATCTCCGTTAATTGGTCTACAAGTCAGCAATTGCAGTTACAGTAGTAACTGCAAAAATCACAATCAATACTTCAGTATACACGGTACTTAACCCTTAGATGTATACGGTATACAAAAACAAAACTGTATTTTATTTCTGAAATCCACGGCAACCGTGACACTCAGACTCAAATTTAACGGTCTCAAAATTACGACTTATGAAATTTCAGTTGTAGAATTTTGGATACTTCATGCTTTTAATGATTAAGTCTATCCGAACGGAACTCGAAACCATTTCGTCTATTGAGGGAAGTGCGTGATATTGATATCATAGAAGCGCAACACGAAAAAACTACCCTTACACTGTGCCACTGAAAGCCATTGTGCCACTGAAAATTAAACATAAGTACAGAAACAACTATGACAACCTGTTCAGTCACTGTAGAGTCTTAAATATATATGATAAAGTGAAATTAGCTGTAATGGGCTTGTGCACAAATCACGTGAGGTTTTTTCGGCCACTTTTTGACCCCCCCCCCCTCCCCCCTGGTGATATTTGGTGAGGTTCTTTGCTAACCCCCCCTCCCCCCACTACCTCACGTGTATTTTTTTTCCGCCGAAATTTCGAAAAATAGACTCGCTATTTTGAAGCATTTAACAAGTGAAGATTTATTTTTTTAACAAAACCGAGAAAAAATATCGATTTTTTCTTAGTTCGTTCACTATAGAAAAATACACGTGAGGTCTCCTTATACCCCCCCTCCCCCCACGTGATATTTCGTGATTTTTTCGTGACCCCCCCCCCCCCTCCCCCTATTGAACCTCACGTGATTTGTGCACAAGCCCAATACTAGAATATAAAGACAGGGTGGGAGATTTAACCAGGTATGAGAGGCCTACCAGACTGAGAAGACTGGAGGATAGTAAACACTTTATAGTTCCTAGGAGCACTAACATATATGGTAAAAGAGTATGGACAAACCTGTTACCTCATACACTGAATGGATTCCCCACTCATGTCATGGATGGTATCATAAATAACTTAAATAAACCAGGGTATATTAAACATATTGTCAAAAACATGTTAAGTAATAAAAATATAGAATCATAAATATACATAGGTGTATTTAGGATTCTGAGTACATATTACTAGGAATAGGTATGAGCCTATACCTAGTGGTATGCTTAGGCTTAGTAATATAATCTTAATAAGTTAAAGATTTTCTCTAAGCTCTGTAAAACTAAAAATATTTTTTAAGAAATAAACAGCTGAAATTTTAAAATTTTAATTTTTTTTTTACACTGTTTTTTTCATAAATTCACGCAGATTGTTGGAATTTATATGATAATATCATCAAAAGACGCACTCGTCTCCATAATCGCAACAGTCCCGAAATATCTACTTAACATCGCATATACATATATATACGTCACGCGTGTTTACAATAATGATAAATTCACTAATAATATTTTGCACTGTAAGTGCGACTTGATCGAGCTAAATATAGTTAAAACACCGAACATTATTGGTTCCTTTCAATGTTTATGGCACTTATATTTTATATAATAAAAATATACGTTCATACATAGGTACTACCTACGCTAATTACGATAAACATTTAGCCAAACGATTTAGACAAGTCTTATTATCAAACAAATAAGATCTTGACAAAAAAATGTGACAAGCTTTTATTACCTGTATGTATTTTTCCTTGAACATGCGTCACTCGATTCTATAGACTTCATCATCAGTATTATTGTATTGTCATCGTAAGTACGTGCACAAATCACGTGAGGTTCAATAGGGGGAGGGGGGGTCACGAAAAAATCACGAAATATCACGTGGGGGGAGGGGGGGTATAAGGAGACCTCACGTGTATTTTTCTATAGTGAACGAACTAAGAAAAAATCTATATTGTTTCTCGGTTTTGTTAAAAAATAAATCTTCACTTGTTAAATACTTCAAAATAGCGAGTATATTTTTCGAAATTTTGGCGGAAAAAAAAATACACGTGAGGTAGTGAGGGGGAGGGGGGGGTTAGCAAAGAACCTCACCAAATATCACCAGGGGGGAGGGGGGGTCAAAAAGTAGCCGAAAAAACCTCACATGATTTGTGCACAAGCCCTTACCGGGAATTGGTTCAAATCTTACTACCAAGATTTGATTTGATTACAGACTGGGACAGGTGAAAGTTTTAAAAGGTTAATAAAATATAACTAGACAGCATTCCAGGTTTTGTATCTGTGTAATGAGCTAAGCTTTTTTACTAATGCGGAGCTGAGTGGCTGGGCCGTCATGTCCGCGCCACAGGAATGATATTTAGGTAGTAATGATATATAGGTAGAATGATATATAGTCGATTTATTTCATGATCACCTGGTGACTGAAAAGAAAAATAGACCCATGGAAAATTGAGCACCTACGTTAAAATTGACAATTTAACAGTTCTGTCTTTTGTTTGAAGTTTTTTGTGACTACTACATTGATCGTTTTTCACTACTCCATAATGTTTCATATTATTGTATAAATATCCTTTACTTATTCGTTAAATATAACATTCATTTCAGTCGTCTATAATAAAAGAGATTCGTAATGTAGTTTCTTCAAAATGATTTCACCTAAAGCAACAGGCAACAGGCTTACATAAATTCAAAATGCGACAAGCCTTTGTTCGTTTTATGGCAAGTTCTCCAAATTGCAAAAGCTGAAAATTTAATTTTAATCAAAAATTTTAATTTCAAACCGGTTGATTAAAAACCTTTCTAAATTTAACTAGCAAGATTCCGTTATACTCTTATTACTTAGCTGTAAAACGGCATATTACTAAGCTCCTTCGTAGCCAACCTAGCAGCCCTATTCAACGTGACATTGCAGTGAGTATGCAACGCTTCCAAGCAATCACTCTCCGTTTTACTCCACTTCGTTTCCATGGCAACCGAAAATGCCGTACACGAAAACGTGCACAATAAACTTATGAGTATACAGACTCTCATTCTTAAAGCGTCGCTGGGTTGATCTAGAAGACGCATGAAGTTGAAGTTCTTGTCGTCGAATAGAATCTTCTCGACTACCTCTGCGTGTTCGGGCAGATCCTGTAGTATGGTGATCAGGAGACCGACGATGTTCAGTACTATGCGGGGTGTTTTCGAATCTGTAAATAAGAGTTCATTTTAGTATTGTATCATGTATATGTATGTGAATAAAATAATAGACGTTTTTGTGTGAAACATAATCCTCATCCAGAGTGTGGTTCTTAAATTCCTCGACGAAGCTGAGCAGGTCGTCGAGTACAGCTTCGTCGAGTATTTAAGGGTGAAAACCAACTACATCCCGAGGGTTGAGTGACTTTTCTGGTACCTTTCTGGTTCTGGGTCCACGGAATTCACATCAAATAGCAATCCCTGATCTTATTTTTGTTCGGAAAATGATAAAGGCAATACATATATCTGCCGTTATTTGAAAAATTAAATCCATCAAATGCCCTCGATCCTGCTTTCTTTTCTAACGACAGTTGAACCATACTATAGAGAAGTATATAATGTAAAGGCGCAATAACACTTACACAATTTGAGCAGATCGGTGAAGACCGGGTAGGCTCTGTGCGCGGAGAAGGCGGTGGCGAGTTGACGCACTGCGCGACACGAGCGCGCGCACAGCCACGCGCATACTTCTAGCATGCGTCCAGTACCTACTAGTCTGTAATAAAACCGATAGGTGGCGTTGTTATCAAATTTCAATCAACTAAATATTGTACTCAATCAGACTATAGTTATGACTAGTACGTGAGTCTTATTTAGATGCGTACAGAATTAGTAATGATACTACTGAAATAACACAGGTATTAATAACTTAACGTAAATTTTACACTCAAATTCTGGAGCAAAATGCAAGATGCTTATTAATGCTAACGGATATCTTGTCAGTTCATAAAATGATGTGTCTAAGTTTGATAGAAACCAATATAGTGTAGGAAATGGTGATTAATATAGATACCAATTCTTGTGGAAATAAAGACGTGTTAATTCTGTTTGTCATTTGTTTTCACCGTTTTCCGCGAGATAGGGTTTATTCATAACATGTCATGGCCTTATGGCACAGTTTCATTGGTAGATAACGAGGTCGATAAAAATTATGTAAGGCGATAAAATCTGCCGTAGCACCCCCAAGCATGTGGTACATATATCAAGCAATGAAACTGTGCCTTTAATGACGTTATACAGCTCTAATTACCTGTCTTCGACATCGTCAACATCCTTGCAGTCCTTCATTAAAGAGTTAATAGCAGCAATGAAATTGAAAACCACTTTAGCTTCAAGATATACCTAAAATAAAAAACGCCATGATTAAAAATGTATAACATTGGATAACTCATATTAAATCTGGGAGTGTTTAACTCTTTAGATGGTGCTGCGTAGCACTATGGCTAATGAACTACACGGAAATCGTGAGATGATAAAATAGTCTTGAGGTATAATATCCCTGTCTCGCTTTGACTGCACCCGAACCAAACCCGAAGTTTAATCTACTAGCTAAAAAATCACGAGCACTACCGTGCCATCAATTTTATTTTTCGTAAGTGTGCCATACACTTACGCACGAAACTGATAATTTTTCGATTCTTGAACGTCTAAACTCGTGACCGCTACAATTATATGAGGTACCTACCTAAATATAAGAGCGATCTAAGAGTTTGACACGAATTATATAAAACAGGTCTGTTTTCAATCTTGTTTGTGTCGATGTGTCGGGACGAAGTCAAGCAGTATGCGAAGAAAAAACCGACCAATACGAATATTTTGCTTCGCTTAGCAAAGCTTTGGAAATGGAGCTAGTATTGTGTGCGAAAAATGTTTACAAGTTAAGTGTCTAGGTACTGAAGTGAGGCGGAGAAAATGAACCAATCAGGAGCTCAAAATAATTGCATTTAAATTTGAGGAATGTGATTGGTCTACTTAACACATGCTCCAGTGGACAGATAGCCTTAACGTACGCGACGCATCCTCGACGCATGCTTAGCTTCGTGGAACATCCTCACATTCTCGCGTCGCTGCGCTAACTCGCATAGATCTGCACTTCTAGCACAACTGTGACACGCGGGTCTTTCTCTTTCTTCGCAGTACTGTGAGAGGGCGACGGGCGATGTCGTTGAGAGTCGCGAAGCCTACTTGTGCTAGACGGGCTGGTGAATACCTACGTCTTGTGGCAATGTAATTAAGTACTGTGGTAATTAAGTACTTAATTATTTTGTTACATCAGTTATTTATTTTGACCCCTTGAGACCTTATTCATCTCAACGGAATTTAATTATTTCTTAATTAATTACCTATACCAATCTATATTGCGTGTCGTGACGCCTAGAGACCTTCTACATCTCTGAAAAAATCACTTTATTTTATATAATTTTTAGTGTAAACATTGATTTGGAGAAACTTGTACATCTCCTCTAACATATATGTTTCAATTACCTAGTTATAATATTGTATTAGTTTTTCAGTATAATTTACGAAAAAATGACTTACTGTCGAGTTTCTTTCGGCTTTCTTCTCAACAGCGGTCTCCTCTTGCGAAATGCCGGTAGACTCTCAATCTGACTTGTAAAAGTGCCCTTGTGGCCTACTTACTGAATAAATTATTTCATTTCATTTCATATTTCATTTCAATGTAAAATAATCCTTACGTCTTGTATATTGAGCAGTGTGTGCCTCGGCAACGCGGGCGACACGGCCGGCAGCGCGAGCAGGGCGGCCACGGCGCCGCACACGCGGCCGCCGCGCGCCCCGCGCCCCGCGCTTCCTACTACGCCCACCACCATGCTCACCTGGAAACGATCGCCGCGTTATACTTACTGTCAGTAGTATCTTCAACCATATCAAAATGTCTTTACCACAGGGATACTACCATACCTACTACTACACCTACTCACAGACAACCCCCACTAGACGGAGCATGTAAGGCGACCTGCGCGCACCAACGATATGGTACGGCAGAACATTAAAGTATCAACACGGCGGCCACCGTTTAGTTGCGTCCTTGTTTATGATCCATGCGTACGTCAACGAAAAAATAAATTAAATAAATAACATGGTAAATTGTAGTGTTAAGTGGTGTAGAGAGACCTCATAAACATGGACGCAACTAAACGGTGGCGGCCGTGTTGATACTTTAATGTTCTGCCGTACCATATCGTTGGTGCGCGCGGGTCGCCTACGGGTCGCGTTACATGCTCCGTCTAGTGGGGGTGGTCTGTGACTTATTGTCAGTAATATCTTCAACCATATCAAAATGTCTTTACCACAGGGATACTACCATACCTACTACTACACCTACTGTAAGCCAAATAGATATTTCGGATGCCAGACCCTCAACGGAGATAAGTTGTTGATGGCATAATTTATTCAATTGAAACGGACAATATTCGTGTGCCATAATCGGGAGTTTGAGATATTTTTGCTTGTAACTATACAAATATTTGTTACAAACCATGTTCAGTTGTGTGAGTGATTCTACATCACCATCCATAACTTCACTTATATTCGAATTCAGAAATGCCTCCCATTCTTCTAGCTCGATGGCAGATGGTTCCTTCACTAGAAAAGAAATAATGCAATTCAATTATTTGCATTACATTAATGTTACCAAATTATAAGTATAAATGTAATAACAATCTTACTTTCATGCTTCTCCTCAGTTTTGATAATGTCATCATTATTAGCTACTTCTTTGTCAGAAACTTCCTCGATCAATTCTATCTTTTCGATGTCCTCGTCTTTAGTCTCCTTGGAGAATTTTTCTTGATCCACATCAACAATACTAGGAATCTCAATTGCTGGTTCACTTGTACGTCTCTGATTTTCAGACTTATTTTTATCCCAACTTCTACTGAAGTGAAATGAGCGCTTGATGCTTCTGGTTAACCTGTTGCCCCCACTTCCAAATCTAAGTTTATCTCGTGAAAATTGTAGTAGCTTTTGTTTATAAGACGGCGGTACACTTTTGCTGAGACCAGAGCTAACGTCACTGCTACACTTCGTTGAGCTTTTCGGATTTTCTAAACTATGTGATGCTGTATCACTTTTCGATTTCTGTTTTACATCAACAGATTCACTTTTTTCATCAGTTGTGCTTGATTTAGTGTCTGTTTTAGGTTTATCAGTATTTTGTTTTTCTTCAACGATTTTGTCCATTTTGTTGACTGGTGGATCAGATTGCTTCTTATTAGCTGCCAGAAGCTGAGCCATGTTGTTTTCTAGATTGCAAACGACTAGATTGGAGTTGTTCATGACATTGTACTCGTGTCTTAGGAGTTTGGCGTTGGCTAGTGTGATGGGTTGGGATTGATCCTCGTCATCTGTCTTCAGGCTGTCCCTTACGCTAAAGGCACTGGTGGCCCGAACACTGTCGTCGTCAGACATAGGTACACATTCCATGGCTTGCGCGCCAGCTCGAATATGCCGCAGGTCATGCTCTCTTCGGTTTACAACTTTTAAAGGTTCACTATCTAGTTTCATTGCCCTGTAAACATTTTTCAATGGTATGAAGATGTCATTCGTTTACTCTAGCTATTAGGACCATGGCCTATTAAAGCGACTTCCAAAAGGAGAAGGTTGTCAGTTCTTCTGGAAGTTCGTCTTATTATGTTAATAAAAAAAAAGCTTACTAACAATCAGGTACTTATCCTATGTCTCAGATATATGATAAGTATCTGGCATCACATCGCGTTACATTCGCTGATGAAAATGTTTTGTCAATGAGTACAATATGTTTCACAGAACCTTATAGAATATTTTCTACAGAAATAAAACATTCTGAGATTGTGTTATAGCTGAAGTAACTACGTTAGGTATGCATAGGCTTTCCCATAACTGCCGACCTATTAGCGCACCTAGCCGCGACATCGCTCGTCGCGGGACAGGCTGTCAAAAACCACTGACTTCAGTGCCGTCAGCTGGTGACCGAATGAATGATAAAAACCCTCTTTACCTCGCATTGCTGCTTATCTTGTCTCTCTGCATCTGCTTAGCTTCTTGTTGGCTGTGAGAAAGTGGCTGGGTGAATGGTGATTCACTTTGCACGTCTTCTGGCAGAATGTGAATGTGTCCAGCTACAAATGGGTGCTCCAGTATGTCCGGCCAAGTCATCCTTTTCATTGGATCTTTGTGTAGTAATCCCTGTAATGCATAATTAAAAATATTAGATGTCAAAACTCTAAATAGGTAATATGTATTAACTCAGTTGCTGATGGGCTCATAGTTTTACATAGATTATAATTATAATGCAACACTGAACAGGAAAAGCTTTCACTGTATGCCTTATCAAACAAATTTAATTTCGTTTAAGGTGCACATTGGGATCTTTTACTAATACTGTCACAATTCTACGTAACATTGTACAGGGAAAATGACATGCAAAGATGATTTCAAAATACTTTTTAGCCAACTACTAAAGTAAATAATAAAAGAAGACTAACTTTATTGTATTGTGGGTCAACAAAACCTAATCTTATCAGTTAAAAATGAATTTTAAGTTGTATTGAAGGTCAGTCGAACAAATAACTAGTTAAGTAATAAGTATGCACACCATGTACTGACTGTTAAAAAATATTGTTAAGGGTACCTGTAGAAATGAGCGGGCCTCTTTGCTAATGAAACTTGGCCATTGCACAGGTTTGTGGCGAATCATTCTGACCAGCTGCAGTATTGACATGGTACAGAAAGGAGGCTGGCCAGCCATCAACTCGTACACTATACAACCAAGTGACCATAAATCTGCCTGAAACATTATTTAAGAAAATTAAAAAATTTCAAATGCCATTATCTATCACTTGCCATAATATTAATTTTCAATAAATCTATTTTTATCTGTAAGCTGGAACTTTTCGGGATTGTCATAAAACAAACCTAACCTAGTTTGTTAACGCTATAATAATAATAAGCCCAAATAAATAGTCCATCCAAACTCCATTTTAATAGCCCGGTTTTTTCTTTTTCATACCAATGCAATAGTACAATCACCTGCTGGGACCTGTTCATGGATGTACCATCTTATTGATATGATCAGGAACGGGTCCCAGCAGGGCTACAACCACAGCAAATTTCTCCAAGGGGCCTCTACGTGTTGGATCCATATCCCCACGCAAGCCTTCCAAAAGACCGGGACGTATGAGCCCGAGACTCAATAACGAGAAACAAATAATAATAATAATAAAGCCTCTTTATTCCAAACATTGCTACAATAAAATTACTTCTTAATAATTCAGACAATAAATGAACATAATCTTTCATAAGTCACTGTCCTAATAGTTTTCCAATTGTTTGGGCGCCCATTGCTGGGCATAGGCCTCCTCCATCTTGTGCCACGTGCGCCGATCCCTTGCATGCCTCTGCCAGTCTCTACCAGCGGTCATGGTAATGTCATCGCTCCAACGCTTTATCGGTCTACCTCTTGCTCTCTTTCCATCTCTAGGATACCATTGTATGACCCTCTCGCTCCAGCGTCCGTCCTTTAATCTGGCAACGTGACCCGCCCATCTCCACTTCAGTTTACAGACTACTTGTACTATATCTGTTACTTTTGTTATTTTCCTTATGTCAGTACATCTTATATGGTCTTTTAACTTGATGTTCAACATTGACCTCTCCGTGGCCCTTTGAAATGTTCTTAACTTGTGAGTAATGGTTGCAGTGAGAGGCCAACATTGACATCCATATGTAACTGTTGGAATAATTGTAGTGTCCAATGCTTTTTTCTTCAGATGTACTGGTAAGTTACTTTTGAATACATCTTTGTACGACCAGAATTTCCGCCATCCTAATGCTATCCTCCTATCAATTTCCTTAACCAGAGAGTTGTTGAAAGTTATTAGTCGACCTAGGTATATATATTCATCTACATAAGCAATGTCTCCACTCTGTATTATTATGGGCTTTTTAACTCCGTTGGTCATAATTTTAGTTTTAGATACATTCATGCATAGGCCCGCCTTCCGACTCTCTGTGTCCAGGGTTTCCAGCATTTCTTGTAAGCCTTCATGGCTTTCTGACATGATTACGATGTCGTCGGCGAATCTCAGGTGCGACAGGGTTTCTCCATTAATGTTCAGTCCATATTTTTGCCAGTCTAATGATCTGAATATTCTCTCTAGCAAGGCAGTAAACAATTTGGGTGACAATGGGTCGCCTTGTTTCACTCCTCGTTTTATTAGGAATGGGTCTCCAATTCTTTCTAGTTTTATTTTGGCAGATGCCTCAGAATATATTTCGTTCAAAATTTGTATATATTTTGTTTGTATTCCTTGTTCTTTCAGGCTTGACCATAGGTATGAATGTGACATGGAATCAAATGCCTTTGCATAATCCACGAACCCAATATATACAGTTTTATTGTACTCTCTGTATTTTTCCATTACTTGTGTAATTGTGAATATGTGGTCCGTGGTTGAGTAGCCTTTTCTGAAGCCTGCCTGTTCCCTTGGTTGTTGTTCTTCTAATTGTTTGGATATTCTGTTCAGTATTATTGTGGAAAACAATTTATAGAGGGTTGGTAATAGACTGATTGGCATGTAGTTATCTATTACCTTCGGGTTTCCTTTTTTGTAGAGAAGGGTTATAAGTGAGTTTTTCCAATCGCTTGGAATATCTTCTTGTTGTATTATATTGTCGTATATTTTTGTTAGGTACGTCGACAAAGGCTCTATCATAGCGATGATAGAGTCATTTGTTATGCTGTCTTCTCCTGGGCTTTTGTCCTTTTTCATCTTTGTTAACGCTATTTTGAAGTATTTAACAAGTGAAGATTTATTTTTAATGAAACCGAGAAAAGGTATCTACTCATGTGGTAGATTTATTCTTAGTTCATTCACTGTAGAAAAATACACGTGTTTTCTTATAGCCCTTCCTCCCCCAACGTGATCGGTCGTGATTTTTTCACGACACCCCCTTAAAAATCCTTCCTAGACTTTCATTACCATTTAACTATGTTTGTATGGTTAAAAATAATACCTGATGATCATAAGGCTTCTCATCAATCAATTCCGGTGCCATGTACAATGGAGTCCCTTTGATGGAAGTCAGGATGTGGGTGGAATTTGTCATTATTCTTGCCAGTCCAAAGTCGCAAAGTTTGGCACATCCATTGCTATCTAGTAGTACATTTTGGGGCTTTAAGTCTCTGAAAAAATTAATCATGTGATCTAAAATAAAACTTTACAAGGTTAGTAACAAGATATTGAGTATCCTGTATCTTGGTACAGTCGAGTTCATTTACATCTACACACTTACGAGAACAAAAATATCTGAACACGACCCTATTGTCAGGAGCATAAAGTCGTGTTCAGATATTTTTGTTCTCGTCAGTGTGTAGATGTAAATGAACTGTCGCCAATTTGTTTTTCAATAAGATATTTTTGAATATGAAAGTGCTTGATGTAATATTATGTATACAACATGCAATAATTAAAATGACAATGTAAATTGGTAAAATTTATATAGACATAGGTCCATAGACGTGAATTCTATACAAAAAAATATAAGAGAAGGAAGTACTTATACTATGTCCATATGTCCTATGTCTATAGCTATCTATGACGAGGGTTGTTAAATATCCCGGAGTGCCGGGACATGTCCCAGTTTGTCCCACTGAATGACGTCCCACTGTCCTTTCAGCCACTTCATTACTTCGTCAGTTGGGAAGGGCAGTCTATCATCAGTCAACATCCGTATTGTTATGGCAAACCTACTGTACACTTTAATTACACAACTGCAGTTTAAACTTTTAACTAAAAAAACAGTTTTTTTACATACCGGTGTAGAACCCTATGTGAATGTAAGTAATACAGCGCAGAGACTAAGTCCCAAGTGATCTTTTTTACTTGTTCCTCATTCAAGCAGCCCTCTTTAGCCAATATACTGTGAAGCTCTTTTTCCGCATATTCTGTCACTACGACCAGCTCTGATTCTGTGTCAAAACTATCAATCATCCGTATAATGTTAGGATGCTTGAGTTGCCTCTGAATGTCGCATTCTTGTCGGAGGTTTTTCAAATCTTTAGACGAACGGCCTTTCTGTAATAAGGATTGTATTACATATAAAATACGAGCCTATATGTGACGAAGACTAATAATCACATTAAAGCGCAGTTAAAGTAGTACCTTTCTGATAACTTTTAAGGCCACAACTACATCGGTTTCTTTATTTTTTGCTTTAAACACTCTACCAAATGAGCCTTCGCCTACAAACGATATAACATCATAATTTTCCATAGTGACACTTATATTAAATTCGAACTGGTATTTATTATAAAATGAAAAACATATTTGTTTGAATGTACACAAATAAAACAAACTATTGTAATTTAAGCCTGTATCACGCCTGTATGGGCTGTATTGGGCTGTATGCTCTGTTTGTATGTCAATGTCGCATAGAGCTGTCAATGTCAAATTGACAACTTACTTATATCATATTCCAGTCAGGTTTTAAGACGCGGTACTGTAACTGCAGTACTGTACATTAAGAAAAAGATCAGAGCTTGACTAATAAACCTCCAAAATCTTTAGTATCTAATCTACTCCCAAAGTTGACCCAGGTTAGCGAATCTGATAGTGTGGGTGGTGTGAGGCACTTCGGTAGAGGAAGTAATGCAAGAGCTACACTACCTGCGAAGTTGCCCGAGTCCAAATTGACCGAAGTATTACTTCCTCCATGGAAGTGCCTCTCATATTCGTCCAACCTCGGTCAACCTCGCGAGTAGTGTAACCGGGGTTATAGCTTCCGCCATGAAGGTGGTTTTCCACTGGCGAGGAGAGGCGGGGCGTGGCGGGGCGAGAATTGAAATCGCGCTGGCCCTTTTCCACTAAAAATTGTCATTAATAGCTATCGCGAGCCCGCGTGAGCCCTCGCGAGCCCGCGCGGGCCCGCGCGAGCCCTCGCGTGCCTGCCCGAGCTCGCGGTTGACATCATCGCGCGACCGCCGCGCCTTAGATTGTAGGCTTGGACGTAGATGTAGTGCTGTTAAGTTCGCAGTGAAATACACACGTGATTGCTGTATCATGTCTCGTGAATTAGTATTATTAAATATGTTAGGTGTTTAGGGGCTATGCTCGGGGTGTCTCTACGTGATCGAATCAGAAATGAGGAAATCCGTAGACGAACTAAAGTGACCGATATAGCTCACCGGATTAGCAAGTTGAAGTGGCAATGGGCAGGCCACATAGCACGCAGAGCAGATGGCCGATGGGGCCGTAAAGTGCTCGAGTGGAGACCTCGGACCAGCAAGCGCAGCGTAGGACGTCCACCTACAAGATGGACAGATGACCTTATAAAGGTCGCCGGAAGGCGCTGGATGCAGGTCGCTTCCAACCGGTATATATGGAAGTCCAAAGGAGAGGCCTATGTTCAGCAGTGGACGTCCTATGGCTGAGATGATGATGATGATGATGATGAAATATGTTAATGGAAGAAGAATCGGATGAAGATAATGCAACAAGAAATAATCTCAGTGCTTTCAAGAAAACGAACTCACCGTTTGTTTGTTTACACTAGTACATTACGTAAAGCCCTCTCCTTCGGCTTCGGGCTTCTAATAGACACTCGTTTGTAATTCCTCGTTTACCACCCTTGTATATTATATCTATAATCGAGCGGATGCTGTCCCTATCCATGTCATGGGACGCACACAGAGACAGCACCCGCTTGGTGCAAGAACTATTTATGGATCTATGGAATCTAAATACAAATTGGGCTATGGGGATGAAATGGACGACTGGATAATTGGGCTATGGATTGAGACAATCGGGCGTCTACCAGGAAAAAAGTCACATGTCTAATAACACTGGCAGACGATGAGTCGCCTCTCGCTAGATGGGCCCCCATACCTAAATAGCGACACATTTATTCATTTAAAGCACACCTTTCCGAAACAGCTCCTGAGCCGGGTGGTGAACCGAAGCCAACTAACCCCTTACGTTTTATATTTATTATTATTCTAACGAATTGTAATGATCCTGCACCAACTGCTAGTTTCTGTTTGGCCCTATGGCATGGTTGAATGGTAGAAAATGCCTTATGGCATTAAGTCCGCCATTTGTAATATTTACCTACTATTTTTTGGCCGTGTGCAATAAAGTCTAAATAAGTAGGTAAATAAAGAAACAACAACCAAATATTAAAAAAATAACTGTAGCCTTCCTTCAAGGTCCCAGAAAAGACATGAAAAACCTTTCGTACTAAGTACGAGTAGGTATATATTATGTTACCTATAGTCAGACCACGCTAACTTTTTCAAGCAAATGAACTTTCAAACTGGGACCTAATTCGAGAATGCCGTTTGAGAGATCACAAAACGTCAAAACTCTATTAGATAACAGTGATATCGCCGTTGTACTGTCATTAAAATGCGATGAACTTCAAGTGACATATCTCATGTCAATTTTGGAAATACGAATGGCGATAATGATTGTTAAAAAATGCTATTCATGCATATGAATTTCTGTTTTGAACGAAACGTAACTGACTAATGTCACGCAATACACGGTCAAGTTAAAGTATGCGCCTGTTATTTATGCCGTCTCATACAAAATAAACGCAAATTAAGCGCGACCGGATTGACGATGTTGCGATGTTCTAGGGATATCGCCACTTGTCAAGTAGGTAGGGACACGTCAAAAATGACGGAAGGCGATGCAATGGAGAGATCTCCATCATCTCTCTAAAATTGGTCGAATTACCTGACTTAATTTGTATGGTTTGATAGTTCATTTGCTTAGAAGAGTTAGCGTGGTCTGACTCTAGCCCTTATTCTCGTTATGATTTCTATACTTCTTGATTACTTGATTAGTTACCAAATCTGCCTTTCTAGTGCTAAGTGCAGTATTAGCAGTTACCTACTGCATTTAAGTTAAATGCTTTTTGCGTTGGAATGAGGTGCAAATTTATTTCACTGTTAAACCAAAGTTTAAGTACTGCATTTATCACTAGGAGCATTTATTTCAAGAAGAGCCAGCCAATACATTGTTATGAATAAGATGCTAGGAACCTGCTACAGGTGGGTAATAATTATAATATCTAGTTAGAGTCAGACCACGCTAACTTTTCTTGGCTCGGTTTGTAGACACCTGCCTACTGAGCCGGCGGTCCCGGGTTCGGATCCCGGCCAGGGCAAATATTTGTGTGATGAACTCGAATATTTGTGCTTGGGTCATGGTTGTTATCTATGTATTTAAGTATATAATTATCTATATAAGTACGTATATCGTCGTCTAGTACCCATAACACAAGCTTTCGTGAGCTTAATTGGGACTATTAGATATCGATTTGTGTGAGGTTGTCCGATATTTATTATTATTATTTTTTATTTTCCAAGCAAATACCTACGAAGTGCCAAACCATACAAAGTGAGCCAGTTGTATGGTTTGATAGTTCATTTGCTTGGAAGATTATTAGCGTGGTCTAACTATACATCTGCTTTAAACGGACGACTAAGAACACCTTTGTAGTGAATTTTAGAAACTCAAATTACTCGATCTATTAATTAAAAATCCGCACTGAAATCAGCTGAAAACTGTCTCAAAACAAATCTGTATTTCATTGTAATTGGCAGTGTAAGTACCCGTCCGCCAATCAGAAACGGCGATCACGGTTAAAGTAATCTAAACAACGCATGATGGAAGCATAAAATAGAACAATGGTGTAGAATGCTCGTAAAATAAGCAAGGCGGGCCGCAAGACATCGACAGCGCCCGCTATTTATACTGGATTATTCGGCAACCAGCTATACGAGATAAAGCTCTGAATCGCTTACACACAATAAAACACCAACCGGGCTATAGCTTCAGATGTAGGAGCATTATATTCACGTTAAAACATATTATTCCACAGCCGTGCACAATTCTATAAACAAACGAGACAGCGCGTGGGTGTGTGTGTACATTAGGGATTTAGTAACTCGCACTTTTAGCGTTCGTCGGCTCTTCGAGAAAACGGTTGGATGAGGTTTCACTCAGTGCGCTTCGTAAAAAATGGGATCTGTTATGATTTCGATCTCACTTTGATCATCTTTTTGCACGCGAAACTAATGATTTCGTCTTATTAAAGAAGTTAAAATATAGTTTCATTTCTGTATCCGTAAATAAATTCTAAAAACGGTAACGCTTTGGTTTGTATAAATCATGCCTGTATTTTAAGAATCACTACGCATACTGTGTACTAAGTAATAATACGCGAAGACTGTACGGAACCCATGGATGTTATATCTAGACAACTAATCGATAGTGTGATTGAAGCTTTTTTTTAACAATAACAACCGGTTTTACATAATTTAGGCAATGCTAAGCATGGCATGAGACAGGATGCATTTCATAAACAGGATTCCTATTTGAGGCTGCTCAAATTAGGCAAAAACGGTTGCGCTGTGGTTGCACTTAAGCTTTATGTAAGAACTAATAAACTGTTTATTTTACGAATGTTAGTGCCTATTGGAATTCCCGAATCAAAATCCGTCACTTTATAGCCGTCCTGAATTTAACAGTTTTACGAACCGCAGAGTTCATAACTGGAGCTGAAAATAACCTGTCTTGAGAGTTCCAGTGCCCACAAAAATACGGTTGATTTATTCGATATCCGGAGAACTTATCTTACTACATTTGTTTTAATGGCAACCATAACAGACACCATCATATATCAGTAATGATACTGATATATGGGGCTTCTTAATAAAACATTGATCTAACTATGTTCTAGATAATGAATCTAGAACATAGATCAATGTTTTCTGCCGGAGAGAGGCTTGCTTTTATTTCATTCTATCTGCCTCTTAGGAAAAATAATCAATATTAGTATTTTTTTTTTATCACGGCACAACATAGTGGCTCCACTTCGCCTGATGGCAGGCAAAAAGGGGAGCCCAAGTAGAAATGGCAACTGACAAGAAACCAATGGTGCCATTTCAGTTGACACTGCCATGCTGACCCGAAAGATGCTTCTTTCACGCTTCGTTTGAAGGGTCCCAAGTTATAAGAAAGAGGAAACACACGAGCCTGCAAAGAGTTATATTTTCAGCAGATGAAGGAGTTGCCAAACTTCTTAATAATAATAATTTCAGGTAACTAGATACACGTTTGTGTTAACCTTATGAAGTTCCCTCTTAGTGTCGTGTTCTTCATCACTGAGGAGCTTGTCTACTGTTTATACCTTTAGTGTTAACGACGATGTTACGCCATCTGTCTCTGTCCTTTTGGTTAGGCCATCGCATTGGAGTCCGTCCTTATGGCCTCTTCCCTTTAATTTTTTTTTTTTTTTTTTGTATACCTATCTAATAAGACAAAATGTAACTAAATTATTATACTTACATGGGAAAGGACACTGACCTCTGTAACACAGGTTTCCCACCTAGCTCAGAAGTCAGGGACTTCTATTTATTGATGTACCCTTTTTGTCAATAAAATTATCTTTATCTTATCTTTATCTTTTATTGCCCAGTGACGGAAACCTTATCAAGATTATCACCCGGTTTCTTCTAAAATGGCCAAAGTACTCAAAGCTAAGGCATATTGTACCGAATCGAGTCCTGATGTTAAGTTCAGTATCGAAGCGTTGGTCCGACTAGCCTTAAGGTAACCGAGTACAATCATAATGAAGTACTTATACATAAATGAGCAATAATGAATTCTAAGAGAAGCTGCCCTCTAACTCTCTAAGTACGTCATTTATCAATTGGGTAACGTTTGCATATCGTCGGCCGTAGGTTCAATTGGGGTAAGGGACAAAATACGCAAAATGAGTTGAATATACAGTTTTGTTCAGAATTTTCCGCTCTATCGAATGGTGTATATAAAAAAAATCTAGCTTGAAAAAAGTGTTCCTTACACTACTGATTTTTATGGGTTCAAAATCAAATCTGACCCACAAAAACCGTGTATCTGTTTTTTATTTTAATAAAGCAACATCAAACAGGGTAACTACTGCCACCAATCCACTTTGAATAAGGTAAAGGTCTTTCCAATTGAGGTATTACCTTTAGATGACTTATTTTTGAAGACAATCTTATGAAACTGGCTTTTACACTAATGCTTTTTTTGGCTCATGAATAAATAACACCCATACCTTAAAATGATTGCACGAGCTTTGAAAAAAATGCTCCTAACCCCAATTTGCTATCTTATATTTTTAACAGTGTGAACCTTACACCAATTTGGTTAAGACGATATTTAGGTTTGATCCGATTTATATTTAGATTCCGTGTCCGTTACGCTAATTTTCTCGTGAGAATCAATGAATCCCTGTTACCTTTATATACAAGAGATAATGAAGGTATCCAAATAAATTTGGTAAGAAAATTAATACTCGTAAATACCAAAATGGTAATCATATCTTTTTTCATAGTAATAATTGAGTGGTTTTAAGCACTCAGTTTTTTGGAAGTCGGTTTTTTTTTTGGTAATATGTTTATTAATAACTGTACTAAATGTCTTGTGTTGTCTGTGCTATCCTTAAGACTGCCGAGCGTTAGTGACTGAATCAAAGGAATATAATACTCGACTGAACCATAGAGCGCGGGGAATGCGTATTTAGATCGGCGCGCGGCCGCCATAGTAAAAATGTATGGGGAATTAAAAGCACTTTATGATAAATCTGGACCTTTAATACCAAACAATAATTGAAATATTTGATGCGGACAAATTGTAATGTAAACATTCATATTTTTTTGAACTGATTTGAATCAGAATAGATTTCCATTGTTAAAGTATAAAAAAACACTTAACGCCTGCTTACGATTTTACAGTTTTCGTCCAACTTCACTTAGTTTTCTAGGCTAAAATATTTATAATTTTATAATTTTTCCACGGAAAAGTTGTTACTTAACACATTCTTCGAAGAGCTAAATATAGAGTTTAGAAATGGATTAAACAACTAGTACCTAAACCTAGGTAGTGTTGACGTTGTCTACTTAACGGCAACTGCCTATTTTTCACATTTCGCTCGGCGCAGTCTTAATATAAATGTTGTTTGTTTTAGGTCTCCTACTTGACATTATCACAAAAATCTAAATTTTCTGTCGATCATTCTCCTCTCGTGTGATATGTCTAAACGAAGTTATTGGCGAAATACCTTTTGCTAAGATCAGGATGTTTTTCACTTATTAATTATCGCAACCATCATAAATAAGCCTCATGAACGAACGTCAATAGTTGATATGTATCCAGGGGTCATATTATAGTGGTTAACGCGACGAGCTTCTCATTCATTCAGGTCATCATCATGCAGTTTTTTTTTTGTTTATATATTGACTGCGGGTCCATGGGGGCCCTTTGCGCGGCGCCGAGAAATCATGCAGCTATGACAAGTGACACTCGACACTATATCGCGCGACAAATATTGCCTATCTCTTTCTTTGCAATACCGTTAGAGCGAACCCATTGAAACGGATAAGGGTGCGGTTCCACGTTAAAGCGTATTGGAGCTAAGACGTTCGGAATCAACCAATAACGTGAGTTGAAATATGTGAAACGGCCCGATTTTCTATTGTGATTCCGTTCTCCACTTCGCTCCACTTCAGTGGAAGCGCACTATATATATATATATATATATATGTGTGTGAGAAATAAAGTTACACTACGAGTATAATATAATACCTACTAATTGCACAAACTTAAGCTTAAACTATTCCTGCTACCATCATGATGGTGGCAGGGGTATTAGTTAAAACAAAAAATAATAAAACCTTGCCGCCGTGGATGCACGCGGCCCGGAGTCGCAGTGAATGGAAAATGCACGAGGAGGCCCTAGTCCAGCAGTGGATAGATACGGGCTGGTGATGATGATGAATAAAACCTTAAATCAGATTTTATATCTTTGTTTTTATGCAAAATTAGCCTTTACAGTGTCTCTGTCCATACTCATTTGCCTATTATCAATTTTGTTGGATTATTATTACCTATTACTTTTTTCTCTCATTCACTTAAAGGTTACCTGGAAAAAATCCCTTACAGGGATAAATCGCCTTCGACATCTATAGTTTTTATGTCTTTGTTATATCCGACGACGCGGTTAGCTCAGTTTGCAAGCACCTGCCTACTGAGCGGCGGTCCCGGGTTCGAATCCCGGCCAGGGCAAATATTTGTGTGATGAACTCAAATATTTGTGCTTGGGTCATGGTTGTTCTATGTATTTAAGTATATATTTATCTATATAAGTACGTATATCGTCGTTCTAGTACCCATAACACAGGCCTTCTTGAGCTTAATTTGGGACTAGATCGATTTGTGTGAGGTTGTCTGATATTTATTTATTTATTTATATTGTTTTTTTTATGTACCTACAATAAAAACATACATTTACATACTAACATACATACTACCCTTGTTCGAGAAGATAAGAGTGTTAGCGTAACATGGAAGGAACTCATACGCGATAAGGCGATAAAAAAAACCACCATTGACCACAAATAAATATAACAAATTCTGAACATCTCTTTACAAACAAGTCATCGACCTCTGAACTAAGGTAAGGTAAGGTCGATTGGGAATTTGCATCTAATTCCGTGCCAATTTTCCGGCAGAGGAACCGACGTATGACGCGATGACAGATTCATGATGAGTCGAAGTCACTCCCCACTAAATGACTCTTTCAACCTTTAATATTTTCGTCGAATATCCTAACAAAGGGATTAAAAATACTTGTTTACTGTCACTGGATTTATACGATCACACTTCAGCTTTAGACATATTATTTAAAAATAAAAAAAGCCCTACAAGATATTATTGGCTCAAAATCTTTAACTGGCCCAAATGTAGACTAAAAACTACAAAAAATCATTCATTCTCGTAGGGTCGTAGTCTTATGTAGTTCGAAATAGATCCAATAGTTACATGACAACATTTTAAGAGATAAAAGAGTTTACATATTAATGAAAATATCCAATTTGCGATAGATCTTCGAGTAATCGGGAGCATGTCTACATAAAAAATCTAACAAGTGCGAGTCGGACTCGCCCGAGGGTTCCGTACTAATTTATACCGTTGCTTGAGGTCGATGATTGATCAGACGTATCACTACATAGTATAAAACAAAGTCGCTTTCTCTGTCCCTATGTCCCTTTGTATGCTTAAATTTTTAAAACTACGCAACGGATTTTGATGCGGTTTTTTATAGATAGATTGATTAAAGAGGAAGGTTTATATGTATATTGTATAATACATGCATAATTTATCAACATTGCACCCGTGCGAAGCCGGGGCGGGTCGCTAGTTTTGGGAGAGACTGCGTCGATCGCCAACAGCATCCTCGCAGCTGTTTACAGTGACATGGATAACCCTATCTTTAAGTGCTGGCTATCTGCACACCGGAGTGAGAATCGCAAATGACGATTACATTTTATTATTGTAATTTTAGACTTAAGTTTTTATTTTATTTTATTATATTGTAATTGTATTGTATTGTATTTTACTATGGATATCCTACCTGCACAATAAAACTTTATTATTATTATTATCATCTTTATTCATCTTTCGTCTTAGGCTAGGTTTTTAACAATAAATTTATATAAAAAGTAAAATACAATAAAGTAATTACAAAATATAAATACATTATACAACGCTTCATTGGTCAGATTATAATTATGTACGACGTTTTATTATATCCGTAGTCCATTAGTATTTTATGTCATTACGTAAAATTTTGACGTTTGTTGGATCGAATTTCCGTGCCGTAGTTTCCAAACACATCAAGATGTTCGATTTGGAGTTCTGGCATCATTTATAACTTCAAAGTTAAGCCGAAATGCCGCAGAGATTTATTATTTAATTCCGCCATCATTTTGTCATAGCTTGATGATGCAACACAGATTGTTAAATTACAATTTTTAAATGTTGGTAGGTATATATAATAAGGGATTTCGTTCAAACTATATAGCGTAAAAGGGTATTATGTCGCGTTAAAATAGTGTGTAGCCAAGGGCAAAGTCATTTCGGAAATGAGTCTCGGAATCGAAAAAGTCTTTCGCAAACCCACGACACTTTTTAAAAAATATGCGATATTATACTATATGAATAGAGCAGACAACTGATAGGCACTGGTCCTATCAAGGGCGAGGATGCGATTAACTATAGACTATTTTCTCGCCCAAGAAACGAACAAAAGATAATTATAGTCCCTAAATATAGCCCCTTTTAGTAAAAACCGGCCAAGAGCATGTCGGGCCACGCTCAGTGTAGGGTTCCGTAGTTGCCCATCCTTCACAATAGAAAAAATACGAGAGATTTAAATTACGAAAAAGATTTCAAGCTCTATAAAGAGGTCGTAAACGCCAAAGTAAGGCAATGCGTATGATTGGCTACTATGTTATTCATCCGATAGGCAGCAGTGTACGGAAATACAATACATTCACAACGATGAGCAAGTTACAACACGGTCAGAATTTAAATATAACCGCTGCGGAGTTCCTCAGGGTAGTATTTTGGGACTCTTTCTCTTCTTGTTGTATATCAACGACTTGCCCTTTCATGTCGGTGATAAATGCATAATGTTTGCATATGATACAACATTAATTGTGCGATCAGATAACATAAATAATTGCAATAAAGATGTAAACGACGCTCTCGGAAAGGTCGCTGAATGGCTGAACAATAATAATCTAAAACTTGATGTAAATAAAACGACAACTTATGCAATTTAAAAGTCGTAATAGTGGAACTGCTAGATTAAATGTTGGTTATAATAACGAGCAGGTTGATGTGGTTGAAACGACAAAATTTTTAGGCATAAATATTGACCAATATTGTACTTGGAAACCGCACATTTCGGAAATCTGTGGAAAGCTTCACAAATTTGTATTTGCCTTACGCAGAATAAGCACTACCTGTTCCAGAGAGGTCGCACTCATAGCTTATCATGGCTATGTCTCCTCCATTTTGAGCTATGGGTTGCTAGTGTGGGGCAATTCCGTGGATACGAATAAGGCTTTTCTGGCTCAAAAAAAATGTATAAGAGCGGTTTGCAATGCCCACTTTTTGGACTCATGTAGGCCGTTATTTCAAGAGACTCGTGTGTTACCTCTTCCATGTATGTATATAAGGCAGATAGCCATATTTGATCATGAACATCCAAGCTTGTTTACTACTCATGCCGATGCTTTTCCAAGGTCTACACGACACAGAAATAGGCTGTACCTGCCAAGTGCAAAATTAAAAATCCATAGCAGTAACTCATTCTGCATGGCAATAAAAAATTATAATAATGTAACAAGCGTTCTTAAAGATTGTCCGCCAACTCAATTTAAAAAAACAACTAACAAAATGGTTACTTAGTGAATGTTTTTATTCAATTATTGATTTTTTTAGGAAGTAAATGTAAATGAATTATGTTTATTATGTAATTGCATAAAGATTTATTCAAATAATTGTAATGTATTGTAATGTAATGAGTTGTATGTGTACTAGTAATTATTAATTATTGAAATTTTTTTCATGCCACTATACTGGCAAATTGTGTTGTTCTGTTATATGTAATTTCGATCTCAACTCTGTACCGCAATTTATGCAAATAAACGATTTGATTTAATTTGATTTGATAATAGTAATAACTTATTACCTTCTGGAAGTTATCGATTATACGCGCCAGATTGAGTGAAATGTTTTAATACAGTATGGCACTTAACTAATATGTGTAACTTTCGAAGTATAGGTAAGGACACCGCGCGGCACTTACGTCATTTTAAAGAAAACTGATTTTATTCAATATAGTTTTCATTGAAAGTACTTGTAAGGCCTCATTTTTATGAATTTTTCCATAATTTTTAACCCGTGGTTGAAAAGCTGGAGCGGGGGAAGCTATTTTTTTTATTTTCGGAGCGAATATTTACAAAACTGCTGACTTTATCAAAAATAATGTTCGGAGACTCCTTTTATTTTTAAAATACCTATTCAACGACATCCCATACCTACACAAGTGTTGTAACGAAAAAAAAAACACCCCCACATTAGGTGTACGGGAGGTGCCCGAAAAAAAGTTTTATTTTAAGATTTATTTTACCGTTCTGTGGGCGTGATACATACACATACTCATACCAAATTTCAGCTTTCTAGTACTACTTAATGATCATGGAGCTAAGCCGCGGACGGACAGACAGACAGACAGACAGACAGACAGACGGACAGACGGACATGGCGAAACTATAAGGGTTCCTAGTTGACTACGGAACCCTAAAAAGCACTAAGTTTCAGTACGAATAAAATAGATGCCCGTATAGTCTAAGATCCCGATATAGAACGACCTTCACCGAGATGTTTATTTGATGAAATGTATTTTATATTTAATTTTATATGTCAATAAATATATTGCATATGGGTTGCCTAACAAATTTTAGTCCAGGGTATGTTTGATTAATAATAAAAAAAAAGAAAATTTAAACATTTCACCGGTTTGATTATTATTAGATAAATTCTATACCAATCGAAACTATGAAGCCCATAGAATATGCAAACGTTAGGTTGCCTATTCTTTTCCCGTCACAACTATCGGGTAGCCAGGTATAAACAGGTAAATCTATACCTACTAGCATTTTGCAACGGTCTGATTATTGAATTGAAATTAAATAAAATTAAGATTATTTTATTATGAATTTATCTAATAATCAAACCGGTGAAATGTTTAAATATTTTTTTATTTAATTTTTAATAAAACATACCCTGGACCAAAATTTGTTAGGCAACCCGTATGCAATATATTTATTGACATATTAAATTAAATATAAAATACATTTCATAAAATAAACATCTCGGTGAAGGTCGTTCTATATCGGGATCCTCTACTAGTACATATTAGACCGGTAATCATTTAGGTAACTAACTAACCAAAACTAACTATTTGGCAGAGTGACCCAAAAAGGATCTTAGCGTCCGAAACAAGAGTACGCCACTTGTTCCGATCCTTGTCAGTGCTACGCAGATCCACCTCTACGTCACTCCAAGTATGCTCGTTTCGTTGCACTAATGATACAGATAGATATTGTAGGTATTACGACGTTTAAAAAGAAGGAAGGTAGGTACGGTCAGCGTCAAAAGTAGCTGACAATTTTACTACCGGATTGTGTCAAATTGCATAATAAAATTGTTACCTACTTTTGATGCTGACTGTACCCTAATTTATTCACTAAGTATTTGTTTCATTTGCGTATCATTATATTAGGCACACGATCAATAACAAAATATTTATAAATGTTAATTACAACTTTCCACTGAAAGTCACCGCCTACGACCCTCATTATTACGGTCCCAAAAAATTACTTCATGATTACAGTTAGTTGCACGCTTAATGACCCAGCAGGCAGGACGGAAAATTATACCTTTTTCTCGTGTAGCGTTGTTTACGTTTTTCCTTTCACGTTTCTGCCTAAAAATACGTCAGCATCCTGCCGTTTCGGTCGCGTGCGATTGGTCGGTCGCAGGAGGCCGGGGAGGACTCGGGGCCCCCCGCCCGCTCATGAAAAGGCAGACAAGCTTGCGGGCCAGCAGAAATAACCCTGAACGCTGGAAGCTGCGAAGCCGCGGTCAGTCGTGTTGTGCGTCTCAAAGTGGTAACAAGTGACTGTAAACATGGGTCTCGACACAGAAGACTGGGTAGGTGTTTTCTGTGTTATTAACAAAGTTCCAAATGAAAATTTAAAAAGTTTGAAGTAAATAACGCTCGCGTGTAACAAATTGATACGCTTTTATTTTTATTTTGGAAAGTGTAAATTATCGGCGTCAATCTTGTGATGCGCACGAGTGGTAGCTAACAGGCGCTGTCACTCGCCCTGTAAGCGTAACGTATGTGGAAAGTGTGGTGATACAACACATCTGCTGAAACGACAGATGAAGCATTGTTTCACAAGTTTTCTTGTTTTTTTTTAACCAAGATGTTAAATGTATTTCTTTTCGGTGATATGGTTCAATATTGTGATTGGATGACCTGGTGCATTACTTCACGGAATATTAATCGTTAATTAATAACTTTCACATTATTTGGAAGCCATCAATAATGTTCAGAATAGAATATTTCTAGACATAATACTTAACTACCTATAGGTATCTATTTACATTTCAAATAGTGATAGTCATAAGTAAAATAATTATAATATCCACACACCCACTGAATCCGAAAGAAATATAATCCGAACGCATATAATTAAGATCATATTCGAAAGAAATCGACTGTTCCTATGAAAACTATTTTTGTGCCAAAACCTCATAAAATTATTTTATTGGTCTTTGCATCTGGAATCGGCAGCTGTACAAATCGTACATGCACTATAAAATTACTTCAAGCTTGACTTTGCACTGGATCGATATACATTTTATCACCGTAGTTTCTGAATGGAACAAAAGTCTACTAAAATACTTATTTGCAGTACTAATGGTTATGTAGATAGTAGGTAGATACCATAGCGTAACATAACATCATTTTCACTTCTCCTGCTCAAAAAGTACGTCGTTTTAAGTTCGCAAAGCGGGGCTAAAATAGTACATTTAGCCCCTAGGGTTTAAAAGGAAACCATATAATCCCATACAAATTTCTATGACACTGAAAAAAAAATCTTGTTACCGGCCAGCTACATACTATTTACAAATAAAATAAATCAACCTGCAACCTGATCAGATCGACCCAATTAAAAAAATAAACTAAAAAGTTTTTATTTACAATGTACTGGAATATTAACTGAAATTTTATTTTAGCACGTTTTATAATCAACGAAAAGAAATTTAATCTTAAACATTTCATCTTGGCTAAGAATATTAAATGATAAAATAAAATAAATTATTTCAGTCGTTTTTTTTCAGTCGAAGTGAAAAGCAGAGTGTTTAACACGGGGCTACAAGCTATTATGACACTCAGATATATTTGGCCTCGCTCACTTCGTTCGCTCGTCCAAATAATTACCTCGTGTCATATAATGGCTTGTTTTAGGCCCTTCTCAAACAATCTACTATTGAGATGACTTAGCATGTAGTGATATAGTGCATAAGGTTTTTCCATCGTGTTTTGGCGGAAACGTTTGTTTTAGCTTGCTTCTATGAACTTCGATGAAAAAATTGAGATGGAAATATAAAAACGAGTTTCTCCGACACAATGCACTATATACAAATACAATGCAAAACATTATGCACTATATACACTGAAAAAAAAAAACTCAACTAGTTAAGATTTTTTTTACTTGAGTGATTTTTTTGAGAAGGTGTATATTATAAACTATTTTAGCTAGAATGATTACTAAAATAAAATGTCGTTGCCAGCAAAACTAATATGAGAACCATGTTTCATAGTGCATGATCTATATTGAAATAATCTGCACTTAGAGCAGATGTGCGTCTGTAGTGTGAAACCACTAACCGAACGGTGATAACTCACCGTTAGACGAACACCGGGAATGATCATTACTCATTAGTAATAACTAGTTACTAGTAAAAACTAGGAACATGAATAAACTAGATGCTAGCCGGTGCGCCACTTATTACGGTATTTATTTGTTTATTTACTGTTTGTTTGCGTGCTGAGAATGTTTGACTGAATAAAATAAAGTTTTTGTAGCTTGGGATCAACATTTTCAAATCAGTTTAAGAGCAATAAGATATATGACATTCATACCATTACTATACGTATATTACGTATTATATTTTGTCGTTAGATTTATTTACTTTATTCCACCCATGCTACAAAGTAATCACCCCTGCAATTTCCGCACGAAAGACATTTGTTGGTCCTTAATACGAAACTTAATGAAACTGTTGGATCATAACATAACCTTATAATAACAAAAACTCAAAATAATATTCCGATAAAGTAGGCGACCTCATGTTAGTCATTATTGAAAATACCTCTGCAGTGGTCTACTATAATGAGTTTGCCTATTTCTTCAAGGCAAACCATTTAGCGTAGAGTAGTAAGCTTTAACATTATGTATATTTTCTGTTACAGGCGGACGAGCTCCCCGCTGAACAGATTGCAAGTAAGTAACAACAGACATTACTATTAGCAACATAAAAATAACAACAGAATCAGTGAAAAAGTGGCCGCCTCGGTGTACAGGTAGAGTCCCTGATGAAGAGCTCCATACGAGTTCCAAACATGTCGGGCCGATCCTGACAATTTCACGTTTACAATAACATAAAAATAATTAAAAAATAACTTGGATTGACGCGTTCTGAGAGACTTTTAAGTACAATATAAAACAGCATGGCCACCGGCGACAATCCTATACAATGCTATATGCCAGATAAAATGGAGAGATGGGCTGTCTTCTTAAGTCTTCTTGTAAAATAATTACAGTACTACCCGTTTTCACTCCAAAATCATAATTTCTGCACATGCACCACAATAAAACCCGGTTCTTGGCATGAAGTAAATTAAAGACGAGATTTATTAACAACTGTAACAATGTAACCACTATAAACATTATCTAATTTCCAAGCAAAATGTTGTTGAGGAATACTGCAAACATACGATTGGATTTCAGCCAGTTTTATAAAAGGCTTCTAAAAATTATTAATGTTTCAATCTGTGTGTGCTCCAAAATATGCTTCGAAGCTTAATGAACCATCTCGAAATAACGATACATTCACCTTGTAAGGCGTGACCTGAAAAATATATTGAGACTATTTTTAGATAGATACAGAGCAACCCGTTACAAGATTAATGTATGACGATTTAAGATTGATCTATGTAATTGTATTTACGTACATATGGGCACAAACTTATTATTAGAAATACGTTACTTTGAGACTTTAAAACCTATTTTCACAATAAAATAACAACTTAATCATAAAAGAATATGGCCCATATAAGACGAAAAAAACGAGTATCTTATATCGATTTAAACTAACACGATTATCATAAATTATTGTAGCAAAACGCGCGGGACTTAATCGCGTTCAAAAGGTATTTGTTTGATAACCTCGACGTTTCGAACGTGATGTTGTGTTCATGATCTCGAAGGGGACTCGGAGTTCCTTCTCAGTATAACAAGTTTAGTATGTATCTTGATCCCAAAGAACCAATGATTTCTTTACATACCTACCTATAGACTTATCCAACATAATTTGAGTCTATTACTCAACAATTAAAAAAATAAAATTTATCAAATGTTAGTAGCGGTATCTCAACAGCCAATTTCAAAACATTGTTTGCCAGAATGCACCTCAATGCCTAGTTATTCTTCTGAAATAGATATTTAGTCGCAAAAAAATGCACAAATGGGTCATTGTCAGTTCAAAAAACAATGTAGTTGTTGTCTTTTTGGTGGCCAATAGTTAACAGCGTATGTGCATAGAAGTTATGTTTTTAACACGCAAGCCCATAGAAAGGGAAACGTCGTTTATGCTAATATAATTTTGATCGGAAAACTGGGCCTATAATAGTCCTTAACTTTGTACGTGTCCACCGAATGACGCGAACCTAAATCTGACAATGACCCAACTGCTCTCGTAATCCTCAATTATCATGTTTGTACGATCAGCATCAAAATTAGATGACAATTTTACTACTGTCGAATTGCGTACTAAAATTGTCAAATACTTTGACGCTGATTGTACCTACAATAGGATTATTTGATGTGGGAACACGTGAAATTTGATATTCCAATATGTGCTTTCTCTGTAGTATTTAAAATCGTAAAAAAAGTAGCCTTAATATTTCGTATATGTACTTAATAAGTTAATACTAAGAAAAGGAGGCTAACTTTAACCTTTAAATTCAATTTAATTAATTGTACATAACATATATATCCAGTGAATGAAATGCCATACGATAAATAATACTAAATCAAAATCCACAGTAAATATCATGCCACTGACATGCATATTTATACAATTATACATACACACAAAAATACATACATAGGTAGGTATATAACCTATGACAATAAAAATAATGTACATTATAAAAATAATCCATCCTAACTAGCTATAAGTACTTGAACTAAGAAGTTTTGAAATATCAATATTAATAAAAAATGTACACAAAAGGCAAATGATAAAGCTTTGCTTATGTTTGGGCGGGTGGCGTGGCAACACGCTTGGAGGGCGGCCAAGTCTTATAGCGTAGCGTTATTGTTTAACCAAACTGTGGACCATTACTCAGGTTTACAAACTGGAAATGTTATGTTTTCTTAGAACGTGGTTTCAAACCATCTATACAGTAAGTTAGTCTATACATTAGTTACATATATAAGCGGGCCGGCATAATCGGCAATGCCGACTCACTTATGTGTGTGTATACCATAGGGTGCCTCTCCATTAGCAAAATAAAATTGAAGCGGAGCTGAGATACGGATTTCAGCTCAGGTGATTGGTCGATTCTGCACGTCCGAGTGGAGACACCCCCTAAATGCTGCAGGTCCACAGAAAAGGAACGGAGAAAAAATTTACCAATCATGTTCCGCCTTTCTGAAGCCCAAAAGAATTGCATTTAAATTAAAGGAATGTGATTGGTCTATTCCATTTTACACATATCCATTCTGTTCCGCTTCTGTCGCCAGGCATTTCTCTATGAGAGGATATTTAGATAATTAGCATCGTTTCTACGATTACGGTTTCTGCTCTCCTCCTTCATTAACCGGTTCATGTTACAGGCATAATCAGCCGTTAATAATTAATAGTGCACTGCGAAATTGCGCTTAAAAACAAGCTAAGTTGTTTTTATAAATGATCTTTCTTCCTAGCGGTTGATGAAACTCTTCGCGGAGCATTATAGACATTTATCTTGACACATCTTGACATTATATTAATATTATAAAAAATACTTCCTACCTAAACAAACCTTTGTTTATAAGGTTTGGGCTTGGCATTTAATAGTCAGTCGTATTTCTCTTTCAAAGCATGTAGGTACGAGCAAAGTTTAGGTCAATTAAAAAAATATAGCTAACCTAGGATAGCTTATAGTTTTGAGAATATACAAAACCACAAACCGTACAATATATTGTATACGTATATACGTACTCTTTATTGCACACCTCACAACACATACAGGAGAAATACAATGCAAGAAATAGAGGTAGGTAAATAACAGGCGGTCTTATCGCTAAAGACGAAAGAATATTTACCCTTTAATTTAAATATTTTTCCGCAATCTCTTTTTACTGACCGAGCGAGCGAAGCGTCTCCGTTTTAGCTTGGCCAAAATTCTTTCTCGTATGTTAGGATGTTTGGATGTTCAGATACTGTTCTCGCTTTGGTCGCATTTTTCAACAGATTCTCATGAAATTGTGTGAGTACGCTCGATAAGTATGTAGATAATTTTATTCAATTAAGCTTTTGCGTTTTTTTTTCAAAATGGCAGAGTGATGCATTGTGAAAATGTAAAAAATTACAAATTTCAGTGTTTTCGAAACAAACTCGCAAGATCTAGGTACGGCTCCCAGAGCCACTAGTGATATTGAATAATATTTTACTGTAATATAACGCACGGCACATAACTCCCCTTGTTGTTGCTCTTACTTAAAATAAACTATACAACGAACGTTGTTTTATGTTGGCTATGGGTCTATTTCTGATGCTAATCGCAAGCGATTATAATCGTCCCCTATTGGAATTGAGAACGCTCACAATTGATCCAATGGAAACATCTAGAAGATCATGGCCTATGTAAATTGATACCAATTGCTGATATGTAACGACTAATGAATGTAACAATCCTAAAGATACATATTCTTCTAGATTCAAATCCGTAGACGTAGAATGCTGAAATTTCATGTTCAGACATTCCCCGTATGATATTATGCAACAATTAGGACGCATTCATCTTAATTTTCTGGACTGGAGCTACGGATAAAACTGAAGCTAATCTTTATATACCTACATATGATAATTATGTAGCTTTGTTTTTAATTTGGTTTTATAAATTAAAACTAAAACTCTATAGGTTATTAAAAATCCGAAAAACCTAAACAGCTCCAATCTTCAATGACGAAAATAGGGTTTCACTTGATTCATTCATGCGCGGTTCACCTATTTTCCACAAAATACGTTGTCGGTAGTTTGACTGTCAGTTTACGGGTACGAGTATTTGCCAAGTGGCACAAATCATACAGATCCGACGCTAAATATCGAATACGAATGTAAGCCAAACACACAAATTGCTGTTCAATTACAACTCATGCTCTTACACACTGACTCACACTCACGAATATGTTCTTGTAAACAAATCCAGAAAGAGATTCTCTTAAGCAATGTATACGAGTAAACATTTTTTTGTAGTTGTTTGAGAGCTACGTTTTGTGTTTTTTTTAATCGCTTTCGTAATTGAAATAACCACTAGGTCTTAAGAAAGCATACATACAGACACTTTTTGTCTGGTCGTTTATTATAGAATTCCCAAAATCATTAATAAGCATCTGACAACTTTAACGGGCAGACCTGAGCCAAGAGTAACAAACTCCTGTTTATGCCCTAATTACTTGAATAAATCTTCACTAAGTGACTGTAATGTGTGCATAATTGATATTACCAACTGGCTTCTATGCTTTAAAAAAGAAATTTAAAACACATACCTAGATAAAAGCGACACCGCAAATTTATTATTAACCAGGAAGCTTTCTTCCAAACAAATTAATTAAAAGCAGACACAATAGTAAGAGCTCACGCTAATTTTGAAACCGATTCTTTCACGTTCGTGCGTGTCCCGTGCGTGGGTAATTAATAAACAGCTAAAATCTAGGAAAAATAGCAATAAAACTGGGTGGGTCTTTGAGACAACTGCCAAGACGTCTTGACGATTAAAATTAACATGCTGGCAGAAATAAAAGTTGTGTTTTGAAAACTTTTTTGTTGCCAAAATATTGTGGGACAGCTGCGCTGTGCCGAAGGGGCGACATTTGTTCCGCGCCGGTTTAACTGCTGAGAAATAAAAATTATTTCAAGACGCTTATCAGATGGTACGGGGCGTCTCGTCCTTGGCTCCGATTACGCCTGTCGACACACTGAACACGGGCCTGCGTCAGTAATTAGGTGCAGAGGCGGAAACTGTTAAAAGTGCCATTATATGCCCCCGGCAAGGTTTAGTGTTACATCAATGCAAATATTCCTGACGCAAATTCGTCATTTATTTTTACAGCACATTACTTGTCATATTAAATTATGCATCGGATACAAGCATATGTAGTAAAAGCTTTTTTCAGACACATCTACTAGGTTATCTTTTGACACTAAAGCTTCGTCAGTTACATGTTTGATGGAATTATTTCGCAAATTTTCACATTGTACAAAAGACTGTAGGTACCGCTTGTATGCATATAACAAATGTAATTAAACATCTCCGAAACTAATGACTCTAGTCCGTTTATCTATCAAGCTCATCATTAAACTGAGAAAAGTATATTTCGGTCTTCTCGACTTGATGTTTTTTTATAAAATAATGATGACGCACGTTTAAAAATACAGCAAATTCCAGAAAACTATCAAGAAAATTTTATTACTTCATAAAATAATCTACCGGACGCTTAATCGTCATCGTAATATCGGATGATTGGAACATTAAGAATTTAGACGGTGTGGGGTTTTGACGTTATACATTACTTATTTTTTAGTAAAAATGGTGCGTTAGTCGTTGCGGTTTGTTTGTTATTTATTGTCGGCCTACATACGAGCTATACGGGCTAGGCGGCTCTCCGATGCACCACGTTGCTGCACAGAAATAGCTGCATTACACAACTTATTCGCACTAGGTACATTTCGGAGCATTGAACTGCTGTCCTAATCCCATCGCACCCCGCCGAACGATCAGTTTGGCTCTTTTTATTGCCAGTGCAACATCGACAATTGCATCTCTCCAAATTGCATTAGTGAAACATAGGGACTGAAAAATTACAAGTGGTTTAAGTTCTGTAGGATCTCTTAATAACATTTAAAATGGCACATCACAATTTAAATATCGAAGGTATTATAGTTAGAAAAGTCAGGGTGGATTAGGATTGAATTACGTAATAGATGATTATAAAGCTGGTGTTGTTGATTCCAGTCCTTCGCAAGGCCTTCGATGGCTTCGACCACAACCGCTCGGGCAGCATTCCCTGCGACTTCGTCGCTGACATCCTCCGTATGATGGGACAACCCTTTAACAAGTCCATCCTTGAAGAGCTCATTGAAGAAGTCGACGCTGACAGTAAGTAATTCCTGATCTTAATCACGTGTTTTGTGTAGATACAAAAATATTTAAATGTGTGTGTTCCCTAGAAAACTGTTTCCCAATGCTCCTTTGTAATGAACCTCTATTCATTTATTTGATTATATTTAGTTAATACCTTGCTCCCATTTAAAATTCTACAGAAAATTTACTAAATAATCTGAAATGTCTTCAAAAATGCCTTTCAGCACGAAGATTGTAATTGTAATTGTCCACACTAAGTAAATAAGTAACGTGAAAAATATATTGAATTGAAACCCATCTTAAGTTATTTTCAGTACCTGCCCCACCTGATCTTTTTGTCGCCATTTCGTCTTGTGAAGAAGTACCCACTAACAGAAATAGACTGCAGCTTGCTCTGCTTTAGATTAACAAAGTAGGTGAGAGATTTCCTTGCGAATGTATGAAATTGTCGGTTTTAGGATTCCTCGAATGTTCTATTAAGGTTTAATTAACTGGACATTAGAAACCAATATAATTGAATGCAACCTATTTAATTTTTAACGCCTCAATGCAAAAACTGCTAAATATCTCAACTCCTTTTGTCATATTTGTGTATACCAAAATTGTGTCGTTGCTAATTACACTGCACTTTCCAGAGCATTACCTATATGAATGTAATCGTCAAACACGCTTCATCTTTTTTCGTCTTAGTACGAAACATGTCAAAATCATTCCTGCCCCAAACTTTAACCACAATGTTCATCCGACGACGATTAAAGAAGGCGGTTTTCAATTCGACTGTATAGCTTGGGTCAGAGTGACGATTACATTACTTAAGTATAATGCTCTGGAAAGTAGGTACCTACTGTGTGATTAGCAACGACACGATTTAGGAAAACACAAATGGGTGTAGTTAAAGTATTTAGCAGACTTTCGTATTGAGGCGTTATAAATTAAATAGGTTGCATTCAATTATATTGGTTTCTAATGTCCAGTTATGTGTGTGTGTGTGTGTATAGTAATGTGAGTGTAAACCGCTTAATACAATAATTAAATATGTCTCACGAAAGTTGAACATGAACATGAACATGAACATGAACATGAACATGAACATGAACATAGGCACCACACCCAGCCAGGTCGTAGCCTGACCCGGACAAGCCGGATACACCAGGGGGCACAGATTTATAAGGAGTGACACGCTCTGGGATGGGATAGGAGGGCCGACTAGCCGCAACCGGTCGACCACAATCAGCCGATTATGCAACCTTGAGCCAATATTGGAAGTTAGGTGAGGTGGGGTAGAGCATCGGGGATGAGCGTTGGTGAGTTGTCGCGTGCTCTCGTTGGCGTCTTTGCTTGTCGTGTTCACCGGATAGCCGTCGGGGTATCACGTTTCCTGTTCGTTGGTCTGACTTTCATCCTCCGATTCGCTGTCGGTTTCTTGTAGTTGGTAGATTTTTTGGGCTGCCGTGATGTATTTGTTCTTGTCTGATGCAAGTTCTGCCCACTCAGAGGGGTTCATGTCGTAATATTGCATATCCTGGTGCAACGAGTTTTTCCATGTAAAGCTAGGTTAGCCAACTTTGAGTTTTTGCGCTTTGTGCCGGTACGCGGAATGCAGCAAGTGGGGTCTTGGGCGTCGCAGGATGTGTCCGTAGTAGCATAGTCGAAGGCATTTTATCCTTTTGGTTATAGTTTTTCCCTCCAGTACATATGGGCTGCTTTTGCATTTCTTATCGCTTGCTTGCACCGTTCGTTGATCGTATTTTTTCTGCTGCGGGAGGAGGTTATGTAGGTACCCAAGTAGCGGATTTCGTTCACTGGAGTAACTGTTGTACCGGTGAGGTTAATGAAGTTTCTGTTGTTTTCGTTTATTGGGTCTCGTACTAGGAGTTCTGTTTTTGTCTCGTTCACCTTTAGATCCACTGATTCCAAAAAGGTTTTGGCCTTCGCGTATATCTGATTTAGTTGTTGGAGGCCGTTCGATATCACGTCATCCGCAAAAGCTAAGATAATCGGTAACTGTATTTCCTCGCCTTGGTTGAGTTTTACGAAGGGCATTTCTTCTTCTAGTGTTCTGAACACGTCGTCCATTACGATGGTGAATAGTCGCGTTTAGAGAGAGCAACCCTGCTTGACGCCTTTGCCTTTATTGATCCACCTGGTTTGTTGTCCAAACCACTTGATGCAGGTAGATTCGTTCATCGCGGCTTTAACTATACGATTGGCTAGCGCCTTGTTGGTTCGCGTGCATAATATGTCCCTCATGGCGTTGAGATCAATTGTGTCGAATGCTTTTTCTAGGTCGACTGCTAGGACAAGCTTTCTTGCCTGCTCTCCATTCCTCGTCTAGAATTCGGCGTAGAGTAAACATATGTGACCGTCGGTAGATCTGTTTTTCAGAAATGCTGCCTGGTAGCTTTCGAGGTCGTCAATGGTTTCATCCAGTCTCAGTAGTAGTAGATTAGCGTAGATCCTGTAGTCATTTATAGATTTTAGGTTCGTTGTTTTTGGTAGCGGTACTTGGATTGATTGTGTCCAAGTCTCCGGCAGGGTATTCGTTGTCCACGCTGCCCGCATTTGCGTTAATATTTGGTTGGTGAGTTCGTCTGGATTTGCTTTAAATAGCTCAGTCACCGTTTTTGATGTATTCCAGGGGCCGTACCACTACGCTTCTTTTAAATAATATGCTTTATTTCATCTAGCGTGGGCTCCGGTTGATCTATTGTGTCTTCGACGCTTATTTGCTCAATGCTTGGGCCCTCTGACTTAGCAAGCTCTTCTTCCCATGTGGACATTGGGATAAACGTATTTTTTGATTTTTGTCTTGCCTTGAGCTCGTGTGTCTGTAGAAGTCGTAGGTGATTTTCATCCTCCTTGACGGATGGGTATTCGCTAGCCCCTTAAAGAATATTCTGCATTCCCTTTCGTCTTCTGTTGATTTAAGTATTTGTAGATTTCGTCTGCATTCTCTGAGGTTATTTATTCATGTTACGTCACTTGGGCGTAGAGTTTTCCTGAATGTTGCTTGTTGCAGTTTTGCTAGCGCTACTCTGCGTTCTTTTAAGTACTTTGGATGAAATTAGATTGTTCTTTTCGCTGAGGTTTTCATTATCTCCGTGATTCTTGCCATTGGAGTGGGTTTTCTTTTGTACGTTTCTGTACCAGTGCGAGTTCTTGTGCGATGTTCTGATATTTCTTTTTTGTAGTTTTATCTTGGAGCATGTTGTAGTCTAATGTCTTGTAGTTGAAGGATTCTGATTCATCTGAGGTTTTATCTCGGGAGGTTTTGTTTATGTTGGTCCTATTCGATTTTTGTGGTTTCAGTTCGCCCCATATGATTTTATGATTTGATAACGGCGTGTGCTGGCCTTTGATGTAGCTAAAGTTGGATGAGCTCTTGTTTTGGGTCATTATGTGGTCTATTTGTGACTTTTTACTGTCTGATTGCCAGGTTACTTTAGAGCTACTTCGGCCGAATGGCGTTTCCAATCGGAATTTCTCGATTCTTATTAGGTCAGTGAGTATTTCCCCATTTCTCTTGCTGTTTTGATGGTATAGGTTTTTACCCATTCGGTGACAGTTGCGTAGTGTTTTTGCATCTTTATACCCGATGTATGCATTGAAGTCACCTAGAACGATTAGGGTCGGGTTTTTTGGC
Organism: Apotomis betuletana; assembly: GCA_932273695.1. NCBI lineage: Eukaryota > Metazoa > Arthropoda > Insecta > Lepidoptera > Tortricidae > Apotomis > Apotomis betuletana. The sequence goes on along the minus strand of OW026305.1, from coordinate 10,133,206 downwards.
TTGAGCTTTATTAATCGGAGTAGGCGTGACAGGTCGTTTGTGGCTGCTGATGTTTCGTTTGACCAGTGTGTTGTGACGACGAATAATGTTGTTTTGTTATCAACGTCGATTGACGCTGCCATGTTGTTCAAATTGGTTTTTGTCCAGTTAATTTTAAGCCTGCTATTTTTCCTAATAAGGATGGCCAGACCTCTGTTGGAGTCATTTCCGCTTACACTCCATTTGTAGTTATCGGATTCATGAGTTCCGGTTTTCAGGTGAGTTTCTTGTAAGCGTGCGATGTGTATTGATTTCGATTCTAGTAGCGTATCAATATCTGATTTTTTCTTAGGTTTAGCTGCTCCTCTAACGTTCCATGTTGCCACGTTAGTTCTATATATCGGGTTGTGAACCGGGTGGTGCGGCCTAGGTCGTGACAGTCGGTATCCAGTTGCGTCTGCTATCTCCTCTGGCGTTCCGGTATTTAGGTTTATTTCTGCTCGCGTGGGTTGTGTGTTATTAGTCGTGTTAACACTCAGGTGATTTTCAAAATAATCGTAGTGGTTGTGACTGTGGACCAGGCCATGGCGCCTACCGCGTCGCTGGGTGTTTTAGGGGTAAAGTGTGTTATTTATTTTAGTGGGGTGCCTTGAAATACTATTACATTGATGCCGTAGTATTCTGCTGCAGATATTAAGTATGTCGGCTCCACCCACACCTCATCTTGGTCTTGCAAAGTCAAATATTTCTTAATTTGTTAATTTTGGTCTGGCTTGTTGACATCAATATTGCTTATGATCTCGCATTTGCATTGTTTGGTCATGTCAGTTCACATCGGCATATCGTGCGAGGTCTCTGCGGATTGCTTGATAATCAAGCGTTGATCCAAATAAGTCGTTGATTTGGTGGGCGATAGCTCGAAGAAGACAGTTACCATCTCCGGGTATATTCTTTATTGCCGTTTTGCTTTCCATGTTTGTAGATTGTTGTCGTGTCCTGCTGTCTAGAGGCGCGCTGTGGGGAGAGCTTAAAGTCTAGGTTATTAGTGGATGGTGTTGTCGGGGGTGTTTATGTGTGTTGCTAGGTATTTTACTTATTGTTATATGGTGTAGTGTTTGTTTTTAATGCACACCGGCTGTGTTGTTTTGTGCTCCAGTGTGACTTAGGTAGTTATCTATTGTGATCGATATCCTGACTTTCAAACTTGCGTCAACTTTCTACTACTTAATTGCTATTGTTATTTGGCTTGGCAGACTCTCTTTGGTGACTTGTGGCCGCCAGATGATGTTTCGTTCGAAGAAGCGGTGCGCTTTAGATAAAAAAAATGGTCTGTTGCGTAGTGCTCTAACAAGGGGGTTTTTTTTGATGTCGAGCTGCTTTGGTTGGCAATAAAACGGGGTGTTTGCCGGACTGACCATGTGCTTTGCTGTGAGTGGGTTGTAACAAAGAATATTTTTTTTGATTATGTCTTATAACCCAAGCTTCTTCGAGATTCTGTGAATTGCGTTGGAAGTGATGGTATAATAATATAATAATGTGTGTATGTATTTTAGGAGTTGTGTTAGGCGCGTGGTAATAGGTAGCAGTTTATGATAGATTTAGTTTCGCTTCGCCAATTAATGAGCCATGAGATTTAGTTTTAACTAGGTGTTTGCGAAGCAAAAAGACCGAAGAAGTTTCTGGCGTCGAACTCGACTATAGCTGTTCGTCGTTCGTGGAGGTTATTTATGTATGTATGCGCTTCGGTCAGTTTAATAAAAGAAAAGGTATAGGATTGATTTGTGATTTAGCGATGTAATTATTAGTGAAGTATAGTTTATATATAAAAATCTGATTTTAGTAATCTTTGTTAGTTTATTAGGGCCTGGAGTTGATCAGTGCATCTAGATTACAGATCCCACGTAGAGGTATAGAACCTAAGTGTGGCGGTTTTAAAGAGGTCGGGGGAATTTTTGAGGTGCAATTTGCCGAGGACCTGACGAGGTCTGTTAGGCACGTGCTTATCTGATCTGATCTTTATAGCTTTTCAGCTCGGATATCTAAGGTATTTAATGGTTCAATTTCGAATTGACATTAAGTAAGCAGTGATAATGGAAAGAGCTCACCGAGTTCTCCTTGGGCCGCTGTGTCGTCAGTAATTGATGCAGCGCACAGCGTGGTTACTCCTGTATTTTGTACTCTACTCGGCAGTTTCTGCCTCCAGCACTAGGTTTGCACTCACTACTTAGGCTATTTGTTATCTAGACGCACTGCACTATGTATAAACCCGATGGTTTTGGTTTGGAGGTATTTAGGGAACGCGGTGGAGGTTAGTTTAAACTAATCTTTCAAGTTTAACGTCGAACGCGCGGTGAGAATTTTGAACTTTATGACGGGGTTGGAACGAACAGACGGCGGGACTATTGTTTCGCGTGGGGCTATTGTTTTGGCTCAAAGATTTAAGTGGCGTTTTTGGGTCGTTCGGGATGGCTTGCACAGATGCGACCGCTCTGTACCGTGTCTCCGACGAGACTCAATTATTATATTCGGAGACACGGTACAGAGCGGTCGCATCTGTGCAAGCCATCCCGAACGACCCAAAAACGCCACTTAAATCTTTGAGCCAAAACAATAGCCCCACGCGAAACAATAGTCCCGCCGTCTGTTCGTTCCAACCCCGTCATAAAGTTCAAAATTCTCACCGCGCGTTCGACGTTAAACTTGAAAGATTAGTTTAAACTAACCTCCACCACGTTCCCTAAATACCTCCAAACCAAAACCATCGGGTTTATACATAGTGCAGTGCGTCTAGATAACAAATAGCCTAAGTAGTGAGTGCAAACCTAGTGCTGGAGGCAGAAACTGCCGAGTAGAGTACAAAATACAGGAGTAACCACGCTGTGCGCTGCATCAATTACTGACGACACAGCGGCCCAAGGAGAACTCGGTGAGCTCTTTCCATTATCACTGCTTACTTAATGTCAATTCGAAATTGAACCATTAAATACCTTAGATATTCGAGCTGAAAAGCTATAAAGATCAGATAAGCACGTGCCTAACAGACCTCGTCAGGTCCTCGGCAAATTGCACCTCAAAAATTCCCCCGACCTCTTTAAAACCGCCACACTTAGGTTCTATACCTCTACGTAGGATCTGTAATCTAGATGCACTGATCAACTCCAGGCCCTAATAAACTAACAAAGATTACTAAAATCAGATTTTTATATATAAACTATACTTCACTAATAATTACATCGCTAAATCACAAATCAATCCTATACCTTTTCTTTTATTAAACTGACCGAAGCGCATACATACATAAATAACCTCCACGAACGACGAACAGCTATAGTCGAGTTCGACGCCAGAAACTTCTTCGGTCTTTTTGCTTCGCAAACACCTAGTTAAAACTAAATCTCATGGCTCATTAATTGGCGAAGCGAAACTAAATCTATCATAAACTGCTACCTATTACCACGCGCCTAACACAACTCCTAAAATACATACACACATTATTATATTATTATACCATCACTTCCAACGCAATTCACAGAATCTCGAAGAAGCTTGGGTTATAAGACATAATCAAACAAAAATATTCTTTGTTACAACCCACTCACAGCAAAGCACATGGTCAGTCCGGCAAACACCCCGTTTTATTGCCAACCAAAGCAGCTCGACATCAAAAAAAACCCCCTTGTTAGAGCACTACGCAACAGACCATTTTTTTATCTAAAGCGCACCGCTTCTTCGAACGAAACATCATCTGGCGGCCACAAGTCACCAAAGAGAGTCTGCCAAGCCAAATAACAATAGCAATTAAGTAGTAGAAAGTTGACGCAAGTTTGAAAGTCAGGATATCGATCACAATAGATAACTACCTAAGTCACACTGGAGCACAAAACAACACAGCCGGTGTGCATTAAAAACAAACACTACACCATATAACAATAAGTAAAATACCTAGCAACACACATAAACACCCCCGACAACACCATCCACTAATAACCTAGACTTTAAGCTCTCCCCACAGCGCGCCTCTAGACAGCAGGACACGACAACAATCTACAAACATGGAAAGCAAAACGGCAATAAAGAATATACCCGGAGATGGTAACTGTCTTCTTCGAGCTATCGCCCACCAAATCAACGACTTATTTGGATCAACGCTTGATTATCAAGCAATCCGCAGAGACCTCGCACGATATGCCGATGTGAACTAACATGACCAAACAATGCAAATGCGAGATCATAAGCAATATTGATGTCAACAAGCCAGACCAAAATTAACAAATTAAGAAATATTTGACTTTGCAAGACCAAGATGAGGTGTGGGTGGAGCCGACATACTTAATATCTGCAGCAGAATACTACGGCATCAATGTAATAGTATTTCAAGGCACCCCACTAAAATAAATAACACACTTTACCCCTAAAACACCCAGCGACGCGGTAGGCGCCATGGCCTGGTCCACAGTCACAACCACTACGATTATTTTGAAAATCACCTGAGTGTTAACACGACTAATAACACACAACCCACGCGAGCAGAAATAAACCTAACTACCGGAACGCCAGAGGAGATAGCAGACGCAACTGGATACCGACTGTCACGACCTAGGCCGCACCACCCGGTTCACAACCCAATATATAGAACTAACGTGGCAACATGGAACGTTAGAGGAGCAGCTAAACCTAAGAAAAAATCAGATATTGATACGCTACTAGAATCGAAATCAATACACATCGCACGCTTACAAGAAACTCACCTGAAAACCGAAACTCATGAATCCGATAACTACAAATGGAGTGTAAGCGGAAATGACTCCAACAGAGGTCTGGCCATCCTTATTAGGAAAAATAGCAGGCTTAAAATTAACTGGACAAAAACCAATTTGAACAACATGGCAGCGTCAATCGACGTTGATAACAAAACAGCATTATTCGTCGTCACAACACACTGGTCAAACGAAACATCAGCAGCCACAAACGACCTGTCACGCCTACTCCGATTAATAAAGCTCAAGCCAAAAAACCCGACCCTAATCGTTCTAGGTGACTTCAATGCATACATCGGGTATAAAGATGCAAAAACACTACGCAACTGTCACCGAATGGGTAAAAACCTATACCATCAAAACAGCAAGAGAAATGGGGAAATACTCACTGACCTAATAAGAATCGAGAAATTCCGATTGGAAACGTCATTCGGCCGAAGTAGCTCTAAAGTAACCTGGCAATCAGACAGTAAAAAGTCACAAATAGACCTCATAATGACCCAAAACAAGAGCTCATCCAACTTTAGCTACATCAAAGGCCAGCACACGCCGTTATCAAATCATAAAATCATATGGGGCGAACTGAAACCACAAAAATCTAATAAGACCAACATAAACAAAACCTCCCGAGATAAAACCTCAGACGAATCACAATCCTTCAACTACAAGACATTAGACTACAACATGCTCCAAGATAAAACTACAAAAAAGAAATATCAGAACATCGCACAAGAACTGGCACTGGTACAGAAACGTACAAAAGAAAACCCACTCCAATGGCAAGAATCACGGAGATAATGAAAACCTCAGCGAAAAGAACAATCAAATTTCATCCAAAGTACTTAAAAGAACGCAGAGTAGCGCTAGCAAAACTGCAACAAGCAACATTCAGGAAAACTCTACGCCCAAGTGACGTAACATGAATAAATAACCTCAGAGAATGCAGACGAAATCTACAAATACTTGAATCAACAGAAGACGAAAGGGAATGCAGAATATTCTTTAAGGGGCTAGCAAATACCCATCCGTCCAGGAGGATGAAAATCACCTACGACTTCTACAGACACACGAGCTCAAGGCAAGACAAAAATCAAAAAATACGTTTATCCCAATGTCCACATGGGAAGAAGAGCTTGCTAAGTCAGAGGGCCCAAGCATTGAGCAAATAAGCGTCGAAGATACAATAGATCAACCGGAGCCCACGCTAGATGAAATAAAGCATATTATTTAAAAGAAGCGTAGTGGTACGGCCCCTGGAATACATCAAAAACGGTGACTGAGCTATTTAAAGCAAATCCAGACGAACTCACCAACCAAATATTAACGCAAATGCGGGCAGCGTGGACAACGAATACCCTGCCGGAGACTTGGACACAATCAATCCAAGTACCGCTACCAAAAACAACGAACCTAAAATCTATAAATGACTACAGGATCTACGCTAATCTACTACTACTGAGACTGGATGAAACCATTGACGACCTCGAAAGCTACCAGGCAGCATTTCTGAAAAACAGATCTACCGACGGTCACATATGTTTACTCTACGCCGAATTCTAGACGAGGAATAGCAAGAAAGCTTTTGTCCTAGCAGTCGACCTAGAAAAAGCATTCGACACAATTGATCTCAACGCCATGAGGGACATATTATGCACGCGAACAAACAAGGCGCTAGCCAATCGTATAGTTAAAGCCGCGATGAACGAATCTACCTGCATCAAGTGGTTTGGACAACAAACCAGGTGGATCAATAAAGGCAAAGGCGTCAAGCAGGGTTGCTCTCTCTAAACGCGACTATTCACCATCGTAATGGACGACGTGTTCAGAACACTAGAAGAAGAAATGCCCTTCGTAAAACTCAACCAAGGCGAGGAAATACAGTTACCGATTATCTTAGCTTTTGCGGATGACGTGATATCGAACGGCCTCCAACAACTAAATCAGATATACGCGAAGGCCAAAACCTTTTTGGAATCAGTGGATCTAAAGGTGAACGAGACAAAAACAAAACTCCTAGTACGAGACCCAATAAACGAAAACAACAGAAACTTCATTAACCTCACCGGTACAACAGTTACTCCAGTGAACGAAATCCGCTACTTGGGTACCTACATAACCTCCTCCCGCAGCAGAAAAAATACGATCAACGAACGGTGCAAGCAAGCGATAAGAAATGCAAAAGCAGCCCATATGTACTGGAGGGAAAAACTATAACGAAAAGGATAAAATGCCTTCGACTATGCTACTACGGACACATCCTGCGACGCCCAAGACCCCACTTGCTGCATTCCGCGTACCGGCACAAAGCGCAAAAACTCAAAGTTGGCTAACCCAGCTTTACATGGAAAAACTCGTTGCACCAGGATATGCAATATTACGACATGAACACCTCCGAGTGGGCAGAACTTGCATCAGACAAGAACAAATACATCACGGCAGCCCAAAAAATCTACCAACTACAAGAAACCGACAGCGAATCGGAGGATGAAAGTCAGACCAACGAACAGGAAACGTGATACCCCGACGGCTATCCGGTGAACACGACAAGCAAAGACGCCAACGAGAGCACGCGACAACTCACCAACGCTCATCCCCGATGCTCTACCCCACCTCACCTAACTTCCAATATTGGCTCAAGGTTGCATAATCGGCTGATTGTGGTCGACCGGTTGCGGCTAGTCGGCCCTCCTATCCCATCCCAGAGCGTGTCACTCCTTATAAATCTGTGCCCCCTGGTGTATCCGGCTTGTCCGGGTCAGGCTACGACCTGGCTGGGTGTGGTGCCTATGTTCATGTAAATATGTCTCACGAAAGTTTTAATAAAATTAAATAGGTTGCATTATATTATATTGGTAAAGTAATAAAAATGTTAATACTATCATGCAAACATTTTGGACATTACATCTCACGTTATTTTTCTTGTATATATGTTACGCGATCATTCAGCCAATTGTGGAGCGATTCTTAAAATTATTCTCAATATTATAATTTTTGCACGAGTAGTTTGTTAACACCATGACAATCAGGAATCTCTTTGAATTTCAGAGTCTGGTCGCCTTGAGTTCGGTGAATTCGTAACCCTAGCCGCCAAGTTCATCGTGGAAGAGGACGCTGAAGCCATGCAGAAGGAACTTAGGGAAGCGTTCAGATTGTATGACAAGGAAGGTGAGTCACCTCAATTTTATCAATTTCCCTTTAAAGTCCCTGGTTATACTTTAGAGTTTAAAGTCAAAGGGAACACTTGCACATTCCAGACGGTGCTTTACGGACACCTTCCGTTATTATACCATATATACATAGTGCCCGTAGACACAAATTATCTATCACCAGTACTATAAATCACTTAAAATACGTGGCTATGCAGCCGAAGAAGATACCTAGTTCAATTATTTATCATACTACTACAATACACATATCTACTACCAATAAGGTAGTTGATAATACTTGTATGTGACGTTGTCTATTTCAATATGGTGGTCTAATAGTTTACTTGTAGGTGCTCTCATGATACTTATTAACTCATACGGTCATCCTTTATAGCTTTTGGTCTTATATAATCGAGATATTTATCAACCTAATTTCCAGTCCGGCATTGCAAAATTTCACATTACATTTCGTCGATTATAATTCTACCTATAACCACCTATGTTCATAAAACAAGATCAAGTACTGATGAAGGGCCCTTCACTTCACGATGTTCAACGTGGATAATATTTGTATTATATTTGTAGGCAACGGTTACATTCCCACGTCGAGCTTGAAAGAGATCCTTCGCGAGCTGGACGACGCCCTGTCGGAGGAAGAGCTCGAGGGACTCATCCAAGAAATCGACACTGACGGCAGCGGTACCGTTGACTTCGATGGTAAGTCCTATTTAGGTACCTATTCTTTGCGCTTTTGAGAGCGCACGACCTGACATGAGTCGTAATGGAGATCCTTATGAGACGACTTTGTCTAGTAGTGGACATCTTTCGTTTAACTCATGCAGAGATAAAATTATATCAGCTAGAATGTTTAATTGTTTTGGTATCCACCAATATCCTGCTTAGTAAGATTTTAGTAAGCATTCAATACTGTTCTAGTTCTACGCAACCAATGATCTTAAATTTCTCATTAGAACCATTACTTCTATAATTATAGCGACTCAGATAGTTGTATTTATATCAAAATGTGTATTGTTCTAGAATTCATGGAAATGATGACCGGAGAATAAACAGCTGCTCTCTTCTCTTGAAACTTTTGGATTAATATAAGGAATCTCTTTACATCTTCATTTCGGTCCTTCAATCTTTCGAATCTTGAGACATTGGGCAAGAGGACTCTAACTGGAACAAAATGGAAGTAAACACCTAGCTTCATTGGTTAACACGAAAGTATTATGTATGTATTGTACAAAATAATCTTGTAATATTTGATGTGTGTGACTGCGTAATGTTTATACTTATTAATAAATCTTTTATTCTATTACCTATCTATTTTTCATTCGCCTACGATTAGTTATTTGACACTTATAACTTGTCGCCGCTGATATGTAATACATGAAATGTTTCAAAATACTCTTAAAATAACATTCGAGTTGAGCAATATTTATTATATTCGGCGTGAAGATTTCTGTTCAAGATAAAAATAATGAATCCCGTGTTTTTAAAGCGGACGCCAAATTGTCCTAGATAATTTTGATGACATCAAATTGAGGAAATTTGGCTTCTAGCCAGTGGAGGGTAATGAATCTATTTGAGGTGCTTTATAATTTCCACTTTCTAGCTGAGTTCCCGCGGAGTTATAGAAATTGTTAATGAAGTCTAATATGTTTTCTAAAATATTTGTCAACTTTATTTTATTTTAAACATATTATGTGCCAAATAAATTAATGTAAAGCTTGGCTCGGGTAATGGCAACCGTGGCCGGCCAAAGGATTGATTTGTTTTCCAGAACTGCAGCAGCCCTTGTTGCTTCCAGACATTTGCTAATTACTTTGAGATAAATCATTTTATTCTACGTGTTTCGAATTCATAACATATACCTATATAAAATTTACCAGGAACAGGTAATTCATACCTACTGTAATAAGTAATGTATGAGCTGTGAATTTATCGCGTGGGTAAACTGGGGAAGAAAATAAAATTTGTTTTCAACAAAATTGTATTATTTATTTATTCCTTGTTCGTTTGCAAGCTCACAATTAATCACTGTGAACCATGATTACTGGGCCAATAGTACCTATATGTACGTACTTATAATAGAACCAGTAAGTTTGTGTATTAGACACATTACATTTTAATACATTTCCATAATAAAAACACGCAAGACCCATTCTATATCAATAAATAATTTACATTATGGCATGTAGGTAAAGTTTACCCATAGAGGTACCTACACTATACTTAGATTAGAATAGTATGCATTGATGTCGTAAGAAAGTATACATAATTATAAAAGAGGGAATAATTTGTAATACCTAGTAAGTAATTTGTCAGAAAATGAAAGTCGCTAATTTATTAATCCTCAAATAACTTACGAGCCTACATAAAACGTAAGCCTTGAAATAAAACACTAAATTAAGAAAATTCAATTTACTGTTTTAGCAGCTTTCAACCAGAAAGCGGCCAAAACAGAACTAATTAAACATAAAGAAGACGATTTTTGAAATAAGTTCTAAAACAATAGAAATAATTTCGCGTAATAAATAAACAGAAAATAAAGAAGACATTTGTACAAAGACATAAAAGAAGAAAATTAGTCAATAATATGACACGTAGACACTGGCTGATATTATGTCGAATTATCCGCAAAGGATAAAGTACTATCACAAGTGTACCCCAGCCACTTTTCGAAAATCTACAATGCCTAGTAGAATTCACACAATCAATCAATAAAGAATAGAAAGTATTGTCATCAGCTAACATTAAGTAAATTTCGGAAGCTAATATATAGCACACAGAATTAAAAGTCAAGAATACAATTCATTGGTAACGTACTTAACAACTAAGCTCTAAAACGAGTCTTCAATTAAAACAATAATTAACTAGACGAACGCATATCTGTTACTTTCAGGATATTTTGTATTACTCAATCTCATAGCTTCTTGGCTTCGGATAAATATGTTAACTAAGCTTTTGTAACAACTAGGTACTGATGAGATCGCAATTTGAACTTTACTTTATCGAACGCACTTCACAAGTCATAATCAATTATCACATTTTAGATACGCTAAGCATTAGCATGATTGTAATATATTGATACTATTTTAAAAGCGACAGCATTTTAAGGCCGTTCCCTGAGCCAGAACCCCGAGCCCCTCCTCAGGCCACCCGTCCCTGTCACATCACAGTCACATTTCAAAAGAGTGACGGAGACAGAGCTTGCGGGTCGTAAGGCGATATCTTTTTTCGTAAGAATTTGTCGATGATTATTTATTTTAAAAATATTGGCTTCAATTATTGAAATTCGGAAGCTGTAAAATTACTATTTTAGTTATGATTGATTTTTCTCCTTTTTTTGTTTCATAGTGTCACGTAGAAAAAAAACAAGTAAAGTTGGAGTAAAAATTCGAATTGGAGGTTACTTTGGGAATTAATTGTATCGAGCGAAGTGTTATGAATCGTGTATCGAATGCTGTGTTATTAAAGATAATATAATCAAGAATGATATATATTTTTCCCTCGTTTACTAATATCAACGTTTCGTAGAAAAATAGGATAATTTTTGGGGTATTTTTGCAAATCTGGCTCAGGGAACGGCCTTAAACCAACCAGCGACTACTACTTCATTCATATAGATAGAGGATCAAAGAAAACAAAGGCTTCCATTAGACGATCAATCTTTACGGTCAAACTCCATCCATTTCCGCAATCGCAATCACGATTATTGGTCGTTCGCCCGAACAAATTTGTAGTACTGGAATTGATAGGCAACACGATTTAATCGTGTAAATGTGTCTTTGCTTCAAACTTATTCGCCTCAATGGAATTCGCGCTGGTTGATATTAGCGAGGCAATAGTGAGCTGTGTGATCAACTAGTTATTCTATGACGTTTAATATATTACGTACGTACATCTTATAATAAGTAGCTATTATGAATACTGTTCATGTAGAAAGATCTTCATTCCATTGGTGGCTGGTTGCACCTTCAAGATGCAATCCCGGTTCCGTCTTATTTATGCGTCCTCGTAATACTGAAAAAACAAATATAATAGTATCTTTTTGGCCATTTTAATTTCTACAAAGCATGAGATTATGAAATCTTCAATTGATTTTACCGATATGGAGCCTGTCTAACTAGTCTGTTATTGTTCCCAATAAAAAGGATCGTTGTAGGACAACATTTTGAAGAAAACAAGTTAGTCAACGCTACAGAGATTATCGGTTACCGGTCGGTTTAGGTATCAAATTAATATCCTGGGGTGAGCTTGACCGGGTGTTAGAAGAATAGAATAGTATAATAGTAAATTTACAAGCCGGAAATCGAGACCCTTAGAAGAAAAACATCAAAAAGTGTGCATTTTGCATTTAGAGGAAAGAAAGTTGCATAAGACAGGTAAGGATGCTTATAAAATAATAGAAAAGTTGAGCTGCTAATGATAATTACCTCAGTTCACCACACTGGCAGATTTGACTAGGAGAAGCGGGGCCGCCGACGCGCCTAATGCAAGATGGGCGGCGGCGGGCGCGTGCGGCCCGCACTCACGCGCGGCACCGGCCCCGGCAGGAGCAAGGGGTCCTCGCGGCCGGCGCGCGCCGCCCCGCGCCGCCGCGTCAGCCACGCCGGCGCCGGGCCCGCGCACCACGCCGCCCGCGCCCACTCCCGCGGCTCAGCACCGAGCCGCGTGCATTCCCGTGCGTACGCCCTGTACGCCGCGCAGTGGCACCGCACGCCTGAACAATTACAAGCGTCCAGCTCACATGCCTCACGGTAGTTGTGCGGGTTTACTTTGCCCGCGCACTCGGTGAACGCCTCGTACTTGTCGAAGCCGCGGCAGAGGCGCCGGGCTCGTGCCCGCCGAGCCGGCCGGCAACGGTTAGCGCCGGGCGCCGGCCGCTCCTGTTTGCGTGTGCAGGCACGCCGCCCGCCGACTCGCCAAGACGTGCCGAATGCCCACGCATCGCTTGCCATTCTTCCATCTCGCGCTCTCATATCGTCCTTAGCTATCGAGTTAAAATTGCCGCACAGCCCGCACAGTTTTCCCTTGTACGCGCTCGACACTGTCACTTCGAGGAAGCCGTCGCCATCCCAAAGCATCTGCACCCCGATGTCGGCTTTCAAGAGAACCGACCCATTGCTTCGCGCAATCTCTGCAACTCCATCCTCTTTATGAGGCAAATTGATTCTGTGCCCGTTGACCTTTATTCTCATCTTTCGTCCCATGTTCACTTTCGTGGATCCTATCCGAAGAGTAGCCGTGCGGGTCCAAGAGGAATGTGAGGTATTTCTGGCGTCGTTCGAGATTCTAATCGAAAACGACCCATTCGCGCAATCTGACACCAGCTGGTATTTACAGGAACCTTGGAAACTGTAGAACTTTCCGTCAAAGGTCTTGTAGTGGGGGTCCCCGAACACGGTGCAGATGCCGTCGATGTCGACGCATCGGGCGCAGCACTGGCCCGGCATGCGGCGTAGGGTCTGGTCGGGGGGACAGGTTAGAACGGGACATCGTTCCATGGCACATCGGGGTTCACCGCCGTGGCATTCGCAGGACTTGCACGCATCCAACTGCCACGTTTCACCATCCTGGAAAGGTAAAAAGATTCAATGTTACAGTATGAATAAAATTAATAAATAAAATACATATTAAGGGACAATCATACACAAATCGACCTAGTCCGAAAGTAAGCAAAGCTTGTACTATGGGTACTAGACATGGCACATAAGGATCATTATTCTAGTGTTTGTTCCGAATCACTTTCGTGGTCATATTTTCGTAGAAGCGGCTGCAGATTTCAATTTCGTTTCTGGTTAGGTATCTAAGTTTACCGGACATCTAACAAATATCCGAAAATGGCATCAAAATCTACGCTCAATTCTTCCAAAATATGTCCACGAAAGTAAAACGGTTGAAACGCTCGAATAATGACCCAACTACGGGCATCATGCACTCGGTCTAACACCAGCACTCTGGAGCATGCCCGTTAATGGAGGACTAAGCGTCAAACGGCAGTGTCGTTCATACACGTGTTAGCCGACTGATATCGTTACCTTTACTGATTGCAAGATGCGCCTATATTATATAAACAAACCCACGAATTGAGAACTTCCTTTTTGAAATTGCGCAGGATCGGGTAAAATGGCGAGCTCTTGCTTCGGAGGCCAAGATTCATTTTGGGTCACTGAGCCAGCGCAGTTAGATAGTTAGTTTTTTTTAAGCTAGTTAAAAAGGGATCGAGATTTGTACCGTTTTTGAAGACTTAAAAGCGACAATTTATAGAAGAAGATGCTTAATTAGTATTGCCGTTTCCGAGAATTTCTGGAATGGGAAATGTTCTCGAGATCGCTCTCTCCCCATACAAATCGGAAAACGGTCTATCGGCATATTTCTAACCAAAATGCTAAGTGTTTCCGGCTACGAAACAAGCGCTTTTCGTCTCCTCGACCTATGATATGACCTGTAGTATCAAACTCACCTGATACGTACTCGTAAAAGTTCCCGACGACAGTACTTCGCTTCTTCAGCGGGTATTTTGGACAGCACTTCCCCAGTTGCGGCGGCAGCGCGAGTTTTATAAGCCTATATATTAAGTAAGTACCTATAATTGGATAAGCATCCTATTTGTCATTTGTGTACTTATACTATGTTATAGTCTGATGTGTTATCTGTTGGTAATCCTTAAATAAATAAAAAATAAATACTTGGGTTGTGGATCCCTGTTTCCAATATCTCGGGTCGCTTTTCCATACAAATTTGCGCGAAATTGCACCATCTAAGATCAAGTTTGGACTTATATATGTGTCTGAACTGAAGCCCTTGACCCACCTGATAAGTATTTCCGGCAATGACGCAAGCTGCCTTCGCCTCCTCGACTTGCGGGCATTCTGGACAGCACTTTCCCGGTTGCGGCGGCACCGCGCGCGCTCCACACGTCAGCACGGGGCACGTGTGGCGCGTGCACACGGCCGTGCCGTTCATGCACGTGCAATCCGTGCACGGATCCACGCGGAACGGGATCAGGTGCGGGTGGTAGTTTTTGCCGATTATGCACGGCTTGCTGAAGGTGTGACCTGGAATTGAGAGACGATATTTTAGAGTATGTTAATAATGACAGGTTGGCTTCAAATCTGTAAGCGATTTCAAATCATAGTCTCTTCTCGATCTGTGCTAATCTATAATATTGATTCAGTGGTTAGTTAATAAAACTTTTACAATTTAAATTTTTTTAGTTTCTTTCCGTAAAGTAAGTACAGTACGATTAAAATCAGTTAACACTTCGGCTTTTCTCGGGTATCATCGCCTAAATCCGGAGACGGAAATGACACGAAATACATTACCGCGATTTCTTTTAGGTAGCATTCAATTTGAAGTATCATAAACGCAATGTATAGCACCTGCCAAGATGACATTACTAACCGGTAGACCTAAGAAATTTATTATGCAGAAGCGACATGAATTTTAACATTCTTGTAGGTATACAATATATAAAAAACATATAGAAGTCAATATTTTACTGTTTGATGTAAGTAGTACCCTACGATATTACGTCGGATTAATAATTAATAATCACCAAATAAAAAATAAAAAAAACCGATTTCAACCGATTTTTGTTCATATTTCATAAACTGCTTGACGGATTTTGATAAAATTTACATGGGACCATCTCGGAAGTATAGCTATATTGTATACCTACAAGAATGTTAAAATTCATGTCGCTTCTGCATAATAAATTTCTTAGGTCTACCGGTTAGTAATGTCATCTTGGCAGGTGCTATACATTGCGTTTATGATACTTCAAATTGAATGCTACCTAAAAGAAATCGCGGTAATGTATTTCGTGTCATTTCCGTCTCCGGATTTAGGCGATGATACCCGAGAAAAGCCGAAGTGTTAACTGATTTTAATCGTACTGTACTTACTTTACGGAAAGAAACTAATCAAATCAAATACGAAAAGAATTTTGTAAATCGGTCATATCTGTAAATTGATAACTCTATGTAAGAGATGAGGGATTCACGACAATTACCGAGGTTGGCCGAAGTGTTAACTGATTTTAATCGTACTGTAGAACGTACCGAAAATTATAATTTGTTAAAAATAATTATTAGGAGTTTATGAAACATGTAATATCCCATTTTTTTATGTGGGTACACCACAATTTTTATTTAAAACATCAATACAAAGATCAAAGCTTAAAGAAAAATTGAAAAAAGGAGCTACCTGGTGGAAGATACCGGGAATCGAACCCGGTAAAGCATAAGGAAAAATTCGCCAGGTTACCTGGAGCTAGGGTAGCGAAGTGGTTAACACGCTGGACCGGTAATCCAGAGATACCGGGTTCGATTCCCGGTCTCTTCCAACAGGTAGCTCCTATTTCAATTTTTCTTTTAGCTTTGATCTTTGTATTAATGGTTTACGAATTATTAGGTTAAAACAATACATATTATATTAAAAAATTTAGCGACTGCAAAAGTAACCATGGACAGCTACCTATATAGATGATCATACTCACTGGGTAGTAACTTGTCGACGGTGGGCACAGTACAACGCGGACAGCACTCTCCAGGAGGTGTCTGCTGATGCGCCGGCGGGCACGGCAGTACTGGACACGCGCGCTTCACGCACGATAACGTGCCGTGAACGCAACGACACGACAAACACGGCTCCTCTGGGATCCGTACGTCTCGACCTTCTCCAACTCTTTGGCCATTGATCACGCATTCTAAAAAGACAATAAATTAAAGGGTTTTTTTTTCACTTTGGATTTAAAAACAGTATATGGTGTTTTTAGAACGATGCGTAGTAGCTAAGAATTTAGTCGGCTGCACGATCCAATGTAATTAAAAGAAAAAGACTAATCAGTAATTATACGATAAAAACCTCCTAGCATGTCATTGTGCGACTTTTTATGCGGCAAAATAAGCATTTGAAACAAAAGCGCGAGCCATTCTTTAGCAAATAAGAATGGAAAGGATCAGCGGCGTGGCTGCGACAAAGCGTAAAGTCCATAAATTACTGCCGCTGGACGATGAATCAATCAGGGCCTAATGACGGAGCCGGCCGCACACGGCGCGCCCACCGGCACGGACGGACCCCGAAGGCCCTACCGATACTCCTCTACTCACTGCAAGTGCACGAACATTTGTAGCACTTCCCTTCTTGAAGATAATTACAAATGTGAATACATAATAGATTGCCTTGTCCTCGCTTGGCATTCATTAGGCTCGCCCTCAGTCTTCGCTCGTGAAGTGTTTGGATATGTCAGTAGATGAATGCTTCAATAGCAACGCACACTCAATTCTAAGAGCGAGCTCGAACGTCGCGTCAGCGGGTGTGACAATCTAACAATGGAGCAAGACACTCAAGTGTCTGTCGTAGAACTAGAGATGACTACACAAAGTAGGCTGTCCTTTTGTAGATAAACAATTAACTATTCATCGTTAGTCCGCTATGTTCGTTTAAGATGCGAAGACTTTAAACTCGACAAACGAGAGTTAAATTAATGAAATGCCTACGGTTTTATTTACCGTTATACGCAATAAATATATTTGATAAATATTTGAAGTAGGCACGTAGATATAACTATGTACGTGCCAAACCAGGATTATGCGCGTGAGCACGGCTATCAACAATTCACGACACGCAACGGGTGTCCATCACTCGCTAATTATTTCAATTTCTCAGATTGTCGTCGCAAGCATACCTAATAAATAAAGACGGTTCTCCAAACACTTTAAGAATTTAGATGAGTTTGTTACCGAGGTTAAAACAATCATACAATGAACTCGAACATCTCGAGCCAGACGAGCGTCGAAATCCCAAATAGCCTTGCGTTGATAAGGAATCACGATTATCTCGACATTATGAAAAAATAATAAGTAAGTAGAAGGAGCAAAAAAGCTAATGCACCGTGGGGATCTTAAAACAAACAAACATGGGGTTCACCGTGGAGCGCGGTGCGGGGCGGCGGCCGCTTTGACCCGCACACAAAAACCCTCCCATCTTTACCTTTTAAGTAGGTTGTTAACTTTTTGATTTATGGTCAATAATAGAGCCGCAACGCCGTGGGAGACTTTTCGACCACCACAAATATACAATTTTAATGAACCCCTGTGAACACATAATAAGGTCTTGTTGGATTTAAGGCTTCGAACAACCCTAAAGCCTGGATCCTGCGGTAAGGCAGGAATGGCGAATGCTTGATCTGGGTGGTCCGTTTTGCACAAAGCGATAATCTTGCGGCGTTCCATTACTAAACAAATAAGAAAATAATCTTTTCGATTTGCGAGTTTCTTATTTGTTGGAGTAATAAACTTGGTTAATCAAACTTCACAATCATTAAGGCTTTTGTTGGCGAAGTATCAACGCTTTATAGCTCTACGTTTGCTATTTATATGCAGTGATATTTTGATTTATGTTTCCTTTCATTAAAACTTAGCACACGTTGTTATTTCTGTTATAGTTTCAGCAGTGGAAGTGGAGATTCGAGTATAAACGTAGTAAATTAATGAAAATAAAGCTTTAAAATATTTTACGTGTATTTCAATCTTGACGTGACAAAATCTAGTGACATTACGTTTCTTCTATTTAAGAATATAAAAACATCGGAACGCTTAAGAAAGAGGTTTGAATACATAAACTGCAACACTTTCCCTTATTCAATACTTCTGCATTCCGAGGGCTGAACAGAGAGTACAAAATCTTGGACGAGGCAACCCTTTCGTTAGGATATCAGCCAGCTGGTCCGTTGTCCCGATTCTCTTCACCTCTATTGCACCTTCAGCAACTTGCTCTCGAACATAAAAATGTCGAATACGAATATGCTTCGTTCTCTTGTGAAACTCCGGATTATGTGCCAAACGAACAGCTGCTTCGTTGTCGACAAATAATGCAGGAGTATTCTTGAGGTCAGTCAATTCTTGCATTATTCTGGTAAGCCAAACTAATTCTCTGGCTGCCTCACTAGCGGCTACCAACTCTGCCTCTGTAGTAGAAATAGCAACCGATGCTTGCCGTTGACTGAGCCAGGATATCACGCCTCCTGCAAATCGGCAGGCTACACCTGTAGTAGATCGGCTGGTTTCTCGATCTCCTCCATGGTCAGCATCACTATATCCTTCGAGTGATCCTGCTTTACACGGATCATATTTAATTCCATAGGAATACGTCCCTTTGACATAACGTAGAATCCTTTTTACGCCAAGCCAATCTTCCTTAGAGGGGGATTCTAATTTTCGGGAAGCAACACCCACTGCGTATGCAATGTCCGGACGTGTTCCGACCATGAGATATGCTAAAGCACCGACAGCTTCTCTGTACGGATACTTCTCCTTCTTCTCAGTTTCGACTTTCCCTGATTGAGAAGTTTCTATGGGTGTCGTTACAGGATTACAATCCGCCATCCCAAAACGTTCCAGGATTTTTCTCGCGTAGGCTTCCTGATTTATGAAGACAGAGCCATCCTCTCCTCTTACGATTTGTAGGCCAAGGTAATACGACGCAGGCTTCGTAGTAATCTGCAATCGTTTTCGTAAATCGTTCAGGAAAGAATTTGCCAACTCTTCATCAGTTGCGGCAACTAATCCATCATCCACGTATAATGTGATTAGCAACTTCTTGCCGTCTATTTCCTTGGTGTACAGACAACAATCAGCCTCGCATTGCTTAAAGCCCATCTCTAGCAAAATTCCTTCGAAACAAGAGTTCCAACATCTCGGAGCTTGCTTTAAGCCGTATAAGCTTCGTTTCAGTCTCCAGACTTTAGATGTTCCGTCGCTAAAGCCTTCAGGTTGCTGCATATAAATTTCCTCTTCGAGTTTTCCGTTGAGGAACGCTGTAGCAACATCAAACTGAACTAGGTGCATGTTCTCCTTTGCACTGACACTCAATAGTGCTCTGACGGTTGCTAGGCGTGTGACAGGGCTGAAAGTTTGATCGTAATCAATTCCTTTTCTCTGTTTAAAGCCCTTCACAACAAGCCGTGCTTTATACTTGTCTATTGAGCCGTCTGGGTTTCTTTTCGTTCGTAGAACCCATTTGCAAGGAAGCGCTTTTCTTCCCTTCGGTAGATCACATGCCGTCCACACATTAAGATCCTTTAGAGACTTCATTTCGCTATGCATCGCTTTGCGCCATTCTTCACAATCGTTCCGATTCATCGCATCAGCAAAATTCGACGGGTATGTCTCTGCTATGCATACATAGTCGTTGAATCTTTCGGGCCGTCGTATTTCGTTGCGATTGCGCATATTGTAGCGCGGCGGTTCAGCGTCATAGAACTCGTCTGCCTCTCGATTTTCGGGATATGGTTCTGGTTCATGCACGTGGTCTTGGTCTTCTTGGACTACTTCGGGTTCCAAATCATCTCCCTCGAGGCCACGTTCATGATCATCAGAGACTGAGAACCGATCATCTTCACGGTCTCTTTCGGGTTCGGGAACTGGATCATGATGAACATTGATATGTTGAGCCGGTTCCTCGTTCCTGATGGCGTTGTCCATCGGCAATCGCAATGTGTACTCCCTCGTATTTGCGTCGTTCTTTACACAGTCAGGGTGAACATCGCTGTGAGGAAGCGGTTTTTCATCAAATGTGACATCACGGGAACGGACGAGCCTGCTGCTGTTTCCGTCGGTGATCCAGATGCGGTAGCCATCTTCATCATAGCCGATAAGTCTTCCTTTGATGGCTTTCTTATTCATCTTCTTCCGTTTCTGCTTTGGTATGTGGACGTAGGCATTGCATCCTATAATTCGAAGATGTTTGATAGCCGGTTTCTTTCCACTCCAAAGTTCGTACGGTGACTTGTCTTTGTTGTTTGTCGGACCAGTTCTATTGAGGATGTATGCGGCGGTGTTTATAAGTTCTGCCCAGAGTTCTTGTGGCATCACTTCGTGTGCATACATCATAGATCTCGCTGTTTCAACCAAAGTCCGATTCTCGCGTTCGCTGACACCATTTTGTTCCGGTGTGTATGGCATTACCAGTCGTTGTCGAATTCCATGGGAGTCTAGTAGTTCTCGAATGGACTTGTTGTCAAATTCGCCACCGTTGTCGCTTAGCAGGCATTTTATGGTATGTCCTTCGGTCTTCGTCTGAGCTAACATTAAGGCGAGCTTATCCTTAACCTCTGACTTGTGTCTCAGAAAGTATACCATACGGTAGCCTGTGTAGTCGTCTTTGAACAACACGTAGTACTGGAATTTTGAATAACTTGGTTGAAAGGGTCCACAAACGTCTGTATGTACGATTTCCCCTGGTGCGGTAGCTCGGGTCCTCGTACCGAATTTAAGTCTGTGAGCTTTTCCGTATATACAGCCTTCGCACAACTCCTTGTCAAGAGGGAGGTCTAAGTCCAGTTCGCGTTTAACTGTAGCTTTCACGTGCCTCTTGTTTTGATGCGCAAACCTCTCGTGGTACAGTTGCATAGTATCGGATGTCGCATAGACTTCGGCGGGATTCGCAGGATGTACGACTCTGACGTCTAGTCTGTACAATCCACCTTCTTTCTGACGTTTTCCTACTAAGCAGGCTTCTCCGTTGACATAGACGGTGCATTCTTTTGTCGTCGATGAGAATTGACTGCTCGGAATTTTGTCGTGTACTGCTAGTACCGAGAATAGATTTTTCGTAATGGCTGGGACGTACCAAACATCTTGCAGGGTTACTCGTTGTAGCTTCCCTCTTACATTTGCTTCGAGTATTACTGAACCTTTGCCTTTAGCACGAATCGAATTGCCATTAGCCGTTGTTACAGTACGGATCTCGTCAAAGTGTTGGAAATGTTGGTATATATCCGCCCGGTTCGTCACGTGGCTCGTGGCGCCGTTATCCACGTACCAGTTTTCTGTGTCAGGATCGATCGAAAATATTTCTGTGCTCTCTATAGACATCAGGATCATGTTCGCGGATTTGGAGGAAGAAGAGGTCGCTTGCGAATTACTGCTTTTCGGAGGCTTGCCGTCTTTGATCCACTTCTGACAGTTTCTCACTCGATGGCCGATAGCTTGGCAGTAGTTGCATTTCAACTTCCTGTCCTTCTTCTCTGCAGTAGACGTGGTGCCGGAATTTGAAACGAGGACTTCCTGTTGAAGTACGTTGTTACTCTGCAGCGCTCGTTCAAATGCACACAGATGGCTTGTGAGACTTTCTATATTTCGCTGGGATTTCGGTAGCAATAGCCAGCTGCTTCTGAAGGAGAAGTAGGTCTCGTCGAGTGTATCCAGGATCTTGCATAGAAGTAGCAGTTCTGGTAGCTCACCGGTTTTGTCCTTACTTAACTCCTGATTAAGCTGCGTCCAAATGTTTTTCAACTTTGACATGTGTGTGGCTATGTCATCTGCTGGATCCTTTCTAAAGCCAAAGAAGCTCATGCATAGATTGTAAGACTTATCTTCGTCGGTACCGTCGAATAGTCTATGCAGCTCAAGCCATACGTCTCTTGCGTTCGTGTATCTCATGACCTTTCTTAGTGTCTCTTCATTCATATTGGTTGTTATTATGAGAAGAGCAGTTGCGTCTGGTTTTACAAACCGTTCTAAGTTCGCTTTATAAGTAGCAACTGCAGGTTCTCCTGCGCCAGGACCTGGTTCGACTGGTTTCATGAACGAGCCTTCTGCTACTTCCAGCGCGTGCGGGACGGTGCGTAGCAAACTTACGGCTTTGTATTTCCATGTATCCCAGTTCGATTTTCCTTGTAACAAACCAATTTGTAATTTCGTTACACTCTCCATCTCGTCGTGGGGTGGGACCGATAACCTGTTATAGTTTCAGCAGTGGAAGTGGAGATTCGAGTATAAACGTAGTAAATTAATGAAAATAAAGCTTTAAAATATTTTACGTGTATTTCAATCTTGACGTGACAAAATCTAGTGACATTACGTTTCTTCTATTTAAGAATATAAAAACATCGGAACGCTTAAGAAAGAGGTTTGAATACATAAACTGCAACAATTTCAAATCTGAGAAGCTAGCTTTTTACTGCCTACACTAGGTTCTTTTTTAATTTAACGATGTGATATAACATAGCATAAAAATAAATCACTGCATTGTTTGAAGGCAGTATCGCACGGAGGTGTGCGGCTGTAATGGCAGACAAGTTCTGCCGTGCTACGTAAAAAAGGTCGTATATTTATATGGATGTCATAAGAAGATAAGACTTTTTACAGTAGCACCTAGTGTTATTGTTTGGTGCTACTGCGCGTCTTCTGCTATTGTCCACGGTGCGTGTGGGCGCAGTACTACCACGGTGCCTGAATACTCCATACCACACAACTATTCATATGTTATAATAATTGCACGAATTGTACTTAACAGAATGATACTGGACTCCTGAGCTTGTGCACGCCTCTACATCTTTATTACTGTTTTCCATCAATAGAGCAATTGCACTCAGAATTATGGGTTTTGTTTCTGCGCGACTACGCTACTGATTAGGTAAAGTCATAACATGAATTAATCAAAAAGTAACGAATGCTTTGTACGGATAATGGGCGACAAAACCAATCATGAGATATTTTGTGCTTTCGCTGTCTTGGCGACTATTTAGTTATTTATCGAAAACCGAATCCCGCAGCACACCACAGCCAACGCACACACAATTAATAAAACATAAACCTGACGATAGCTCGGAATGTGTCGGCAATTTTCAAAAGCCATTTTCGAGTCGTCATCTTGTAAATTACTATTATTTGTTATGGAATTAATAAACTTGTTAGAGTTCGGAGGTAAATTGTCGAGTTTTGGTTTTATTAGATCTGTTGTCGGCTTGTGTTTGTTTTTGTCCGGGATTGCTTGGTCGTTTTTTGCCGCGCATGCGTCTGGGTGGGCGCTGCGCGAGACACGGCTGCGCCGCTGCACGCCGAGCAATTATAAACATTCAATATAAGTACCTATCGTGCATAGTACGCGGTGGGAAAAGGCGTCAGTGTGAAACGGTCAGGAAATTCTTTTGTCATTATTGAATTATGAATGATATTTCTTTTTGTAAGTAATGTGGCTTAGTGGTTTAATTTAACTGTGCTGAATTTTATGAAAATATATCGAAAAGTTCAGTGGGTAAAATATGACATATATTTATAGAATGGATGCGCAATAGGAAATGGATATATGGAAAACGGCATCAAAATTTTTAGTTCTCTGGATCCTAGTCATAGAATGACATCCAATAATTTTCCGGTTGCCCGGTTGACAGAACGGGAATCGTCGAATTTTAATAAATAATTTACGAAAATTATGCATTACTATAAACCCTAAACCTGGACTACTCATGTTATAACCGAATAGTTGAATATTAGGCCAGTCAGTATATAACGACTTCTACACAATACATCTAAGCGGAAAAGTGATTTCCAGCAACTTAAAGAACATACGAGTAAAATTTTGATAATATGTATACGGAATAATTGGGTCAAACGTCATAGTAGAAAACCAGGATCAAATCCAGGTGCATGCGACAAAAGTGTATTTTTGAACCTCTGAATCCCGTCTTTTTTTATTTATCCATAGTTTACATTGCCCTCAATTGTACGAATGCACTGATATAAGCCTGAATCTATATCCTACGTTTTCTTTCCGCCAGGATGCATCGTTGTAGTGATGCGTATGCATGCCGCTAAAGCTTAGAGTTCTCACGGGGGTCGTAGCACTACGGTCTCGAGATGGGGACCTTACATCACCCTCCGTGATCCACTTAGTGTACTTTTTTTAATTATGCTATAGGTAGAGTTTAAATAAAAATATGTCTTACCACCACAAACAGGACAGTTGTAGTGCGTATGCCGCTGATGCTTCGGATTTTCGCAGGGCGCGTAACACTCCGGTCTCGAGATGGTGACCACACCAGCCTCACATCTCAAGACTCGTCCTTCTACATTCCACTCCGTATGCGATGCGTGCTCGGTACCGTTGTACCAGCAACCTTTGCAGCGGGCGCAGCAGCCTTCACGCGGCATGACGACAGCACAGTCCTCCATTTGTCCGCACTCTTCTACGCCGTTGCGACACTCTACGAATCCGTTCTGAAAAGATAGATAAGGCTTTTATATCTTGTTTCAGGTTTTTGTACAAGGTTGAGGAGCAAACGATTAGAGATTGTCGCGGCGTGGTGGCTAGTCTAGTCATAATTCCGCGTAACTGACATCATTTGGATTAAACACGATTTTCAGTGGACCAAGCGTCAGCAAAAGTATGACCCCTCAGATACAACGGAGGCTTACGTATTATTATACTTCTGAGCACTTTAATAAAAAACACACTCCTTAAAGTTCAAAAGAACGAGTAAGATAATTAAAATATTTTTTGTATAAACAAACAATGTTTCATTACTGACAATAAACTTTAATGTGTCAATTACGCCTACGCCTCGTTCTCGTAGCAACCGCGATTGTGGTTTGAGCAACGATACGGAACTGTTTTTATTCGTCGCTTTCCTAGTTCCCTTTTGTTTTATTCATCCCAAGTACCAGATGTGCGGGAGCGTGGCATTCGCATAATCCAACGCACAATAAAATTAATACAGCGTCAGTCTCCTGGCCAGACTCCGGGTATTAATTACCTCCATTTGTAAGACAACATTGTGGCTGAGGCTGACACACTGGGTTATTCCCATTTTGTCCCACGCGTTCTATCCCACGACTTTAACGAACAAAAACTTACTCGATTCGAGGGTTTTCACGCGTGGGTAAAATAGGAATAAGCCGGGCAAAACGAGATAGTGTTTTAACGGGTGATAACAAAAAAATGAGAATTCGTTCAGAGGTGTAAAAAATACTCGTGTATCTTTTTAGCACAATTTGATATTATTGGAAAATATGTACATAGAAACTATTTACAAAATCATCAATGCACATTAGAATAGGACTCGTGGTCAGCTGTTCCACTCAGTATAGACATGACGTTGGAACAAGACTCTTGGACGGAATTCTTGTCCATTTTCCGCACACATGTTTTAATTATTTATATCAGTTGGGTACAATTTTCAGCTCTCCAATTATTTTTGTATACTAAACTGCTCAAATAACCTAAGAAATCTTCAATCGGCCGACATTGTGCAAGGTTTATGGGGTTTCGGATTTTCGGTACAAATGGTATATTATTAGCGTCTAGGAAACGCGTCGTTTTTTTGGCATAATGCGACGATGCTTTATCCGACCAGAACATATTCTCCATCTGAGTGATGTTTGCGAATAAATGCTATCAGTATTTTTTTCAAGCATTCGCTCTCATACACTTTTTGGTTGACCGCTAAACCACTCGGTTAGAACGACAGTTTCGAAAGACCTTTGTCGGATATAGCCACATAAAGCATAACTTTCTGCTCAAACTTGTGCTTATACTTGTGTTTTATATTGTCTGGTGTTGTAAAATTATTGCTGGTGTAGTATCGGTCATTTCCAGGTATATGTGTTTTACTCAAAGGAAAATAACTTTTATCGTCCAAAATGAATGATTTTCCTTTGTAATTTCGGATCATCCAGCGACACTGTGATATAATAGTCAGTTTTTGCTGTTCAGTGTATTCCGGTGCTCTCACCTTCTTGCGGCATTTCAGACCTATCTTTTTCAAGAACGAACAAGTGCACGGTTGGGAACACTTTATTTTTTCTCGCGGCATCTCGTTGGCTCATAGGATTATTATCGTTAAAAGTGCTATGGTGTAGGTTCATCCTTCTCTTGGTCATTATCTTCGCTGGTCGCCGGCTACCACTTTTGTGATCTATCGTCAAGGATGCAAGAATTCTATAAATAGTGGAGACTAAGTACATATTCTTTACTAAAATTATCTACAGTAGACTTTTTCCCCCAGTTATAGTTTGAATTATAAAAATGTTCAACCGTTTTCGCAGCGTTTCTTGTTTCGACACCATTTTGACAAATATTAATGCTTGAAAAACAAAATCAAATGAAGTTTAAGAACCTCAAAAGAAGTAGTAACAACTTCATAAACAAAGTTTTTTGTCTGAGTGAATAGTCTTGTTTTGAGGTCCATAGAAAGTTATTCTCATTTTTTTGTTATCACCCTTATATGATTATTTTATGACATCAAGTTGTTTATACCTATAGTAACATGTTTCATTAGTTGGTTGTCTAATTGGAATCCATTCCAACTAATATATAGAATCTAAAATAAGTTGCGTTTGGTACGTAGACTGAAAATGAGTAGCTTGCCGTATATCAACAAGCATTTGTACATTGTTTAGGAAACTGTGAACTAATCTATTCTAATGTAGGTACTATATCAGCTATATTATGTTCTTGAGGAACATAAAAACGCGTGGCACTGACATTTTTGTTGTCGCATTGTTCTATTGAATTGTAAGCAACAGGTAGGAATGTAGTGACTATGATTACTCTATTAAAGAATTTAACGATTAAATAACACACTCATAAACTCACATATATAGCTAACAACGCACAATTACAGAGTAGTCGACCAAGCTAAAGTGACGACGACGTTTGACGACGCGTTTGGCTCGGTTTGTAGACACCTGCCTACTGAGTCGGCGGTCCCGGGTTCGAATCCCGGCCGGGGCAAATATTTGTTCTTGGGTCATGGATGTTATCTATATATGTATTTATACATTATGTATATCGTCGTCTAGTACCCATAGTAGAAGCTTTGCTTAGTTTGGGACTAGGCCGATTTGTGTATGATTGTCCCTTAATATTTATATTTATTTATATTTAGTGCTGGACGCTATCGGAGTGTGCATATATACGGCTAAATAAGCAATATCTCGACTATATTTTCGATCGCCCTTATTTGCCATTAACGAATTCACTGCCAACAACGCATAATTATATGCGTTAATTGTCATACAAGTTTATTCCTAGACCACGCCCCCTGGCAGTGAATGCGTTAATGCCCATATAATATTAAGTGAAATAAGTATAAGTATCATAATATCAACTTTTGAGGGCGATAGGTATGCATGTCAAAAATTACACCGTGCCGTACGTAAGAAGCGATATACTAAGTATGTGGTAATATATGTGGAAAGTTAGGTACCTACCCCGGATAGCAAATCTCGCCAAAAGTGCTCGTATAAAAGCAATATACTGGATTTATATAGGCGCATTAAGACACGTTGAATGAGCCCTCTGGATGTTTATTAACATTGATCTGAAGTGCGAGATGATAATTCTATCGATTAGGAGTGATAAAATGGCGAATGTGTACGCATGTATCGATATGCAATAAGATCAAGCTCATGTCCGTATTTAACGAGTTTTTAACGGCTCTTTGTTCCAGGCGCATTTGCATGCGCACGTGTTACTAATCGCATATACCGTCGCTCACTCTAGATATGTTAATCACTTTTCTAAATAATTACTCGACCGTGCGTAGGTAACATGTGTAGTTGAGTATATAAAACAGAAACAATTGAAGTTCCTTTCAATTATTTAACAGTGATTGTGGATGCAACATCGTAATGGAAGTTTTCGTAATTAAATAGGTTACAAAGAGTAAGGGTATGGTTGCACTCAGGCGGAGCGGAGAGTTGCAGAATCGATTAATCGCAAAAACGAAGCGGGCTGGTGGGATCGGTCGATTCTGCATGTGCACGTCTCTGCTAGGGTTCAGTCGAAACGCACCCTAAGGCTAGATTCAAAGTTCATTAGGACATAATATCAACTGATAAATTAACTCAGAATTTACCTTAGACGATGTTGATCGAATCGACTCAAAACGATACACAGCAATTGGTTTCCTTAACAAACGAAACGATTTCCGTGAGTAGAGATATGTTTAATATTTAACTGTCTTGGGACTACATCATCACAGCAACAAGCTAGACATATTAAATATTAACTATCAATATTTGCACAAATCTGTACACTTGTCATACGTTTTAACACCCAACAGTATAGCGTCCTAATTTGTATGTGGCCCTGGCCCCCGGCAGGCGTAAGCACTGGCATACTGTGACAACTGGCGTGACTTAGTAGGTATATATGTACGAGTATCTATGCCTGTGTAGCTCGTCCCTTCTAAGGCCAATCTCCAGTGGTTCTTAAAGGACGGCCACACCGCTGCTTTACACGGAAAAAAATGATTTAGCTGTGGTAGCTAAACTCGCTTTGCTGAAATTTCCTTTGCTGATGCAAACAATTTCTTAGCAACTGTAACAAAGCCTTTTCTATAGCAACTAAAACCAGTTAGCTACCCTTACTAATGATATTTAGCTAAATGAATTTCAAATTATTTGCTACCGCTACTAATTGATTAACAACTATAGCTAATTGATTTATTGGTACCAACGAAATTTAATTACACATTGTTGTTAGCTGTGACTGCTAATAATTCTTAGTTGTAGTGGACAAAAACTTTGTTACTATTGCTAATTGTACATGTATTAGGCAACAAAACCATATCTTTGTTGCAGTTGATAAAAACATTTCGCAGTCGCTAACAACAGTTTTGCAACAGCTGCTAATTTTATATTCATACCCAATATACCCATCTACTAATTATATTATTTGTCAATGTTGCTAAAAATCTTAGTGACACTACCATATTTTCTACGCCATGAACAATAATAAAATATTAGCAGTAGTAGCAAATCAGATCAATGCGACCCTGCTAAGAACATTTGGTAGCTGTGACTAACTTTTTCACATACTTTAGCTAATATTCTTTGGTGCAACTGCAAAAAAAAAAAATAGCCAATGTTACTAAAAATATTAGTCACACTACCGACTTATCTTTGCAATGAACATCAATCATTTACTAGCAAAAGTAGCAAAGTAAACTTATGTGAGGCTGCTAAGAGCATTTTGTTCCTGTAACTAACTTTTTCCCAAAATTTGTCTGATTTTCCTTGCTGCAACCGCTACATAAAAATTTGCTAATGTTACTAAAAATCTTAGTCACACTACCGAATTTCTTATGCCATGAACAATAATAATATATTAGCAGTAGTAGCAAATCAGATCTATGCGACCCTGCTAAGAACATTTGGTAGCTGTGACTAACTTTTTCACATACTTTAGCTAATATTCTTTGGTGCAACTGCAAAAAATAAAATATACAATGTTACTAAAAATATTAGTCACACTACCGACTTATCTTTGCAATGAACATCAATCATTTACTAGCAAAAGTAGCAAAGTAAACTTATGTGAGGCTGCTAAGAGCATTTTGTTCCTGTAACTAACTTTTTCACAAAATTTGTCTGATTTTCCTTGCTGCAACCGCTACATAAAAATTTGCTAATGTTACTAAAAATCTTAGTCACACTACCGAATTTCCTATGCCATGAACAATAATAATATATTAGCAGTAGTAGCAAATCAGATCTATGCGACCCTGCTAAGAACATTTGGTAGCTGTGACTAACTTTTTCACATACTTTCGCTAATATTCTTTGGTGCAACTGCAAAATATAAAATAGCCAATGTTACTAAAAATCTTAGTCACACTACCGACTTTTCTTTGATATGAACATCAATAATTTACTAGCAATCGTAGCAAAGTAAACTTATGTGAGGCTGCTAAGAGCATTTTGTACCTGTAACTAACTTTTTCACAAAATTTGTCTGATTTTCCTTGCTGCAACCGCTACATAAAAATTTGCTAATGTTACTAAAAATCTTAGTCACACTACCGAATTTCCTATGCCATGAACAATAATAATATATTAGCAGTAGTAGCAAATCAGATCTATGCGACCCTGCTAAGAACATTTGGTAGCTGTGACTAACTTTTTCACATACTTTCGCTAATATTCTTTGGTGCAACT
Source organism: Apotomis betuletana (assembly GCA_932273695.1). NCBI lineage: Eukaryota > Metazoa > Arthropoda > Insecta > Lepidoptera > Tortricidae > Apotomis > Apotomis betuletana. Next base: position 10,102,585 of record OW026305.1, on the reverse strand, counting down.
GCAAAAAATAAAATAGCCAATGTTACTAAAAATCTTAGTCACACTAACGACTTTTCTTTGCAATGAACATCAATAATTTACTAGCAATCGTAGCAAAGTAAACTTATGTGAGGCTGCTAAGAGCATTTTGTACCTGTAACTAACTTTTTCCCAAAATTTGTCTGATTTTCCTTGCTGCAACCGCTACATAAAAATTTGCTAATGTTACTAAAAATCTTAGTCACACTACCGAACTCCCCATGCCATGAACAATAATAATATATTAGCAGTAGTAGCAAACAAATTTATTCGACCCTACTAAGAACATTTGGTAGCTGTGACTAACTTTTTCACATACTTTAGATAACATTCTTTGGTGCAACAGCAAAAAAAAAATTGGTCGACGTTACTAAAAATCTTAGTCACACTACCGACTTTTCTATGCAATGAACATCAATAATTTATTAGCAATAGTAGCAAAGTAGACTTATGTGAGGCTGCTAGAACATTTTGTAGCTGTGACTAACTTTTTCACAGTCTTTGGTAAATTTTCCTTGCTGCACATGCTACTTACATAAAAAAATTCTAATGTCGCTAAAAATATTAGTCACACTACCGAATTTAAGGAATATATAATATAGCACATTACAGCTAAGTATGCCGGCTATATTATAACACCTTTTACGAGCAAGTGTGATGAAATTACAGACCTAGGGCGGCGAATTCGTAAATGCCCCAGATCGCAGGTGTTTGTGGCCCGAACCGAAGGTGAGAGCCATAAATATCCGATCTGGGGCTTTAGGAATTACCGCGCGTGGTCTGTTTAAAGTTTTACTTCTTGCATTGGCCCGTAAGTGTGATTTTCTCCCCTCGTAGCCGCGTAGCGGGCAGAAAATCCCACTTACGGGCCATTTTCACTGAAAATATTATTTTACGTCACCCTTGGCCCGTAAGTGGGATTTTCTGTAGAGATGCGCCGAATATTCGGTAATTATTCGGTATTCGGCATATTCGGTAAGACTGCCGAATATTTACCGAATAAACATATGATATTTTTCTGATAATAAATAAATAGCAACAATTATTTTGACCCCCAAAAAAATACGTTGATCACCAAAAAAAACTTTGATACCTCCAAAAATAAGGTAAATGATCTCCAAATTTCGTAAATTATCACCAAATCTGGTTGACCCATGTTGGGAGGTTTAGGTTATTTTTTTTATGACCCGAAACCCGAAACTCATTTTAATTTTAATTTTCGTGATAAATGTTAATAGGATAGTAAGATGTTATAATTTGGGTATAATTTCACATTAAAATGGTGATCTAATTTTGGTGATCATTTACTATTTTTACGGCGATTAACAAAGTGTTCAATTATTTTTACAAAACTAGAATTATAGAAATAAGACGATATTACGAAAACGCAGTTGGATTGGGATTTTTAGGGAGAGGAATTACATGAGCAAGTTTCCATAACATAAAATGAAAAATGTATAATATTAGATACACTTGAGCCTCTGTAGGTATATACTGTTAGTCTCTGTGTACTACCTACAGGGTCGAGTCACAGCACCCCAGCCCCAGTAGGTACCCGTACGCAGTGACTCATTTCCCTTTTTTTTTAAACATTAACTACTTTATTATTGTCTTGATTGAAAAACTGATAGGTAATGCGGGGAAAAAATTTAATAAGCAAAAGCATGTTGAGGGACTTGAGGGTGAATTTCAGCCCGCTACCACGACTTTTTGTTCACAATTTGAGCGTCCAAAAAAATCCGAGCTACTGTTGCCAACCCGACCCTATAGAAGCTGCCCAAGCTTGTTTTTGATTATTTTTTCTGTTTCATTTAGTTCATATAATAAATGAGTATGATGTTTAACAATAACGCTGTGAAACGATACTTGGTCACAAACATTGCTTAGATAATTAATGATTCAAATTGATTTATTCTTTGAATGTTTCATTTGGTTAACATAAATGACTCTGATTTATAATAATGATGCCAAGAAACAAACATTTGGTTAGTAACATGTTGTTGGTTGTTCACAAACATTAATAAATCAACAATTAAATTATTATCGTAAAATATTAAATAACTATGGGGCATGGCACACTGCGTCCGATTCGTACGACCCGACGTGCGAGCGGGATGTCGCTATAATACGCGCATAACGTTTTCTCGCTCAAACCTCGGAGCGACGTGCTAATCGGTCGCAGTGTACCATAGACGTTCGCGAAGTCAGCTAAATGTTTTAGTTATGCCAACGAATACCATATTTGCTGCAGTAGCTAAAATGCATTTTGCTGTTATGACGCATATTTTCGAGTTTTACGCGGGAAAAGTAACGTAGCAAGTGTTGCCAAATATAGGCCTTTTCAGTAAACTACGGATTTTATATTTTTTTAATATTTGATCGGCTATAAGAATATTCTCGAATGTCTTCAAGTTTTCTAAAATTTTATTATTGTCTGCCAAAATAATTATACACCAATTTTAATAAATTTGTATTTTGTCAATACTAGACGTAGTCAACACAATTACTACATGTTGGTACGTAACATAGGGCTTGTGCACAAATCACGTGAGGTTCAATAGGGGGGTCACGAAAAAATCACGTTGGGGGAGGGGGGGTATAAAGAGACCTCACTTGTATTTTTCCACAGTGAACGAACTAAGAAAAAAATCGATATTTGTGGCCGTCCATGAGAAAAGGGTCCTTATGGCAGTTTCTAGTTACGGAGATATTTGCTGTTTTGTAAATCCTTCAAAATTATCATTTTTTTGTTTTATGCATTATAGTAAAATACAAAGATAGAGCTGTATTTGTACCTTGGTTTCAGTTGTGTACGTTAATTCTTTCTTTATTAAAACGGAGTTTTAAGTTTAGTAGAAAAGGGTCTTTGTGGGATATTGCATACAAGAATGACAAAGGTCAATAGATAAACTTGCTTACAACTATTTCTTTGCTAAGTACCTATGGTCATTTTAGATTTTACGTAAAATGTACGTAAAATGTAGGTAGGTACTACATTTTTCGTCTGACGTCAAAACATCTCTCGGCGCGCGTCGAACGACATGTTATATCTGATTGTTGTTAGTTAATTTAAAATTTAATGAAAAAATAATATGTATAGTCAAGGTCATTAATATGTGTACACTTTTTCACCCAGTCGAATGCGGTCGCCTACAATTTGTAAGCAAACGCATTCGACAAGGCCAAAAAGTGTATACATTATTAATGACCTGCGGGGCATTACTTACTAGCAAATGATTATAATTGGAATGTATCCCCCCCCCCCTCGCCCTTATCGCGTCAGATCAGAAATCGCGTGAAATTATCTTTATTACGTGATTTATGAATAGTTCCTTAGTAGTCACCGACTGTGTAAATTATTCGTTGACGTTAAATGAGAATAACTCCTTACAGATAAAGATTTTGAGTAAATTTATAATAACCTTTTTTCTTCGGTATTCTGTGTTAATACAAGATTAGGAAATAAATAATGTTATTATTGTGCCATATTGGAATTATTAATATGTTTTGTCTGTGATTGGTCATAAGGACCCTTTTCCCAAATGTATAGGAGTCAAATTTACGTAACTTTAATCGTATATAAATAAAAAAAACCGGCCAAGTGCGAGTCGGACTCGCGCACCGAGGGTTCCGTACAAACACTTTCCATCCCTAAGTGGTTAAGTTAAGTTTGCACCTGGTATGTATAGCGCCCCATATAAATTAGGTGCAAAGTTAGGTATTAAAAAAAAAATTATGGTTTTCGTAATTATTCCTTTATCTATGCTATAAGACGTTGCTTCGTACCAAATTTCAAGATTCTGAGTTCACGGGAAGCACCCTGTAGGTTTTGATTCCCTTGCAAGTGTCGAAAATTTGCGGCATAAACGGCTGTATAGGTATTAAAAAAAAAATGTATGGTTTTCGTAATTATTCCTTTATCTATGCTATAAGACGTTGCTTCGTACCAAATTTCAAGATTCTGAGTTCACGGGAAGCACCCTGTAGGTTTTGATTCCCTTGCAAGTGTCGCAAATTTGCGGCATAAACGGCTGTATCTTTTGATTGCGTTGGCTTAGAAGTTTGATTTTTTCACAGCTTCAAGGGACAGTAGACCTGAGTAATTGATATAAATTTCAGCTTCATACCTCCACGCGTTCCTGAGAAAAAGGGTCTTGACAGACGGACAGACGGACAACAAAGTGATCCTATAAGGGTTCCGTTTTTTCCTTTTGAGGTACGGAACCCTAAAAATTAAACTTGTAGAACAATAATGATAATTTTGTGATACTCCAGTGGACTGGATAAATATATTTTAGAACTCACTGTACTAAATTTGTTATTGTTATAGGGGAAGATGAAAAGTATAATAATTATCACGTTTTCATTAAAATAAAGATCCTAGGGTATGGCTAATGCGCAATAAGCATTTCAAAAACATATATGACGCAGAGGGCGCTCCAGTAGCGTAAAGGATTAAGGGATGAAAGATTTGGTGTGACTTACGTAGCGGTCGAATAGCTCAGTTGGGAGAGCAATGCGCCGGAAACGCAGAGGTCGCGGGTTCAAACCCCGCTTCGATTGTAGTAGATCGCATTCAATTTTTCTTTCTTAATTTACCTTTGTGTCATTATTTATAAAAATAAAAATGTGGTATTACCACATAAAAAATATGAATCGATAAAAAGATTCTATACAAATATTTAAAATAAAGATATTTCGTTAACTATGTGATTTTATCTATATCCTAAAATGTAAGTTTAAATATGTCCTACTATATACAATAGTTCAGATTACAACATAATTAAAGACAAAGCTGAAAAACATGTTTTTATTAATTTCATTCTTATAGCGTGTTGCTGTTATCAAAGGCTGTTTTCTCAGGATCTGGAAGTCACATTGATGAAACCATGACTGAGTTCAATAGAAAAACCCCTTGAGATACAAAATCAATCATAATCTATGTAACTTCCAATGGGAACATACTTAAAGTTAGTTTCAAACTTCTTTTGACGTTTTCTCAAAAGTGAAATTTTAGCAAGTGTAAGTATGATGTTTTTTTTTTTTAAAAGTATGAGACTTAGGGAAATGATTCTTTCTGTGTTAAATAGCTTATTTAACATAAATTTAGAACCTGTGCTTAACTCAATACCTGCCATAAGGACCCTTTAGTCATGGACGGTCACATTTTTTTCTCGGTTTTGTTAAAAATAAATACTTCAAAATTACGACTCTATTTTACGAAATTTTGGCGGAAAAAAAATACACGTGAGGTACTGAGGGGGAGGGGGGGTTAGCAAAGAACCTCACCAAATATCACCAGGGGGGGTCAAAAAGTAGCCGAAAAAGCCTCACGTGATAAGTGCACAAGCCCATATTGGGATAGGGCTCGTCCAGAACCGCCCCCCTCCCCTCCTCTTGGTGATATTTGGTGATAATAACGCAACCCCCCCCCCCCATTCAAGATCACGTGTATTTTTCGCGCTTAGTATGAATTACCTATAACTTAGGTAATAAAAAAACAGCAATAACTTGATTTATTGACCGAGCGAACGAAGTGAGCGAAGCGTCTTTGCTTTAGCTTGGATGAAAAATCGTTGGTATGTGTAGATGTTTGGATTTCTGTTCTCGCCTAGAGCTCGCATTTCTCAACCGATTCTCATATCATGAAATTTTGTGAGTAGATTCGATCCGATATATCGAATACCCGCACAAGTAAAAGGAATTTTTTTATCGAGCCAGTTTTTCGAAATTTAGAAAAATGGCGGTTATAATAATAATATAGCCATTTATTCCTTAATAACATATTCTTCATGCATATTAACAATTCAAATTTTCAAAATAATAATAATCATTAAATAGTTATATTATCAAATCATAAAAAATCATTCATAGTTTTATTTAATTAGTTACTGTGGACCTCTTTCCGAGTATAGGCCTCCTCCAACTCCTTTCATTTGTCTCTATCTTTGGCTGTCGTTGTCCAATTTTTACCCAAAAAATGACGGAGATATGGGAGTTCAAAACGTAAAAAATTATAAATTTCGGTAAGTAAGAGGTCAGCGTTGACTGGGCGTTCGCGACGTTTTGGTATTAATTTGCTTTCCATCCACTGTATCTTGAACTTCGGTAAAGTAAAATTGCCACCATTTCTAAACAAAGCGAGGACCTCGCTTTTGTTTTTTTGATATTTCAACCCCCATATCTTCGCCATTTAGCAAAATTTCAAAAAACCGACTCGACAAAGAATAAATCTATATATTATTATACTTACTCGTATAGAACCTTCTCACAAAATTTCATGTGAATCGGTTAAGAAATGCGACCTCTAGGCGAGAACAGAAATCCAAACATCCTAACATCCAAACGGTTCACTAATAGGTATGTTGCATAAAATTGATACTCATATTTTCATTTTGCATAACAACCTTTGACAGAATCATCATTTCTCCGAATTTTATATTGCATAATTTTTTTCTCATAATGTGATGTCACATAATTTTTTTATCTGAATAGTTATTTCGAAGAAATTCATATCTCATAATATTTAGATTGCATAAAAATTGTTCGAAGCAGAAATAGTACATTACATCAGAGGCCGGGAAAATGAGGATTTCCGGCCAAGTAGGTATATACGGCCGAGCGAGCGTGCGAGCGTGGACCAATTTGAAATTTTCTCCACACAAATCGTTTTTTTTTTCGATATTTTCCGAATTTGACCGAATTTTCGGACAAGATTTCAGATTCATATTTTTGAGCCCCGTGAGCCCCCCGATACCGAGTTTTAGCCGCCTAGCACCAATTTGAAATTTTGAATCGTTTTTTTTCGATATTTTCCGAATTTGACCGAATTTTCGGACAAGATTTCAGATTCACAGTTTTGAGCCCCGAGAGCCCCCCGATACCGAGTTTTAGCCGCCTAGCACCAATTTGAAATTTTGAATCGTTTTTTTTTCGATATTACCCATTAAGTTCGGTTTTAACCTAACCTACTTTACTGGCAGCAGTTCAGCTCTGTTGTGGTCGCAGTTCTAACCTAACCTAACCCATTTTACTGGTATCAGTTTAGTCAATAAATTCGGCGATATTAATGTTCTGCCATATAAAATTATGAGAAATGAATAGTATGCCAACTGACAATTATGATACTAAATGATTATGATAAAGAATCATTCGGAGAAAAAAAAATCGGTGATAGCTGTTATGCGAAATGAAATTCGGAGAATCGATATTATGCAAGATAAAGCGAACCCCATCCAAACATACCAACGATTTTTCGTCAAAGCTGAAAAAGAGACGCTTCGCTCGCTCGGTCAATTATTTGAATAAACACGCTCAGACCGATTTTGATATGAGAAAATTATTTAGTAATTTCGTTATTTTTTTTTACTTTCCTGCTGTTTAAAAAAATTATACGTCATGTGTTCTCAGCCCCTCCCCCACCGTGATCATTCGTGATATTTTGCTGACCCCCACCTCCCCCATAAACGATCACATGATTTCTGGACGAGCCCATAGGTACAATTATTAATGTTGTTGAATAGGTACTTCGAAAGTGACTAAAATAACTGAGTCGGCTTTACATGAAATCTCACAAATTTCGTTACGGTTTCCAGCGTAACAAAATTTTCATAGGAGCTATGAAAATTTTGTTGGACTAGGCATTTTTGTATAATTTATGTTTTTTTTTATTGGATTTCTTTGCTACGGCAGCCGAAAGACCATTTCCATAGAAACACGGTTATTTCACTTCCGGCGTGGCACAGTTTACGGCAATTTAAAAATCAGAGCTGGCAACACCCGCGCCGGCCGACAAGACACAACAAGTGTCGAAATCGCCATATCGTTTGTATTGCATAGTTTCGTGTGTACGCTTCACGCTTCAGCTTCGCGTCGTGTTCAGTGTGTCGTTCAGACTTCGGTGTGCAAGAAAAAAATATCTATAGTGAAAAGAGGTAAATTATACGATGGAAACGCAAGACATTTCCCAACTGCTTGAAAGCTATCAGCAGAACCTCATCGATAAATTTAAAGGTTAGTAAGTTTTGTATAAGTAGGTACCTATGTTCTACAGGTTTAAGCTAACGGTTGGCGGTGGCCTAGGCGATAGAGAGAAGAACCTGCTGATGCTGACTATGCGAGCTGTGACCCTTCGCGAAATGTTTTCAAACTTATGTTTCCATATCTACCCTTGAGAATGCTCTCTTGCATTGCTTGCATGCTAATACTCCGGCCGGCCGGCTAAGGCACGCCGAAGGCAGATAATCCTTAACGTTCTAAACTTATTATCTGTTTTTGTTTAAGATGAAGGAATCAAATTTTGCCATTTGAATTTAATGACCGAATATTCGTTAGAAAAACTCTTTCCAAAGATTGGTGAGCGAATAACGTTCATGGAAAAACTGAAATCTCTGCAAGTCCAGGTAAAAAATTGTTTACTTATACATTATAAACCATATTTTCTTCCTCGTATAAGTACTTAGTAACTCTTATTAGGCTGCTTTCTCAATTTTTTATCATTATAATTAAAATATTTTTTTATAACCTTGGTATTTGCCATGCATTCTATGTAATTCTAATCAACCCAAGATCAACTTAATCTTATGTGGCCGGCAGTCTAACTTAATTAGTAATGGATTTAAATTTACAAGATTTATGTATGTGGCACTTTATAAAGAATATATTCAATCAATCAAGGTAAACAATATATGTTTATAACTTTGATTGAAGCAATTTCAACATATACTGCTAAAATGTTTTTAAATAGGAAATACCAGCTAAAAGGAGAAGAGTTTCTTGCGATTCTGATGTAACAAGCATGGCATCAACTTGCTCAATTACCAGCGTCGCCACAAATACTTCATCATCTAACAAGTTGGTAAGTATGTCATACTACTTCGTAGTATGAAGTAGTAGATATTTATTATTTTTTAAAACCCTGACTCAACAATCTCATGATTAAATATTTTTTTATGTTGATCCAGTTTTTGAGTTTACATATTGTGGAAATTGGCATAAAGGACTAAGGGCTGATTTCACCATTGAAATTAGGCTTAAGCTTAATGCAAGATCTAGCTCAATGAGCCACTAGTTTAGTAATTGGATCAAAAATGCAACAATGTAATTCCTAAATTTTTTTTCAGACACTTGAAGAACTTTTAAATGGCCCAGATGGCAAAATGATCTTGTCATACTACAAAATGGAAAATAAATTAACCGACTACTATAGACAAAAGCTGGCAGATGAAATTGTGAAACATGAGTTGAGACATGACATGCAGAAAAGGTTTGTAGATTTGTTTTTTTGTTTATTGTATAGAGAGAATGAGACTTTTCTTAATATTTACATAGTTTCATTTTAAGGAACAGTGGTTTCGCTCGCGTGGACCTATATTTAATAATACCTATAAATATGTCTATATTCAAAGAAGCATGCAAGTAAGCAAGCCTGCAAGCAAGCAGGTTGTAGGCATCTTGTTGACCGAGCGAGCGAAACGTCTCTGCTTCAGCTTGGACGAAAAATCATTCGTTTGCTTGGATGTTTGGATGTTCGGATGTCCGATTTCTCACCAAGAGGTCTCATTTCTCAACCGATTTTATTATCTATATATAGCGGTCTCTGCAAAACAAACTAGACGGAACTGCTAATTACTTTAGCAGCGACAGCTGAATAATTCGTAGTCATAGGAAATAGCATTAGCTGTAGCAACTATGTAAATTTGATACTCTATTGAATTACTTTAGTGGTATTTGACAATGATCTTAGCTGTAGCTGTGAATTTGATTTGTTGTTTGAAACAAAGCAAGGTATGCAGCTCACAGTGCCACTAGTGTGGTTTTAAGTTCCTATTGTGTCACTGATTCCATGTTTTCATTGTCACTTCCCAAGACAATGAGGGTTTCCGGAATCTATTTTTTCACCACGTGGCAGCACTGTGACACTTCAAATGCTAGCAATTTTTATCGCCTATGATACAATTAACATTTCATTTTGTGTAAATGTCAAGTACAGTTGCCGAGAAACTTCTTGACCCAAAATGCGCATGCATATTTGTACGTAACTGCGCAGTCAAGGTTAGGCTCAAGAAGTTTCTCGGCAACTGTACTCACCATGTGTTAGTGTTACACACTAAAGAATTGTTGTCTTTTTTTCAGTTTTTCAAATAATGTTATAGATTATTGGTCTGACCTGATAGTTAACGTCTTCAGGGAGGAATGTTATGTAAGGGGAAACTACTCAGTAACTTAATTTTTTGCATTTAGGCATGGCATTTTCATGGCATTATCAGTTAGGGTTTCATGCCAGTTATTGAAAACTAGCTTTTGCCCGCTATTAGTACTAGCAGTTACACTAAAGTCCCATTTACATTATACCAGGGTAAAAAAATTCTTATATATATAATTCTTCTGTACGTGTGTTTGTTCCCTATCTCCTCCTAAACGGCTGGACCGATTTGGATAAAAAATTGTGGGAATATTAGAGTAGGTCCCTGGATGGTTTAGATATACAATGGGACCCGATAGATGGCGTCGTGATCGCGTTTTATTGTGTTGCTAAGGCAGGTCGAATAAACAGTTAAGTGTCAAGTTTTAAAAGAAGTTGGCAACGGTTTGACTTGTTTGAAATTTAAACTAAATCCGTTCAGCGGATTAAGCGTGAAGAGGTAACAGACACAGACAGAAAGATAATGACACACTTTTGCATTTATAATATTAGTATGGGTGTTAGTAAAGTCCACACCACACATATATTTTTTAATAGCTGGCATGGCACTTTAAAATTAATGCTATTGCAAAGTTTTGATCAAATCAAAAAGGACAAGTTTGTCTGGAAATGTATGGAAGAAAATGTAGAATTAGTTTTATGCTTGTCTATTAAATAGCAGTTATAAGCTTTATAACTAGAAATTGAAATTTATTTTCAAGATTATTACAATTATTTTTCTAGAAATTGAAATTTTTGTTAAAATTGTTTTATTTCTCCCTTGGGTCAGCTTTTTGATTGCATTTAAAGAATTTAAACGTTTGTGGTCTAAGTTATAATTTAATTAAAAAATTAGGTGTTATCTGTGCACCGTCTCTGCCATTACTGCCCAATTTATAATCCCTAAATAAGCAGCCTAATACATACTTCATAATTTATGTATCTATGTAGATTTCAATTTGGAAAAGTATTGTATTATAGAATATAATTAAATAGGCACTGTAGATTGTAATAATAGTAGGCACTTAGTTGTAGATTAGAGTAACCTATGATTTTCAAATGAATGAATACTCAAACAGTAAAAAAATTTTTAGGAGGTTTGGGCAGGGTGTTCCAAGGGCAGGAATAGAGACTCTTCAGCTGGACGTGGTATACTATTAAATAGATACTACAACTTAAGAAGAAAGCTCTTGAAGGTGGGAGCGATCTCAAAAAGAAGTCTGTCAATGGTTAAAGATGGCGTTAAAGACGGCATCGAAAAATTCACCGCTGATGAAACAGATACAGGTATTTCGTTTATTTATTTATTTAGTTACTGATGTTACTTATCAAACCACGATACAACCCCCATATGTATTGGTGGTTGTTACTTTGTCTTTGTATAATACATTATTTGTGTGTATGTTTATAGACGACGACCATGACGACTTGATACGCTGGCTGCAAAATACCAGAACGGTAAATCTTGTCCTTGAAAAATGGGAACTCACAACATCGAAGAGATTATCTATGCTGAAAGGATCAATGGAAATCCACGAATACATGGTCAATTTTCCTGCTCTCAAATGTTCTGACGGCTATAGATTGGTAATTAACAACTATTTTTCTACCTACCTACATATATATACTTACTACAGTTACAGTTTATATACTCAGGGGAATTTTGTTCCCGAGTAGTAAGTATAATCTGTATGTTGATTAATTACAAAATTTATTTTCCACAGCTAGAAATGGATTTTGGCAAATTGTATCCTGACGTTGTAATGCAACTATATAGCGGAGTGGCCGACGCTGTCATCTTTTATAATGAGTAAAATTCCTGTAAAAGAACAAAATGCAATAAACGACTGCTGCACACCAGGTATTGTAAACTTAACTGACTTTTTAAAGCTTACTTTTCAAAATAATGTGTAACCTGGATAATTGAAATCTCAAGGGACCGGCAATTTTGTGTCATTTAACCAGGCTTCTCATTTAAGCAGGTCGTGCCAATTAACGAGGTTCAAAAAATCGTTGTTTCAATTATAGAGGTTCTCATTAAGAGGAAATATCACGGGTAATTTTTCCATACTGTCCGTTTACGTTAAGCTTGTACCTGATCACTATGGCATCGGATACAAATGAGGTCCAAACTTAACGCAACCGGTTTATACAAATCGAGGTTTCGTACTCGACTGTTTCCTCCTCCAAAACTTAGTCAATCGTAACGAAATTTTGGAAACTGAATGCGAAGAAAATGTACTATGTTGCACCGTTTTGATTTTTGTATTTATTATAATAGAATTTGTGTACTGGGTGTCTATTTGGAGCGAAATTTTGGCTATAAACAGACGACTAGTATACAAATTGTATAATAATAAACGCAAAAATTAAAACGGTCCGACACAGACAATTTCCTTCCTAAACAGTTTCCAAAATTACGTTTCATTTGGGTAAGTTTCGGAGAAGGAAACAGTCGAGAATGAAACCTCGATTTGTATGGAAAAAAGGACCGTGGTATTCATTCTGACAAATTAATTTTATGGAGGTGCAAATACCCATTGAATAGTAGTTTATGCAACTGATACATAATGAGAGGCTCTAAAATATGAGTGTGGTTTTATGAAACGAGCGTCAGCGAGTTTCATGATAGGATCACGAGTGTTTTAAGGCCTAATTATGTACAGTTGCATACATTAATGTATCTACACCCATATTTTTAATCGTTTTCTGTTAATTCCTGTAAATTTTAAATGGTGTTCATGAATAATTGAGGGCTCGCGCAGCGCGGCGACGTGGGCCGCGGGGATACAGAAATCTGTATCGTTATGAGAAATCTGTATCGTTAAGCTCATAACGATACAGAAAACTGTATCGTTATGAGCTTGTATTGAAATGTGGGTCGTTATCTGTGGCAGTTGAACGCGCAATAGAGGATTTACAATATGGGTATAAAGTCGATTTACAAGCTTACGTTCTGGGTTTCTGGCCTGTATGTTATATAACTTGCACATTTATACTATATTAATTACTACCTATTTTTTTCTTCTTCCTCTGTTTTGATGGTGTTTCTGTTCTTATTATTTGCAGATGGAAAAAAAAAACAAAACTCTGAGAGCCCTTCCATTGTTGCTCCCAATTAAAAACATTGTTTTAAAGAAAAAAACACAGGCCATCAAGACTGGAAACCAAAGATGTTATTATTCAATATGTAAAAGTAAGTATTTTATTATAAATTCACACCTACTCTATGAGTGGTTCTTATGTTATACGTTACTTGTCTCACAAATGTTTTTAATTTTTCAGTCTGCTGCTGAAGTCCTGCCAGCCAACCTGCATAATAAGGATAACTGTCTCAAACGGGGCCTTACGCTTGGTCCTCAGTTGTTTGCAGTATCACCGGACGAAAACAACATCACTGAGTGTTTTTTGATCATAAATGACATAATGTATAACGTAGACAGCCCCCTTATGGCCTTCGACATTTTCTTTAAAGTATTTCACGCTTTAAATTGTTGTTATCCCAAAGAAATTGAAAGAGAAATGTATTTTCTGCAAAGGGCTGTATACAACATACAATGTCGTTCAGATAAACAAACACGCGATTCTAAGACCGAAGGATTACTAAACGATTATAATAGATATAAGCCTGTCTAATAATAATAGGTTATAATAGAGAATAGCTGCGCCTATTTTTCTTTTTTTATGTTAAACTCTATACATGACTCATGTAGGTACATGGCTGTTATCACTACTCAATTTGTATAATATAGCTTGAAGTTTTGAAGAATGGTCGCGATAAACCAAAAAGCCAGTTATATCGATTGAGCAAGGCTCGCCCGTATCCTTCGCGGGATCCTTGCTTAGAGCGGGGCCACATTGGCGATTTGCGATCGAGTTGAAAGCGAAGCCAGTGCGCAATGATCTCGCCGCGAGCAAGCAACGATTTCGCTCCGTACTGTTATACTGGAATGGGAGCGAAGTAGTTGCGTGCTCGCGGCGAGTTCGTTGCGCGCTCGCCTCGCTTTCAACTCGCTCGCAAATCGCCAGTGTGGTCCCGCTCTTATAAAGACATGGAGCGCGCCGCCACCACAATAAGCGTTGTTTCACACGTACCACAAAAGAACCACTCATAGAGTAGGTGTGAATTTATAATAAAATACCTACTTTTACATATTGAATAATAACATCTTAGGTTTCCAATCTTGATGGCCTATATTGTGTTTTTTTCTTTAAAACAATGTTTTTAATTGGGAGCAATAATGGACCCTTCCATTGTTGCTCCCAATTAAAAACGATATGAGCTTAACGATACAGATTTCTGTATCGCCGCGCCGCGCGAGCCCTCAATTAATCATGAACACCATTTAAAATTTACAGGAATTAACAGAAAACGATTAAAAATATGGGTGTAGATACATTAATGTATGCAACTGTACATAATTAGGCCTTAAAACACTCGTGATCCTATCATGAAACTCGCTGACGCTCGTTTCATAAAACCACACTCATATTTTAGAGCCTCTCATTATGTATCAGTTGCATAAACTACTATTCAATGGGTATTTGCACCTCCATAAAATTAATTTGTCAGAATGAATACCACGGTCCTTTTTTCCATACAAATCGAGGTTTCATTCTCGACTGTTTCCTTCTCCGAAACTTACCCAAATGAAACGTAATTTTGGAAACTGTTTAGGAAGGAAATTGTCTGTGTCGGACCGTTTTAATTTTTGCGTTTATTATTATACAATTTGTATACTAGTCGTCTGTTTATAGCCAAAATTTCGCTCCAAATAGACACCAAGTACACAAATTCTATTATAATAAATACAAAAATCAAAACGGTGCGACACAGTACATTTTCTTCGTTTTCAGTTTCCAAAATTTCGTTACGATTGACTAAGTTTTGGAGGAGGAAACAGTCGAGAACGAAACCTCGATTTGTATAAACCGGTTGCGTTAAGTTTGGACCTCATTTGTATCCGATGCCATAGTGATCAGGTATAAAGCTTAACGACAAAAATGGAATGGCTCTTACATATGGCGTTGACGAATCAAGGTGTTGGAGTTTTGCAGAGATTAAAACAATTTTTATTACAGATAGGAATGATGTTATATTTATTTGCTTGCCCATGAAAAATTTAGGTTTAAATGCACATGTCCGTGGGTTTGAAGTGAAGTGCGGAAACCCACATGACAAATTATTAGGTTTATCATTGAATTTGCTTAATAATCCGTTCCCTCAATGTGTTGTCACATCAACAGATAGTGACAAATATATAATGCCTAAACGGATTCTGTAAATATTGTAATCGTCCCTTGCCTGCTATTTGGCCACATCTAAAAATTTATGATAATTGCAGAATAATCTTAATGAAACATAATAAAGTTAAGTTTCCTTTAATAATGTTGGTGACCAAGTGGCCGTATTGCAGGCACGAAACGAGTATGTGCTAGCTTGTAGCCGTAAAACATAATTTAGACCCATGCTAGAGACAAATCTGATTGCAGGTGTATTCCCATCACGTGGGGCGGGCACAGATATGAATGCATACTTCTCATCTGTGCCAGCTGGGAAACTATTACTATTTGTCCCCGCCGCGCCGGGCACTGATGGGAATAGATGCAATGCCATTCGTCCCCGGCGGGCACAGCTGGGAAGTATTCGTATTCGCATCATTCCTATTTGTGCCCGCCTCGGATACACGTTCTTTCTATCATTATATGTAATATCGATTTTGATAATAGAACATTACGATAGTAAAGTTAATATTCAAATACTTTAAAAAATAAACTTCATTATACCTAGCGCGTCGAATGATGATCCCTATATGACGGTATAGTTCATTTTTGTATGGAGTAACTACAAAATGAACGGAGCGCGGAGTAACGTTCAGTGTCAAATGTTTGTAGACTTTTTTGGTATTTTTACACATATTACATATATTTAAAATTGTTACAATTAAGTACGAAAAATACAGTAAAAACCTATTTATTCAAATATGTATGTTTAAATTAAGTCTATCCAAAAGCGACTTGGAGGAACTGTCATATTAGGGATCATAATTTGAAGCGTCAGGTATTTTTAGCACATTTGACGTTTAAAATACATTTCCAAAGTCTATTAGGTCTAGGCTATCAAAATCGCTGCAGACTTATCTTAGTCTAACTCTACCTAAAAAAGTCGTGCCAAGTACGTAAAGCAAACTTACCTACCAGTGATGTAATTTGAAGTACCTAATTGAGTTTAAACTGTCGTAATGCAACTATACATTCCTATCACGAGGTCCTCCTATACATAATACCTCCTATCAAAATGGACATTGTGTTACAAGATTGATAGAGTTAAACCAAGAAAAGCCTGCAATGATTTTTAATAGCTTACACAGTGCAAGTGTTATTTACACGTCATAATTTCATAGAAGTTTGACGTTCAACATAACACTTGCACTGCGTGTGCTATCAAAATCGTTGCAATATTTTCTTGGTCTAATTCTAGGACGTGCATCGTGTCTCCGGGGCGGGCACAGATGAGAAAGATGCGAACGAATCTATTCCAGCTGTGCCCACCGGGGACGGATGGCACTGCATCTACTCCCATCTGTGCCCGCCCCTGTCACATGGGACGGGTACAGATGGGAATACACCTGATTCCAGTACCGATGAATGGCTGGAAAGTTTAAGTAGTAAGGTATTTTCTATGGTATATTCTAAAAATATAATGTTCATTCATTTCTGCGTTTGATTTTTTTCTTCATATGTAACTAACTTGCGTGATGTTTTAATTAAGGACACTTTAAATTCTTAGTAAGTAACTTTATTTTTTTTTAGCAGCGGTAGCAGTAAGTTTATTACTCTATCATGGCTGTGAATTGAATTTGCTTCTTTAAGTAAGTGGTTTCGTTAAAGTAACGAATTCAATCAAAGCCACAGCTAAAACTAATTCGATAGAGTATTAAATTTACTTTGTTGTAACAGCTAAGAGTGTCATCTATACGACGAAACATTTTAGACGTCTCAGCTAATTAATTTCATCACGCAACAAAACCCTCTTAGTTACACTAACAAAACAAATTCACAGCTGCAGCTAAGATCATTGTCAAATATCACTAAGGTGATTCGATACAGTATCAAATTTACTTAGTTACTACAGCTAAGAGTATCTTCTATACGATGAAACATTTTAGTTGTCTCAGCTAAATAATTACATCACGCAACAAAACCCTCTTAGTTACACTAACAAAACAAATTCACAGCTGCAGCTAAGATCATTGTCAAATATCACTAAGGTGATTCGATACAGTATCCAATTTACTTAGTTACCACAGCTAAGAGTATCTTCTATACGACGAAACATTTTAGTCGTCTCAGCTAAATAATTACATCACGCAACAAAACCCTCTTAGTTACACTAACAAAACAAATTCACAGCTGCAGCTAAGATCATTGTCAAATATCACTAAGGTGATTCGATACAGTATCCAATTTACTTAGTTACCACAGCTAAGAGTATCTTCTATACGACGAAACATTTTAGTCGTCTCAGCTAAATAATTACATCACGCAACCAAAACTTTTAGTTACACTAACAAAACAAATTCACAGCTACAGCTAAGTTCAATGTCAAATGCTGCTAAGATAATTCGATAGAGCATCAAATTTACTTAGTTGCTACAATTAAGAGTATCTTCTATACGACGAAACATTTTAGTCGTCTCAGCTAAATAATTACATCACGCAACCAAAACTTTTAGCTGCACTAACAAATCAAATTCACAGCTACAGCTAAGTTCAATGTCAAATGCTGCTAAGATAATTCGATAGAGCATCAAATTTACTTAGTTGCTACAGTTAAGAGTATCTTCTATACGATGAAACATTTTAGTTGTCTCAACTAAATAATTACGCCACGCAACAAAACATCTTAGTTACACTAACAAATCAAATTCACAGCTACAGCTAAGTTCAATGTCAAATGCTGCTAAGATAATTCGATAGAGCATCAAATTAACTTAGTTGCTACAATTAAGAGTATCTTCTATACGATGAAACATTTTAGTTGTCCCAACTAAATAATTACACCACGCAACAAAACATCTTAGTTACACTAACAAATAAAATTCACAGCTACAGCTAAGATCATTGTCAAATACCAATAAAGTAATTCGATAGAGTATCAAATTTACATAGTTGCTACAGCTAATGCTATTTCCTATGACTACGAATTATTTAGCTGTCGCTGCTAAAGAAATTATCAGTTCCGTCTAATTTGTTTAGCAGAGACCGCTATATATAACTAATAATATAAGTATATAGTTAGGAGGCACAGCTAAAATAATTAGCTGTCCCTGATAAAATACAGCTAAAATAGTTAGCTATCTCTGCTAATTTACCTAATATAGTTAGCTGCTACAGCTAAATTCAGCTAATATTATTTAGCTGCCACTGCTAATATTTCTATGTCTCGGAGTGATTTTAGCTAAAAATATTTGCTAACACAGCTAAGTTTTGGTAGCTAAAAACACTTTGCTACGGTAGCTAAAAACTTCGTTGTCCCTATAGTTTCGAAGGTTTTTAGCTACCACAACTATTTTTTAGTTACCACAGCCAAGTTTTTTTTTCCGTGTACGCAGTGATATGTCGTATGCATCACGTTTATGACGCCTACTGTCAAATCTCAAAATACGCTAAAATTATGAAGAAACCGAGACACAAAGTAAAGGACGCGTTCATACTAAATAATAATAATTAAGGTTTATTTCAGGCAAGTGAGTACACACACAATAAAGTTAAAACAGAGTTTACGCAACGTCAAGCTTCAGGGTAAATGTACCATCAGCTTTTTTTTGAGTAGCGATGTGGTCGCTCTTTAAAAAACTATGCGAGCACAACGCGATGCCAGGCAATAATACTTTCACTTGTTTCATTGAACTAGCTTCCATACATCAGGAACCGATTCTTCGAATTCGGAACCAGACTAGCAACAAACCATACGGCAGCTTAAACTGAAGAGGCGCCTTCTATTTAGTTTTAATATGCTTTACGCGAGGTCACCCATTCTCTGTTGTTTATTGTTTTTCGATACTTCGGCCGAATTTCATGAGCCGCCTCTTTGAACTAGCCCTCACATAGTGAAATATTTACGTTACTCGTCGGATAAAAATAACTGTAAGTCTGTCGACTGGCCATTACTTGCTATAATGTGTGCCGCAAATAAAATAGAACAGATTACATGACTCCGATTCTTAAGAGTCATGGTAGAGCTTAGAGCCTTATCACACTTGCGATTTGCGAGCGAGTTTTCTATACAAATAAGCGTCGCGACGAACTCGCTGCGTGATCGCCTTCATACAAAATTCGCTCGCAAATCGCAAGTGTGATAAGGCACTTAAGGTGTGCACTAAAGCGTTGATAGCGCTAACGAGAAATGGGCGCTTCATAGTGGTTTCCGAGAATCACATCTCCGGCAAAAAGTATACAGGTTTAATAGTAGTTTCTCTGAATTCGTATTATGTACTTAACATAGAAAAAGTCCAAGAATGAGCATGTATTTTCTAAAAATTGCGGCGGGGAAACCAGCCTTTTTTAGATTTATATTTTTCATTTATTGAGTTAAACAATCGATTATAAATAAGTATATAAGTAATAACACGATTTCCTATAAATAAATTATATACAGGGTGGAACACATCGAGGGACTTTTAAGCAAACAGGGAATTGTTCAGACTGAGTAGTTCATTTTTCACCAATGAACTATGTAAATATTTCTATCCATTGTTGAGATTCAGTTTGTTAATTATTAGTGTAAAAATCTGCACCTATCAACCCTAGCATCTTTTAAACATCGCTTAAGTTAAAGACAGGTGTCAATTTAAAATGTAAATAAAACCTTACCACTGATATTAAAATATTTTATTTTGAAGACTTTTGTTTACTTTTAAATCCAGCTTTACAACTATATTAGGTCGATTCTAGATCACTCAGATGACACTATCCTGTCAGCCCAGTCTTTAGAAATGTTCCACTCTGAATAATATATTATATTATAGGTTACTATTACAAATCTAGATTAAAGGATAATTTTTATGTGTCTGTGTATTTCGATTACTTCAGTGGTCGGTACTAAAACTACTCACTAAAAATGCAAGAATATTTTCAGCTTAACAGCTGACTATAAAATGCTTACGACTCAACGTGTATTGTCAGAATATACCTAATTATGGCAATAGTCCTAAGCTTAAATGAATTTAAGGAAATATTGGTAAGCAAAAAGTTCACACATTTATCTATTAGGGACGCTACACTCACAAGTAATTTAAAAATAGTGCATTTACTTATTTAAAAATATATTTTTCCTAAAAATGCTTCCAGTAATCGACGTGGCCATTAAGTAATCACTTAAACAAACGTAAAAAGTAACTTAAACGTATCCTTACCTTATTGACATAGGTAACTGTTACTGAGCACACGGCAGACGTATTTAAAATGTAACTAACATGCTATTCGTTACACGGTTTTGAAAAATTCTGTTCCATATTCCACTCAGGAGCAAGCCTGGTCAATTAACTTGATCATAAACAGCGAGAATCAGTTCTTAGTATTCATAACATAACACATCCACCCACCTGCTGGATTAGTGATACGCGGCAACAGATCTTTACATAGTTATACATAAACCTCTGATTTTAAATAACGGCAGATCGAACATCAGGAACACAAGAATAGTACGAGTATAGGTATAGTATAGGGAGAAAAAAATAGAAAGCCAAATAAAGGGCACATAACATAGTCATCATTCGAAAGGGAGACCTACTATCTACCTAAATCCATGGATGGATTTCTGAATATACGAATACCAATATTTAGATAAGTTAGGGAATAACACTGCTCCATTGCTCTATAGCAGAACTAATTAACAAACGCTTCCTCATTTACGTTAAGAGAAGGACGATTAGACTCGTTCTTTCTTAATGTAAAAAAAACCGGCTAAGAGCATGTCGGGCCACGCTCAGTGTAGGGTTCCGTAGTTGCTCATCCTTCACAATAGACGGGCTTAAAACAGCGGTTTTAAGCCCGAGGTTGAAGTTACCACTAAGATTTCAAGCTCTATAAAAAGGTCGTAAACGCCAACGTAACTGTAATTACTTATTACCTTCTGGAAGTCAACTTACGTCCTTTTAAAGAAAATTATGAAATTTTGCGATAACTCAAAAACGGCTCAACCGATTTTGTTCAATTTAGTTTTCATTGAAAGTACTTATAAGGCCTCATTTTCATGAATTTTCCCATAACTTTTTGACCCGTGGTTGAAAAGTTAGAGGGGGGGGGGCGCTATTTTTTTTATTTTCGGAGCGAATATTTACAAAACTGCTGACGATATCAAAAGATAGTGTTTGAGGACCCCTATTATTTTTAAAAGACCTATTTAACGACATCCCACACACTAGTGTTGGAACGGAAAAAAAACACCCCCACTTTAGGTGTTCGAGAGGTACCCGAAAAATAACAATCTTCAGCTTTCTAGTACTAATGATCACGGAACTAAGCCGCGGACGGACAGACGGACATGGCGAAACTATAAGGGTTCCTAGTTGACTATGGAACCCTAAAAAGGGAATACGGGAATAGTTAGGGAATTGATTTTGTAACTTTTATGTGACGCAAAAAAAAACCACCCTGTGTAAAAAAGTAGTTGCAGTGTAGCATACATATATAATCGTGTGATGTTCAACTTTACTGCCGACTAACTTCAAATGAATGCTTTCTATTAATTTATTCATAAAATAAGTAACAAATGTGTACGGAACTCTTGGTGCACGGATATTCAATCCGAAATTTAAAAATGGCAATCTTTACAGTTCTTCCTGAAAATATTTTATATGAACGTAAACTTGGACCTTTCCAGTACATAACAATTATCATGTAGTGTGTTAAAATTGACCGTATTCCACCACTTACTATTTCACTAATTGATTTCCAATTCCAATTATAGCAAACGTCATAATATAATAGGCGGTAATGATTATAAGATGGTAGAATACGTTAATTTAGTAAGCATTCAACAAAAATATCTCGCATCGAACTGAAAACATCCTCCCTTTTCTAGCCGGTTAAAGATAAACTCTTTACGTTTACTTATTATTATTTACTTTGTTTCATTGGCAATGGACTTTAGCTTGGGACCCCCTGGCAGTAGATTAAGCTGTCATTCATCGGAGACAAAAATAACGGATCAATTTATGAGTAATTAATATGTCACGTTGACAGCGGCAATGAGGCGCGACGTAGCCGTATCGTTGGGTTATTAACTCCTAAACTATTTTCCTTGTCCGTTACACCTCCTGCACGTAGCATAACTGTGACACGCGACTCTTTGTCGCGCGACAAATACTACCTGTCAATTTCCTTTTTATACCGTGCGAGCAAGACAGGTGACGCTGAGTCGCGCGATAAGCGAAGACGCGGCAAGATATGCTAGCCCTTACTGATATAATAAAAAAACCCTTTCCTTTGTGTGATAGTTTTCTGTGAGTCGGAACTTACGTACTAATTCGTTTTTAAAAGGTGGACCGATTGCTGCAAGGCATTGTCCGCCAGTACAAAAATCGACAAACTAACTTACTCATGTCTACACAATTACATAATAAAGAAAATTTCAAGGGTTACTTCAAATAGAATAGATGGCTAAAGTAGGTATACACCCCTGCTGTCTACTGTAGCGATGTTCTCTATTCTCCCTCAGATTTCGGATATGCAGACGAAAGCGCAGCACCCAGGACGGCCAGGACGCAACGCAGGCTATACTCGTAATATAATATAATATAATATAACTATTAGCAGCATCTAATAGTCTACTTTTTTCATTATACATAAATATGTCATGTCGGATTTTTCTTTGCGCGAAATGTCTTATAGAAACACAACATTTTTGAACGATTATACTTTTCCAAACTTAAGCGTCCTCATATTTAATAATTATTAATGCTTCAATAAATAATAACAAAATGGATTACCCATCTTTCCAATCACGCCTATAAAACTACGCCGGGCCGGTCGTATCTCTGTTTTCGGGCGAGACCTACGCGCCACATCCGTTGCTCTGATAACTGTATCCTCAACGCTTCCTAGCTTGCGCAATGCCACGTGCCGTCAATCTGGATTAATTATTTAGCAGCTATTTAAGTAACAACGGAATAGCCAGTATTATCAGTTAACTGATTTAAACGAACGACACAGAGATTTTCGGAAGAAGGTTGTAAAAATTACACCTCTAAGTAAATAGAGTTTACCGTAGATTGAGCATGGAATTTATAAAGTTTATAAACTTTAATTTTGGCTTTATAAACTTCTAAAATTGTATTGAAAAACTGTTTTCAATGCTGTCATTATTTCAGGAAAAATCTTATATCGTATCTCCATGTTGGTAATATTTTTTGTCCTCTTTTCACGCCGAAATGGCTGGACGGATTGTAACCAATTTTGGTACAGAGATACCTATTTGAACATCCAAAAGTGGTCATAGAACACTTTTTATCCGACTATGGTAAAGAAAAAAAAATACGCAGACGAAGAGGGGATACCACACACAAATCGATCTAGTACTTACCACCGTAAGCTCTAATAGGCTTGTGTTATGGGCGCTAGACGACGATATCTATCTATTACATTATAAACGGACAAGTCCTGACTGACTGACTGACTCACTCATCAACGTAGAGCCGAAACTACTGAACCTAGGAACTTCCAATTTCTAGAATAGATCAAGTATACGTTGCAAGCAAGCACTAAGAAGGGATTTTTCGAAACTCATCCCTTAAGAGTGTCAAATCGGGGTTGAAAGTTTGTATGGAACTTACGTAATTTTTGAGTTAGAGTAATAAAACTTTGTGTATAGATTCTCTATCTAAAAACAAGGAAACTAATTTCTGGATTTTTGAAAACTCATTCTTTAAAGGGGTTAAACAGGGGGTGAAAATTTGTATGAGGAACTTGGAATTATTTGAGTAAGAGTGGTAATATTTCGTGTACAGCTCTTTCTATACATAGTAAGAAAACAAGTTTCAGCATTTTTGAAAATTCATCCCTGAAAGGGGTTAAATGCACAATGAAACTTTGTAAGAAAAACGTGGTATATTTGGGTAAGGGGTGCATTCTTTTACGTGTAGACTGATCATCAATAACTGAAAACATGTATTTTAGCGTTTTTGAAAATTCAACCCCTAATGGGGTAAAGAGGGAGGTGAAAGTTTCTATGAAGAGCTTGGGATTCTTTGAGAAGGAGTGGTAATATTTCGTGGACAGGTTCTTATTTGCAAAGTATGAAAATAAGTTTCAGCATTTTTGGAAATTCATCTCTGAAAGGGGTTAAATGGACAGTGGAACTTTCTTGGCAAACGGGGCTTTTTTGAGTAAGGGGTGCATTCTTTTGCGTGTAGACCCTTCATTAAAAACTGTGAATATTGATTTCAGCGTTTTTGAAAGTTCATCCCCTAATGGGGTAAAGTAGGAGGTGAAAATTTGTATGAAGAGCTTGGGAGTCTTTGAGTAGGTGTGGTAATATTTCGTGTATAGGTTCTTCTATGCAAAGTAAGAAGAAAAGTTTCAGCATTTTTGGAAATTCATCCCTGAAAGGGGTGCAATGGATAGTGAAACTTTATTTGAAAATCGAGCCTTTTTGAGGAAGAGGTGCATTATCTTGTGTGTATACTGATCATCAAAAACTAAGAACACGTATTTCAGCGTTTTTGAAAATTCAACCCCTCATTGGGTAAAGAGGGAGGTTAGTTTCAATGAAGACCTTGAGGTTCTTTGAGTAACATTACGTGTATAGATTCTTCTATGCAAAGGAAGAAAACAAGTTTCAGCACATTTGGAAATTCATCCCCGGAGGGGGTTAAAAGGAAATAGAACTTTGTATGAGAATCGGGCCTTTTTTTAATAAAGAGGTGCACTATTTTTCGGGTAGACTCTTCATCAAAAACTGAGCATATTGATTTCAGTGTTTTTGAAAATTCAACCCCTAATGGGATACGCTCAAAGGTGACAGTTTGTATACAGAGCTTGGAATTTTTTGAGCAAGAGCGATAATATTTCGGGCATAGGTTACCTAACCATAATACAAAAAACTTTTCACTATAAATGAAGTTAAAAAGTATGAGATGCATTTTTTTATATTCATCCCCTAAGCATGTAAAATTGAAGGTGACAACATTTTCATGTTATGAACAAGAGGTATGCGGGTTTTTTTGTAGGATATTCACTAAAAATTAAGACAATAAACTTAAGTTTTTTATGGAAATTCATCTCCAAAATGGGTCTAATGGGAGGCGAAAGTTTGGTTGAGAAAAAATGAGATTGTTTTCGTAAGTTTGGTCATATTCCGTGTGTCAAAATACTACTTTCAGACATTTTTGAAATGTACGAGTATTGTTTGAGTAAAGGGGGAAGATGAAAGTTCTTGTGAGGAATATTTTCGTGTATAAACTCTGTATTCATTTTTGGAAAGTTATCTCCTGAAGAGGTTAAAAACTTTATATGCAAAACGTAGGATTGAGTGACAAAACTTCGTGTAAAAAAATTGCATTGTTAGGGTTCCGTAGGTACCTCAAAAGGAAAAACGCAACCCCCAAAGGATCACTTAGTTGTCTGTCCGTCTATCAAATAAAATGGGAATTAAAACCATATAAGTACTCAGGGCTGTAATCCTTTGAAGTTGTTAAAAAACCAAACATTAAGTTATAACGTAGAAAAAGATCCGGCTGATGGTTTACCTATGCCACAAAAAACGTCAATACTCTCAAGGGAATCAAATTTTATAATGTACTTAGGTATTTTCAGTTGAACTAAAACTATGAATTTGGCAAGTAATTACGTGTCTTACTCTCTTACTACGAGTACTTATAGGGAGTAATCTAAAACTATACATTACTAATAAAAAAGAAAAGTAGTCTGTATTTAAAGTACGTAAAACAGTTTTCCAACGGTGACGTTTATTTTATATTTTCCTTAGTAATGTCGTAATGTGCAGTGATTTCATAGTTCGCAAGGAACCCTCTGTGCGCGAGTCCGACTCGCACTTGACCGGCTATTTGTATTATCTGAGAACACTGAATTAAACGTTAGAGGAAATTCCTACCCTTAAGAGGCCTTATTCCTTTTAATTTTTTTTTTATATTATGACAAATATATTGATAATTTCAACCAACTTTTTGAAGTAAATAATACTTTTCCCCGAGTTCTACGTAGTAACATAGTTATTTCATGCTTTCATTGCGTGCCAGCTACAGTCGAAATAAGTTGAAAAAACTAATTTTCCGCGTGAATTTTGTCAATTTCGAGTAGTTTTTGAAACAAAAATTATTACTGAAAAACTCAAACTGTAGGTTTCAAATATATACCAATAAATCCCAATAGCCCTGTTCTAGGTAGTAACATCAATAGTATGTTAAGAAACATGTTTGATCATAGAGAAAAATGTCTAAAACAATCAGCATTTTAAAAGGAATAAGTCCTCTTAAGGTGATTAAACTTTTGACTATGATTTTGTTCGGTTCATCGGAAAATGAATTGCCCCATGTGTATACCACGACGTGATCTAGAAATATATAAATCTACTATCCAAAAGTTTATGTATACGCGCAGATTTCTATTAGTTGTATTATTTTAAGACACAACAAAGCGGGTAGAAAGTTGCACAGATAACGTTTCCAGACCCTGTGCGGGCGAAGCCGCGGGCAAAAGCTAGTACATACATAAATAGATAAATACATACTAAAATATAATATGTTACAACATCCATGATCCAGGTATGACAAATATTCGAGTTCATCGCAACAATTTATTCGAGCCCTGGATCGTCGGCTCAGTAGGCCGCACTAAACTGCGTCAACCGCGTCGTCAAATTAAAAATACATATTCCATAGGTATAAGTAACAAAACAAAACGTACCTAAAGTTATTTCGGCATCTACACACTCGCAGCAACCCGAATCACTTGGCATTCCACCATGTTGTCTTAAACATGCAAGTTAAAATTCATTTTAAACGTTTATTTCTCAATTTACATACATAATGAAGTTTACGGAGTATAGCAGTAGACTGCTCGGGGACGTGTCTTATACCTGCGCAAGCGCCCGCATGGGCCCTAATTCAAAGAAGCTTTGCGATATCCCCAATAAAGCAATATACACATTTATTTATTTATTTAAACTTTATTGCACAATATAAAAGACTATAAATTACGGACTCAATGCTATAATATAAGGCATTATCTGCCAGTCAACCATATGGCCAAACAGAAACTAGTAGTTGGTTGCAGGATCATTCAAGTCGTGACAATAAAAACAAGACCAAATCATTAAGTTAAATAGGTATGTATATGTCATACACACATATTATGTATGTAATGTAGTAATTATGAATTATATTATAAGTACATACCTACTTAGTCTTATATATATATATATAAATATATATATATATATATCTTTAGGTAATTGATTAATATACCGACTATACTGTTTGTCTGTAACCTTGGATCCTGCACCAACTAAATATTTCTGTTTAACCTAGCAGTTGGCTGGCATGGAATGCTTTAAGGCATTAAGTCCGCCATTAGTACTTTCTTTTGTATTGTGCAATAAAGATTAAAGAAATAAATAAGCAATAGGCTTTGTCATGAGTTCATGACCACGAACAAATATCGATTTCTGATATTCGGTGATCAATCAGACGTTTGACACTCGCCATTTTAACTATAACACCCATTATATTACGTCGCTTCATTTTTCAGATATAATTATATGTGTTTACAACGTAGTACCTTAAGTCTACAAGGTAGCATTCGCACAATTTCATTAAAAGTTACTTTTTGACTTTTTTAACCGTCAAACATACTTCCGGCCACCGCTTCCACAGGCGCGTAGCCATTCTGTTCCTCATTCCTTTTTTGTGCGAGGTAGCATGCACACGTCGTGTCACAATGCCTAAACGTAGTGCAGAAGACCGCATCGAGTTTTATAAAAATTAAATAAGAAGAATAGAAAGTGAAAATAAACCTCGTCGACGACGAATCATCTATTCCTCATCGGATTCCTCCGATATAGAAGATAAATCTGGTGAGTACCGGTTTTATAAAAAGTAATAACTTAAAGTTTAAAATCATTTTAAAAAATATTGTACTTGTTTCGTACTATTGTGTTAGCCGAGAGTTAACATTTTAGTGTTCATGCAATCAACTATAAGTATATACAAATATCACCCTGGGGGTTGATCGAGAATCAACACAACGGAAAATATATTCAAATATCCTATTATGCCTGGGGGTTGGTCGAGAATCAACACGAAGGCAAGGATTGAATGCTGCATAAAACGAAACAAGTTGCCCGCGAGTTAATCGAGAATTAACGCAAGGGCGTATGTTTATGATCTACCCACTTTTTTTTAATATAATTATAAATTGGTTTTTAATTAGTCTTTCAACATTGGGATAAATTGGGGTAGCCTTATGGTATCATACATGCGGGCTATAATGGGTTTTTACGTATTTTACAGATACAGAAAATCGCAATTCCCAAGAGAATGACACACCACAGCCATGTGCTGAGACAGACCCAAGTCCTGTTCTCCCGGATATACCCCTAAACAGTTCGACCGCTGAGGCAACTCAAGAAACTGTGCCGGAACTGAATCCGGAGATTTTGGTGGCACTCGGTACCAAAACCGGTGATGATCCCGAATACGGGGACAAGATACACGAAAACTTGGCCCAGCTATGGCTCCCTTTGCTCAAGAAGGGCATGCCAAAGGAAGATAAGGACAAGACCCTTAAAGTTTACTTAGTTCCCCAAAATTGCACTCTATTGCAGGCCCTGAAATTGAACCCTGAAATTTCTGCCGCCATTACAGAAAGTGCCCGAAACCGGGACAAGAAAATGCTTAATATCCAGCAACAGCTAGGTTCTGGCATCACAGCTGTTAACAGGGCCATGGACGTGCTGATCGGGCCCGTTGATGATAAATTAAAGGCTATTAAATTTTTAAGCGATGCTTGTCGTATACTTACCGATCTGCATCATGTGGAGACGCAAGCACGGATCAAGCTAATAACTCCTGGTTTAGACAAACATTTTCTTAATGTAATTCAAGACGCATGCCGGGATGAAACGCTATTCGGCAACAAGTTATCCGATAAAATCAAGGCTTCCAAAACGATTGAAAAGCAAGGCCTTCAAATCAAGAAGAGCATCGCAAACCCGACTCCTTCTACATCAGCTGCTCGTGCTGCACCCCAACAGCGGGGAAACTGGACTGGGCCTCCCCGTTACTCGTCAACCAAGATGACGCGAGGAGGACCCAAGAAGACACCGTCATCTTATCGCAAGCCGAACACGACCCCGGTTACGCAAACGAAGCCAGCAGCCAGCAAGCCGCAAACGCGTGCCCAGCAAGCACAGCAATAGACCAGGTACCACATGCAGGTAGCATTCATTACTTCTACGAATGTTGGTTAACCAGTTGGTTACCAGTAATTCTTCAGTATTAAAATGGATATTTGAAGGATATACTATTCCCTTTATTACTGAAGTGATACAGCACGCGGTACCTAAGGCGCTCTGGCCACGTCATGAACACCATGAAATTTTGGATGCCATTCAAAACCTGATAAACTTGGGGGCAGTATCTGAGTGTATTCCATCACCGGATCAATTTTTATCAAAAATATTCCTGGCACCTAAGCCAAATGACAGTAAAAGATTTATCCTGAACCTGAAATTGCTCAATAAGTTTATATGCACTAGTCATTTTAAGATGGAAGACCACAGAACTGCCTCAAAGCTTATACCACAAGATGGATTTTTAGCCACGATCGATCTAAAAGAAGCATATCTTTTGATACCTATTCATAAGTCGCAGAGAAAATATTTACGCTTTCAATTCGAAAACAGCGAATCTCGCGTATCGACTTATGAATTTACTGCTTTACCATACGGCCTTTCAGTAGCGCCAAGAGTATTTAGTAAAATAATGAGAGAAGTAATAACATTCCTCAGGTCACGTGGCTTTAAATCGGTTGTGTATTTAGATGACATTTTATGCATCGGCAACACTTACGCAGAGTGTACTGAAAATGTTAATCATACCCTGAGTGTACTGAATTGCTTGGGTTTTATCATAAATTACGACAAGAGTTGCCTACAACCAAAACAAAGTTGCAAATTTCTTGGATTTATTTTCAATACTTTAAACTTGGCATTGTCGTTACCCACAGACAAACAACATAGGATTGCACAATTAGTCAATAAATTCATGTCCTTGCCCAGGTGCACAATTCGAGAATATGCACAGCTGATTGGAGTTTTGGTCGCTGCCTGTCCAGCTGTTCACTACGGGTGGTTATATACAAAAATTTTGGAGCGAGAAAAGTTCTTATTCTTACAGAAAAGACACGATTATGAAACGAGTATTATACCTCCAAAAACAATCATAAGCGATTTGGTTTGGTGGGCTCAAAACATATTCAATGCATCTTGCCCTATGAGAATCTCAAATTATGACAAGGTTATATACACAGACGCATCCACAACAGGCTGGGGAGCGGTCTGTGAAAATGACCGTGTCAATGGTTATTGGAGAGACAGCGAGCGAAACCACCACATCAACTATCTCGAATTATTAGCTATATTTTTGGGCTTAAAAAGTTTAGCTCAGAATTGCACTAACTGTACAATCCTATTGAGAGTCGATAACACAACAGCGTTGAGTTATGTTAACAGAATGGGTGGTATCCAATACCCACACCTAAATAACCTCACGAGGCAAATTTGGCAGTGGTCCGAGATACGAAATATCTGGTTGGTTGCCTCATACATAAATACAAGAGACAATGTTGAAGCTGACGAAGAATCTAGAAGGATAAACCCAGACATTGAGTGGGAACTTTCGCAGTCAGTTTATGAGAAAATTGCAACTAAATTAGGACAACCAGATATAGATTTGTTCGCTTCTCGCACCAATGCCAAATGCGTGAATTATATATCCTGGAAATGAGATCCAGAAGCGCAGTCAATTGACGCCTTCACAGAAAACTGGCACAAATATTATTTTTATGCATTTCCGCCTTTCTCCCTAATGTTAAAATGTGTTCAAAAAATTATTGAAGACAAGGCAACAGGCATTGTGGTATTTCCATACTGGCCATCACAGCCTTGGTACCCACTTTTAAAAAGCGTGCTTAGCTCAGAAATAATTTATTTTGGTCCGGATAAAAACCTATTGCATTCTCCTTTCAGGAGGCATCATCCTCTATTCAGGCGGCTTACCCTGGGTGCCGCCAGGCTTTGCGGAAAGCCTACGCTCAACAGGGGTATACTGCGACCGCTGTAGAGCTTAAGATAGCCTCGCTCGCTGACAACACCATAAAACAATATAGTTGCTCACTCAAGCTTTGGTGGGACTATTGTATTATTAATCAAATTGATTTCTTTACTTGTTCTAACTAATGAATCGGTAATATCATTCCTATCTGAGCAGTTTTATAAGGGAGCGTCTTATGGTACAATTAACTGCCATCGATCAGCTTTGTCTATTTTGTTAGGGTCTAACAATATTGGATCCGATCCGTCGATTAAACGGTTGCTGAAGGGCGTATATAAACTCAAGCCGACTATGCCTAAGTATAACTAGACATGGGACCCAAAAGTTGTTTTGAATCATATCTCAAATTGGTTTCCTCATGAAGAAATCCCACATGAAACCTTAACTAAAAAATTAGCAATGTTATTAGCTCTGTGTACGGGACATCGCGTACAGACGCTTTCATTAATAAAGACAAATAATATCCAATTCACATGCAATGGGGCCCAAATAGTTATCACTGAGCTTATAAAAACTTCAGCCCCTAATCGAGAGCAACCAGTCTTGTTTTTGCCATATTTCAAGGAAAATATTAAAATATGTCCTGCAACGGTATTAGAAGATTATCTACGCGTTACATTCAGTATGAGAGATGAATCCTCCAAAAATCTTCTCCTGACTTGTAAGAAACCTTATAAAGCTGCTACAGCTCAAACCATTAGTAAATGGATTAAAAAAGTGTTATCAGCGAGCGGAGTGGACGTGACGGTGTTCAGCGCACACAGCTCGCGACACGCCTCCACGTCCGCTGCAAAGACAGCCGGCGTAAGCATCGACGTAATTCGAAAGACCGCGGGCTGGTCTGACTCCTCACTCACGTTCGCCAAGTTCTATAACAGACCCGTTATAGACCAATCTGAATTTGCTCGATCTGTTTGTTTAGCAAATAAGGCAACATAGCATATTTAGTTAAATAAGTGGCGATTGTTGATTATGATTAGCAATGAATAAACAACGATATTCCGTAACGTTGTATCGTTTTATTTGTATGACCAAAACTACTCACTCTAAACATCTACGTTGTAAACACATATAATTATATCTGAAAAATGAAGCGACGTAATATAATATATGATCAAACGAACTTCTGGAAGTGAAGTTCGATCGATATTATATGAGTCGCTTCATTTGAATGAAGCGGTGGCCGGAAGTATGTTTGACGGTTAAAAAAGTCAAAAAGTAACTTTTAATGAAATTGTGCGAATGCTACCTTGTAGACTTAAGGTACTACGTTGTAAACACATATAATTATATCTTCAAATGAAGCGACTCATATAATATCGATCGAACTTCACTTCCAGAAGTTCGTTCGATCATATATCAAAAAGAATAAAATATCCACCTGACTAAAGGTGGTTTTCCACTGGCGAGGAGAGGCGGGGCGTGGCGGGGCGAGAATTGAAATCGCGCTGGCCCTTTTCCACTAAAAATTGTCATTAATAGCTATCGCGCGCGAGCCCTCGCGTGCCTACCCAAGCTCGCGGTTGACAATGTTGACATCATCACGCGACCGCCGCGCCGTAGATTGTAGGCTTGGACGTAGATGTAGTGCTGTTAAGTTCGCAGTAAAATACACACGTGATTGCTGTATCATGTCTCGTGAATTAGTATTATTAAATATGTTAATGGAAGAAGAATCGGATGAAGATAATGCAACAAGAAATAATCTCAGTGCTTTCAAGAAAACGAACTCACCGTTTGTTTGTTTATAATAGTACATTACGTAGCAAGGATGGTAAACGAGGAATTACAAACGAGTGTCTATGACACGTGACACGAGTTTGGAATTCCTCTACCACCAGAGTCACGTACGACGTTTTTCATCACACTTTGGAGGAAATAAAACAAAAGTATTTATTACTTACTTAAGTAGTCAAAACCAAAATTACTTACCGCCCTAGGGCGTAATATACGATTTACCGCCCGGGTTTCTAGCATGTAATCCCTTAAAGTGTGATAGAAATTACTTACCACCCTAGGGCGTAATATACGATTTACCACCCGGGTTTCTAGCATGTAAACCTTTGTTTACAAGAAAGTGTGATGAAAATTATATTCTACCACATTTTTTCCGTGAATAACATACTACGAGGGTCATGCCAAAAGAAATTAGATACTCAAAAATCATAATGTTTATTATTCATTAAAGTTGTCTATTTTTTCAAAGTATTCACCGTGAACACGTATACACTTTTCCATCCGTCTAAACCACTTGGAAAATACTAATGACCATTCTTTAGACAATTCAGAAATTTCATAGTTATAAGCTGCCAGGGCATCTTCTTTGCTTTCAAATCGCCTTCCTTTTAATTTGTCTTTGATTTTTGGAAACAGATAAAAATCACATGGTGCTAGGTCCGATGAATATGGAGGATGAGGCAAGATAGTGACGTGTTTGGTACTAAAATAGTCCAGTGTTCTAGCAGAAGTGTGCGGGGCTGCGTTGTCATGGTGCCAAAGCAGTTGCTGGGTTCCTGACTTTGGCCGCTTATCCCACCAAGCTGACAATACTTTTGGGGCACAAACTGTCACGTACTATTCCGAATCGACTGTTTTTTGATCTTCTAGTACCACAGTAGCAATATGTCCTGTTTTTCAGA
Organism: Apotomis betuletana; assembly: GCA_932273695.1. NCBI lineage: Eukaryota > Metazoa > Arthropoda > Insecta > Lepidoptera > Tortricidae > Apotomis > Apotomis betuletana. The sequence continues at coordinate 10,068,389 of OW026305.1, read as the reverse complement.
AAAACGAGGCAACCATTTGTTTCGTCACCTGTGAGTATATCATAAACATTTTTTTTTTTCACCGCCATTAAATTTATTTATCATAAATTTGCACCTATCCACGCGACGTTCCATTTGCAAATCATTGAGCTTGTGCGGCACCCACCTTGAACAACGCTTGTGGAGGGATAATTGTCCGTGAACTATAGTTTGCAACGCTGCTGATCCAATACCCAGTTCTCGCTCTAGCTCTACGTATGTGATTCGTCGGTTTCCACGAATAATTTTTTCCACAGCTTGCACATTTTCTTGAGTAACTGCGGTTGGCGGCCTACCTGACTTCGGATCATCTTCAAAACTCGCCCGTCCTCTTTTAAATTCAGCAAACCAGTTAAAAACTGTGGCACGTGAACATGCAGACTCACCAAAAGTCGTGACTAAATGTTCAAAACATTCTTGAGGCTTCAAACCTTTTTTAAAGTCATAATACATCATAACCCGAAAATCACGTCGTGTCAGCTCCATGGTCGTAGAAAATTCCCGCCAGATTTAATCAGAAAAAAAATCATAAAAAAAATACACGTAGTTTTGCCGAGTGTTCAATTTTTAAATTTATAAGTAAATAGCCAGCCTTTGTGGTGATGTATTACTGGCCAGTATCAATTAAATGAGCAAGGAGTATCTAATTTCTTTTGGCATGCCCCTTGTATACACCTGCCAAATTACAGCTTAGTATTAGTACTAAGCGTGTGTGTGAATTAGTACGGATGGACGAAAGCACCCTAAAAAGAAAATCAAGACATAAACGGCAGCGGCAACGAACAACAAAACGCCTATCGAACGCGTGAAGCGGCTTTTCTGTTAATTAATTTATAATCTGACGAAAGCAAGACGGTTCATTTTTACACCAACAAATATTTCAATTCATGTCCCGCACCGCACACCCCGCCAATTCCTACTATTTCCGCCGACCGAAGATGCGCTGGGAGGGGATTCAAAAAATGCAATACAAATTAAAATTCCCGCCCCGTCTCGTCTCTCCTCGCCACTCCTGTTCCCGCTTCGCCAGTGGAAAAATCTGATTTAATCTCTACCCTATACTAAAAGCAATAAGGTTAATTTTTACACAAACAAATATTTCAATTCAAGCCCGGCACATCCGCGCCTCTCCTTACCATTTCCACCGAAGATGCGCTAATTTCAATTCTCGCCCCTCCACGCCCCACCTCGCCTCGCCGGTGGAAAACCACCTTAAGAAAGAAAACATCAACCTTTTTAGCGCCAAAGTTGGCGAATCGACGGAAAGCTTTGCCGCTTACGTCATTTGCCGCTATATGTACAGTGTCATAGGTATGCCTATCTGCCGTCAGTTCTGAGCATTTCTCAAAATATGTTCCGTGGCGTATTGGAATAACACCGAGTAAAAAAAAAAATTTTTTTATCGAAACGCTTTTAATAAATTCTCCTTCTATATTCTTTGAAAATAATACGTGTTTCAGTGTAAATTACTTGGCAAATAATCTACTTTGAACCTAACTACTACCACTGAATAGATAATAGTATAAGTACAGAAGGCACACTAATTTGATCTTTACAAAAGCCGCTTTTTTAGCCAAAAAAATATGATTTATGGCCCTTCTAAGGTCGTCGTCTCCAGCGCAAGCCAAACGGAACGTTGAGGCTGTGTAATAATGGTGAAAATGAATTAGCTCACTTGCCGCGTCGACGCTAGCGAGGGTTATCAGTGATTAAATAAAATAATAATACTTAATGTATTGTCCATTTATTTCTTCAATTCAATATAGAGAGCAAATTATATTATTGATACATTATATATATTATTTCATTATTTATTTAACTATAAAATAATAAATTTCAAAATTTATATTTCGTTGCTGCGAACCACTGCAATACAAAATCTTGTTGTTTTATTTTTAAACACTATAATAATACGTATAAAGAAGAATAATGCAACCTAACAAATAGAAAAATAGCGATAGTACCTAAGGCTTGGTGGTGCGATGCAGTAATAAAAAAAGACTGATTTTGTTTACAAAGGACGATAATAAATTAATAACGCACAATAATATAGGTACTTACACATGACACATTAGTTACAAATAGTTAACTTCTAAAAACTGTTTTGCCGTCTTTAAATTGGTGACTGTTAAATTTAATATTGGTATATATCCCGAATTCGAGAAAATTCCTGCATCCTGCTACGATGCAATATTTTTTTGCTATCTTTTTATTCATTTTAACACTAGTATAAAAAGACAAATGCGGTACGTTCACTTACGTTATTAAGTAATGGTTTTAATTATTTAACTGAAATTTTAAATCGTAATAATATTATAAGCTTAAACGTTTGTTTATTCATAGGTAATTTTAATATATAGTTATATTAGTTATACCCATTAAATTTTTTTTTACTCCGGCTTTACTATAAATAAATATATTTCAACGGCACTCCGTGCACATAAAACCGGCGGCATGTAAACCCTGTATTTTCGTTCCATACGTCACGTTTTTTGTTTCCCTACTAATACAATACGTATCGTAGTGGATGTGACTTTGGAGTAGTAGGGCCTCGTGCAGGGTCCGTCCGGATTGTTACTACCGTCTTGCCTGCTAACCCACCGCCAAACAGCAATGTTCGCATTGTTGTGTTCCGGTGTGGGGGTAAGATAGCCGGTGAAATTACTAGCATAGAGGCATTCTATCTTCGTCCTCCGGGTAGGCAAGCACTTGTGACTCCTCTGGTGTTGCAGGTGTTTATGGGCGACGGTAATCGCTTTCCATCAGGCGATACGTTTGCTCGTTTGCCCCCTATGACATAAAAAAAAAAAAAAAAAAAAAAAAAAAAAAAAAAAAAAAAAAAAAAAAAAAAAAAAGACAGGCATGCCAGCAGTTATTCAAAGTGAAATTGTGCTTTGATTTCTTGCAATCTGCTACTTCTAACGATGTAATAAGTAACTTCATATATCAATACCTATGTTAAAATTCATAAGCATTTAATCACAAAGTGCCGTTCGTATTGGAAAAAAAAACTACACAGCGTAACGCACGTCAACTTTTTACATTTGATATAAAAACACAACTGTTTTGGTAGTTTTTTGTTGTTAAGTGGGTAGAAATGCAGTTACGTCACACCTCGGACAATGGCGATCAAATGTATGAAAGAAACGCGTTGCTACGCACACAGTCTAAGCTCGTGTAGGTGAACGCGTACCATGCTTGTGTAAGTGAGATAAGACATGCTAGGGTTGCTGCCATTTTGAACGCACGAGTCGGGAACACAATGTGCAGCAATATGAGATGACCTTGTAATAGCGGCGTCGAATTAATTTTGTGTGCTTATAATTAAAGTAATGTTAATCTACGATTTCTTATTCCGCCCGCGTTAAAATTCGATATAACCTCAATGACTAAAAACTCATTGCGCGAATTAGGAAGAATTAAGAATCATATTACGCTGTAACGTGGGTATCTAAGCTCGATTTATACAAATAGTTTCCTATTTTGAATCAGTATAAACGAAGTAACTAAATTTTTGTAAGGAAATTCAGGCCACCAAAATATTACGTAAGTTGAAAACATGATTTTTTGTTCATATATATATTGTGTTGTTTTCAGTGTGATCTGATAGGTTTAGGTCGAAAACGGATAGGGCAAAAAAAATACTAAACATAAGTACCTATTGTACCTAAGTTGGTTTTCTACTAAAACATAAAACACTTTGAAAATAACTGGGTATGTACATGCCTTGATTCATCCAATGGGAATCTGTAGAACTTTCTTTTATTTTTGTTGTTTATAGAGCTTAAACAACCGTACACACTTACACAGCACAACACACGCCCATTACAAAAGTATTTGTTTAATATTTGAATATTATAGGTGGCCTCCGCTCTGCGCACCGCGTCGTCGCGTCCCTGCCAGCCGGTAACTGCGAGGTAACCGAGCGCGGGTGGGCGGCACTTTCGGGGGGAGGCAGGGAGTGTCCATACTGTACGTTAGTACTCTTTATTATACTGTGGTTACGTAGTGGAATTTTCCACCATGCTGGTTTTAGAGGACATCAAATAAATTGTAATTTTACAATTTTATTACACTAGGCGTCAAAAAATGAGATTCAAAATTAGTTTACGACGATAATTATAATCATTTCACACAATAGCCATGGTCCGGCCTAGAACGAGACAGATATACTTAAACTTCGCTTCAAAGTTAGCAAAGTGTACGTGGGACACCCAAAAATCAGAACCTTTTCTTCGGTTTTTTTGACAAAAAAAATACTTTCTGTGAGCTCTAAAGGGAGTTCTTACCTTAATTATATAGTAAATAAGTTATTTTTAAATTTTTACAAACAAACATTATACTTTAGAACAATATTTAATAGAAAAAAAGTAGTCCAAAGTTATGGGATAGCGATATTAGTATCAAATGTTTAATTTGAAAAATGCCCTTTTGCGTTTGGGACACAATTTTTGTCAATGAGACTGAGTTTATGGTAACTACGAATAGAGGAGAGCTCATATTATATCGTTATAGTAGACATATTAATTAGCGAGATCCCGAACAAATTTCATTTAAAACGACGAATTTAGCCTCAGGGACTCGCAATTTATATACCTACCATCTCTATCTTTGCGATACCACTTTTATAACTTATCTTATAAGTACTCTTTTATTATGGTGCTGTTAATAGTACTTTTATAGCCACGCATTCCTTAGTTTAATCACCGTAAACATGGTATAAAGAACATTTTGATGGTTCAATTCTAAAATGGACGGCGTCTATGTAAATTACCCCTGCATGATACAAAAGAAAATGTCTTTCAAAAGTGTATAGAAACCTACATGGACAATTCAGGGCGCTAATTTGAGTGTACTTTGAAATATCGCCAAATAAGCCTCATCGGGTTTTAATGACAGTTAAAGGCGATGTACATCTTACTGTCATTACGACGCCATGTTTGCGATTCGAAGTGCATAATGTGACATTTCACGTTATCGCAACTAAATATATTTCCACTTCGGAGATATCTCCAAGATATCAGATATATAGATATGGATAGAGCCCAATGCCAGGATGCTTTTGCTTGCAGATCGACCATATAGTCCCTTGACAGACATTTTAAGAGCTTGCCAACGTAAAAAGTGTTTGTTCCAGTAAAAAGTGTACCTATGCTTCTAATTTAAACGGTTGTCAGCGTAAACTACGCGTTTCATGCTGCCTAGCATTGAGTAGAGATAGATAAATTTATATATTTACTCATAACTGGGTGGTTTTATTTCATTAATTCATATTTTCCCGTAGTTCTGACATGAGAAAATTCGTAAGGAAACCGTTTGCGTTCAAAATCAAAATCAAAATAGTTTATTGTGTACTACGGGTAATTGATGCAGGTGTTACAATGATCATAGTGTCTCCGTAATATGTCGTTTCAACGTACAATGAAAAAAACGCACATTCCTCATGCAAATAAAAAATTACAATCTAAAGCAACAAGATGAATTTCAAATAAATAATTAACATTAATTTTCGTTCAAATATAGTAACATATCAAATTTATCATTTATTATTATTAACATACAATTTAAATTGGTAACAATATACACATATAATATATTGGTAATATATGTTGTTTCGTTACAAAGTTTACTTACGGACACATTAAAATATGTGTTTTCTGCTCCTGCGTGTATTATTTATAGGGCTATAAAAATACACACTCGTACATAAGTTTTCAGATAGGGTGCCCTCTTTACCGCTTCCAGCCAGTTTGCTCCCTGTAGATAGGTACAGACGTAAACAAATGCATGCACCTATCACGAATAATCACTTCTCAACGAGACATATTGTGTTCGCGAGAACAAAGCTGAACGAGGTAATATATGACAAACATGAAAAAAAAAACGAATTGAGAAATTACATTACGGCAGAGACCAGTAAGTAAGCCATACTGGCCGAGTAGGAATTAGACGGACCGAGCCGTAGGCGAGGTCCGGATATAATACGAGGCCAGGATGGCTCTTACGGTCGAAGCAAGTATAGTGCTTTTCTCAAAAATTAAACAAGAAAATTAGATTAAAATTATATTTTGTAGGTGACATTCATATTCGGCCATTTTCCAGTGAATATTTTTGTTATATCCCATTTCTATTATTAATTAATAATATTAAATTATAACAAAATATATAAATGGACAATTCAATTCAAATTAAAACTAAAGAACTTAAATCTAAAATAAATATTCGTCGTCGCAGGCACCATTAACTCCCATGATAACAACCTATAACAAAAATAATTATGAGTTTATACTTGGATAAAAGATATAGTTATATCGTTATCAAATAGTGGCAGCATTTATTTACCTTCATCGCCAAAATGGTTATCATCTAGAGATTGATTTAAGAACTTTTCTATATTTTGCTGCTGTATGTTTGTGATTTCTTTCCTTTGTAGCCATCCGATTGTCTCAGAAAGATTGTGAAAATATTCTGACCTTATCACACATTATCTGACCAACTATTAACTTGATTTTCTTCCTTCCATTTAATGAATCTCTTGTATTTTTTTATATCTCCTTGGATTTAGTCGGAAGTAAATTATTTTAGCTAACTCTGCCTCCGCTTTTAAGTATGGAGGAGTGCCGTCTATTCGGAATCTGACTCGTCTGAACTAATTTTTGCTGAATTATTGTAATAGATCACACAAACAAATTTGAAATTTTTGTCTTTTAATTTAAATCCCGCCTTAATTTATTTTTTTATAAATACTGCGTTTAATTATTTGCAAATCTAAGTCTTAAAGATAAAATTTAATTATTGTTATACATTGTTGTATTTTCTAACTTATTTTCATATCATAAAGCTTACCTTCAATTTTAACTCCGAGGTTTTTTCTAAACGACACAAAAAAGGAAGGAATTCCGAAATATCATTGTCATTTTACACAGCACAATTATGAACTAAACGCTGCATACAAACTTCCGCACTAAACCTTGTCGCTACTTTTTTTTTTTTAATATGCATCTTGAGTTACGTTTATACTGCCAATAGTGCTAGCCTCTTTTTATTTTACATTTGCTCTTAGTGTAAATTGCAAGTGTATACTGCAATGTCGTCTCTTTCTATTTAATCTATGAAAAAGGGACGCCACTTGTAATTTCTACAATTTGCTGTCGCACTGTACTTATAATTAAAACAATTTGTGCAATGCATCCTTTTTCCATTTATATACGACCTCATCGCCTTCACATCCTTAGTTTTTTTATAGGTCGGTGACGATGTAAATCGTGTTTCGATATTCAAATATCTTGATACGTAATAGGAATTACATACTTACTTACTGGACAAATATTGATTCCAAATTTAAAATCTCGCTGTTTACTGGACACTTCTAAAAAGTCTTCGGTATGTTCCACTTACTGTAGTCTATCTAGCGATGGTAAGGCAACATTACATGCAATTTTTGAGAAAATAAATAAAATTGCGGAGTTCCCTCGATACCTCATGGATCTCGTCATCAGATCTTCACCAACTTGAAGATGCGACTCTCGAACTTTGAAATCGGTTCATAAATGACGGAGTTCTGAGGTACCTGACCAACATAAAAAAAAACAAATGACTGGAGAACCTCCTCTTTTTTCAAGTCGGTTGATAAATGGATTATGGTCATTGTCAGATTTAGGTTCGCGTCTTTTCGGTGGACACGTACAAAGTTAAGGACTTTAGGCCTAGTTTTCCGATCAAAATTATATTAGCATAAACGACGTTTCCCTTTCTATGGGCTTGCGTGTTAAAACATAACTTCATTGCACATACGCTGTTAACTATTGGCCACCGAAGAGACAAATTTTGTTTTTTGAACTGACAATAACCCATTAATATGAATATTTTCACGGAGTTGAAAAACAAATATTTTCGAGTTACAGATTAGAGACCCTAATATCTCACGCGTAAATGTCCCTCTTATCTCTGAGTGGTAAGATACTTACATTCTGTTAAAAATAAAGTAAAAGTGTTTTCGTTAACAACCTGATTATGCCGTATTTTGTACTCATTTAACCCTTACAACTGCATTTTAGTCCCTTTAGTATCATATTTGTATGTATGTGTATGTATAGAAAATATAGAAATACATTAAAACAAAAAAAAATTACAAAGGCGAAAACGAAAGCACAGACTATGTACAGCAGTTAGAGACGGTTATCTCATTTGATCTTCGTGACAACCGCCTAAATACTGTATTTTATTGGTTGCTCCTGTAAAATGAGACACAATTGGGCGTGGCGACGCGACCAACCGATGTACGCGTCTAAGAGTGGCCATGAACGCCCTGGTGCGCACGGTACGTCTAGCATACACTATATGTTACTGTGAAACGCGACTACTTGTCGCGCGACAAACACTACCTGTCACTTTCCCGTCTATACCGTGCGAGCAGGACAGACGATGCTGCAGGTTTACCTCTTGCACGTCTCGACGAAAGCTTGGTAATAATCTTTGAAAACAGTTCTTTCGGCCTATCACTAGTTCCACGCTAGACCGGTACACGTAGTTTTAAAATGAGTGTTAATTGTATACGTTTAAAGGTAAATAAGTAGAGGTAATTGTATCTAGGCGAGTAAACGATCCCGGTCGGCGACAGCGCAAGGTCGCATGTGGGCGACGCACGGCGCCTCGCTTACCGCTTTACTATATTTTTTGCGCGCAACACGCGCGGCATATCGATTCTATTTACTTCATCACATCAAGCAATTAACATCGTAGTAAAGACTGCGACTTCATTAAGGGTAATAGCTCGGACTTTTAAGGAAGCTATTTGTTGCACATCCATCATATTAAAGGCTCTCCCGGCGTTGAAAAAAATAAGTGGACAGCGTGATGGATTTCTAGTAACGCAATTATGTGTTAAAAGTAAAGTTTTATTGCAATAGTGGCGCCAGGGATACATAATGAAACGTAGTATGGAAAGCATTTACATTTACATACATAAATGATGATAATGAATGCCATTTGGCATTAAGTTCGCCATTTGTACTGACGTTTGTTTTGTGCATCGTAGTTTAAATTTAATAAATATAAATATACTACATAATCCAAACTTGGCTGGAGCACTAATAACTTATGTTGTTCGGTTTAATCTAAAGCTTAATGGAAGTAAACAATATGTATAAGTGTACCTACGTACTTAAAAAAATCTAGGAATTGTTGACTGACTGAACAGACTCATATGAAATTATAAACTGTTCTATTTCAAGAATAGAGCATAATCGCGTAGGTGAGATTTATAGGAATCCCACCTTTTCCACTAATCTGCATCTGAGAGATAAACGATCAACGATCGGGCAAGCTTCTAAAACCAATCATAACAATCATAACTTAACTAACGACTACACATAAAAAAATTAAGTTTGTATAAACTATTTTTAAATAGCTGTATTCGTATTCTACTATGATCGATACAAAGATACGGCCTTTTGCCTCAGTATGCTGCAGACTAGGATTATGGAAGCACAAGTGGCGCTGATAATTTTACCAACAAACCATAACTCAAAGTAAACGTCCTAAACTAAAGAATTTGCATTAGACTCGGTTTTTTGCATCATAGCAAAACATAATAACAATGTCGATGATGTGTGGTGTGTAAAAAATACGCTTTGCTAGAAGAACCGGTGCGACCGCATACCATACCTCCGCTTGCGGCAAGGCCCCGGCGACGCTCGCAGGCACCTGCGCGCACCCGGTCTCCACACTCACCTACTTTCACATTTGGACCCGGCATCCACATATCCACACTTAAACCCTGTACCTTACAGAGCATACCTTAAGATACATTTTACCCGTGACCCTTGCTTTACCATCAACAATGAGGTATTATGACCAGATGCTAAATAAAGACATCGGTGCAGCCAAATATACAGTTCTGAGCCTTCAATTATGCATGTTTCACATGCGCCTAATTGAAAGCTTAAAACTGCACAGGCACTTCGGGGAAGGCAAAAACGTAGAAATAGAACCCGGAAAACTCTTTTATAAGTAAAAAAGAAATTAAAAAAGTTGAGTGTCTTAAAATTGTTTAATTGCTTCGTAAGATTCGTAAGTCACTATAAATCGTAATGCGTCTTAATCTGACAGCTGCGATTTGTTTGCAGAAGTACAAAGTCAAGTCATTTGTAATTGAATACATTTGAATTGCGAGATAGGAGCATCTTAAAATACTATCTCGTTATTTATTGCGATATTCTTAAGTTTGTAGCGGCTTGGCGCACTGCGGCGTAGTTCGATCATTACAGGTACTTGACTTAGCAATTTACCTGTAACTATAAAGTACAATTTATGAGATATTAATAGACTGCAGGGCCTTGACAAAAATAGTGAGACGCGGAACATTACTTAATTATTGGCCAGCCCGGCCGCCGGTCCAACGTTAGAATAGCTGGCTTACTGGATTCAATTAAATTGTCATGAAGGTTCTGAGAACTATTATTACGGTAGCGGCATTTTGCTGTTAAATTATGAACTCGCTTTTTGTTGCACAAAATAAATTTGCACATAATAGCTGTCGTGGCCGCTAGAATTTGTATTTGCAAGAGCTTGACTAAAATTATTCAACAGCGCAATTTGCCAACCGCTTTTAAAATCAAATAAGCCATCGAGATTTGTATTTATTTCTAACAGTACAATCAGGTTTAACGAGCCCGCACTGAAGAATTTGCTCCCGTGCGTTCTTAATTTTTGAGACGGCTAAATTGTATAAACAAACATAGCGACCCGTTGCGGCTTACGAGATGGAAAAGGCGTTAACTTTGGAGAATTTAATACGGCTCGCAGTAAAACTGCGCCACAATAAATAACACGGCTCATTAAAGTAAGCGGTGCGCGGGAGCCGCGAGATGCTATCAACCGGCCACTAGCGAGTATAAAAAGGCTAATGGCACCCCCGGGTCAACTTGACCCCGACGCCGACGCCGCTGGCGCTCCGCTCTTACGCAAATTAACTATGAGCATACATTCAGTATGCTGCTCTTCAGACACTACACTACCTATATATCCCGTTGCACTTGTCTACAAACTGATAAATCATAAAAATTCCATGGGACGATGTCCCATCGTCGTTATGTGGCACGCGACAAAAAAGCCCATTAAGCAAATGTATATTTTAATACAGAATAAGCGATAAATCTCGCGATGGGCTTTCGAATTCCGCGCAAGTCATCCGACGAGGTGAGATCGGCTGGGAAATACCACTCGCATGTAGGTACTTACGTGCGCAACCTTGCTCATACATACTTATGTCGTGTCGCTGACAACTATGCAGTGATAACGAATTAATATGTGACAGTGTATTTTGCAAATAAAATAAATCACATGGATTTATAGCACTATCGATTTTATCACGGGGTATTCAACTCATGCGTAGAAGAACTCGCGGGATTATAAATCGGCTAATTATCTCGCAACGAAAATGTCAAAATAGTTTTAGTGATTGCTCTAAAAAAACCTTCACCATTCGATAGCTTGATTAGATCTAAGCAAGTAAGCAACATCGATGCATTGTTAGTAATGCAGTAAAAAAAGGTAACGGTATGAGAATATTGTAGTAGATGTCTAGACATCTAGAATCCGAGCAGTAATGGAATGCTCGGAGCAGCTGCGTCGGATTGCTGGTGTATGCGGTTCATTGCGGTTCCGCATTGCGAGTTTTTGCGGCGCGGGCGCACGCGCCGGGCCCGTCCTAGTCCCGTCAAAATAGAGCGAAATTTAGTGTCAGCCTTCGACAATTTTTAAGTCTTTGAATTTTGGTGTGTGGATAAATGATAGGATTTGAAAGTGATCCTTAAAATGGTAGAATATCCTGTGCATAATTTTTTTTCTACAAGAACGTGTCAAATCAAAAACTTTAATATTGTAATAACTATATAACCTTAATTGTATCTAATTCTATCTTAATATGATTTATTGCATTAACTTATTCAGATGTGTGTTATACCAAAAATCTAAAATATTTTGACACTGCTGAATAAGTTAATGAAATGAAATATAGATAGATAGATTTATACCGGAAACCGGTGAAATCCATCCCGACAGACGGGTAACACCGTAAATATGTATAAGGTTATTCTAAGGTATCTTTTTTATGAAAATATCTCTCGATTGACACGATCAATGCTTACAAAAAATATCAGGGACAATAAATTTACCAAATGTTGAAACTAACTTTACTGGACTATCCCGCCACGCCGGCACCTCGCCGGTTCACTGGCTAGCTTCACCTAATAGTACTAAGGGCGCATGACCCTTCCTTACAACACTTACTTAAGCCCTTCTACTTCAGCGTGGCAAATTAATAGGGTACATTTCATTACCCCAATGAGGAGCATTTACCCTGTTACTCATTATCTGTTAATTTCTTTCCACTTTGGTAGTTAGTGATTGTAGAAAAGGAATACGGTTGCAAATTTTAACACTGAAAAAGAGAGCACTTTTTAAAGAAAAACTTAACTTTTAGTATCCACTGTAAATATAGATATATCTAGGCATATCCCCGCTTAAAAGATGAAATCTAAGATAGAAGAAGCTACATACTATGAGCAAATAGCTATTAAAGACAGACAACTCAAAATGATGCATAATGCATATACCTGCTAAACGTCACAGCCTAACCACGTGTGAGTTTGAAACGTTTTTTCTACCGTTATGTCTTACGCTCAAATTGGGTTGCGCAAATTTTTCACAGAATTTTCCAGAAACGGACAGACGCTAATCAAATTACATTGGCATTGTCCAGGCGCTAGCTTGTCGCACGTATTGTTTAGATACATTGTTCTAACTCGAAGCGTGATAAATTGATTAGGCGGCAGTGCGTCTGCCACGCTGACCCTGTGGTGAAAAGAGCGCATCTGCCTCTTCGTTAGTCCATGGTAAAGTTTTTGGGCGTTATTTTCCTCAAACTTGGGCTGACACCTGGTCGTAACCTTTGTCTTTTTATTCTGCCATTTGTCATTTAAGTGTAACTTTCCGGATTCATGGACAGATTACAAATACATTTTATGAATGTAGGTTTGAACGTAACTAATATCCGTATTCAGGAACAGATTTTCGTTGCGAATAACCGAACTATATTGGCAGCTACTTAAAACGGAAATTACCTTTGAGGTAGATTCGACCTAAGAGGTAGATTCAACTAGATCTTTTTTTTATCCACAGATAAGTTCATACTACATTAGCAGTAGAGGTAGATTTTGGTTACAAATAGGTGAGCTATACTAGCAACTAGCTACTTAGAATGGAATCCTCGGCCTAGGAGATAGATTTGACTTGACCGGTTTTTTATAAATCTATAGCTACCTACTAGGAGTAATATAAATATAGTAGTATTGATATGGAGTGACGCGCTTTATCTCACTTGGCCGCTAATTGAAGGCAGCGTGACAACGAGATGATTATGGCAATGTAAATTATATGAATTGACTCGAAAACATTTATTAACATGATACGACGGTCGCTTAAAAGTATGAGTCTGGCTATAGTATGAATATTTGCATGCCTGCATGCATTTTTAGGGTTCCGTACCCAAAGGGTAAAAACGGGACCCTATTACTGAGACTTCGCTGTCCGTCCGTCCGTCCGTCCGTCTGTCACCAGGCTGTATCTCAACAACGGTGATAGCTAGACAGTTGAAATTTTCACAGATGATGTATTTCTAATTTTCTATATTGCCGCTATAACAACAAAAACTAAAAATAAAATAAAATAAATATTTAAGGGGGGCTCCCATACAACAAACTTGTTATAGATTATATATATATATATAAATATATATAGGTACGGAACCCTACATGCGCGAGTCGGACTCGCACTTGCCCAATTTTTTTCTCCCTATACTATATACTCGTACTATTCTTGTGTTCCTGATGTTCGATCTGCCGTTATTTAAAATCAGAGGTTTATGTATAACTATGTAAAGATCTCTTGCCGGAACCCTTCATGCGCGAGTCGGGCTCGCACTTGCCCAATTTTTAATATTTGCATGCCTGCATGCCGGCTGGATACATGGAACTGTATTGCTTAGATTATAAGACCTCATTTGTAACTACCTGTATTCTAGCAAATAAACGATTTGATTGATTAATTGAATAAATAAAGAGATAACAATTGTTTAAACAATCAATTATGATTTCTTATAAATTCCAGTCTTCATGGCATCGCAACGACTTGCCTATTCTAGGTCATTCATAGCACCATATCATAGTTTTAGCCACCTTTTAGTTTAAGTTTATTAGTTTTTTTTTATGTTTTCTTGTAAATAAATATCAAGGACATATCAAGTTAAAATTACTTCCGATTACTCATTACCGACGGACATTTTTATACTAGTTTATGCAGTTCCCACAAAAGTTATGTACAGTTGCATACATTATTATTCAACACACATATTTTAAAACCTGAACCCATTGGTGATGTGATGACTTGAATTAAAATGTACCTATTTATTAAATTTTTAATGTAGCATAATGTGCCTAAGGCAAATATCAACCTTTGGTGACGTTCTTCGTTGATGCTGTAAAAAAGCTAGTACACTACAGCCACTAATATATAGAGGTTTTTCGAAATGGGTGTACCTATAGATAAAGTCCTTTGCATTGCGAAAACGATGGCTTCAGGAATCAGAACTTACCTTGCAATGGCAGCGAAAACAGTTGCCCCAGTTCTGGTCCAGCCTCTTGTCGTTGAGACGCACTGGCTCGCCTTCGTTGGAGCACGGCTCGCGTCGGCCCTCTGTGAAACAAATAATTATGTTATCCAAGTTTTTTTTTTCTTTCTTTTTTTTTTTATAACATTAAATTAATTAAAATTTTTTAAATATATTTTTTATGAATAAAGGCGAAAGTTTGGGAGTGTCTTTTTATGTTTGTTACTTCTTCACGTTGTAACGGCGGAACCAACTTTGGTAAATTTTTGGTATGGAGGTAGCCGACACTCTGGATTAATAGTAGAGGATCCCGATATAAAACGACCTTCACCGAGATGTTTATTTGATGAAATGTATTTTATATTTAATTTAATATGTCAATAAATATATTGCAGATGGGTTGCCTAACAAATTTTAGTCCTGGGTACCTATGTTTAGTTAAAAAAAAAAAATTAAACATTTCGCCGGTTTGATTATTAGATAAATTCATAATAAAATAATCTTTAATTTTTTTTAATTTCAATTCAATAATCAGACCGTTGCAAAATGCTACTAGGTATAGATTTACCTGTTTATACCTGGCTACCCGATAGTTGTGACGGGAAAAGAATAGGCAACCAAACGTTTGCATATTGTATGGGCTTCATACTTTCGATTGGTGTAGAATTTATCTAATATTAATCAAACCGGTAAAATGTGTAAAAAAAATTTTTTTTATTATTAATTAAACATACCCTGGACTAAAATTTGTTAGGCGACCTATATGCAATATATTTATTGACATATTAAATTAAATACTTATAAAATACATATCATCAAATAAACATCTCGGTGAAGGTCGTTTTAAGTATATCGGGTAGACTATAACACAATATTCTACTTATTATCCCGAAACAATTTAGTGTTCCTGTGGGGTGAGAGGGTAACACCGCGGGGCGAAGCTAATATTATTATAAAACTCTAAAATTGCCAAAACCAGTTTGAGGAGAGGTCATGATTCCAGAAATTGATTTATTTATGATTATGAGTCGTAATATATATATGTACGCTTATAACCTAAAATGGCTGAAACGATTTCCAGCAATTTTGCTACGGTAAAGAAGAAATGCCTGGAAGAGCTACTGGTCCACGAAAGAGTTCATGAAGGGAAACCTTCCACTGTCACTGACACGGAAATTCATCTGTGTCATGTGTATTCTGCCTGTCCTAACCCACGGAGCCCAAACATGATCCCTTTACCAAAAGTCCAAATTGAAGGTTTGCCAACGGGCCCTGGAGCGCAGCATTTTAGGGGTGAAAAGGACGGATCGCGTCCGAAACACCACGCTAGGCTCCAAAACACGCATAGCTGACGTAGGCAATAAAACAGTGAGGCTCAAGTGGGATTGGGCAGGCCACGTCTGCCGTTAAAACTCGGAAAGATGGGCCAGCATAGCCACGAGTGGGTGCCGCAAAATGGGCGACGTAGACGGGGCCGGCCCTGACGGAGATATCGGGATGATATAGACATTATGACTTGAACTGTATCTGGGCTGGTTAGCTCTCACTAATAGTATTCGGACTTTGTGTGGGAGTATAACCCGCTAATGGGATTATCTCCGCGCCACAGGGGTGATTTAAGTTGGGGTGACGCGGGCGCACTGGGCGCATGGACTGCGTCGTGAATAGACTGAACCGAATCAGTCTGACTTAGGGCGGGAGGAGATGGGAAAGAAAATCGGGTTATGATAAAGAAAAAACGCGAACTAAGTAGCGGTAGTTACCCGCCGGCGGGGATTACGCTGAGGCGCCGTTCGGAGAGTTCGCGGCGACCATCGCTTGGATGGTTTCCGTGATCAAAAGGAGAGGCTTTTACCCAGCAGTGGGACACTAATATAAGCAAGCTAGATTAAAACAAATGAAGACCGTAGGTACTTATGTTTTGTATCGTAATTAAGACTGTTATAGAGTATAGATATACGTAAGATATATCTTACCTTTTTTAGACATTTCCCATCTCTAAGGTAGGTACAAATTGCCGGTACACGAGCGTATTGGATTACCCGCGCCACAGTGCGCTGACAGACACGATGAGGTCAGGGAGTCAGTCCGCCAGTGCGCAGTGACCGCGCGGAGGAGTTGCGGTCGCGAGCCCGCGTGGGAAGCAAATGTCCTATTATAGCAAGCGTTGCACCAGCAACACAGCACTTGTACGAAAATACCAAGCGCGGAGGTTGCGCTTATTTGGGAAAGTGATCAGTCGAAATTTTCTCCTTTTCATTGGCGGCTTTATTATTTCGTAATTCTAAGGTTTTAGACTTTTTTTCGGCATAATAATGTTCCCTAATTATCCCTAATATTTGTCATTGATTAGTTTGATTTTTAATTCTACTGTACTTACCGTAATTTTTTTAATTGATATAAATCTAATATAACGTACCATATTGTATTAGATAGGTAAGTACATCAATTATGTTGTATTGTAGGTATGTTGCAGTCATGTTGCACTAAAGTATTATTACAATATACTTAACGATTCACCACTTACTGTGCATATTTAATAAAAACGTATTTCCTTATGTTCTGCGTACAACTACGCCTTCATTGGATTTTACGCTTATGTTGCTATGCTAAAATGCTAAAACGTGAGATAAATAAAATAAAACACGTTAATCAATCTCCGCGGTTCACATTTTATATAAAAAGCCCGTATTTTATAACCGACCTTGAAGATAGTTTATTTGACATTGACAAAACACGTTAACGGCCTTCGAGAAAATAATAAACTTTCTAATCAATTTTATTGAATCTTTAAAACGCGAACTACATTTCCCCGCCGGTTCGCTTGCGCAGAAGAATAAAGTATGCCCATATTTTCAACTCTCATAATATATTTAAACCTATGTTTTTTTTCTGATATCTAAACTATATTACTGCAACCTTTTAAGTAAGTACTTAGTTTTTGGGTTTAAATGGAACTTGCAAAATTTCACGTTTATAATATATTATACTAGCAGTATAATATACTAGCTGCGTCCCGCGGTGTAGGATATGACAATAAAAAAAGTAATTTTATTAAAACTTTCGTGAGACATAGTTATTTAATTATTGTATTACAAATTGATTTTTGGGCCGTTCCTGACAATTTCACGTGAGTGTAAACCGCTTAATACAATAATAAAAAAAGTAATTCAGTAATTATGTACATGATGATTGATGATAGAAGAATTTCAGTACCTAAAAGTGGCAGTGGAAGCCATTTATTGCATACATTTAATGTTTAGCAATAGTTTTGATTCCGTAATTCCTTATTGCATAATTAATTGGTTCCAAAATTGATATCATAAACTTAACTGTTCATATTTCATCATCATCATCATCATCATATCAGCCGATAGACGTCCACTGCTGGACAAAGGCCTCCCCCAAAGTTCTCCACAACGATCGATCTTGCGCCGCCCTCATCCAATTTCTACCCGCGATCTTAACCAGGTTCATATTTAATTGTATCGATTCCAGGAATACGTAATTCCCATGTATTATGAGCATGGTAAGTGTGATAAAGTTATCACACGGCAGTCTGGCAGGTTTTATTATACTTTTCGAATCAAAAGGTGTTAAAGAAGATATCATCGAAATTGTTTGTCTTAGAACCACCGTTGCGGTATCGACATACATGCATGAAATTATAATGTTCCACATGATATAAGGAGACTAAATGATATGCATGGAATAGAATTATTAGGCGTAGTAATACGCCCACACGGCGCTAGTAAGTTGTAGCACCAGTAGTGGATTGCCTTTGGCAGTAGCATACACGTAGCGTAGCGAACCAAGATCCAATTTTGAATTACTATACGTATCGTAGAACTACATCAATGTAAACTTTATTTATAATTTGATTATATTTTTATTTAATATATTAAAGTGATAAAAAAATACCTACCCGATTTGAAGTTATAAGTTAAGACGACAGGGATTAATTTTCATTATATACATACACACAATCATTTGTTTACAATAATCAGCCTCTTGCACTCTAAAGCGTTTTGATTTTTTTTTTCTGTGATATGTAAGGTTTTACACGCAATATTTTTGATTTACCATCATTGCCTAACGTTTTGACACGGTTTCACGGGTGTGTTAATATTTATGTGTATGAATGCATGTTAGCCAGTCGCGGATAAAATGATAATGGTCAAGGATCTGTCACTTATAATTTACTAGCTGTGCCCCGCGGTGTTACCCGCTCATCCCATGGGAACACTAAATATTTTCGGGATGAAAAGTATCCTATGTCCTTTCCCGGGTCTCAAACTATCTCCATACCAAATTTCATCTAAGTCGGTTCAGCGGTTTAAGCGTGAAGAGGTAACAGACAGACAGACAGACAGACAGACAGACAGACAGACACACTTTCGCATTTATAATATTAGTATGGATTTCTAGTGTGACAAATCGACCATCATAGGCATGCTTTAACATTTATTGACAAGATTGGCATGGCACTGGTCGCACGCGAGCAAGTCTCAGTACCCTGTACCTGTACCATGCGTTTACATACAGACAACCCCCACTAGACAGAGCATGTAAGGTTACGCGCGCACCAACGATATGGTACGGCAGAACATTAAAGTATCAACACGGCGGCCACCGTTTAGTTGCGTCCATGTTTATGAGGTCTCTCTACACCACTTAACACAACAATTTACCATGTTATTTATTTAATTTCTTTTTTGGTTGACGTACGCATGGATCATAAACAAGGACGCAACTAAACGGTGGCCGCCGTGTTGATACTTTAATGTTCTGCCGTACCATATCGTTGGTGCGCGCGGTCGCCTTACAGTGACAGTGCTCGCTCGCGAATGCATAAGCGATTTGTATGGAAAATTGTAGTTCTGCAAAGTAACCGCTAGTGGCGTTGTATTATTCCTTATACAAATCGTTTACACTGTCGCTAACGATTACGGTCACATTAACTAATGGTAAGGGTACTAAGACATGCTCGCGCGCGACTATACAATGTCAATGTTGTCAATAAATGTTAAATCAGGCCTGTGATGTTCGCGTTTCGAGAACTCTCGGAGTACAGTCACATGGCGCGGCAAGCGTCGGCTCTCAGAGCACAGCGCCCGCAGAGATGACATCGGCGTTACGTCGACGTGTATCCGCATTCTTATTACGTGGCCGGCTCCGGCTCACCGGCTGTCCTGCGTAAATATTTTGGTAATTAATGTGTTCGCCTACGGCTAAAGTGCGATCGAATAATTCTCACGAATCTTTTAAGCCGCTAATCGCAGTGTTTGGTGGCCATATCGTCATTTAAATAAATAAATGTATGCTATTATAAAATTGAATTGAAAAACAGTTTTCTATTGAGAGATATCATTATAAAAGGAAAAATCAGCAGCATGGCGTCAGACAAAATGCACCATAATATATGGGTAAAATTTTCTTTGTCCTCTTATTGGCTGGACGGTTTTTCACCAATTTTGACAGAGACAGTTGAATATCCAAAGATAGTCATAAGACACTTTGTCCCACTATGATAAAGAAAGCGATGTTGCGGGCACCATCTATGTAAGTAGTAATAAAATTAATATCGGTCAACCTCACACAAATCGATCTAGTCGCACAGTAAGCTCTAGTAGGCTTACATATGTTATGGGTACTACACGACACATACATACTTATATATAGATACATAAATATATACTTAAGTACGTAAAAACATCCATGACCCAGAAACAAATACTCGAGTTTATCCCACAAATATTTGCTCTTGCTCGGATTCGAACCCAGGACCGTCGGCAAAGTAGCTGTACTACCACTGCGCGAACCGTGTCGTCAGAAATATTAAGTAACAGAAACAAATGTCAAAAAACGGAATATTTTAAGGAACAAACAAATGTCGCTGATTGATTGCCACTACGTTTAAACAATGAGAAAACGTAATTTTCCTATAACAGATGACATTATATTACACGTTATAATTATAACAACCGTAATATTGTTCGCATATATTACAGCGGTGCCTTCGGTTTGGGTCACGTTTGTAGGCATTAACATTTCATAATAAGCTTTAATCCCATAGCAACGAAACAACTTTCAAGGCAAACGAATTTTAAAATAAATCACAGAAATGTAAATTAACGAATCAAATACGTATTGTTGAAGATTATACGGGTTGTCATTTGTTCCGATATGTATTTGGACGTTTTAACAAATGTACATACGTATGAATTAAGCGACGGTACTAGAAGCAATGGTAATAAGAAAACATCAATAAATAATGCGCGCGTCGTGGAAAACTCTTAAGGATGTACTTGAAAGCCCTAAAGTGCCCATGAAATTGTATTATAAGCCACTAATTTTAATTCACATCCGTACTAGTATTACTTGTTATGGACGGTTTTGGCCTGGAAGCTGCACTTTGTGATGGAAGCAAGCCGTTTTGCACAGTGATAATATAGACCAAAATAAACGATTTCACTCGAGGCGAAATTAGTTTCACCCCTTAGGAACAGAGATGGCGCCACTTATTCAAAAAAAGTTTAAAAAATTCTAAATCCTGAACGGATACTCCGATTTTGACGTAACAGGTGCCAATCAGCAGATAATTACCCAATTTAACATGAAAAAAATTAAAATTACGTAGAAAATAATTTTGGATACCTAAGAAATAATATTTTCTGAAAAAAATATTTAAAATTTGTGATTTTTGGAATTTTACTCGTAAAAATTTATGTACATGGTACTTTTTTTATTTATTTATATTAATACACAACTAATTTTACATTTACGAAAAAAAACCGCATATCATTAGCTCGTATAATTCCAAAGTTATTGAAGAATACAGACATGGCGCCGCTGGGTCAAAAAATCTTACAAAAAATGTAAAACCTCAACGGATATTCCGATTTTGATAATTAAGGTGGTAATCGACAGATAATTACTTAAATTAGTTTAAAAAAATAAAATAAAAATTCAAATAAGCAAAAAGTAATAATATTTCCAAAAAAAAACATACATTATGAAAAAAATATATTTTTTTTGGGGCTTTTATGTAATTTCATATAAAAAAATTATGAATATGGCTTTATTTTACTTATGTATATTATAACACTATTAGGTAATTGATCGTTTAATAAAAAACCGCATGTCGAGAACTTGTATAGAACTTGTATACAGTTCCAACGGTATTGAAGATTTTACTATAGGGTGCCGGTGCGATGTTGCCGCCGCACGTGCAACTTATGTACATGTATATAGAAAAGTATTCTCCCGTTTCGAAGGTACTGATTACCCTGAAAATATAACCACAATTGAAAGTACAAATCATAATCATCCCAAGTAGCACACAACACACTTATATCCCTTGTACAGCTTAAATTAGAGTTTTAACTGGTGAATAGGCTCTTATACAACCAGTTTGCTAATATCACAAGTATATTCTGCCTATTTTCACTAAACTGTGCATTGTAACGTGCATGTTAGGCCGTTGCATCGGCTGCAACAACGCATTTTTCCATAGCTCGATTTGCACTCATACTAACTGTTCTATTGTGGATCGCACCTGCAACCTGCTTCCAACGCCATTCCATTCCTAAAAAGAAAGGACTTGGGACAGGATATATCCAAATTAAGACGTTTATTTCACATTTGGCTCGCTTGAAACGCTACACGCAGAACATGTTGTTCAATGGCAGCTGAAGTAGTCGGCGAAAGGCTTGTCGCAAGCTCTGTGAAAGCATCGAAGCATTCAAATTGCAGTCGTCAGTGCAACGGTCTACTAGTAGCAGTTTACAAAACAGTTATTATTTTAAGTAATGAAATGATGACTGCACTTCAAGGCTTTCACAGAGTATGACAAGACGTCTAATTTTAATACAATAAGAAAAGAGACCTGTTTTAAAACTTGCATGTTATACCCTGAAATAACTACTGCTTTTGCAAGTAACATCGCTATCTATAGAAATTCTCACTCGATACGTAACGGCTCATGTGAAACGACTACTTAGGGCCATTTTTGTTTCTTTTTTTTAGGGTGTGTTTACATAATTAATGTCATTCATTATTATAACAAAACGGGATTTAACCGAGTTCAAAAATGTTTATTTACCGCAATTAAGTCCCGTTTTATTATTTTAATATAATGTGTGAAAATCGTGTAAGATTCAATCACTATATTAATGTCATTAATTGGTTCTCAATTAATCGTAACGTTGTTGGTCCCAGATTCACATGCAGGCTATACGATGCTCCAACAGAGCATATATTATTACTGTTAATGCGATTCGAAAAGATCTGTTTAAACTAAAAAACACTAAACTAAACAAGCTTGTGAGATACCTTCCATCTATTTCAGCTGCCATTGAATACCGTTTCATGCAAACCAAATGTGGGTTCACGTTTTAATTTGGAAATATCGAGTCCCAAGTCCTTCTTTTTGGGAATGAAACGGCATGAAAAGTAGGTGGGGTCCACAATAGTTGAAGGTTAGTTCAATTTGGAAACTCCTTGAACATTATGGATACAAATTGGGCTGTGGCATAATGCGTTGTTGTTTTTTTTATGATGCGACGGCCTAACTTGCACGTTACAATGCAAAGCCTGCAAAGACTAAAGTGAAAATAAAACGTAAAGTAAGTAAAATATTGATTCAGAAATGCTATTTAGCATCTAATATACTTGTGATATTAGCAAACAGGTTGTATAGAAGCCTATTCACCCGTTAAAACTTTAATTTAAGCTGTACAAGGGATATAAGTGTGTTGTGTGCTACTTGGGATGATTATGATTTGTACTTTCAATTGTGGTTATATTTTTAGGGTAATCAGTACCTTCGAAACGGGAGAATACTTTTCTATATACATGTACATAAGTTGCACGTGCGGCGGCAACATCGCACCGGCACCCTATAGTAAAATCTTCAATACCGTTGGAACTGTATACAAGTTCTATACAAGTTCTCGACATGCGGTTTTTTATTAAACGATCAATTACCTAATAGTGTTATAATATACATAAGTAAAATAAAGCCATATTCATAATTTTTTTATATGAAATTACATAAAAGCCCCAAAAAAAATATATTTTTTTCATAATGTATGTTTTTTTTTGGAAATATTATTACTTTTTGCCTATTTGAATTTTTATTTTATTTTTTTAAACTAATTTAAGTAATTATCTGTCGATTACCACCTTAATTATCAAAATCGGAATATCCGTTGAGGTTTTACATTTTTTGTAAGATTTTTTGACCCAGCGGCGCCATGTCTGTATTCTTCAATAACTTTGGAATTATACGAGCTAATGATATGCGGTTTTTTTTCGTAAATGTAAAATTAGTTGTGTATTAATATAAATAAATAAAAAAAGTACCATGTACATACATTTTTACGAGTAAAATTCCAAAAATCACAAATTTTAAATATTTTTTTCAGAAAATATTATTTCTTAGGTATCCAAAATTATTTTCTACGTGATTTTAATTTTTTTCATGTTAAATTGGGTAATTATCTGCTGATTGGCACCTGTTACGTCAAAATCGGAGTATCCGTTCAGGATTTAGAATTTTTTAAACTTTTTTTGAATAAGTGGCGCCATCTCTGTTCCTAAGGGGTGAAACTAATTTCGCCTCGAGTGAAATCGTTTATTTTGGGCTATATTATCACTGTGCAAAACGGCTTGCTTCCATCACAGAGTGCAGCTTTTTTTCATAACAAATAGTACTATACAGTTTGCCTCACATCACACAATAGTTAAGTCATGAGAGGGGGCAGGCGAGCCAACTTGCGGACTCCTAATATGTTAATTAGTAGTTCTTTTAATAATCCAGTAAAATTTACTGAGTTAAATAGAAAATCAACTTTTGACTATTATAGAAGTTTAAAATTTCAGGCATGTGGATAATGGCATTTGAGACATTTTCAACATTTTTGAAAATCTATGCATAGGTAATTGAAAGTTTTCCTAAAATTTTGCGGTTTTTTTATGAAAAAAGGAATTACCTAATTTTACATAATAATAATAATTTGATAGATAAAAGTATATAAATATGATTCATAGTAGTTTCGAAATTTTCGTGAATGTGAAAATATGAAAGAACTCAAAATAATTATAACCGTACTTAATGTACCTTAATCTACCGTAGTTAATGCAATGAATGTTGTAAAAATATTATTAGATAAGAAACATTGCACAGATGTACCTACGGAGTTATTAGACAGATTCAAACTGGATAAACTGTTGACTACCATTTCGCCAGGTAGCAGGGGAACAAAGTAAAAATTCGTAAGCGTAGATCTTCTATTTTTTTTAATTTAGCTCTCAGTTAACAGTCATAATGCATTAGAACAAAACCCCGAAGACTTTAAAATTATGAAAGGCTACAACGTTATTTTACTGGACTATAAAAGACTGTGCTTTATCGAAGACTATTCAATTCGCAGCACGGCCGTCCTTTGCCATTTGCTTTAAAAAAAAAGAGTGCCGTGAATAAGGCCTGGCATTCATAGATAAACGTATTTTAATCGCACATCAATGTCAATATACAATCGACATTGAACTTGCTCGTTACAGTAACGTTGTTAGGCAACGATACGTGCTTTGAAATTACTATGTCGAATTTGATAATGTGAAGGTCATTTATGGCTTGACGTTGACGATCAATTTTGTTAACATTATACCTACAGTTATTATATTTTTATAAAAATGGTGTCATTAAACTATAAGTGGTAATTCTCTTCATAGCAATTAATATGACTTAGAGAATAAAATGCCTGACACGAACGGGTCTAACGTTTTATTTTTGGACAAATATGCTTGATTACTCAGATTTTAATAGTAGATATTTTTATCTATAAATATTATCATTTCATTTTAACGAGCCCAATTTACTTTGTTGAAGTAATAACTGCAACCGTTAGAATGACATTACACAAGCAAGTTACTAGAAATTATGCAAATGTTGATAATATACGGTGCTTTAAACACTTTACACGCTGTTTGATTGCGGTGTTTTAATTTTAAAGGCGCGCGCAAAATATACATAAAATAGTTATAAGCCGCGCGATTATTGGTCATTTCAGTAATGACGCCTAGATGAACATAATTTTTAGAAAGTTGCTCCTGTAAACACGTCCGGTACTAGCCTCAGGGATAGAATAAATATTTAGCATAATGCTATAATTTTCGTTGGGATTTTAGTTAAATCCCACTGTAGAAATGACTCGATGAGCATGCAAACATCGATTTCGACGATTACAATGTGATCTTTGACAACGCGATTGGCTCGCGAAGCTGACTTTCCTGAATTCGAATCCCAGCAAAAGCGATTTGTATTATGAGTTCGAATTTGTTTCTGGGCCATGTATGCTTTCCATATGGTTAAGTACTAGCGACCCGCCCCGGCTTCACACGGGTGCAATGCTGATACATTATGCAAGTATTATACATATAAAACCTCCTCTTGAATCACTCTATCTATTAAAGCAGCATCAAAATCCGTTGCATAGTTTTAAAGATCTAAGCATACATAGGGACAGACAGACAGATAGACAGACACTAGGAAGCGAGTTTGTTTTATACTATGTACCTAGTGATATATATTTATCTATATAAGTACAGTCAGCAGCAAAAGTAGCTAAGCATTATAACATACTCACAATGATCAATAACCTTTATTATCTATACCTACATAATAGAGTCCGTGTGCACATCATTTTGAGCACCTAGCGTGCGGTAGCAACTTCTGCTGCTGACTGTATGTACATCGATGTATACTGTATATTTATATGTCCTTGACGGTCCAGGACCTCGTGGCAGATCAAAGAAGCGATCGCTGGACGTCGTGATTATGCGTGAAAACGGGCTCACAAAAGAGGTTGCGCAGGATCGTGCAAAGTGGAGGAAAGCCAGTAAGAAGGCGGACCCTGGGAAGAGCTGGGATAACTCTAGGGAGAAGAAGAACAAGAAATATCTATCGACGTCTATAACACAAGCGTACTAGTTCTCACTAGACTTGGTTGATTTGTGTGAGGTTGTTTGATCTAAACAGAATGAAACATGGATCGCATTCTCCTAGCGCTCGAGCCTTGAACCCTACCGATCTTAAGCCAAGGATACACTAGGGGACAAATGTCCTGCGACACGTGTCGCCAGCGACGTCGCGTGAGGTAGCGCGACGTTGCCGGACTACGCGCGACATGTCTGGCAACATCGCGCGACACGGGTCACCAGCGACGTCGGGTGAGGTAGCGCGACGTTGCCGGACTACGCGCGACATGTCTGGCAACATCGCGCGACACGGGTCACCAGCGACGTCGGGTGAGGTAGCGCGACGTTGCCGGACTTCGCTCGACATGTCTGGCAACATCGCGCGCTATAGTAAAAACTTTGACGTCGATGAGCACCGGGTTCTTTTTCAGCTAGGAAGCTGATATTTTTCATACACTATCTAATAAGCAAATGGAAAAAATTTAGTGGGTGCCACGGTGGAAAATAAAAAAAAAATTTTTTTGGACCACCCTACTGTGACCCTCTAGGTAAGTGGTTTTATAATATACTTACTAAAACCTCCCAAATCGTGGCTGATAAGCCCTTTTATTAGCTACCGTGCAACTTGCGTATTTGGCGTCGCGTTGCCTTTTTATAATTATGTACGCCGCAGCCAACAACACTACCTCGGCGGGTGTCATGATATCGACTGCCTTGTGAAACAAAACTTGGTGATGTCGCCAGATATGTCAGGCGAAGTTTCGCGAAGTCGCACGACTTCGCCTGACGTCGCTACGGACATAAGTCGCGCGATGTCGCCAGATATGTCAGGCGAAGTTTCGCGAAGTCGCACGACTTCGCCTGACGTCGCTACGGACTTAAGTCGCGCGATGTCGACAGATATGTCAGGCGAAGTTTCGTGAAGTCGCACGACTTCGCCTGACGTCGCTACGGACTTAAGTCGCGCGATGTCGCCAGATATGTCAGGCGAAATCGGCCGGCTTCGCTTGACATGTCGCCGATACATGTCGTAGGACATTTGTCCCCTAGTGTATCCTTGGCTTTAAGCATGTATTTGAAGTAATAGCTCATGTTTTTCAATGAACGAAGATAAATATTAGATAATAGCACACTCTCTTAAAATTACATAATGCCAGGCGGGGCGCACTCCGCGATAAACTTTTCCCGCTACAAGTACATGCCGGTGGCCTCATGCATGGGGACTATTCAGTGGCTGCCATGCTGTGTCTCGGAACGCACGTACACGAAATTCGCGCGCACGCTCTTCCGATTTATGTACGTCGCAAGTGAACGTTCCTCATTCATCTGTTGATACCAGTGTTATATTATAATATAAAGTGTTTGAATGAGTAAAAAGACAGCGAAAAGATATTGTATCGCAGCGGGTTGTAGGAACAATGATCCCGCTTCGATTGTAGTAGATCGCATTCAATTTTTCTTTCTTAATTTACCTTTGTGTCATTATTTATAAAAATAAAAAATGTGGTATTACCACATAAAAAAATATGAATCGATAAAAAGATTCTATACAAATATATAATAAGTAGTTACTGAATAATAATAAAAAAACATATAGCAGGTGTATCTACTTCCATATTTAACACTGGTTACTCAGATCAATTTTAATTGTTAAGTACTTATGTAATTTTGAATTGATTATTTACTGATATTTGTCAATTTAAATTCTAGTAAAATAAGTATGTCTACTACTAAATCAACAATCATAGAGGTTTTTATAATAATATTTGATATGAAGTTTGTAAAATTACTAGTAATGAATAAACGATTGAGTGATAGTTTGATAAGTAAGTATATAAAATATATAAATAATGAGTTAAAAGAAATGTATTGGAAGTGATCCCTAATAGGGATAAGTTCGCCTTTGTACATGTTTTATTTGTTACTAGCGATCCGCCCGGCTTCGCACGGCACGGCACGGTGCGTCCGTGCGTATTTTTAAAGATCGAAGCATACATAGGGGCAGACAGACAGACGAGGAAACGACTTTGTTTTATACTAGGTGTGTAGTGATGAATATATATATGAATAAATAAATAAATATCGGACAACTAAGCAAAAACAAAATGAAGCTCAAGAATTTAATTGCATGTTAAGGTAACGCATTCGTTGCATTATTTTATTATATTATACGTATTAAAATGTTTAAAAATAAAGCTAAAATGTTTTGCAGCCTGGTGGTGGATTCAATTCGTCCAAATTCTGAGATTGATTACTTTATAGTTGAATAATGAAATAATTAATATAATGTATGAAGAATATAAATATATTGCTCTCTATATTGAATGCAAGAAATAAATAGGAAATACATTTTTATTTTTAGTCGTTGACAGCCCTCGCTCTCGGCGACGCGGCAAGCGAGCCAATTCATTTTCACCGTTGGCACGCAGCTTTAACGTTCCGTTTGGCTTGCGCTGGGGACGACGACTTTAGAAGGGCCATAAATCATATTTTTTTGGCTAAAAAAAGCGGCTTTTGTAAAGATCAAAGTAGTGTGCCTTCTGTACTTGTACTATTATCTATTCTGTGATAATGCTCTAAAGAATAAACTGTAAGATTCATTCGTGAGTTTCCTTGCAAGCAAAATTGAACGTGTCTTACGCCCACCGACGTTCTAAATATCCTTGCGTGCCTGGTGATTGCACTCGGTTGAATGCACTACAAATAAAATAAGAAGTGATACATTATAAATAAATCGAATCTAAAAAATAAAATTTGAATATTAAAAATATGGTGTTGTACTTCCACAGCCTTCATCATATTATCCAAAAGCTGCCATTGTTGAATGGGCCGCTAATAGTGTACTTTGTCTCTGGTATATCTCATATATTTATATCGCTTTTAACTATAATTTAAAACACGATGTTTGCAATTCTATGGCGTCGCATATAAGTAAGGTATTGTAGCTAGTGTATCAGCATTTCAGAGATCGAGAGGTATATATATGGAATTCGAGCCCAGAGGCCTCCTCAGTCCGTTCTCCACAATGACCGGTCGTGCGCCAACTATCGCATCTTACTTCTACAATCTATATAATTATATTCATAAAATATATTTTTTCCTCATTACAAAATTCACCAACCGCTTTGCATAATCGTTAGTTCGCTCGGCTAAAACGCAAATTTGAAGTAAACTTGTAGTTATATCTAACGTAGTTAATGCATTCAATGCAAGGCTGTGATCTATGTGGGACCCGCAGTTTCGCAACCGAAGAATTGTCGTCGCACCTTGTGCAACCGGCCGAGAGCCCGTTGTGAGCCTTGTGAAACGCAATGAAAGTATTATGCAGCGTAAAAGCGCTTATTGTTTACGATCGAGATCGTAAACATTGCAGTACAAAAGGAGTTATCCATATAGTTAGAATGCCCTTTACAGTCAATCATAAAGATTTTAATTTACGTGCCGGCATATTGATATACCGATGTCACTATCAAAGCTCGAGGATTCGGGAACAAGCCTAGTTCAATTCATAAAGTTTGTATTTATTAACCCCCGACGAAAAAAGAGGGGTGTTATAAGTTTAACATGTGTATCTGTGTATCTGTGTATCTGTGTATCTGTGTATCTGTGTATCTGTGTATCTGTCTGTGGCATCGTAGCGCCCAAGCGGATGGACCAATTTAAGTGCGGCTTTTTTTAATCAAAAGACTTTTCCGTCGAGATGGTTCTTAGCTATGTTTGGTGGAAATAGGACCAGTAGTTTCCAAGATATTCAGCTTTAATTGGAACAAGTGACGAGATCTCAGCCAATAATGAAGTCAATAATTCGAAATATTGGCTAAATGTTAAGTTTTATTAGCATTTTCTATATGACTCACTAATTGAGGGTCTCATGATGACCAGGTAGTTGTTAATGGATCTCAGCCAATATTGAAGCTAAGGATTCCAAATTTTGGTTAAAATGTTAAGTTGTATTAGCATTTTCTATATCACTCAATAAATGAAGGTCTCATGATGACCAGCTAGTTGTTAATGGATCTCAGCCAATATTGAAGCCAAGAATTCCAAATTTTGGATAAATGATAAGTTTTATTAGCATTTTCTATATCACTCAATAAATGAAGGTCTCATGATGGCCAGCTAGTTGTTAATGGATTTCAGCTAATATTGAAGCCAAGGATTCCAAATGTTGGTTAAATGTTAAGTATTATTAGCATTTTCTATATGACTTACTAAATGAAGGTCTCATGATGACCAGATAGTTGTTAATGGATCTCAGCCCATATTGAAACTACGGATTCCAAAGTTTTGGTTAAATGTTAAGTATTATTAGCATTTTCTATATCACTCAATAAATGAAGGTCTCATGATGGCCAGCTAGTTGTGAAAGGATAGAATAGAATAGAATAGAATAGAATACTCTTTATTGCACACCTCAAGAAGAAAGAAATACAAATACAGATGACACTTAACATTACATAGAGGCAAACAATAGGCGATCTTATCGCTAAAAAGCGATCTCTTCCAGACAACCTTTGGGTAGCGGATAAATATAAATGAAATGAGATGAGTAGGCGATGCAAAAAGTAATCAAGAAAACTACTGAAAAATTATTAAAATCTACTAAATAAAACCTTTAATAATATATATTATTGATACATAAACATACATAAAAATATACATAAATGAACATATGACTAAATATATACTCGTATATAAACTTACTTAAACCTTATATTTAAAATAATATTTTATGTAACGAACCACAGATTATGTCAGTCACAGTGACAGAGTATTAAAGGAGAGACAAGTAATGTTCTTTGAGGTGTGTTTTAAAAGTAGCAACGGATTGACTACGTTTCAATTCAACAGGGAGAGAGTTCCACAATAGAGTAGCCTGAAAGGTAAATGAGCTGTTATAGAATTTGGAAGAAGAAGAAGGGACAGCCAGAAGCAAATTTTGAGAGGACCTAATAGAACGAAGGTAACTGAAACGCTCCTTGAGGTAGCAGGGAGTTGCAGGGTGAAAAAGAATATTGTAAAGAAGAGAGAGAATGTGAGAGTTACGATGAAAGCGGATAGGAAGCCAATTGAGCTGCGAACGGAAACTGGAAACATGGTCATATTTACGTAACCCAAATATGAACCTGATGAACCTGATGCAAATATTCTGAAAACGCTCAAGTTTATTTAGCTGTTCCTCTGTGAGATCAGGGTAGGAGATATCAGCATAATCTAAGATTGGAAGAAGTAAGGTTTGGCAAAGCGCAATTTTGGTGGCGATTGGAAGAAAATTACGGAGTCTTCTAAGAGAGCTCACCGCTGCAAACATCTTCCTGCTGACTTCATTCACCTGAGGCACCCAAGATAAGGTCTGGTCCAAAATAATACCCAGGTCTTTGACTTGTTTTGAAAAAGGAATTAAGACACCATCGAAATAAATTGATGGCAGCTTATCAACATCAACCCTAGCTATAAGTTTAGCACTACCAACTATAATAGCTTGGGTCTTTACTGGGTTTACTTTGAGACCAAAGCTGTAGGATCTAAGCCAAGAATTTCTAATGTTGGTTAAATGTTAAGTTTTATTGGCGTAATCAACAGATTAATAAATTTTTGACAGTACCTACAATAATTTTGTACCTTGGAGCTGAAGATGGCCGTAGGAACTCCTAAACAGCACAAGATAAACCCATGGTGTTTGGGCTCGTCTGATTGTTCTTGATGAGCAATTAACATTTGTGTAAGAAAGAACAGTCAATAATAAAACCGAGTCTCAAAAAAACTTTTTTGACAAAAAGACTCATTATAATTTCTGTCACAGTAGTGGCGGGTCACTGTTTTGAATTCTCGGAATTCTGCTAAAGCTGAATTGTTATTAGGACTATTGAACAGGTTCCTTTGATTGAGGTCACAATAGCAACACCCTGCAAGATTTTAACGCGACTAAATGACACGTAAGCTTTAGCAAAAGTACTCTTGCCTAAGTGAATAACAGCTTTTTAGGATTTTGTAATTTGTGTCAGTCTGTCCACAGCTTAGCCCAGAGACATAGGTAGTGGTTGAATACATTTTTAAAAACATTTTTTGTGTACCTTCCCTACACGTAACAAAAGTGGGGATGTTTATCCCATGGTGTGGGGTATCGATGAGTATTAGGTCTCTCAAAACTAAGTCAAGTTACCTAGCACCAACTGCAATTTTTATGGAGCTAAGTAAGCCACCCGTACCGTATTTGGATCCTGTAGAATAGAAACCTGGTTCTAGCGACCTGGCTTTATATTTTGATTGTCTTGGCTAATAACTTCGCCATTTTGCCATTATACCTAAGCATTAACTAGTCTGATTTTAACGATTTTTTCCCAGAATGTTGCTTAAGGCTATTGAAATCAAAATATATCCTAACTTCAATCTTAGAGAAGACGGCATTCATTACCACTGGCTTGGGATCCTGTTGTACCTACATGTAGTCAAGGATCAAGCTCGACGAAAGATTGGAAACCCTGGACCATAAACGGTGTAAAACAAAAATTGTGTCCAAAGAAGAAACATCCGGGACGAAACTTCCGTTTCTTTAAAAAATATGAAATAAAAATAAAATTAATAATTTAAAAAACCCCCGACATGACAACCAATAAAAAGAAAGAAATAAAATCTACGAAATGTGCCTATACAATGAACAGTAGAAAAATAATCCAAGCTTCGTTGCGTCGGGGGACCGCTAAGTAAATGAAATGCAATGTAGGTACTGAAAATCGAAAAGTGGTAAGCCCAAATGCATACATGCAATTCTGCGTTGAAAAATATATTTCATTTCATTTAGGTACCTACTTAGCGGTCCCCCGAACGCAACGAAGCTTGGATTCTTTTTCTACTGTTAATTGTATAGGCACATTTCGTAGATTTTATTTCTTTCTTTTTATTGGTTGTCATGTCGGGGGTTTTTTAAATTATTAATTTTAGTTGAGTGAGTTGACTTTCGGGCTAACATGGCGTTCATGATTTGTTATTGCAAAATTTTATAGCTGTCGGTTTTAGAGCTACAAGTGCTACGATGTAGCATTGGCTGCCGAGTTACTTAGTCCAATGCTAATGCATGTGAATTGACAGTAAACCGCCTTAAGTACCTATTCACGGTGATGATATAGCGCAACTCGCGTAAACGGCGCACGGGCCGAAAATGCTAGGAGCTTTTTTTAAAGAGCAGTTTTCTCCACTGTACCTGCCACGGATAAGTGAATTGAAGGAGCAGGCGGATGTTCAACCGCACGGACACCATTAAGGTGTAAGTTGAACCGGGAAAACTGAGTTGGGGTGGGGCGTATGGGAAAAGAGAGAATCGGACTAAGAAAAACAACTACTAAGAAAGGAAACAAGATAGCTTGTCTTCTGATTTTGAAAGTCATCTTCTATCATCGGACGGGGGTCTCAGGGCGGTATTGAAGCTGCCTAGCGTAGCTGCGGCACTACACTCCTCGCGAAGTGGACCAAAGTTATCCAAGGCGTAGTTGGCCGAAGTATGGGTTTCAACAGCGAAGCGCTCCTCCACACTATCATTCGCTACACTACTCGCGAAGTTGGCCGTGGTTGGTAGTGTAGAGGTTAGGACGGTAGTGGTACTCACTGATGACGGCAGTGGACGCGAGGACGGTGTCGGCGAGCACTAGGGCTAGCATACAGACGGCGGCAGCGCGCGGGCCGAGCATGATCGGAGCTACCGGCGCCGGCGCCCGCCGCGCCGCCTCCCTCGCATCACACTCTCGCGCTAAGCCACGAGTGCGCACCACCTGAAACAATTAACAGTAACTATTTAATTAAAAATATTGTAATAGCAAGTAGTAATGTACTAAAATCACCTAAAATGACAAGGTTAGGTTAAGGGTACGGTTTTGATACGGTTTTTTTTTAAAGACAGAGATTCAAGAGGATGATTTATATGTAAAATAAGTACATGCATATTCTGGGTCTATATCGGATGGCATACAATTATTAGTCCTATCGTCGTGTCGCATAACGTCTTTTGTCCTAATAACGCATATTTTTGATTGTCCGAAATTGTTGCTCCTATTATTGTTTGTCCTAAATATTATTTGTCCTATCGTCTGATGTGGCTAAAATTCAACTATCGAATGATTGATGTGCATAATCGTAATGTTCCTAATATTTAATGTGCTAAGAATATTTTGACTACGTTTTATTAAACCTAAATCTCGAAGATTTTTAAGCAAGTATTCTGGCGCTCCGCTATCCATGGTCATAAAACAAACCTAACCTAACCTACAGTTTTCGGTTTTTAACCTAACCTACTAACTGCTAAATTGTAATATACCTCCATGCAGCAAGCCAGCATTCTGACGCTCCACTCGCTTCGCTCGCTCCGCTATCCATGGTCATAAAACAAACCTAACCTAACCTACAAATTTCGGTCTTTAACCTAACCTACTAACTGCTAAATTTGAATATACCTCCATGCAAGCAAGCATTCTGACGCTCCGCTATCCATGGTCATAAAACAAACCTAACCTAACCTAAAAATTTCGGACTTTAACCTAACCTACTAACTGCTAAATTTGAATATACTTCCATGCAAGCAAGCATTCTGACGCTCCGCTCGCTTCGCTCGCTCCGCTATCCATGGTCATAAAACAAACCTAACCTAACCTACAGTTTTCGGTCTTTAACCTAACCTACTGACTGCTACATTTTATTTCGCTCGCTCGTTAGGGTCACAGTTCTACCTAACACTCCTCCTCACTTCGCTCGTCGTCGTACGGGCGTAAGGTGGAATACGTAACGATTCTGACTTCACGCCTACCATGTGTGTGTAATTTTAGCCAATTTAATAATAGGCAAAATAATTCTTAGGGCAATTTATGTTAGGAATATTATGCTTTAGGTAATTAGATTTTAGAGTTATCAATATTAGGATAAACTTGCTTTAGGACTTTAAATGAGTATGCGCAAAAATTATTAGGACAAACGAGTAGTATGCCATTCAACAGTATGCCAATCATTCTCGGCCAAACATTTTTAGGACAAAAAACGTTATGCGATACGACAGGCACCCGCATATTCTAGCATTACATCCGTGCGAAGCGTTTACTTGTATATATATTTCTTACAATTTTGTATAGACATGATATTCACGCCTCAAAAGTTTGCATCACTTCAGTTAGCTACTCTCTAGGTCTCTTTCAGGAGTCACAGAAGTTCGCCGGGCGTGGCGAAAGGCTTGATTGAAGACTGAATTTCGGAGACGCAACTCTATGTGACCAAAAACACATTTGACTGGAAAGCTCTGATTCATTAAGTTTTTCATTGGTTAATAAAAAAATACTTTTTTTTTATTCCTCAACCCCAAAATAGTCAGATAGTGTCATGTCTACAATACCAATTAGGCAGCCGTGCTTGTAAAAAATAATGCTCATGTAGGGACAAGCTTTCAAATTAAAACCGCGATAATTATATTCCAACAAAAAACATGAATTTGAACATTGGCATGTCGAATGTAACGCGGGGCAGTCAATGAACTCCAAATTATCTCAAGTGATAAGTAATTTATTTATTGGGATTTTTTGCAGTGCCGACCCAGATACGGTACAATCATCGGTGATTGATAGAGCAGGATGCGGGAGATGGGTTTTCCTTCTGAATAGTCAACTTTTTAGTTGTAATTTCAATATCCTTAGACCAAATTTTATAATTAGGTATCATTTTATACAAACAAAAGTTTACCCACTTAAAATAATACAAATAGGTTAATTCTTGATTTATGGCTATCTTCATCAGCTCGGCAGTCCATTCTATGAACGACAACTTAGAGCTTAAACACAATTACCTATACAAGATACGACATCGCATCATGGTACGACGCGACATCTTGTCACAATGCGACGTCGTGAGATTAAAAACTGTATTTTAATTTTTAGGGTTCCGTACCCAAAGGGTAAAAACGGGACCCTATTACTGAGACTTCGCTGTCCGTCCGTCCGTCCGTCCATCCGTCCGTCCGTCCGTCCGTCCGTGTGTCACCAGGCTGTATCTCAACAACGGTGATAGCTAGACAGTTGAAATTTTCACAGATGATGTATTTCTATTGCCGCTATAACAACAAATACTAAAAATAAAATAAAATAAATATTTAAGGGGGGCTCCCATACAACAAACTTGTTATAGATTATTATATATGTATAGGTACGGAACCCTTCATGCGCGAGTCGGGCTCGCACTTGCCCAATTTTTTAATTTATGTATTTCCACGTCAAGACGTCTCTTCGTGGCATTGGCATCGTGGCATTCGTGGCATCCTTAGACTGAGTTTCGACTGAATCGCGCTGTGTCAAACCCAAGAAACTATGTCCTAATAACTTGTCTATAGTTAGGTACAACTTTAAATCTGAATATCCAGCCTTAAAAAGTGTTTGTCCGGTCCACACACTTCGAACGTGAACGCCATGTTTATAACAATACTAGCAGTAACCCGCGGCTTCGCTCGCGTGCCTATATAATATACATCATCCTACGGGAACAATGCTCTTTTTTTCAGGATTAAAAGTAGGCTATTTGTTAAGTTAGGGCATAATCTGCAATCTGCATTTCCCTCATGCATATCCGTCCAGCCGTTTTAGCGTGAAGAAGTAACAAAACATACACAGACTTTCGCTTTTGTAATATTACTGGGAAATACTTTTTATTTTATCATAACTCCACTTTAACAAATCAAACCGAAAACTCAAGCACTCAAATCAAGCGATCTCAGCTTTAACTGTATCCATATCCAAATAAAGTTCACTTCAAAATTCATAACTCGAAGTGAAGCTAAGACACCGGGATATGTGTGCATTTTATTTGTATAAAGCTTTTATAATGTCCCGAGCCTCCGCTTATCGACTTGGGATATTCGCCATGTTCTAAGTTACGTCATGTTCTATTGTAAGATATTGAGGTTCTCTTCGTTGATGAATGAAACATGTATTATACTGAGCCAGATAAACGTAATTCAGAATTCTGAAATGACATAATTATTGAAAAGCTTGAATGTATTTATTACGGATGCAGGAAGTTTCCCGATCATTACTCCTCCCGTCCCAACGCGCCACCCGCCTATAGGTACCGATTGACGACGATCGAGATGCCACCAAATACTATTTTTTTAATCTATTAGGATAACGCGGGTCTCTATCCATACCTCAAAAGCAAAAAGAGAACCCCCTTATAGGAGCACGTGTAGCTGTCTGTCAGTTCGTCTGTTACAACCGATTTGCTGCAAAACTACTGGACCGATTAAATTACAATTTGGCGCAAATGCTTTCAAGAATTTTCATGACCACAATATAAAATTTCAAATTCGGTGGCATTTTCGTAATTAACGTCCCAGGAAACCATAAAAATTACACCCATATTCATATTTAGTCATTTCAACCCCATCTCACCCCAACAGGCGAGACGGTATTTCACGTCCACCACGTTTGTTTATTAAATCGTTGTTGTTTTGGTAATCAGCGACCCGATAAACCATAGAAACATTACTCTTGTTGATTTTCAGACTTTGGCACCATATTCTCCTCCATTAGGGGTTGAATTCTCAAAAAAATATGAAACACGTGCTTACTCATTTATCGTTAGAAATACTCCTTGGAAGTTTTCAATAAAATAGTCTAACTAATCTTTTTTCCCCAGACAAACTTACGACCCCCATTCCACCCCTTTGGGGGATGACTTTTGACAAATGCTTCTTTTATTGCACCCCTAGACTTTATAAGGACACGAAGGTTTCAAGTATTGACTCTCTAAACCAGCGGTTTAGTATTTAGACATTTCAACCCTATTTCACCCCAATAGGGGAGATGTTAATTCACGACCGCCACGTTGGATTTTATTGCGGTTTTCGTAATCAGCGACCCGATAAACCATAAAAGCATTACCAATGGATTTTCAGACTTTGTCACCACATTTCTCCATTTTAGGGGTTGAATAAAAAAAAACCTGAAACACGTGTTTTTTCATTTATCGTTAGAAATACTCCTGTGAAGTTTCGAATAAAATAGTTTAACTAATCTTGTTTCCCCATACAAACTTTGGACCCCCATTTCACCCCTTTGGGGGGTGACTTTTGAGAAATTATCTCTTATTGCACCCCTACACCTTATAAGGAACCTACGTGCCAAATTGGACTCTCTAGAACCAGCGGTTTAGCATTTAGACATTTCAATCCCATTTCACCCCAACAGGGGAGATGGTAACTCAAGTCCGCCACGTTGGATTTTAAAATCGTTGCGGTTTTCGTAATCAGCAACCCGATAAACCATAAAAACAATCATGCTGATTTTCAGACTTTGTCAGCACATTTCTCCCTTATAGAGGTTGAATTTTCAAAAAACCTGAAACAGGTGTTTACTTATTTATCGTTAAAAATACTCCTGTAAAGTTTCGAATAAAATAGTCTAACTAATCTTGTTTCCCCATACAAACTTTGGAACCCCATTTCACCCCTTTAGGGGGTGAGTTTTGAAAAATCCTTTCTTAGTGTACCCCTACACCTTATAAGGAACCTACGTGCCAAATTTGAACTCTCTAGAACCAGCGGTTTAGTATTTAGACATTTCAACCCCATTTCGCCCCAACAGGGGAGATGGTAACTCACGTCCGACACGTTGGATTTTAAAATCGTTGCGGTTTTCGTAATCAGCGACCCGATAAACCATAAAAACAATACCCATGCTCATTTTCAGACTTTGTTACCACATTTCTCCCTCTTAGGGGTTGAATTTTCAAAAAACCTGAAACCACTCAGTTCTTATATTTATAGTTTACGCGAGGTTTGGCACCGACTTCGAAGGGTGAGTCAAATGTAATCTGTACTTAAACGGGTTATTGTTGGCCTTTTAGTTTTACTGAAGTCGGTTCTTTTTTTTGTTAAAATTTTTTTTTTTTTGCTTTTTAGTGATTCGTTTGTGTGTTCATCATCAGTTTCCTTACACCAAATCCTATTTACTGAATGTAAATTCTTGACTTTATCAATAAATTACCGAAAGCGCCGTACATGTCCCTATAACATTTGAAGAGTTCCCTCGATTTCTCCAAGATTCCATCATCAGATCCCGACTTAGTGCCAACGGGACCAACTCGGAGTTTATACCCTTTCGATAAAAAAAAAAATTGAAAATCGGTTCAGGATTCTCGGAGATATCGAGTAACATTCATAGAAAAAAAAAAAAAAAAAAAGGTCGAATTGAGAACCTCCTTCTTTTTTGAAGTCGGTTAAAAAGTAAGAGTCTATACCCCCAAAATATACCTCATACTCAAAGAATGCTACGTTTCTTATACAAACTTTAATCTTTATTTTGAACAATTTAGGGGATGAATTTAAAAAAATGCTGAAATTAGTTTTAATATTTTTTAATGCACGGCCTAAATACGAAATATAATCGCTCTTACTCAAAAACTGCAAATTTTCTCATACAAAATTTCAACCCCAATTAGACCCCATTGCAGGATGAATTTTCAAAAATGCTGAAATTACTTTTCTTCATTCTATATTTTTAAAGTGTGTATGCAAAGTATTAAGTTTCTTACTCTAAAATTACGCATTTTCCATACAAACTTTCAACCCCAATTTAACCCCTCAGGGGATGAGTTTTGAAATATCCCTTCTTATTCCTTGCCTACATAATATACTTGACCTACTGTAGAATTTTCAAAGTTCTAAGTTCAGTAGTTTCGGCTCTGCGTTGATATGTCAGTCAGTCAGGACAAATCCGTTTATATATATAGATAAATATTTTTAAGATTAGAGATGTTCATTCACACTCGGCATGGATGATCGTAGGTACAGTAAATAAAGATTTATGTACCAGCTATTAAGTACTAAAACGTATCAGTTACGCATCCTGGTTGTTTGGAATTGATAAAAACTTTGTTTATTTGCAATTCTTATCGAAATAACATCATTGTAAGTTGACTTACTATTCTTACTAAGCAATAATTTATGATTTAATATGGATATTGGCGAGTAAGTGTAGGTTTGATTTATATTCATTTCAGTTTAAATTGTCAATAATTAAAAAAAAAATTGCATGTAACTGCGTTTTTTTTTATGGTTTTCCATTAGTTGAATTTGACAACTATCAAAACAGCCTACGAGAAAGATAATTCCAATACAGTAACGGTCGACTACACACATATACACACATATTGTTAAAGTAGCAATAACTCTAATATATTATGATTTCTTTATCAAACATTGTATTTAAGCCCTTTTACGTTACGTTAATATAATCAAAATATAGGGTACCTGAGTACCGTAGGGGGACGTTCGCGTTTCACCAGAATATCGACTTGTCACTGTCAGGCATGTGACTGCTATGACAACTACATTTAAAAAATATATTTATACAGATCTATGGATACAATAGCCAAGTTATCAAAATATCGAGATATATAAGTACCAAAAATTTACTTTCTGACTTCTTCATAAATATGATGAAAAGAATAACGTCACGACTCCGACGTGGGATTCCCCTTAGTACTATTATGGTAGGCAGGGTTCACAAACGGCGAATTCAATCGTTGACAGCACAAGTAAACATTGCGTGATATTTATCAGACAACTAAACGCGAAATGTCGTAGGTACAAAAATCGGTTAATTACCTACTTTACCCACTTGAGAATTAATTATTCAAAGTTAATCTCACATTTAATGACCTCTTGCAGCGCCGTTTCTACGGTTGATAGCAAACTGACGTCCTTAGCGCATTTTTTACAACATTCCGCTCGATCGTCGACCTCCAGTACTCTCGGACATAAACCATTTTATTCATTAATAATAACAGAGTGGAGCAAAAACTGGAACATATTAAGTGCGTTTACACGATGTCGATCGGACGCCCTCTCTCAATATTGTCAATTACGCTAGTTCCGGTTTTATATCCTCCTTGGTAATGCTATTTAAACATAATGCAAAAAAGTATAATTGGCTCACTTAATTTATACTTTTTGTGTACGAAATGGAATCGCACGCCTAAAAGGGAACTTGTGTTGATATATCGAGCGTCGATCATCTATACCAATGATACTTACTTAAATTGAGTACTTACTCACTCAATAATTGCTGGTGTAATCAATTGAATTGTTGTGCATAATACGGAGTAATTATGAGAGATCGTGTCGAGAAGATCTAGGGGCATGAAGTGTCCCTTCCAAGTATATTTATTTATATGAGAAAAATCCTATTTTTTTTGTTATTTCATTATTGGTAGACTGGTACAAGAAACTTGGGTACTAAAATTCGGTTTGTCAATTTGTTTTCATGTAGCACTATGACAATATCCCAAACACGATGCAAAAAATCACATGTGACTTCAGCGATGAGACTAAGGAACAAATGGAATGACTTTATGGGAAGACATAAAGAGTATAGTCAGATAAAATCAGGGTCTACCGAAGTCAGTGATAGAGCAATAACTGAAGAAAGCTCTTTAAGGCCAAACCGCAGAAAGGATACTGTTAACTAGTTCTAGTATAGTTACACTAGAATTTATGTAATAATGAATTTACTCGGAGATTTATTATATAGTACAAATTAGCCTAATGATTTCAAACGTAACTTGGCTTTATTTTTTAAGTTAGTCTTGTTTAATGAGAGCAGATGGATCATAAAAGTAAATTTAAAAAAAAAATTGTCACAAAACAGTTACGTGGATGCAAAACACATTATCCACATATTTGCTCAACTCACGGACAAATTTAATGGCTACATTAAATCGATCCCTATTATGTACCAACGTAGAAAAACATTAAGAGCATTATTAAGGCCACTTTGTTAGTTTATTTTCATTATCAATACATATTAGGTTAGGAATTACGGAGTTGATTTTATATGTCAAATATATTTCTCAGGTAACTGCTTGGTAAAATAATAAAATTACAATTCTTTGAGTAGGTATTTTATCTTTTTAGATTAAAACATTATCAGGAAACAATGCAGGGACATAAATTATGAGTATTATATTTAAAAGCTGGATAATTGAGCCAAATCTCTGCTTGTTTTTCGTCA
Organism: Apotomis betuletana; assembly: GCA_932273695.1. Taxonomy (NCBI): domain Eukaryota; kingdom Metazoa; phylum Arthropoda; class Insecta; order Lepidoptera; family Tortricidae; genus Apotomis; species Apotomis betuletana. Next base: position 10,025,687 of record OW026305.1, on the reverse strand, counting down.
ATACTCTATTGTAAAATGGATGTGTAGGAGAGATAACATGATTAAAAGTTATTATCAAATACTAGATTTGTATAGAACATCTGTTTTTTTTTATGGAGAGGGGTCAACCAGAGATGGTTCAAGGATACTTTTTACCCATCTACGGTAAAGAAAAAAAAATAAGAGGGACGAATTGCCTTCTAGTTTAATAAATAAATCAATTAGGAATGATTACTTTTTTGCAATTTGCAATTCTTATCGAAATGTCTTAATAGACGTTTTTATTATTTCCTGTTTTTTTAGACAACCTGGTTCATGGTTCAACGTTGCGGGGGAAATTACGAGCTTCCTCTAGAGCTTCAATGAAAGTTCGTCAAAAACACGATTTCTAGTTTATTTTATGACTCGTTTGTCTTTATGATCGACAGACAGATACTAAATACTAACTAGCTAACTATTTGGTGCAGGTGTGTAATACTGGTAATACTTAGTTAATTACGGCGTAGTGTTTTAGTTAGAGTAATTAAGTCCTGATTTTCAATCGTTTGACTTTAAATCAATTGGCGTACTTTACATGCCAGAAGTACCTGTTTGCGCGTGGGAGATACTAAACAACAAACCATTCGAACATTTACATTAATAAGATCATTTAAGTACTAAAGCAGCAAAATATTCAAACATTTCAATGATTCGCTTACACAATAGGGTAGGTAATTTTTTTTGAAGACAATTGCTTTTTTTCGATAGTCCTTGCTATGGGGATTTGCAAGTCTACTATTTTTCCAAAACCATTAATAAAATTTACAACATAACAGTTTGTTATTTTTGATGAAGGCCTGAAGGGCACTACCTTTAAAAACCAAACTCAATGTCAATCTGGACACACTTATAAAACAAAGTGACTATTTAGACCAACGAACGCAGTGAGTGAGGACTTAAATATTTTAGCCTCATTTATAACAATCTAGTATTTAATTATTACATTTAATGACAAAAGTTTCCTGTAATTTAAAATCATCCAATCAAAACCGCGTGATATATTTGCAATTGCTGTTCGTTTGTCTCGCTAAAATTCGAGAACGGCTGGGCAGATTTAGTTGATTTTGGTTTTGAAATGTTTGTCGTAGTCCAGGGAAGGTTCAAACGGTGAGATATTAGCAGCTTACTGACACAGACCGAATTCCACGCGGGCGGAGCTAGTTATTGAATAAAAAACAATCAGTATAATATAATTTGATAATGAAGATCAAACATTTCTGTTATCTATATATATAAACGGATTTGTCCTGACTGACTGACATATCAACGCAGAGCCGAAACTACTGAACTTAGAACTTTGAAAATTCTACAGTAGGTCAAGTATATTATGTAGGCAAGGAATAAGAAGGGATATTTCAAAACTCATCCCCTGAGGGGTTAAATTGGGGTTGAAAGTTTGTATGGAAAATGCGTAATTTTAGAGTAAGAAACTTAATACTTTGCATACACACTTTAAAAATATAGAATGAAGAAAAGTAATTTCAGCATTTTTGAAAATTCATCCTGCAATGGGGTCTAATTGGGGTTGAAATTTTGTATGAGAAAATTTGCAGTTTTTGAGTAAGAGCGATTATATTTCGTATTTAGGCCGTGCATTAAAAAATATTAAAACTAATTTCAGCATTTTTTTAAATTCATCCCCTAAATTGTTCAAAATAAAGATTAAAGTTTGTATAAGAAACGTAGCATTCTTTGAGTATGAGGTATATTTTGGGGGTATAGACTCTTACTTTTTAACCGACTTCAAAAAAGAAGGAGGTTCTCAATTCGACCTTTTTTTTTTTTTTTTTTTCTATGAATGTTACTCGATATCTCCGAGAATCCTGAACCGATTTTCAATTTTTTTTTTTATCGAAAGGGTATAAACTCCGAGTTGGTCCCGTTGGCACTAAGTCGGGATCTGATGATGGAATCTTGGAGAAATCGAGGGAACTCTTCAAATGTTATAGGGACATGTACGGCGCTTTCGGTAATTTATTGATAAAGTCAAGAATTTACATTCAGTAAATAGGATTTGGTGTAAGGAAACTGATGATGAACACACAAACGAATCACTAAAAAGCAAAAAAAAAAAAATTTTAACAAAAAAAAGAACCGACTTCAGTAAAACTAAAAGGCCAACAATAACCCGTTTAAGTACAGATTACATTTGACTCACCCTTCGAAGTCGGTGCCAAACCTCGCGTAAACTATAAATATAAGAACTGAGTGGTTTCAGGTTTTTTGAAAATTCAACCCCTAAGAGGGAGAAATGTGGTAACAAAGTCTGAAAATGAGCATGGGTATTGTTTTTATGGTTTATCGGGTCGCTGATTACGAAAACCGCAACGATTTTAAAATCCAACGTGTCGGACGTGAGTTACCATCTCCCCTGTTGGGGCGAAATGGGGTTGAAATGTCTAAATACTAAACCGCTGGTTCTAGAGAGTTCAAATTTGGCACGTAGGTTCCTTATAAGGTGTAGGGGTACACTAAGAAAGGATTTTTCAAAACTCACCCCCTAAAGGGGTGAAATGGGGTTCCAAAGTTTGTATGGGGAAACAAGATTAGTTAGACTATTTTATTCGAAACTTTACAGGAGTATTTTTAACGATAAATAAGTAAACACCTGTTTCAGGTTTTTTGAAAATTCAACCTCTATAAGGGAGAAATGTGCTGACAAAGTCTGAAAATCAGCATGATTGTTTTTATGGTTTATCGGGTTGCTGATTACGAAAACCGCAACGATTTTAAAATCCAACGTGGCGGACTTGAGTTACCATCTCCCCTGTTGGGGTGAAATGGGATTGAAATGTCTAAATGCTAAACCGCTGGTTCTAGAGAGTCCAATTTGGCACGTAGGTTCCTTATAAGGTGTAGGGGTGCAATAAGAGATAATTTCTCAAAAGTCACCCCCCAAAGGGGTGAAATGGGGGTCCAAAGTTTGTATGGGGAAACAAGATTAGTTAAACTATTTTATTCGAAACTTCACAGGAGTATTTCTAACGATAAATGAAAAAACACGTGTTTCAGGTTTTTTTTTATTCAACCCCTAAAATGGAGAAATGTGGTGACAAAGTCTGAAAATCCATTGGTAATGCTTTTATGGTTTATCGGGTCGCTGATTACGAAAACCGCAATAAAATCCAACGTGGCGGTCGTGAATTAACATCTCCCCTATTGGGGTGAAATAGGGTTGAAATGTCTAAATACTAAACCGCTGGTTTAGAGAGTCAATACTTGAAACCTTCGTGTCCTTATAAAGTCTAGGGGTGCAATAAAAGAAGCATTTGTCAAAAGTCATCCCCCAAAGGGGTGGAATGGGGGTCGTAAGTTTGTCTGGGGAAAAAAGATTAGTTAGACTATTTTATTGAAAACTTCCAAGGAGTATTTCTAACGATAAATGAGTAAGCACGTGTTTCATATTTTTTTGAGAATTCAACCCCTAATGGAGGAGAATATGGTGCCAAAGTCTGAAAATCAACAAGAGTAATGTTTCTATGGTTTATCGGGTCGCTGATTACCAAAACAACAACGATTTAATAAACAAACGTGGTGGACGTGAAATACCGTCTCGCCTGTTGGGGTGAGATGGGGTTGAAATGACTAAATATGAATATGGGTGTAATTTTTATGGTTTCCTGGGACGTTAATTACGAAAATGCCACCGAATTTGAAATTTTATATTGTGGTCATGAAAATTCTTGAAAGCATTTGCGCCAAATTGTAATTTAATCGGTCCAGTAGTTTTGCAGCAAATCGGTTGTAACAGACGAACTGACAGACAGCTACACGTGCTCCTATAAGGGGGTTCTCTTTTTGCTTTTGAGGTATGGATAGAGACCCGCGTTATCCTAATAGATTAAAAAAATAGTATTTGGTGGCATCTCGATCGTCGTCAATCGGTACCTATAGGCGGGTGGCGCGTTGGGACGGGAGGAGTAATGATCGGGAAACTTCCTGCATCCGTAATAAATACATTCAAGCTTTTCAATAATTATGTCATTTCAGAATTCTGAATTACGTTTATCTGGCTCAGTATAATACATGTTTCATTCATCAACGAAGAGAACCTCAATATCTTACAATAGAACATGACGTAACTTAGAACATGGCGAATATCCCAAGTCGATAAGCGGAGGCTCGGGACATTATAAAAGCTTTATACAAATAAAATGCACACATATCCCGGTGTCTTAGCTTCACTTCGAGTTATGAATTTTGAAGTGAACTTTATTTGGATATGGATACAGTTAAAGCTGAGATCGCTTGATTTGAGTGCTTGAGTTTTCGGTTTGATTTGTTAAAGTGGAGTTATGATAAAATAAAAAGTATTTCCCAGTAATATTACAAAAGCGAAAGTCTGTGTATGTTTTGTTACTTCTTCACGCTAAAACGGCTGGACGGATATGCATGAGGGAAATGCAGATTGCAGATTATGCCCTAACTTAACAAATAGCCTACTTTTAATCCTGAAAAAAAGAGCATTGTTCCCGTAGGATGATGTATATTATATAGGCACGCGAGCGAAGCCGCGGGTTACTGCTAGTATTAAATATGTAGTGAAAAGCACAGTAGTATAGTCGCCAGTGTAAGTAAGTTTCTAACAAACATTGTCTCAAACATATTCAAGATATTTTTACACTAAAAGAAAACCTAATTTTATTACACCTTTGAAACAGTATTAAAATACTTAAGTACGAACCTTCGAACTCAGGATATCCTTGCACATTGTAGTAGTGGTGGCACTAAACTGTCGTCTGGTTAAATCATTTGAGTCACCGCTGATTAAATATGTTCCAGGAAAGCGTTGTGTGGGTCTCGCAATCCAGGAACCCTCGCCTAAGCAATGCCATTATGTACTCGGTACATTCGCCAAAGGTTGAGTAAGCCATTGATAAACTTTCGAGTAATTCTATACGATACCGATACCGGGATGTATGGGAATACGATGTCGTAATTATAAATGAATCAATTAAGTAGATAGTTTAGGACAGTGTTTCGCAAACTTTTTTGTGTCCAAGGTAAGTACACCTAAGTAAACGGTACATTTTGGAGGTACTTATACCAAAAATTATAGATGCAATTTGCAGCTGAGTAGGTAATTTTCTTCCTTCGCCTTTTTAACTTTATGAGATAATCTTATTTTTATGAGTCAACTAGCGACCCGCCCCGGCTTCGTACGGGTGGAATGTTGATAAATTATGTATGTATTAAACATATAAACCTTCCTCTTGAATCACTCTATCTATTAAAAAAACCGCATTAAAATCCGTTGCGTAGTTTTAAAGATCTAAGCATACATAGGGACAGACAGATAGACAGCGGGAAGCGACTTTGTTTTACACTAAGTATGTAGAGTGATACGATCCATATGAATTTTGCAGGTCACAATTCACAACCAAAACTTTGACTGAAGATCAGTGTCAGTGCCTTTTAACTAGGGTCTATATCGGATGGCATACAATTATTAGTCATATCGTCGTGTCGCATAACGTCTTTTGTCCTAATAACGTATGGCATACACTTTGTTCCGCATATTTTTGATTGTCCGAAATTGTTGCTCCTATTATTGTTTGTCCTAAATATTATTTGTCCTATCGTTTGATGTGGCTAAAATTCAACTATCGAATGATTGATGTGCATAATTGTAATGTTCCTAATATTGAATGTGCTAAGAATATTTTGACTACGTTTCATTAAACCTAAATCTCGAAGATTTTTAAGGAAGTATTCTGACGCTCCGCTATCCATAGTCATAAAACAAACCTAACCTAACCTACAGTTTTCGGTTTTTAACCTAACCTACTAACTGCTAAATTGTAATATACCTCCATGCAGCAAGCCAGCATTCTGACGCTCCACTCGCTTCGCTCGCTCCGCTATCCATGGTCATAAAACATACCTAACCTAACCTAAAAATTTCGGTCTTTAACCTAACCTACTAACTGCAAAATTTGAATATACTTCCATGCAAGCAAGCATTCTGACGCTCCGCTCGCTTCGCTCGCTCCGCTATCCATGGTCATAAAACAAACCTAACCTAACCTACAGTTTTCGGTCTTTAACCTAACCTACTAACTGCTAAATTTTAATATACCTCCATGCAAGCAAGCATTCTGACGCTCCGCTATCCATGGTCATAAAACAAACCTAACCTAACCTACAGTTTTCGGTCTTTAACCTAACCTACTGACTGCTACATTTTAATATTATTTCGCTCGCTCGTTAGGGTCACAGTGCTACCTAACACTCCTCCTCGCTTCGCTCGTCGTCGTACCTAAACTAACCAAAATCTGACCTGCCTGAAGGTTTAGTTTAGGTGCTGTAATTTTAGCCAATTTAATAATAGGCAAAATAATTCTTAGGGCAATTAATGTTAGGAATATTATGCTTTAGGTAATTAGATTTTAGAGTTATCAATATTAGGATAAATTTGCTTTAGGACTTTAAATGAGTATGCGCAAAAATTATTAGGACAAACGAGTAGTATGCCATTCAACAGTATGCCAAACATTCTCGGCCAAACATTTTTAGGACAAAAAACGTTATGCGATACGACAGGCACCCTTTTAACTAACCCACTTTCACCTAAACGAACTTTTTGGAACCTGGGTAAATTTTGCGATATCTGAAATCGCAACAAGCATTAGAGTAAATTATTAAAAAAAAAATGAGCGGTGTTATAACACCTGGTCGGGCTATCTGGGTTTACGTTTACACGTAAACAACGACACAAAAAATACAGAAATGGTTTATTGCTAAATACTTATAACTATTTTCACAATATCCCCAAAATATTACTATAATTTTATTTGAACTATAATTTTAGTACGGGTATAGCTAAATTTTTACCCGACTACGGAAAAAGTTATTATTTTACATTCTTAAGCTTCACAACAACTACCTAAACGAGTACGCAAACGCATTTTTTTAGAACAAGTCTAATAAAGGTGTAGTCGTTTTCATCATAATGGGTGTCACTACATTTTTTTTACTACGTGCCTCCCCCCAACATGACAATATTAATTCCACGGAGGGACGTTTATGTTACTATACTATATTAATTAAACATTCGTATGCGCATATTTCTCCCAAGTAAGAAGTTAATTATGTGTTGAGTTCACATATTCGTATTATTAATTATACGAACACCTAATTAAACATGATATCCGATAATTAATACAGTGGGCTTACATAAAGGATGCTCACTGTTACGGACAGGTCCGTATACCCATGAAGACTGTGTTACCGGGATGATTACCATGGAGAGTAAATAAAAACATTGAAGGAATTTTCAAGATGCGAAGTGTGTTTCAGTGCGTGTGGGCGTGCGGCGGGCTGGAGGCGAATGAGTGCCGGTCCAGGCTGAGCGGCCATTTTATATTTTTTCTCAGCTTGGGCCGGAGGAGGGGATAGGTGACTTGTTACCAGGGGGTGAAGGGGTTACCTCAGGAAAGGAAGGAATCGTGTGTTATTGTGGGATTTGTATGTGTATACCATGAGCATCTCCGTTTATTTTATTAAAACATTAAATGATTACACAATAATCAGAATCAAAACATAAAATCGTAAGTACTAAAACATAAACAAAACATAAACAAATGAAACTATTTTTCTTCAACAAAACAATACAAGTTAGTTAATATTGATGCATATAAGGGGAAATCTTTATTTACTTTCTGAGACGGCTTTATTTACTTATAACGTAACAACTTACAATCGATAACTTATACTAAACACGAAATAAAAAGGAAACTCAAATGAAAACAACTGATTGACGCTTAACCTAACTAATTCTATTTATAAAACAAATATAATAACGACTCGAAATATTTAATACCTAAAAGACAAAACAATGAACAAAACAAATTGATAACATACCTACATAACTCAACTTCTTATTTACTACCTAGCTATTATATACAATTCTCCCCCTCGTGCGCAAGCACCACGTAGTTTACACGCTGTCTAACACGATGAGGCGAGAGGCTGGACGACGCATGAGACCCGAAGCTGTTCGAATTTCTGTTACTCTGACTCGGCCATCAGGTCCGGGAAAAACAGATGTTATCTGGCCTCTGGGCCACGTGCCCCTGGGCATGGTCTGGTCCACGATGAGCACGATGTCGCCGACCTTGACTGGCTGCTCGTTCGGCGTGTTTCCTCGACGTACTTGTAACTGTGGTTTGTATTCTCGAATCCATTTGCTCCAGAACTCGTCAGCCATGGCTTGGGCTGCCTTCCAGCTGTTCATGGTCATCTTGACGTCTGTGAAACTCCCGAATGGTGACATGCCACACGACCGCCCAATTAGGAAGTGGTTGGGGGTCAGGGATTCTGAGTTGAGGTCAGGGTTGACCGGTGTCAAAGGTCGGGAGTTCACGAGGTGCTCTGCTTCGAGTAGTAAGGTGTGGAGCACCTCTTCGGACGGGAACTTTTCTTTGAGTGTAGTTCGAAGCGCTGTTTTGACTGAGCGGACCATTCGCTCCCAGGCGCCTCCCATGCTCGGAGCTCCAGGTGGGATCTTCTTCCAGGTTATGGATTTGGTGCTGGCGAAGGTGGTCATCTTGTTGTCGTTGTCTCGCAGCGCCTCTTCGATCTCGCGCTGGCCGCCCCTGAAGTTTGTAGCATTATCAGAGTAGATCACAGTAGGCGCGCCTCTTCTTGCCATTAATCGTCGTAATGTGAGTATCATGGAGGAGGCCGATAGTGAGGTGGCCACCTCCAGATGTATGGCACGGGTGGTGAGGCACGTGTAGAGTGCGCCCCACCTTTTCTCATGACGTCGCCCTACTGTGATTATCATGGGCCCGAAGTAGTCGACTGCTATTGCTGTGAACGGTGGCTGCCTTTCCATGAGCCTTTCAGGTGGTAAGTCGCCCAAGGGGATTTTGTGAGGTATCCCCCTGTAAGTGCGGCACCACTGGCATCTATTGCATATGTATCGAAGGCAGCCGCGCAGTCCCACTATGTAGTAGCGTTGTTGTAGCTCGTTCAATACCGTTTCTTGGTTAGCGTGACCGAAAGTACTGTGTGTGTGTAGTACGATCAGTTTTGTAAGCTGCTCTTTCGCATGGAGGACCGGTATTCGCCGTGTTCGATCTTGAGTCAGTCTGCTGTCGAGGTAGAGTACGCCCTGCCGCACGCCCACAGCTACCCTCTTCAAGGGTGAGTTCTTCGGTAGTGGTCGTCCAGCCTCTATATTCGCGATCTCTTCGTAGAACGAAACTCGTTGGCTTCTTCTTACTAGCAGTAACTCGGCGGTTTCTATATGGTCGGTTCTCATTGATGTTTGCGTCGAACTGTGGAGCAGCTTGGCTTTAAATTTCTCAGCGGCGAGCAGTACGGCGGCGGCGCTACGTAATAGCCTAATATAACGCGAGAATTTATCCACCGGCGGTAAGTAATCGTCGACTATTTTCGATCGCGCGTGTAATACGGGTTTTACGGCCCGCTCCTCCCCAGTTGGGGTTGACGGCGCCGACACTGGCTTCTCTTTGGGCCATGTGTCGGGGTCGTTTCTAATAAATTCTGGACCGAAAAACCATCTATGTGTTGCGTTGAAATTAGACGGCATGCCCTTGGTCGCGTCGTCGGCGACGTTCATGGCGGAGGGCACCCATCGCCAGTCTACTGGCGCGGTTAAGCTTTCTATTTCGGCCAACCTATGCGCGACGAAAGCCTTGAATGAGCGAGGATCCGATTTTATCCATGCTAACACAGTTCTACTGTCTGTCCAATAATGACACTTTTTTATTTTGTAATCGGTTTCTCGCTTAATCGTCTCGGCCAATCTACTGCCTAACACCGCGGCCTGGAGTTCTAAGCGTGGGATGGAAATCGGTTTCAGAGGCGCGACCCTAGCCTTTCCCGCGACCAATCTAGACGTCCTAACCCCGTTCGTATCCGTGTTCACGAAATAAATTGCCGTCGCGTATATCTTTTCGCTCGCGTCGCAAAATACGTGTAATTCTGTTTCGCCCGAGGGCGCGGGTACGTAACGAGTTATTTCTAATTCTCTCATTGTTTCTAGATTTTTTATAAAGGCTAGCCACGTCTGATGGTGTTCCTGTGTTATGGGGTCGTCCCATTGAATGCCGCTACGCCAGATGTCCTGGATAAGCGCCTTTCCTATCACCGTTATTGTCGAAATTAGACCCAAAGGGTCATAAGCGGACATGACTGCGCTGGTAACTTGCCGTTTGGTGGGGATAGCCCCGCCCTCCTTAATGTCTGACGGCGTGTTCCTAAGGTTGACGTTGAAACCTAGGGTATCGCGTTTATGATTCCAAATCATTCCTAATGTTCTTTCCGACTCGCTTTTCCCTATGGTTGTTTGGTCAGTAGTTCGTCTGTCTGTTACGTCGCTTATGACCTCTGGAACGTTGGACGCCCACCCACGTAACTCGAAGGAGGCTGCCCGATGTACCTTGTACATCGCGTTTATCACGCTCTTGGCCTCCCCCTCGTCGTCGAATGTGCCTAAATAATCGTCCATGTAGAAATTCCTAACGGTTGCCCTAGCGACCTCCGGGTGCTCGCTGGCATGATCGTCTGCGTTCTTATTTTTTACGAATATAGCCGTGGTTGGTGAGGACGCCGCTCCGAAGATTAAACGATTCATTCTATATTCGATTGGTGGACCCGTACGGCTCTCTCCTCTCCATAAGAACCTCAGACTATCAAGATCAGCGTCGATGATTTTGACTTGGAGGAACATTTCCTTTATATCGGCGACTACTGCGATTTTTCCCTCCCTAAACCGAATCATAACGCCGAATAAAGACTGTAGGAGGTCCGGACCCGCTAACAACGCGTCGTTTAAGCTCTTATTTTCAGACTTCGCGGCCGCATCGAACACTAATCGAATTTTACCCTTCTGCGGATGAACGACGGCGAAATGAGGTAAGTACCATGTCCGTTTGGACGCGGGAGGGGCGGCGGCCCTCTCAGCATATCCCGCCTCTATCAAGTTATTTACCTGCTTACTATATTCTTCGCGTTGTTCTACGTTTCTGTCTAGCTTCTTTTCTAAGTTAAACAACCTGCTAAGTGCCTGGGGTCGATTGTCCGGCATTTCCTCATTATCGCTACGCCATAGGAGCCCCGCTTCGAACCTGTTGCCCCCGTCAACCCTCCGACACGTGTCGTTTAGCAATTTTAAAGCACGCTGTTCGGGATCCGCTCTAGGAGTTTTAGGCTCTATACCTAAACTTTCGATACTAAAAAAATCCCTCATCATTTTCATAGTAGCGTCTTCGTTTTGCCTCGACATGGGTCGTATGTGGTTGACGTACGCAACATTACCGCGCTTTAGCGAGTCCTTGCCGTGTAGGACCCAACCTAGACCAACTAGACTCGCCACGGGGTCGTGTTTACCGCCTGTTTTTAATTGTCGGGTCGTTATTAAATGCCAATTATCCTGCCCGATTAAAATGGTCGGTTTCGCGCTATCATAACATAACTCGTCCGCTATGTCTTCTAAATGTTTACATCGCTTGACTAATTCTTTGTCTACCTTTTGTGAAGCTAAGTCTAATTTTTTAATCGTGTGGGCGGTCATTGAATGTAAATCACGACTGCATGAACCGCGTATTGACACTTTGATCACTCGCGATTCATGATCATTCAATCGACTTCCCCCTACCCCCTCTATTGTCAGCAGACCCCCCGGTTGGTCGTTGGGCACTATTTTATTTGCTACGGCTTCTTCTATTAAAGTTATCGAGGACCCTTCGTCCAATAAAACATTTAATTCTAGAGTGCCCAATGGCCCCGAGACCTCTACTGGCATTATTTTTAAATACGTATTCGGTTGATGTATGTGGTTCACGGAACTGACTTTGCCGCGTGTCGGTGCTAAGCTCTCTTTTTTATGTTCTAAATTTCGTTTATCGTTGTGTAACAATTTATGATGAGACGCTTCGCACTCGTTCACGCCGCAAGGTACGTACTTGCACTTAAAAAATCGCCTATGGTCATTCGACAGACACCTAAAACACAACCTGAAGCGCTTGGCCGTTTCCCATCTCTCCTCTGTATCTAATTTGACAAAATCCGCGCAATCGGGAGGAGAGTGATTGCCTTCGCAAATTGTACACTTTTTCTCTCTCTCTCTCGATTTCGCTGCCGGTTCGGAAGTCGGTGGGGGAGGCCTCGCTTTAGGTTGCCCTTTTTGTGTTTTTACGCGGTTTGATGCTACATTTTTCGACGTTTTTTTTAAACTCGCGACCGTATACGATTGAGGGGAATCATCTTCAGACTCTGTACTAGCCGAACTCTCCGAATATGTTCTGTGACGTGTTAAGTTTACTCTTGGCTTAGGTTTAAAGCGGCGCTCTTCTCGATTGTTTTCTGCCGAAAACATCGAGCCGCACTGATCTCCCATTATATTCAAAAATTTGGCTAGCAAAATGAGATCAGGCGGTCCGCTGTGCGTGGCTTTAAACTCGTACCATTTGTATTTCAATATTGTACTGAATTTTTCTACTATACGACTGACGAGTTCCGGCGCGTACAAGTACTGAACCTGATTCAACGTTTTGATTGTGGCTACGATATTTGATATTTTGTTCGCGAATGTCACGATATTTCGCCCGTCGTCTGTTAATCGTGGCATTCGTTTTATGTTATCTATCTCGGAGAGAATGATCAATTCCGGCCTACCGTAACGACGCTCTAGTGTATCTATTATTTCGAAAGGATCGGTGGCCGTGTATAACAACGTTCTAACTGCTTCGCGGGCCGCGCCTCTGACCGCTTTTCTCAACCGCGCTACGTTCTGTACGTCTGAAAACATGCTCTCGGTGTCGCTGAAAACCGCCCTAAAAGCCATCCACTCCGCTATCGTCCCGTCGAAGTGCGGGAGGTCGTGAATAAATTTAGGAGGGCCCGCCCTATTGTTACCGTTTGAGTTTACCGCTTGAACAATCGCGTTCGCTAGCATTTGGACGTCCGAATCCTTTTTTTCTGCGTTCGGTGGAGAAATTGGTTTAGCCGTGTTATCGATTTCCGCGACCCCGCCTACGTTTCTACTTGCGTTACCCGGCCTGGACAAACGCTGTTCGGACAGCCATTTTTCGATATGCAAAGACCCCTCAACTCGGGGCGGTCCCGCCGCGTCGCTGGAGTTCGCCAGATCACTTATTCTGGCGATCTCCAGCCGACTTCGCGCCGCGGCGGCGGCCGCCTGAGCCCTTGCTAATTCGGCATTATGTGCCTCTAACTCGGCCATCAAAACTATGACGCTATTGGCCGGCGTCGCGTTAACTACGGTGCCCGCATCACTATTGCGCAACGTGACGTCATTCGCGTCCTCAAAACGATTTTCTACATTTACCGCGTTTTCTACACCCGCTGTGACTCTACTCTCGCTACCGCCGGACTGCTCTGTATCGCCTGTAGCCTTGCTCCACGTGTTCGTCTCGCCCGAGGTGGTACCGCCAGACTCCGGTGTCTGGTCGGCCCGCGACTTCGACCGTGTGTTGCGTGGTTCCGACATTTCTTCTTGCTTTGCGCACGAGGGTCCCTAGCTAATCAAATCAAATTTAACACTCCCTATTCGAAATTCACTCCCTAACATTCACTTCCTAACACTAACAGCCTGAACGAACTTCTACCGCGGTGATGCCGTTCAGGAATGGAATGCGGGGAGAGGGAGGGGAGGACAGCCCCCGGCAGAGGATACAATAGCTTAGGGTTGCTAATAACACGGTAGGAACGACCGTGCCAAACTCTTGACCAACCTGTGGCCCCCTTCGCTAATGCACCGTACCGACGCGACTAAGCAATACACTCGCGAGAGTGGACAGATTCGCTCAATTTCTGCCAGCTTACCGCATGTGCTTCTTGACAGTCATTTAACACCGCTAGGTGACTGGCACACACGTTTTAACGAGCCAGTGGTCGGGCAAAGCTAGACCCTGTGACTGACCACGACTCGCACGTACTTGTTTCTTGTTTCTTTCTTGAATCAAGTATACTGGGCTGCGGTTAAAACCACTTGCCGAGAACTCGCGCGTACTTGTTTCTTTCTTGCTGTATCTTCTTTCTTGAATCAAGTATACTGGGCTGCGGTTAAAACCACTGCCGAGAACTCGCGCGTACTTGTTTCTTTCTTGCTGTATTTTCTTTCTTGATGTGTTCTTCAAATAGTTCTTCCAATATCCGGTTGCTCGAAGGACCACTGTTACGGACAGGTCCGTATACCCATGAAGACTGTGTTACCGGGATGATTACCATGGAGAGTAAATAAAAACATTGAAGGAATTTTCAAGATGCGAAGTGTGTTTCAGTGCGTGTGGGCGTGCGGCGGGCTGGAGGCGAATGAGTGCCGGTCCAGGCTGAGCGGCCATTTTATATTTTTTCTCAGCTTGGGCCGGAGGAGGGGATAGGTGACTTGTTACCAGGGGGTGAAGGGGTTACCTCAGGAAAGGAAGGAATCGTGTGTTATTGTGGGATTTGTATGTGTATACCATGAGCATCTCCGTTTATTTTATTAAAACATTAAATGATTACACAATAATCAGAATCAAAACATAAAATCGTAAGTACTAAAACATAAACAAAACATAAACAAATGAAACTATTTTTCTTCAACAAAACAATACAAGTTAGTTAATATTGATGCATATAAGGGGAAATCTTTATTTACTTTCTGAGACGGCTTTATTTACTTATAACGTAACAACTTACAATCGATAACTTATACTAAACACGAAATAAAAAGGAAACTCAAATGAAAACAACTGATTGACGCTTAACCTAACTAATTCTATTTATAAAACAAATATAATAACGACTCGAAATATTTAATACCTAAAAGACAAAACAATGAACAAAACAAATTGATAACATACCTACATAACTCAACTTCTTATTTACTACCTAGCTATTATATACACTCACAATCTCGTCACATATCGTGTCCAGCATCCTAATGATGTTTTATTTACTACAGAAAACTGAACATTCCCTTTGGTATTTGCGATGTTCGGGATCTTGAATATACGCCAATTTAGAAGATATTCTTAATTACAAACGCTTCGCAATGACATAATTGAGTAATCTGTTCAATATTTGTTTATTCAGAAAACAACTTCAGCGACTTCTCCCACGTTGAATTTATATCTAAAAAAGAACGCCCAAATTCTGTTCACAGCATTTCAGACGCTTTACAGCTTCCATTCTACTTACGAGTAATTAGTTCAGCCTACCAGTGAAGATGGAGGTTTTATTCTCATTAAAGGTAGATGGATAGTGTATTAAGTAAATTACTTGACACAGCAATGTATTATTAAAAGACTACATTATATTATATAGAATTATAAATGATATACTATATACACGACTCTTATTCACCAAGGCATGAAAGTTCCGAATTTACTCGATCCTCAATTTTATTGGGATAAAGATAAATATTTTATACTTACAGAACATTGAGTAACACGAGAGTAACACTTTACAGTTATATACAGTTTAACATACTTTGAAATGGTTTTATTCCATCCCTTTTTATTTTCGATTTCTGAAAGTAAAATACTAATAATACTTGCAAAATGTCAGTGTAAGTAGCTGCCTTTCAGAATAAATGCAAAATACAGCAGTTATACAATTAAAAGTTTATTTATTTGATTAAATAAGTTTCTCCTCAATCAAGAAGTCCTGGTTTTTTAAACACATTAAACATATTGTGCACCTGCTAAAACTATAAACACATCATGTGAACTTGTTTAAGGAAAATAAACACAATTAAGAGTTTAGTGAAATAATTTAGTGGCAAAGCAATATGCAAAGAATTCGATTGTTTGTTAAGTACCTACTTATGAGATATGATCGTTTTAATTGATTTGCTGTATGGTATGTAATAAAATAAATGTGCACGCCCAGCCTGGACCTGATACTGCCTTAACTCTTAATTAGGTACATGCGTAATTCATGACATCGACTTTTAATTAACACTGATCTCCGACCAATTAAAACCTTGTTTTTGTCACACGCGTATTGTATTAGGTCTCCAGCATTTATTTCTTCATTGCAAATTTGTTGCTAAGGTATCAGTAATGACACAGATTATATAATACTATACTAGTACAGATTGACGAAGCGGTACTAGGAAATGGAACGACCCTAACTCTGGCTATTCAACTGGCTATTTTCTTTCCGTCGATTATCCAACAGATGGCAGTAGTGAGACTGCGATTTATGCGTCTCGGTCACGCCATCTAAATAAGAAATGGGAACATGATGTGCGTGCTGTCTTGTTCGATAGCCTAACTATAACGTCACATGATCGATAGATGGCGTCTTTTTCTGTCACGCGCGGACGCAAGTCAATGCAGAAAACGTTTTTGCAGGCATCGTACGAGTAGCATCTCAATGTCTTATGCGCACTGACCTTGAATCGTATCGGCATCTCTTTCAGACGGGCCGTACCTATCTATACTATAATATCTATACCTTTTATCGTAAGCACAAAGCTCAACAGTCACAAACTACAATTTCTCGCGCGAGATAATTGACTGTATTTTTCTGTGCCGTAATCTGGGAGGTTGAAGGGTAACTGTATTCGTTCGGAGAGTCATTCTCATCAACAAATGTAACTTTTTTCTAATTTATCCTTACCGGGCCATAACTGTTAAGGTCTTAAGCCTTTTTTCTGAGTTTATGTTTAAACCTTCTTCCTTTCATAATCTTGTAAAAACTTTATAATGCAGTCACTTTTTAACCGACTTCAAAAAAGGAGGAGGTTCTCAATTCGAACTAATTTTTTTTTTTTTTTTTTTTCTATGTATGTTACTCGATATCTCCGAGAATCGTGAACCGATTTTAAATTTTTTTTTTGTAATCGAAAGGGTATAACTTCGAGTTGGTCCCGTTGGCACTAAGTCGGGATCTGATGATGGAATCTTGGAGAAATCGAGGGAACTCTTCAAATGTTATAGGGACATGTACGGCGCTTTCGGTAATTTATTGATAAAGTCATGAATTTACATTCAGTAAATAGGATTTGGTGTAAGGAAACCGATGATGAACACACATACGAATCACTAAAAAGCAAAAAAAAAAAAATTTTTTACAAAAAAAAGAACCGACTTCAGTAAAACTAAAAAGCCAACAATAACCCGTTCAAGTACAGATTACATTTGACTCACCCTTCGAAGTCGGTGCCAAACCTCGCGTAAACTATAATATATAAATATAAGAACTGAGTGGTTTGGGATCGACTTCGAAGGGTGAGTCAAATGTAATCTGTACTTGAACGGGTTATTGTTGGCTTTTTAGTTTTACTGAAGTCGGTTCTTTTTTTTCTTAAACATTCAAATGATGTTTGGGACCGGTAAGGATAAAGTTAGATAATAAGAATGACCCTGCATTGCTTTAATATTAAATAAGAACAATATAGGTACAGGATCATTGTCTGCTTTATTTCATAATAATCACCACATGTCATATTTACACTACTTAAGAGCCCACCCATGCAAAATTCGTCAGGTGAATGATCCTAGATCTCAACATCCATAGTGATTAAAAATCTGTCCCTTGAAAATAAGAAACTTAAACAGTTTTTCTTCAATCTTGTCAGCGTGAAAACACGATTAGTAATAATTTTCTCGATAGTTTTATCTCTCAAACATAACCCTTTTTAGGGTTCCGTAGTCAACTACCCTTATAGTTTCGCCATGTCCGTCTGTCCGTCCGTCCGCGGCTTAGCTCCGTGATCATTTGTACTAAAAAGCTGAAATTTGGTATGAGTATGTATTACGCCGAAATAACGGTAAAATAAAAACCAAAAAATAAACTTTTCAGGTACCTACCTCTCGAACACAAAAAAAAATACAAAATGCTTTATTGCACACCAAAAAAAAATTTACAAATTCAATACAGAACAATAATTTTAATAACGGTAGACAACAGGCGGTCTTATCGCTAAAGAGCGATACCTATAGTGGGGGTGATTTTTTTTTCGTTTCAACACTAATGTGTGGGGTGTCGTTGAATAGGTCTTTGAAAAATAATAGGGGTCTCCAAACATTATTTTTGATAAAATCAGCAGTTTTGTAAAATTTTCTCCGAAAATTATAAAAATAGTGTCCCCCCCCCCCCCCCCTCTAACTTTTCAACCACGGTCAAAAAAATATGGAAAAATTCATGAAAATGAGGGTTTATACTTAAGTACTTTCAATGAAAACTATATTGAATAAAATCGGTCAAGCTGTTTTTGAGTTATCGCAAAAATTCATAATTTTTAGTGACCGACCGAAACACGTTTTTCTGCCGAAACCGAAACCGAAGGTTCGGTTCTGATTACAGTTTCGGCCGAAACCGAAACCGAACCTTTTATAATCGTGATTAAAACGTTGTATAAAATGTCAGCGGGTCGTTCTTTCTAGATCTAATATGTATACAATGAAACATGTCGCTGGCATAATTGACCGATGGAGCAAAGCGTTTCAGTTTCAGCTTGGCACAAAATTCTTTCGTATCGTATGTGCGGACGATTGGATGCTTTTTGGGGTGTTCTCGCCTGGAGGTCGTATTTCTTAACCGATTCTCAAGAAATTTTGTGAGTAGGTTTTATAACAATATACATACTTAGATTCTTTATGTCGGTTAGAGAAATTTCAAGAAAGTGAAGATGTAATAGAGTGGAATTGGGGTGGAAAAAGTAAAAAAGTACAAATTTCAGCAATTACACAACAAACACACGTTTCACTTTTGTCCAATTGATATTTTAACATTGACACTTGGTCTTGGTTCAAATTAAATTACCCAAAAAATGAAAATGTAGCATTAACAGCTGTAATACTATACTGAGGCAGCGATCTTTTAATTGTAGATGGTATAAAATAAAACAAGTTTAATAACATAGCAACAAAATAATTGATTGAGTTTAAATTATTATAATTGCAATCAGGTGGTCTCGTAACGCTAACTCAGACGTACTAATTTTATTACATACACGCAACAATGACGAATTCTAAAGTCATTTTATGAAATAAGTAAACCTCCTCACTTTTATCCTAAAAAAACAATATCGCCGTCAATTTGTTTGTACATTTAAGAAAAGCGTTCAGAATTACAATAAGAGATGACAAATTCATAACAAAAATAAATTTAAGTAGTGATTTTACCCCTCCTATCTCCGCTATTTAGAAAATTTTGAAAAACTGAATCGACGAAAAAATACTATACAGGGCGTCCCAAGACTATGGGACATCAAGGGAAAGCACCTTAAATATCGTAGATAGGATAATTTGCTGAAAGAAGACTCTATGCTATTTCTAAAAGTTAGCAATTCTGTATTTTCTAAGAATTACTTGCTTCGTCTGGGAATCCAACCGACTTAAATGTGAAAAAAAAACCACCCCTATTTTTATGCTGTCAATCGAAATATTGGACATAAAATAATAATTCTTCCTAAGTAACATAGTATCTTAAAAGAAAGGAACAACGTAAAATGTTTGAGTCAAATTTCAAGAATTTTTTTTTTGCCGACGATGAACTATTAAGCAAGTAATTTTTAGAAAATCTTTAAATGCAGAATTACTAACTTTTAAAAATAACAAAGTCTTCTTTCAGAACATACTCACAAAATTTCATGAGAATCGCTTGAGAAATTCGACATTAAGGCAAGAATAGCTGATAAGCGCATGGACATTCAAACGTCCGGGCATACGAAAGAATTTGTTGGTCAATGCTGAAACGGAAATGCTTTGCTACCTCGGTCAATTAGTTAACATTATTCGGGGAACAAACACAAACGTCACCTCACTGAGCAAAGTGATTCAGCGGCCGGCGGAGTCTGGCGAGCGACGCCATATTGCCAACCGTGCCGACTGCCAAGCGCACCCGACGTTAACCGAACGCGACCCGAAAGTACGATGTTGGAAGTTTCGGCGCGGCCGAAAGGTTCGGCTGTTTTTTGGCCGAAACCGAACCTTTGGCCGAAACATGATTTTTAGGCCGAAACTGGCCGAAACCGAAACCGAAACTTCGGTCGGTCACTAATAATTTTCTTATTTATTAGTCAACTAGGAACCCTTATAGTTTCGCCATGTCCGTCTGTCCGTCTGTCCGTCCGCGGCTTAGCTCCGTGATCATTAGTACTAGAAAGCTAAAATTTGGTATAAGTATGTGTATGTATAACGCCGATAGAACGGTAAATTAAAAATTTAAAAATTTTATATTTTTCGGGTACCTCTCGAACACCTAAAGTGGGGGTGAATTTTTTTTATCTTTTCAACACTAGTGTGTGGGGTGTCGTTGGATAGGTCTTGTAAAAATAATGGGGGTCTTCTAACATAATTTTTTGATAAAGTCAGCAGTTTTGTAAATATTCGCTCCAAAAACAAAAAACATAGTGTCCCCCCCCATCTAACTTTTCAACCACGGGTCAAAAAAAATCGGAAAAATTCATGTAAATGAAACCTTATAAATACTATCAATGAAAACTATATTGAACAAAATCGGTTGACCCGTTTTTGAGTTATCGCCAAATTTCATATTTTTTCTTTAAAAGGACGTAAGTTGACTTCCAGAAGGTAATAAGTGATTACAGTTTCTAGGGCGTTTACGACCTTTTTATAGAGCTTAAAATCTTTCTTAACTTAAACCTCGGGCTTAAAACAGCAGTTTATTGTGAAGGATGAGCAACTACGGAACCCTACACTGAGCGTGCCCCGACATGCTCTTGGCCGGTTTTTTAGCTTAATAGATGCACAATTTTATTATAAGTTCTCAAAAACTGTAAAAGTATTTTCAATATAAAATGCACACGTTTATGACACAACTCAAAAAACATGATTTCCGCGCTTCCGAGCATGCACTTCCATCTCGCTCACGTTTACGCTCAGTGAGAGAGAGAGCTAGCACACGCACCCCCCAATAACTCCAAATCTATTTAAGATAAAAACATGAAATTTAGCTTATGTATTTAGATCCTTTAGAACAACTAGAACCCCAAATTTCATCAATAAAAGAAATAAAACCGCGTACGGAGGGTTCCGTACACACTTTCACTTATCTCATCTTAATTAGCCTGTTGAGTTAAGTTTGCACCTGAAATATATGACGCCGCATACAAATGACGTGCAAACATAACGCAACCGACTTCTTCAAATTTGATGTATTAAAGGGACTATATTTTTAATATTTTTTTTACAAATGTATAATTTTCAGATTTGATAAGTATTTGTAGTATGTGACGATATTACTTGCCAAATTTTATAGTTCTAGGTCATCGGGAAGTACCCTATCATTGTGATTCCCTTGAGAGTGTCGAAATGTACATTTTTTGCGATATAAACGGCCGTATCTTTTTTCACGCTAACGTAGAAGTTAAATTTTTTCACAGGTTCAAGGAACCGCAAACCTGAGTATATTATGTTAATTTCAACTGGATACCTCAACGCATTCTCGAAATAAAGAGTCTTGACAGATAGACGGACGGACGGACAACAAAGTGATCCTATAAGGGTTCCGTTTTTTCGATTGAGGTACGGAACCCTAAAAACCCAGCAGAGTAATTTTGCTAAGAGACAAGCTTCGCCGACAAAAGAATTGAGATCTATATGGGCGCCAAGTTCTTTGCACTAAATTTTTTAGATACAAGGACATGCGACATACTCAATGCATTTATGTTACTTGGGGTGTAATTCAATATCAAGATTTGACTTGGCTAGTTTTCACAAACTGACAAAATTTTTATAAAAGTATTGTTATCAAGCTAACAGTATAAGTAACAGCATGAACACTAACTTGCGTACTTACCTTTACGAAAATAGGTTAATGATTAGACAAATATAATAAGTACCTAATATAAATTTATATGTAAAAACTTTTTCTTTCTCGTTTAACAAAAATCGTGATTTTTTACTACTAATAAGTTTTCCATTAGAAAGTCATGTTAAATTTTAAAATTATAAAAAATATATGCATTTGTTTAACTAATATGTACAAAAAACAATAAGCGACCGTTTCAAAGAAAATTACAATGTGTTTTATAAATCAACAAAAATTGATTTTTATCTGCAAAAAGTACCAATTCAACTTAATTATTGAGCAAAACACATGTACATAATTCAATTATAAACTAATCAAATTTCTCTGCGCACACTTTGTCCCGCCAGCCCAGAATACAGAACCGAACATGCTTTCAGAGCTGCATCTTGTGACGACGTTATGGACTTGGCCGCAGAAGTGTGAGGATATGAAGGTACTCCACTCGTGGTTGATGGACCATCAACTGGCACCGCAGAAGATGAAGTTGACAATTGGTCCTATAGCTTCCAGCCATAGCGTCCACTTCTTTGTAATGCGGGTCTTTTTTCCAACTTCATATCGCACTTTATTTTCAAAATGATTGATCCACAGATATCTGTTATACGCAGTTCATCATGGTTTAAATGTTCTATGGTCATGCTTCCTAAAACAGAAAATTAAGTATCTTAACATAAATAAAATACAATAATAATAATTATTAGTACTTAGTTTGTTTTTCTATACGAACAGGTCTAAATCAACACAATAATGGTTAAAGGCTATATAGGATCACTTTTTTCTCCAAAAGAATTCACAATTCACTTAACTTGGGAAAAAAAATAAAAAATAAATGGGTAATGGGTGTCTACCATTATTTAATTTATGATTTCTCATGTAATATTTTTCTTGTTGGTGTGCAATAAAGAATTGTTGTATTGTATTGTTGTATTGTAACCAATGAACACAACTTTTTTGTAGCGCAGGTCCTGAGAAATATCAATGTACTTAGATAAAATATTTAACATACAAACACCAATAGAATTAACTTCATTCTTTATAAATTGATAAGGCAGTATGAAGTTCTAACATTACAGAAAACATAGCATTTGAAGGTCAAGCAAATAGGTTAATTTTTAAGTAAGTGCTCATCTCATTGACTGATATTATCTCAGTGACTTTGTAATTTGTTTGATTTGAATGATGTTCTACTATCTTACAAATTACAATAATTTTGGACCAGGGTCTTATTAATTATTCACTTTGTTTCTTTAAAGAATAAAAATGTGATTTGTTTATCGATATGTACTTTATTTCAAATGTTAAGTTTGTCTTAAAGACAACACTTACATATATACCTAAGTGGACTCGCCTACCTATATGCTTAAGTGGACCTATATACCTGAGTCCCATCCAGGGGACATAGGACATTAAGTCATATACCTGAGTGGGCCAATATATAGAAAATAAAAACTTACCGCAATTAGACATTTCGTTTGTCAGTTTTCCCAAGATAAGAAGACGAAGGTATTCAGATCCAAACAATGTCTATGAGCGGTTTTGAAGTCGTATCTATAAGAATTTGCTTCAAGTCCGTGTTAGGTGGCGTAGGTCAGTTTAAACAACTTAAAGCAAGGTTGCAAAATAAAATCACATTTAACTCAAACAATAACAGAACAAATCGAATCGCAAGTCAGTGCTGCAAACTCCCACATCACGTGTAATAAACAAGAACGACAACAAGAAGGTCCTAAAAATCAAGAGCCAGTCATAAATAAATATCAGTAGGGCTACTCCGATGTTCAAAATTCGACCGTCGTATAGTGCCGTCCCTCTCGATCTTCTGTCGAAGTATATGAGTAAACGGGACAGCACTATACGCTATCGAACATAGGAGTAGCCATTCAGAATATTCAGATTCGTCAGAATCAGTCGCGTTTCGTTCCACTCACAAATCGGTTGACAATTATCGGATGTCAACGTTGCCAAATGACCGCACACTTATATTAAATATGGTGTATTTACACAACTTCTCTAAAATTAGGAGATTTGTTCGATTCCAAAAAGTAATTCTAAAGATTCTTAAAAATCATATATTTATAATCTGACAAATCAGGAGAGTGCAGCACTGTCAGAAGTAACGGTCTGGAAGGAATGGAATGCCCAGTTGACAGATTCATAGTGTTGCCAGAACGGATTTACGTTTTCGGAAATTTCGCAAAGTGCATACCTAATCCATTAAGGGACGGGTTTGAACAAAATCGGACGAAATCCAAAAAAAAATATAAGATCTATGCAATACTACCTATGGGATTGGGTACAAATTATTAATATTGGTTTATTCATCTATATATTCTTTATTTTTCATCTTTTTAAGCGTGCATAGTTTAAAATAAACTAGTCCTCCAATCATAATAAGCTCGACGAGTCTCCATTGCAAAAGTCTTAAAAGAGACGACGATTGTAAACGGGCGCTCGAGGTACGATTTGGAGTTTCAAAAAGCCGGGAAACTGACATTTTTTTATTGGTATGGCCACCCCGTCGTAGGCTGTGTGTGAGCGCAACAATGGGATACACATAAAACGCCATCTAGCGTTACCACTGCAAACAACTACGAATACTTGGATGCTGAAACATAGCTAACACTTTCGTGTTCTCGGTTGATTATTTATGATTATTGTTTTCTTCGAAATAAGATGATAAATCAGTTTATATTTTAGGTTTTGTTTATAAAATATGCTATAGTTTATTTTAATCACGAAAATTCTGCTTAATTTGGCTGATTCATATTTTATTAATTTACAAATGTTAACGGTAGAGCCATCTATTGTTCACTCTCAGTACTAAAAGTAACTTCTTCGGCTTGGGACCCCCTGGTAATGATTAATTAAGAAACCACCTCGTTCTCCTAAGGAAGATTAATTTTA
Source organism: Apotomis betuletana (assembly GCA_932273695.1). Lineage (NCBI taxonomy): Eukaryota > Metazoa > Arthropoda > Insecta > Lepidoptera > Tortricidae > Apotomis > Apotomis betuletana. The sequence continues at coordinate 10,001,000 of OW026305.1, read as the reverse complement.
ATAAGGGTTTTTTAGCAGCGTCGTTTCATAAAACTGAATGTTTATTAACTACCGTACGTGAGCTTGACTCCCCATTCAAAGTTGCGGACGGATGATTTTTATTTTAAAGATTAATTTTGAATACGAATAGAAACGATTAATTGTTGGCAATAAATACCCCCGTCTACTCGCATACAGATTAAAAGTCATAACTTTTTTTTTATACTACGATGGTGGCAAACAAGCATGCGGCCCACCTGATGTTAAGCAGTTACCGCCGCCTATGAACGCTTGCAACGCCAGGAGCTACACACGCGCGCTGCCGGCCTTTTAAGAACCCATTTACTCCCCTCTTGAAGAATCGCATACTGTAGCCCCCGGGGTAAACCTCGGCAGGGAGCCAAGACTCCCTAGAGAGAGATTATTGTTCGTCTTAAAATCATTAGCCATCATTCAGAAATTATCTACTTTGCAATAGTTATAAAAGTAAAACCCATTAGTTTAAATTAGGTTCTTTTTATAACAACCTTAACATTTGAACTACTTGTGGAAATTAACTATAATTATACCTAAGGATTTTATGACAATACAATATGCTAGGCAATAGAGACGAAATAAATGCATGTAACAAAGCATTACAGTTGATGTCGCTTTAACAATATACGTATACGTACATACCTAGTCTAGTGGGAAAGCTAATAAAAAGCATGTGACCAGTTAAACATCTCCAGCGTACGAGCCTAGCACTTAGTTACGATCCAAATAGATGATTGTCTACTTATGGTGTATAATCTTAGGTAAACACAGAATGATTACGTATTCAAATCCAATGTTTGCTGTAGATAAGTGCGGAACAGTGGCAGACGGTAATCGTTACGTGTTACGAGATAAAATGTTCCGTTCTATATTTCCGTTCGGTTACCTCCCAAACCCGCTTTTTGGCTATTGGTTCATTCTTTATTTCTCATATTCTGAAAGTTGATCATTGTTTATCTCAATAGTGGGTTGAAAGTGACTCATTTCGACTCTAGGGTTGAAAAGTAATTTGTAAAAAGAATTCTCAAAATTGCATAACGAATCAAATGACACAGTAGTAAGCAACTAAAAAAACACACCTAATATATTTTAAGTGCATTTTGTTTGGTTATTCTAGGGTCACACTAACGTATCCTGATTGGTTACAACTATTTAAAAAAATAAGTGTCATCCACAGTTGTACGTGTGAGGTAAGTGCTGAGTGTTTTTTTCAAAATATGTTTTTATAAATATATCTCTTGATTATTTTTCCCATATTCGAAAAGAAGAGTACTTACAGTTTTTAACTTGGAATAAAATACAGCTTTTTCATCCCTTGTCAATTAATCTACTATCTACTATTGTTATTAGGTATATCAGATGAGTTCATATTTAATTTATATCTCAACCTTTTCCACTGAAGCTAATTGAGAGAGCAAGATAAAACTTTTCTATGTGGTGGTTTATTTTATTACGCAAGCTTAGGCTCTTTTAAAGGAAATGCTCGTAAGAAGATTAATGGAATGAAAGGGTTTTTACCTAGAACTATGTTTTATACCTGGCATCTAGACACAACGGACACAAAGTAAGTCTACATTATCCAGGCTAGACTGTATAATGTCTCGTGAAAATAAGAAGTGGTGATATTATACTGGTTTCATTTAATTAGTAAGCTTAATTAGGCATTTACCATAAAGTTGCCTCCTCATAATTGGCCACGAGATCTTTCATCAAATGCAACTTTTTGTTCATTTTGCTTTGATCGTCGTATAAGCTAATTGGTAATTTATTTGGCATTACTCTTTAAAAACTGACCGATTAATAATGTATGTGTGGTTTGTTATATTTGGGTTTTTAATAAGCTGGACACATCCGATCAGATAGCAGCAGGGTTAAATTAATTTTCCAATAAAACTTACCAACTTTTAAAAGCCCTTTTAATTGTGTCACGGTATCTCATTTATACAAAGTTCCTAAATATCTTTAAAAAGTAATTAAATTTTGATGTGTTATTTACTTGACTAAAAATCTGACCTTATTATTCCAACACGTATACATAGCTTACTATTTGCTGTTTTGGACTTAACTTTTTAAATACTTAAAAGTTAAATGCTTAGTAGTCAAAATAAGTATTTTCTGTGGTAACTACAATAATCTAAAGCAAGCCAATAATAAATCAGATACCTAGATATTAATTTAAAATTTCAAACATAATAAAAGTCTGTTCAAGTTTTCAAGTTATAGTCTCAGAAAGACTGCGTACTTATATAAATTATACGATACATGTATGTGTAGTGTATATTGAACTTTCATCGCTAACTGCACGAGCTAAGTGCACCGCCACTCTCTACACGGAACTCCCGGGTCCCGCCCAAGCCGAGCGTCGAACTTGAGAAAAAACCAGTACCTATCTTCTTTCGCTCCGTGTACAGTTAGCTGCTATAAGTAATCGGATCTGAGAGCGACGAGATAATGTTGCGCACGCGTGAAATATATATCCGAGTGTTTTAATTGCGACCGCGTTTCGCTTCTGGACTGGTATGCGCGTGTCGCTGCGCCGAAGAAATTCGGTCGACGAGTGGTTTGCCTCACGGCGACCTTGCGCTTACGCAGCCTCCGTTGTGCTGTGAAAGTAGGCGTGATCTAGCGGCGCGGCGACGCTGCGTCTTCGCTCACCTGCGGGCCCTTCGAACAAAACATGCTTTCTACTATTGCATGCATTTTTTGGCAAATGTGTGTATTTAGAGTTTATTATATCTTTTATGCCATATTGACTATCGGTACATTGAAGTGTTGAAGTGTTTGTATAGTAACGCCACCATGTCGGTCCGAGTTCAGGAGCAGAGCACAAAGGCCATTCCATTGAGAAGAGGCGTGAGACAGGGGGACGTTGTGTCCCCGAAACTGTTTACGGCCGTTATGGAAGACGCCTTCAAGCTCCTGGAATGGCAAGGACTTGGCATCAACATCAATGGCGAATACATCACTCACCTTCGGTTTGCCGACGACATCGTAGTCATGGCAAAGTCGATGGAGGAACTCAGCATGATGCTCGATGACCTCAATCGAGTTTCTCAACGGGTGGGCTTAAAAATGAACATGGACAAGACAAAACTCATGTCAAATGCCAAGGTTGTGCCCATCCCAGTCTCTGTTGAAAACTCGGTACTCGAAGTTGTTGACTCATACATCTACCTAGGACAAGTGGTCCAATTAGGTAGGTCCAACTTCGAGAAAGAGGTCAACCGCCGAATCCAACTCGGCTGGGCAGCGTTCGGGAAACTACGCAATGTCTTTTCGTCCGACATACCTCAGTGCCTCAAGACGAAAGTCTTCAACCAATGTGTGTTACCAGTGATGACTTACGGCACCGAAACGTGGTCTTTCACTATCGGCCTCATCTCAAAGCTCAAAGTCGCTCAACGAGCAATGGAGAGGGCTATGCTCGGGGTGTCTCTACGTGATCGAATCAGAAATGAGGAAATCCGTAGACGAACTAAAGTGACCGATATAGCTCACCGGATTAGCAAGTTGAAGTGGCAATGGGCAGGCCACATAGCACGCAGAGCAGATGGCCGATGGGGCCGTAAAGTGCTCGAGTGGAGACCTCGGACCAGCAAGCGCAGCGTAGGACGTCCACCTACGAGATGGACAGATGACCTTGTAAGGGTCGCCGGAAGGCGCTGGATGCAGGTCGCTTCCAACCGGTATATATGGAAGTCCAAAGGGGAGGCCTATGTTCAGCAGTGGACGTCCTATGGCTGAGATGATGATGATGATGATGATATCTTTTATATGAACCGCCCTTGGCCTAGATAATTATGTAAAAAATATTCATAGTTAAAATTAATATGGTAATTTTGTCATATTAATCTTGCAGTACTTTGGTCACGTGGCTAAATGCGAGCCAGATAGCTTGGAAAAGCTCATTGTGGAGGGAAAAAAGGGTATTGGGAGATCACCGACACATTGGAGTTCAATGGACCGATGCCGTGAAGGAAGCCTGGCAGGAAAATCTATACAGGAGGCAATCAGAAGGCGAAAACCCGTGTGGAGTGGAGAGCTTTGGTGCACAGACCTATAGTCTTAAGTGGTCACGACCCTCAGTCATGAGGAAGCAAGGAGGAAGCAAGCAGGAAGAAGCAGAATTACCCATAATATGATTTTAAGACTTCACTTCAAAACACAATTCATTTTCACTTTCTTGAAATATAAAATACATAAGTCAAGTGCTAATATAAGATCGAAACACAAAGTTGAAAGAATCGTTAAATACATTTATAGCACTTAAATATGTACGTCATTTTAGCATTACGAATATTCTTCTCATATTTACTTATGTTTCTTATATTGAAAAAGGTTTGCGGCAATTGTCACTTTCATTTCATTCTTGATGTATCAATCTGGTAGAATCCAGATGTCTATCTCATTGCTCGATTAAATTTAGGGGTTTTGAGATCGACTAGTGGATTTATACAGATACAGCCTAAGATAAATAAACAGCCTAGAAAAAAACTTAAGATTTCTGTGTATGTACCTACACGGTAAATAGGCAATGAACGTGGTAGATTTAATTGAATTAACAGACGAACTGTGCTGCCATTATTAGGCCTTAGTTTCACAGAAACAGTTTTGTGTGCGAGTGGCAGTTGTTTAAGAATCTAGTAAGTATGACACCGATGGTTGCGTGGATGAACTCAGAAGACGTATGGCGATAGCAAGAAGCGCAATGGATAAGCTGATAAAAATATGGCGGAATAGACACATCACCAAAGCAACTAAAACCGGCTCGTAAAAACACTTGTCTTCCCCATATTTTTGTACGCTTCTGAGACGTGGACGTTGCGGGAAATAGAAAGGAAAAAGATAGATGCTCTGGAGATGTAGTGCTGGAGGCGAATGCTGGGGATATCTTGGACCGAGTATCGTACAAATGTTTCCATACTTCAGGAACTTGGCATCAAGCAGCGTCTATCTGCTCTCGTTCAATCACGTATACTCAAGTTCTTCGGACACGTGTCGAGGCGGAATAGTGATTCCATTGAGCGCCTAGTTGTTCAGGGGAGAGTGGAGGGCACGAGACCACGTGGTAGATCACCAATGCGATGTAGTGACCAGATAAAATCTGCTCTGGGCAAACCATTGCATGAATGTACCAGAAGTGCTGCGAACCGGACGAGATGGCGAGACATCGTTAGGCGGGCGACAGCAGCCCCCAAGCCTCCCTCATGATGACCACGACCGCTCTGACAAGAGCGAAACGAAGAAGAAGGAGAAGTATGACACCGCCGCCCAGATTTGAGAAATTCTTCTTGTAATTATAAATTCAGATTCAGTAATCAGCGAAATCAACAAACAAATAACGTTACATGTGTTGAGGCGCACTTGGGAACGAGTAAATATTTTTTTTTAGTCCTTGAAGTTCGACGAATGGTTTTACGAAAAGACAAAAATAATAAAGAAAAACATGCCCGGGAATAAGTAAAACTTTAGTTACTTTTCTCTTCCCCATGCAAGCTACAGCTTCGGAACCACAAGCACAGATGGCGCTGTCATCTGTTGGTAAAAAGTCTTTGTCTTCTGATCACGCCGAACCGCCTGGACGGATTTTTAACTAATATTAGGAATCCAAAGATAGGTTGGATACTTTTTACCCGACTATAGTAAAGAGAGTTGAAGTCGGGTACCTTCTAGAACTTTATACGAATTAGTAGGTTACAACCAATTCTACCCGTACTTATGTATCTGTATACAACTACAATCGCCACAAGAGACCATTTTTCAATTAATTCTTCAAACATTACACCCTTGTCTGGCTATGATACTCCGTGGTTCAAATTCGTGATTGTGAGCAAAGTTTTTTTTTTCAAGAAAACTTTTCAAACCTATCCGTCTGGTCTGGACCTAACTATTTACGATCACTAATATAGAACATCAATAAATACCAAGTTGTTCTTATTTACCTCGTAAGTTGTTTTCACTATTGCTTCGTCTTACGTGGTTTAGATGTGCGATTTCATTAAAAATATATCTCCGTGTAGAAAACAAAATAGCCATAATTGAAAGAACGAAAGTTAATGTACAATTTAAGAAGCATAGTACCCACACGCCTTCAAGTTATGTGCGCATTGTTAGCTCAGCGCTGCGCCTGCGCATCATGAATATTTCACTGTTGAAACAATCGGGAGGCTGTTAGACAAGCCGGGACCACCTGCGCTGCGAGCCCGCAACATACAGCCATACAAACTTGTATGGCAGAGGGTCCGCTGACTATACAGTCACGTGTATATGTGTGGGTGGATGGACTAATCCTTCCCAAAAAATCATCCATATTTCTTATGCCAACGAAATAACGTTTCTGTACATATTTACGAGTTGATTAATTCGATACTTATTTTCGCACGTGACTGTACACATACTAACATACTAAAGCTCATTATCACTAAAATGTTATTCGCAGGTTCGAGTCCTGCTTACATTGCAGTGGATCATATTCGTGACATACTAAAGCTCATTATCACTAAAATATTAGTCGCAGGTTCGAGTCCTGGTTACATTGCAGTGGATCATATTCGTGACATACTAAAGCTCATTATCACTAAAATATTATTCGCAGGTTCGAGTCCTGCTTACATTGCAGTGGATCATATTCGTAACATACTAAAGCTCATTATCACTAAAATATTATTCGCAGGTTCGAGTCCTGCTGACATTACAGTGGAATATTCGTGACATACTAAAGCTCATTATCACTAAAATATTATTCGCAGGTTCGAGTCCTGCTTACATTGCAGTGGGTCATATTCGTAACATACTAAAGCTCATTATCACTAAAATATTATTCGCAGGTTCGAGTCCTGCTGACATTACAGTGGAATATTCGTGACATACTAAAGCTCATTATCACTAAAATATTATTCGCAGGTTCGAGTCCTGCTTACATTGCAGTGGATCATATTCGTAACATACTAAAGCTCATTATCACTAAAATATTATTCGCAGGTTCGAGTCCTGCTTACATTGCAGTGGATCATATTCGTGACATACTAAAGCTCATTATCACTAAAATATTATTCGCAGGTTCGAGTCCTGGTTACATTGCAGTGGGTCATATTCGTAACATACTAAAGCTCATTATCACTAAAATATTATTCGCAGGTTCGAGTCCTGCTTACATTGCAGTGGATCATATTCGTGACATACTAAAGCTCATTATCACTAAAATATTATTCGCAGGTTCGAGTCCTGGTTACATTGCAGTGGGTCATATTCGTAACATACTAAAGCTCATTATCACTAAAATATTATTCGCAGGTTCGAGTCCTGGTTACATTGCAGTGGATCATATTCGTATTACATTTTTCTTTCATAATTTATCTTTTGTGTTAATATTTATAAAGTATTATTCCTTATGGTATGGTGCCATCTTCTTCGACAGAGTGCCTCTTTTTTACCGTTTTCGGGTACCTACTATTTGTCATTACCTTTGAACGTTTAGTTTTTCTGTAACAAAATTGGTTAAAATCCAATTTGGAGCCATGATGCCGTAACAAAAGCAAGATTCCTAAAAAAATATAATTAGTATGGCAGTTAGATTATCAAAAAATGTTGACGTATATTTATTTATTTATTATAATCCGTCAAAATTACGCGTGCTATATTTTTATCAAGACCAAGACCGAATTTTGATGAGCGCGCAGAAAAAGAAGGAAACATCTTTACATTGAACAGATTGAATTGACAGATTGAAGATCAACTTTAATTAAGTGTGGCTAGGTAAATAAAATTAAAAACATACGTGGATATTACAAGTTACACAGTAGGTACTTGGCAAAAAAACCAATACAATGAACATCAACGCCGCATCGTAAATTAACAATATTTCAAACCAGTATTGTTAAGATCAAAATTAAGAATGCAGAGCGGGTGGGAGTGGCGAGTGGCGGGGTGCATCGGTTGGGTGCTACGCCCACCTGCGTACGCCCACTCACCTGTCACCGACACCCTTTGTACTTTTTTATTTAGCTGCGATCGCCGGATTGCTCCCATACGCAGGGGTACGTCCGCGCGCCAGGGGATGCCAGATGAATCACTCCAGCTTGGCAAAAGAGGGGCGCTATTAGGTACTAACTTTTACCGCGGTTCAGAAAAGTTGTAGGCCTAAGATTAAAGATAGCTGTACTTATCTACACAAAAAAAGATTTGTTTTAACAGTAGCCCAAATGTTAAGCTGCTAGTTACATAATTCGAATGACCTGCATACTGAGGGCTGCCAGCAACCAAAATAGATGCCTCAATAAGTTTCTACTTCCCTAATAGCAAAGTACAAGTACCTACATAAAGGATGTGCATTTTTTTTATTAGATAAAGAAATTAGAGAGGTAAAGAAATTGGTTACAAACAATGAAGTAAAAAAACATATAAGAAACATTGTGTATCCACATTGATAGCAAAACCGGACTATGTGTGAAAATCGTGTAAGTTTAAATCAATATATTGTGTAAGTATCTAAACGGCTCACAGGAAGTCGAAATTTCTGTATAGGTTCAAAACAGAATTCGTGGCCGAGGAACTCCTCTCCATGATGTCTAAGATAAAATTTGAAAGGCTTGCCTAAGGCAGGGCCGGACTTAGAGGGCCAGGGCCCCTAGGCACTTGGCATATCGGGCCCCCCTCCCCTATAAGGAGAACATTATTATGGTGCGAGTCCCCTAAACTGGATGGGCCCGGGCCTTGTGGGCCTAGAGGTAAATACGGCACTGCCCTAAGGCTGCCTGTTCACAGAACCCGTGTGGAACGGAGTTGTGTAAAAAGGAACAATGACATTACTCATCAGACTTAATGCTCTTCTTTCGGGCTTCACAAAGGCGCAGCCTGATTGGTTAATTTTCTCCGCTTCGCTTCAGTGAATAGGCAACCTAACGGGGAAGAAAAGTTAAATTTCCGATGAAACACTATTAGATTGTACGCAGGCCCCACAAGGCTAAAGGCTAGACATGTATAGTTACTAGCGTACCAGGTGTGTCGATGAGCCAGTGACACTTTAGTGAGTAGTGATTGTTATACGTATTTAATATTTATGCTTCAGGGTGTGCATTTAATTATAGAGGTAAATAGCGCGATAGCGGGGTGAGCGGCGCGACCTCGCCGCGATATGCCCACGCAGTCTGATTGTCGCCAACCGAAGCGTTTATCGCACAGGACCCTTACTATTAATTTACAGTAAGCGTACTCGCTAGCGATTTGTATTGAGAATTGTAGTACTTCAAAATAACCGCTAGGGGCGCTAGCCTAACAAGTGTCGGTCCTGCCCAGGGATATTGGCGCTGCAAACAGCTTTCATATGGCAATAATGTGCATACGTCATACATTTGCAATATTTAATGTCAGTAGCGATTTGTCAAGGATTTTTCATCAATCTAATTCAAAACACTGTTTACCGGAATGCTGCTAAATCCTTCTTTCTTGCGGAATAAATACCTACTAAATCCTATTAAAAGAAAAAAAAACATTACTGTGGATAGTTTTAGCTTTATTATGCAGAAATTCCTATACCCTTTTTGTTTACAGTGACATTCACTGACTTTCAACGTCAGTTACCAAAAAAATTTCGTTGCCAGTAAAATAAATTAGTACCACTAAAAATCCGCATTACGACGTGGGCACAAAACAGCCTGTTGGGCTATTCTCTATACAAATCGTTTACGGTCGCTAGCGAGAACGCTCACGTTAAACCATAGTAAGGGTACTTGATTTAAAATGCTACAATTCAACAATTACGAGTATTAACAATGAATGTTGTTGGTAGGGGTTTTTACGATGACTGATCAGATTTGAGGAAAATCTAAATATTTCGCCCAATGTTTAAGGTATATATTAAGTAAATACTACATTTATCTTTGTTTTTAGGGTTCCGTACCCAAAGGGTAAAAACGGTACCCTATTACTGAGACTTCGCTGTCCGTCCGTCCGTCCGTCCGTCCGTCCGTCCGTCCGTCCGTCCGTCTGTCACCAGGCTGTATCTCAACAACGGTGATAGCTAGACAGTTGAAATTTTCACAGATGATGTATTTCTATTGCCGCTATAACAACAAATACTAAAAATAAAATAAAATAAATATTTAAGGGGGGCTCCCATACAACAAACTTGTTATAGATTATTATATATGTATAGGTACGGAACCCTTCATGCGCGAGTCGGGCTCGCACTTGCCCAATTTTTTACTGGTTAACTGACGCAAGAAGATTCTATTTGTCGTTGTTTTCTTAATTGTATCAAATTTCTATACTTTATTACCGGCCAATTCCACATCATGATAATAAATTTTACAAATTTTCGGTAATATAGACTTATAATTCCAGCTATTTCCTTTTACCCTTAAATTATTGTTTATGGCGAAAATTTTCAGTAATTTGTGTAACCATTTAGATATTTTTTTATGGCTAACGTAAACTGAAACGGAGACGTGGCAGACCTCATCGGCGATGGCGGGACGAGCTAGACTCCTTTATAAAGGAATGGCCAGAAATAGTCCAAAACCAGGAACAATAGAAGAAGAGTGGGGAGGCCTTTGCCCAGCAGTGGGACATCATGGGCTCACAATAATAATTATTGTATCGTAACCTGTGATAAAAAAATAATATCACCCGCCCGCTAAATCACGGAATAGGTACTTTCATGAGCCCACCCCATCATCCTCGGTATCTATAAATACAGTACTTATATTCTTTCTGACTTGTCTAATTTAGTAAACAAATTGTAACCTCAAAGTACCTATGACTAATATTTTGTTTTTCATAATTTAAGTAACCTATGTCACTATTTTGGATATCATGCCGCCAAATACGAGTATATGAATGAGATTGCTTTACTTGCGGACATACATACTTGTTTTTGCATTAAATGTCAGATTTGAGGCTAGAATTTTGTTTAGTGAATTAAACAAGGTGAAAACGAATAGACTGTAGACATAGGGAGATTCGTGGATTATTTGTGGATCGTTGATTAGCAAGAATTGCTATTATATGGGGTTTAATTTAGCCAATGAAATCTTTTTATTTATTTCAATGCCAGCGTCGGTGGGGTCGGGTCTATTATAGTAAGTAGGTACGTATTTATGTTACCTACTCAAAGTATAGGCCCCATAATCTGAGAAGGCGGATATAACAGTGAACTATAATTAATACCTATAAATGAGGTTATTTACTTCCTAGCAATAACAACAAATTAAGCGGAAAGAGGAAACATGCTGATTTAACCTACTGCGTGTCGAGGGTTCCAAGGCTAATTGTTATATTTTAACACATTATTGAGCTGATAACACGGTAGGTACTAACCTGTAATTACAAATCTAAATTAGAAGTTTATTCTAGAACTAGAACGTGCCTGCAACTTCGTCCTTCATCCTTCGTAGTCGAGTAATATTACATTACTGCAGACGCCGGGAAATAAGGGCTTGCCGGCTGAGTAAGTATAGACGGCCGACCGTAAGGGAGGCCGTCTAGTGATACGAAGCCGGCAAGCCCCTTTCACGGCTAAGGCATGTATAGTGCTTTTCTCAAACATATGCAATGAAATAAAAAAATACACCACTCAAAAAAACATAATTCAGCTGTTCAGCCAGTTCATGAACACAGACGCCATGTTTAAAAAATAGTACATTACTGCAGAGGCCGCGAAATAGGGAATTATTGGCCGAGTAGTAATAGATGGCCGAGTGATAACGAGGCCATCTAGAGATACGAGGCCGATAATCCCTGTTCGCGCCGAGGCTTGTATAGTGCTTTTCTCAAATAAATCCAAGGAAATAATACAAATGTTCAACTTATATTTTCATATAAAAACAAATTTATTTCAAATTTAATAAAAAAAAAACAAATTTATTTTTTTAAGCTGTTCGTGTCAATGTTTTTGCCACCAAATGTTAAGATGATTCTATTTATTAAAAAATGACAACACCTTATTAATTAGATATTGTTATATTTTTTAACAATAAACGTGATTCCTTGTTTATTTTATTGAATATCTGATTTAATCGAATTGAATAATCTAGTTAAATATAAGAAATAAAACGTAAATATACATGCACAAACTAAGTTTTTTTTTATTGGCAGTATGCCATAGATTATCAATAAAAGAAATAAACCCCACTGAAACAAAAGACAATCTCTTTGTTGGCTACGGCCAATAATGTTGTATGAAATTGCTTTATATCGTTCTAATTTGAAATTAGAACGAATCTTCAACAATTGCTATACAAAGACGTATTTCGCGTTCTATTACCACGATCATAAGAACGACATTTCCTTGGATGTTTGAGAAAAGTATTTTTAATTTTCCCTCCAATCCCTCTATATTTTTTTTCTTTAATAAGTCCACGTGTGTAGTGTGCGAATATTAGGGCCATTATACACAACTAGATAATAAGAATCTTAGTTTCTATAATAGGTAAAATAAAGGCAGAGGATTTTTAATATTGTCTATGGTCTCTGGTGACTTACGTATAGACGGTATTTTCAGTTCGTGTGTAGGTACTAGGCATTAACACGGATATTGTTGGTCCGATGGCTGAATGGGTAGCTACTAGAAAAAAAATATATATCAGCTGTTCATACACACAGACGCCATGTTTACATTAAAATTAAAAACAAACTACTTCCCGGCTTAGGCCTTCAATTTTGTATGAAATTCCTTTACAGTTCCCTCGAATTGTTCCGCCCGAAACTTGACACTTCGAAGCCTGTTCTAACGCACGTACGACGATATTTCATTGCATGTTTGAGAAAAATTGTTTCTCTATATTCCAGCCATCCCTGTACCGAAATTAGTTATTTTTATCAAGAGATGGCGCTGTAGGGCTGATGCCGTGTGCGTGATTTTTCCTAAAATAATGATGCTCGCTATATAAAACTGATTTTTAATACAAATCTAGAATTTTATAATAAACTAGCGACCCGCCCCGGCTTCGCACGGTTGCAATGCTGATAAATTATGCATGTATTATACATATAAACCTTCCTCTTGAATCACTCTATCTATTAAAAATAAAAAACCGGCCAAGTGCGAGTCGGACTCGCGCACAAAGGGTTCCGTACCAATATTGAACAAAAAACACGTTCTTTGTATGGGGTCCTCCTTTACTTTTTACTTATTTTTATATTTTTTTGTTATAGTGGTAACAAAAATATACATTCTGTGAAAATTTCAACTGTCTACCTATGTATAACGGTTCATGGGAAAATGCCCGTTGAACGAAATATCATACAAAAAGCCCTATTTTTGTATGGGAGCCCGCCTTAATTATTATTTTATCATGAATAGTATTTGTTACTATAGCGGCGACAGAAATATGTACATCATCTGTGAAAATTTCAACTGTCTAGTCAACCCTGTATAACAAGTTCGGCTCTTGGTACACACACCATTTTTTTTCCAAATATGAATCAATTTATATTCTAGATTATACAAAAGTTTCATCGACCTAGCCCAGACGGAACATTACGAAATTAATATGAATTGGCTCTTTGGTGCCTAATATTCATTTAACTCCTACTAAGAGCCTTGCATTATTTTTTATTAATAAACAATGACCTGCGATCGGACCGCTGTTTGTGTCCCATTAAAAAAATTGAAAATCGAACGCGGGCAGTAACGCGGCCGCGGGCAGTGTTTTTTAGGGTTCCGTAGTCAACTAGGAACCCTTATAGTTTCGCCATGTCCGTCTGTCTGTCTATTTCTGCACGGTATAAATTACCACTTCGCTACGAAATTGAAAGCAACTATTTTACGTGAATCCCATAATACCAACGCATACTGTTACGGACAGCTAGGCTAATGTAATAGATAAATTAATAAATAATATATGTGTGTAAAGGTTAGGCGAAACTAGACTTAAGGCAAATAAATAATATATCCTTATTTTCCTAAATGCCCAAAAAAGCGGCAATATCATGTGTATAACACTTATTTTTCCTAAGAAACATTAATTATAAGAGAGCTCCCAAGTACTATGTAGAATAGTTAAAAGACCACGGCGTCTTAGAGTAAACAAAGATGACTCATCCTGGTAACTTTCCACTCGCAGCGCGAGACAAAGGATTCATGTTTGTTTACATTGGTTGCAAAATTTAAGGATAAAAATTAAATAACTCTGAAACTTTGTAGTAACGTTCCCTGTAGAAATATAAGTAAAATCTCTTAATATTATACCGGCCGCAACCTGCTGCGAGCACGGCAAACACGAAAATAACACGGCGCGTCGCGCGCTCCGGCTAATGAGAGACCGGGAAGGTGCATATCTCGACCCGTGCGAGCGAGACGGCCTCTGAGTCGGAACAAAGAAGTTGCATCAATTTTATGTAATTGTAATTAAATGGGAGCTCTCACATGAAAATAGCATATGTGATTGTGTTCTACGAACAAACCTTTATGTTAACTATAAGTTAGATTTAAGATGAAAATTGTAATTTACCTAGGAATCAGCAAAATGTAACAGAGCGGGCGTCCCTCTAGAAATGTAAACAAACCCTGAACGAATCATATAAAAGGACGCCCGTTTCTGCATAATAACACAGTTCATCTTCAGTTCACCTTCAGTCTACGTAGAGTACCACTCCGTAGTCAGGGCGTTGATCATCGATCCGCCACTTGCCAACTTGTCACTTCTCAGTTCTTGTTCACCGTAGTTACCATCTTTCTGTATTCGAGTAGCGTAGTACCATCGGTCCGCGAAAGTTAGTTTGTTAGTATCAGCGTAGAACCATCGGTCCGCGATTTAGTGTTAAATTCATTATTAGACAGAGACTAAAGTAATTAAGTGTTAAATTTAAGTGTTTTTCCGATCCGTTGTTGTGTTAATTGTTAATTTCTTGTGTAATATATTTCGTTGATTTACTTTGCGTTTTCATACTCGTCCGTTTCGTTTACCCTATTTCTCAACCTACAGTCCGCTTTGCTCCATACTCATCCCTGAGTTTCGGAGCGTCCATGTGATCGATAGCCGACGGACGCGGTTGTCGTTTACACATACATTACCTAACATGTGAACCTTTGTTTGTATGGTGAAGACTAAACTACAAAGTGGTCAAACCCATTTGCATTTTTTAACAAACCCCCTCGGTCATATTTTTTTTTAATATAGCTTTTAGTCTTATTAACATTTGTACAAAATTTTAAATTCGTCACTTTCATAGTTTAGGAAAAAATAAATAAATCAGTTTTGGGGTTAATCGGGTGTTTTTTACCCCCAGGGGGTAACAGAGGGATGAAACTTTGTACAGGGTATACCTCTTTAAAAGGCATCGTTTGGTTATAGTTTCGACCCAAAAACGCTGGGGGCACTTTTTCTTAGGCTATCCTGCTATACCCTTTATACGATTCCTCAGAACAATAACCATAATGTGTATATGCTATCGCCATTACAAATATTACGTATAACTTTAAAAAAATAAACCATACAACAACAAATAATTAACGATATAAGCAATTTTTTTTGGAATTTAATATTCTAATAGTAATAAAAATTTGCTCTATTGGATTACGATTAAGATTTAGTTCTACACGATAGCAATCGGAATAGGTTTTTTGCCTCCGCAAGGTCGTTGAAGTTTCCTAAAAACCTATACTAGACCCAATTTTTTTTATAATTATATATATGACGTTTACTATAGTTATTCTCATTAGATACATAGTTATTTATTTAAAAGAAGGCCTGATTCTTTCAAAGTTAACCTCAAGAAAAATGAGTGTAAGAGAGATTTTAAGGCAAAATAGTAATAATATGAATGGGTTTTATAATAATAGTTTCTGAATAACTCTTACTGTTAATTTAATAAATTTATATCCTCTTAATTGTGTTTTTTAACCTTGTGATCATATTAGGCTAATAATTTCGCCTCAGCGTTTTTTTTTAATTGTACTTATTTCCACATTTATTTAATTCTTTAACAGCTATGCGGAGGCAAAAAAAAGGTTGTTTTATAAATATAAAGAAAATCGTCTCGCATCTTTATACTATGCTACAACTTTTAAGAACTATTAGAAGTTAAATGTGTAAGGTTTTTTTTTCTCATACAAGAGCGATCCACCCTAATAAGCAACCTAGATAACATAACAATAAACTCAAAATTAACTACGCTACGGCTATTTCGCACCTACAATATTTATCAAATAATCAGGTTAATAGTTTAGTTCACAATAACAAACTGATTAATTTAAACGCTTAGAACTGATTATGTGGGTATTTATATAAACTGATGTAGCCGTTCGTTATAAATTATACCGGCTATATATATTAATTATTAATTTAATTAAGTACTCACCGATTTGTTATTCAGCTACGAGTATTCAATCGATTCCACTTTTGTTTCCTTACATAATAATCGGAGCAGGTGTAGTTATCATGCGATGCCTCCCTCAACACTATTCGAGTCGGGGCTGCCCACGTCACTAGACGAGTAATCTTGGTATGCGTTCGTATCGGAAAACAATTAAGATATCAAAAGGAATCGGTGTGAGCTTCGATAATACTCGAATTCTTCAAATAATTGCATAGATTATGTGATAATACGTCATCTTGAGATACCATTGTGATGACGTGATGTCCATTGATAAAGTAACTTTCACATTGTAAGTCTTTGTGCAAATTCATTGGCTGATAATAGCTTATCGACAATGATTCACTTTAAAATGATTAGATCATGCATGTATTGTTTTATTCGCGAAGGGTGACACCTCGTTGTGAAATTCATCGTGGTCAACATAATCAACGTTAAATACACTGGCGATCAGTGAATACAGGTACACTTTGCAAGTTCGAAAAGTGGTTCTAATGCACGGAGTGCAGTGCAGACAGTGCAGTGCAGTGCACCAGAAATGCGTAGGTGCATATTAAATTAATGCGCAAAAAATCTAAAAAATAAGCGAATTATGCAACTGAGTTATTTGACAGTGTACCTTGTACTATGGCTATTTCCCAAGGATATTTTGTAAGTGTTGGCAAATGTGATTGGTATTTATAAATATACTAGAAGGTGAAATTTCTTCCGCGTAAAACTTTTTTCTTTGCCATAGTCGGGTGCCCAGTTATCCCTGTTCCAAATTGGTTAAAATCCGTCCAGCCGTTTCAGCGTGGTGAGCGGACAGTCAGATCAACAGATGGAGCTGTACCAGAGAAAGTAAGACTTTTCCTGAAAAAAATTACCCCTCTAGATAGAAAACAAATTTTAACTATAATGCCGTAACGTACAGTCTGACCAAAAAGACTAGAAATTAAAAAGTGGCAATACTGTACTGTAGTGTCGTCCCTTTCTAATGAATCTAAGAAAAGGGGTACCGAATTCCGAATAACCGAATCCCACCAATGTCACTTTTCCAGTGTTAAACATTACTTACTGTTAGTTACGAGTAGATCAGTAACGCATCTATTTTTTATTGATATAAGTTAAACAATATCTAATTTTACCGCCTTGCGTTTTCTTACGTACTTAAATTGTTATTTTTGTCAAATCATATTTGAAGGTCCGATTTTTTCAATAAATCTTATTTGTAAAACGATACATTTTTAAATGTTCATTTCACAAGTCATTTGTGAAATTAATATTTTGAAATTATTTCTTTATTTGGACTTTATGCTGTAAGCGATTTTATTTCAGATTTATGTAAATTAAATAGAATGCAAAAGATTGGCTTTAGACTTTATTGCACAATACACAATAGTAAATAGTGCAAAAGGCAAATGAGGCATTCTCTACCTGTCAACCATAGTACCAAACACAAACTGAGAGATATGCATGTATGACGAGAATGTGAAATGATGCATTTGTTCAATGGATAGGTATTTGTCGAGTGACCATTTGTGATACGATGTGAAATGATTATTTGTCACACGTTTTTTGTAAAATGATAGTAAACCCTATTATAGCCTCCTCTGACTTCCCGTGTCCTACACATAGTACATAAACTTCAACTAATAGTTAACTGTCAACTATTTGTCATAAGGCTAAAATTAAATTGACAAATTATGAATGCTGGTCGTCAGGAGGATAGGATACTCAGTACCCGATTACTTACGGTAAATAAATAAAATACGCGTTGCACCATCTAGTCAAGCGTTATCATTTATCATGCTTATTTATGTAGGTATTTAAAAAGGTATTCCCTTGATTTGTCTAATTTTTTTTTGTCTAATTTCAGTTTGTCTAACAACTTTTATCATAATGAACATTTTATCTAAAGTCAATATGTATAATGTCATTTCTCATAATTATTATTCGAAATTCGTTTTGCCTAAATGATCATTTTCATAACTCTTGTTTTGTCGGATATTATTTTATCTAAAACTCACTTTGTCGGTTCTTATTTTGAAAATTGTAGGTTAGGTTGAAGACCGAATACTGTAGGTTAGGTTAGGTTTGTTTTATGACCATGGATAGCGGAGCGAGCGAAGCGAGCGGAGCGTCAGAATGCTTGCTAAATAAATAAATTAGGCAATAAAATTGTTAGGCAAAATATGTTGATACGAATTAAAAATTAGGCCAAATAAAATTAGACGAAATAAGATTATGTGAAATGAGTATTATACAAAACGACTTTCACTCAAATGAAAATTAGGCAAAGTGAATAGTTATGCTAAATAATATTAGTTTAAACGAAATTAGGCAAACCGAAATTAGGCAAAAAGTTGTTAGGCAAAACAAGGTACAACCATTTAAAAAAATTGTTTGTATTACACATGTAACTCGCTTCTTTGTAAATGACGTAGGTACCTATTCACTGAAATCAACATATCATAAACGAGAAAATGATTCTCGGAAACTGTGCTGTTATTGAATTTTCCCACGCTCATTTTAGGTCCGTTTCAGTTTTAAGAAGACACATACGAGTATAATTAATTCATGGAAAATATAAACAATAGCTTACTACTTTGTGAAAAGGAAAAAGGTTACCTATGTATTTCTTTTCCCGTATCATGTAATAATAAATGTGTTTTTGCATTAAATAATGTATTAGATAATTTATACAACTTTCCGCCCGTGACTTTGTCTGCGTGTAATAAGTTATATTTGATCGCCATAAGGTATTAAAACATTCAATGACACATAAATAAATATCTTATCTAATTATACAAAATCCTACAGATTATGCCCCCCTTTTCACCCTCAAGGGATGATTTCTGTATCCTTCCTCAGGGCTCAAACTATATTAAATGTTATCAAATTGGTTCAACGGTTTTAGCATGAACAGGTAACCGACAGATTGACAGACACACATTTATAATTTTAGTATGGATTCATGTAGTTATGTGCTCGAATTCCTGCTAAATTTCAGGAGATAAGTAGTCTTTATAATTTCCAGCACATTTTTAAACTGTACGTCTTTGTGGTGGAACGCATCAAGTCATCATCTGCATAAAAAAAAATAGTCTAAATCGGTCGGAAACAATTTTCACTTAACGTATGTTAAGTAACATAAATAAATAAATCCTTGGAAATATACCTTTGTCCAGCACGAGCCTTATGATGGTTACGTTTATCACGCGATAAATAAAAGACAATGGATCGGCCACTATTGCCCTCGCGGTTTTATCGAAAAGTGACTGACCTGCTCAATCCATACTTCCATACTTAATATTATAAATGCGAAAGTGTGTCTGTTTGTCTGTTACCTCTTCACGCTTAAGCCGCTGAATCGATTTTAATGAAATTTGGCATAGAGATATTTTAAGATCCGAGGAAGGACATAGCACGGTTTTCATCCTGGAAATTATACCTAAAAAGATTGAAAAGTGAGTGAACATTTCTGTTGGGGTGCGGTGACCCTGTAGGAAATGTAATTATTAGACCAAAAGCACAATTGCTCTTACATTTGCTTAGGTGCTTTTAATAATCCCTTTTATCAAGCTCCACGCGTACGTAGTCGCGGGCAAAAGCTAGTGTCTTATATGATCCAAAAATGAAATCGTACTGACTGTTTTTTTTATAAAAGTTAACGTCACAAAACTGATAAAGGTTAGGCTTTTCCTATTATCATAAAGTTTTATTTCTTTAGGTAACAAATAGTCACAAAACAAGGCATATTACGTTTAAAACTAGTATGCTAAAAGACCATTATAACTTAAGGTTATACAAAACTAAATTTATTTATAATAAGTAGACACTGAAACAGCAACAATGGAAATTGCATTCAAAAAACAGCTTACTCATTATTTCATTGCGTGGTGAAAGTTCATCTATCAATTACAAAATCATGAAACTATTTCAAAAACAGTAAGATATTTAATAGAACCTACAGTTTAATTAATAATTTGTTGTTTCGAAGACAAAGGGCCCGTAAATATCCTTGACTACTAATTGCGCATGCATGTACGAAAGCGTGAGCTGTGCTGTGGCTCAAAGTACTCACTTTAAGACCATCCAGCAATGGTTGAAACCCATCGGCTCGCCTTGTTACTTTTAACACGGTATAGGTTTCTAATTAGCTTCACTGGGTTCACTAGTTAGCCTCGTGGGAAATGCCTCCACCTTCCGTGGCGGCTCTCACTTGTGGTCCCTTGCAAAGGTTATCCACAGTTCATTATAGCAATTAAAATCTAAGCTATTATAGAATTTACAAAATGTGATAATGTAGATATTTTCCTAATAATAAGGTGTTCTAGGCAGGAGGAGCAAGTGGTAAATAGAATTGGTATGTATTTCTGTAACAAGTGCAGAAACTAGGTTTTCCGATGAACGATGATGATTAATATCGTTTATTCACTTTAAGACGCTATAAGACAAGTGATGTGAAGAGATTAGGTACGTAGCTTCCAAATGTTGGCCTCATGGTAAATGCTTCCACTTTCCGTGGCGGTTATCAACAGTTCATTATGGCAATTAAAATCTACACAGTTATAATTATAAAATTGAAAAGAAAAATCTTTTTTGGAAGTCTGTTAAAAATAGCGCATATTATTTCATAATTAGTAAAATATTTAAATAAATCAATTGAAGCGGATTATGTCGCGTAAATTTATTATTTGAGCCTTCCTGACGTTTCAATCACTTTACAGTTACCAATGTCAATGGTTGACTGAGAAAAACATTCTTTTTTATGTGCCCGAAGGGCAGAAGAATTATTACTTTATTGAAATTGATATATTGGTTCCTGGGGTTGATTTAATTGATGTGTCCTTTGAGCTCGCGTTTTAATCGGATTTAAAGATACCAACTCAAAACTAAACAAAATATTAGTTAACTGCCAATCGTTTTTAAAAACATACACTATCAGTGGCGAGGCGTCCGTACAAATCGATTCCCACCGGCTTGACCATATAAAAATATTTGTGCACCCTTTTCTATTGCACTTAGAAAATAAGTAAGCCAATTTGGTTTAGGCTTGCCCTAGGATTTATTTAACCCCACGCCACGGCTACCTATCTAGTACATGTAGGTATGCGTTGACATCATGCCGTAGGTATCATAAATAAGTGTAGTGAAACATTATTTTTGCGCGTATGTGTGACGATTTTTTTTTTAGGATGTCTATTGATTTTATTTTGAATTGAGATCACATGTCTAGAAGGGCTGAACTACACTTAGACTACTCTAAAAGTCAGAAATTACCGTCAAAGTTCAACATTCCTACGGAGCGCTAAATACTCTTCATACAAATGGCAACCTAATCGTGACGTCATTATATGTTATGGGTACTTACCAATATTTGTATGGAGACAATAAGTAGGTAATATGCCATTTTCACCGTAAAATGCGTTTAAATTCATTGTTGACATGCCTACAATTTTTTTTTTAATTATGAGGATTCTGAAAACAATTACAAATTTCTTTTGGATAAAAAGAAACATAAAATGCGTGCCTGTAAAGTCGCATATTGAATATTTATATATATATTTTTTCTATTCTTCTTGACATATTTTGTAAATTATTCATATAACTACAGTTTGAGTAAATAAAACAATTTAAATAGTTAATACTCCATAACGCAGGACTCAATCCGTAATATTAAATATTACATCTGTATTTTTCTATATTTCAGTAGGTGCACTTGGTCCGCTGGCGCACTTGCCTTAACCGACCTTAAGTAGGTATGGTTTGTTTATGTATTTTCATTCATATATCTTTTGGTACTAATAGTAACTATTCATATATTATACATACACAGACAAAAAACGCCAATTCCAGTGTGATTTTGTTATTTTGTCAATATTACCCAACATTTCGACATTATTTAATGAGTCATGGTCGCGGATGAATTGTTGTTGCATAATAAAAGTAAATAAACAAAATAGCGGTAAAGCCACAATTTATGTATGTATACTGGTAGGTTAAAAAAATAAAAGTTCCAAGTTGTAAAGTGTTGTGTATACTTAGTACCGATTATTTTTTGGATTAGCACGTATATTGATTTAAACACGGTCAAAGAAAAAACGAGTACCTACACACTCTACTCTGTTAAAAAAAAACATCGATCTCTTAATTATTTTTAAATTTCATACCGCATTCTTGGGTGTTTTCATGAAATATGCTGAATTGATTTATCAACAAAATAGCCTATTGCTATGTGGTTCTCTTTGACCTTTGTGCCTACATTTTTATCTTATTAATGTTATCAGCATTTGTGGTATTTTCCATATCACATAAATTAATAACTAAATTAAATGTGTTACACTGAACTATTCAAACTAGTTTTTTGTATATTTTGGGTTGATTTGTTTATTAAATAAACTATGGAATCAACCGCCACTATTAGATCGCCACAAAATAAACCAAGCAGATGGTCCTCTCCTCTGATGATCTTAGCAAAAGCCGCCAAAATGATCTTAGAAAATGCGACTCAATTGGTCATGGGACGTGGCGACGCATAGAGGTACCTACGCACCTCCGTGAGTCGAACGAACGCACGCCGATTTCGTCCATACAGAAGCCGTAGACGGAATCGGTTTCAAGGTGCGCGCTGCAGGGTCAGCATATCTTGCCACGACTTTACTTGTTGCGCGACTTATGATCACCTGTCTTACTCGCACGGTATTGAAAGGAAAGTGACAGGTAGTATTTTGTCGCGCGACTAAGTCGCGTTGTCACAGTTGAGCTGGAGGTGCTGGTGCTTAGGGTATTTATTTAACGCAACTCGCGGGGCGTAGTGTTTACGTTTCCGTCTTGATCAGGCATAAATCCCTAGGCTAGTTACTAATTTTCAGCCGACTAAATCTAAACCATGATATAATTCAATTAAAAGTAAGCAGATTAACAATACTAATGCTAGATGAGTGCATATTAATGTAGGTAAGTGTATGTACACATGATGCCATCGATATATCTTCCCTATCGCAGTGTTACTGAAAACCGGCCAAATTTGCGGTTATAATCAAAAGTGTGCCCGAAATAGACTGGAAAATTAGGCAAGTGCGAGTCGACCTTGCGCGCGAGGGTACTGTATTTCGTGCTACCATAAAACATCTACAATAATTATATAAATCAAAATTAAGACACGTTTATTAGTCATCAAGACTAATCAAAAGAGCCCAAACGCGATGGGTTTATCTTGAATTTTTTAGGAGTACCTACGTCCACCGTCCTCTATCATCATCATCAGTATTTTTACTATGGGCACCGTTTCATTTTGGCTAATTATTCTGTTTTCATTATTTAACAATGTCATGCCAGGAATCCCATTAAATACGTGAATAGAATTCCCTGAATCCATGATACTCAGATAGTACAATGTAGATAGATAGGTAAAAAATTATGAGTAAACTTGGGAAGGGATGAGTCATGGCCGGTTCGCTGAAAGCGGTGAAACACACGTTGACGTCACAGGGTCTAGTCGAGACAAGTTAAAACCATTCATGTTTCATACGAGTGTGTATCGACGGCAAAAGCGGTAACGCTGTAATACTGCCGTGCTACATCAAAAAGGCGTATCTTACTATGAAATGCATACAAAGATACGACCTTTTACCGTAGAACGGCACTATACGCCAACTGAATTCATTGGTGGTTACAGCGCTTTTTGACATCGAATTTTTGTTGATGGCTACAGCATCGCTACGTGTCGACACGCTTGTACTATAAATAATAATAATAAGACTATATTGACATATTGTACATGATGTACATCTTCTTACTAAAATCTAAAACGATAAATTACCTGTACGTACCTATGTTACGCATACAATTCTTTCATCATAATTAATAAGAATAATCAATTTGATAAATTGTAATAGGAATAAACATAAGTTTCTAAAAGTTTGAATGAATATTAAGTTCATCGTGCTACGTCTTTGCTACGACTCGACTATGTTACACTTGTGGTACTTTTTTTACGACTTGATATTGAATATGTTTAGGTATTGTATGATTTATTGTGTAACATGCAATAAATGCAATATTAAAATGGATTACTTTTTATTTATAGGATTACCAACAAGATCACGCGGATGCACTTTTCACATAACGAGTATACCAGGGAAATTAATTTTACGTAATTTATTGCAAATAATATTAACATCCTAGTGAAATAATTCGTAGGCTAATTCTGTATATTGTAATATTTGTGAATTACAAAATAAGTTCCTTTGATTAGTAAAGTTAAAGATTCTTCAGAATCAAGCCAATCCAATCAAGGATTGGTCTAAACGTAATTAGGATTTTCAGTCCCTGAATTATTTGTATGAGCAATCCCGAATGGCCCATACAAAGAATTCTAGAATTGGAAGCCCTATAACCGTAAGGACAATATATAGGCTTAGAAAAAAAATGTTGCGTCGTCAAGAACCAGAAAACGGTTACAACTCTTAAACAGGGCTATTAAATGAACTCGTGTCCCCTCGATTACCGCAACGCAATCCGTAGTTTTTATTACTGTTACGTACTTAAGTATGTTTGATTAAGTACTATCCAGTAGTGCGATGAAGCAAGAAATGTATTTTAAGATGCAGAAACACATTTGTACGCTATATTTTTCAGTATACAAATACATAGTCATGAGGTTTTGGTGTTTTAAATTAGAACCAACTTATTTCAGTTAAGCTTTTTTTTTCAGGGACCAAGCTTATTCTGTACTTATGTACAGTTAGTTAAAATACAGTTAAATTATGGTAAATATTATACAACACTGTCGGGTCTATTGCCTATTCACAGCATTTTATCCAAATCATTCAAACACTGATATACCTCCTAATTATTGGCGTAATAGTGTGATGAATTAATGATGATGAATAGTCTGTAATCAAATCGAGTAATAAATAAGACATCAGACAATTAATTAAATTTTAGGCCTGAAATAATTGTACCTAAGATATAATTAAGGACTTTCATTATTGAAAAACAATGTTATCAATAAATATTGAGATTTATGGATACAATTGAGGGCCTAGCATGATATCCATTTGTTCTTTCCCTATTCAATCTTTAAAATTCTCCAAGTGTGGTTGTTTAACTACATCATACAAAAATCCGTGTAAATTACCTTTTTGGCGGTTGTTAGATATTTTAGAGTTGATATATGATATATGAGGACGCCCATCGCGGGGCGTCCATCTTTTGTGATTACCACCGGCTTGCCCACTTCAGAACGGTTAAACAACATTATCTATTGCTACTGAAGGAAGATCAAGTGAACTCGAAAAAAATACTCCGGCTTGCCCTGAGCCTTTAATTGACGCCACGCGACTGGTCGGTACAGTCAACTGTAAAAATATGGGGGGATTCGTCCTTCGCAAAAAGATATCCTATCACTCATACGTTACCGAAATAAACTTTTGGTATATTATTTACAAGAAGATTCGATTTATATTATAGTACTTGAGTGTATATCTATGCCCGTGCACTGACTTAGGAATCCCGCGACTGACGGTGACACATGGTAAACTGAACAACAGTTAGCCTCGGTAGGTACTTGGCACACGCGGTAACCTGCACCTTCCATTTTAATTCAACACCATCTTATTTTGCACAAACATACAGCTTTCTTTCCTTAAAAAAGTTAAAGGGAGATCGGTAATACGTACCTACTCCGCTTGCGGTCGTAGTAAACTTGATTGGTTTCATAACAGGTTGGGAATAATAAACAACTACATACAACATTGCGAGATACACAAGCACGTGTGACACATTAAATAAGGTTAAAGCCTAAGTTGGGCAAATATTTTTTTATCTTGACCCAGCCGAGCCACTGCAAGTCGAGAGCCTTGCGTGGTAGTACTTTACGAGTACAAGAAAATTTAACTTGTTCTGTAGTTACTCAACTAACTTTCTAAACATACGTACCCTTCAGCCAATTTAAATAAATATTTTTTCATACTTTTCTTTACGTCGCTAAGTGCCCAATTAAAAGTGTGCATAAACACAAAAATGTTTAACTGGAAGTAACTAAAAATTACTTACCTTTAAATTCAGGTCGCGGTTTTCCAGTACCGTTCAGAGTATTAACTTCACTCGCGAAACACTATTGAAGAAGCGGTTAAGTAATAACAAAAAAAAAATACACATACGAGAATGTAAACAGAACGCTCACGCTCACAGCTCGAAGCGATTTTTTTCGATAGTTATTTGTTTAAAAAGTTTTGTTTATGTCGTTCGTACGTATTCCTAATACGTGGGGTCAGCGAGATGGGTCTCAGAGGGCCACGCAACGCAGGCTTGCGGCAGCGAGGCGGCCCGTGCACTGAGTGCCAGCCCATGGCCGAAGCCGCGACGGCGGCCGGCTCGACTCTGCCCCGCGCGACCAGCCGAGAGCCTCCCGCCACCCTGCGTATCTCCAGCGACCCGAGGGTATCGGCGAGAGTTGAATGACAGCAGCCGTACCAACAGACCTGTTGTCTCCACACATGGCGCCTATGAGGAAAACTTTCACACCTGAACTTTACACTGAAACGTTGCTTCGATTTGTCATTTACTATGTGGGTATATAATCTGCTTTTCTAACCTGCTACAATTGATATATAATATATGAATGTCTAGACTATTACGATTGCTATTTATGTTATGTTTCATTCATATGAAAACAATCATAGTATCATCTATCTATACAACGCGATTCATAAATTTGGTAATGTATGGAAAGTACATTGAAGATATTTGGATGTCCCGAATCAGTAAATATTTATATTATTATAAATAAATGTCAGACACACAAACAAATATCACGCCTAAATCGACCCAGTCCCAAATTAAGCTCTAAAGGCTTGCGTTATGGTACTAGACGATGATATACATACTTATATACATAGATAGATATATACTTAAATAAGTACATAAATAAAGCACATACATGTATTATTTGCGATTACATGACTCGAAGTGGCTAAACAGACAATGGGGAGTGGATGGAAACTTTCAAAATGGTTGAAACATTTTAGAGATTCCCAGATATAATTGCCAGAAAATGCTTACAGATCTTCTTATAGCTAAAAAAGATAATTCACCCGCCTTGCACGACATCGGCCAGGGGGACCACGTTAAAAAGCGTCCTATTTGTTAAAACTTGAAAAAAGGAAGTGTAAACCTTGCGAACATCTTTTTAGAAAGGCTGAAATGGTTTTTTTTTTTTACTTTTCTACCGCCATATACCATTCACTCTACCATTTTCAAATATTTCTAAAAGTAAATTGATACAAAATTAAGTATATAATTATTAAACCTGCTTAAATAAATTCACGAGAATCGATTGAGAAATGCGACATGTAGGTGAAAACCGCCGGATATCGGCAACAGCGTGACTCGCTCGGTCATTTATTGACATGTGATGATAATATTCAATATTTATTTACTTATTGATTTATATTGAATAGGTGTTTAGATATTCTGGAGTTATAGGCGCAAGACGTAAACGACGTCATAAACAAGTCCTGCCATATTCGTATGATATGAGTAGGTATAGGTAGTGTATATGTGTGTGGCGAGTTTTGACCTAATTACTGGCATAACAAGGAGTTTAGTCATTCCAGATATCCTTCTGTAGGGATGTCATCGATATTTGCCTTATTTAATCTCTTAAAACTAATCTATTCACGAGTCAACCTAGATAATAAAGTGCTGCAAGATACTAAAAGGTGCCCGAAAACTTCGTCCCGTCACGAACCTTCACTTTTATCTTAACCGTAATCGGGTAAAGTGTAAGCACCTTTGAATGTCCAACCATCCCTGTGGCAAATTTGGTCAAAATCGTTTTGACGTGATAAGGCCGCTAAAATATTGCGACCGACAGATCAATGCCCATAGGCCATGCGAAACACAGAAAACGTGCTTGGCGTTAAAATAATCCCTCAGTCATGATCATTATAGAGATGGGCGCTCATGGGTAAATACCCGGTAAATACCGGGTAAATACCCAATCTACCGGGTATTTACCCATTTATACCCAAAATAGTGGGTATAAACTATCCATCATCAAATTTTTGGAAATAAGTAAATAATTCAATGTGACATCAAGTAAAAGGACGTTTATCATAAACTAGCTGTGCCCCGCGGTGTTTCCCGCTCATCCCACGGGAACACTAAATTTATTCGGGATGAAAAGTATCCTATGTCTTTTCCCGGGTCTCAAACTATCTCCATACCAAATTTCATCTAAATCGGTTCAGCGGTTTAAGCGTGAAGAGGTACCAGACAGACAGACAGACAGACAGACAGACAGACAGACAGACAGACAGACAGACAGACAGACAGACAGACAGACACACTTTCGCATTTATAATATATGTTTATGTTTATGTTTATTATATGTAATATTTATGAGTAGAAAGGTAATTAAGTTAAGCTAATGAGGCGTCCTAACATTATTTCACGTATAAAACTTACGCCGTATTCGTTTTTCATTTTCATTTAGTGAAATATTATGACATATAGGTTGAATAAATTTAGAAATATATCAACATACAATCATTCACCATCACCAATTACCGTTTTTAAATATTCTAAAAATTTATTTAAAACCATATCGTAGATTTTAATAATTAAGCGAAATATTATTAGGTACTGCTGTTTATTCTATTTGATAATCAGTAGTTTCTAATAAACAATCAGAGTGCGGTACAGCCTACAGGTAGCGTCACTAGATAACGAGGTGACCCGACAGCCGCGGTCAGTTGTTGTTTATCAGCCACAAGGTTAAGACACCTGTATCTATACAGTAATAAAGACTCGCACGTGTTATTTTTAAACTGTTCATTAGAGTTTAGGAAATATTGTTCAGTAATATTATAATTAGTGCATTATTCAGAGCGTTGATTCCATCGGCAGTTTTTATGTAAGTACTTTTAAATTTTCATTATCTTATGCGTATGCTTGCTAAAATAAGTAAAATAATTTATAAGTAGCAAAATAAAGATGAGATGCAGATGAAGAGCTATTTTTAAACTGAATAGGTATAATATTAGTTTTTAGTACCTTCGGTGTAAAAAATATAGTTTCGCTTAAAAACAAAAGAATTATTAATTTATTATCATTTGTTTTGTTATAGGGTTCAATACGAGTATGGGCCGACATAAAAAAAATGGAGTTTGGAAGTACTATCGAACGCCTGATGATAACTCAGTCATCTGTTCATATTGTGATAATAAATATAAAGTGCGTAATGTTAATAAAATGGAAAATCATTTATTGAAGTGTTCTAAGTGTCCAAAAAACGTTAAATATGAACTAGCTGCAACGACTTCCACAAGTGAGGATGTCACTGTGCTAGGAGAAAGCCAAAAAGAAAATACGTCTAGTTCCGCATCTAGCAATGAACCGTTCTCTGAAGATTTCAAACGGGAGTTGGATTCTGACTTAGCTAAAGCCATTTTTGTTAGTGGCTCACCTCTCTCCATAGTTGAACATCCACTGTAGCTACATTTTATTGGAAAGCTGCAACCGCAATACAAAATGCCATCAATAAAAGCTTTGTCGACCACTGAACTAAAGAAAATGCACAGAGATATGCAAACAGATTTAAATAATGACTTCAAAGCTCAAAATTATCTACATCTGCAATGTGACGGATGTAGCAATGCCCGTAACGAAGGTATCATAATTTTTTCGATTTGCAAGCCAGAGCCAGTATTTGTAAAAAGCTTGGATACGACTACTCATCGTCAAACGGGTGAATATAATATCAAACGAAATACTCAATATAATGGCTGAGTATGGAGCAAACAAATTTGTGGTCCTCGTTGGAGATAATGCGAAGAATGTACAGAAAGCATTCAGACTTGTAAAAACTGTGCACCCACATGTCACTTATATAAATTGTGCTGCCCATACTCTGAATCTTCTGTGCCACGACATATTGAAACCAAATATGCTGAAAGGATTCATTGATTTAACCACGGATTGCATCAAATCTATAAAAAAGGAGTAAAATTTTAACAGTATTACTGTCAAAAATTGTTAAAGAAAAAGGTGCCGGCGAAACTGAAGCTGCTATTATGTGTAACTCGTTGGGGTAGTCATTGTGCAAGTTTGGAAAGTTTACAAAATACGAGAGGTATTTTCCTCTACAAAATTTCGCAGTACATGAAGATGCAATCAATCTGCGTGCTGATATAAAGGCAAGATTGTTGGATGAAGACTTTTGGAAAATGATAAACCAGTGCATTGCACTGTTGAAGCCCATTACAAATGCAATTTTTAAATTCGAGTCTGACAATTTCAACATGCACAAGGTGTTTATTACACTTCGAAACATCCAATCACAACTTCAGTTTGTTATGCCTGGCATAGATATCATAGAAGACAACGATAAACAAGTCATTTTAGCAGCAGTTCAAAACAGGATTACTGTGTACATGAAGCCTATTCATCTAGCAGCTTATTTGCTAGATCCCGCTTGTCAAGGCGCAGAACTTACTAACGCCCAGGAAACTGATGCTGTAGAGTTCATTTACAACTTCGGGACTGATTTAAATTGCGACATCATGCCAAATCTCATAGATTACAGAGCTAAAGAAGGTTTATGGAGGAAAAGTTTCGTATGGAGCCAAGTGAACGACATGAACGCTGTGACGTGGTTGAAGGGAATTTGCAGCACAAAGCTTTTGAGCAAAGTCCAGTACGGATCTTGACAGCTCCTTGCACATCTGCAGCAGTTGAGAGATCGTTTAGTGCACAATCAAATATACATTCCAAAAAGATTAGATTGACTTCCGGGCGAGAAAGCAACATTGCATTTATTGCATGATCTTTCCACCAGGAATATCGAGTTGACACAGGTCATTAATATAAATGAGAAAAAGTGTAGGTCCTAATATACTACCTTGTGGGACTCCATAATTTACAGGCAAGTCCCTACTTCTATGTTCTCCTATTTTAACACACTAGCATCGATTACTGAGATAATCTTTAAAGATGTTAAAAGAAGATCCTCTAATCCCAATTATTTCCAGTTTCTTCATGAGTATGTGAATCGGGACTGTATCAAATGCTTTGGCTAAGTCCAAAAACACCGACAGACATTTTTTGCGATTGTCAAGATTATTCGCAACATACTGAGTCAGTTCTTGCACAGCATCATCAGTCGATTTTCCAATTTGAAACCCATATTGATTCGGTGACAAGATATTGCTATCTTCCAAGAAAGATCTGAGTCTCTTATTTAATATACGCTCTAATACTTTCGAGAGAGAGGGCAATATAGAAATCGGCCGGTAATTACTTGAGGCACCTTTGTTTCCATTCTTATAGATGGAGATCACTATGGATTTTTAAGGGCTTCCGGGAAAACCCCTTTCTCTAAACATAAGTTAAAAATGTGTGTAAGTATAAGTACAAATATATTTTTATGATGTTTTATTAAATAGTTTGGAATCCCATCCCATCCTACGGCGCAATTATTTTTTAAGTCCATGATCAGTCTTTCCACTTCCATTTCATCAGTAGGAAACATCACCATTGAATGTTTGTTTCGTCCAATATGGGTTGTAATTGTATTGATCGAGTTGTGTGCAGCATGTTTCGAGGCAATGTTATCGGCTAGTGTTTTACCCACATCTACAAAATACTGATTAACCTGGTCAACTGACTCCTGGGGCGATATATGTGTTTTTAGTAGATCCAGATTTGAGTGCTTCACCTTGTTAGTGTTTGTTATATTTTTTATTGTAGTCCGTAAGAGTTTGTTATTTTTCCCTGCTTTATTAATTTCTTGTTTTTCGTATTCTATTTTAACATTGTGAAGTACTTTACAACAGAAATTTCTGTACCTCTTGTATGTAATTTTCAGAAATTCGTTTTTTGCATCTTTTTTTTATATTTGCTATGCAGACTGTCCCTATTCCTAATGCATCTTAGGAGACCCGGTGTAATTAAAGTAACAAGATTTGATAACAGGCATACTTACAGACAAGCATATAGCCTAAAAACTGGTGAAAAGATGATGGTAGTGGTGATAATAGCTATTTTCGATAGATTCTAATTCAATATTTTCAATAAATATAGTACAAATAGTTTATACTCACCAAATCGGGTAGAAACGGGTAAATACCCGGTAGATTGGGTAAATACCCGATAAACACCTTAAACATAATAGTTTTATAATACCAGACATAGACATAACTTCAAGTAGCGTGTTGTATCTCGTTCTTCAATTGAACCATTAAGGCAAAAAGTACCTATGCATGATTAAGACTTGTTTACATGGAATAAAATAATGACTTAGCACACCTTTTTCCTGATGAAGTTAACAAGTTTGCATGAGTCGACTGCCTGATTCCGTTCCAATCAATGTCCATAATCGGTAAACATACGGACAAATTATACAACGCCGGCGACACGAGAAATAACAGCAATTAAGTATGAATAACATCAGACTGCCGTGTAAAACATACAACAAGGCACCGAGTTAACGTTAAGACAAATAGTAGGAGGTTTATCAGCACTATGTTACGAGTAAAGGAATGGATAAACGTTTAATAAAATAAGGAGGGAAATTTCTTGCTCCTATGGTCATAATTTGTGAATGTACAACTATCCCAGAATCAAAAAATGGTCAGAAGTTAGGTACACAGTTTTTTTTTACTTAACGTCGTGACTTATTATTTATTAATTACACTTATTAAAAAGAAAAGTACTAGATGACTAATTTCCTCTCACCAAACCCTTGAAACTAAAAACACTAAAATTGGGTACATGTAGGGCTTCCTTTCATTTTGCAGATCTTTAAGTAAAGACTAAGAAAGACTCCAGTATACTTACGGGATTTCCAAAACCCACTACCGCTACACGATTTCAGGATCGCAATTTCTGAAAGTTATTGGAAGAGGCCTATGTTCAGTAGTAGAAGTCTTTGACTGATGGTAGTTAGACTCGGGCAGATGAAATAAGACAACCATAGAGAAATCTACAACTTAGTAACATAAACTTCAAACTAACCTTTCAATGATTACGGATTCGTCATAACTAACTTTTAAAAGTTTTAGTTTTTATTTAATATCATTTATCGCACACAATACCTACAAAGAATATTTTAAACATCACAAATTAGTGTGACATGAATTCACATAAACAAAATTATGTTATTGGATTAAATCCGCCCCATGATTTATTTAAGATCCTCGACTCGCAAGCAATCACTTGTCCCGATACCTTGTAACGTAGATCATTATCTGACATTATCGATCGGTGTGATTAACTATACTAAAGTGATAATGGCACCGTAATAACTGGCCACCGAGATATACGCGGGATAGATCATTCGCGGCATTATTATCTATGTTTACGCGGCGCCGGTAAGTGCCGGTAACGCGCGTGCGTCACTGTTACCCTTAATCCAGATTTGACAATAGCTAATATACAGGAATTGCGATGCCTTAACACCCAAAACTTTGGCACCGTAATAACTGGCCACCGAGATATACGAGGGATAAATCATTTGTTGCATTATTATCTTTACTTACGAGGCGCCAGTACCAAGTATCGACGAATGCGCCACTGTTAACCCTTAATTAATCTAATTTTTTGACAACAGACACCCAAAACTTAACTAATAACTGGCCACCGCGGGATAGCTGATCAATTAAAGCGTATTATCAGGTACTCTTTCTTTAAACCCAAATTGCATAAGTAAATATATGCTGCGCTACAGTTCAAGTTGAAAAAAAAAAACATTTAAGTAACCACATGATATTTTCAGCTTTCTTCAAAAAGCGAATCGAATTCCCTTCAATTCTTATTGTAAGAGAACAATGAAAGTGCTCACAGATAAATATTTTGAAAGTTTGTGTATGGCAAGCTTTGAGGCCGCTACTATCGCAAAACTATTTATATACTAAAGTTACATAGAGGCAGAAACTCGCCAATCACTTCGTAATTTTCTCGCCTTAAATGAGATAACTTAAACTTACCTCGCACCTGGCTGCGATTACTTCTTTATAATCCATTTACACCTAGCGATTATCCATAAATCAACGATATTGTGATAAAGCCACAAATTGCAGTTACCTATCTTTCGGAACAACAGACGGGCCGGTCTACTGACTGGAAACGGTCAAATACAAGTATCCCATCGCAGGGCTACATTAAATACTACCATGGATGTACCTACATACCTACACAACATACTCGTACGTCATGTAATCTATAAGTATTGCACGCGATGTTTATTTAGGCGGCTAAGTTGGATCAGAATGCAACGAACACGTTAATTAATTTATATTGCTAAGGCCAATTAAAAATAATCCTAGAAATCGATTAACAACATCAGATACGAAGGAAATCGCATATTTATAATCGAGCAAATTTATTGCATCACATTAATCAGATCTTACTTGTAGTGTTAACAGAGTATCTATACCATAATCATAATTGTGAAATACGTAATCGAGCAAAGAGCCATGAAAAATCTTGTATTTGCAATATAGTGAACTTGTACACTCGGATGACGAACTCTACCGAGCAACTGCGTCGAAATGCAAGCAGTGATTTTTCACATTGTACAATTATCTGGTAAAGAGTATAATAATATTCATAGTTATCTCAACAAGGCATGTAATTTCCCGTGTTCTAATGTGGTCGGCGCGACGCGGCGCCAGCCCCGGCGGGCTCCGCAAAGGACGTAAATGCTAATACGTCACTAACAACCGACTGCTGAACACGACATTTCTCGAGCATATAACAGCTTATAAATAATTAAATAATCTGTAATAGTGGTTATCAGACCAATCAATCGGAAAGCTAAGGACACATTTGTTCGTTGATTATTTATAAATGTCTTGAATAAAGCCGGTGTTACTTCGTTCTGTTCTGTCTGATAAACAGGACATCGTTTTTAGGGTTCCGTACCCAAAGGGTAAAAACGGGATCCTATTACTGAGACTTCGCTGTCCGTCCGTCCGTCCGCCCGTCCGTCTGTCACCAGGCTGTATCTCATGAACGGTGATAGCTAGACAGTTGAAATTTTCAAAGATGATGGCGCTATAACAACAAATACTAAAAATAAAATAAAATAAATATTTAAGGGGGGCTCCCATACAACAAACTTGTTAAAGATTATGGCACCGAACCCTTCATGCGCGAATAGGACTCGCACTTGCCCAATTTTTTACCATGAGTCATACATGCGAGTAGTCCGGCTAAATAAGAAAATAATGTATTTTCTGCACGTATGTGTCCTATGGAATATTTTTTACAGAACGCACACGCTATAGTTTGTTGTTGCTAGGTTTCTACCACATCTCTCACTATGTTGTAATGATTCGAATTGACTAGTACTTAATACATTTTCGTTTTACGTTTACAACCCCCACATCTCCACCATTTTGAAAATAGACGAAAAATTGAATCGCCAAAATATTCCGTATAATCAACAAACTTACTCACAAATGTTAATGACAATTGGTTGAAAATGCTACCTTTAGGCGAGAACAGGTGGAAAACTGGACAACTGAACTTCCAAAAATCCGGATGTGCGAAAGAATGTTGGCCAATAAGCTCATACAGTTACTTGGCGTAATTGTGCCAATAACAAAACACAAAAAGCACAGCAGTTCTTTTTATTTTATTTCTTTCTTTCTCTGACCGGGAAGTTCTCTTTTTGGCAAAATTAAGCTTTCGAACCCTAAGAATATTATAACGAGAGCTACATATCATGAAAAAACTTTTTTTTAGTTTATTTATCTTTCTGCAATCAGCCATACAGGCCATAATCAGAACTGTGGATGTGTAAATTAGTACTTGGAGGGAAGCAGATCCACTGATATACTGCCCATTATTGGTTATTCATGATGTGCACCCTCTTAAGGCGGTTAGTATTGCTTGTGGTATCAGTGAGGTCATGTGCCACCACATACACATGTCTATTGGGCCGTTCTTTATGTTTCAGACTTCTTTTTCTCATAGTCTCTTTGACAGTCTCCATTTCGAGGTATTCATTTACTTCATTGTTTCTTATGAACCATGGTTTTCAAGTATTTTCAACTGACTTCCAAAAAGGATGTTTTCAATTCAACCATATGTTTTTAATGTTTTATATTTTTAAATGAAATTAAATGGACCGATTCCCAATTTTTTTTTTTTTATTCCTGAGGTGCTCCCTTTGTCACGATTTCGGAATCCGATCAGGGAAATTGAGGGCAACCCTAACACTATAAGCACACTAACAATGTTTTTCATGTATTTTATAAAGCTATTCAGGTATTTGCGTCTGGTACCCATTATGAAGGTACAAATTCTTAAAGTTAAGCGTTAATTTACTAAGTTAAGATCGTTAGTTGTATTATTCTATGTTCGCGGAGATACAATTTCTTCTCGTTCAAGGCGATTATTTTTTGTTAAAAAGTGTTTATCCGTATGATCATGACGTTTGTGTTCTGATTCCTGTCATGTGGAGTATCAGATATGTAAAAGGGATTTATCAGCCGGGTCCGAATATATAACTGAGAGGGTGAGCGCAATGAAAATCTTTTCTTTCATTCTCAACTAGCAAGAAACGTTATTAACAAGTAGCACACCGTAAAAACAGCAGTTCGCAAACCAATGTTAACAATGTTTCAATGAAACTTACATTGAGTATGCTACTTTAAAAGCCATATAAAAACTCAGCATCTTTTTCAGGTACCGCATTGCTATTGCAATGTTGGCGACATTATCTCTTTAAATGCCTTTTCGATTCACGCTACCCCAGTCAATGAAGAATATTTTAATGCATACATTTCAACAAAAAGTGTCCAGTCATTTTACCTAAGTATAAATATTTCATGAAAATTACGATTGCAATATACATATTTAGACTTACCTATACGATTGCAAAATCTAATAAACTTAGGGGGTATTTTACCAAATTAGAACAATTTTAAAAGTGTATGTAAATATAACACATATAGAAGTATGTAGAAACGGACCACATTCGTTGATTCCAGGCTGGCCTGATTTTAATAAAATATATCACGTAGGTATTATTAACGATTATAGGAAATCAAATTTTGCAACTTACTGCAGCTTTTCTTGTTAAACAACTTGTGCTGCATTACCATTCTTAGTCACATGGTATTGAAAGGGAATGAACAGAAATATCTATGTTAGTTTTTAACATGTTTCTGAGTACGAGATTGACCGATATTTCGTCATTTACCGCATGATAAACACGACCACCATAGACTAGACTTTAAATCTAGTCTATGGTGGTCCATGCTAACTCTTCCAATCAAATTGTATAAGAACTGTCAAACCATGCAAACTCACTCACTTTCTATGCTAATGTACAGCCCTGATGCAGATACAGTAATGCGCAAGAAAAATTTGCGTGTCACAATGGCGCTAGAGGTGTTTGGGATCGGGAGTTAAAAAGCTTCGTTCAACAACCTCCCCAACTGGCGTACGCGATTCAACACGTCAGCCATGCGCGCGCTCTTTGATCGCGATTGTTTAACGCAAAACAATTAACGGAGCATTAAATTTAGCTGCTTTTTACATAAGTCATGTAATATATTCATTTCGCGTGTGCGGGGGACCGGATGGCCAGGACGTGTCAGTCCGCGACACTTGTGAAGATCGCGGCCCAGCAGTGTAACAGCCCTTTAATTGCACCAATTACCTATAGCTGATCAATTTGCCGATATTAATTCTTACTGCTCCAGAATATTTTATCACATCGAGGGCCTAGTCGCATTGGCGGAGTTCGATCGTATCGCCGTGATCGAAATAGGTAATGAATCGAACTATCGGTAAAATCAATTAGATTTTTTGATGTTTTTATCGTGCGGTTCGCAATGCGTACTAATTTTAAATTCTTGGCGATGTTTATATACAATTTGTTTGGACTGCGTATTGAATAAGCGCTCCGCAACCTAAGCTAAATATCGATACAATTATATTATAAGTCGTGCAAGAAAAATTTAACACGTC
This sequence comes from Apotomis betuletana, assembly GCA_932273695.1. Taxonomy (NCBI): domain Eukaryota; kingdom Metazoa; phylum Arthropoda; class Insecta; order Lepidoptera; family Tortricidae; genus Apotomis; species Apotomis betuletana. The sequence continues at coordinate 9,962,696 of OW026305.1, read as the reverse complement.
GAGTCCAATGTTTTAATGGTTGGTTGATAGGTTTGCTAATGGGTGCAAGAAAACATTATGTATGTTATCCTTAACAATAAAAAGTGTTATCACAATTGTACTAAACATATTATATACAGGTGGGGCACTAATACTTAAGACAAGTTAAATCGCTTGAGAAATCTGAATAAAGAAACGCATTGTCATTCGTTAAAATCTGTGTTGGTTTACTATACTTTACTTTTATATCTTGTAAATTATTTTTGCGTGGGATTGGCTGGAATGAATTTAACCCAAATGGCATTACCATAAAGTACATAAAATCATTAAAACATTTTTATTCCAGCCACCACATCAGCTTTATTCGATACATTCGAATCGTGATCTACCTTATCGTTTCCTTAAACATAAATAACCGTTCCAATCACTGTTACAGCTTATATTTTATACAGTTTATTTTTCCTAGTTGCCATTATATTGGCAGCATATTGAACGCTTTTGTCTTGTATGCGTAGGTGCTCTGATTCATCCAGTCCAGTATAGTGTTGAATGGGTGGCGACGCGGCGGCGCGTTTTTGCCGCGCTGGCTGGGTCGAGGCGGGCGGTCGCCATGGGCGGGGGACAGTATACTGGCCCTATAGGGCCTCAATTCGATGTTTGATGCTAACATTTTCCGAGATTTCACCACTATATAGTCTGGCTAATGAAATATTACTCAAAGTTTTGCCGGAAAATTTAAAAGATCTGCGGCTGGTCACACTTTGCGTACCTAGTAGGAAGTATAGTTTTGATACTAGAAAATATTTTTGATGCACACGAAAGGTACCTAAGGAAATAAGTTAAATATATGTTGACGTGCACACATAGTCAGCTTACATAATTTCTCCCACTATATACAGTACAGTCAACGACAAACACATATGTTTACACTTTCTTACCATATACAAGGCGAAAAATTAAATGTAAGTGTAAATAAGACGCTAATACCATAATATTAATCCATCACAAAAAATACATAAATACTATGCCATATTTCAACTAAATCGGAATGTTAGAACTAGTAGTAGGTACATAAAGTATCAAAATTAGTTATGGAGGACCAATAGTAGTATATTTAATAGGCTTATTATTTTCGCGGCGACAGAAAAATTAAAGAGCAGCAAACTATTTGCAACTAAAATAATAACTTGTCAGCGATTAAATATTTTGGCTATCATTTATATTAAATGAGCTTTAAACTAAGGATATTTTAAAATTCAAATAATGACAGCTACTTTAAGGTAGCAGAAATAATAAACAAGATTACTGAAATCATAGGCGAGGTACTATAAATAATGACTTGGCGACTAATATTAGCAGAAGATCCGACTCGGCCGGGTTAGGTTAGGTTGGTTTTTTTTTTATATCCCTAAAAAGTGCTCCTTTTATTTTTTTTATGACCTTGATTTATTTTATATGCAATCTCCATTGAACAATTAGAGTAGGCCATTTTCAACTTTTTATACGCTGTCATGTTTCCGCTTAATTAGTTAATTCAGTAGCCAAAACTCGATGCTAGTTTATATTGAAACAAAGCCGAAAATTGAATACTTAGCTGCTACTTTTTACTTTATTAGTCTCCGCAATTAGTCGCCAACTTATTATTTTTGCTACCCCCTTTAATTTTTTATAAATCCCTAAATCAGATTAATTTGTCGCCGCGTTAAATACATGCCTATTTAATATTACTTATATTCAAATGTAGGTAAGTTGTTCATGAAATGGTTATTTTAGGCTTCAGGGGTAGTTGTTCATGAAATGGTTATTTTAGGTTTTAGGGTCAGTTTTTTTGAGTCGGTTCTTTTTTGTTAATTTTTTTTTATTTTTTGCGCTGAAGAGCGATAATCGAACAATCAGTCTAATTTGAACACATTCAGTTTTAAAAGTGAATTTCTCAATGTCAGTTAATGTAAGGCAAATAGCAAAAATGAATATATATTTCCGAACTAATGGCGTGAATATATATTTCCGACATAAAGCAAGATACAGCTGAATTGAAGATATCGCGAGACTTCGTCGAATGTGCGCCCAGCTTTTCAGACCAAGACATATTTCTATTCCTATAAAGGCATATTTCAATGGTGAGACAATATTTAATAGGAATTATTATCATAAGAAATAAAGCCTGCAACTCCAAAATGTTATAATATAAGTACATTATATAATATGTTTTATTTTCATAAGTAAGTTCCTACGGCATATTTGCCAATGTTTTTAACAGTTTTCTAACTTATTCAAATTGCTTCTCAAAAGATAAAAATCTCTTCATTGTGAAATGTACCTGGCTTCTTTTTCCGTAATAATGTAACTGATGAGGAGCGTCTTTTCAAAAGGGTGTATTTCTCTAAGAAGCTAATACAAAAATAAGCCCTTTTGAAAACCCACTCCTTAATTTTAAATGTATCTGTTCTAGTTCTAACAAATATCCAAACTTCATCTCAAAATTTCTAATCTATAACATAAAATATATACTTACAATACCCACCAGCCTAAATATTATGTACCTACTTGTAAGAAGATTCCTATTGCTTTAGCCCTTTTTTAGGGTTCCGTAGTTAACTAGGAACCCTTATAGTTTCGCCATCTCCGTCTGTCCGTCTGTCCGCCCGCGGCTTAGCTCCGTCATCATTAGTATTAGAAAGCTGAAATTTGGTATGAGTATGTATATGTATCACGCCAAAAAAACGGTAAAATAAAACCTAAAAAAAACTTATTTTCGGGTACCTCTCGAACTTTTTTCGTTCCAATACTATTGGGGTGTCGTAGAATAGGTTATTTAAAAATAATAGGTGTCTCCAAACATTATTTTTTGGTAAAGTCAGCAGTTTTGTAAATATTCGCTCCGAAAATAAAAAAAATAGCGTCCCCCCCTCTAACTTTTCAACCACGGGTCAAAATATTATGAGAAATTTCGTGAAAATGAGGCATTATAAGTACTTTTAATGAAAACTATATTAAATAAAATCGGTCGAGCCGTTTTTGAGTTATCGCAAAATTTCATTTTTTTTAATGACGTAAGCGCCGCGCGGTGTCCTTATACTTCAAACGTTACACATATTAGTTAAGTGCCATATTGCATTAAAACATTCCGCTCAATCTGGCGCGTATAATCGATAACTTCCAGAAGGTAATAAGTAATTACAGTTACTTTGACGTTTACGACCTTTTTATAGAGCTTGAAACGGAACCCTACACTGAGCGTGGCCCGACATGCTCTTGGCCGGTTTTCGGTTTTAAGCTTACCTACATAGTTACATACAATTAATACATGGAACAAATTCCGTTAGAGTAGTGGACACAAATGGTAATAATAAAAATGTTTTACAGATTTATATCACTCGTTCTCGCGATATGTGTAGCATAGCATGTTAATTTATTAACAGCAAACAAATTCAAAAAGTGGGAAACTGGCGAGTTGCCCAACTGTAAGTAAGCCTCCATGCATCATTGCTATATGGTGCATGAAATATGATACTCGCATTTGCATATAAAAGTGACCAAAGAGTAATATTCTCAGCATATTCTGCCAACGCGAGCTGCGTCACAGAACATTTCACATGTTAACTGCTTGTCGAGCATAAGTGGATATTATAGTCTTAAATCAGTTCAGACAAAGCTTAAACTATTGTATTATGTATTAAGCTGAAGACATGGTGTCTGAACATAGGAGACAGTTATATACTCGTATCACTAAATAATAAAGCACTGAACCAGCAAGTCTGAGAGAACTGTTACTAATATGGAGAGACGTAAACTAGCACCGTATCTATCACACAGGGCCCCGATTACAGGAGGCTCGCCGTAGCTTCGCCACTGTTCGGGGCTTCCCATTTACAGTCTGACACAAAAGAGTAGAAATTAAAAAGTGGCAATACCGTCGTGTCGTCCCTTTCTAATCAATATAAGAAAACGGGGACGTCAATACAGTATTGCCACTTTTTAATTTCTACTCTTTTGTGTCAGACTGTATCTCCTGTTGTAATTTTCATACAGGAGCTGTCCAAGACAAGCTACTGCCATTTCCCTCTTTCCCACTAGGTACTTTGGGCACGTGCCCGGGGCCCCCAATCTTACATGGGCCACGACCCAATAACTCTCCAAAAAACATACCTAGATGACGTTTTGAGGTCCTTAATTATGGAGTGCCCAGGGCATGTTTTAAGACGGCCTTGGCTACTGCAAAATTAATAAAAATGTTACAACCGACCGGGTTAGCGCAACTGATAGCATTTAATTAATTGAAATGTGTCAACCAACCGCGCACTACATCAGCGCGCCAGCAAAAGGGCTGATTGGCCCATACAGTTTATTAACCTTAAGATCTATGTCACTCCGGCTATAATGGAACGAAGCCTTGATAAGTTTCAATTGACCGAGATCATTTTACTTGTCTCGTCAAACGTCATTAGGTCATTGTGCGACAATATTGCAGTCTCCGTACAAGTCTAGATTAAATTATACGTTTTAATGTCGGGTTTTATCCATTAAAATGTTTGCGCTTGGTCGAATTCAGTGCGCAGAGGCAGAACGGATGTGTGTGCGCCCAATTCAATCGTCTGCTGCCCCAGACTGGCGCCCAGACGAAGATGACAGACATTTTTCAGTGCTTTAGACATGTATCGATCAACTGCCATTACTACAACCTACTTATACAATACACCACAGTAACCGCACACAAAGCGTTACTTTTTAGCAGATGACGCCAGTTCCAAACTTGTCTTAAAAAGCTTTGTTTTTATTCAGCATCAACATTAAAAACCTGGCAACGTTACTATGCGTCGTGACACAGTAGTTTTTTTGTTTTTCCGGCCGTAAAAAGCTTTAGTACAGGCGACTAGGAAACTATTTGATGAATCCTTTGGAATAGCGTAGTATATGATGGAAGAAGACGGATATAATGTAGGGTAGTGGGCGTTCGAGAAGGTCGGCTGAACGGAGCAAAAAGACTTTATTTCCCTTCTGAGGACAGTGCCGCTGTGATTTATTACTCCATCAGACGATTACGTAGGCGGTTGATTGTTCAATGGACCGCGAATGAGGAATACATAAATAGGTCTGTAACTGCGGTATACATAAGTGATAATGCCATTGAAATGTGGAGAATCCGTTAAGTAGGAAAACAAGTAAATTAATACACTACGTGGTATCAATTGACATTCCTAATAATTCTTAATACCTAAAATAGCTACGGTGATATATTCAAATAATATAATTATGTTACACAAATTGAGAAACCGGTCGTTAATTTCAAATCTACAATTCAACGTGCTCGTGAATTTATCCTATGAGTCGGTAACAATTATAAATATGGTATCGGATCGTTTCAACTCGTTACAAAGGATACGGTAATTCATGGCATATTATAAAGTCGTGGATAAGGGCACAGCGTCACAAAACGAATGACGTATCTAATACGCAATCGACTCATTTCAGATTACACATGCACTATTTGTAAATGAAGTAATAGTAAACAAAGGGGTGAAACAACGTTGTAATTATTAGCTGTCTTTGTAAAAGCTTGTGACGACAATATAAAGCAAATTGACGCACGATCGCAAACGAGTAAATACGCCTGTGCAATTTCGCCCACGCCCTCTTCACAGTAACAAATCTCTAATCGCACGCGACGTCACGCGGTTTTATTTTTAGATAAACTCCACCGATAAGGAGAAAATAATTCACTAGTTAAGCCTTTGACACGTATTACTTACGTGTATGTTAACCCTACTATAATAGGTACGTAATAAAACACTTTTGCTTGAATGAATGAATCACTTTCAAATTCCCCTACAGTGTTAATGACTACATGCGGTATTGATGATAATAAAGGCCAAAGTTGATACACATATCTCGTGACTTTTTCTCGGCTCTCAATGACTTGATAAGATGTCAATTCAACGTCCGTTTTATCTCTCATTTCCTCTAGATCCGTTTTCTAGTCATCATAACGGGTCTTCAAACTTATATAAACGTTAAATCATTTAAAAACGAATATTGAAAGTATGATCAAAATTATTTCTAGAAATTTAAATCAGGACAAACTGTGTTCTTTGCGCGTACATCCGGCGAATTGCTGAAGACTATCAATCCTACCTACCAACACAATTATGCGTTATCAAGACCTTTGGCACCACTTCGGCCTATACTTCAAAACAACTAAAATAGGGCTAATGTTATTGTGTTATTTAGTACTCGCAGAAGTCAATTCGAATAATTGGATGAGTAGATTTAAACATTGAACGTATTTTTTCCTGGATCAACTTCCCGCAACTATAATAATGAAATGAGTTAGTAAAATTCCTAAATAATGAATAGGTAGCAACAAACTGCAAATTGGATGGAATTATTAATTTAAGGACAACGTACTTATAATACACATAGTAATTAAACGCAATATTAAATCAGTATTTATTTTATTTTTATTTCGCAAGAATCAAACGCCTGTTATTTTCATTAAATGATGGGATGTTTTCATCTCTAAACAATGATAAGTATTCACCACAACAAGCTTTGCGTGATCCCACGTTGCTATGCAATTGTCGAGTACTCTTCTAGGAAACATTAATAATTTAGTCACAATAAGTATTGGACCGCATGATATTTGATAATTGCTCTACACGATTAATTATTAATGATAATTGCCTCGCCATCGATCATACCCGTTCTTGGGAATACTTTTTTACCACATTATATTCAATTAATCCAATATAAAACGGCCGCTGCGATGTGCCTACTTACCCACTTCATATAAAGAGTAAATATCTCCTTGGCGTTTTTACCGATCGATAAGTAATTAACTTAGCACATACTGCATACCTAGTTATTGAGTTATGAATGAACATGAAGAATAAAAATAAAGTTTATCCATGGGTTAGTTGGTAGACCACGGAAAAAAACTAAAGCGCTTTTTTGAAAATAAATGAAGCATCTTAAGAGAAAACGTTGATCGATTTACTGTCACATAGTGCATTGCCCCCGCTGCCCGTCGCCGCTCGTATCAATAAATTATTTTATTATGCCCACATTGTACTCTTGTCAATTCGTTCGTAAAAAGACAGAACTAAAGTTTCCTAAAGGTTTTCACAATTCGATGCTAAATGCGATCCTATTCGAATTATAAAATATTAATATATGGGTAATTTTAAAACACTTCACAAAAAATAGCATCTATTTCCCGCGAGTTGCTAGGCATGGCAGAACATTGGCGCCAGTGAAATTTATTCTACAGCGGGTCCTAGCGAAAGAAATGCATTTGTAGTCGGCGCTGTAAATATCCCTCACATTCCATAATAAGTATTATTATAATTTGCGTTACAAGTCCGAAGGCAATCAAAGATTTACGATGCACAAGGCAGCTTTTTCTTTGCCGTGCAGTACCCGTTACGTCCACAAAGTGAGCGAGATAAGTGTTATTGATTCTGTGTAACAAAAGTTCCTGCGGCCTTTGTAAGTTGGCGCTAAGTGGCAACCCACGGCGTAGCAAGGGATGGCACATTCCCTAGATAAGATAAGGGTCCCCGCATTGCGATCCGCACACTCATCTAATACCGCCCAGTGTTCACCTCCCAGCATCCTGTCAACGCTCTAACAACTACCTAATTATAAGTCTGACACAGTTCGCGTTTGCACAAATAGCTATATGTTTCTTATCGAAGACTAAGACTTTGTCTTTGTGTCGGCCTAGTACAGAGGGCATTCTAAACGGTCACTATCGTCTAGAGCCGATGACATGTAGGTATCGCAAGCCGAGTGACTTTCCTGAAACCCAGGGTCACATGCAAGTCTAATAAAGATAGCCAAGTTATGCAGCTGCCTGAACTCGTTAAACGACACAACCAAAGCTCTTGTGCGGCCAGTTTTATGACTCCATAATAATGAATGAGTTTATTCAATTATCGATACCAAGAACTCAATGTCGCAGATGTGAACTCGGCTGATTGATTTACGTCGTATCAATAACGACGAAACTGCTACTTAGATGACAAAAAACTCAGGCATTTAGCACATAGAATTTATCAATAGTAAAGAAGCTGGCGCATTTTTATTTTCTATGAATAAAGCCAGTAGATACAGAGCAGATGTGCGAAGCGAAGCCAGTACAAGTTAGTCTGAAATTAACTAATTGGCTAGGTTTCGTCGCCAGTCAATTGCCCCTGTCGCGTTCATTCTTATTTATCGTTGGCGACATACGAGCATTTTTTGTGTTCAACCTCAGCAATTGTTCCTTTATATCATTTTGTTTTATAAAAAAACAACAAAACCTAATCATTAAGGATCAACCAATACAAATAAAAATATGTACTATACCTATACTGATTTTTTTATGTTAGACTTGCTGTGCCTGCTGCTCCGCACGAGGAGAAATCGGTCTGTGTCAGTTTTGCTTTATCACAGTTTCTTGATACCCCGCAAACAGGACTTTCCGTGCTGTCCAAATCTATTGCGACATTATTAACAGCGAGTATTCAATTAAATTTGTTAATATCCTTACCCCCTCTTTTAAACATTTTCTTTTAAATTTCAGCGCCATCTGTTAGTTTATCAGGGTATTAGATAGTCGTGGCACATGTTTGAAAAAAGTTTGTATTCCTAAGTAGCGCCATAAGATTCCGGTGCAAACTTAACTCAATAGTGTAGTGAAAATTATCACTTTTTCTTTAAAAATAATAGACTTCAACGACCGATCTATCCGATCACAACAGAACGAGTTACCTATATTAACCTAAATTAAAAATTTAAAGCACCCCCGACAAAAAGTAGCTGAAAGTCATGAGACCCTAATTCAATGAGTGATATACAAAAAAGCCACTAAAACAGAATATAACTACAGAATTTTGGACAATCACAGTCATAATGACTAAACTTGCTCTTACTTTATAAATAACCGCCAGACAACACGACGTTTGAAACGAGCAGTCCAAAAGCTCGGAGATTCACCCCACTGCCATAGTACTCTTTATTATACTGTGCCACTGCAGTGATACGGGCCCGTCGCACGTGTGTACACAAGGCCTAGAGCCGCCGCGAAATGATCGTGTGAAACCGTGTCTGAAACCCAAACCTAACAGTAGAAACTATTCGCGCATATACAACACACACAGACTATATTATTCTATGTGTCTATATTAATCATGTTCCATTACAAATTATTATACAATTCATTGATGTCCATATTTGCATTTGTTTTGCATTCGTTACTTCTTGTTGTAATCTATCCCGTCAAATCGGTGCATTTAATTTTATGATCGTTTCAATTTCAAATTACCATCAGATATAATTGTAGTAAAAATCAATGTAATTGAACTTTTTGGAACGGAAACCAATTTTTATTAATTATGTTTACGTTGGTACATCATAATAACTGAACATATAGTATTCCATATTGCAAATCGTTGCACAATGAAAGTTCTTAAAGTCGAGTACCGCGTTTAGGTCTTTAATCGTCATACCCCACTATGAATTTTTAATTTTTGATGTATGTAGCTTTTTCGGTCAACTAACTGACCTATTCAAAAAACATGACCGCGATGGTCATGGCGGGCCATCAAGTAATTATCAACCAATCAGTGAACAGTAGGTACCTAGCGTGTTTTTTTTATCAAATATGCTGATGTTCTCTTTTTGATATTATTAGAGTTGAGTAGAGAGATATCTTATGAATATTAAAGTTTTCGGGTACCAAGAGTATAGAATTTTGGTACAAGATTAAAAAGTGCGTTATTGTGATTTTGTCTGTGAAATTATAATTGACAGATTAAAGTACGCGAGTATAAAAAATATATTACAGTTTTATTCATTACAAGTTAAAAAGGGTACTACTGGGACTAAATTGGTTTATTATTGGTTATCCTTTGTGCAAGCTTTTATTTAACTTGCCATATATGTATAAAAGTATGTTTGTGACATCCTGATGTTTGATTGGGCTCAAGTCTGCTATACCTACTAGCGTATCTTCGATGACAATGTGATGATATGGTAGGTATTTAAGGTGGCTTACCTATACGGCGTATTTACAGCAAATACATTAATTTTGGACTCGCTTGATTGGTCCCGACGACCAGTTACGTCTACAAAAATATACAGTCGGCAAAAAACGATAATGTTTGACGGCAACTTTTTTATGTATCATAACATAATGACCATGTGGTTGTCATAAACCCGTCCTAATTGTATTTTAGACTTCAATACACTTTGACATCGTGTCTTAAATCTCTAGACGAATGCGATAACAATCATTAAATATAAGATACCTATAAAATCCTAGCCGTCTAAAATTTACTTTTTATGTCTCCTTTGTTATATTCGTTATAAGTAATATAAATATAAGTATGTATATTTTATTGTTACTTATATACCTACATATAATATTCCATATAATACAACATGAACATGAAATTAACAGACAAATCAATGCAGATCTTTACAGCATTTTTATAGGTAGTGTATCGTAACATTGGTTTTATGGTACATTTTATTCAAGTGTGTTCGTCCCGAGTCCTGCCCATATAAATAAATACCGGTCAATAGTTTAAAAAAACAATGGGCAGTTATGCTAGAGTCTGGCCAGTCAATCGCAAGAAATAGTTACGTAATAATAAATAAATTTGAGAAATCCTAGGCTGGTAACCAGAAATCAGTTGTAATTTGAAATTTGAATGACATTTGAAGATGAGATCACACCGCGCTGAGATCAGACCGGCATATTATCTTGCCGTAGTGTATCGTCAGTGCATAGTCTGAGTGGCTGTCTGCATCACAGCTCCCAAATGGGTGGTCCGATTTAAATGCGTTTGTTTATAATCGTTGTCTGTCGATACGGTTCTTAGCTGTGTTTGGCTGGGTCAGGGATTTTTAAATTTTAAATTTAGGCTATTAAAATCATTTCACAGATATCACGGTAGGTAAAGTATATGTATAGGTAATGCTATTGTAAGTATAATGCAGCAAATATGTGAAATGTGTGCAAAAATAATGTTACCATTCATAAGATACTACTTTGTCTAAGATACGACAGACTTGATCGTTAAACCGTTTATTTTACGTTTGACATAAAATGTAATACGTTCCTCTATTTCATATGATTTCATGGACCAAATATCTATTCCCTTTTACTCGGTATTTGATTTTAGTGCGATGAAATGTGCACTAAAGAGTCTTTATTTTCACAGGACAGGACAGTGCTATTCGTATTTATTTATTTGACATCATGTAGCATCATACCGTACCGTTACCACGAGTTTACAGGGACTGCAGTACTCGACGATTTTTTTTTTTTTTTTTTTTATTGAGAATCGTAGTTCTATAAAGTAACCGCTAGGGGCGCTGTACTATTCTCCATACAATTTTTTTTCGCTGTCCCTAGCGAGGTCACTTTAACTCATGGTTAGGGTACAGTATAATATTACGTTAGTGAAAATTCTGAACTTATCATTAAGTGTCCGTACAAGTCTGCCAGAAAGACAAGCGCACCTACCATATAGAAATATTGAAATGTACAGATTTTATATATTCTATGAACGCCATCTTACAACCACGCAACTATTGTTAGGTAGTCAATTATTATTATTTTTATTTAGATATAGTAGCGTGCTCCGCTGATGCAGCGCACTAGTGCCCACTTTACGTGACCTTACCTTACTTGATCAATAAAAAAAAAGATAGAATGTTTCTACTTATATTCTGGATTTTATTTAAGTGGTCATTTCGTTTTCTGATATATAAGTACTATTCAAAACATGGCTAGTTGTAAGACTTGTAAGTAGTCAGTGATTTTTAATCTACACATATCTATCAATCTTCTTAAAAATTATAGAAGAGGTCGCTCGCTTTAATAATAAAATAGCTAGGGTGTAGCAGATCGTTACTATCGACACAGATTAATATAATAGTTCTATCGACACAGATTAATATAATCAACGTTTGGACGGTGGTGGCGATCATGAAATCTGAATCTTAATGGGAGATGAGGATGACATTACGATGCCACCCTAAGGCATGCACGAAGCAACCGGTTGAAAAATTAAATGGCTTTCGCATCGGTTCAGTGGCCCAATAGGTAGGACGCCCGTGTTGGGCTGTTAGCCCGGAAAGCCGTTGGAGACGCGGGTTCGAACCCCGGCCGAACCATTGAAATTTTTAATTTTTCGCTTCATGTAAATATAATTTTACAAGCTGTACAGCCACTATATCTATAACAGATTTTAAAACTTCAATCTTCTGAACTGAAAACAATTTCCATTAGCCCTTAACCGACTAAATAACAAAATTATCCCATTCAAAATTAATACTGCATCTTCCCATACCTATTTATAAAAGCATTACTCAGTTTAATGTGTTTTAATTGAGTTTATGAATGAATTAGTGTGGTGAACGAGTGCATTCGTCACGTGCGGTATTAATAGTCGCCCAGGCGTAATGGAAACTCATTGAAGCCGGTATCGCGTTCCCAGAACTGCGCTGACGCACCTATTCTGAGGCTAAAGAGAACTTGAGCCCTAAGCTGCTTACACTGATAGTATTTTTGTCATTAAGCGTATAGAACATTGTTAGATGAATGAACAAAATTAACATAAAAAAGATTAACGCCTTTTTTTAAAGGGAATGTCAATCGTTTTCACTAGCTTTAAAAGCTGTAAGGTTTCTTTGTTGAATACGGAACCCGAAAAAGGAGGAGGTTGTTCGATATTATTGGGATCACACTTTAAAACAAGTATAGGTACTGCGTTACGTTACGTGCTAACTGTGACGAAATGGTTTACGTATAATGAGATATCTTGTTATTCATGCTATTCTAGCATATCTTGCCGCGACTTTGCTTGTCGCGCGACTAAAGTGTCACCCGTCTTACTCGCACGGTACCGAAAGGAAAGTGACAGATAGTTTTCAAAGTTATGCTAGACGTGGGAATCTAAAAACTAGATAGATTTTATCCCGGAGAAAACGAAAAATCAAACCTGAAGCTCGGTTGGTTAACTCGGTTGTTAGTATATCAAGTACATAACACGAAAACTCACTCTAACACAGTAGACCTTTTCCGTGATTCACGTCTTTCATAGATACAGTTTAATTTTAACCTACAACTCAATTATAGGATTAAAGACTCGGTGAATCACGCCCCGGCGGGCGCCGGCGACCCGTCATCGCACTTGTCATGCGCAATAAAAATAAGCTTTGGCTACAAATCTTTTATTATTCGGCTCCCGAATAAACAAAAGACGCACGCCTGCAGTAGAAGTAACAAAACAGTACCGTGTTTGCTAAACAAAATTACTAGTCTTTATTCTTGTTATACTCTTTGCTTTGCTTAGTTAGGCCACAGCATTGAAACTGAAGCCACCTAAGTTTGTCCTGAATACGAATGCCTATGAAGAAACATGTATGCATTTAAAATCCTTATTGTACTAACATACATAATATACCTATTACATACTTATATTTGTACAAAAAAACAATACATTTGCACAAAACCGATCTGAAAGCCCGAAGGGATTGGAAGAAATCCCTAACCTGTGCTTTGAGCAAATCGTTTTGAAAAAACACCGAGACAATCTCAGATTTTGAGAATCCCTCCTAAGACCGTGGTTGATTTCTAATTGTAGTCACCTGATTGTCATTTGGTTGTATCTTTATTGTGTGCATGGTATATTTATATTTTCCAGTTGCGATTACTCACTAGGGTAGGAAAGTCTGTAAAAAAGTGTACAGGCTTCTTCCACTATACCTACTGACAACAGAACGGGCATTAGTCTTGTCTCGTATCACTTTTCCTAATCATCTTCATGTGTTAAATCAGACGGCAGTATCTTGTTAGTCCAGTATGATAATACAGCACTGTAATTAGAGATGTTTTTTGTAAATATCATTGCCATCTTTACCCTATGCAAACCTAATTAAATCTGGGTACTGATTTACTGGTTGTAATATAAATCTACTGTGACAAAATATGGGATAGTTCGTCATTTAGATCTTAATTCAATCACTTAAGAGCTACATTCGGCTGATAGGGTTATCTTGATAGGTACTTTTAATTCAACATAGTATGTATCCAACCATGGGTATAATAAATTGTATGAGTGCTCGTTACTTGTTGGCGCATATAAGAGGCTTTTAGTTTTAGAGTTCATGTCATTTTTATTTGCGCAAAACCTAAAACGACATGGCTCAACTTTGTGATAAATTCGTCTGGAGAAAAATGTATTACTGGAATGAATATGCTTAGTGGACACGTACAGGCATTCCGTTTATAAGGCACTTAGGTATGTCGCACCGCCGGCGCAGAAGCGAATAGCTATTGATTTGTTTGCCGAAACGGCTGGTCGGATTTTAACCAATTTTGGGATACTTTTTACCCAAGTATGGCACTTAAAGAGAAAAGTTTTACGCAGGCGAAGTTCATGTGTCCCACTACGGGATAAACGTTCCTTCCTTTTTCCACTTGACTCTATTACTGGTGTACTTCCTCTACTAATCCTCCTTCTAATAAATTATTTAAATCCAAATTAAAGTGTCAGTAAAATACTCATATTATAATATAAGAAGTATATTCATAACTAGCTTTTGCCCGCGACTACGTCCGCGTGGAACTTGGAAGGATGGAAGCAACCTCGTACCTACAACACGATAGATATCCACCTAATCACCTTAATTAATAAAAGGGATTATTTAAAGCGCCTAAGCAAATGTAAGAGCAATTGTGCTTTTGGTCTAATCATTACATTTCCGACAGGGTCATCAATGTCATCATGAATTACTTACTCACTTTTCAATCTTTTTAGGGATAATTTCCAGGATGAAAACTATCCTATGTCCTTCCTCGGATCTTAAACTATCTCCATGCCAAATTTCGTCAAAATCGATTCAGCGGTTTAAGCGTGAAGAGGTAACAGACAGACAGACAGACACACACTTTCGCATTTATAATATTAGTATAGTAATAGTATGGAAGTATGGATTGATCGCTGGATGTTAACATCGCCGGCGAGAACTCGCTCTACTTACTAATTTGTCGCAACAACAAGAGCGATCAAAGATAAAACTCGAGAATCGAAGCTCGCTTAGCGGGCAGTATCTTACCACGAGTTAAGGTGAACGTACTCGCTAGCGACTGCATAAACGTTTTGTAAAAACAAGATTGGAGAATAATACAGCGCCCCTAGCGGTTACTTTGTAGAACTAATTCTCCATACAAATCTTTTACGCACTCGCTAGCGAATACCTACGGTCACACTAAGTAAACTCATGGTAGGGTACTGAACTCACACCAGCAGAGCTTGTCTCAACCGTCTCACCACCGATGATCGAGTAGTGAAGTAAAGCTAAAAACTAGATAAGAGTTGGCAAACAGCGAGTTTTGTCGCTGGACTGTAAGCTAGAGCACCAATCGCTCGGGCTGTAAAGTAAAAAGACCGGTTGTACTCTCGTTGTGAGTTTAACCGCTCGCTGTACGAGGATCGCTGGCCAAGTGTTATATTTGATAGCTCTTTTCGCTGCGACAAACTAGTGAACAGAGAGTTCTCACTTGCAGTAGCTCAGTTAACGACCAACCATGTATGAATATAATTAAATGTCTCTTTTGCTGAAACTGGATCACCTTATACCTTTGTTCGTTTCTTGAGCAAGAAAATTATTGATAGCTTATCGCGTTCTCGTAGGCCCAACCTCGGTCAACTTCGCAAGTAGTGTGTAGCCCGCCCTTTACACTCTGTCGAATATGATAGTGCGGCGGGCACTTTGCTGCAGAAACCATACTTCGGACAACTTCGCTATAGTGTGAGGCGGGTTAATACTTGGTTAATAAGCCGGATTGACACTGACGTGTGTCAAATTGTCATTGCGGCTTCACACTACTCGCGAAGTTGGCTGAGGTTGGGCGAATATGATAGTGAGGAGGAGCACTTTGCTGCGGAGACCCATACTTCGGCCAACTAGTCTTTTTTTTTTTAATTCGGTGACGAATGCAAAGATCCCTTCAGCCAATTTTATAGCACATAAAAAAAAAAAAATTGGCAAAACCATATAGTAGGGCAAGGACTATCGAAAAATATAATTTTATGGTCTTGCAATAATTGTAGCTAGCCTATTCCTTTGTTATTTCATGACGATACAAGGACGTTTCATGTCGTTGACCTTTCGTTGACCAATGTATTAAAAAGAAAAAACCCATACGAAGCATAGTACTCGTATTTCCGCGTATTTTCTAATGCCTTAAACAGCTTTGAGTTTGTTGCCATATTAAATATTATGTCATATTCAAAACTGACACTGACACTGACAGTGACAAACATCGCAACGAAAATAGAGCGGTATAGCGGACACATACATATTTTTCCCGCGTTTTATTGGACTTCGTCCGTAGTTTTTGTTACTAAATCAATCAAATCCAGTGAGATTAAAAAATAGGATCTTCCCTTATACTCAATATTTACAACAGGTAGATACAAAAATTAAAATAAACGTGAGAAAATACCTATAAAATTTAATTTAGCATTTGTTGTCTTGTTTCAGGAATTTGCGTAGTCGGAGTTTGAAACAATGGACAAAAGAAAACAATTTAGCAATAACAAACCACCCATAAAGAGGTTTAAATCCAACGATGATGACGACGATAATGAGCCTCTTTGTAGTTTCGAGGACCAACTGGCAGGTATGGACAGCCATGACTTTGACTCGCCAGAAGTCATTGGTGAAGGGCCAGAGAACCGATCGACGAATATTAAGTGGTCACGACCACCTCCACCTGCTATGGATCCCAAACATGACAAGCTAGTCTTCCAGCAATTAGACATAGACCACTACATTGGACAGCCCATCCCTGGCATGCCTGGGTCTCAGTTGGGGCCAGTCCCCATCATGCGAATGTATGGCATTACAATTGAAGGTAACTCTGTATGCTGTCATCTACATGGATTTACACCATACTTTTATGTGACAGTGCCTTTGAATTTTACGGAATCATCATGTCACAATTTGAAAACAACTTTAAATAAAGCCCTCTTAGAAGATTTGCGCTCAAACAAAGACAACATAAAGGAAGCCGTGTTAGAGGTACGCTTAATTAAGGCCCGGTCTATTATGCATTATAAAGGTGATATTGACGTAACATTTGCAAAAGTGTCTGTAGCCCTGCCCAAACTCATTGCTGCAGGAAAAAGAGTAATGGATAGGCAACCTCCTACATTTGGCCTAATGGACCCAGGGTTCTATGAAACCAATATTGATTTTGATATTCGCTTCATGGTAGACACATCTGTAGTAGGATGCAGTTGGATTGAACTACCTGCTGAGAAATGGACAATACGAACTCAGGACACAAAATTAAAACCAGAGTCCAGATGTCAAATTGAAGTTGATGTTGCATGGAATGCTTTTATAGCTCATCAACCAGAAGGAGAATGGTCCAAAGTAGCCCCTTTCAGAATATTGAGTTTTGATATTGAATGTGCTGGAAGAAAAGGAGTGTTTCCGGAGCCTAACCATGATCCTGTAATCCAGATTGCATCTATGGTTATAAGGCAAGGTGAGATGGAACCATACCTCAGAAATGTGTTCACTCTTAATACTTGTGCCCCCATTGTTGGATCTCAAGTTCTGAGCTTCCAGTCAGAGGCTGAAATGCTTGCCAGATGGTCTGACTTTTTCAGAGAATTAGATCCTGACATAATTACAGGGTACAATATTAGCAATTTTGACTGGCCATATCTCATAAACCGGGCTAAGCATCTGAAAGTTGAAAATTTTGACTTTTTGGGCAGGATTAAAAACGTTCGGTCTGTGATCAAAGATTCAATCCTCCAATCAAAGCAAATGGGGCGCAGAGAAAATAAAAGTATTAACTTTGAGGGTAGAGTGCCCTTTGACTTGCTGCTTGTACTTGTGAGAGACTACAAATTGAGATCATATACTTTGAATGCAGTGAGTTACCACTTCTTACAAGAACAAAAAGAAGATGTACATCACAGTATTATCAGTGATTTGCAAAATGAAAATGAACAAACCAGAAGGAGGCTGGCCATGTACTGTCTTAAAGATGCATACTTACCTTTGAAACTCCTTAACAAGTTAATGTGCATTATAAATCACATGGAAATGGCGAGAGTGACTGGCGTCCCCATGCTCTGTTTGCTAACCAGAGGCCAACAAATTAAAGTAGTCAGTCAGCTTCTACGAAAAGCTAAAGATGCTGGGTATCTTATGCCGGCTTACCATGGGCAAGGCTCTGATGACCAATTTGAAGGAGCCACAGTCATTGAACCCAAAAGGGGCTACTATGCTGATCCTATTTCAACTTTGGATTTTGCTTCTCTATATCCCAGTATAATGATGGCTCACAACCTATGTTATACTACTTTGTTACCACCAAGTGCACAAAAGGAACTAAATATAAATGCTGATGATATTACCATAACACCAACTAAGAATATGTTTGTTAAAGCAAATGTTCGAAAAGGTTTATTACCAGAAATTTTGGAATCCTTGTTAGCTGCTCGAAAAAAGGCCAAGGCAGACCTGAAAAATGAAAAAGATCCATTCAAGAGATCTGTGCTGGATGGTAGACAGTTAGCTCTAAAGATAAGTGCCAATTCTGTGTATGGCTTCACAGGAGCACAAGTAGGAAAGTTGCCCTGTTTAGAGATATCAGGCAGTGTAACTGCCTATGGGCGAACCATGATAGAATTCACCAAGTCTGAAGTTGAGAAAAAATATACAAAAGCCAATGGCTACAAGGAAGATGCTGTAGTTATCTATGGAGACACAGATTCGGTGATGGTTAAGTTTGGTGTAAAAACTCTGGAAGAAAGTATGCAGCTGGGTAGTGAAGCTGCTGAGTTTGTTACAGCTCAATTTGTTAAGCCAATCAAACTCGAATTCGAAAAAGTTTACTACCCATACCTACTCATAAACAAAAAGAGATATGCAGGTTTATACTTTACCAGACCAGATAAATATGATAAAATGGATTGCAAAGGTATAGAGACTGTGAGAAGAGATAATTGCCCTCTTGTTTCAAACATGATGAGCACATGCCTTCAGAAATTGCTGATTGATAGAGATCCTGATGGAGCAGTCAACTATGCCAAACAAATCATTGCAGATTTGCTCTGCAATCGCATAGATATTTCACAACTTGTCATTACAAAAGAGCTGACGAAGAATGATTATGCGGCAAAACAAGCTCATGTTGAACTGGCAAATAAAATGAAAAAACGCGACCCCGGAACCGCGCCTAAACTGGGTGACAGAGTACCCTACGTACTTTGTGCTGCTGCTAAAAACACTCCAGCTTATATGAAGGCGGAAGATCCGATATATGTTCTGGAAAACAGTGTTCCAATTGATTTCAATTACTACTTAGAAAATCAATTGTCAAAGCCATTGCTAAGAATATTTGAGCCAATTCTTGGAGAAAAAGCTGAATCTTTACTTCTAAAAGGCGAACACACTAGAACAAAAGCAATGGTCACATCGAAAGTTGGTGCCTTAGCAGCATTTACTAAGAAGAGAGAGAAATGCATTGGATGTAAAACTGTTATGCCCAACGATTCAAAATCTGCTCTGTGCAATCATTGCATACCCAAAGAAGGACAACTTTATATTACTGAAATATTCAAACTCAGACAACTTCAAGATAAGTTTTCACGTCTATGGACTGAGTGTCAAAGATGCCAGGGGAGTCTGCATGAAGAAGTATTATGTACGAACAGAGACTGCACTATTTTCTATATGAGAAAGAAAGTTGGAATGGAGCTGGATGCTCAAGAAAAAAACGTTTTGAGATTTGGAGTGCCCAGTTGGTGATTGCTGTTTTTAAGTGTTTATTATGTAAAATTAAGATTAAAACAACTTTTGGTTAACGTTTTTCGTTTTATTATGTTAGATTCGTAATTTACTTAAAATTTAGTTATGTAACTAAACTATTATGTAATATATTATTTTTTATAATTAATATTTACAAGACCATCTGAAGTGACTGAACGAGAAGTCAATTGCTATCCATAAATTATATACATATAAAACAAAACAACATAGAAGCAGGGTCATATTAAATAACATAATTTTATGCTCCTTTAGAGCCAAACAATAATATAAATCGATAAATTTATGCAGTCCTTTTTGTATGTTGTTTGTAAATTGATCTTACAGGGCGATGTAGTCGCTCAGCGACAAAGCCCTTTAAATAAATGAATGAAAAAACTGCTGTTTTCAGTATTCAACGAAAATGTGATATCATATTATGATAGCTTGTAAGTGCTTAAAATAAGACTACAGTTATCACAGGAGTATAGTTATGCACATGTGCAATATTCAAAATAAGAGATCGCAATAGTAGCACACTACTGTACTGACACATTTTGTAAATTAAATATCGTCGGGGATAGTGCAGTACCGCGTAAGTAACAAGTGTCGATACGAATCAATATTCAAACAAGTGCTAAGTATTTTATTGAAATGACAACTTTATCGACAGCTGTTATTTACGCGGTATTGCACTATCCCCGATGATATCTGACTGATTAGACCAATAAAAATTTGAAGGCTGCGTCTCACCAGATATAACACCATTATATATATATTATAATTTGATGTTAATAACGTTCACAAGATATAATGAACGCCAGCTATAACCACAAAATCAATACTTCTCTATGGAATAACGGTCAATTGACATAATACTCATGTTATATCATGTTTTTTAGACAACACTCAAATTGACCAATTTCAGTTCGCATAACGTATAACGATTATAAGATATAATAATATCATATTGATATACTCAATAGGTACCTAATGGATCGGCTGCCAGAAAAGTAGGTTATATTTGGCTCGGTTAGGTTTGAACCTCGTCCCCCAATAAAATGAACAGCTGCCAGTAAAGTAAGGTAAGGTTAATACTATACGAGCATCATGCTTTTTGCTATTAGATTAATTGAATAATATGTTTTAAATCTTAGGTGTTATGAATACCTATTATATACTATAATCATTGTATCAATTGGTATTATATCTAAATAATGTTATACTTTACATAAGTAGATATATTTTGAAATTATATCTTTCGTTCATTAAATGCTGAGCGTTATACTAAACAAGCTTATACAAAGTGAGCGTTATATATTAGGACTGTTTTATGACAAGTTCTTGTATATCGAATACCCCATTTAAATCGTCCTAGTACTTATGTGGCATATGAAATAAAAATAATTACATATTATGCAAAATAAAATGTGAACTAGTTTTAGAATCTGGCCAATCTGGGCCCTGCCATGGTCACTATATATCATTTAGGCAACTTGTTCTGACTAGTATACCAGGTCGTGGTGGGCCTAAAGTTGCAATTCCGTGCTTCGCAGCCGCGTGCCACTGACGCGCGCCATAGATGCGACATAATGGTTTGTCAACAATGTCAAATTCATTCGTGGTGATTTCTTTAAAAGACAAATATTTGAAATTATCCAAAGAAAATGCCTAAAACCATTCATTCACAGTCGTGAACGTAAGATTATAAATAAAGTATATATGTGTTTACTACGCGAAAAACAGTCAGGAAAAGAGTGCATTCCATTAAATAATATTACGAGGTTAACATAGTGGAACTGACAGGTATTTAAAACTAATGAATGTCATTATAGTGGGTTGCGATTGGTTGCAAAATTGTTGCCATATAAATAGCGCCCTCTTGACAATCCTCATATATTTCTGGTCAGGCTTTAAATATACCTAACGAGTGAATGACGATAAAACTAATAATCACCAAACAAACATATCTACTACTAAGTACATACGACTTGCCACTGTGTAAATGAGAGCTACATTTTTGAATATACAATACGGCTATACAACTTATACAAGTTACTAACACTAAGAACATATAGGTTTATTAGTTTGATAGGGGTGCAATCGCGGTGAAAGATATGCATTTATTTTTTGTCTCATTTCGTCAAAATAAGGTAAAAATATGTACCCATATCTTTGTTCTCAACTACATGAATTTTTATATAGGAATGCATGGAAATTAACACCTACTTTAAAGCAATTCATCACAATTTATAAAAATAATTTTTATACATATGTGCTCAATATGTAAGCTATTTTTTTTTTGTAATATAGATTTACCTAAATACTCATATTGACATTAATTATTCTTAGTCATTTTTTATAAGTTATCCTTTACATATAAAATTTTCATCTGTTTTCTTGAGATACAGATCTGGTTAAACTTTGCCTAGGTGTTTTGACTGATGCTTGAGATTTGCTAGGGCCATTTTTATGCATGGTGAGGTTAGGTATAGGCATTTCATAGGGCGCTACCATGGGTATGGAAGGTCCGCTCGTTAACTTCATTATATCTTCCAGAGTTCTGATGAAGGTGTCACATGTAGCAGATAACAGGCTCGAGGCGTCGTCGAGGGTCTGAAACCAATTTGTTAAATTTGTCAAACTCAAGATGATACAGATTTTTTTTAAGTAGCACTAAATTCAACCAAATTACAATTTTCGGGACAAAGCTTGTTAGCTTATTGACTATTTAATACTAGCAGTTTTTGGATACATAGTGCTTTTATTCAAGTATGGCTAAATTAGCCTGATGGTAGAGAAGTAGAGGTAGATGGAAGTGATATATACCCCGGTCGGCGAATCCCTGGGTCAAACCTGTTCCCGCTTGACTAAGAATACGCCTTCGTGAACGAACCGTTCTGTACAGATGCTCAGTGAACGAGGAACAGCCCATAGCCATCCCGCAATGACCCATAACCTTAACAAAATCATGGCCACCATGAGGAAACATAGTAGTTGGAAAGAATGACTCATGCCATTAAGTCCGCCTTTCGCACGATAAGATTTCTTTTGTACAATAAAGAATAAATAAATATAGGTTATCATTTTTTCCGTAATTCAACGTCTTAACAATGCAGGGTGCAAATGTAGGGTGTGTCCAAAATCTTGGGAAAGCGGAAGCAGAATTAGTTTATTACTTCTCATAGAACACTAGGAGATTAAAACAGGCAACCTCGTGGGAATCGTGTTCTATGGACGTCTCACCTCACCACTGATACACCAATCATAAAACAAAGTCTGGTTTTAACCATCTAGAAAAAAGTTAGTCCCATTGACATCAGCACCTTTAACATACGCGACTATTTCTCGCGCGAGATAATTCCCAGTCTCTTTCTGTGCAGTAATGTGAGAGAGTGACGAGTAGCGCTATATCGCGCGACTGGAATCACGGATTATAGTTGTGCTAGACGGGCTGGTAAGGATGAAATGAGATTCTGAAGTAGACGTGTGCGCCGCGCCGGTTTTGTACCGACGCCGCAGTGTACGCCGCGTCGGCGTGAATGGTAACATTATTTGTTTGCGCATAAATCCATACTAATATTATAAATGCGAAAGTGTGTCTGTCTGTCTGTTAGGTACCTCTTCACGCTTAAACCGCTGAACCGACTTAGATGATATTTGGTATGGAGATAGTTTGAGACCCGGGAAAGGACATAGGATACTTTTTATCCCGAATAAATTTAGTGTTCCCGTGGGATGAGCGGGTAACACCGCGGGGCACAGCTAGTACAAAATACACAAGGCCACGCCGATCGGCGCGGTGCACAGGTCTATTCTGAAAAAATTGTGTTTTGGGATTTAATTCTTTTTTAAATATGATGTCTTCACACTGAAGCTGGTTATTTTCTGTCAAAATGTTATGTTTTATTCCCACCTGAACTTCTGGACCGCCTTCAGTAAGTGCTGCACTCTTCACAGCATGCACCTGCTGCATGAGAAGGTCGCAGTACAACCGCAGTTCTGATTTCTTGTGACCCAAAGAATTTGGATCCTCAAATCCTGGAAAACAAAATGTTTTTCTTCATTATTTGAACTCAAAAAATAAACGGGGCTAGCCTTAAACTTGACGCGTCATTAATTATCAGCACCAATTATGGACAACCCCCCTCTGTCTGCCAGGGAATATAAAAAGCTTATTCCTTTAAGGGGTCTCTTCCAATTAAACAATAAGAGATTAGACAAACTGAAAGATTTAAACAAATATTACACAAAACGATTAACTTTAAATATGATATTACCACCTTACAGAATTTCTACGGTTATCTCTAACCCATAACAGGGCTATTCTACAAACTGAGGAATGTTATCCATTGTATTTGATCAAAATCAAAAATCAATCAAAATCAAAACGTTTATTCTGTAAGTAGGCCACAAATTTTTCAGATGTAGAAGGTCTCTAGGCGTCACACGTAATATAGATTGGTATAATTTATTAATGAAATAATTTAATTCCGTTGTGATGTATAAGGCCTCAAGGCGTGAAAATAAATAAGTGATGCTACAAAATAATTAATTAACCCCTCGTATGCGGCGTCAAAAATTGGCTGATCAAATTGAAATTAACTGACATTTAACATAAGTTTCAAATGTCCCGCACGGATCCGTGTCTAAGCAGGGGTTAATTTAAATTTCTTAGAGATGTACATAGTCTCTAGGCGACACGACATGCAAAACAAAATAAATTAATTTATATCCTCAGAAAAGTTAAGGACTGAATAAAAAACTATACAAAAGGAAAAAATATATATAAATATTAAAACTATATATGGTTTCTAGGCGTCACAATTTACTAAAACAAAAAAATAAAAAATAAATATAATATTAGTTAAATTTCATTCCTCAGAGATGTATAAGGTCTCTGAGCGTCATTGTACAGTACATTAAGTTTATTTAGAGATATACAGTCTCAAGTAAAAAATTACTTCAATCGAGTACAGGATGAAATCTCTCACGTCAATTAATTAAACACTGGTAAGCAGATATATATTAAAAAACAGGACAGTGTTACCCACCCACAATGTTGAAACTGTGTCATATTAATCAAGTGCAATTATAAGCTCCTTAACTCCAAAATCTTTAATATTTAAGATTGTAAGTTAAGTTTTTTTATGTATTTTTTATTAAGAATTTTCTATGAAATAAACAGCTAAAAAAAAAAAAAAAAAAATTTATTACTATGTCCTATGTCCAGCAGTGGACGACTCCGGGCTGATGATGATGATGATGATGATGAAGCAATTACTATACAACTAATTTGAGCCTTGCTAGTATGAACAGACCGGACCCTACAAACGGCAACCGTTCACGAGCATGACGCATATCTCAGCGATAGCCTCCCTCAACAATATTATAGGGAAGGTTGCGATGAGATTGCGCAATCAACGATCTTTGTATCACATCTATTAAACTAGTTTTTGCCTACATACTTTCTGCTGTTTCGGGATAAAAAGTAGCCTATATGTTAAGTTATTATGACATAAACAATTTCTGTTCCAAATTTCATAAAAATCTGTGCAGCTGTTTCAGCATGGACGATTAACAAACATACATACACACAAACTTTTAGATTTTATAATATTAGGGGGATTAGTGGACAAATCCAATTAAAATACATTATGATGATCATGAAAGTAAAACCATTAACTATGTTTAATTTTAACTTGATATTTACCTTTAACATCACTCTTTGAATCTACACAGGCTTTGGCACTGCCTAAAGCTACAAGCCACTTCTGCCGGTCCTGCGGCGAAGGAGCTCTCAGGTACATATGCTGTTGGCCAGGAATTACGAGGTCCATTCGCGTGGAGTCAATGTGGTTCACTGAAAGCCCATAAGCACACAGCTGTTATTTACACTATATATAGAAACAATATGGAGAGATTTAATATTAGACTACGGGGTCACTTATTAATTAACCAGCCACACGGCCTTGTGATTATTTCCAACTCACCATTTATTTGGCACACAGATACTTTCACTGAGCCTTTACATCCTTGGTTGACTTCCTCTTGCGATTTATAGTATGACAGTATACCATTGTCTAAAACAAACCACCTGGTTTGCCAACCTGGGGAATATTCATTATTTGTAATTATATTTCCATACACATATGTTTGATATAAAATCCTTGTTTTGAAAAGTGAATGCGTATCGAACTGATAATTACCGTTCCAATAATTTGTCCATTTCCATAGAATTCCTTCCATGAGAATTATTGTGATGATTTATTATGCAATTAGTCCAAATAGATTTTTTTTTGGCAATTAATTCTATTAAATAAATTGAAAATTCACTGGAAAATCTAGCTTGCCAAAAAGTTACAAAATCTGTCAAAATATTCCCCCACTCCTCGCAGCCTGCATCAGCGCCACAGACACCTTAAAAACAGATAAAATAAAGAGGCGGATATGGTCCGGTCCGGTGTCCCACACAATCCGATGGTGTAACGACAAACGACCGCTAGGAGCAGAACTCGTGTAATAAAAGCTTAAATCTACTCAAGTTACTTATTAAAACGCTGGAAAATGGTCCAACTTCAAACAAACAGACCAAAGCAAATCGAATAATTAGAGTACTTGTCAAACTCAACGGGTCGACTAGCAAACGCTCGCTTGTACTTTTGTTGTTGTTTAATTTCAATACGGGTGTGGCAGAAATTATTGAAATAAACTATTCGTTTATCCACTTTATTGTGGTATAAACTATCAATATGATTTCACGTAATGTGTTTGCATTGCTTTCTTTGCTGGTTATTTCGGTTGTTGTAGGTAAGATGAACGATACATATTTATCACTGCTTAATCAGTTTCTGTGAGTCTTTAACATAGTTTATTTTCAGTATTCGGGCTGGAATGTTACGTATGTGAAAACCAAGAGGATAATAATGAAAAATGTGTCAAAACCATCATGACTTGTCGAGATTATGAAGATGTATGTTTAACTAAAATAAAGTGGGGCAGTCCACCCTATTGGTCTCAAGGGGCAAAGAAGCAATACTACATATCAAAGACATGTTCCAGCAAGTCAGAATGTGCCGCTACCAGGCAGAGGTACATGCCCACCTGCACCCACATATGGTACCAAGATTGGGAATGTTCTGATTGTTGCCAAGGAGATAGATGCAATTATTATATCATAGTAAGTGTATTTCTTTATTATTTTCATGTTCCTAACTCATTGCGTGCCTCAAGATTGAAGTTATGCGGGTAACCATATATCTCCAAGCTTGAGTCATGTGATGATGAGGTATAGTACTTATAGTTTTGCTGTACCAGTGTAACCAAGCTGTTTCATTGTAAAATATAATGACAAATGAACACTTGCATTGTTTATAAATAAATCACATCCACATATTTATAAACTAAACCTTGGCCAAATTTATTTAAGAAAATAATGAAGAACAAGAGGAAGATGTTTAAACGTAAAGTGTTTAAAGTGTTAATGCACCTAAATCCATATCTACCAAAAGAGGATTTTTGAAAATACTACCTGAAACATGTAGAGAAGACTAACGGAGTAAAGTAAAAAGTCATGTTAAAATGACAATTGGGTTCACTCTGTGTAACTGTAGCAGGCTATGAAGCTGGTGGACATGGGTTTGAATCCCAGCAAGGGAAAATAATTATGTGAAAAGCTTGAATATTTGTTTGTGGGTCATTGATGTCTTCCATGATTGATTTGTGTAAGATTGTATAATATTTAATAATCCCTAAATCAAATCTCAAAATTCATGTTTAATCCACATATTTATCAATTCAAGTTACTGACTGCACAGATATTTGTCAAATTGTGTTTTTGAGATGTATCCTTTGTTGGTGTTGATGTTGATCCTGTATTTCTTTTTCTTTTACAGAGTGGAAGTGAATCCATCAAGCCCATGTATCCAGCGCTTCTGGGAGTTATCCTGATGTTGAAGCAGTTAGTACTTAGTTAAAACATTTCTGTGGTGACTTGACAAATTCATCCACCAATTTCCAATTCACAGCCACTATATTGTTTAAAATATTTTGCAGACTGAAATGGCTTTCTTACTTATTTTTATTATTAACTATAATTTTTTTACATTTTGTATCTGCCCCCTTCTATGTATGAGAACAAACGTAAGTGGTGGATTTACGGTTTTGGCTGTCCTGGTGCAGTAAGTAACAGCTGGCCCTTTGACATCAAGTCATCCATGATTGGCCACCTCTAATTTCATTTGTAGCCATCCTAGGCCTACTGGGTCTTAGGGTAGAACTGCCACTGTGGTTACTTATGTTTATGTACAGTAATGTCATTGTAATATTGTGCCTTAAATATAAAAGCAAGTGTCTTTGTATTTCCTATTCTTCTATTTCCGTCCATGAAAATGATATTATACTTATAAGAAGTAGTTTTAAGCAGCTTTTATTATTAGTTCCAGATGTTTAAGATTACTGTGACTTTTATGATACATACATGTTTAAAATGTCTACTCAATGTTCTACAAAATGCAACTTCAATCTACATAATTGTTTTGAAATTAATAAGCATGTCTATGATAATCATCTCTGATTGTAAACATTGACTCATTAGGACTGATAACAGGAATCTCGTTTTAAATGTATTTGTTTTGTTTTCATAATAGTGGATGGACTATGTAAAACATTGCTGAAAATACATAATATAAGTAAATGATAAACATGCTGCTAAAACTCGTAATCTATTTACTGTCTTATGTCTTATTTTCTTAGAACATATATGATATAGATATTCTCAGTTAGACGCACAGATACAGTCAGCATCATATTAGATCCCACATTCTGAAACAGGTAAACATCTAGGAAGCTATATGTATGTTTTTTAATGAAAGTGAAAAACCATTATGTAGTAAGTATCAAATATAAATGCTATATCATAGCTAGTCCGTCCAGTATAATTAATAATGATAAATTACAATAATTTAATGAATGTTAGTATATTTGGGGAATGAAAAGGTTCATCCGTTTTTTACTTTTTACTTTATGTGATGGTATTAAGGTCCAAAAGTGACAAACATTGATGTCAATGTTTTTGTATAAATGTGTCTTTAGTCTATCATATTAATAATACAGTTTTACAAAATTTATAATAAAGTTTTATTTGAATACTCCTGAAATACTCTTATGTATTTGTATATAATAGGGATATAACTACTCACAAGTTTATTGAAAGCCACTAATGTCACTTATCTGCCCTTTTGGTCAAGTCCTAGAAGAACTCTAGGAGTTATAATTTTTCTTACAGACCTAGATTGACTTTGGTTAGCACTGAAGGCAGATTACGAATCAGATGGCACCAGGCTGTATCTGATCATGAACCGTGATAGCTATTAGACAGTTGATTATTTCACAGATGATGTATATCTGATGCCGATATAATATAACAACAAATACTAAAAAGCAGAATTAAATAAATATTCAAGGGGGCTCTCATACAACAATCGTGACCGCTTGTGTTCATTTTGCACCTTATTTGTATGCTTAACTTAACTTAACCCGGCCAGTTATCCTATCTTAGATAAGTGTTTATACGGAACCCTCGGTCGCGCATCGACTTGCACTTCGCCGGTTTTTCAGACTCAAGCGCTACACTACTCGCGAAATTGGACGAGGTTGAGCGAATATGATACCTGCACTTCGCTATAGTGCGGTGTGGTGTGTGTACGTCTAACCAAGTCTAACCTAAAATTGGAGCGCTTTTCGTGTGTTACACAACATTTAATGGTGAAGATATTGACATATATATAATAATCCAATTGGATTATAATGATTTTACAACTGATAAATTATAATCCTGTTTACTTTATTGGACATCAACACAAACCGCGTCCAAACCGCTAGATTTGTTGGTGTGAACTACGTGTTTATCGGCCTTATCAAACCATAGATAAAAGATGTACATGAAATTTGTGACGTTTCGTTCAGGCTGCCAACCAACCGGGGTGGAGGGATTTTGACACCGCCAACGCTAGAGCTGACGGAATTTTTATTAGAATATTACTCTGGAAATTCGACGATTATTCCAAAAATTAGTCCTAAAATGAGTAGACGTAGTTTAAATGTATTTAGTTACAAATTTCTAGCATGTATTTTAGTTTTGGTAAGTGACAAAATCCTTAAGGAAAATCGTAATACTTTATTATATTTCTGCCATTCCGGACAGTTCTCTACGGATTAATCGCTGGTTTTATGGTATAATTCGTTAACTAATTGGTGTACTAGCGTAATCTATTGTTATGTTTTAGATTTGCCACTGTTTTTACAATCCAACCGATAGCGGTGCGGTACAAATTACACAAAGTAATTTGGACATGGTTTTAGGTGAGTTTTTCACACATATCTCCTATCGTGTCAACTCAAATACCAGTTGCGTAAACAATTAAAATCGTCAATTGTCCTCTCGTAATGGGTTGCTAATTTATGGTTTTACGGTAGCTAATGAGAAATCTGTCAAAAATAGATTAACCTTCTAAGGAATCTAAGGCATGTTTGTTTAGTAAGCAATTGTCTTGTTTTAACTTTCCCTTGCCTACAGGCCAACACTGTATTTACAACTATTTTACCATTAAAGTTTTTTTTTTTTTATGGTTGGTAGCTACTAAATTCAAGTTATAAATTGGTGTTTTTTTTTTATGTTAATAAGTATGATATAGAGTTCCTTCCTTATTTACCTGGCTTAAGCAAAGGCACAAATAAATAAATGTCTTGTTGTGATTGTTTTCTGCATAATTATGGTCTATTATCAACACCTTCAGATTCAGAAGCATCCTAGCTATTTTTTGTAATGTATTTTTTCTCATTTTAGCTTCCAATGAGGTAGTATTTATAAATTTCTATGCGGACTGGTGTAGATTCAGCAACATGCTGATGCCCATATTTGATGATGCGGCAGACGAAGTAACTAAAGCAGGGTATGACACCGGCAAGGTGGTCATGGGCAAAGTTGACTGTGACAAGGAAGGAGCAGTAGCCACCAGGTTCCATATAACTAAGTACCCCACATTAAAACTGTTCCGTAACGGATTGCCTGCTAAAAAGGAATATAGAGGTATGTAGCAAACATCAATACGTCACATTGCCGACTCAAATATAATAAAAATGGTTTACTTTGCTCTGGTTCAATCCATACTTTCATACTGCATCTCCTCTTGGGGTGGGGCACACAAAACTCACTTGCTTAAATTGGAACGTGCCCAGCGAACAATACTTAAAGTTAGCATGTTTCCTCCATTTCTCTACCCCACTTCAGACCTCTACAAAAAATGTAAAGTTCTAACAGTTCGGCAACTCTTCATCTTACATGTTATACAGAGAAAACACTCGATGTTGACTTATGATCCTCGTAATTTGACAAATAAGCGCCGCAAGGACTTGATCTGTCCACTCATAAAATTTAACACACGGTTTGCCCAAAGATTCTTTTGCTTCCTTGGAAGTTATCTATATAATAAAGCCAACAGTGTAGTTTCTATTTACTCCAAAACAAAAACATCCTCAAAAAAGTATATCACGGAATGGTTGCTCAGTCTCGATTATAACAACACCGAAAAACTGATCACCCCAATATCGTAAAGCTTTTTATTTATTTATTTATAGTACTAATTATTTTCACTCGTAGGTATTTATTTATTTATTCATTGTATATTTATCTTTCTATTTATTGTAAATCTATTTATTCCGTCATTATTTTATTAATTATTTTGAACAAAGGCATGTTTGATTGTACCTACTCTAATTATTACATAGTAAGTTATTAAAAGTGTATTCCTTTCCTAAAAATGTTGCTATAGATATCTGAGGGTAGGACCTGGTGACCTGACATATAGGTTTTGCCTAGTTCGGGCACCAGTTTCCACCGCACAAGTTATTATACCTACTCATAAGCTCATTAATATTATGTTTTGTTAATCTAGTTACTGTTAGTGTTACTACTATTGTACAAACTACTTGTATACTTTGTGGTGGAGACAATAAATACTTTTTTCATTCATTCATTTCATTTTCATCAATTAATTAAATATAGGAAAGAAATCTTTTCTACTGGACTATAATTATTATTGTTCAAGTAGTCTTGGAAATATTTGCAAAACTGATATTGATATGTGTAAGATTTAAATTAATAGAAATAACACGTATGTGCAATTACTAAGAGACTAATTTTATTTAAACAATTGATGTACATATCAGATTTGGTAAGCGAAAGACATTATGTGTGTATTGTGTGTTTATTTATACTAAGCAGTATCATTATACAATTTTATGATCTTGTTATCTTTAGGGTTTACCATTTATTGTAAACATTATTATATTTTTTTTTAATCCATTCTATTTTTACAATAATTTCCTTAGATCTTTTAACTTAACTCTTTTTCTTGAAGTGAAAAATTTATCAACACTAACCATGTCATGTTACAATAATTTTCACCTATTCAAATATTTTAAAATTTCCCAAAACCAAATTAAAGGAGTCGTACGAATTCGACCGTACAGGGCAGTTTGCATTACTCTTATAAATTTGATACTATTCCAGCATTTTCACTTTTCATAAAAAGTAGCTGATTTGATTTGTCAGGAAACTAGGTTGTTAATGAAATATAGTTCAATGTCCCTGTATATCTTGTACCTAATGGTTTTTCATCATTATGACTACCTACAGTAATAACTCTATAGACATGGATTTTTGTATGATAGTTATGAAATTATTTGTATTGTACATATTGTACATTCTAGGTCAGCGTTCTGTAGAGGCATTCTCAGATTTCATCAAGAAGCAGTTGACCGATCCGGTCATCATGTTCACATCACTCAAAGAACTTCACGATCTAAGTGAGGACAAGAGGCACATCATCGGTTACATGGACCGTAGAGACCAGGAGGAGTATGAGGTCCTCAGGAGGGTGGCTGCGAGTCTCAAAGATGAATGTCTATTCCATGCCGGTTTTGGTGATGCGTCTCAACAAATGCATCCACCAGGTAAAGTTTCCTTCTTCAGTTAATCAGTTTATTTACTGCCTTCATAGGCGAGTTACAAGATGGTACATATTAAATTTTTTCTAAGATTGATTGTTAATAAATATTATAATATTTGTCTGCCACTGTTATAATCACACACCCGCATGGTGTGATTAAACTTGAAGAGAGAAGAGAGACTAGATAGCCATCCTTAACAATTCGTCATTACAGTTGTTCATTAAAAGGAATGACTGGCAGAGAATGTCTTATGGAATTAAGTTCACCATTTGTAAACATTTTTGTGCAATATGTAGTTTAAATAAACAAATGCTTGTTATATTATCTCACTTATTACAATAAAATTATGTAGAAACCTTTTCAAGCATGAAATGTTTGAATGCAAACACTTGAAAACCGGCATAACCATTAAGAATGTGTTTATCAGTCATATCTCATTAAATCTTACAACTACGCCTCGGTGCATAAACAGGTATGATTAAAGCTGATATCATTGGGTTTGGTAATTTAAATTAAGTATGCACACGTACAGTTTATAAACAAAAGAATATTACACTCGATTCATAAATCATGATTTGCATTGTTGAAATTGTATGTAGCCTGTTTGCTAAAATATAAAATAAGAAAGCCAAACTAACTTTGGCTTTACCTCCGAAATTTTTGACACATAGTTTGATACATTGTAATTTTTTATAAATTTTTCATATAGCCTACATAAACCACACTGCCTGGAGTGCTGGATCAAGACTCTACACCCCTAAATTGCTATAATGTTATTTCAGATTACTTTTGCCGAGTAACGTATCGTAATCCTACGGGCCTATGATAGTCATATTTATAACACAGTAGACAAATGACAAAGCATCTGTTACTTTCTATAACAGCTACGACTACTTGCGACCATCAGCAACGGCAACGGTGAAAGACACAATCATATCGTCATATGAAACACGTACGCCACGAGCAGCCGCGCACGGTTGCTGCTTTATTTGTTCCCACGCCGCACTGCCGGCCGCTAAGACCGAATCGTGGCCAGACCATAACACGTATACTCGTATAGAGTGACTGACGCATTATTATTTACTTAATAAACGCAACTATCTTAGCCCCTCAATATTGACTCACTATTTTAATTTCAGGTCAGCCTATTGTAGTGTTCAGAACAGACAGGAAGAGATCGGAGGAGCCAGATGAAACATACCAAGGCTCCCTGAAAAACTTTGACGACCTGTACAAGTGGGTGCAAGAGAAGTGTATCCCTCTAGTCCGGGAGATCACATTTGAGAACGCTGAGGAACTCACAGAGGAGGGACTGCCGTTCCTAATTCTGTTCCATCATCCAACAGATACGGAGAGTGTGAAGAGATACAAGGAAATCATTAGGAGGGATTTGGAGGGTGAAAAACGTATGTATTTTTTTTCATTTCAAATATTTCAATGTACGGACATTAATCTACCGACATTATTAGATTATTATAAGGTTATAAAAATCTAATAATGTCTGTAGAGTGTAGATTAAAGAAAATTTACAAGGAAATTAATGTTAAAACTGGCTAAGTGCGAGTCTGACTCGCATACGAACTTCGTATACGAACCCGTCCATATAAAAATATATTGTTTGACTTTTATATTTTTTGTATTCAACCGTTAGAGCAAAAAAAACGCAGAAAACCCTAAAAAACACGCGACCACGCGCTTTTCGATTACACGAAAATTTAATGTCTCTAACTATTAAGGTTGGACTGCCCTGTGTCATACAGACAGACAGCATAACAGGATCCCGTTAGCACCCTTGGATACGGAACCCTAAAAATTTATAACGTAGATTTAATGTACACCTAGACTTATAGACCTTTTTAATGTGGGACACATAACGATGTAACGCCGATTTCGTTGTTTACAAATAACTGTAACTGTTGTGGCGGTGTCCCAATTGCAAATGAGATGATATATCATCAGTTGTTGTACATAATATTTGCATTGCCGGCGATCCACTTCTTTCAAAGATAATATTGAAGATTCCGCAGTCTGTCACATTTCTTAAGTTGACGTGTGAATCATGTCTGCCCGCAATTGGCCGTTTCAACGAAGTGTGATTGTGGCGCCATCTACATTTAACTTTGCATTTTATGTCCGATTCCTACGATGATCCCTTGCTGGCGATACACAGTCTGAATTTGCAACAGAATTCACGATTTGAATTAAGGTTCTTAATTCCGAACGCACGAAAATACATAAAGCTTGACCAGAAATATATGAGGATGCGCCATATTGCGGAATTTCACTGGAACTAATTTCTTACACTGGCAATGATTTTATGATGGTTTGTCAATAATGTCAATGTCATTCGTGGTGCTTTCTTTAAAAGACAAATATTTAGAATTATGTAAAGAAAATGCCGAAAGCCATTCACAGTCGTGAACGTAATAGTATACACGTATTTACTACACGAAAAATAGTCTGAAAAAGAGTGAATTCCATTAAATGATATTACGAGGTTAACATAGTGGAACTGACAGGTTTTCAAACTAATGTAATTATAGTGCGTTGTGATTGGTTGCAAAATTGTTGCCATATAAATGTTTTATATAGCGCCCTCTTGACAATCCTCATATATTTCTGGTCAGGCTTTACATGCATACTATTCTCCACACACATTCGGATTATTTCAGAACATGAAAATTAAAATAATGAATTCTGCACGCACTTCTTTCCATACATTATCTATCTATGGACGAACATACACATACACGCCGGAATCAGATCATAAATTCTAAAATATTAATTCATATTCGAATTTACTCTCTGTGAGGACCAGCCATATTTGATTAGGTTTTTAAATTTCCAGAGAACATCAACTTCCTGACCGCCGACGGCGTCCGCTTCGAACACCCACTGCACCACCTCGGCAAGTCTGTTTCAGACCTGCCGCTCATCGCCATCGACTCGTTCCGGCACATGTACCTGTTCTCCGACTACAGTGACATGGAGAAGCCCGGCAAGCTCAAACAGTTCCTGCAGGACTTGTATTCAGGGAAACTTCATAGGTGAGTGTTTGTTTTAAGTTTATCGCGGACTTGCCGCTCATTGTGCGATTCGGGTTTGTGTGAAAACTGAGAGGTTCTTATCTGGATCCTGTAAGAGCGAGCGAGGTATACAGTGCGAATCGTAAGTGCATGGACGGTTCACGGACTTTAATCGAAACCTGCAGCGTAGTTAATTGCAAAAACAATGGCAAAAACAATCACAAATTCAAAAACAGTAATCATAAATAAATAAATTTCCACAAGCAAGTTGGAAACGACGGAAAGACGCTATCAAGAGGAAAAAGTTAGTATAACCTATAGAACAACATTTTTAATATTATATCTTGTATGTTGTAGGGAGTAGCATGTTTATGCGTTTATTTTCTTTTACATTTTGGACATGTTGAGCAAAAACTAATTGTTTCCCATTTTATTGTAGTTTGGGATTTGAAAGCGATGTTGTGTTTGATTGAGCAGAATCCAGTTATAATAATTAATTTGGCCATGTTTAACTGAAAAAACTAAATAATCTGTATTATTACGAAAATACAG
Organism: Apotomis betuletana; assembly: GCA_932273695.1. Taxonomy (NCBI): domain Eukaryota; kingdom Metazoa; phylum Arthropoda; class Insecta; order Lepidoptera; family Tortricidae; genus Apotomis; species Apotomis betuletana. The sequence continues at coordinate 9,926,298 of OW026305.1, read as the reverse complement.
TCATAAATGATCGTTTGCATTATGCATGAAATGCGTTATTCGGTTAAATTTGTTTATTTTGTAACTTACTTCTCGTGAAGACAGCCATGAAAATTAATTCCGTGTGAATTACATCTGAAAGTTATTGATTTTGCCATTTTAGACGGGAAATAAAGAAGGTCAACGTTTTATCGACACTATAGATTAACATAATCGAATAAAATGAAAGAAAATTACGATATTTCATTGAAATTATTTGTTTGTTTACTTACTCTTCGTAAAGACAGTCAGCCATTTGACATTAAAAAGTCCGCCGTTATTGTAACCGCTAGTTGACGCTGTCATCGCGCACCCAGTGAATACCAATAACCTGTCAATCTTTTAAGAAATACTGTCACATTGCAATTTAAATTATTTTATTTGTAATTTCTCACACACGCATTTTTTAATTACCTTTCAACTATCATCGATCATCGATAACATACAGTATTAACCAATTTAATTTGCTATAACTACGTTTTCATTGTAAAATTTCAGGGAATTTCATTACGGCCCGGAGACTAACCAAATATCGGATAGCGGAGACGTCAAAGTGACCACCCCTCCAGAGTCGACATTCAAGAAGTTGGCGCCGTCGAAGAATAGATACACACTACTCAGAGACGAGTTATAAGGTTACTGTGACTAGCCCTTATAGTTAAGTGTAAGTTGGAAGCCATCCAGTCGCTCCTTTCGGTTGAATTTATTTTTACATTGCACTTTTCCTTATTTTCCGCGTGTTTATCAAACGATATTTATTGCCACTAAAAGTCTTGCTTTGAACAAACCTGTTAAAGATAATACGTGAATTATCATTAACTTGATACAAATGCGATGCATATTTGCATATTATCTATATCCTTCAGCTTAACGAAGGAACTGGCGAAACGAGTTTTATGTCTGCGTTCTCCAATTAAGGTATTTTTGCATTTATCACACTATTATAATATGTGCATTGCATTTGTATCGACGCACACCGAATTCGCTGAATGATGATATTGATGATGACACCTATTATACAATCTATCACACTTCGAATTGTAATTGACACTTGCAGTTGAGCCTGAGTTGAAAAAAAATCACCGCGAGTAAGTGCCTGTAATTCGATGTCATATTTCATATATTTTTTGTTACATAATAAGCGAATGCTCGCAGTGATTTCCTATGTAAGCAGGACGAGGTTGTTACAAAAGGCTAATAATATTTTTTTGAAACTTAATTGATCTTATTTTCTATGTGAGAATCAAATGTCTACGGAACCAGCCGCAATCATAGTGTTGTAGTAAAACTCAGAAATTGTGGCTTAAAACGATGGTCCTGCTGGTCTGAAAATAATCCATTCTGGGCAATACCTTGGAAAGTGCGACGTCATCTGTCAACTACATGGCAATAAGATCGCTTTTATTGCACGATATTGAAATCTGTCACTTTCCGACCCGTATGTGCGACAGTGACGGATACTTTATCATTTATTTATCGCTTGCTTAACGCAACCACGAAAGTTATGCTTTGACTATGAGAAATAAGTAGTCCGATTTCGCTAAGTTACGATTTGATAGCGTGTGTTGCATTTTTTTCGGCACATTTATTCTTACGCGTCGTCGTATAGTGTACAATATAAATTGCATTATGTCTTTAAAAGTAAACGAATGGTACCGTCAGAAAAAGAGTGGGCATGTCGCTCCATACTCCCATAAAATAATACAGGGTTCATTTTCCCTTGCGCCTGACTGTAATGTACTAATGTCGGGTTTATATGTTGACCAGCATTGTCATTGTTACATTAGAAAACATAATCTTGCAATACTAGCAGCCTTATAAACCTTAAACCTTATAAACGTTTGATTAATTTTATTTTACACCATTTAACTTATTCATAGATTCGGAATTTATATTTCCATATATGTACTTTTTCGGATTGAACGTTATGAACAGTGACGTAAATGCTATAGGTACATCCTGAAATGGGAATGAAGATAAATTTTTAAAAGTCTTGAATTTGTGTTTTTAGGTTAGCTAAGTATGTTATTCCTAACTCTATAAAGAAAAATAACATCTTTTAATTTTTTTAAAGCTACAGAAATACATGTTTTTTTTCTAGGAATGAGGGGGGTTTATTCATACCTAATCTAACTATAAACAAAAATTCAAGAAAAAGAAATCATCCCCATTGTATTTTTAGTAAATACAATAAAATTCTTACCTCAAATAACTATTTTGTTACATTATAATTTATTGTCTTTCAAAAACCCGTCATTGTTTCATAAGAAAGGATGTATAGAGAATATATATAATTAAAATCAGTTACACTGACAAATAATCAATGTGACTCACATTAATATATTAAGAAATCTCGCAAGTTGTAACAATTCATTTTGATTTGTATATCTTGTATATTTACTACTTGTATTATGTATTTATAAGAAATCTTGTGATCTAACCACTACTATTATTGCGAATTTACGATAGGCGTATGTATTTTCTTTATCTTTTGTTGTTTGTAATTCTTACGCATGCTACGTGAAAGAAGAAAAGAAATGGTAATCCAGTATGTAAGCACACGAGTTTACTGTTCCCGGTTGAGTGATACAAATATGACCAAGAATAGGCAAAATGAATACAGATTGCTATCAGAGATAAGAGAATTAAGACGTTCGTCTGTGATGACACAACATAATTATGTGATCAAAAAATTCTTACTCCTATGCCGGTGTCACACCGTATGTGTCTACGGAATATGTACCCATATGCCAGTGACACTCATTCATAGGTGGCATAGCGTGAGGGCCTTACATAGTGTCAAAGTCTAAAAATGTCGATGTTTGAGACTTACAAATAGGAAAATAAAAATAGCTAGCAATGAGTGTTCAGCAGTGTTGCACTATTTCACATTACTTTTAGTTTACTTGATAGTTAAACTGCCATGACTTTTTTGCAGTTTATTATTACCTGTATTTATAAAGAAATGTCTGCTAGTGTTTCTATATTTAGTGCTGCATTAAAGTTTAATATTAATTACTGGTAAGTGTACATACAAATATACTTGTGACTGGTTGTAAAAAATATAACTAAGCCAACTTGTGCGTAATAATAATACCTACATACAATAATATAATAAAAAAAATAAAAAACAGATTGACGTTTTTTTTTTTTTTACATAGAGCAGTTTAGAAATACATATTTAGCAATATTACCATCCGTGACGATTATTCATTTTTTAATCTTGTATTTATTTAACTCAGTGCAGCACTAAATACTAACGGCACAGTGAACCAACCTATTCTCAACACATTGCGTAACAAGTAACAGCTTCTACATTGTATATTTCCATGAGACCTCACTTGAGCATATGTTATTTGCTTACGAGATGCTACATTCCTCGGGTTATAGAAAGGAGTTATCATTATTATGTGAAATGTTTGTACAAATTGTATGTCTTGTGTCGCGTGTTATGATATAATAAAATGTCTAAAACTTACAACAAATGTTGCTTTTCTTTATGAAAATTTGGTAACCCTTCCGGAACTTTAGCTTGTCTGAGTTTTACGGGCATTTTACCTTCTATAAGGCATCTGGCGCCATTAGGGTGCGCCTCCATTGAAGCGAGGCGGAGTGGAGACGTGCGGAATAGACCAATAGCCTGAGTTGAAGTCTCGTTGAAGGTCGATTCTCCGCTCCGGTCCGCTTTAATAGAGACGCTTAGGACGAATTAGGCTGCCTAACGATTGGGCGGAGCTGTGTAAAATGGACCAAAAAAACTTCGTTTGGGCTTCACAAAGACGCAACCTGATTGGTTAATTTTCTCCGCTCCACTTCAGTGGACAGGCAGCCTTATTTTCATACTCGAGCAAGCGATGTCTATTTTGGTTAGTCATATTTTATAATATAGCTTGCTTAAATGAAAATGACATATACACGATGATTTTTAATCGGTGATCAGGAGTAGAAAAATATTAATATTTAGCTAAAATAAAACTTAATACGCGAGGTCCCACGCAATTACCTCACTGTTAAATTAATTAAAAGTTAAAACATAATTAAAACTAATAACCACTAGATACATGGTCATCCTACATAAATTATTGAAGTACGATACCTACGTCAAGTGTCATCGCTTTGGCGGGAAATTTTACGAAATTTTCTACGACTTTGTTTATGTAGTGACAATGACAATGACAAGTTATTACTCATAAATTGTCATTCCCATTAAATTATTAAAGAGGTTGTAAGCATACCGATACAGATTAGTTCGGTGACAAGGAATTTAAGACAAAATTGGTTTCAAAATAAAAATTATCATAGAAAAATAAAAGTTTTGTTTTCATGTAATTACGAATTCAACGTGACCGCAATCAATTACTGAGTTAGAAAAGTTGGTACCTGATCACCGATTAAAAATCATCGTGTATATTCTTGGAGTCACTAATGTTTTAGGGTGCTAAAGCCGTCACCTGCCTGACAAAGTTGACATTCAAGTGCAATGCCCCTCAAGTCCATTGGTGGGGTAACTTCTTGACCACCACACCACATGACAGACGTGCTACGCGCGGCGTGAGTAGATAGGTGGTGGTACTACATGGGTCAATAATTAATTTGTGCCAATTTTTTATTGCTGACTGTTTTTGTTGTTTCTTTTGAACACCCAATTACTCACCAGAAAGAGAGGAGGTAGCTTTGCGTTATTTTATTACAGAGTTCCTATGACCTCCCTTCGTTTCTATCATAAGACTAGCTCCATTGTTCCATACTATTTTATTGTTATCGAAGTCATGTAGGCATAAGTCGCGTGGCGTCAAACCGAATTTCAGGAGAAGCCAGGGTTTGGAAGACATTTTTTTTTCAGAAGCAGTAGAGAATGGTGCTCAATCGCCCAGAGGTGGGCAAGACGGTGGGAATTGGATTGTATGGACAGGCCAAAAGTATGGAAACAAAGTTTATTCCTTGAATATTTAGTTTCCAATAATTATTCCTTGTGTAAATGTTAGAAACCGTTAGGCCAAACCCAAAAAAAAAAAAAGAACATCCACTATTAAAACATCTGTATATTGTAAAAATATATGTATACTTACTTAACTGCGGTTACACACAAACACACAAAGAGCATGTCGTCGTTTTTTTATTGCCTTTCTACAAAATGTTGCATTGGCAATTTTCATAAGCAGAATTTGCGTTATTGACTTTTAAAATGTTTATAATCATTTTTATATTGTGATTTTGTAATTTATTCCGTAAGGAAATCACAGGTTTGTATAGTAATATAAGCTTGTTTCCATACTTTTGGCCTGGGGTGTAGGTATATAAAATTTCAGCTACATTCGGTGCCCGGGCAATGTTTCAAATCTTCCTTGCTTGATACATACCTACTTATACATACAAACATAGCTACATAAATAAAAACTTGTAAATAGACTCCCAATGTCCATACAAAGATCGGCTGCATCCACCACATTCAATATACTCTATGCGGTGCTCCCTAAACAAAGGCTCTGTCTAATAGCGCTATCTAGAGAAAGTTTCTAAATAGATCAGTAGATGGCGCCAAAGTGTTAAAGTTCCTTTAAAAGTACGCATTAGATAACAAAAAACTGGCCAAGCGCGAGTCGGGCTCGCGCACGAAGGCTTACGGACCATATTTGTTTTTTATGTTTCTTTATTTTTAATATCTGATGTTATATTATAACTTATAGTATTAACTATTAACACATGCGAAAATTTTAAGTTAACCTATTACGGTGCCAAAGGTTAAGGTCTGTGACAGAATAGTGTCTTTTGGGTACGGAATCCTATCTGCTCATAAGAAGTATGACAGTGACAGAGTTTGCTATGAGCGTGCGAAAGAGATAGGTAGTGGGTCTCAATGTACGAAATTATTCGTGCTTAGCATCCTTACTTTAGTTTAGTACCTAAACTGCTTGATAGAAAGCAGCGGAAGGCTTCTCAATTAGGTCCGTACCCAAAAGACACGATATAATCCATTTAAGTTGGTTATTTAAATGTCTGAATCACGGAAACATTAAGTATGTACCTACCTACCTATATTTCTTTTTTATCGTAACCGCCAAAAAGCTAGGTCACCATTTTAGTCCGTGAGTTCTTTAAAAGGTTTCATAGCGTACATTGCTAGTTCTTTAATAAATGTAATAATTTATCAACTCATAACTTCCGAAATCTCCAAATAGTCTATAAGAGCTACGCAACAAAAACTATCCTTTACGAGCGCAAAAAAATGGCAAGTGCTTAATGAGAGCGATCTCCGGCGTCAAATGTGTCATTAACCGTCGTCATATCTGTCCAGCCGCTTGTTATGTAAAACAAACGGCTAGTTTTTACATATGTGGGGCAATTTCGGCTGTCACTGCAAAGCGTTTGGGACTTTTGAACGCGCCGCGCACCGCAGGGCGCCCGATCCGCAGAAACCTTCGGTTTTTATGAGAGCGGCGAACTAGCTTACTATGTTTAGATTGAGTTCTATTTACGGATTTTTTGAAGGTTCATGTTTATTTTATATTTTTGTATTGTGCTTATAAATTACGTTTCGTTGTCGTGGAGATGGTGACTTGGCATTGCATCTTCAGCTTTTGTTGGATCGCCGCTAGGATCTTGATGTTCAGTCTCAACCCCCGACGCAAAAGGTTATTAGTTTGACGTATGTCTGTCAGTCTGTCTGCCCATATCATTATGGCTTTCAGTCAGATAAACCTAACTATATGATTCTATTTTATTTATTCAAATTTATGGTTAATTCGGGAGGGTTAGGTATCTTGTTTGGTGAGGCTCAGAAAGGCATGAATTTGTAAGAGGGACTGACTTGAGCGTCTTCATTTTAATTCCGTATCGCATCATCGCAAGAACTCTCGTCTTTAGGTTTATAAAAATATAATATAAGTAAGTAGATACGCGATATTAACCGTTTGAATCATCTTATTTAAATAAATTAACGTAGGGGCTTCGTAGGGGTTTTCACGAGCCTTTTATTATTCTAACTTGTAGCTTAAGCTGGTAATGAGAAATTGACTTTAGTAATTAACCATCAATTTGAACATTTGATGAAATACCAGCCCGAGGAAATTAATTTTATTCAAACGGTAATTCTGTAGATAATTATAACAAATACTAAATAGGGCAATTTAAAAAATCTGATTTTAGGTAGGCATACTAAAGCTCTAACTTTATTGATAAGGTTTAGGACCCGGTTATGTTAATTAAGGAGTATCATAATTTGTTGACTTCTTAATTATGTTAAGAGTTAACAATTGTACACGGTTAAAATAGCTACAATTATAATCTGTCGCAATTAGTGTCGCGATATAAAAGTTACCCAAAAATGCACCCGTCCTTTGACAACAGAGGCACTTCAAAAAAGTTACATTTTTTCACAAAAATGACAAGGGATTCGTGCGAACCTGCAGCGCTTTGTGCGACAGGTACCCGCGTGATCTTGTTACATTTCGAATGACTATTTTCAATTGAATCGTATCGTCCTCATCTGTACTATTATTTGGAAACCTACTATCGAGTGTAGTTGGGTTCAGTTTGCCAGCAACATTACAGACAGATATGAGTTTGCGTGAGGTATCAACGTGAATATTCGACAAAAGCCAAGCCCGATGTTCACTCCTTTACGGCTCCTTGCAAAACCGAGCGAAGTTCCGATGAGATAACATCGGATCCGCCTCGATACAAAGCCGATATTAAATTTATTCACGATTAAACTCGAATCTTGGGTTTTTGTGCCCTTTGTGATGGATTTCAGATCATATTACCTTAATGCAACAAGTTTAGTTGAATGTTTCGAGTGTTTTTTACGTTGTATTAAAAGGCAAAAACTACGATTTAGCTCAGGTTCACGGGATCTTATCTAATTTCCACATGCATTTTATTTCTATTGTCTAAACAGCAAAGCTTAACATTAAACTTTTACTCAGTAATGTGAGAAAGGGACGGGTAGCGCTATGTCGCGCGACAAAGAGTCGCGTGGTATAGTTGTGCTAGACGGGCAGGAAGCGACTTTGTTTTATTTTAACCACAAATTTTATTTCACGTGAATAAATGTTCTCATCAATAGGTCAATTGTACCTTTCCATATCTATGAAACTGTCTCTTCTGCTTTCTTAATCCGAGTGTGGGTGCCGGTTTGGCTGGCGCGTACAATGGCAACCCGACACCAGCACGTCGGTACTTTGTGCAACTTCGTACCATTCATACCGCCAAAAGACAGGAAGCGAGTGTACGTGCAATAGGACTAATTGCCCGCCCACGAAATAGGAAACCTGTAATTAGTGTAAAATATCCGATCGGCGGAAATGACCCGCATATAGGTACGTAATATGCTGAGATGCGTTCATAAACGACTATTAGATTGTTTCCGAGGCTTCGATTGCAATGTAAAGGAACGATAGAACGGTGCATATTTTCAGGACAAAATAAAGATTATGTATCTCTCTCCGGTCTATTAAGTAGGTATTATCTTTAGGCAAAAAAAACTAGTTGATACGTTGTAGCCTTACCTACGGCACCTTAAGATATTGACATTTATGTAAGACTCGTTGTGACTTGTTATTCCGCAAAATAACATGTTAATGATAATGAGGATCGGATGAATATTGAATATGCTGTCATTTTACAAAAACTCACTGTTGCTGAAACACCTTCGTTGAGATACGAAAATTTCTAATCTGGTAATCTGGTAGTCGACTTTGCGGGATCACACTTTGGAGGAAACAAAACAAAAGTAGTAGTAGTCAGTACCAAAATTGCTTACCGCCCTAGGGCGTAATATAAGATTTACCACCCGGTTGTCTAGCATGTAAACGCTTAAAGTGTGATAAAAAATATTTACCGCCCTAGGGCGTAATATACGACTCACCGCCCGCTTTTCTAGCATGTAAGCCCTTGTTTACGAGCAAAGTGTGATGAAAAATACTTTAGGCTACGCATGGAATCAGATAATAACGAAGAGGCGATATGTCTTATGGTCTTAGCCTGTCCAGAAGGACGAATGAAAAAAAAAACAGTTACAGTTGTTTTTTTTTATATAAAGCTGTATACCTGTCATCGGTGGCTCGCTCGCTCTTAGCTAAACTATAATAGCACACCTAAAAAATGCGAGCATAGTAGGTATGTATGTAGGTAGGTATGTATGGGTATCATACGTAATGAAATTGCAGCTCATCGAAGTAAATTGAAGGAAGTCGGCGATTCGTTTCATCACACGATCGCAACATGCCGTCCTTGTAAATGATTGAAGATGTCGCAAGTGTCCGACCGGAGTTTTTTGGGTTCGCACGATACAAAAACCCAGTAGCCCCCAAGATTTATGGCGCTAGGAGAGCGATCATCGCGCATTAGTAGGGCTCATTGTCCACTGCATGTGGGCTTTGTAGAGGCTCGGACACCGACTAGGGCACAGTAGCGAAATGGGGCATTGTCTAGTCCGTGCACCGAATGCTATTGTTCTACGGTGCCGTAAACATGTCGACAGGTTACCGAGCCATTTGTGACACAAACGACTACTGCGCTCCACAGTACAGTAGCTTTCTTGGAAGTGTTTTACGGGCTGTAATAAAAGGGTGAGGCTGCCGCGAGGTGATTTAAGATGTTATGCTTAAAGATCGAAATGGTTGATGATGATGTAGTGTCGTGGTTGAGCGCCATTCAGTGTGTATTTATATGTATTTACGGTACCTAATCATAAAACTGCTGGTATGCCACAATGCACTCAAAGAGAGTAGAGATACACATAAGTATATAGATATAGGTATCAACTTATAGGTAAATCAAATTAAGAATGAACTCGCCTCCGTGTTACTGTACATTTACCTACTATTATTACTAACAATATACGAAACAATTGTTTTTCAATTACCTATTAATTAATTTATGACTAAGTAATATTATTTAAAACTTCACGAATCTTTAATAAGCATACTTTCATAAATTGAATGTAAATTACATGCATATATCAAACAAATAATGATTTAGTCAGTTAGGTATTAACAATGATTGTCATATCGTTACGTCACTCTTAGCGTCGGTATTTTTAAAAGTTAGGTACCTAGTTTTTGCCACCTTCATTGCGTTGCATTGCACCTATCTGTGTAATTGTCTTGCATGTATTAGTAGTGGCCTGGCAAAATAACTCTTAAAGAGATTTAAACCACCCAGAATAAATAGGAACAAAAACGTTCGTAGAAACCACAACATTAGTTAAATAATAAAAACCTTAATGCCGCGTCGTCAGGCGAACTTAATAAGGTCGGCGGAACACAGGAAAAGTTCTCTAAGAGAGCGGCGGCGTTTAGTAAAACAAAAGCACCTCAAACGATTTAACAAACTGCCATATTTTAACAACGTGTAATTAAAGGTTTGGCCTCAAATATGCATAAATCATACCTCGGTGCCGCGAACTGCTGACCGAAATAGAGAAAAAATTAAAAACATTAAGCGCTCCGTGAGAGTCAAAACAGAAGAATAATATTATGTAGGTAGATGGCTATCTGAACAAGCTTGACCAGATCGCTTGGAATTAAATAAGTAAATAAAGTAAAAGACGTCGTAACACTAACAGCGGAGTGTGGAGAGATGAATCATTTTGTACTGATCTGAAATATAAAGGAAATTATAAAGTTATAATGGTGCACAAGAATTTGAGGACTCATAAGCTTCGGGGATGTTTTAAATTTTAATAGGGACATTTTCATTTTGTCTCTAAACTGAAGTGAACCATTCATTTACTTAGGTTGGCTTATCGTAGAAAGTTGACGTATTTCTTCGTACATACGTAGGTAAGTATTCGTACCTATTCTTAGAGTTAGAGAGTAAGTATTAGGTACATATTCTTAAGTAGATAAATATTTTTGATGAGATGTCATGGATATAAGCGGGCGGGGTTATTTGATAATTACCTATGCTTAACTTTAAATAAGTACCTACGCTTTTTTTTCTACGATGATGACGTATTTTACCTAGCTACCCAATTAAGTAAGAAAACAACAAGAAAACGAAAATCCTACTGCTTAAGTTATAACTTAAAATATTTAAATAAATATAAAATGTGTGTGTAGTGGGTATACTAAATAATAAGTCGTATCGGCTATAAATAACATAGGTATCGTGTACTTTAGGTTTTGTGTAAAGCGTTATGGTTTTGATCCCAAAGAAAATATTCCCAAGTGAAACCCAGTGACGTAAGTATCCTATATACGACTATTTGTTTCTTATAAGTCTCCGGCCCATAAGTCACTGGGGTGGGGTGTCGGAGGCTGCGCCGGCGCGGGGCCGGGGTGCGCGCGCGCGGCACCCTCGGGCGGGGGCCGGGGCGAGGCGACAACCGCTCGTTACCTCCAACCCAAGCCAGTTATTAAAAACGTCTCGGCGCGGACGCACCGCCCTGTAATTATCCAGTTGAAGCCTCTCGTTGTCACCACCGTCACCGGACATGCAATACGTGGATCCGCCTCAACAGGTCCGCCCTTCTATTGCTGATAGTTTAAGGATTGCCCTCGGCATTTTTGACGTTTAAGGCGTTCAGAAATTTAATAGAGCTATATTTCTGAAACGTTTAATTTTATCAGATCTGCGCGTGTGAATTATGAATCTCAGTGAATCGCGAATACGTCAGTAAATTCTTGTAGACTTGTGTAATCCAATAGTACAATTTACGCTTTATATTTTTTGAAAATCTTTTATTTCAGAGTTAGATATTTTGGTGTTTCAATAAACAGTGATTTAATATTATTTTCGTGTTTGTTGCAGATGATGAGCATGATGCCCGGCTACGGCTACGGGTGCGGTCGCGGCGACGCGATCTCTCCAGCCTCGGACCTCTCGTCCTGCAGCAGCGCATCATCAGGAGCTTGGTGCGGCTGGCGGGAGCTACCGGCATACCCCCAGTATCCTTACTGGCCGCCGGCCGCCGCCGAAGAAGCACGTGATCTCCAGCGTCGCTGCGCTAAATGCCGCTGCCCCAACTGTCTCACAGAAGCTGCCGGCCTGGGACCTAATTACGGCAAAGACGGTGCCAAGCGTGAACACGTCTGCCACGTCCCCGGCTGCGGAAAAGTCTACGGAAAAACCTCGCACCTCAAAGCCCACCTCCGCTGGCACACTGGAGAACGCCCCTTCGTGTGCAACTGGCTGTTCTGCGGCAAGCGGTTTACGCGCTCCGACGAGCTGCAGCGGCATCTGCGCACGCACACTGGCGAGAAGAGGTTCGCCTGCCAATTATGCACGAAGCGTTTCATGCGCTCCGACCATCTCGCCAAGCACGTGAAGACTCACGCGAACGGCACGAGGAAAACCAAGAAGGCCACCTCCGAAGACGAAGAATCTGCTAAAGTCACTGAGAAAACTGAGCGACGTATCGAAGCGCCGACCGTGTCTATCGGCAGCGCGAACTACGGAACAGTGCCAGCCGTGAGCGCCGCGTCGAAGCAGATGTCTCTGAACTACGGAGCGGTCGCGCCGAATGTGTCTAGTGCCAGTTACAACAGTGGTGTGATGTTCGGAGGTGGCACCACAAGCTGGGCGCCGGAGATGCGGCAGGAGGCGTTGTACTCTCGACCCCTGACGACGGTAGCGGCCGCCCGTCCCGTATACCAATACCCGACCCTACCGGAACCAACCCGGCAGTACCCCACACATTTTCCCACATATCAGTGTGCCGCGAAGGACAGCTATGCCATGTTCCAGGGGCACTATAATCTACAGCCCCCTGTAGCGCTCGGACAATGACTTTAATCGGTCAGTTTTTACACTCAATCCTCGAACTAAAGTTATGGTGAATTTATGGATTGTTGCATGTAACCTTAACGGTATGGGAAGGTTATTGGTTGTTGTATCAGATGCTTATAATGGTGATGTTCGCCTTAAACATGTCGGTAGGAATCATTTTATAAGTTACCAGACAGTATATTGTGATTTATGTAGTTAGGTTCTATTTTATGTGCCTTGATTGTAAAATTTAGTGTTATGTTAGGATATTTAAAATATTTCTGAAATAAATCTTGGGAAAAAATAACTCAATTTTTATTGTCTTGACCATAGCCCGATTTTACTTTTTAATATAGAATTGTAATTTATTGAGCTACTTATTTTGGAAAAAATGCCATAATACACACGCATTTTCATTTAAAATTTCAATTATAAAATAATTTCATAATTTTATTAATGTATAAGTTTCCCTTGTGTTGGCCTGCATACAAAATGCAGAACTACTACCTCCTCTGTGTGGCTTTCACTTCAGGGGTGAATCTTGGGTGAATCTTTAAAAGTCAAAATCTTTTCGCCTCCCTACATTGTACAGTCAGCGTCAAAAGTAGCTGACATTTTTAGTATGCATAAAATAAAATTGACAGCTATTTTCAATGCAGACCGTACATACATAGAACCGAACCCTAGAGTTCTAAATTCTATACTTAGTTGACTTTACCCACTGTTATGACGTTTACTACTTAGGTAGGTACAGAGAAGAGAAGGCACAGCACTCTCGTTACTGAAAAAACAAAAGAATGCGAGGCAGAAAAAATGCAAAGGAACTACGAGTAGGTATCAGAGCCGTATCTACGTAAATATAAAGACACTTACTTATTTTTTACATTACATAAATACTTCGAAAAGCATCTGTAAGTTAAACTGACGTTATGGCTTTGCTATTTGGTTGCTATGGTTAGCTTATCTATTAAAGATTAATTATAAATAAAATACCGAAACAAAGTACCTACTTGACAGACATCTTAGTACGTAAACGTTAATAGCACGTAAAATTGTGTGGAATTGAATGGATCAAACTATGCAGGAACTTAGACCAATGATCGTAGGTCTGTGTGCAGGAATAATGTTGATATCTTGAACGCCACCCTTGTTTAATAGTACAAACGCACAGAAATGGTATACGTGCTCAATAATCATTTATTAATAATAAATGCCAATGAACTACACTAACCAAAACACTTACTCTAATAGACATGTTAAGTATCCAACTCGCAAAATAAAAGTGGAGTTTAAATGTCAACCGTTAAAACGTGATGTGAATTAAGCAGGACAGTAGCAAAAATAGTATCCAATCATTTCATTACCTACCTGAGTTAACAGGCTTGAAAAAATAACGTCTTATGTATTTATGAGTTTCGTAGGCGTATGCGTCGTTTTCTTACTCGTACTACCATTACATTATTGTTTACCAGAATTGTATGTAGGTACTTGTTATGTACACATAAGACTCTTAATGCCATCTCAGCTTGCTACGGCCTTTTAGGCCCCGCGCTACGCAGGCGCTACGGAGTGCTACGAAACTCGTAGAGTTATTTTGTAAGAATTATATTATTTAGTATGCACATGTAACTAATTTATGTTGACTGCATTGTATGCCTTCAATATTGGATATTTTTCATTTTACTTGTCTAAAGACTGTCAAACCTTTTTTATTTTGTTTTGATGTATCTGAAATTGATTTTATTATTAATATTAATTATAAAAACGGTATAAACTCACGTAAAAATTGTCAGGAACGGCCCGACATGTTTCGAACTCATTTTTTACGTGAGTTTATACCGTTTTTATAATTAGTAAAGATGTCTCACGATAGTTTTAATAACATTATTATTAATATTATTATATTCGGAATACATTAGGTACATATCTATGTAACTATCTGATAAATGATAATGATTGTTAAGAATTTGATACATTAGTTTCGTGTCGAGTACAACTAAACACAAGCCTTAACTTTTTGAATTAGATTTGTGCATGGTTACAATGAGTTCGCGAGGTGTAGTACCGCCTCTCGACACGAGATGGCGCTAGTGGTCACATCGTCGGCCTGCCGGTAATTGCAAGCGGCTATTATCTGGGCGGCGCTCGCCGCGCATGGCGGCCGGTGCGAGCGGGATGCACTCGATAATACGTAAAACAAAACGAGGGAGTAATAATGGTAAAAAACGAGCACCACGCAAATTATAGTGAGAAATGAGGCAGCCGGTAGCGGTGGGGGCTTGGGCTGTGCGGTGGGGGCCTCACTACGGCAGTCGATGCTCGGCGCAGCCCGCCCGCGCCGCCTGCGCCCGCGAGTGCTAGTGTGTGACATGACCCAACATGAGCGGAAAGGGCACCTCCTCACCGGACCTGCTCATGAATGTGAGTGCCGAACGACGCTGCTCCGACCTATACACCGCTAGGTTACACTGTCTGGAAACTTATAAAGAAATGTTTACTATGATTATCTAATAGATTGAGGCAATACTTCGGCTTTGTAGCGACACCTATTAGTTACCTCTACTACTAACTACCTACATTATCAACAATCTTTTCCTAGTTATACACAATATATTTTATTATAGATACCTATGTAAAATATTTCGAATTGTCAGCTGTGCTGTCAACTAATCGATAATGATTTACCCAAACGATGTCTCTCCATTCAACAGTTTTTATTTAATTGAACATAAAACGACAGTTTATAAATTGAAATCTACGGCTTGATTGGCTTTACAACGACACCTATTCGTTATTTTTACCTACTACGAACCACGATACCTGTATTCGATAAATTTATGATCAGCTGTGCTGTCAACTAACAAAATCATCGATGGCTGGCCCAACCTTAGCCGGTCGAATGATTCAGTATATGTAAGCTGCCACATTAAAAAAATACTGTTTGTAAAAATTATAAAGCTTAATCCCGAGGCGTGATATACCTAAACATTACGATGACGTCACGGTACGTTAAAGTTTGGATTGGAGCTGTTCCCAAAAAGGCGTCAGTAAATCGGTTTATTCACCACCCGAGGTATTGTCGATTTAGCACGCACCATAAGCCGCACATTACGGCCTCCTCCCTGGAGGTTTAACCTCTATTACTATTCATACGATCTCGAGGGTGACCGGACCCGATTCTTCGTCCACATGAAAAACAAATAACTAGTCGAGTGTCTTTCTATTGGAGTTGAGGCAATTTGGGTCTCCTGAATAATATATTAGAATGATATTTGATTTAATACTACGGTTTAAGTAAAGTATAGATTTTAGTTATTTGTAGTGTGTTTAGTTAGGACCCTGGTGTCCCTGGTCATCTAGGGCACCTTTTTGCATTTCTACAGATATTTTGTTTGCTCAATGTGCCACAACACAAATGTAGGTCATTGCGCGGTTTTCACACATATATACATGTTACATAGTTATCTAAAAGTGAATACTTATCAATCATCAAACAATAAATTATATTTTTCTAGTCTAAAACGCAAGAACCACCGTGAAATTGATATGGTATAAAATAACAAGAAAGATTTCGAATAACAACAAAAAAACTAATTAATACATACATACTGCCCCCGCTACCCACATAATGAACTAAAAGCAATTATTTAGTCAGGCCAGTCACATAAACGTTATTGTTATTAACCAAAAATAGCCCATTAAATTTTGTTCGGAACATTACTAGCAGTTCATAAAAACTACCGAAATGCTAATTCAATTAAGTGAACTCGGGTAAGGTCGAAGCGACGGCGGAACCAATCCTTAATGACACATAGAGCCTTCGTCCATTTTCTACTCAATTTCCTTTTCATATTAGTTTAATCTAGAGGCAGGACTACTGGCGCCAAAAATTATGCCGCGACGGCCGTGTCGGGCGCCTAATCAGTTTAGCGTTGTTGTGGGCCGGTTCCTTTGTGCGGTGAAAAAGGAAGAAATTTATGCGTTTCGGCCCGTGTGAGCGTTTTTTGTGGGAATGTAATTAATAATTCAGCGGCAAAACTAACAGTGTTTTCGTTGTTGGTGCGTGTGATTGATGCGCGTCGGACGGGTTCAATTAGATGCGATCTGTGTCTATGTACCGATCCATTTGTACTTGTTGTCTATGGTCATTATTACTAAGGTATTTAATAATTGGCGGCGTCAGCGGCAAACTTGTAATAGTTGTAATAATAGTAAAATAATAACAATGCGATAATTACCTTTGTTATTTAACACGCTAAACTTAACTAGTATAAATGGAGTAGATATATATATGTGTCACGATGAGATTGTGAACACCGTCATTTTATAGTGTAGGTACCTACCTATCTACTGAAATTATAATGTTTATGTCAGTGTGATTTTTAAATGGGGAGGTCAATTCACTGATGTTTGGGTAAGGACCAAAGAGTTGGACGTAATTTAGGCGTAATAGTTAGCCTTAGAAAAAAAGTGATCGGAAAAAGTTCCGTTGTGCGACAAAAAATAACGACATAATAATAAACCACAAAACAGTACCTTAAGGTAAACTTTTTGATCTTTACCCATTTAACTACGAGTATAAACCTAGATCGATATCGTATTATATCCAAGACATCTACCTACAGAGCAGTATTCACCTTACCTACATGATTCAAGCGGAATTGTGGAGATAATTTACGTTTAAATATTGGATCAATCTTGTAGATGTAGAGTATGAGTATAGGTACATGTGTACGTATGTATGTACAGTAAGGAAATTGTAACACGTATTGTGCCTACCCTTTTCGCTCTTGTCACACTGACAATAAGACTTAAAATGGTACGTCGTAGTTTTCTTTACTGTACATACAGTTGGTAACACAGTTTAGGGTATGAATTATCTCCATATTAGACTCATATGGTTATATTTGACAAGACACAAGCTGTAATTTCTGCGCCGACCTATAGTTCTTAGAAGTATGTAAGTTTCCTCAAGTCTCCATAGAAAATATCACAAAAAAAATTACAGAGACCTACGTATTTCACAGAAACATATTCTCAGGTTATGAGCCCGGATTTTACCCATCGTTTTTGTAACAGTCGTACTATGAATAAGACTGTTAAATAAATTATTAAAATCGCTACTTCATCCGCGATAACAAATGCAGGAATGCAGACACCTATTAAGCCTGTCTCTGTTAGTTTTTCACTTTTATATACCTCTATACAATGCTGCATAATGTAAATAGCTACACGTTGGTCCGGAAGTGCGATCTTTTTCTAAAACAGCATAAGTGTTCCACAGTTCTCATGAGCCATATTCCCTTTTGAAATTCCGGTGTTATGGTGGGTGCAGGCTCGGAGTGATCGTCGAGTCACGTTGGTGGGATCAGGTGTAATGGACCACCGAATGGTGTTTGTTTTCTAATGGCCCTTGAGTGCTGGACTCAATTGAATTAAAACACTATCGGCAAATTGTGATGAATGAAGCTGCTTTCCCGGCCCAAATGCGCGGGTGTAGTATTATACGTTTAATTCTCGTTTTGACCTCTCTGTTAAATGTTTCATCAATTTCATTACTCAAAGGTTGTCTAGAAGAGATCGTATTTTAGCGATAAGACCGCCTGTTGTCTACCGTTATTTATAACTTGTATTTGTCTTGTGTCCTGTAAAATTTTATTGGTCTGCAATAAAATATTCTTGTATTGACATCTTTTCAATGTTCAGAAAGGCTTATGCACTGGGTCTACATTTTATGATTTCTGTATTTGCTTTCGTTCGTTTCGATTTTTTTTCGGTACTGAGTCGAGTATTAGATATCCAGAGATAGTATTTATTGTTGTCTGTATAACTCGAATTAGGCATGTTATATGGTTTATTCAAGTGAATAGGCAATCAAAATAAGTAATGACTTCAAAAATTATAAACCCTCACGTATAAAAAGCAAATGGTTTTAAAGAGCTGAAACTATTTTCATCAAACATAGGTAAGAGATCAATTTATAAGTATCGGACATTCCCTATTGGCATTTGGGGCCCCCCTCCGTATATCGAAACGGTTTTGTCCGGGCCCCCCTTGGCCCTAGGGGTAAATATGGCACTGACGATGACACAGACAGACAGTAAAGTTTCCAGCACATTTTTTTTTATAATTTATTTCATGAATGGCCATTTAAATAAGAAAGATTACGACCATTAGATACCTGACCAGAGTATGGAGACTTCGCTTAAACAAAAAATGCTGTGAAATAATAAAGAAGTAATTAACTTTTTCTGCAAGTAGGCAATAAGGGCACTTTTACATGTCTGAATCTACGGGGATTTCACAAGAGACCACTGCTGAGAAGAAACGCCGAAAGAAACTCAACTGTTTCAAACTCAGCTGTGTCCTCATTACCAGATGCCAACGATTGTTTATCCGAATCTTACCAACATAATTTAAAGTTATGGTTATGATTATGAATGCACATTGCACAAAACATAACAATGTCACTGTTCTTATTTTCCATCATTCACAATTGATGGTTTTGTGCATTAAGCTTTTTGTCAATGTTGCATTATTATCAACGATGGAATCTGTCATTATATCCAACATCTGCAAAATCCTGACTATGTTGCAACTAGCAACCAGAAGCCGCAGCACCAACTAGCACCTTGCTAAATAAAGCTAGTTGCACCTTATTTAAATAGCGGAGGATACGAGCAATTCCGTGGAACTGGCCGGATAATTTGCCGCTTTGTACGTGAAAATACCGTTGGTCGCGGCTCAGCAGCCGAGCGGCAACATTTTAATTGACCACGCGATGTTGCGGCGTCTCGTCCGACTTTTTCTGCTCTCCTCAAATTGCTCTAAAGTGCTTAATGAGTGATGCGTGCAATCGGCGTTTCCCCGTACGAGAGGTTGCTCTTATTTTACATAAATAGTTCAGTTCGAACTAATGCCGATTCTCGGTACTGTAATTGCGGCTGTGACAGGCTTCCGTCGCCGAGCCGACGGGTAGCGACGCCAAACAGCCAAATTATAGTAGTTGCGTTAACGCACCCGTCTAGCACGCGTGGCGGATGTGACATTTGGACGATCTGCGACTTGATCTGCTATTACATGTCTTGCACTAAATCGATGCGTATGTAATAATTAGTGATACCTACAGACAGAAATTGTAAGATCTTTATTTATCTGCAAGGTGCATCAGAGTCATGTTTGCCTGTGTAACTCTAATTATAAATCTTTGACATTGCATTTGTTAATAACACTAAAATGTTAATTGAACTGTGAATTTTTGTTATGTAGGTACATATTGTACATATTATTATCTATAATGATACAATTCATGATCTGCGTAAAAGGATTCTGCTGTTACATTGATATTACACAAAAGTAGCCAACGTCAAATGTACAAACTCGACATACTTAGATATTTAGATTGTCATATGAATGCAAATTCCTAAAAATAAATTAAAATTTTCTTAGTTTTCTAATTTATACTAGGTATGTAAGTACTCGTACATTTGTCTTAAAATAACGCAAACTTATAGTTATTCCCATGTCCATTTATATTGCGCAAAACAGAACTCAATGCGTTTTTAATCATGTGGTTTATAATTACTTATTCCTTACAAAACCTGCTAATGGTATAAAAACTAGTGATAATGAAGATGACTTGACGGCCAAGTTCATAATCATGCCATTTTTCGCGTTGTCAGTTTTCACGCTTGAACTTTGCCATCGCTAGGCTATATACTTTTTAAACACGCGATGGACAACGGATAGAGGCGGGTTAGAGGATAACTACGTTTCTAGGGCAACTAATTGGACAGCACTATTAGTTACAAGTTAATTGATAAGCAGTTAGGCACGCGGGATGGATATCAATAAAGTTTTGCCACTAGAAAGCGTTTAATTATTATTGGTCGCGTTTGGTAATCTTTATATTAAATTGTTAGTACGCAAAACGATTTTAAAGGACAGCTAAGATTCATTTTGGTCTCTGACTATTTACCTAAATAAACGATTTTTTTAAACTTTGGCCAAACCAATTAACTTGAACATTTGCAAAAGATTTTAGTGATAGTGATAGTGATAGTTATTTATTCATAAACAATGTACATTGTGTTTGAAATATAATATAAGTCTTACAATACAATATTTGAGAAAGAACACGATTAAAAATAATACTAAGTACACATAATAAAACATTAACTAATTTTCAACGCATTACAAATGATACATATTAATTCCAACTTATTTACATTCATTACGCAAAAATAAAAAATAAAAACATATTCTTCCAATGTCCCATTGCTAAAATTAGAATTCTACATACTGTGCATTATATAATGTCAATAAAAAACAATTTAAAAACTACCTACATTTCAATAAAAACTATGTCAAACAAAACTATAATAAATAATCATACATTTTTCCTACCGAAATCTTCTACTGAGTACAAACATTGTAATTTTAATAACCGATATAATAAAAACTTCAACAACTAATACGGCTATCGTTTGAGCTTCAATAATTTGAGCTTGTTTGTTTAGTAAGAGTACGAGCGACATTATACTAAAGATCGTTCGCTATTACATCAAAAATATGTTCCGTCGAAACAAAAACTGCCTAACAGAAGAAATACTTCATTATAATATTCAATCAAGGTTCGAAGTGTACTCAACATTTCAGGGTCCGTTTTTACAGTCTATCTTAATTTTCCTTGGCACACAAAGTGGTACAATCAGTATATCAAAAAAGGTGTCAATTTTACTGCTGACTTATGCATACTAAAATTGTCAGCTACTTGTGAAGTGTGAAACTGACATTTTACAAGTCAACGAGCTAACTGACTTGTGCTGAAGAACTTTAAAACGAAGTTGCAATGAAAATACCATCTTAATAAGTGTAGGTGCGGTACTGAATGTTGTAACTATAGTGTAGGTACTTATATTTAATTAAAACCAGAAATTATCTACCTACGTATTGTGAAATTGCCTAAATTCGATTAAGATCGTAATATTATGTAAGTATTGTAAAGATTTATTCATTCGAGCTGCATTAACCTACACTGACAAATAGATAATTTTAAGATGTGTGCTTTATTTATCTTCATTTGGTAGTACAGTAAAATATATTTGCCACACTGGCGGTTCTATGAGGAATCTTCGTAATAACCATAAATATTTTCACGCTTCAATGAACTGAAATTAGAATCCAGCATTTCGAATTCCGAACTTACCAATAAACGCTGTATACCCTTTCACATGAATGGATGTAATGCATGCAGTCTTTTCCGGGACAAGTCGCTTTGTCGTCAAGCATATTTTACGAGATAAATGGTGTTATTTCCATAAAACAGCCATTCGCTTTTTGCTAGGAGGCTGCGGCGAGCGCTCAGCACGTGCGTACTTACAACATTTCCGCACTCAACGGATCCAACGCACTCAACTCAACACACGATACGATTAATCATTACTTTAATGGCCGCGATTTAACATAATTCTTAACAATGAATTGCTTTACACATTTAAATAGAAAATACGCTACTATTAAGCGGTTAGGTGGTTTAATGAGCATGAAAAATGTAACGAATGCGTTCACATCGGAAAGCGAATCGAGACAGAAAAACAATATTACTGTTTTGGATTTCAAAGTTCTTGGTTATGGGAACAGGGAACAATGCGGGTACAGACACTATGATGCGTGTTGGATGGCATTAACTTTTCCTGAGCTCCTCTCAGCCCCGATGTTTCTACGTCATTAAACACGTCATGTCGTTTCCGCACTCGGGCTTGTATAGAGACATTTATGCACTTTTTATCATTAGTTTTTTGTACCTATTCTATTTAACTTATTGACCCATAATATATATTTATAAAATATTTTCGTAAAAAGTACCTTTCTTGAAAAACCATAAGCAGCATATAACTAGTTTCAAAATGATAAAGCCATACAAATGAATGTGAAAAAGTTTGATTGGATCTTAATTATTTGGTTCTTTGCAACCCCCACAGAATAGGCGATTTACCCCAATGAGGCTAATAACCCTTAGGTTCAGAAACAATGTCTTAAAATAACATTGAAATGCTCAGTGAACTTCGACTCGACGGCGAGGCCTGTGCGCCTGGAGCGCGACGATTATAATTTCGAGCCCCGATCAAAAATGAAGGCCCATAAATTTATTAGACATAGTGTCGGCCAACTCGCCTAGGGCTTGCATTATATAAAATATGTCAAGAATTAACCATTATCATAATAAGAATGTTTTACTCGGATAAAAAATGTCGTTAACTTTTATATCTGGCCGTGAAATACCTATGTTAACATTATATGGACTGTGTTTTAATCGCAACTTAACGGGCCCCAAAAACGTACAACTTACTATTTAATTTTACTTTTAATAACTTTTTTCGGCATGGTGTTCTTTTATTTTATTTTGTTTTTCTTTTAATATCTTTTTGTGTTTTTCGTTTAAACTGTCATGTTTGCATGTAATAACCAACAACATCGCCCTGATGCTCTACATATGGAGGAATCACTGACACTCGACCACTCGAGTCACAGGCTTTGACCCAGTTCAAGAGGTAGAGGCTCATTCCTGGTGTAACTGCTACCAAGGAACGGTCAACGTATAGTTATAATTATAAACACTAATGAGATCTTATATTAAGTTGTACATTAATAAAGGGTTATTATTATTATTATTGGGTAAAATGTTTATGTCAGTAGTTACAAAATAATAATAATAATAATAATTATCCTTTCTTCTTTTTCCCACCTTTCCTATCATTCCCCCCTCTTCTAGCATCATGCAGCTACGAACAAGGAGTTTACGACCAGGGCCGCTGCCCGAGGGTAATCGTCGGGGCGCATCTGGAGCCGTTGCTGGGTGCCACAGCATGCGAACCAACGGCGATGAGGAGTTGAGCAGGCGGGCTCCCATCGAACAATTTGCTACAGCCGAAGTCGAGCCGCTACCCGAGGGAGATCGTCGGGGCGCACCTGGAGCCGTTGCTGGGTGCCACAGCATGCGAACCAACGGCGATGAGGAGTTGAGCAGGCGGGCTCCCATCGAACAATCTCTTACAGCCGCAGCAGAGCCAGCATCAGAGGGTGATCAGCGGAGGCATCGAGGCGCACACAATCTTCGGCCACGTGGTGCTTACGCTACTACCAGTAGCTCAGGTGAAAGTGAGTCTTTGTTTTCTTCCATCCCCTCAACACGCCCCTCATACTTGACACGAAGTGTCTCTACGGTATCTTCTGTGAACGCGCTCGATGGTGTTGTACAAGATGTCGACCTAGACAATGACCTTGTACCCACCCCGAACGTTTGTAAAACACGCAGACGATGGACACCTGAAATGAATATGTTCATACTGCGTACTTACCTTCAACTTACTGCATTAGATACTGACACTAGAGCATACCTTGAACCCCTTCACCTGCAATTTATAGAGAAATTCCCAGAAATGCCCGTTAGCAGACAAAGAGTAGGAGATCAGCGGAGAGCTATTATGCGTAATAAGCTCCTGTCCCAGGAACAATTAGACTACATCTATGATGAAGTGAAGACAGAGTTAAATCAATTACATACAAATGTGTCATCTACACACACACCACCTACGCAAATATTTAATTCTCAAAACACCCTTAACACACAAACACAATCTCGTATGAGTTGGACAAACGAACATAATGAAGCCATAATTAAATCTTATTACCTAATAACCCAACTTGAAACTAACAGGACCGCATACCGAAAACAGTTACATGAAGCTTTCATAAACACGTTTCCATCTTTAGCCCACGTTAGTGAACAACGAATATCTGATCAGCGTAGACTAATTATTAACGCCGGATACATTAGTAATCATAGGTTAAATGAAATAAAGGAGCAAATAAGCATGGAGCTCGGACTAAGTACAAATAATCACACTCCCTTAGACCAGAGCCAGACTACAAACCTTACTCAACAACTAGACCCTGACATACAGTTTTTAGAAAATATAGAATCGGAACCTTATGAATCAACAACGCCTCCAAATATAGAACTTCCTGAAAGAGACTCGCTAATAGATGAAACCTTTTCACAAACTTACCGACATTTTAAAGGAACTGACCCGACTGACAGAATCTACATACCTAAACAAAAAACATCCAAAAAATTTGCAAAAATAGTACACTACCTAAACGAAATAACTCTCCCAGAGCACGTAAACGTGGACACAGACTTTGATACACTTCAAACAGTACTATATTGTGCGGCATGGACAGCGGCTAAGGTAAATGGGACAAAGATGTCGTTCGACCCGACACAAAAAAGACGCAACGCACAAAAAGATAAGACACCACACTGGCAAAAACGGTTAGAACGACGGCTACAGGACTTAAGAGCAAAAATTGGCAGAATCACACAATACATCAATGGCACTAGGACTAGACATCTGGAAAGGCAGGTAAATGAAATAATGGAACAGTATAAAATTCATTCTGTACACGAAGAACCAAACACACAACTTTCACATACACTAGACACTCTCAAACAGAAACTTGCAGTTATATCAGGGCGACTACACCGATATCAGGTATGTACATTAAGAAAACAACAAAATACTCAATTTAAATATAATGAGAAACAATTCTACCGGAATCTAAAACAAACAACGACCAACACATCAGAAAACAACAGCTCTAGTTCAACGAGTAGTATGCCGCACACTGAAGATTTGCATAGATATTGGTCAGGAATATGGGAACAACCTACTCAACATAAAGCTAACGCTGAATGGATACAAGCCGAAATCGAGAAAAATAACGCAAACGTACAAGAAATGACATACGAACATATTCCCATAGATACATTCAAGAAAGTGTTGAACCGGCTACATAACTGGAAATCTACGGGTTCTGACTATATTCACAGTTACTGGTACAAAAAATTTACTAATATTCATAGCTACCTTCATAATTTCTTAAATAAATGTATAGAAAACCCTAACATCGTTCCTTGCTATGTTACTGCTGGATCAACTTATATGATCCCCAAAGACCCTGATGACCTTAGTAACCCAGCGAAATACAGACCTATCACTTGCTTGCAAACCCTCTACAAAATTCTAACATCATGCATATCCGA
This sequence comes from Apotomis betuletana, assembly GCA_932273695.1. Classification (NCBI taxonomy): domain Eukaryota; kingdom Metazoa; phylum Arthropoda; class Insecta; order Lepidoptera; family Tortricidae; genus Apotomis; species Apotomis betuletana. Next base: position 9,900,461 of record OW026305.1, on the reverse strand, counting down.
TTTAATATACACCCTATGTTAGCAATAATAGCATTCTAGCTGAACAACAGAAAGGATGCCGGAAGTTTAGTCAAGGTTGTAAAGAACAGCTGACTATAGATGCGGTGATCCTAAAACACGTACAGAAAACAAAATCAGACTTCTATTCCATGTATATTGACTACAAAAAAGCTTACGATTCTGTTCCCCACTCCTGGCTAATGCAAGTCTTGGAAATATATAAAGTAAACCCACAAATTATCCAATTTTTAAAGACAACTATGACAAACTGGACAACGCGACTCAAACTCACAACATTTAATGACACTGTAGAAACCGAACCAATTAAAATACAGCGAGGCATATTCCAGGGTGATGCACTAAGCCCGTTATGGTTCTGTCTCGCGCTGAACCCTCTCTCTAACATACTTAATTCTACTAATGCTGGATACCATTTAAACTACATAGACACAGACGAACAAACTGAGAATATTAACCATTTACTCTATATGGATGACATTAAACTTTACGCAGACAATGAAACCGACCTGTGCAGATTAGCTAACTTAACAGAACAATTCACTAACGATATAAAAATGGAATTTGGTATAGACAAATGTAAAATCAATTCGACTAGGGCAGGACAGACTTACCAACATCATTACACTCTGGAATCCGGTGAACACATTGAACCTCTTAACGAACAGGATACTTATAAATATTTAGGATACAATCAAGAACTACAAATACAGTACAAAGAAACTAAACAAAAACTTACACGACAATTCCAACATAGACTCAACACAATCTTAAAATCACAACTATACGCAAGCAATACAGTAAAAGCCATAAATACGTTCGCCATACCCGTTCTCACATATTCTTTTGGCGTAATAAACTGGACAAAATGTGACCTAAAAACACTTCAACGCAAAATTAATACGACAATGACCAGGTTTCGAAAACATCATCCGAGATCGTGCGTGCAGAGGTTAACATTACCGAGAAAAGAAGGTGGGAGAGGTATTATAGACATTAGTAACTTACATAATAGACAAATCATAACCCTGAGGAAATATTTTTTCAACAAAGCAGAAGCTTCTACACTCCACAGAGCCATCTCTAAAAATGATCGCAAATTCACCCCACTGGGTCAATTTCCCAAGCAGTATTTTTTGATGGCAAGACTGAAAACGCAGGTGCAGAAAGGTTGAATAATAAAGTACCATTTTTTTTAGGAAACAGCCCGCCATTGTCTACCTCGGGCAACAGCTAAAATTAAAATATTCATATATATATTAATTTAAAAAAATATATTTAGACCAAATTTCTCATCAAGGTGGGTTGTCCCCAAGCCGGTTTTGTTTGTAAAATGCCGGGTAAGTCAAATACTATGCATGATAAAGAAAATCTGTTACCATTATTTTATTACCATATAAATAGGTAACGAAAAAAGCACATTACCCGTTATATATCTCCTTTGTATACCCTTGAATAAGTGCATATACGTTTGTCCCGAGAAAACTTCTCATTACCGCGGACAATGTTTCGAACCGATTTATTTCCCAAATTTGATTAAGTATGCCCCCCGTCTCCCGCGCACTTCAAAGAATTAGTCAAGCTGCGGCGTTCGACGGGGCCGGTTGTGTGTAGTGGCAATACGTTGGCTTGTATAAACGTGAATATTTCATCGCGGTGGACAGGGGACAAAAAAAATTTCATTCCGGAGTTTGTTATAGTTTCTTTATTTTTTAACTGCGTGGTTTGAAGTTTATATATATCAGGTAAAGTATAGTCGCGATTTCAAGAGTTGAATTAGTTTTAGAATATAGGGCTTACTTTTTTTTTAAGAAATAAAAATATGTCGTGTTTCTCATTCCACCATTCTCATTCCGGTGTTTCCGGTGTAGTAAAATGACTTTAAACCCCACCATAATGAGGAAAACACCGGAATGACAACAAAAGTAGCTTCACTTTTCATAGATATTGTTGAAATAATATTTTTTTTTATTTTGTTTTAAATATCAGACTAAGATATTTGTTTATATTATTATGTAATGCCAATATAATATATATTTCGAATATAAAAAGTAAAATTACTTTCATAATATGCCACTTTTATTTCATTCCGGTGTATGAAATTTCATTGCGGTGCACTTATTTTATCATCCAGGTGTAAATTTATCATGCCGTTGTGTGTTTCATATTCAATCTCGAATATCTCGAAAACTATTTCAGATTTCAGGGTCCCTTTTACATATGTTTAATAATATAGTCTAAAGTATCTTTTAACATTTAAAAAACTCAAGAATAATCAAAAATATAGAATCACACCGAAATGATACAAAAAATGCGTCTTGTTGAAATTGACCCCACTAAACCTGCAAGACAACACAACACAGAAAAACGAGACCTTAATAGACGACAAAGCAAAACTCACGGAATGGGCAGGTAAGTCTCTACATGGTAGGCATCGTCACGATTTATGCCAAGTTAATGTCGACAAAGAAGCGTCGAACGCGTGGCTGAGTCGGGGCGAGCTCTTCCCGGAGACGGAAGGCTTCATGATGGCAATTCAAGACCAGGTAATAGAGACCAGGAACTATCAACGACACATAATAAAGTCCGTAACTGTAGATGTATGCAGAAAATGCAATAGCTGCCCTGAAACCATCCAACACATTACAAGTGCATGTAAATCGATTGCTCAGACTGACTACAAACACAGACATGACCAAGTAGCTAATATTATTCACCAAAGACTTGCCCGCCAATTTAATTTAATTACCTCCATAGAACCATATTACAAATACAAACCCGAAAGTGTATTAGACAACCACACAATAAAGCTGTATTTTGACCGATCCATCCTTACAGACCGAACGACCCACTACAATAGACCAGACATAACATTACTAAATAAAACAAACAGAACTGCCTTTTTAATAGATATAGCTGTCCCTAATACACATAATTTACAGACTACAATCGCTGAAAAACTTACTAAATACATAGAACTTAAAGACGAAATTACACGACTTTGGCACCTACAAAAAGTAACTATAGTACCGATTGTCCTGTCAGCTACCGGCGTGATACCAAAACAGTTACACCAATCGTTAAAAACATTAAATCTTTCACCATACACATACAACCTACTCCAAAAAGCTGTTATTCTCAATACTTGCCGAATAGTAAGAAAATTCTTGCAAACTGATCAAGAACAGTCCACCATTCAAACAACAGCGCATCCTAACAATACATAAAATGCCTGTTGAATCTATCACTCAACCAGTGATATTACTTTAAACAATTACCTGGTATGCACTTGGCTTCGGCCCGTGCATAACAGAACACCGGTGAAAGCCGAGATAAAAATAAAAATGAACAAAATAATAATAATAATAATAAAGTCTTTATTTCAGAATTTTACATTCCATAGTTTGTTAGTAACAGCCTTATGGCTATGTTAGTACCTATTACTAAAACTTAATAAATAAATAAAACTAGCCTAATCAAGGGAGCGTGCTACACCTATGATCTGTCCCGTCCAGTACTTAAATATTGGGCAGTCATATTTTTCAGCAATTATATTTAGAATTCTGTTGCTACTATTTCTTAATCGACCCAGCAGTGATACAATTTTTTTCGCATGACTGCTGGAAATCCGTCCGTGCGGTCCTCGCAGAACATGCCCGAGGCACTACATCTGCTGGGTAGGCGCAACAGCATTCTAAATATATTGTTATACAACACTCTCAGGGCATTGTAGGCTCGCTTTGTATACCGAACCCACAGGCTGCTCGAATAAAAGCTCTGGCAGTACGCCTTGAAAAGGGTTATTTTAACTTCTGCTGTACATCGAGCAAACCTGCGGGCCAGCATATTTCCCCGAACCGCCAGCGCCCTGCGTTCCCTGTCTATATCCTGGTCATCACTTAGATCACTAGTAATAATGTGACCAAGATATTTAAATTTTTCCACAGACTTTAGTGGTACACCATTGAGTACAATAGGGGGTATATAGTAGGGCTTAATTTTTCCCGCCTTGAACACCATCACCTCACTTTTATTTACATTGTACTCAAGGCCATGAGAGTTAGCATATGCCTCACAGATGCCCAACAGCTGTGTAAGAGCACTGACAGCTGGCGCCAGCAGCACCATATCATCAGCATAGCTGATGTTATTGACACTAACACCGTCTATATAACATCCTGCATGCGTGCTGCTGAGACCAGCTATCAGCTCATCCACGTACAGGTTGAACAGTCTGGGAGACGTAATACCGCCCTGTCTCACACCACACTCGAGCTTATATTCAGACGACAGCTTATCTGCCCATCTCACTTGATTCGTTTGGTTCAAATACCAGTACTCAAGGATTTTAACACATTCATCCGGCATGCCTGTCTTCACTACAAAAGTCTAATTTGCATAATATTGATAATTATATATCTATTTAAGTTGCTTATTTTTTACTAGGTACTATCAGCATCAAAAGGAACAGTGAATTTTACTACTAGCATAATTATATCAAATTCACACCTAAATGGTCAGCTTCTTTTGTTGATGACTGTATTACAAAAATTGCTCTATGACCAGTCCGGTGTAGGACCAGTCATGGATGCTTTATTTGAAAAGGCATATGTCAACATTGTCCAACCAGCAGTGGACTTCTTTTAGCTGATAATGACGATGACAACTAGAACAATCATAATTGCCGTTAATGACATGACTGACATATTTTATAAGTTACTTTTTGGGAGATACTTTATGCGAATAAACCAAATATTAACAGATACCTTTTTACTTGGCTTCGGCTAAGTACCTACTCTGGTTATTAAAAAGGGTCAGACAGGGCCCTAATTCCACATTATATCTCTCTCATATCTCGGAGAGATCGCCGAACATGCGATGTACCTACCTAATATATCGCCACTTTGCCAACCCGGTCGCGTTAAGCTTGCACCACGTTTATATGCGACACCATAGATATCATTAGCAAACCTAAATTACCCGGATAATAACGTGAAATGTCACTTTATTCAGCTCAAACCGCACGCATGTCTTAGTGACAGTTAAAGGCGATATCTGAGATATACCTAAGACATCACTTATTTGGCTATACCTCAAAGTATACTCGAATTAGCGCCCAGGTTCGATTGACTAGACACTAGGCACGTCAGCCATAGATCAATCTCGCAATTTGCAGATACGAGCTTCTGATTCTAAACAGAGATACCACGCGGGCATGCGGGACGTATTAAAATGTAAATTTATTGCGCGATATTTTACATAAATTCAAATTGGCCGCTATATTTTGCTGGCCTTACATTACGTCAGGTAATTATGGTGGGCACAATTATTATAATTTTCTTATAAATATACCCATAAAGAAGTGCGAAAAAACAATTTCATAGCGTACCTCAACATTATTTATGGCTTTGTCGAGGATAATGGTAAATTTAGACACATTGGAGATTCGACTGATTTGTTGCTTTGGCCTGTAGCGTCAATCTTTCATTTTTGATGCCGGTAATGTTTAATTTGTTTAATGAAGCCTCAAATATTACCTATAATGTTTGAAGCTTCATAAAACAATTATCGTCAACCTACCAGTCTCAAATAAGGCGCCAGAGTACATCCATTTCTACCTACAGAGTATTAATGATTTCTTATGTTGACCGCCGTCTAAGATCATTAAGTGCAAGCAATTATAACATAAACATCTGCGTCCATACAAGTGGTCACGATATCTTTGCCTCGTCTCTAATCATCGGTGATTCATCTACGAAACAAAAATTAATTATACACTTTGTGCTCCAAAATCTTACCTGTATTCGTTTTAATTATAACCGGCGTTTTGTGATTTATCGTGGACACAGGTGTTCTGATGATTTATAAAACCTAAAACTATTGAAAGCTGTAACAACTAGAGTAAGGGTTCCCATTATTTTCAGCCCTCAGCGCAATTTACAGGTTTAAATTTTTGTAACGGGCCAGAGCTTAGTCGAAAGTTTCCGTAAATAAAAACGAAGAGTCTCCTTTACTCTATGCCGCGTACAGTCAGAATCAAAACCAGCTGACCGTTTTAGTATGCCATTTGTCATACGAGTATACTGCTAGTAAAATTGTCAGTACTTTGATACTGTCCGTCCAGCGCTTCTACTTCTACCATGGCTATAACACGAGACTCTTTGTCAAGCGATCTCTTTCCTTTCAATGCTGTGCGAGAAAGATAGGTGATAAGATAATATTTCGCACGACCAGCGAAGACGGCGCTATAATATTAGAGACGTCGTGGTACGTGGTACCCCAGTAGGACGCCGTACTGTACAGTCGCCATCAGATATATCGCAGCATATAAGGCGTTCATAAATATCTGAACATGTACTGTAACTTATTTTTATTAAAGCAGTAACGTCTGCTAACGTAAACTAAATGTAATGGCTCTGACATCTGATTCGGTGGTCCAATTGGGAGGACGCCCGTGTTGGCCCAGAAAGCCGTTGGAAACGCAGGTTCGAATCCTGTCCGAATCATTACATTTTTTCAATTTTCGCTTCATTGGTAAACATGTACTGTAACGCCCAGTCAATAAGAGTCGTGTTCAGATATTTATGAACGCTTTATATGCTGCGATATATCTGATGGCGACTGTACTTACATTTTGGGAACCCGGGAACTAAAGATAAGACACCGAATATCACCAATATTCTATTATTCATCGCAAACAGGTTACACGTATATATTCATCTATCAATTTATAGACTCGAAGACTTGTCCAAAGTTGTGTCCGTATTTAAGTTTAATAATTACAAAGCACGATACTGTTTACATTCCTATATTTTCTACGTTTCCATCCAACGCGTGAAAGTGGACACCTTTATGATCTAGTTTAAATGAAATCCAATAAACCAGTAATTATTTTATGTTACTAGTGATTATGTCCTTTGCCCCATTTGTTCGGCTAAAATTATTTCTTGATTATAGAGCGCGGCTTGGAAACCGCTTGCTACAGAATAAGTGAACAACAAAATTGTCCTTCCATTCGTAAAACCTTTACTACGCGGACTTAATTGTTAGGAGGTATTTTAAAATTTTAATCAAATAACACCTGAAATAAGCTTCAGTCTCCGTGTCTAATAGGTTGGTAATTAAAGGCGGTTATTATTTAAATGGCTGAGCCGAGGTGTGTTGGCTTAGCTCGATACTTAACTTACTTTCCTATTCTGTTTTATTCCTTGAAGGTATCTTGTCATGTTTCTTGTATACCTAACATTAGAACTGTATAATTGAAACTGTAATAACTGTTCCACAAAGACAAATTTAACTGCCTACAAGACCTATACACTTTTTAATAAATAAAAAATAAATAAATAGCGACATAGGCCCAAACTGAGCAAAGCTTTTACTATGGAACGACGATATACATAATATATAAATAAAAACCTCTAAAGTAAATACCATGGTTCGTAGATCTATATTTAGATTAGACACCGAGTCTTTGATAGTAAAAAGGTAAGTACTTACACAAAATACCATGTATTTCTTTACTTTTCTTAAAAAATCTCATGTCTTATTAGGTGTTGCAGTCTTCTACAAATTCAATCCAATCTGTGTGCTCCCTGCGAAGACACTGTCGCTCTCGACTTAATGTGACTTTTATTGCTTTCCACTTCCAATTCATCGCCGTTCCCCTCTGTATACAGTAAACGGAATGTTTCAGCTCCTTTAGACGGCTGTGACGCTATTGCTACCGAGTTTGCGGTGTATTGATTTATACGTGTTCATGCGGGAAAGTGAAATATGAAGAATTAAGAATATCAGTGGGTCCGTTCAATAACTTGAAAGTTGAAAATTACGATCGTATAGTTATTTTTATTTAAACAGTAACGTCTGCTAGCGTAAATCAAATGTTTACAATTATTAAGCAAATGTTTTTTCTATATTTCAGGATAGCCATTGAAAACTCGGGTTCGAAACCCGCCCGAATCATGAAATTTTTAATTTTTTTTGTTTCATCATAATCATCAAGCTATTAGTTTTACGCAGGTACGACATTATTCATTTCGTACGGCTCGCCATACCAGCGCGACGTCATCAGACTCATAGTATCATTATACATTGAGCAAATTCGTTAAGAGGAAATACCCCTGCTTATTTTTCCACACCTACAAATCAAAGTGTCGTTCTCATTTGTTTCCTCCTCCAAAACTTAACCAACCTTTACATAATTTTAGGAAGTGAATGGAAAAAAGATGTTCTGTGTCGAACAGTTTCGATTTTTGTACTTAATATTACAAAATTTGTGTAGTAGGCGTCTGTTTTTGGCCAAAATTCCGCCGCAAACGGGCGCCCAGTACACAAATTCGTCCGAATTCGACCCTTATTAAAAAAAAATCCCCGAATGAAAGACTAGTACCTAACTATTAAATTCAGCAAAGTTTACAAAAATACAGTAAAGACCTTAGAATTAAATAAGATAGATGCAACTAGAAATAAAAACCGGCCAAGAGCATGTCGGGCCTCGCTCAGTGTAGGGTTCCGTAGTTGCCCATCCTTCACAATAGATGGGCTTAAATTAGGTACGAGAAAGATTTCAATCTCTATAAAAAAGGTCGTAAACGCCAAAGTAACTCTAATTACTTATTACCTTCTGGAGTCATCGATTATACGCGCCAGATTGAGCGGAATCTTTTAATGCAATATGGCAGTTAACTAATATGTGTAACGTTCGAAGGACACCGCGCGGCACTTACGTCATTTTAAAGAAAATTATGAAATTTTGCGATAACTCAAAAACGGCACGACCGATTTTATTCAATATAGTTTTCATTGAAAGTACTTATAAGGTCTCATTTTCATAAATGTTTTCGTAATTTTTTAACCCGTGGTTTAAAAGTTAGAGGGGGGGGGGACACTATTTTTGTTATTTTCGGAGCGAATATTTACAAAACTGCTGGCTTTATCAAAAAATCATGTTAGAAGACCCCTATTATTTTTAAAAGACCTATTCAACGACACCCCACACACTAGTATTGAAACGAAAAAAATTTCACCCCCACTTTAGGTGTTCGAGAGGTACCCGAAAAAAAGTTTTTTTTTTTGTTTTTATTTTACCGTTTTGTCGGCGTCATACATACACATACTCATACTAAATTTCAGCTTTCTAGTACTAATGGTCACGGAGCTAAGCCGCGGACGGACGGACAGACGGACGGACGGACAGACGACATGGCGAAACTATAAGGGTTCCTAGTCGACTACGGAACCCTAAAAAATGCATAACACTGTCAGTGACTAATATATACTTTAAAAAACCTTGCCCCATTTCGAAGCTCAAGCAAAACAAATCACTGATAAACAAGTGGCTTATCGATTAGGCTGTCGACATCGATAAAACCGTCAGTCTGTGTTACCTGAATAAAAACCGACATGACCTGGCCACAAAACAAACAATAGCTTACCCTCATACCCATACAGGGGCAAATCAGCCATATGCTATGACAACTGTAATGGGGGCCAGCAGCGTGCAGCGGGAAATGACCACCGCCATTTATCATACAGCCACAAACGCCGTTTTCATTTTCACGACACGAAAAAAAAACTTACGAGTCAAGAAATAAAGGCGTTAATACACCATCCTTTTAGCACAATTCGACAAACATGTGAAATTCAATATTTTACACAAAGGGGAGTTTGTGGTCGTAATGATGAGCGAGTAATATTTGTCTTCCGGCCGGCATTAGGTAATGAAGCGTAATAGGTTTATTAAGGTTCGTCTCTCAATATACGCAAGTGTGAAAAAACTTACACGGTCCGTAAGCAAGTCACTTCCGGCTAAGGTTTCGAGTAACATAAAATAAGCGACGATTCCTTGGATGAACAGAAGTGAAATTTAATTTCTTAGACTTTGCCTATGGGTTTTTAATCTACTATAATTTAAAGTCGATTAAGTTGACCATGAGATCTTCATAAACTATCCACAGACCGACATATGGGAGCAATTGTAGATAGGTAAGTATAGATTCTTGAAACTGTAGCAACGGCGTGTTGGTTTTTGTTTTGTTTCGCGAAGGTACCGGTTCTGAGCGAGGTGCGTACTGTTCTTGGAAGATTTCAACCCACTCCTTTACCTTCACTTACTGTTGCGCTTGTTTACATTTTATAGGTACTTTGTAACATTATCTTATAAGTAGCATGGTGCATTTACTCATTATGAACAGCTGTGTCGACGCGAAACTTAATGAATTCCTGACAATGTGTTAAAATTCTGGAAATACCTACGTTCAAACTTTAGCGTAGTTTTCGATTTATCCCAGACAGTTTCTAAAACGTAATTGTGTGCAGTGACTGTCCTCTGTCGTTCGCAGCAATTTTCGCTCCCTCTGCGAGCCCTGCTCAGCTGAGAGAATTAATTTTCGCCACAATTACCCGCTCGCGTTACTAATTGAGACATCAAAGACTCCGCGACAGACAGACGACTCGCAATTCCGTGCAATACGAGTTCATTGTTTCACTTTTTGTCAAAGAGCAAAATTGTTGTGTTTTAACAACTTATACACGTAAATCTAACAATGGGATACCCATTCTGTCTGGTCTTATCTCAATCTGCGAGCAAATATAAATAATAAGTATTGCATTTTCATTATGTTCCAAAAACAGTACTGAAACCCGAACTCGTTGAGCGTATTGAACATGAAATTTCTTATTTATTAGTCACGTTGTTGTACGTTCAGTTTCGTACAAGCCGTGCGCCCGCGGCGACGGGGTACCGGTCAACCAACCGCAATATGGGGTCACCTGATAATGCTGCGTAATTACGCCACATTACCTCCCCGTTGCCAGCACAAATATCACACTTCTAGTTACACGATCAAATGTCTCGGACGTGACTCGGAATGCCGATGCCGCCACTACAAGACGCATTATCTAGATTCGAAATAAATTATCCGCAAGCGCGACCACTGGGTGCCTTTATAGCGTACCTCAAGGGCAAATGCAAAGCTGGATCGAGGAACAGCTGCGTAATTATACATGCCCGAGAAACCAATAGCGGTAGATTGAGACCTGTCAAACCACATTTAAGGTTGCCTAATATTGTTATCGCATTAAACAATCTAACGCTAAAATGACCGATGTAATCTTTGCGGAGTGAAATTTAGTTTGAACTTTACGTGTAGTTGTGTTTATGGGTTGGATCAGGAAGGTCGCCAATTATCCAGTAAACACCGGCTGGCGAGTGAACGGCAGTTCGCGGCAGGAAGGACGAGATCGGACTGATGTTGGTCGGGAACAATCGATCGCTCCCTCGGCCTACAATTTGCGCAGTGGCAGCTCTCTGGCAATTTGTGTCCGTCGCCTTCGCCTGCCGTTACTCGGTAAACGCTACTGGAATATGTAGCCTGTGGTCGAGATCCCAGTTTTAAACGCACAGTCGTCCTGAGTGAGATACATGCTAATTATGGGCAATTTTCAAAATCGATCGTCGAGCTTTTGCTGGCTGTGGCTTCCTGCGTTCACTCATTCTCGAGAGAACGTAAGTAAACACGAAGCGAAAACACCTCTGTTATATGCAGATGTACTTATAATGCATGTGGTAGGTACTTGCACGTATTTGCGGTTGCCACAATACCAGTTTCAGCTGGTCGTTTCCAGCCGTTGTTTTTTTGAAAGGACTTTGAAAACGTGTAATGGGTCATTGAGTTCTACGAAGGGCGAACAGAAGTTTCCACTGGCTACCTTTTAATAAAGGTATCATCGAGATATCTCCGGATTGATCTGATGAGTGGTTGCGCAATGGCGCGCGCGCAGTTAGCCCGCATTATCGACCGATCGATGGCTTCTAGATTGCATCTCAATAATCCTCGTTGAAGATATCGCTCGAGATTGCGCTGTGGGTGCTTCTAGCTGTCTCATCCGCCTTCCGGGATTGAGTATGTTTAATATCAACTTACAGCTTACTTGAGTTGAAAACTTGTTTTTTAAGCCGATATATTTCACAGTCAAATCCAGACATCTATGTTGTGTGTAAAAGTACAAAATGAACTTGGGTTTTTGGCATAGCAGTCGTAACTCCGTTGCTCTTTTCCCGTTTATTTGGAGTTTCTTTTTCTTTAGTCCTTTCCTATCACTCGTCATCTCCCCGTGGCATGGCAGAAATATTAAACAAAAGTATCATAATTGTAAGGGAGGATGTGTCAATGCCCATGGACAGGGATCCAATCCAGTGAAGCTCAAGTGCGTCAATATGGTATTGAATGAAATTAAAGTATCCATAGCGCATATGTGCCTTCGCCTTCGGGTAGGCATTACCTACTTATATTATGTTAGTATTTTGAGATGCCACTGCATTATTAAGGTGTTGCTATTTGGCAGCATCTTGGTTAAACGGGACAATATACCCGCTCTAATAATGGCGAGGCCGCATTTAGAAAAGATATTATGCACTGCCGATGCCGTTGTCGAGTGCGTCGGTGACCGTCGGGACGTGGTAATTGATGACGTCGCGGGCAAGCGGTGTCCGCCCATTTTCCGTCAATTTTCGTCACTTGAGTGATGGCACCGCGGCCCGCCCACTGCTCCTCAGCCCCCTCCTCCCCCGAGACGCCCAGAGACGGCACGCGCCGCGCTAAATTTAAATGGGATGAACTTGTAGCGGGCGGCCGCCGCCGCGGAATGTGAACGGCATGAAACGTTAATCATACATTTGTGACAGATACACTTTGGAAGATGTCGTCTGCCCATCTTGGAAATTGGCCGTTGAACTTTCTTTATGAGTCGCTGTTGCTGCAGATTTGTCATTTCCTTTACCTAATGTCCCACTAATGTAAATATGCCATTCTTTTTAACTCCCGACATTGTACAAATAATAGTGACTGGGCTTTAAGTATAAGTATCTCTCGCTAATTATCCCTCGAAGGGAGAGCAAAATGCAAAGTCGGCGATATAGACAAAGAGCTGTCTAAATTCCCCTGTCCGCAGACAATTGCCATGGGGTATAAATAGGCTGGGGGCACTTAATGAACACATAAACCGAGAGTGCAAAGCTACATACCCAAGAGACATCCCCGTTGCCATGGTTACCACTCGCACTAAGGCTAACAGCCACATACAGAAACGTTTCCTTCGCAGCCACATATGTATGTGTATAGTTGACATCTTCATTAGTAATGAATAATTACTTACATTTTCAGTTAAAACAACTTTATATTCTTAGCAGAGTATAATATAACTTTTGGTAATTATTAAGTATATAATAACTACTGCTGAGGACCAAATTAATTAATTTTACGAAGATAAATGAATCCTCTCATTTCTTCCAACTATTTTTCGCACATCATCTATTGCTCACGCATATCCGAAACAAGAAAACGAACAGTTTGGGAAACATTCCGAATTAGATCATATGTTACTTTATTAATGTAGCTTAGGTACCTGAATATTATGATCTCACGTGTCAACTTGTCAATATGTAATCGATTCAATGCTTCTCAAACTCTACTAACCCTGACACATCCTTAAATCCTTTTGTTTACCAAAAACATGAGTAGTTCTTAAAGCGTTTTTGCCGCTGCGGTCAAAAAGTCGACCATTGATGGCACCGATGAGTGGCGGCATGCGATGGTCGCACGTGTTGCTTCTTGTTTCTCGAGCTGTCTATTATGCTGTCAGGTTAAAACTCCGCTATTGTGTGAGCAGTGATTGCCAAGACGGTTACGTAGGTACTTACGTAACACGTACTTATATAGTACCTGTGTCATATTGAGAGATACCGATTAAAGGTGTCGTATTGCATTGTTAATTGGTTAAAAGTTAAAGGCGTCAGGGCAGATACAATTTGCTACTATTTTGGTATCGGTGGCTTTAAGAATGTGATATTACTTCCGTTACATTTTTCTTTTCTCTCCTTAGTTAGTCATTATTCAAACTGTGTTGTTCTCAACTTTCTATACTAATTGTTATTATTTATCATTACTGCGCAAAAGGGGAATGTACCATATAAAAAAAAGGTTTAAAGGTTTTAGATGCCGTACAAAAGAGTGAGTGAGTTCGCAATTATATCTTATGGTAAACATCAACACTTCCGAAATTCGAATTTCAAACACTGTAATTTGACTTTGTTTACTATTGTTTTTATTAATGAAGGTTGACGATGCCAATTTGTTGATCAGTGTCGGAGAGGTCCTATTCTCGACCGCGCAAGTTGTTATAAACGACGACTTGTTATAAACCCGAAGACTATTTCATCAGCTCACGGAATGTATAGGATTATTATTATTATTCGTATGGCATGTTATTTCAGATAAATAACAAAAGAAACAATTCAATTTAACTATAATAGTATACAATAGGATGTATAGGATACAATATCGACTTACCCCCTTTCTTAAACGTAACCCAATCCTACCGTGCAGAACCCAAGGTACGGTAACTGAATACTCTCATGAAACTTACTGTACTTTGGGTCTTGCATGGCAGAATCCTAAGTCTGAGTGATGATGCACAAATACATTGTAAATTATATCATATCCACGCAACATGCTTTTGTCAGACCATTAGCTGATTTCGCAACTGTAACAGCAGCTCGGATAGATAAGCCGCAATTACAGCCGTTTTACAATTGCACGCTGCCGATGAATAATTGACGGTATCATAACGTCTTTACATAAGTTCATTAGAGGTAATCGGATACAAAGTGGACGTTTGTGCACGCGACGCATTGTGATTTACAGTACACATGCGATTAAAGAAAACTTACTTACTCTTTCTCTCGGGGTCCTTTATTGATGTGTAAATGTTAATTTTCATTTTCCAAAATCGCTAATAGGTATTTTACATACTTACTTACATAAAAAGTGTTCGGTGATTTCTCATAAGGAACATTTGAGAGTTTTTTAGATAGGTACCTATGTAGGTATTTTTTTCAGACACCTATAAATTCTTGTGAAAGTTTGCAGGTATTTCCAGGACTCACTATTTTTTTACTTTGCGCTACTTATTGTACATCTGTAGGTACTAGGTACTTACTGCGTTGCATAGCTAATATAGCTATGTAATTATAGCTAAGGCAAATCTGAGTTTTAAAAGTAGTCGCGACTTGAACTGCTTTCTTCCTCTCTGTCGCATATTACTCCCGTCACAGAATTCAATAATATTCGAATTCAACTGCTCTGAACGTTAAATTAACCTCTTAAATACCTACTATACTACACCCGCTCCGTTTGAAAGATGATTCTGTACACAGAGGTTAGTGCTGATTTAGGAAATACTACATCGAAGTTTTCTTTTTTCCTTGCATACATGGGCTCAGCAAGGAAATTTGATAGATTTCTTTTGAGGTTGGTTTAAAGTTCGATTGAAAAATCAAATTTGACTAGGTACAATACAACTATTATGAACATAGGTTTATGAAGTTAGTAGGTACCTAACCGTACACAAAGTAGACGTTTAGTGTCAGGTACTCGTTTCTGATTTATGGCTGCGTTCGTGTCGAACATCAAGAGGACATCGCACATTGGTCGAACATAATCTTGCTAGCTCCAAGTAAATGTTCAAAGGAATATTTAAGTCCTGTGTACCCTTCTATAATTTAAAAGTGGCATTAAGAGAGACATGATATTAGCATAGATTTTAATTTTAATAATTTTAGTTCCTTAACTAAATTGCTGAATCGTATTAAATATTAAACATTTAAACTAACTTATTTCTGCCATAAGTTATCATTATGGGCACTTATCTATTTTTATATTCACCCTAGTCACAAGTAAGCCACTTTGCAAATCGTAAGGAAAACGTTGTGTCGTGTTGAATATTCATCACATTCAGTGAATATGTCGGTTGGTGCCGCGTGGGGTGACGTCGTTGCGTGACGTGTGGTAGGTAGCCATATCCAGCGTGGTTTGACGTGACGTGCCATGGCGTGCTATAGTTGAAGTCAAACCAAGACAAAGCAAAATCTTTAATCTATACTCTCCTAGTAGTAACACTGCTGAAACCGTAGACAAATCCCTTTGGACCATCGGCCTCGGGGGACACATAGGTACCTAGGTACATATTTCACCAACTAGCGCAAATACGTACAGACAACAAAAAGAGTAAAACATAAATATCGATTAAGTTCGAAAGCCCTCCGAAAGTAAGGCCCTCCGGCCAGATGGACCGACGACCTGAAAAAAGTGGCTGGTGGTGACTGGATGGCGAAAACGGGAGATCGGGCCTTGTGGCGAACCCTGGGGGAGGCTTACGTCCAGCAGTGGACTGCAATAGGCTGAAATGATGATGATGATGATGATGAAGTTCGAATATAGATTACATCAATGAAGTTCCAGCATGGTATGAAGTGGCATTGTAGTTTGGTGTGGCGGGGCATGAGGTACACACACCGTGGCATATGATGTGGCGGTGAGACAAAGCGTGATATCACCGCGGGCCGGTTGACGCAAGCTGTAAATCGCGCGGGGGCGTGGCCAATCGATACAGCGCGCGATACCAACGTGATTTACCTTCCAAATAATAAAGTAACATCCAAGAATCGAACGCTGTTATCGATTATTAATTTTATAATTAACTCCGTGAGATTATAGCCAGATGTGAGATGTTAAACATATTAGAGTCGTTGACCGCTTAGAACTTTAGATAAAGTTGCGGTATCCGAAAAAGTGCCGAAGAAGAGGGTCGCGAGCCGGCGTCATGCTGCCTACACACGACGGAAACGCTCCGCTCATGCATTATTCAAAGGCGAAGGCAAATACAAATAAATAGGCACGAAATAAATACAAACAGGCTGAATGGAGCCACGGCGGTGGGCGGGGCCGCGCGACATAAATATCGACTCCGCTGTCATAAGAGCGGCGGATATCTCTGGCTATTTTGGACTCGCTTCGACCGACATCGAAGGCGACTTGTCACACCTAACTAATAGCGCACCTACTAGACACTTGCTTAATACAAATACGTATTTGCATACGTATATTTTATTGTGTTTTATACTCACATGAAATAAATGTGGCAGCAAGCGCAAAATCGGGCGCAAATCGAAATTATTTGGCATAGAGTTTTATTGTAATCCATACTAATATTATAAATGCGAAAGTGTGTCTGTCTGTCTGTTACCTCTTCACGCTTAAACCGCTGAACCGACTTAGATGAAATTTGGTATGGAGATAGTTTGAGACCCGGGAAGGGACATAGGATACTTTTCATCCCGAATAAATTTAGTGTTCCCGTGGGATGAGCGGGTAACACCGCGGGGCACAGCTAGTGTAATATATGTATACCAAACTACTATTTTATTTAGGTGCCTACATTAAGTTAACATCTTGGCAAGGCGATTTGGTTGTACATATTTAGTAGCTATAATAAGATAAGTACGAAAATGGTATGAACATAAAGTACCTATAGGTAATAATAAAATGTAACCTCTATTAGTTACTTAGTCCTTTTACTTGTTTTAATCTATATATTATACTGAAATATGTACGATATACCTACTGAAATATCATTAATACATTAACAATGAAACAAGAAAGTGAAACAAACTTTTTCATTCCAATGAAATGTTAACTACGATTTTTAGCCTTTTCGTCGACAACGATACAATATTCAAGCGTAACATTGCGTGACCAACTCTGTTAATAATTCACTTCCGAAATTGGAATATTAAAAATGTGTTATTCGGAACGATTTTCTCTCTGCTTACTTCGTAGATTGGACCGTCACCGTTAAATAAACGGAACGATCTGGAATCGTATAAAATATGTTAGGAAACGGAGTTTTTAGTATTTTTATAATAAAGCTAGGTATATTGGTCAGAAGATATTCTTCAGATTTAAATGTTACAGTAATTCTAATAGAAAAAATGTAGATTTGATGTACGAGATTAATAACCTCCTGAAAAGTGTAAAAGGACCACCAAACAATAATGAAAGTGGAATACATGGCACAGCCTGTTCTCAAAGTAGGTAGAACCTTATGAGATTCGGACGGACAGAAGTCCAAACTACTGAGTGGCTGTAAAATAAATTAAATTTCCACTGTCCATAAACAATTAGAGTACATCTATTCTGTTTGTAGTTCGTAGCAGTCGTCTTGTTCATTTACTGTGCTAATGTCACTTCCCCATGACACGTTTTCCTAAGTGACGAATGGCAAGAACGAATTATTAAGTCGTATTATGGTCATAGCAACTGCTCTACCAATTATTTACTTAGAAGCAGCTGCATGGAGTGATACGTAAGTACAACAAGGTATTATGTATGCAATATTTATCTTGACCGCGCGCGCTGCGTGCCCTGCGCTCGCGCATCTCCTTAAATTACGTGCAATTTATTGCCGAGGGGCCACATTAACTTAACATATAATAATTTACAAACAATTATTTCATTAAAATATTACAAGTTGTGTCACAAAATTCCATTGCGCATAGGCACTCGTGGATCGGTTGTCATGAATACTAACTAACCAGGGTTGTTTTAAACGCAGTATGTTTAATGAACATTGAAGACGCTTACGTCTTTCTAGATTACAGCATTTCTAGATGAATGGGACGGATAGCACGTAGATGTACGTGTCGGTCTTTACCTAGATGAGCTCTGATGCTAAATAAGGCCTGCTCATGGATATCTCAACTACACACATATATGTCTATCACAATGAGCCCGCCGCCATTAAAATTAAATATCAACCTGTGTAGCTTATAATATAATATTATTATGATTCCTGTGGTTTCGCGGCGCTTGGTATTATTAGGGAATAAAAGTAATTCTCAGGTAATTTGCGGAACATAAAATTTTAATTGAAACCTCGGTTCAATTTTGCTGTAACCGGGGAAAGAGTCGCCCACTTGTCCGCTGCTCGTAAATTGCGTGGATCGCCATAAATTGCACAAAATCACCAATTACAAGGATAATGTCGGGCGGGAGCGGTGCGTCGCCGCACGTCCTTGCCGCCCCCTATGGGCACCGTGCCTCAAGAGCCGCACCGTGCCGCTCCATACCACAACATGTCAAAGTTCACAATGCAAGGCTTTGAAACTTATAGGATCGAACATTCTAACTAGCTACAATACTTTCCGAATCTAGTGGTCCTGGGTCCGACTTCTGTTAATATATCGTCAAGTACTTATAGTAAAAGCATTGCTTAATCAGTGGGCCTATATGATGGTTGCGTTTATAGCATGATAAGCTGATAAGTAAGTGCCAAGCATCTGTCACTCACACTCGCATTTTTTCAAAACGTGACGGATGCCTTGTCACTTATTTATTGCGTGATAAAAGCAGCCATCATAGGCCCGTTGACTTGAATTCTTTAAGATCTCGTGATACTTAAATATATTTATTTTTAATCTTTATTGCATAAAAGAAAAACTAAACGTACAAAAGGTGGACTTAAGACCATAAGGCATTTTCTACCAGTCAACCTTATTTTATTGGTATTATAATAAGCATGTATTTTGTAAACTTTTATAATGTTATCGAAGATACTAACGAACATATTTACCATGTAAAACACTGCTTTGCAGCTCAATTTTGTTAATAGTAATATAATTATGTTCATTATAACGTCGCAATATAACAGAGATATAACTGACTTGGGAATATCGCAAGTTCTCATCGAATTCGGGGAAAGGTATATTTTATCCCAAACATCACATCCTCGTGGAACCGTGGGAAAAGTAATAATCATAGCGAATTCCTCAAGTGCGTGAATTGCCATAAATTGCACCGATCCCCACAATTATCCTCGTTACTAGGAGACCAGAGTTATAGGCTTAATAATGTTAATTATCTATTACTGTTCTAGCGATTTTCATTAATTTGTTACCTTTATAACAACTACTTATGAATGATAAACTGTTTTTATAAGATGTTTTTGTTGATAGTACTCAAACTGAGTGATTGAATCGTTTCTAAAGTGTTCATATGGACACGAGCATTAGAAAAACTGTCTAAAAACTTCAATATTTGATAACGTTTTTTTATCATAACGGATAATATTTACAAGTTTTTTTTAGGTTCAGTCTCGCGTGTGTAATCAAAACATGACTTTTAGAGTAGATACCTACGAGTATGTTGATTCTAAATAGTTATAACCCAACAGCTGCATAATCTTGTCCATCATCTAAGTTCGCACGCCGCGAAGTATCTTCATCATACTGACGTCATGCATTTAAAACTCGGTTCTCAAAACAGGTTTATTCTGGAGTTAGATTGGATATCCTTGTTTCAAGAACGTCTCAAGTGATTGTATAGTTGTTTTAACTTATGACGTTTCTCTAGGGTCGGATGGAGCGTGATGCGCTGTAGATCGGGTGCGCACTCGGTGACGGAATAATGGACAGCTCACGAGCTTACCATTACTGACCAACCTGACCAACCTGTATTAAATTGGACTCATGAATGCTTAAATGAATTCAATTAGAGCGTAGTTTAAATTTGACAGCAAGCGATTTTGCTGAACCCTATGTTTTAATGTCAATTGTTAAATATTGCTTGCTAAATGTGTAAGTAGTGCGCCTGCAGGTGTGAGCACAGCAATGACTAAAGCCTATTTCCAGAAACAAAACTGTCTGTCAATTTTGGTGTGGGTGATAAAGGAGCTAAATCATTTGGATGGTACGATGGTAACACGGCAGACGGACAGTGGTGAATTCACGGTTGATCATAATAATTATACTACCTACTAGACAGACTAGAGTTCATCGTCATCATCGTTTTCTTTAACGTATTTCAATCGTCTGCCATAAAATATATACTTAACTCAGGAAGCACGAAAGCTGAAGGTGGCATCAAATATTCAGTTGTCGAATGGGGTGATTTTAACGTAAAGGTTAACGGCCGATTTGACCGCAGTATTAATCCACCTCGTTAAAAACATAATGAGACCAATTTAGTCTTAAAATTTTAGCACGAAAATCTCATCAGGCCACGAAGGATTGTCCTTTAAAACTCGAGGTCCTTGCGCCAGGATTGCCCGAATAAAAGGCGGTGTTATTATGTTGGTAAAACAAAATTCCACATAATAGCCTCATTATGTGGCGAAAATTGTTCGAGAGCTTTTTTGTGTATAATATATAAATGTATTTGTAATAGCTTTTAGAAATACTGCCAAGAAGCGGGTCAGGCGGGAATGGCCGGCGTCTGATTGCCGAAACCTGATTTATTTTCCCGGTTTAATAATGTTGTCGGGCTATCGCACACTGGGCTCATTCTGGCGATTTGATAGTCATATTGTTGCTGTATAAATGTAATGTAGACGCATTTGCGAACCTTTTAGAAATATTGCGAAGATGCGGAGCAGGCGCCAGGCAGGCCGCCTGATTTCCGAAACTTGATTTATTTTCCCAGTTCAATAAGGTTGGTGGGCGCACACTGGGTTCATTCTAGCGATTTGGTGGTCAAGTTGTAGTTGAATAGGACTAATATATAAACGGGAACTGTTGATGATAACTTCAAGGAAGTTTCTTGAAAATCTCAGGAGGTGTTTATATGATAATAAACAATTAAACATGGAAGCTTTTGTTTGGAAATTGTAATATTGATATTTCTGAATTTTGGCAAACGAATTTGTTTATTTTAGTGTAAGGAGCCTAAATTTATGGGTAAAGTTACAGTCTGCACGTCTACCATATGTTGTATATTTAACTCATAAATAAAAAAACTAACTCATAAAGATACTTCCAATAACATGTTGATCGTTACCTCTTCATGAATGAATTCTTCTAGGTTTCAATAAGGTTTCAATATCGTGAATGAAACCAACATTGCTTCATGCTGTCAAGCATTGCCGTAATTGGATTATAATTAAATGGCGTATTAAAGCTATTTGTTTGAATGGTTTTGGAAAATTAATTAAGACAAACATGGCCCAAAGTCAGCCAGTGTGCGGCGTGGGAACCGCCCCGCTGCCGCCGGCCATTACGTCATTATTTTCTATATTAGATCCTACACTAAATTGGAGATTAATAGTAAATCGATACGGTTAATGATGCTATCAAATTATAAGATGGTTTATCTATAAATCTCAATGCAGCGCTTAATTTGATTTTCAACAGTTACAGCTCGCAGATGTTATATATTAAAACAATATCGCCGGTTTAAATAAGAAGAAAACATCAAACCACCAAGTACAGCGTTGTACGTCATTGTATTTTTTTGTACTTATATAACATTTTGAAGAGTTACCTATGCATAAACTTAACTTAAACTTAGAACTGATACCAAAAAGCTAAACGATATTTTGGTTAAAAATATATTATTTAAAATTATAAAATTCAAAAATGCTATACTTGAACGTGTCCTAAACTTATATATAAAAAAATTTTTGACTGTTTATGACCGCCTTAATCGACCGAGCGAGCGAAGCGTCTACGTTTCAGCTTGGCCAAAAATTCTTTCGTTTGCCCGGAAGGTATACCTTAAGTTTTTTTTTTTTAATTTGATTCAGTTTTTAGAAAATCAAATTTCAAAGTTGTGGAAACAAATAACAAACATTAGATATGTTTCAGATATTTAAAAAAATGTTTATACCTACTTAGGTACAGAAAACTCCCATCACACTAATTCCATGAAACTCTTATATTTTTGATTTACGACACGACACAGAATAGTCTACGTTTCCTAGCAAACAACAGCTCTATTGAAGTACTACAATCACCAAATACGTATCAAAATAAACCAGGCTTTACGTGAAATTTTTGCTATGAGTAAGTCGATTCTTACTCCCGGGTGGTAGAACGGCGGTTCATACCTTATTAACCTTCGGGTCAATCAAACAATATAACTAAAATAACCAATCAATATGATTAGTGCATAAATCGGTTAGCGTCAATTGGTCGTGATAAACTGAATGTTAATGAATCGTCGGTGAGATGTGTCATAAAACGAGCCACTGGTTCGCCGCGGGGGGCCGAGGGGTCTAATTGATTTGTGCCCCAGGCCACAATCAAAACAGATCGTATTTTATAAGACGTATCCTAACTGAGGGCGAGGGTGCGCGGAAGTTGAAGCGGATTGGGATGATGGGTGCAGTGGTTGGGGGATGACCCGGTCGAGGTTCGATTTTAGTTGGATTTTTACTCTTCTCATACTGTATGTAGTTAGAGATAGTCGTTATATTTTCTGATAATATTCGTTAGGAAATCCTTTGTCTTACATTTAAATAAAACAATTTTTAAACGGATTATATCACGTATATTAATTATTTGAGTTTTTTTTTTCTCTGTCAAAGTTACATTTTCATTTATCTTAATTGTGAAATCATTAAGTTTGCAAGATGTTTGATTAAACTTGTTAAAAAGCAAAACTTATTAAGATATGTCTTGAAAACATTTACTTTTTTTTTATTTAACTGTCTACCCGAAATTTAAATGATATGAAAATAAGGGTAAGTACTTAAAATTATATTATGACAGTAGTCAGTTAATTGTCTGGCAGTCGATACTATTTTAATTAGGTTGGTTCTTGATTTTCTCTTGATCATACTGTTAAACAGTTATTTTAACGAGTCCTTTGTAAATCGAATGCCTGTTTCTAATCGTAAGCAAATAACAATACTAAATAAAAAAAAATACACTAAAAAATCAAAAGTAAAGCTACCAAATTTGCACCCGCGCTCCGTTGCAACTCCTAATGTGCTCAGTGATCAAACACAAGAAAATCAAATGATCATTTGATAAATGGTCTCGAGGGAGCTCCCCGCTTTGTCGCGCTCGTAATGCGGTCAATTCGCGAACCGTGTGTAGGTACCCCAACCAAATACAGTTTCAGACGCGCAGGACCAAAACGTCATACCTCTTTATGATACTCACCAAAAACACGTCATTTCGGATTAGATTGATAACTTTGTGGGGCTTGGATACCCCACGAGAGCACCATGGGAAATTTGCCTTAATCAGTGCTTTAATCTACATCGTTGATCCAACTTCATGTTTATGGGCAAAGTGTTGTTTAAATTGATTAGGTATGCGTTTCTTGTTTTTCCTGTATCAAGCTTTTGCATATTCCATTATGCCAATATGGTATATTGAACATTGTAGGTAGGTATACTAGGTATTAGTAATTCTAAAAAAGTTGACGTTCGCAGTATAAAAATACCGAATTACTTAGTTCTGCATCACCACAATACTATTACTATATATCTTCGCATAAGGATGTCTATTAAACACAAAACAATTTGTTTGTTGTAATCAATACAATATTACTACTCTAAAAACAATTTTTATAATTGCATAATTAATATATTCGGTATTGGGTATTATTGGTCAATATAGTCTTCCACTAAATATTGAAATTCCCAAGCCAGTATAACTCGTTTCGTTTCCGAGCTATAGACCCGTGACATTCGGACAGACAGCCGGAAAGACAGCAAAGTGACAGCAATGGGCTTCTGTTTGCCCTTTGGGTTGCTTGGTAGTTATTGTGAATAAATATTTACACTACCAATCAATACAACCAGAGCAGTATTGACTTACTTTTTCTCTAAGATAAATAGAGAAGGATCCAACGCTCTAATATAGTCAAGCCAGTGTCAACCGTTCTATGACCACCACGCCACACTATAGTCTGAGTATCTACGCACTCACATGGTCGGTAAATAGATCAGGCGGCACATTAATCAGTGCGCGTGATTCGAGTGAACGCCGGGGGAGACTCTTGCGTAATAAATCTCCTGGCAACTGCAATGCAGTTCGGTACTGCGAAAACGGCCGATACTGACATGTAGGTCGAATTCAACGGATATTGACGGCAACTTTGGGACTTTCGCATATTGTACACGCTTTAATGTGAATGAAAAATTACAATATGTAGCGTAGTAAAGATATATTTACTTTACTTTAGGTACAGTAGGAACATGATATACTTAGTCATTTTCATTCATAGCAGCCACATGCAAAAATAATGAGTATGGTTAGGTAAAGGAAAGGCGACGTGTCCTGTATTTATACAAATCACTCCATTAAGTGATTACAGCCTTGATCAATTACATATATTTAATGTCCATGTATTATACATAATCCTAAGTGGTAATCACTAACTACGGGTCTAGGACATTCATGGTAATTGTGGGAATCGGGATAAATAAAAGACTAGGCATCCTTCACTCTTGCCCATCATCATCATCTTCATCCTTCTCGTCAGAAAGTAACAAATATTTTATCGTTTTTTCAAGCTTTCATTTAGTTTCACTTCCTCCGCTGTCCGTTTGTCTGTCTATCTGTTACTTACTGCTAGTTTCAATATTTACAGACCCTGAAAACACAACGTGAATAATATTTTTTGTCGCTATGAAATCAAATCCATTTATTTGGTCGTTTATTATATTATTTGGTCGTTGACGTATAGGCCACAACGAACACTATAGGGGAAGATTGGCACCATTCGTACACTTTTTACATTACGGTTTTTTGAATTTTTATTTTTAAAGATAGATTCGTCCTTCGGTCGCTATAATATAGCAGATACATTTAGCTTCCTAATTATAAAGTTAGAAGTCGCCTACTTTTACAACAAACGAGTAGATTGACTTTTAGTAGAAGCTGTCAAATGCCCGAATCTACCCCACTGAAGTACATGGGTCGGGGAACATTCAGACAGTATGAGATAACTTCGTACATGTTAAATAAAAAAGCAATAATAATATCAAAAATAGTTTTAATGGTCTTTAAAAACAAGTCAATACCCCCAATCTCATTGGCGGATATTTCCGTTTCAATTCTTTGGCATAATCATATGACAGCTTTCTGAGTTGTGAGCCCGAGTCGAAAATTTCCAATATATTCGATCAATTGTGACTCTATTTCGTTAGAAAACCCTTTTTTCTTATAATTCCGCACTATTTTTTGCTAATTTTCTGAAATAAAAAGAAACATGTTAATTGGGGATACAGGCATACGCATATGAATGTGCCCCATGTGTGTAGGCGTACGAACCTGCCCCGAAGGTCAAAAATAAAATATTGTTTACTACACAAAATTAATGTAGAGAATACACAAAATATGTACTTTATTATGAAAATGATAGTATTTACTTACCGTTGATCAACAAAATTTTAAGATTTACCGCTTCACTTAAGCACGAAACATCCGAGAACATCGACGAAAAATTTACTACAAGGGTGCAAAAACAAATAACGCCCTCTCGTGTCGCTCTTGGTAACCGCACTGACAGCTAACTTCGTGGTGCACCGGTCGCCGTCAGCGCCTACCCTCACACACAAACCCGTAATAAATACATTGTCCTAAGCTGCCCCGTGTACGAATGGTGCCAATCTTCCCCTAGTGTTTTCAAAATGTTCGTGAGACATCACTTATAATTTCGATAATTACCTATGGTTTTCACACTGAAACTGAACTAGTTGACAGTTAGCTCTCCATCGATTCGCGATGCTGAAGTTGTGGTATCTAAAAAAATGATCTTAACAGAGAATGATCAAAAATAAGGAAATTACACTCAATACTTTATTTTGCTCTTAAAACGTAAATATGAACTTAAAAAATGATATGAATTGATGAAAATCGTTTAGACACTTCAAAAAATAACACTCAGGCAATAGAAATTAGGGTGCTATCCTGACTTGCACTTGACAAGATAGTGTGAAAAAACTGTAACAAAATTATAATTACGAATACGGTCCATAACCCAAACTATAATTGAAGAAAACTTATTCAACCAACAACACGAACCATCCCTATGAAAAAATGTTATCTCGTTTCATCAATAAAATAAATCGTGTCAGAGCAATGGACTTTCCAAAAAGAAGAGAGAGGGCCGGGCCGGCTGCGCCAATGGCGACCTGCGACCTGCTATTTGCATACAATGCGCGTGGGCGCAGGACGCATTCCCGCGCGTGCGCTAGAGCGGCCTACGAATGCTACATATGCGTCCGTACACGCTTGTACGGTCTGTTAGTAAAATGATCGGTCTAATGTCAAATCTTAGTTTTTATGTACACCCGCATCCAACATTTTAACCCGTCTATACCGACACTAATTTGACGATCGGATGACCGCGCTCGCTGTTTTGAAAATGACGGTTATATACGCTTACATTTGTTACAGATAAAGTGCATAATGGTTTTCCATCGTATTTTGTCGGGCAAGCTCGTTTTTATATATCCACCTCAACTTATTCAGTGAATTTGATAGAGACAACATGCTAAAACAAACTTTCCGGACAATGAACGATGGAAAAGCATTATATGCACTATATCTGTATGAAATAATGAAATAATGAACTTTATTCTGCAAGTAGGCCACAAGGGCACTTTTACATGTCTGAGTCTACCGGCATTTCACAAGAGGAGACTACTGTTGAGAAGAAACGCCGAAAGAAACTCAACAGTCAGTCATTTTTTCAGAAAGCATAAGTACTTAACTATTACAATGATATGAACTTAACTATACGTAGTTCTACAAGAAAACATATTAAAAGTGTATTTTAAGACATAAGTGAGGAAAAGTGTAAGAATAAAACAGAAACTACAAGAAAGCCAGACGGTTTGTGTACTTATGTCCATGCCTTGGGGTTTGCAGTGCGATGTCGTCCCAGGGCCTTTGGGATTTAAAATTTTCAGTGAAGTTTCTCTCTCCGGGGCCGTAGAACCGTGCCATCTTGTTCTCCGTCGAGCCCGCAGTCTCGTACTTTAATGGAAAAACGGCCCTCAGGCAAACGAACCTCCAACGACCTCAACGCGAACCTCAGAACGCGAAAGGGCAGGGATGCTTGTGTCCAGGACTCCTCGCAGAACAGAATATCCATACTAATCCATACTAATATTATAAATGCGAAAGTGTGTCTGTCTATTTGTCTGTCTGTCTGTCTGTTACCTCTTCACGCTTAAACCGCTGAACCGATTTAGATGAAATTTGGTATGGAGATTGTTTAAGACCCGGGAAAGGACATAGGATACTTTTCATCCCGAATAAATTTAGTGTTCTCGTGGGATGAGCGGGTAACACCGCGGGGCACAGCTAGTTTGGAATAAGTAGATTCCAAATTTACTTTAATTAAGTCATTTATTTCGGTTTATTTAGTGTCATTCATACTTAAATTATTTATTAACTACTATAAAATGAATGAAACAAGTGAAGTCCACCAATATAAGTAATCTGCACGTAGAGAAAGTAGAGACTATTCTTGATCACCTTGCCTCTAATTGACGAACAAGACCACTTGTGCTACATGCATGTGTAAGCACCTAGTTCCAAGGCACGTGTACGTGTGTAAGTATGAATGGCTCAACATTCCGCCGAGTCATGCCGGGAAGGCCATTGTGACCAAATCTCGACAGCGACACGGTATGTCACGACATGAGCCTAATTGTGAATGAATGGGGGTCAGAGATCGACTCGCTTCGGAGTAACTATCTACCCATTTCCTGTTATGAATATCGACGAAACTACTCTGACGAGCTATTTATTGCGTATCGATAACGCCCCCTATAGTGCTGGTACAGTTTCATGCATAAATATATTCCACACTTGCTCGGCTAAATGATGCTAAATGTTTCGAGATGGTATTTTATGCTATAGTAAATGACGCTAGGTAACTGTGTGTAAAATTATGTGATATACGAACTTATCTTTGACTCATTATTATACGAGTAGTCATCATTCTTACGCATTCAGTATAACATTGTTTTATTTGTAAAATAACACCTATACGACCATGTTCTATGATGTCCTGTGCTCTACTCGTACTTAGTCCTTAAATCAATCGAAAATGAATTTCGAAAAACTTAAATTTTAATGACAGAACTTCAACTGAAACCAAAACTGACATGTGATTATTGAAATCTACATAAACACAAGAAACGTAACGAAATGAATATCAAATACCTAGTCCCAAAATTATTTAAATAGGAGAGCAATTAGGAGGCACCGATGCGGTTGCGATAGAACCCACATGTAATTAACTTCAGTTTTTTGGATAAACCTTCTCGGACACTTTTCGACATGTTAACGGTTACTCGACAATAGGGGAGCCTTTTGTTTCATTATCTCCAAATGATAGCTGTGAAATTAATGCTAATATGAAAATTAAAAGTCACCTTATTACTTGTATAAACACTTTAGTTTTTGGGGAATCGATTGTTGCGTCAAATGTCATTGTTTTTCTTACAATTTACTTGTTTTGTTTACGTCAATTACTAATTTATTGTATTGTATGTACATAGTTTTATCGGAATAGCCACGCCCCTGCCAATTATACTATACGAAAATAAGTAAAAAACATTTTAAACACATTCGGATAAGAGACGTATGACAATGTGAAGGGCATAAAGATGTATGGATACAAGAGGACGTTATTTTATCTCGCCGGTATCGGTAATTTTTTATTGTGTACTCTATTCGAAACGACCGCTATGATATTCTATGTTATTGATTGCATACATACATACATACATATAATCACATGGAAACAACAGAACTTCTTTAAAATAAGTTATCAATGTTACAATGCAGTTTGAATAACATAAATTAATATAGGTAGTTAATGCCGAAATATTGTTACATTGGGTATATCGCAAGATTTCGTCAATATAGAGCCTAGACGATACCTTTCGTCACCATATCTAAAGAATACATTCAAAGTTTCTGGAGGTTTTTCAAGGATTATTGTCATTACGACTGCTCCGGTCTTCCACGTTTGTTCGGTTTTCTAGTTATTAAGGTCTCTCTGAATTCTGTTTTTCTGGAGAAGGTCTTTGAATTCTTTGCTCATGAATAAACGAGAGATACTGGTAGCTGATATTGGTACAGCTTTAAAGTAATAATAAGCTCGAATACCTACTAATTTATCTAGCGTAAATTTGAGATGAAAGTTTTGAATGTTAGACCTAATCTTCGGTGCGTAGCCATAATATGTATTCAAATAATTGATTTAAAGTTTCTAGATGTATTGCCTCAAGGATCATTGCGTTGGTCAAATAGAAATATTCTCTTTAAGCTCTAATAATGAAGAAACAAGGGAAATAACCACCACACACGGCCTCAGATGCTAATTTATTTAGCGTAAGTTAAAGTTTAAAGCGTCCAACGGGTGAGCTAATCCTCTTGCCACAGATAGAGGCACGCCGACGCGTCCTGGCTGCGTCCAGAAATTTACTGTCCATAATTACAGGGTTGCCTCACTTAATTGCAGTCCGTCCGTCCCGCCGTCGCTGCCCGCTTTTTTCGACTAAATAAAAATTGACTAATATTCCTAATAAATAATGAACTCTCCATTCTCAGACCTTCAAAGGGATTACGATATAGATTTTGGCCGATTAAAGTTCCGAACGCTAATCGAACGGCGTTACCAGACATAAACCAAATAATGTACGTATAATATGCTCACATACTTATTAAATTTTGATTAGAGATTAGCTTCGAAAAGTTTCCGTATTTTTTTAAAGCATCCATCAAAAACGCCAAACCAGACGATTGCCACCTCATGATTTAAACTGCAAAGGAATAACCTTAAATGAGAATAAATTTCCCTTATCGTATTAGCGGTCAAGATTTATCCAGCGAATGCGCCGGGAACGAATTTTAGTAAATATATCATAATTTCGGGAAGGCAAAAACGCGCGCACCTCGTTGCACGTTGCTTCAGGCTCTTTTTATAATTGCAGGGTTTCACTCAAAAGCCCTCAATTATAAAATAATAGCAGATGTGGATCATAGTAATAACAATTATTATCACGCTCGCTCGCTATCATTATCGTTGAAATATGGCCGATCCGAGGTGTATGCAAACTTCGGCATTCCTACCCGCCGCGGCCCGCGCCCTTCGGACACTCGGCCCGTATTTGGCCAAACGTTTTCCGGCCATTTGCGAACTGTCGGGATTTCTTAACTTGCAGTTTGAACTTTCTGTACAGTATCTAGACTTGCGACATTCGTTTCGATTCTTATTCATATGGAACTTAAAGGGTAAAATTAGTATAGACATTTTGTGTCACAATCACGGTTGATGTTTTAGTACTGGAATTGGATCTTAGTTCCACAAATAGAATGAACGAAATTAATTGAATCAGACATTACTTTGCAATCCATATTAATTAAAATAATAATATTGCTTTGCTAATCCGCGATATAATATCGTGCCAGTTAATTTGTGCTAACATGTTATACCTACCTATTTGCGTATTTTTTCATGCCATGCCATTAAATGCATGAATGCATGAAAAAAGCTCAAATTAACTCGCAATATCGCGGATAAGCAAAGCAATATTATTTTAATTAGATAATGCTGTGCAAATTGTTGATTGCCACCTATAGATGTTATGGGTGTAAGATTATTTAAACATTACCGACTGATGATATGTTTTATTACTTCGATAAACATTAAACAAGACTTGAATTATGCAGACAATATCCAAAGTTATAATTTAAATCATGTGTGTGAATTCAAGACTTAGCTTAAATGTGACGAACGATCGGTAATCTTTGAGATGGACGAGTAGGTAGGTAGTCTAAAAACTACATGCACTTGATGGCACTAATAGTAGGCACTCCCAATACACCGTAATTATATGACGGAATCCCTGTGTTATTCGTCTCTAACCTAATAACGTTCACTTGTAATACACCAATTATTCAAATTCTCGAACAAGTACGCGCCCCGCCTCTTTGCAGTCGCAATCTTAATAAAGACTTCCTAGATGCACTACAAAAGTATTTTATTTACTTTTATGAAATATGGTGGGGCGCGTGTAATATTAATTAAAGATAGCGTTTAATTAAAGGTAATCGTTGAACAGTTACAGCGAGATGAGATCATGTCGACTGGCTGAATGGGCAAATGCTCGTTTTAATATAATTGCATTCTTCGGCCAGTATCGACTGCGTGGAGATTGCCGCTCAAATTTTCCCAGAGCGCACTTATATTATTGATTACTTTTTACGACTTGGTCTTGGTGTTAGGAAATGTGTTTGTTTACCAATGACTATAAATATTAAAATTCTAACAGCAATTTGTGGGGGTGCGTATGTAAATCGACCTTTGTATGTAGGTAATCTAAGTTGTCAAATTTACAAATTTTTACGTAATGTCTCGACTATAGATATTTCGTAATTTCATTCGACGTCCAGGGACATATTGAAAAAGTTTGAATAAAAAGCAATAGTTTAACTTTTATTTTATTTCGCATTTGAGATTTCTAGTTTTGTCCATCAGGATGTCAACTTTTGTAGTTCACGTGATTGACCTAAACAATAATATTAAAGAGTGTAGAAATAATGGAAGAACTATCTTCATAATATCCAAAAGTGTCGGTTGAAAGGCGATGTTGTTTACGTTCCTTAAGCAAATGTTTGTTTACACATCATGATCTAAATTATGCGTCTTTTCTATATTAAAGGAACTAATTAGGAACTGCTCTGGCTACCTGTTAGAGACTCGGCACCTTTTCAAATATTCACCCATATAAGATAGTGCTCCTTTTACTTCTACCCTCATACCGTGCCGTGGAATAATAATAATAAATATCGGACAACCTCCAACCTCACACAAATCGATCTAGTCCCAGAGTAAGCTCAAGAAGGCTTGTGTTATGGATACTAGACGACGATATACGTACTTATATAGATAAATATATACTTAAATACATAGAACAACCATGACCCAAGCACAAATATTCGAGTTCATCACACAAATATTTGCCCTGGCTGGGATTCGAACCCGGGACCGCCGGCTCAGTAGGCAGGTGTCTACAAACCGAGCCAAACGCGTCGTCGTGGTATACCTACACCTTCTCTATGTAAAAGCCAAGTTACGAAATATCATCATTAAATATCTGATTCCGAGCAATAGCTAGCATAAAAAGCTTAGTTACACGACTTTCAGTAGAATGTTCCTTTATCAGCATATAAAGCTTAGTTACACGACTTTCAGTAGAATGCTCCTTATTATCAGCATAAAAAGCTTAGTTACACGAATTTCAGTAGAATGCTCCTTTATCAGCATAAAAAGCTTAGTTACCTACACGACTTTTCAGTAGAATGTTCCTTTATCAGCATCAAAAGCTTAGTTACACGACTTTCAGTAGAATACTCCTTTATCAGCATAAAAAGCTTAGTTACACGACTTTCAGCAGAATGCTTCTTTATCAGCATAAAAAGCTTAGTTACACGACTTTCAGTAGAGCAATCTATTTGCGGCTTGCAGAAATTTACGTGTCGACCTTCAAGTGGCATGGCGGCTGGTCGTCGTATCTAGAGCGGGCTATGCGCGACCGCGGGCACCGCCATTACCCCGGCAGCCCGCCGATTAATCATGCCTCCTCTACCGGATAATTCGGCGGTTGATTTACTGAAAAACAACATGTTATTACGGGATAAATCTCTATCTAGAAAAGCTAAGAAGGCCTAAGCGCGCCTCTGATTTACGGCGCCACCGGCCATCGGCGAGTTGCATTTGATTTGTGTTCCACGTCCAACTTTGTTCGTCTTTAGTTGAATTTTAATGAATGGCTACGAAATTATAAGTTGCAGTATGTAATTATAGTTTGTAGCATCATTGACTATTTCTTTTAGATCTCGAATTTGGGATATATGGTATTAAATCTTTTAAATATACGTTTGGGTGCAAGTTTATGATTAATCTGGACACCAGGATAACAAATGCATTTAGCGTTTAAGATTTTCTGAGAAATGTCTAACTCCGTTATTATTATAGTACATGCATTACAGTTTATCTTGCGAGTCAAATCTTATCAAATAAAGAATACCATATAGACAGCGTTTGACAGCCCTGGCCGTCGCGTCCCTACCTATGTATAAGTATATATATATGTACTCGTACCTGATTTAAAAGCATTGGAACTAAAGCGATAACACGGGCATGTCGGCTGAAACAAAATGGTTGTCTAATTCGTGGACGCACACGCAAGCGGCTAAGACACGAGTCCATATATCCGCCGGACGGCGACTTACCCTTTGGTATTGGCGAGGTTGTAACGTAATGCTCGCGAGCAGATAATATCTTGATTTATTGCGGCTATCGACCCCCCCTCCTCTTGCCCTGCCCCCACACCCGCCGCCGTGTTCGTCTTCTTTAAACGTCCCAAACTTACCTTTACATCCTCGAACTTTTAGTACTGGGTGTTTATTTGGTTTTTAATTTCACACTTGATCATACAAGTGGCAGGCAGTAGGTAAGAACGATACGATATACTTGTGACTCCTCTGGTGTTGCAGGTGTCTATGTGCGACGGTAATCGCTTTCCATCAGGCGATTATTTTGCTCGTTTGACCCCTATGACATAAAAAAAAATCCTGATTTAAATTACACGACTTTTTTAAATAATGAGTAAGAACTACTCCAATTGAAAACAAATAAGTACTTAAGTGTGAATTCAGCATAAAAAATATTATTTTGCTGACTTAGGCTGAATTTCACCCAGGCTAACTTATCGTGGAATCCAGTCTCAACTCTCAATGGTGTTTATTTTATGGAAAGTAGGTACAGGCATATGTAAAGGGTCAAGAAAGCCATTATAGTTATGAAATTTATAAAAGTATAGTCGATTAGTTAATGCCGCAAACACAGCCCTGTATTGCAATCTCCTACCCCGATATTGAGCGCATTTTATAATTAATACATGGGCAGGCTACGATATGGGACTATAATGTTCAATAATTAATAAATCTATCGCTGGGCCATCTCGGGTATTTGGAGGCGTAGTCCGTTGCGGTAAATTAATAAAGTCTTCCGAGTGTTGCGCACTTTAATGGCCGCTAATTTTATCCGAGAACGCGTCCTCTCGCGACGCGCCGTCTATCCACTCGCCTACCTCCTCAATTGGTACAAGCTTGCATGGAATTAATAAGATTTATTTACAACACTTATCTACGTTTTTGCCACATTAAAATTTGATTACCTTAATTAGAATTCGCGTAACTTACAAGTCAATGACTTCGTGCGAATTCCTTTGAAATTCTATCAGCTGAAATACTTATCGGTATACTTTCCTTGTTTTCGTGTTTTGTAACATGAGCACTTAATAATTCAATTTATTTTTTCTTCGGCAACCGCCATTGGGTCAATTTCCCAAGCAGTATTTTTTTATGGCAAGACTGAAAACGCAGGTGCAGAAAGGTTGAATAATAAAGTACCATTTTTTTTCGGAAACAGCCCGCCATTGTCTACCTCGGGCAACAGCTAAAATTTAAATATTAATATATATAATAATTAAAAAAAAAAAATTTAGACCAAATTTCTCATCAAGGTGGGTTGTCCCCAAGCCGGTTTTGTTTGTAAAATGCCGGGTAAGTCAAATACTATGCATGACAAAGAAAATCTGTTACCATTATTTTATTACCATATAAATAGGTAACGGAAAAAGCACATTACCCGTTATATATCTCCTTTGTATACCCTTGAATAAGTGCATATACGTTTGTCCCGAGAAAACTTCTCATTACCGCCGACAATGTTTCGAACCGATTTATTTCCCAAATTTGATCAAGTACGCCCCCCGTCTCCCGCACACTTCAAAGAATTAGTCAAGCTGCGGCGCCCGACGAGGCCGGTTGTGTATAGTGGCAATACGTTGGCTTGTATAAACGTGAATATTTCATCGCGGTGGACAGGGGACAAAAAAAATTTCATTCCGGAGTTTGTTATAGCTTCTTTATTTTTTAATTGCGTGGTTTGAAATTTATCTATATCAGGTAAAGTACACTCGCCATTACAAGAGTTGAATTAGTTTTAGAATATAGCGCTTACTTTTTTTTAAGAAATAAAAATATGTCGTGTTTCTCATTCCACCATTCTCATTCCGGTGTTTCCGGTGTAGTAAAATGACTTTAAACCCCACCAAAATGAGGAAAGCACCGGAATGACATCAAAAGTAGCTTCACTTTTCATAAATATTGTTGATATAATAATATTTTTTTATTTTGTTTTTAATACCATACTAAGATATATGTTTATATTATTATGTAATGCCAATATAATATATATTACGAATATAAAAAGTAAAATTACCTTCAAAATATGCCACTTTTCTTTCATTCCGGCGTATGAAATTTCATTGCGGTGCACTTATTTTATCATCCTGGTGTACATTTATCATTCCGTTGTGTGTTTCATATTCGATCTCGAATATCTCGAAAACTATTTCAGATTTCAGGGTCCCTTTTACATATGTTTAATAATATAGTCTAAAGTATTTTTTTACATTTAAAAAACTTAAAAATAATCAAAAATAAAGAATCACACCGAAATGATACAAAAAATGCGTCTTGTTGAAATTGACCCCATTACATCTTTAATGGTTCAGTTTATCTTTCCCTTATATATTGGTTGAATTAATCACGAGTGCGGATACACTCGCCGTCATATTGAGCGCTTTTATGAAGTGTGCTCTTATAAGGCTCGGGTTGTTTGTCACTGTCGCAAGACGCGGTAGGATGTCAAGTCGTTCCACCTACACCATTGAATTAAAACTAAGCTATTACTCGATAAATGAATAATTGCTTTATACTATACATACAATATATCTCACGATACTTGTCCGAGTTAACCGACCCAAGCAGAGACAATGACGACGGCATCAACCACTATCATATACAAGTCCCAATCAGTCCGAAGCTCACTTCAAGAACAGGAGTACCAGTACCTAAGTATTCAATAAATACAAGTTTGCAGTCATAAAACGTAGCGCGAAGCGCGCGGAGGCCATCACAAAAAATGCCGAGTGGAAGCTTCGACAAGCTCACAAAAGCTCGTAAAAGCTCTCGACTATTATGTAGTTATTGTTACAGGGTGGAAACACCATTATTACACGGGTTGGCTGGTTTATTTTGTTGTTTGGCACGTCGCGGCGAGCTTGCTGTCATGTGGTGCACACGTCGAGTGCTTGAGCGTTGCACACGCGAACGATGCTGTGCATTTTACGAGTATGTCTACTTTTAGCGCTGGTGTCTATGTCTTATGTTTGGCCACTTCAAGCTTTAAAAGGCATGGGTTCTTCATCTTCTGCGAGCCGGTTTAAAGCCGTCGTTTTATATTCCCACACGGATTCCGCGCTTAATTCATTCAAACTCAGTAACTTACATATAAAATGAGCTCGGTTTCCGCAACTGACACACATTAAAATAAAACAATTGAAACGGAGTTATCGCGTATATTCATTATTGGAGCCTTCCTGAAGTTTTGCCAATTATTACAACAATATATTAGGATTAGGACAAGGGTAACTGTAATAATTCCCAAAACGTCAGGAAGGCTCAATTAATTAATATTCGCGATATACATAATCTGTTTAAATTGTTTCATTTAAAAGTTTCCTAAAGTAGATTGAATTTGGTAGGTATTTTTTGCAAATTCTCGCTACTAAATAAGTATATCGTAATAATTTTGAATAAAGATTGTAATAATACGTTGAAATGTTTCGAAATACAATTGCTCTTAACTCTTAATCCTATTATGCTTGTAAACACTTGGGATGACGTTTCAATGTCCCCATCAAGTGAACATCTCGAACGACACGTCATTGTCCTTTATCCCAGTCGGCTCAGCGGAAGCATTCACATGGATATCTGATGGATATCTTTATTCCGGGATCACAAGAGATTTTGCATAGGAAACGGTCGTCAAATATCCAACCATTGACAATGCCTTGAATGGGGCTAAGCGGAATCTATGCCAACAATACGCCCGAAAGATCACACGTGTTTTGAATGAATTTTGGACGTTTAGGTAGCCAATACCTAAGTATATCAGAGGATTATCTTCGGTTCGATAATATCGAAATTGAAATCACAATATTTTGCTTTGATAATATCATTCAAATTCAATGGTTACCATATTGATAGTTGAATTGAATGACATTTTGCGCTTTTTCTTTTTTTATTTTAATACGAAATTGTATGTAGGAATATGCGAGTACAAGAACTTATTGCACCTTTTGCATAAGGAACGGTAACAAGAAACCATATTGAAAGTACGGTCGTGAATACACTGGAAGTTGGTGTAGGATTGCAATCAAACGTACCCTTTTTGACTGTTGAAAGCTGTACATGCTACCCATTAAACACATATGTATCTATTCAATAGACATTCACAACACATAGTACTTCCAAAATAACTGGACCAGTATCGGCATATTACATTTTATTTGTGATTATAAACCACCTAAATTAAAAATGCTGTGCACCAATGTCCGATAACTTTCGCAAACTTTCCAAAATTATTAAAAAAACACTATCCAATACACCACGCCCGTTTACAAACCCAATCAATAATAGGAAACAATAATTATATATATTAATAAATGCACCCTAATAACAAAAGATAATCACGCCTACCTCAATTGTATTTTATATGAAAACCAAATGACTTGATTTACGTTTGAATATCGAACCCCATTGTTTTTCTCCTCAAAGCCTTGCGTTCTAAACAATATAAGTGAATAGCTTCTTCACTCCGAAGAATAACGTCGTATGTCAACATAAGTCGTTTAGTGATATGGGACATTGTTCTTCTATGATTGCTTTTTTGCATGGCAGTTGGATTGAGGCTGGGTGGGGCGCCAGATGCGCACACGACGCGTTGCGCGCGCGCTCGCGTCGAACTGTGACGCATGTCATTAATGAAACAACTAACATTCACATAATTCCAATTAGATTCCATTATTTAGGAACTTTTTTTAACTTATTGAAGTATTCATCGCTGAAACAATGACCGTCGCGCCTAGGACAATGTCAAAATGTCATAAGAATAACCCGCGGGCCTTCAAAGCGCCTATAGACTACTACAATAAGCCAAGAAACTAGGCTACCACTTTTGGATCTTTAAGAATAGAGTTATAGCCTTATAGAGTAAATATGTTTTTAGTTGACTCCATTTAACGATATTAGTAAATATATATCTAACTAATATTCATATACGAGTATTATATTGAAGACAATTACTTCATTCTTCCCGCTCCGCCCTCCACTTTATGTACTGCGCCTATTTACTCGTTACATTTCGAGTCCTTGTCCAGTAAAGTCACGATAATTAAACATAACCTATAGACTGCGCGTGGATTGAAGTCGTGGATGTCGCCAGATATAGGGGAGTATTTTGTATGGATTATAGAATAACATGCGCAAATGATAGTGATTACATTGCCGTGGGTGCCGCGCGTGCGCCGTAATTATTGTAATCTCGCGCACGCTGCGCAGGCGCCCTCGTATTACTGTTACTCTATTGTTCCTGTTAACACTTATTCACAAAGGTTTCAACTTTGGGAAAATAATGCTGAATGGACCAACTAGGGCCTATATGGGTCGGGAGTTATTACATAGGAACAGCGGGCTTTCTATGGTCACTTTTAAAGGCGGTAACCATCAGGGTATTAATTCCTGATAAAGATTGTGGATAAAAATTATTGTGAGTGTTTTAACATCTAAAGAAAATTAAAGGCATTTGTTAGTTAAACAAGAGCATCTGTTCGTATGTGTGTCTGTAAGTCTGTCTGTAGCATCGTAACACTTATATAAACAAGGGAATTGATGCTGATTTCCTTTCTTAGTCTGAAAATTAATTTAATCGAGAGTAGGTCATCTGTTCGGGTCATATGAAAATGTATTTAATATATGTATGTTAGATATAAGATATTTATGTAAGAGCCTTTGATACATTGAAATAAATGATTTGAATTTGAATAAAATCTCTGAATGAATAATTAGGTATCCCAAGTATTAAGTATCAACTGACATGAATTCAGTACTGTCCATCGTGATACCTAAGTACCAAGTACCGTGTGCTTCTCTGGTTTTTTGCAGCTGCAACATTATTTAATGACTTCTATTAAAACCAATTTGTACACCGTAAATACAAATCAAAGGCACATCTGTTACGAACGCGAGTAGATTTCGCGTGATATCAATGCTACCTTACCAAATTCTATAACGTACTGTGACCTATGGATATCCACGGTTTGTGTGACCTTTTAGATTTGGTTTGTTGGGTAGTAGAGGAAAGTGTATCCTGTCATACGACCCGTATCCGCCCTCGCACAGATTGGGATCGGTAAAAAATGGACCAATTTTTATAATAGTTGCGAGGGAAGCGATCCCAATATTCTTTATTATGAACCGGAAGCATTTATTACCTCTGAATCTGAAAAAATACATTTATTATCTGCGCTAAATGTTATTAGATGCGGGGGTAAATGAGAGTGTACACGTGAAAAGCTGTTTTTGGTGATATCATCCGAAGTTTGGGCAAGTTACGACACATAACAATAAACCTAGCTATAAGTATAGATATCAACACTAATATCAAATCGGAATGAAAATAATTCATTTTCAGGCAACTGTCCATAGATAAGTCCATAAATGTCTTAAAACTTACATACATACTTATCAAAAAAAGCAACAATCACACTAATATTACAAAAGCTCGACTAATTTTGATAAAATCGGCGTGGAGTTGACACCTTGGATTAACACATAGGCTATTTTTTTATTCCGAACTCGAGTAAAACCGCAGGCTAGTTTGAAATAAATATAAATACTAGAACTTCAGGGTGTTGGATCGGAACACACACTACTTACCTTTCGGCCAGAATTCTTCCTGCATGAAGGTCGAAAACTTGATAGTAAGGCACTGTCCCAAATAAAACGGAGTTCACGCTGTGTGAAACTCCAACTGTTCGACCCGCAGGATGATGTTGGTCTCGCCAATACTCGACGATGTTATCTGCTTTCGTCGTGTAGATATAGGTTTGTAGTTCGACATGAATATTAACTTCTTCAAAGTAAATAAATAATATTGACACACGACCATTTTTCCAGATTATTGCTATACTAAGTAGCAGACCTCGTTTACCTATTAACGTACCATCAGCATCAAAAGTAGCTAATAATTTTAGTATACAAGTTGATATAAGTCAGTAGGAAAATTGTACTACTAGCTACTTTTCGTGCTGACCGTACCACCCTACGCTATACATATTATATGTAGAAGTTCCAAGTATCGAGTTCCACTTTCTGTTATTTACCTAGGTACATATTCAACAAAAACAATAACATTTCCT
Source organism: Apotomis betuletana (assembly GCA_932273695.1). Taxonomy (NCBI): domain Eukaryota; kingdom Metazoa; phylum Arthropoda; class Insecta; order Lepidoptera; family Tortricidae; genus Apotomis; species Apotomis betuletana. Next base: position 9,859,457 of record OW026305.1, on the reverse strand, counting down.
CGGCTACGACGATTCATTAATCATGTTCTTTACACGTGGTTTTCGTGATTTATGACAGAAGAGTATTATTCATTTTAATTGCTAGTTTTCCGCCCAAATTCGTGCTCAAGGACTTTTTCCTTTTTGAAACCCTTTACGATACGCTTTCTGAATCACTTACCTAACTTTAAACTCTTTGGAGAGTTTTGTGAGGACATAAATGTAACCATCATCTAAAAAACCGGCCAAGTGCGAGTCGGACTCGCGCACCGAGGGTTCCGTACAAACACTTCCCATCTTAACTGGCCGGGTTAGATTAAGTTTGCACCTGGTATGTATGGCGCCATGGCATGGAATTTCCTGAAATCGATAAATAACGATACGTAAGATCAAACTACATAGGTATGTACGAGTAGGTAATACTTTCTCAAACAATGACTACCTACAATAAAAAAAATACACGTTGTTCGTAAGAAGTAAACATTGTGAATTTTATATGTTTTAATGGGTTTGCAGTACGACCAGTAGGCTACATAGACTACAACAACACAGCAAAAAGTGAAAAGTGCCGCCTTTCAAGCATGCCACAATAAAAGGGGTCAAATATTTATTATTTGTTAATAACCAAATCTGCATCTGGGCTACTACAAAAACTCATAGTCACAACTGTGATTTCAAAAAATTGCATTACTTTAGCCTCCGCCCTCCGTCGGCCGCCCTACGACCCGCCCCGCGCGTAAACAAACACGTAGAGGGGCCACGCGGCCCGACCGAGACGCACGATGTGCAAGCGAGACCGAGTCCGCGCAACACCAAAACTCAAACCCTACAATTAGTAGGCGAGATTCGTTCGTCGCATCAATTCGTTAAGATAATTGCTCCGAATTTTCTTGGAATTTTCGCGTGTGATGTGACGTCATAAGGAAGGAGACACATGGGCTGATATGCATTGTGCGTACTATCAGCAGCACGGGGATCACCCCGTGAATCATAATGGGAGTAATCATTATTTCAATGAGGTAACGCTTTTAAATATCACTATGAAATCTTTGCGTATTTGTGAATTTATTTTTTATATCTGTTGTTATCTTATTAGAATCCAATTAGTTTTAACTTCATGTAACTTGAATTACGGTTTATATTTAATGAAAAATCGAAGCATGACGAAGATAATTTTTATTGCAAGCACTCGTTGTTATTTAGATTAAAGTACGGCACTATTTCCGTTTTAATCATTGCATTGTATATCAATTTAAATTGACGCAAAAGTGATATAATCGTATATTTTATCTGCATTTATATTATCAAACACCTTTGTTTTAGACCATAAATACGGGTCATTGTTTGAAAAATAGGTAATGTTCTGCTTTTTTAGGGTTCCGTACCCAAAGGGTAAAAACGGGACCCTATTACTGAGACTTCGCCGTCCGTCCGTCCGTCTGTCACCAGGCTGTATCTAAACAACGGTGATAGCTAGACAGTTGAAATTTTCACAGATGATGTATTTCTATTGCCGCTATAACAACAAATACTAAAAATAAAATAAAATAAATATTTAAGGGGGGCTCCCATACAACAAACTTGTTATTGATTATATATAATATGTATAGGTACGGAACCCTTCATGCGCGAGTCGGGCTCGCACTTGCCCAATTTTTTTCTTTATCGTAAACATACTTAAAAAAAATTACACATTTATGTTCAAATTGAATAATTAAGATTTTTAAAAGAAAATAAAAGCAGACGGTCACCTAGACCTTCAGATTTTTTTTTTAAATCTCGTAGTCATATCTTTAACGTTAACTTTATTTTAGATTCAAGTTGTACCTAATTTAATTATAATCGAATTATACTAAAACACGAAACCAGAAAATACCATCCATTCGAGGCTTTGTGAAATAAACGGCATCATTATTATTATAAACCGCTATGAGAATAGGATTGAAGCAAACACATTTTGACGTAAATGTATGAAATAACTAACATATTCTCATTGCGGTCTTATAATAACAGTTAAAAGCAAGAGCGTTCAAAACCCGGCAAAAACTGCCATGTCACTTCTCTGCCTCCAAACAAAAGACGCGAGGAAATGCCTACAAAGGCACAAAGCTGCCAACAGCGAACGGAATAAAAATATTTAATTGGTATGATTACCGTACAAACACCTCCCGTGGCCCACAGTGCGCTCGAGTCGTTTCTTCCTTTGTCCGACATTGCTAATCTGATATTTCAATAAAATAATCTCACCTATTTTGTATTGTTGAATCGTGATATTGATTAGGTTTAATAATATGTATTATTAGTTCGTTGCTTTATGAAGTGTTTGTCGTTTTTATGTAGGTAGTTTATAATTAGACATATTTATGAGTTTATAAAAAGGCGAAAACAAGGACCCCATTTTCATTTGAAATGGTATAGGTACCTACTTACTAATTTAATTACCATTTTAGCGGTACAATGACATGAACCTTATTTACCAATCAAATAATTATTATATAATCATGTGCAATATTTGCCATATCTAAATTTTAAGCAATTTCGATTATACTTTCTTTTTTTACGATTTTATTAAATAAATTGAGAGTTTTGTAAGTCAAACTCGCGGATATTGGTAATTCATGAGTTTGACTTAGTAGAAAATTCCTAAAATCAAGATATGGCCACCTAACTGCCAGACTCGATACGATATGTGTATATGTTACTAGTAATGTATGTACCTAGGTACGTTCGATGTGTTGTTAGTAAGTTAGGTACCTTCTATCTATACGAATATAGAAGAAAGAATATCTGTGTATTTTGTATGAAAGATGCCACATTTTTACCATTGTAAAAGGTTTAAGAACAAAATAATAATATCCATAATCTGAGCTCCATACAAAAAGGTCGCCTTTTAGCTTAGCACGGCACTGGAGGAAAAATACACACCATATCAAGTAACGTCAAGTACTTAATCATATATTGGTGGCTTTTCCTCGATCATCGCTTAGTTGCGTAGCATAATAGCAGCCTTACACTAGTCGGGGGCCGCTTTTCTATACGTGGTCCTGGTCGCCAGTTCAGGACTGCTGCTCCAACGGCCATCCGTACTCTGCATGGGCTACATGGCTCACTCATTGCCACTTCAACCATGTAACTCTGTGAGCAACACCCTGTGTCACCAACTAGGTGTATGTGACCTCGTGAGAGTCGATGGATGCGATCTGCACAGGACCGCACTTTGTGGCGAGCTATAGGGGAGGCCTATGTTCAAGAGTGCACTGTCTGTGGCTGATAGATATGATAGATCGTCTTACACTACCTAAATGCTCGTTCTACTCAACGGGGCTATACCTGACAACATTAAATAGGTAAAACCCCTCTTAATTTACACGTGTAGTAACACAATTATTGCTGCAAGTGCATATCGCATATAGATGGACGATAGCGGCAATAAATGTTCAAGCGACTCTCGACGTGTAAACCGACGGATTTATCTTTACGGCCATCTTTACATTTCCGGTTCGCACTTACGTGAAATGTCAACATTGTTGCAAATTGGCAACTATGTTTAAGTGACAAATTTTCTGTGCGGCGTACTAGGTAAACGTAAGCTACGTATTACATAAAAAAAAGTATTAGTATTAGTTGAAAAATTTGATACAAGGCGTAAAAATACTCTCCTGGTCCTATATTTTCAGCGCTCTAAAAGTGAATGTTCGTGGATTAAACACTAAAAAAAAATAGCTCAGCTAGTTTAACTATACTTAACAGTGCTTAGAAGTAACCAAAATTATGCTAATTTTACATGTCTGTCGGATTTATGTAACTATAGCGGCTAACATTTGGGCTACTGTTAACAAATCTTTTTTTTTTCTGTACACGGTGCACGTGAAACTATGCTAACTACTCGCCCGACTATCGAGGCCCAAGGGGCATACTTGTAGCTAGACGGTCTAAGATTGTCGTCTTTATAGTAAAATCGATTTTAGGTTATAAAATGTTTGATTTTTATCGGCGGGATACTATAGCTATTTATTTATTTAACCTTTAATGTAGGTACAAATGAAATACAAATCGTACAAAGAGGCGGACTTAATACCTTAAGGCATTCTCTACCAGTCAACCACTGGTCAAATTAGATAAGTTGTAGTGTGGGCTATCTTTCTTTAGCTTCTTTATAGATCATAATTAACAAAGTAATCCACCTAACTGGGAAGTAACGCTTTAGCAGGTGAAAATAAAACGTACCATAAAAAAAACTTCTCCAAACAGTAGATAGCTGCATCAGAAGTTCATATTAGTCATCGGCCTAATCTATAATTATTATAATGTATACTTAAAATATTTTTTGGCTGGATTCGACCAGTCATCGTTATTAAACACAATCCTTTTAAATAGTATTAGAAAGCAGTGGCGCGAGTGCATAGCATTACCTAAAGGGCAATTACAATACATTAGAAGTGCTATTATACTAAACTCATTGCATTAGGTATGTATCGTGATAATTATATCCGGTATGAATGAGTATCGTCCGTACTTGTATCAATATCGTGTTGCAATTTTGTTGCGTTTGCTGTACGTTTATTTAATGGTAGGTACATACCTACATCAAAAATATCATTTATCTTCGAGAGCAATAAGAATACCTAATAAGATACACACTGAAGAAGTACTACATGGTTAAATATTGGTTCGCATTTTTATCATTTGACGATAACCAGAAAAATTAATTCTGTCGCACAAAGGCCTAACTATGTCAAAATAGCTAAGCTGCCTAATTTCACAGCCTCGACTGGGTAAGGAGATAGAACACTTTCATTATCGTTACCAGTACCTTTTTGGTTTTCTTAGTACTTAACTAAAAAAGTCCACTTAACACAAAAACGACCACTATCTTTTTATTACCATTGCTTACTAACAAATAGTGACTACGAAAAAGACCTAACAATGTTAAAATCCCAATCTATCTAAATTCAGAGGCTTGGTGACATGACAATGTTGAAAGTATTGAAACAGCACTTTCTCTGTTCAGTATGTAATAACAAATAATTCAGCAAAAAAAACCTAACGATGTTAAAATCCAAAGCCACCTAATTTTAGAGACACAACTGAGTGGCATATATCTAGTAGATAGCATACTGCATATTAACAACTTATAAAAAGTAAGTTACTGCAAAAAAATATTGATAAATACAAAGTTTAAGGAAATTTGAGCCACAACTAAGGTGACATAAATTGAAAGGCCAATTTTCATTACAGTGCGTTAACAAATAGTGCAGCAAAAAAGACCTAACGATGTTAAAATCCAAAGCCGCCTAGTTTCAGTGGCACGGCTAGGATACGGGACGCGCCGACTCTCGCAATTACCGGCCCATAATTACAGGGCGGCCGCGGCGGCGCCGAAACCAGCCAGCGAACGAATCCCGCCATAATTAAAAACGCTCCAAATTAAATTCGCTCGTGTGTACGCCGACTTATGATAGGTCTTTTTTAGGGACTTTCTAATTAGTTTTTTGTGGGAAATGTGGTGTTTTGATGCAGATTGCTTCTAGAGCCCAAATAGATACAATAACATACATATATCAAATGGTGAAATAAAACGCTTCTTAAAACTTTATGACTTTTTTTTCAAGACCATTATAGGTAATATACATAGATACCTATACTGCCGGCTAAAGCAATTGGCAGTACCTATCCCATTTTTGGATACTATGAGTAATTTGACAGAATATGAACGCTAGGGCATACCTACATTTACTTATAGGCAATTGTCCTCCAATAATACGTTTTTAAATTTTTGCTTTTATTTATCGTTAGTTTGTTTAGGTCACAATGTTTTAAGCTAAACGATGATATAAATAACTAAATTGTGACTTTTTGGGATACTGGTAATTGCTTTAAGAGGACAGTGAAACAAACCTATATATTTGAATGTCTATTTTTTTGCTACTTTTAAAAATCACTTTTGAATTGACTCAGTCAGTGATTTATTTTCATCAATTAGACTTAGAAAAGGTTTGATTTCTGTTTTGTCGAAACAACCAGAAAATGAGTCTCCCAACATAATTAAAATCGCTCCAAATTAAATTCGCTCGTGTGTATGCCGACTTATGATAGTACTTTTTAGGGACGTTTTTATTCGTTTTTTTTTTTTTTAATGGACGGTGGGAAATATTCTGTTTCTTAGGCGATTTTAAACATTTCTACTAACTTCTAAAAAATTCAGTGATTTTTAACACGACATACCTAATCAAAATTATCGTTATCTTGATAGCTATAGCGGATGACTCTTCCGCCATATGTTATGAATGTATTTTTAATCAGTGGTTGTGTACGATAAAGTGTTTACAGGTTACATTTTACAAGTACCTAATGTACGTCCAATTGGGAGGACGCCAGTCTTGGCCCGGAAAGCCGTTGGAAACGCAGGTTCGAATCCTGTCCGAATCATTAAAATTTTTCAATTTTCGCTTCATTTGTAAACATTTACCTAATGTAGTTTTTTTGTCAGTGTTTTTGCTTTATGATTAATAAATGTTGTTTTTTTTTCAGGTTAGTATCGACCCCGTGTCCGCGGATCACAAGGACATGAAGATCTTAGTAAGTACCGTCATCTTATGTCTGTTTATATATTAAGTACAGATATAGTGACCTAACAAACGACATTGTAATACACTGAATACATTACTATTTTCGAAAGTTTTATGGGTCCTCTATATCTGTAACGAATTATCTACGTATTTACACATTTTTGCTAAATCTATCTATCTATCTATCACCCACAGCCGTCCACTGCTGAACATAGGCCCCCCCTTGACTCGCCACAAAGTGCAATCCCGATATACCTACCTGTATATAATATAATAAGTTGGTATATTGCTGAATATACCTACCTATTACGAATATGTAGGTTAAGGCGGCAACAGTGGCTATAGCGACAACAGTGGCGCAATGGCTGTTTTTCAAAAGTATCATAGGTAGCTTTCCGTCTCTCTTACTCTTCGGAAGGCCTCCCGATATATATACAGGTCACATCCAGTTCCTTTGCGTCAGCTATGTAACAAACCCGTTTTGCGAGTGTTTTTTTGTTTAGACGTAAGAAAAGTGAGTTTTAAGGTAAGATATACTGTTTATTTTTTCACAAACCTTTCGTCTTACCAATGGAGTTATATTTTTGCTGAGAAATAAACTTAATTGAGGTCATTTTGGCGTATACCGCGCTTCGATTTACGTAAAACCATCACGCGTGGTATGAGTTAAACCCAAAATGGCGGTTTTGTACACAGTGGCTCAAATCACTTAAGTACACAGTGGTTCATGATCCACTGTGTACTATTGGTACTGGATAATGGTTAACAGACATTAATTTAGAAAATTTAGCGAGATGTAACAATTTTTGTTAATTTTCCCTTTTAGGATGGCTCATTCAGCAAGGCCCCGTAAAATAGATAAACCTACAGCTGATGACATGAAAAAAAAATGGTTTGAGCGTGAGAAATGCGTTTAAATTTCAGGAATTCTTTTCACTGCACTGAGACGTTATCATTTTAAGACTCGATATATTAATGTCGGCTAGGTTCGTTTACGCCAAATTATAGCGTTAGTAAAATGTGCAATAAAGAGCAACGAGAATTTTTGAAAGACTATTTCAAACACTGTGCGTTACTGTTTTACGGATTGAGTACAAAGGAATTTCGAAACTAACTTTATTATTTATTTTAAGGCCAAAGAAATATTTTTTATGATATTTTATGCAAGATACTGATTAAGTAATGGTAGTTACTTAGTTTATGTAGCAGTTATGCGTTGATTATTAACTAAGTCATAAAAAATTAAGCTCATTTACCTAGTACATTTTGAATGTGTAAGACTGAAAAATCACTTTCAGGCTGAAGTAGTCAAAAAAAGTTTTCTTTTCTGATGTGTAACTTATTGTTTGATTAAAACAAAAAAATAAAGACCGATACAAAGCAAAAAATGCATTATTAGTTGAGTTATATTATAGATGGTCCACTGTAGACTTGCCCGATTCACTGTAAACTGAGGGCCGATTCACTGTATCCTACCCACAGTACACAATGGCTCAAATGAGTTTTTTTAGAAAATACTATATATTTTCCAAAATATTATCTTGTCGAGCTAAATCGATTGGAATAATCAATATATATTAGTTACACTATAACACGGATCCTTTTACATCTTTCCAACACTCACCCAAATCAAATTACATCTCTGCAAAAAAAAGTGACCCACTGTTGCCGCCTTGACCCTACACTTAAGAAGATCTCTGTTCGTATAAAAAAAATATAAATATGCACGCCAACGTAATCACAGAGCCAAATCGAGTATCGTAATATTGTTTAACCGGATACCTTATTTACATGAGTTTTGGATTGGAAACTTCAGAGTCCCACGGATATCGGCACGTTATAAAACTTATGAAGCAAGTTAAGTAGGGTCTTATCACACTTGCGATTTGCGAGCGAGTTTTCTATTCAAATAAGCGTCGCGGCGAGCTCGCCGCGTGATCGCCTTCATACAAAATTCGCTCGCAAATAAATCTCAAGTGTGATAAGGCTCGTAGTGTTTAGGTACTAAATTTTACTTTTCAAATGATTTTTGTAAGCCCTAAATTATTTAGTTTTTGTTCCAAGCTTTTGCAATATAAGTACATAATTATGTTTCTGTAGTAAAAAAAATTGTTATTACCATTTGGATACCAATGAAGAATATGAATATAAATGACATCTGCCATAATCTGGGGGCACGGTAATGCCCCCGCCAAGATATCATTATTGTGTTTACTTTAGCTATGTGCTCTATTTGCTTTTAAATGACAAACAAGTGCACAGTTTGTCAATGGCATTAAATTGGTTTGAATAGCAAAAATCTAAACACATTGACCATATCGTGGACATGTTGATAAATCATACTTAGTTGAAATGGCTACGTGTCAGTGTCTATAGTATTAAGCTTCTGAGCGACGCTCAAGGTACAACCATAGAAAGCTAATTGAAACGGCTTGAATAAAGGAAATATTATAGTCCTAAAGTTGCATTAGCTCCGGGGCACCTTACTTACTAGGAAAGTAATTTCTACACATTAAAGTATTGTCCTGTGGTTAACACGCTAGTTATTCCCTTGATATTCCACTCAAAGGTAAAAATCAATTTAAGGAAGTAAGAAAACGAACGAAATCTGGTTACATTTAACGTGGTCATCATACAATATAGAATACGTTATTAATATAACCATTGAAGTCTAATGTTAACGTTTGCATAAATATAAATAATGGCGAAATTATACCTAAATTTTCACTGGCTGCGTTCGCATTCGCACCTTGTTCGTACATTACATACCAAGGGCGGTGAGTTCGTGAATATCCCAAATCAAAGGTGTTTGTGAAATGATAATAAATATGCGATCTGCGCCTTTAGCAATTACCGCCCGTGGTTTGTCTAGTTTTATATCTTGCCTTGACCAGGAAGTGAAATTTTCTCCCCGCGTAGTAGGCAGAAAATCCCACTTACGACCTAGGGTAACGTAAAAGGTAGGTATGTAAAGGTCCAACTCTTATCCTTTCAATATCGCTGTCTGTTATATGGCATTGACCATCATGAACTAACGGTTGTTAATCCTACTCCTAGCTCGGTTATAGCTCTATTCAGCTTAAATATCAAAACGGTGACATTTCCACATCAATCGATGCTTTCCATTGCGATTTTCCAGACACGGCGCCGAGAAATTATATCGGAACGAATATCGAATGACGAAATCGGTAATTCCGATCATCGATTCGAGCCATTGTCCGGCGAGAGGCGCGAAATCCATTTGTCACGCGCGCGCTAGTGTCCATTCGAGATATTGTAATGTTCAGGCTTTATTTATGCATAATGATGCGAAGAAAGCGAGCATTTTGAAATTTCCAAGTACTGCTTTTGATTTTTTTTTTTGCTCTTAATATAATGAACTGTCCTTTGTGCATCTTTACTGCCTGGTCAGTAAGAAGTCAATCCCCACAAAATGCCATCCCCATACATTTCCTAACCTAAAAAAACCGATTTCAGGTTATAAAATGTATTGAGATGTCTGATATGATTGACTTCTTATTGGCCGAGCATTATAGTTAATGACGTGACATATATTATTCAATTTGTTATGCCAGCTATCACCTCTTCCAATATTGGTTTATTGATAAATAGCAAGACTGTTCATGTCCATGTTATTTTTTTTTATTCCACTAACATTATCTTCTTATGCTATTCGAAATACAATGAGTAAAGTGAAGGAAATTAAAACACGTACCTTGTGGGCTCTTGTCACAATGACAATAAGGGTCAAAAAGGTATGCGTTTCAATTTCCTTTACTGTACGTAGGTCGGTCGGATATTTAAGGACCTAAGTAGTATTATAAAATTTATAAAGTAAACAAATAAAAAATTAGACAGTAAACACATTACGCACCGCCTTGCCTTTTTATATGTCGATATACCTATGTTGTGTCTCCGGATTTATACTTTAGTCGACTTCATAAATACATTACATAGATCGTGTAGGTAAATAAAGCTTGAACTGCTTTCAACTATACCTGTGATGAATCATAAATAATAATTTTTAATACGTGTCTTTATTGTATCGAAATGTCATGATCGGATCTCTTGGTGTATCTACGTGTAGGTTTGTTACAAAAAAGTAGGTTAGCCGTTACACGTGGGCCATTAATTTAATACCAATCCATATACTGTACACACATGTGTAAAAAATACACATTTCGTATACTAATACACGACTTGTTGTCAGTCCCCGCCGCGGGGCGCAATGTTCTCGTGCTATCTTGACACCTATTTGTCACCGCTTGCCGAGTTCTTATTTAATTATTGTTAGTTTGTTAGCCAACTAAACAGTATACCGTTTAAAGTAATGAGCATTCTATGTAGTATTTCTATTCGGTATAAGTACTAGTAAAACAAATACAAACACGAAAGTTTTGTTTTCCGAAAGGACGGAAAGGAAACGCCTATAGGAGTTTTATTCCCTATCTTATGTTCAACTAACTGGGGTCTCGCCTCGCCACTATTTGTCTTTAGTGATGTGATCGAATTACCTTAAAATTACAACATTGAATGTTAACCCGAAATAGAAAACGATTGACACATTGCCTCTTATTCTCTTATTAAACGTTTGTGAGACATATTTGATATTGAAAATTACAGTTTCACTCGCCGTTGTGTCAGGAACCTTAGGCATGCCTCAGGAACTTAGGATGCAATCTTCAGGGAACCCGATGATATGAATGATGCTGATACAGGCTATACGATATAAAGTCAAAAAATATACCCCATGGTTTTCATTGCACGAATGATTTGACGCCTACTGTTGCCTAAAAATGAATAAATGAATAAATATTTGCACAACCTGACACCAATCCACCTAGTCCCAAACTAAACAGTTATGTATTCGTTTATCTTTATGTGTACCTTAACAATTTATCGTATTGGCACATTGTATTATTTTAGTGTTTTTTAGTCGTAACTTTTCTCTATTTATTTCCATTAAGTAAAAAATAACACTTCTTATTTTCCGTAAGCTTATAAATTATCTAACCACCTCAATGCTTCATACATAGCTTATGCGCGCTGAAAGCTTTTTGTTTGAATACAATCTTCGATTGGAATAAGCATTAATGCTCAATTGAAAGGGGTATCCATGAATAATGGGCACAATGTGCATTGAGCGGGATTGAACCCACAACCCGCCGCGGGCGCGCCGCGTGTGGCCGAATGTGCAACGTTAGATTTTGCAATGGAAATATTATTCAAACTAAGTACCTTATAGTATAATGTACCGACTACTTTCATCTTATAACCCTACACTGATAGCATTGAATATGTTAAGATTGACTAGTAGAGATGTCTCATAGTATTGAGTCCACTTTTAGTAGGTACGATAAGTTTTCTTTTATTTCTGCGATAAAGATTCAATAAATATAGAAATATGTAAGTAAGATAATATATATATAGAGACATATGTAAATAAGAGAGAAGAGAGGCTTACAATTCCACACTAAAAAGCATATAGGTACTATAATATCTACTTCACATTATGGTTTCTGATCCTTCAGTTTCATCAATAAATAATGAAATTAAAATAAAATAAATTGACCTGTGTATTTATCGAGAGGTAAATAAATAATTAGGTCTCAGTTTCCGTAAAAATAAAACAAAAATGTTTTTGTAACATTGCAGACATTCTTTCAAGAAAATCTTCCACTTCAAACAGAAGCCTGCTAAGGAACTTGTTAAAGTGCTCTCTCCTCTCAGCAGTTTTAATAGAATAAATGGACGGTCTTTTAAATGTGCGATAAAGGTAACTTTTTAACCGAGTTTAGAAAAAGGGGTTCTCAGTTTTTCGGAATCTTTACCTTAACTTGTATAGAGAGCAGACCCACAGAAACATGACCTGATTTTGTAGGCTCCAAATAGTCACTTATTTAGTGGCGAATACGATTCAATCATAAATCAAAATCTTATTCTTGTGCCTAGTTCTTTAGGTTTATTAATTTCTCTACAGATTTTCTCGAGATGGATTTGGTTCATACTAACTTCATACCCATTTTAGACATACACACATAATTTAGTTACATGTCTCATGAAATGCAAATGGCTATACTAAACTATTTCAATACAGTTTGTTCTTTGGCTATTTTGAGCGCAGTTACTCTACATATGCGTAAGAGGATACCAATCCAATCGATAGACTTAATACACTATTGAATTTGGCTCGCTTCGCACCACAGGTTTGGTTCCAAAGCCATATTTACTTTAATTAATTAACATTTATCGACCACGAAGACTCCAAATATGGCTCGTACAAGCTAAATCCTTAATGTAAATGGAACCTACTTTGGACAGCCATTAATGCTTTAATACTGCTTAATATGCTGATTTTACTTGCTTTTTAAACAGAAAGAATTTAAAATATGCTATTAAAACCTCTTAACATATTTTAGCTGCCTTTATTGCCCTTTTCAGTGCTATTACATATCAATTGGTGTACCTAATAATATCTTTGGGTATATAAAGATAAGTTGGTGCTGTGATTTGTTAGTCAGTCGGCTATCTGGTTAGAACTAACGGCGCATTAAACTAATGTTGTGAATTAAGCTTTAACACTAACTTAGCCGGCTGTCAAGACAAATTACATGCTGTCTATTTGTCAACTAAGCTAAATAGCTTTGTTGTGTTAACTTTAGATTATTGAAGAATGTATATAGGTAGATATAACTATTTATTCTGCGGGCTTTGTTCTAAATATACTTAGTAAGTTTTTACGAGTAGTTTTTACGTTGGTTCAGTTCAATGGTATTTAATTCATTCAGTGTTAGGTACTTTACCATCATTATGCTAGTTGGTTGGTTGGTATGTTAGGATACGTTTAATTTGGTGTTGACTAATAAAATAATTATTGTAAAGTAGTTCTAGTTCGGTATTTGAACATTTCTGAGTAAGCATTTAACAACGGTTTACGGCTTTGAAACAAGCGCCAAAAACCGCTATTGCATGCAAATCAAAAGAGAATAATTCAGTTAGACGCAATCACACGAACCTGATTGCTTGTTTCACCAATCATTTAGCTACTAAGCAACTTTATGTACGGAACCCAGACAAATCAAACAATTTCTCGATTAGAAATCAAGGATGTCGATAGCCGACAGCCTCTCTGCTCCGGCGTCGGTCACTTCCGCCCATTTCCACCTCTCACTGACAAACTGCCCGACGTCCCCCAGTCTAGTCTCATCAAAACAAGGGCATACCTACCTGAAGCCAATATACATACATTTATAACTAACTACTTGTAGTGGATGTTAAGGAAAGTTTATCTACATGATGGTTTAAGGCCACCTTTTAGCAGGAAAGGGTTGCGTGTCAAAGGAGCACTTGTTAAGATTTTCTGAATTGGAACTAACTAAATACTAACTATCACATTTGTTTACAAAACAATGGACGGCTACACGGCCCACGTGGCGAAGACGCATGCCACCAGTTTACTGCATTAAGCTTAAAAATAACTATTGAAAATCAATTAAATCTACTGCTTCAAGAAAAAAGTTTTTTGCAGTTTTTGTGATAAATCATACATAGGTACATATCAGTCTTATAACCTAACTAGAAGGTGCCTGCAATTATTCTTCGACCATCTTTGGACTTCCAGCTATCCCTGTACCACAATTGGTAAAAATCCGTCCAACCGTTTCGGCGTGATGAAAGAAGAAAGAAAGAGAAAGAAATAAGTTTATTTAGCATAATATAGACATAAACATGATTAACGCGTAATACTTATGTGTAGATTAAATTAATGCTAAAAAGGTCCCCACTCAGCTTAATGTCGTGACGTAAGAAATACTCACTTCATGACGCTGGTTTTCAGTGACGCCTATATATGATGAACGGTTAAATAAAATTTTGCCAACAGATGGCACTGTACGGCTGTCGCCACGCGCGCATAAAAATCGTGCATCGCGCTATTAAGATTTTTGACAGACTAAAAGCGTTTCCTAGTCATAAAATTTGCAGCATTTCTCTTATTATGCCCCCTTCCCGCACCAATAATGTCTCTGTTTGACCTTGTGGTTGACTGGTAGAGAATGCCTCATGGTATTAAGTCCGCCATTTGTACTTTTGCTTCTGTATTTTGTGCAATAAAGTTTAAATAAATAAATTATCAGTACCTATAAAACAAATAGTAGCAAATGTATAAAGTTTTACAGCTTTTAAATACACAGCTGTGTATAAATAGTCCCAAGTTTGCTTTATTACCTAAGTAGGTATACACATTCCTTCGTTCACGGAGTCGTAAATGCCAATCCGTGATGGTTTCACTGTAACTGAAACAGGCAATTGCTTCCTTACATCTGAGTAACGGTGCTTAAGCGGGATATAACTCAATGAGAAGACATTATTATTAAGTCTGAACTAACAGAGCTCTTAACATTTTATGCTAGATGGAAATTATACAAATTATGGCTATAGTTTCATTAGTGTGCAATCGTAGAGCAGATGTTTATATAGGTAGAATATAGTTTGCTACCAATAATATACATGTAGATACAAACGAGTAATCCCGAATAGCGCACATGCTGTAAAATAACTTGTACAACCCTTACACAGCTGAAATAAGTCGTATAAGGGTAAAATGCAGCCAAATGCG
The DNA here is from genome assembly GCA_932273695.1 of Apotomis betuletana. Lineage (NCBI taxonomy): Eukaryota > Metazoa > Arthropoda > Insecta > Lepidoptera > Tortricidae > Apotomis > Apotomis betuletana. Next base: position 9,844,292 of record OW026305.1, on the reverse strand, counting down.
TAAAAGTTACCCTCATCGTTTTAGTAACAATAATATAAACAAAGAAAAAAAAACACCTTGTACAATATTGCTTCTTAATAAGTAAACGTAATGCGTAGGTAATAAAATTATAACCCGTATAACAATTCCTGAACTAAACAATCCCCCAAAGAATAATCTTTTTTTTTATGAACTATCGGTTTTATAATACATATATCAAAAGACTTATAAACTCGCATTGTACATAGTTAAAACCCACACATAGACGCATCACAATATTTATAGCTAGCAATACCCAAGGATAGCAGAATTACAGCCTCATGAAATTTCCTCGTAATTTGATTTCTTTGCTCCCTCGTGCTGTAATTCCACATCTCAGCGTGAGTTTCGTGTTCAAATTAAAATGTTTATTGCGTTAAGCGAAGTTCGCACGGTGCATGGGCAGCGCATTTTTATTTTACCCCGAACACGCCCACCCCCCTTCGCACCTCGGCACAATTTCACTATTTTATGAACTCGATGGCACCCTAATGTCGTATAATGCCTGTCGACTGTCATTTCCGTTGCCACTCTAACACAATCTTAAACTTTACTACATTGATATAAGATTACGTTTACCTTGTGAATCATGAGGAGTTTCCTCGTGTTATGCGTGTCATAAAACTATTAGCCGCCTAAGCTATTCTCAAAGCGGCATCGGCAGGACTAAGGAACTCAGGGGTGCTAGGGCGCCATAATTTTTTTCATGTCTACCTTTACTTTTTAAGTTGCATTACGAATTTGGTCGCGTTTAGAAAGTTTTTTGTGGTGCGCATTATATTTCATTATCTTTAACACCTTGTTGGGGCAGTAAGTAGAGGCGGTTAGCGTTAAAGGTAGAGTCGTTAGGTAACCGATAGAACACGTTAAGTGTGTAGGCATCATAGGCGTTTCACTTGCTATTAAATTAACTATTAGACTAAATACCTATTTGTAGTACTGTTTAGTACTACAAATAGGTCAAAGTCAAAGTCAAAGTCAAATAATTTATTTGTAAACATAGGTTTGTGGATGTTACATTGCACTTATATGTAGGTGTATCACTATGTTTCGTCATAAGGCATACAAATATTTTGAGTCAAGGTGGAGCATGCATTTTCACGAATATAAAATTAATTAGGTAATTTAAAACTAAAATTAAATTAAACATTCAAACATTAAAGTGTCGATACTGAAATTAAAATTAAAAATAGTCATAATGAAATTAAAAATACAATTGAAATAATGAGATTAAAATTAAAAAATAAGTGAAAACATAAATTCAAATTATGTTAGTAGGTATTTAGTCTAATAGTTATTCTCAATATAATAGTTAATTATATATGCCTTTTCATGTGGGTCCTTATGGAAATGTAGAGCACAATCAATATTTCCATATATATCAATGAAATAGAATCAATAGTGACAATAAGTTAAGCTTTCTTCGAACTTTGTAATATTTAAGTAAAATAAACATATTATAATAGGTAACAATATTAACGGCATTATCTGAATCATCATCATCATCATCATCATCTCAGCCATAGGACGTCCACTGCTGAACATAGGCCTCCCCTTTGGACTTCCATATATACCGGTTGGAAGCGACCTGCATCCAGCGCCTTCCGGCGACCTTTACAAGGTCATCTGTCCATCTCGTAGGTGGACGTCCTACGCTGCGCTTGCTGGTCCGAGGTCTCCACTCGAGCACTTTACGGCCCCAGCGGCATCGGCCATCTGCTCTGCGTGCTATGTGGCCTGCCCATTGCCACTTCAAGTTGCTAATCCGGTGAGCTATATCGGTCACTTTAGTTCGTCTACGGATTTCCTCATTTCTGATTCGATCACGTAGAGACACCCCGAGCATAGCCCTCTCCATTGCTCGTTGAGCGACTTTGAGCTTTGAGATGAGGCCGATAGTGAAAGACCACGTTTCGGTGCCGTAAGTCATCACTGGTAACACACATTGGTTGAAGACTTTCGTCTTGAGGCACTGAGGTATGTCGGACGAAAAGACATTGCGTAGTTTCCCGAACGCTGCCCAGCCGAGTTGGATTCGGCGGTTGACCTCTTTCTCGAAGTTGGACCTACCTAATTGGACCACTTGTCCTAGGTAGATGTATGAGTCAACAACTTCGAGTACCGAGTTTTCAACAGAGACTGGGATGGGCACAACCTTGGCATTTGACATGAGTTTCGTCTTGTCCATGTTCATTTTTAAGCCCACCCGTTGAGAAACTCGATTGAGGTCATCGAGCATCATGCTGAGTTCCTCCATCGACTTTGCCATGACTACGATGTCGTCGGCAAACCGAAGGTGAGTGATGTATTCGCCATTGATGTTGATGCCAAGTCCTTGCCATTCCAGGAGCTTGAAGGCGTCTTCCATAACGGCCGTAAACAGTTTCGGGGACACAACGTCCCCCTGTCTCACGCCTCTTCTCAATGGAATGGCCTTTGTGCTCTGCTCCTGAACTCGGACCGACATGGTGGGCCATTATCTGAATATAGGTACCTAAATATTGATTACCTAATATATCGTATCTTTACATTTCAAAAGAGTTACTGAAATAGAATCACGAGAGACAACTTCAAAATAAGAAATAATTTAAGTTTTCTTAGAAATTTGTAATATTTTAATCAAATAAATGTACATTATTATGGCTAACAATGCTGGCGCCCGAATGGGTGGGTAAGGGTATTGTTGTTGATGAGACGCGATTAACAAATCTGCGTTTCGCCGACGACATTGTCCTATTCTCAACATCAGCTACGGAACTCAGACAGAATCAAGAACACAGTACTGCGTTCCAAAACGCTGGTAGCTGATGTAGCCCAAGCGGCCGCAAAGCTTAAATGGGACTGGGCCGGACACGTATCTCGCATGCCGGACGACCTGTGGGCTAAAGTTACCACCGAGTGGGTCCCACAAGACAGCATCCGGCGTCGTGGTAGACCTCGAAGGAGATGGCGAGACGAACTTGACGCCTTTCACCGAGACTGGTGGGAGATTGCTCGGGACAGGGACGCATGGAAGAATGAGAGGGAGGCCTTTGCCCAGCAGTGGGACAATATAGGCTCTTAATAATAAAAAAAATGGCTAACAAAATACCTAATGGCATTATCTGAATATAGAAAAGCATTTCTTGAACACTATATACGGTCGCTATTTTTTCAATGACAACCTGGCTATTTGGGTGGGTAGGTCGGTGTAGTCTACTTGCTTGGTTATTTTCACTATTATTTTATGGAAATTATCTAGTTTACTTAGTTTAATAAATAAAGTAAGTAGGTACAGTCAGGGAAGTCTTCGCCTTACCACTTTGAAAAATATTTTGCTTGCAAGACGGTTTTGACCAGGCACGCCCCTTAACGAGTCAACCAATTAGGGGACACCCTTTTTTTTTGTAAAAAGTTTAAAACATCTGTGTTTAATTGCCAAATGTTGTGACGGCTCGTCAATTGAATCTTAGGCTAAGTATGACCGGCAGTTGCATCTTAGAAGTCCACCTGGCACACTCTTGAAAGTTTGAATTTCGACGTCACCGCATAAAAATGAGTAAGAATCTTACAATCAACGAACGCAGCAGGATTATTGCTCTCAGAGATACCGGGCTCAATATATCTCAGATAGCTGAGGAGCTGGGCATATCGGTAAGTGAATAATTTAGATTTTAGACAATGTGTAATTAACTAATTACAATATCATTGAATTTTTTTTTACTTAACTATTTTAATGCCGACATAAGGTCGATTATAGCCTCATTGTATTGTAAATTATTATTTTTTCAATCCAAATATTAATTGATGTTTGTATATGAATAATTTAATGGTAGAATCACGTTTAGGATAAAATATATCTAACTATATTTTGACATCCTGATTTGTATTTTTTTACAGCGTTTAACTGTCCGTAAGTGGGTACGGTGCTTCGAAACTGAAGGACATGTCAATACCTCACCCAGACAGAGACGAGCACACATTTTAACTCCGGATCGTGTTCAACATATGAGTGCGAAATGCTCTACATCGGGCCGGTGTGCATCATAGAAAACCGGCCAAAAAAATACAACTTACCCAGGATCATAAAGTGGCTAGAGTAAGATCTGCAGAAAGGTTTGAGCATTTTCATTTTTCGAACACGATATTTTGTGACGAAAAAACATTTACATCAAGCCAACATGGACGTCGCCATTTATGGCGTGTGAATAACACTCGATACGAGCCGCAAAATGTAGTACCAAATAATGACTCGGGCAGAATCACGGTCAACATGTGGGCCTGGATGAGTTTAGCCGGTCCAGGGGAGCTTGTTTATATTCCGGAGAGGGCCACAGGCCCTAATTATTTAGAATTATTGCAGGAGTCAATGCTGCCTAGCGTAAGAACGGTGAATCCGGAGGACGAAATTCCGCAACTTTTGTTTATACAAGACAATTGTCCGATACACAAATCGAGGGTTGTCACAAATTGGCTCGAAACGCTGAGACCCGCAATAATCACATGCCCATGGCCCTCTCGATCTCCCGATCTAAACCCTATTGAACATCTATGGGCTATCATGGTGCAGAAATGGGACAACAGGAATGAACGAACCAAAGAGGCCTTAAGACTACATGTAGACCAAGTATGGGACTCATTTCGCGGCACTAATCTTTGTGAAACACTGGTCAACTCTATGCAAAGAAGGCTACACGATGTGCGGGTATCTGGTGGGGAAATGACTAAATAGGTACTAATTTCTTTAATATATCAATCATTAATAATATACGAATTTAGCATAAATCCGAAAAATATTCAATATATTGTAAGTTTATTTAAAATTAAATGATTATCCTATTTCTTTATATACAATAAACAAAATGTATCAATGAATAGGATGATAGGATAAAGTTGTAAATTCTAGTAATAATACTATTATTACTTATAAGTATTAAAGTCTGAAGATGTTCAAGTTTTAAATTGCACAGTGTTTAGTTTAATGTCAATTTTTTATGCATATTTGTTGTGTTGGGTTTATTGCACCCAAAAATAAGTTTTCTATTATTTTTCAATATTATAGTAATGTTATATTGATGATCAATCAATCTTTTGCTGAATGTTTGTCATGTAAAGTAAATACTATAAGATGTTTATTAATAAATTGTCATTAGATAGTATGGATAGCAAATAAGTGAAATAAAAATATTAAAACAATCAGCTGACTTTTTATGACCCCTTCCTTTCCTTATGAACTGTAAATTGCAAAACTTTAATAAAAAAATACGGTTAAACAACCTTTTCTACATTCTTTGTCACTTGCATAACCACCCTCCACCGGGTTTACAGTTAGGTAAAAGCAGATGTTGCGCAAAAGTTATACAATACAGAACTATTAAAAAAATAAGTCCGTTTCATCCGGTCCGGTAATAAAATATTAACATTGCAATGTAGATTTTATTTAAGAAAATAACATTAATTTAGAAATAAATATTATGTTGATAAAAACGTCATAATTTTAAGACAATATTCTTATATACGGTCAACTTTTAGGATGGATGTGATTATTTCACTGGTCCTGTTGGGATTCAAAAGCAAACTACCAGCACGCCTTTCCTATAGGTTTTAATAATTAACGGCGGCGTAGTAGGTATCCAACATATTGTTGGCAAAGCCGGCTTTTTATGCAAATTTATTATAACAAAACGGGACTTAATCGCGTTCATAAAGGTGTTTAATTAATTACCTCATGTATGAAAATTGTGTAAGTTTAAGTCAATATAGGACAAGGTTTTACCACAAAAATCTACAACATATATTAATAATAAAACATATAATATATAACATAAAATAGTTACGCGTCAAAAAGACAAGGTACCGGGGACCTTTTTTCTTGACCATTTTTTGTGCTAGTTTTTGATTAAATTTTGTGTTTCAAGTAGTTTCAACATCTGGCATGACAAAAGACGAGCTTTGACGGAACGCTATTGGTCAATGTAAACTCGGCCGCTGCAGGCAAAATTGACCCTAGTGGTGGTAACGCGAAAAATTCTCTGACTGTACCTACAGTAGGTACCTACGACATAAAAAGTAGAAACGAAAAAGTGGCTTTACCGCAGAGTCGTCCCTTTATAATAAATCTAAGAATACGGGACGACGCTACATTATTGCCACTTACTTCTAGACTTCTTTGTTAGACTATACCTACTTACCTAAGTGTCTAAGGCAAATTTAAAAAATAAGTTTCTAAAGATAAGAAACAGACATTCAAAAAATAATATAGATGGTAGGTATAATCTCCACCTACACATTGGTTTAGTTATGTACCTACCTACCTACTCGTAATAAATGATTCCTTAAAAAAATTGCGCGAATATTTATTTAGAAGCAGACACTTACGTAATTTTTTGAGTTTATTTCATTAACAACAATAAAAAAATAAGAACAAAGAAAGAACCTAAAAAAATAAGACAGATTCAATTAAACACCTACTTAGTCAAAATACTACTAGTTAAGTATCTCAATAGAACTTCTAGGTAAGTTCGGAATAACCCAAACCCTACTGGGTTCGTTTCCTCAAAACCGTTACACTTTTTTCAAAAGATTTTTCCATGTTTTCTTGAAGAATATGTTGTGGCATCCAATGTCCACACGCAGATACCATCCCACAGAGACCTCGTAGCGCTAAAGAGCCAACTTCGCCGACTAAGCAACAATTTGAAACAAAAAAGTTTATGCAAATCGCGGGAGCCAAAATAAAATGGAGTCTCAGTATGCGATCGATAACGCCCTCGCGACCTTGCAGGCGGAGCGCGGCGTGGGCGGGGCGTGGTAAGAGGCTGGGATTGGTTAGCCCCGCCCATCCCCGCGGTCACGGCTCACCCCCGCCAAGGCCCGAGTCAGCTCGAGCGCGGATCTTGCGTAGTGCTGCTGTCAGAACAAAACGTCATGTGGACGCCCCGCCGCGAGTAGTGACAGTACACACTTTAAAGATTTTTGTTTAAGTTTCGGTTGCGATGTGCGAGTGTTGAGTGTTGGTGGACAATGATTACTGATATGTACGCGCCGCTGCCGGCGCCGCAGCCGAACAAGTCTATCGTAAGTTTGTTATTGTTAAATAAATTTAAAAATATAGGTCAGCTGATGAATGTTTACATATAAATGTTGTCTTAAATATTTAAACCTGAGTGTTATTCTTTGTTTTCTATCAACTGCATAAGGTTTGAGGATAACCTTATTTCCAGGTATTTGTTTAAAAAGAGTCATCATAATAATATTTTGTGAGTTAGAAATGCTGTTGATAATAATATTCTTATAAGAATTGAAGTGTCCCTCGATGGAAGTACTTATGTGAAATATTGAACAATATCTTTAATTTGATTTTGACACAATTTAACCCTTTTAACATATACTCTTCTTTCTTCATAAAAGGAGACCTTTTCTATATGAATGATAATTGAGTTATTTTTAATTAGTTAAATTAAATATTACACGCTTCCTTTTTATTATATGCAGAGAAAATTATCTTATGAAAAAAAAATGATTTTACAAATTATTCATAATCATTTACGTTGTCACAAATTTTGCAATCACTTAGATAGGAATTAACAGAGCTATCAACACTGGTACAAAAAAAAACTTAAAAACGCTCTTGGTTAAAAAACGCTGTTTAAGACAACATTACATTATAGGCCTACTCTACTTATAAACCTTCTTAAGGGATTTTAACTTTACATTAACTTTCTAATCAACAACACAAAGATGTCAATAAGTAACGTTTATAGAACATAGGCTAGTCACTTAGGTAGGGTCTTATAGTCGTAGATATCTATACAAATAAATGTTTGTCATTCTCTTAATTGTGAATGTTAAAGGTAAAAGGTAATTTATAGAATTTAATACACATACTCTCATAGTGGTAGTTACTTATAGGAAAAAATAAATGTGACTTTTATCTTTTATGGCAGTACGTACTAAATGTAAAATATAGCATAGTTACGACATGCTTTTAATAATGGTCGGCGTACTTAAAAGCACAGAATAAAACACTCTACAAGTAGGTACTATCGCCCAACGCTACGGGTTCACACTTTCTCAACAAAATCGTCTGCAGACACAGTTTTAAGTATTCACGCCTTCTTTTATGACAAACCAATTAGGAAACAATTTGTAAGTATATAAGGTCGGTACGGTACCTTTTCTTTTGTTTGACCTGACCAGACACAACATCTGGTGACCATCGAATTCGGCCTTTTCTATTAGTTTAGTTGTATTTTAAACGGCTTTGTTGTTAAATTTCGAATGATTCGAAACCTGTGGCTGAGAAATGACAATTCGTGGACGAAAATTGAAAAAAATTAAAAGTCACTTTTGCTCTCGCTGGGAACCAAATCGCATTTTGTTCACTGTTATCTCGCAGCAGATTCACCATGTTTGAGCAGCACGGTTAGCATAACTTTGACACGCGACTCTTTGTCGCGCGAGAAATACTTACTACCTGTCACTTTTTTTTCCAATACCGTGCGAGCGAGGCAGGTGACGCTAAGTCGCGCGACAAGGGGAGTCGCGAGTGAGGTGAAATTTAAATTGCGCCCATACGTGTCCCGTGTGGTGTCCCGGTGAGGACCACGTATGACCGCAGTAAAATCTTTCTTTGCGTGTTTATCTTTGTTTTTATAGCATATAATGTTATTATTTAGGTATTTTCTATGGAATTAGTTTCGGCTCGAATCATCTTATAAAAAAGCGGGCCTTATCATTATGTGTATTACGACAAAAAACGACTATAAGGTAACGAGATATTTATCTAGTAATTTCAGCTCTTTCTCATTTACGTAGGTAATCAGCAATTGCTTCGGGGCCTTTAGGCTTAGGCTCACAAAAGTTGGCTGTTAAAAGTAAAAAATTCTGATTCAAGGAATATGCCACGTCTCTTTAGGAATGTGATCACCAGATGTTCGGTTGCGTACGATCCATGCAATTTCGAACGGTATTTTTATAGCACAAAAAAGGGGTTTGCAGTGATTTCTGAGTCATTCTAATTTGTACCCTATTGTTAAGAAAATTTAAATGAAAATTAATTCACAAGAGTTACTGGTCAAAAAATCACTTGCCGTTTCTATTGGTGGATGATGTAAATAGCCACCGCTGCGAAGTGCATACGAAAATAATCCTAGAGGTGTGTACCCGTAGCGTTGGGCGATAGTACCTATTTGAATGCTAGCATGCACCACATCATCTGTCGCCGTCGGCTTGCGTGTGCGCAGAGAACTCCATCGCACGGGTACAGCTAATGAGACTGTGATATTATTCTATTTATGCTTGCATCATACCTAGACTGATTCACTCGTTTTGCCTATGTTCTGTCATATTAAACCTATTCTAGAGACCGGATATCATGTGATTTAGTCCATTTATTTATATTATACCTAGGTAATGACATCTACAAGCACAAAACAAGACACATAATCAATAACAGACCAGCAAGCTACCTCTTACAAATCAATTAGGTATAAGTTACCGTTACCTACGTCATTGTCGCTAAGATATTTTTTTGGTAAATCAGAAAAAAAAATATTCAAAAGGGACTTACAATTTAAATATGTACAACACAATAAAATAAAGCTTAAACTAAGTCATAAATCAAATATTTACATACCTTAAATAAATTAAAATAGATGTGAAAAATTAACTACATTATACAAACCAATTCACATACTTACATTGAAATTGGTATGTAACCGATCCTATGCGTACAAATTACCTAACCTTTATTAATTGGACGAAGTTGCGCAAAACAGTTTCGACCGACAAGTTGCTTAAAATTTAATATAAACTTACTACCCATATGTCAAATGTCAATAAGTTAAAATTTGAATTTCAAGCGACGTGTGGGTTGGCTCGTTTTTGCATAACTACGTCCAATTGTAAAAATTGAAACTTCTTCATACGACACTGCATATCCGAACACGAGGAAGCGAAAGTTTATAACGTCAAGTCGGTGACATCTATCCGATCAAAACATCTACCTAAATAAAAAAAAGGGAACACCCAAAAATTCCGAAATACCTTATTCCGAATTTGTTAATTCCGATTTTAAAAATTCCGAATTTCATAATTCCTAGGATATAAAATTCCGATTATTAAAAAACACGATTTAACCGAATTTAAAAATCCCGTTTGTATATTATTCCGATTTTTATAACTCCGAATAATGAAAAGCCCGAAGTGTCATTTGCCTGAAAAACCAAATTCCGATTGTTAATTTTCCGAAATTCATTACTTATTCGGAAATTTGATATTCGGGATGATGACATTCGTGTTTTCAATCATCGGAAATTTATTTTAGAGTTAGATGGCTAAGAGTGGAGCGTCAAAAGACTTGCTGAACCCCGAAAACTATAGGTTAGGTTATTGGCTGAACCCCGAAAACTGTAGGTTAGGTTAGGTTTGTATTGTGACCACGTATAGCGGAGCGAGCGAAGCGAGCGGAGCGTCAAAAAACTTGCTGAACCCCGAAAACTGTAGGTTAGGTTAAATCCCAACATTACCTATTTCACCTTGAGGCAGGCCTCCGTTAGCCCGAAAAACTTTCACATATTTAGGTTTATATTTTATAGTTATTAATAACAGCAATTCGTAATTTTGATGTTTTGGACTTTTGATCAGTCGGGTTTATTATTGGTCGGTGTACCTAATGATATTCGGAGTTTCGAAAATAGGTATGTTTATAATCGGACATCGTATTTTTGATATTTAAGATTATTATTCATTCGGACTTCTTATTGTTCGGTGTATTGAAATTCAGAATTTTGAATTTCGGATTTATAAAAATCGGAAAAATGAAAAATCGAAATACCTACTTTTATATTCGGAGTTTTAAAACATTCGGGATTATAATAATCGGTATTATGAAATTCGTGATTCCGATAACCGGAATTTAGTTTTTCGTATTGAACTATGTAGTGTACCTACCCAAAAAAAACACTGATATCCACATGTCCCATCCAAGCAAAGCGAGACATGATGGTTAAAACCATTATCAGAAATTAAATATAAAAATTCGAAAGATTCTCTTCACTTTGCAACACCTATTTTATCAGTAGTTCTTTATCGTTGTTTCTACATAATGTCTAGTAGGGTGTATGGTGTGGTTTTTCACGTTTTATAAAGCCGGGTGTCTGACAATCACCTATCAACTTTTATGGTAGGTAATTGAATAACCCATTAATGCAAAAATGTTTTTGTAGCATTAAGTTTATAAACACCTTTCTATTAATTGATAAAAAATATAACGCTTTCAGCTGAGTACATCTAAAATACATCTGAAGGTGTTGAGTAGATGCCAATGCGAAAAGTAACGTAGCTACCTAATTATACGATAGTTATATTATGCAATTTGTGCAGTTAGAAACTTTAAGTTTGTATTATCTTTATTAGGAAGGTACATATAGTGTAAGTAGTAACATACTCAAAAGCACAGTTTATGCACATATCTATATTTTATATAATAATAATAATAATATAATAATAATAGCCTTTATTAACAATCTTAAATCTAGTTCTTACATTACATTTATATTTTCTAACTTATTACATTCACAATTTTTATTGAACATATTCACTTTCTGACATCGGTAAAGATTGTTTTGCTTTCGCATAGGCCGCCCCCAAATTCTTCCACAGGCCTCGATTGTGACACTTTCTTCTCCACGTTGCACCTGCGGCCGCTTTTAAATCGTCGTCCCATCTTCGAAACGGACGCCCTCTCTTTCTTTTTCCCTCCCTGGGATACCATTCAGAAACTAATTTTGCCCATTTTTCTGTCTTACTTCTCGTTAGGTGTCCTGCCCATCTCCATTTCAACTTTTTAATTGTGTAGGATACATCGGCAAGTTTGGTCTTCCCTCGTATACATTTTAGGGATATTTTATCCTTTTGTTTTATATTTAGTAAGCTTCTTTCTATGTTGTGTTGACAGACTTCCAGTTTTTTTATATTTTGAGTAGTTAGAGTCCATGTCTGACATCCGTAGGTTATGGTGGGAAGAATACATACATTGAATAATTTGCTCTTTAGATATAACGGTATTGATGGGTTTTTTACAATTTCCTTTAGGGACCAATACCGTCTCCATGCTATGTTTATTCTGTTCTGTATTTCCTTAGACGTGTCATTTTCTGGGGATATGGTCTGCCCGAGGTATACGTATTCATCTACATATTCAATTGTATTATTATTGACTATAATTGGTGTTCTTGTACGATTTGTCATCAGTTTTGTTTCTGTCAAGTTCATTTCCAAGCCTACTTTTTTACTTTCGTCTGCAAGTTGTTTGAGCATAGTTTGTAAATGGTCGTGGTTATCCGAAATTATTATAAGGTCGTCGGCAAAACGGAGGTGGTTCAGAGTTGTTCCGTTAATTTTTACACCATACTGTGTCCACTCAAGATTACGAAAGACGATCTCTAGGGTTGCATAAAACAGTTTGGGCGATATAGGATCACCTTGTCTTACGCCTTTTTTTATGTCAAATAGTCTTCCTACTCTTTCTGTTTTGATTCTTGCTGTCATGTTGTTATATATATTTCTGATTAGCCGAATATACTTTTTCTGTATACCTTGATTAATCAAAGCTTCCCAGATTATGTGGTGTTTTAAGGAATCAAACGCTTTTTGAAAATCTATAAAGGCCAGGTAGTATGGTAATCTGTATTCCTTGTATTTCTCAGTGATTTGTTTGATAGTAAATATGTGATCTATAGTTGAGAAACCACTACGGAACCCCGCCTGTTCTCTAGGCTGGTTCTCATCTAAAGTGTTTGTAATTCTATCTTATATAATTTTTGAAAATATCTTATAGAGGTTCGACATGAGACTGATAGGTCTGTAATTGTTGATGTCATCCAATTTTCCTTTTTTATGAAGCAAGATTATTGTTGATGTTGACCATTGTTTTGGAATTGTTTCTTGACGGAGAACTTCATTGAATACATTTAATAGTGTTTTTATTATAACGTCTGTGCATCCCTTCAAGAGTTCGTTCGAAATTCCATCTTCGCCTGGTGTTTTTCTCAATTTTTGTGAATGGATTGCCTTAATTATTTCGCTTTCCATAATTGGCGGTATTTCTTCTTCATCATCTTCCATGCAAAGTTCTGTGGCTGAAGGTGTCTCGTCGTTATATAAATTCCGATAAAATTCTGTTGCTATTTCTAATATTTCAAATCTTTTTGTTTTGTTCTTTGGATCTTTTTGTCTTCTCATTTCTGGTATCCATTTAGTAGATTCTTGAAGTTCTTTCGTCGCCCTTTTAACGCCGCCTGTGATTTCTATATGAAGCATAAACCGTTCTTGTCTTGTTCCTTGTCTGTGATTTCTTATACAATTATTGATTTTCTTACTTATTTCGCTTATTTGTTTTCTATCTACTGGTTTCTGCTGTCTTAATATTTGTCTAGTATTAATTAATTCCCTGGCTTCTTTTATATAGGTCTGCGTAATATGGATAAAAAAAGTTGTTGAATGTATGCTTAAAATAAATATGAAAATATAAAGCTATTTAAATAAGTTTTAATTACACTTAAGCACTGAAATCTACTACAGAACTTACCAAAAATGCGCCACTTCCAAAGGACTTCATTCTGCATTGAAACTTGATAGAGTAGTATATTTACTATATTTTAATCAATCTTAAAAGGAAATATTTAAAAAGGTCAACTTACATTCATCAAAATACTTAAATATTTTACCTAATCAGTCATCAATAGTATTCAATCAAATCTAGTAGCTGTCAAAATTATCCAAAAAGGATTTAACAGTAGGGCGCTAAATCAAACGTCAGTCAGCATTTGATCGAGCATCGAATGCCACCGTATTGAACACTTCCGCAACGGAAACCCGAATAACCGATTGTTTCGTTTATTTCTCGATTCCCTCGTCAATACTAAAAAATTGTCAGTGAAGCCCGTCACACAATAAAGTTCAACATATTTAATTTAAGTTTTGACTATAGAAATTAGCAGCGGTTCTATTTGCGAAACAAATAGAACAAGCTACATACCTACGTAGATTACAAGCGTGTTTTATTAAATCATTCTCCATCATTGGCTTTCTTGTAATCCAATCTGTTAAATCTATTATTTGAATAAGATGATAATGATAAAATACATTTAGTTATATTAATTTATCACATACCTACCCTACCATTTTCGCTGTGATATCTAACTTAGGACAAACTTTACCATACCCTGTTAGAAATACGTTAAAAAGTGTATGCGGCTGTCATCTAGATACCTGCTTAGTTGAATCAGAACGTCACAGCAACATAAACCGAGTAATTTTCATGTAGCACAATCGATCAGAACTCGCATCTCATCTCTTGTCTCTTGAATCTATACATCGAGTCCATTATGCGTGTCTAATAGATTTTTTTGGCGTTGGGCCATTCACGGGCGCAGCGTGAGGCCGCGTCAATGGCTATTGTGGCTCGAGCGGCGACCGACAAACTTTTATTTGTAACGGGCCTAAATGGCTGTTTTGAGGATTAAGGTGCCAGCATTGTCATCACTCGACTATCGGTTCACTGCCAATTCATCCATCGTAACACCCAATAGTATGCTCTCTGTCAATGTGATAAGATTTATTAAGATCACGGATTTAGTATGCGGAACTGTAAATGTCCTTTCAGTGAATTGTCGGACGCAAAATGGCATTAGCCTAATACGATGAGTTCCCCACAATGTGCTCTTGAGATCTGTCACTTCTGATAGCTTTTTGCTACGGTTTACACGGTGGATTATGCACTTCAACATTAGGATTATGCGACCACTTACAGGCTGAAGTACCTTAGGAATGTTTACAAGTGAATATTACCGTAAAGCTTGAGTGTAAATATTGGTTTGAGGCAATTAAATTAAAATATCTGTCGCGGCAGTTAATTAAAGTTGAAAAATAAAACCGTACGTTAACGGTTCGGTAGCACCCTTCATAACTCTTTTTCATGGCAGCCGAGCGTCGTGTTTAACCCTTTCATTGACAAAAGGTATTTAAATTAAGCTGTCGAGGAGATTATATTTACTGCGGCGCAACGGGATTTAAGCGTTTACACTGCCATCTGTATTTAGAACGACAATGTTGCAGACATTGAAATAGATAACGAGTTTCTTGGATGACGCTTAATTGAATTTCATACGGGAAGTGTTCGATGTAAACACCGTATAAGTGATAGCACGATGACTGCGATACAAGATACGCTTGTGTAGATATTTATCATGAAGTGTCTTCGCGTAGCAGTTGCTGCGATTTCTAAAGCTGCTTTCAGCCAGCAAATCTCGAATCAGCCGGCGAGTTTTCTCGCTAATTGAATGTTATTGCATACCACACACTAATTTATAGATATAGAGATAGGTAGCTCACGTTTGTTCATTAAGCTGTCTCGGTAAGTTATTTATGCGGCCGTCCGTCAGCGCCGCGCCGGAGTGGCGACAAATTTAACAATGCGGGTACCGCGGCTTTGTGTTGCCTTTCTTAAAAAGATCGTTAATGATGTGCGAATCTGTCTACACGTGTCACCGTCGATTTATGTCGATTCTTCCTAATTGTTTTATATTTTGCCGATTTTGTGCGCTGTTTCAGTTGCGCACGGTTCATTGGCGTTGCGAGTGTGAAATTTATTTCGGTTATTTAAATTTACTCGGCGTCCACCCACCCGGATTGTCAGATGTTCGCGTTGTACAATCAACTAGTAGCAGCAATTATTCGCTGCATGTTCCCTACACTGCGGTTTATTAAGCGACTCGATATTCGCCACACATAGGACCCTGTAAAAACGGCCCGACCACAAGGCAACTGCAGTTTCCTGCCCCAACCACAAATAACCGTTTAATCATTTTAATATTGCTTGTTAGCAATGTTAATTTTGTACAGTTATCGTAGATAATTTTTATTGGTTCTAATTGTGCTAATAGTCGAAGAATAGTTGTGTTGGTGCTTATTAACTTAGGCTATAAAACCAATAAAAATGTTAGCCGTGATATCATGATAACTTAATGTTAGATTAGAGCTAGCCGCATTGGGCATATGGCATAACTTCATTGTACGTTAATAATGTTGGGATTATACATGAAACCTTTCCAGACTTGTAAACTGTTTTAATGAAATTTTATGTGTTGCTACTTGATAAATATCTACAAATAACAGAATATCAAAGTTAGACTGCCGATCGATCGCCTTCAGCATCATGATCGATAGAAAATTGAAACTATCAATCACGATATTACATGTCATCTAAAGTGGTTTATTTATGTACGACACACCGACAGAGTGACAGTAAGTAATTTAGCTACTTTTTGCAACATCTTCCATTTGTAATAATATTATTAGTTAGCGTGTAGCTGCGCCCGCACTGGCCAATTTCACATCCTCGACGCAGCCCGTCATTACGCTGCAAATATTACAATTACGACCTACTGAGATGTTCCACTAGTGACGTGCCTTTTCATTCAATAGTTTTTACTCAACACTCCGTTTCCTGTCATGAATTATTTATTTCCTTTCCATTGAATATTTACACTAGAACGATTTCAATTTTAACCACCTATGTTACGCCTTTTTATTTTTTAATTAGTGGCGGCTATTATTTTCATTACAGCATGCGTATCTGTATCGCGAGTTTTATAAGTTATCGTATTAATAATTAATAAAAAGGCTTGTTGAAAAAGCAATCAGTCATCCAATCACAGTGAACAAACATGAGCTGCGCGGATTCGTCGCGCTCCCGCGCCACAATCACTGTCAATGATTGCTGTCGAAACCTTCGTACGTCTTTGTTGTAACCGCCCTTCCTAATGGAAGGATCCGCTGGCGTTAGGCTTTGACTAATACGAGATTCGGGATTTAAAAGTCTTGGGAGTCATTAAACGTCGTCAGAAGCTTCTGAAGGACCGATAATGATCGTAATCGCTGCGAGGTTTTTGCAAGGTCACTGCATTAGCCTGGCTTGTTAGTAGACGGGCCTGCTCCTCGGGCAAGGCGGGTAATGAACGGAGCTGCGAGATGCAAGTCACGGGGCAGGCAGAGGCGCCGCCGTCATCGCCCGCGTCATCGCGCCCTGTCAATAAATGATGCCCCGACAACGGAGAAGGTTATTTTCGAAGACGCACCACTAATTAATGCCTTCCACTTAAAAAAGGTTACTTACCTAAGAAGCGGCGTCTTTGTTCTATTGTCAACTCCTTTAGTGTTTAAGGATGTCTAATGGTGCTGGTAGCTGATATTTATAATAGAACTCTTCGTTGGACCTTTATATAAAATTTCATGCCGTCCGAATTACTCTCCATGGGTGATCCAAATCAAATCTCAGTGCTTAACCAAAGTGCTGTAGCACGTGGGTACCACTTTGTGCCAGCAGCTGAGCAAATATCGAGACATAAAACTTTAGATTTACCTAAATTAGTGTCTTGGCATATCCTTTGTAAGTTTTAACCACAAGTTATCCCAAGTTATTAACATTGCCTTCATTGTTGTTGTTACATACTGATAAAATACAATATGTTTTATTTTACTTCTTCTTTTGTAAGGTGCTCTTGCTCAGAAAACTAAATCAGATTTTGGTCTTCCTTGGGAAACACCGACTCTGTAGCGGTTATTTGACCTGTCAGCCTTGACAATCTATAAGTTATGTTTTCCCGTTCTATTCCCTACTTTCGTCACCCACAGGACGGTGAATCATTTAGTAGTTTAGCCGAGAGATGCTCGTGGTGCCACGCGCGTGAAATATTTTGCTGCAGGTTTTTAATTTTGCTCATAAAATCGAACCAAATGATTACGAGATCATCGTTACCAAACACCACAGGCTTCTGTAGACATCTGACAACTCAGACCCAATATCAGTTTCACGGGCATCTGTTGTGACACTCCACACGTTTTGATGTCTCACCGTGTTCCCTACTAATGTCACCCGCTGTTGGCGATTAATTCAGCAGTTTAGAAAAATGCTCCTGGTGGCCACCCACGTGGCATATTTAGCTTCAGATTTTGCAAGTTGCTCTAGCTCAGAAAACCAAACCAGATTTTGTTCTTCTTTGCCAAACACCACAGACTGAAATGGAACGTCATCTGACCACTCAGCCCCAGTATCAATTTCAGAGCATCTGTTGTGACAATCTGCACGTTTTGATTTCCTCGTTCCGTTCCCTACTTACGTCACCCGCAGTCGGCGATTAATTTAGTAGTTCAGAGAGATGCTCGTGGTGACCACCCGCGGGGCTCCGGCGGCGCCCCGCCGCGCTCCACGGAGCTCTAATTGAAACTGACACCGATAGCGCCATTCACGCAGTCCTTTCGCAGATCATTCTTATAAACAATGAATAAAGGGTTAAAAGTTGGAAATTAAGTATATTGAAAAAATTGGAAGGTGCATTTTTTACCCTTATTGTCATTGTGAGAAGAGCGAATACGGAACCTGTAATAATTTCCTTGACTGACCCTTTGCTTTAGATATAAAAGAAACACATTCCTTTCTCATTTATAATTTCCTATCTTTCGTCATTTTATTGTTGCAGTCTCACTAGGTAGAAGACCTAGTCGCTATTAAATTTCTCATTATTTAACTTCGTGAAAAACACGGTATTTAATACAATTTATGTTTTTATGATTATTAAAACAGTTCCTTTACTGGCAACAACGATAGGAACCAAATTCAGAATATATTTAAAGGTGATCTCTCCAACAAAATATGATGAGATTTTCCGAAATTCAACAAAATTCAACTACGAATGTAAAATCGCGGTAGTCTGTACGAAAAGGCT
This sequence comes from Apotomis betuletana, assembly GCA_932273695.1. Classification (NCBI taxonomy): domain Eukaryota; kingdom Metazoa; phylum Arthropoda; class Insecta; order Lepidoptera; family Tortricidae; genus Apotomis; species Apotomis betuletana. Next base: position 9,825,507 of record OW026305.1, on the reverse strand, counting down.
GGAAAGTTGGGATTCAAAGGGCTGAATTGGGCTATATAAGCAAAGATTCATGCTTAGAGCAGAGGGAGCTATAACAACAAATTTTACGTCTCAACAATAAAACCGCTGCACGCGTCCCTTTCAGCCTATTACGAGCGAGTGCAAGAACTATCGGAAATTGCAACTATTATCCTTAGCATCCGGCTTTTAAGTGTAAATTTTCCGTTTGCAATTTGTCGTGCGGAGGGATTTAAACAAACAGTCTCTTTGTATCACGAGTGGCCATTAAACGCAGCGGTCGAGGTTGTTATGAATTTGGATATATCCCTCATCCTTTACGGTTCCCCTTCATACATATAACTTCATATAGAGCCCAGAGATTTGTCTTATAACAAAAGGGAATGATGGTCCCTTAGAAACAGATATTCTTAGACATATTGAATCTCAAAGATAAGATTTAAGTGTTTGGTGTGCAAAGTAATGTTATGCATTATCAATTTATGTATTAACTGCTGCACTTCGAATCAGTTGCCTTGTTCGACCAATTTGAAATATAATAATAAGTATACGACTGATGTTAATTCAGAAACCATTTCTATAATACCGCAATAAACAATTAGATTATGACAATATGACACCTTTGAAATGTTATTCATATTACATTTTTCGACTTTTACTTATCCTTGCTGTTTTGCTAGACTTAAGTCAAGTGATTAGTGTCACACAAGGTGGCAAATGGATGGAATTAAGTATTATCTTAATTTAGCTTTTTAGTATTCTCAAATTAAAAAATGGATCTTTATTTTTTAGGCAAGTAAATCCCAATTTTGTATGTTTTTTTTGTAGATCTCTATCTTATGATACATTCAATATATACTCTATATATCGTATCGTATGGTTAGGATTGTGATAGTTAAGTGGAAAGGTGCCTAGATCCATGTTTTTATATGTATATACATGAGGCTACCGTTACGCTTTCCACAGTTTTATCAATATAAGTTTTTATTGCGACGTACAACCCCTTTCTTGTACATTACGCTAAGCGTAAGTAGCAATTTTCTAAATGCGCTTAATGAAAGAACGTTTGCTTCTGTCACGGTTATTAGGTAAGCTTAACCTACATACTGTTTACTTATTTAGTCTCATTTGCAAGCACTAAGTTTATAATCAAGCAATTACCCACCGACGTGAGCGGGTGCTTTATCCAATTTAGAAAAAACCGTTATTGATAAACACTTTATCCATTATGGTGATCGATTGCCGGAAAATTAAATCAATTTAATTGGAATTAATTGATACAGTCACGAGCGTAGCTTGTTAGTCATATATTTACTACTAGCGTTGTATCTAAAGCCGGCATAATACATATTGTCTGTTTTATCTAATATCGAAAAAAGTCCTTATTGATAAACTTTTTATCCATTACGATGATTGATTGGCGGAAAATTAAATCAATTGTTTTTAATTATTTTCTGTACTCAAGATCATAAACTCATAGGCTGTTAGAATAGGTAATCTAATGGACGTAGCACACGTATACTTAGTAAGGTTGCGATACTATAATTTACGTATGTCACAATCATAATGCAAGATCATGTTTTTCGCCAAATATGTACTTACTCCCTTTTGTTTTTGAAATGTAACTTGACGAATCTAATCTTCCCATATACGTAACTTATTTAGTACTCTAGCAGAAGATATAGATAGGACTTGTACGCTAGCTTCTTTTGTTAACATCTTTTACCCTCGGCTACTCTTACTCACCATTAGGGGTCGTGTGGCGCCCCATTAGCCAAGGGCCATATTTCATGTCCTCGAGAAGGCTCCATGAATAGGTACTCGCCTCTCACTTGAGTTTCAGCTTTAAAGTGCGCCTGTCTGTTATGGCCGAGTTAATATCACGATGTTTAGCTTTAAGGGAAGCTTGGGATCATTATTATATACATTGAATAATCGAGATTTTAATTCAATTATAGTTTAAGAGAACGCTGCGAGCAAGTAATACCTAATATTTGAACACGGCAGAACGTGTTCATACCTTATCTAACTCTCTGAAATATTGGTGGCTAAATCTGGTTTATTTAGGTTTGTAATAAAATCCTAAGTAAGCTAATTTGCAAGCGATGATTCTCATGGTAAAAAAAGGTTGAATCGAACACCACAACGTGTTCTATCAAAACATTTTCTTACATAAATACTCTTGTTTTTTACGCTCTTCACGCCAATTGACCTTATACGTTGCTGAAGCTTTTTTATCCAGATACATAGCCTCAAAGCAACGCGGGCAACTGAACCATACATTCATAAGCTATTCAAGCACGTCCATGTAAGGTGTAGCAGTATAATTACTGGACACGTCGATAGACGCATTGCTGTGCTATGCCAGAAGGTCGTATCTTCACATGAACTTCATAGTAAGATACAGCGTTTTACCGTAGCACAGCAGGGCAGCTGACAAGCGCTGCGGTCGCCGCGGTCGCTCCATTCAACACCGCTTCATTCATAACTGGCGAGTGTGACCGCAAACTCGACGTGTGGACCGTTTAACTCCATTTGCCTAGCACACAGTTTGGGAACCACGGGCTTAGGTCACTTAGGAATTTGCCAACTTGTCGCATATGTAACGTAACGTTTGAGACTGCTGGGCGATGATTTGAACGTGCTTTGATATACAGCCAGATAGGCCATATCTCGGCTATATATTTATGTCAATGACAATGAGAATAGAAAATGTTATTACGGTTAGGATCGAAAAGCACTTATGCCAAATTTAAATTTATCCACTACATTTCGGACAGATGTCAGTGTCTCACGTCAAATTGAGCCGCATTATCTTCGCGACTTATCGAAATAGCTAGCAGTCTTATTAATAATAGCTTACGATCTACAAACGGCTGTAAAATGTTTATTTATCACTTAGAACATATCATCACCTTGTTCAGCCGATTCGATTCGTATCAGATCCACCTACAAACGTTCGCGATAACGAAGTGGAATAGGAGATGAAATACTTAGGTGGTCGCGTGGCCCGGACCGCCCGTCGCGGGCACACCGCGCTATGCTAATTCAATTGTGTAGCGGATAGCGCGATACCATCGCCTTGCATTATCATAATAATGCGCGAGTCACCACGCTGATACTAGCCGTCGACATGCTTGATACACAATTTGTAAATCGATACCTCACAACAGCTTTTAGACCTCGCTTTGTGTTTGTATACTTGAGACAATTGTCTCATATTGAGCGACCCAATTCACCCTGAAAATAAGCATGTATAACACGACAAGAACCTGCATATAATGTTGCATGAGAGCGAAAAATAAAAACATCAACACTAACAGAGTGCGATAAGGCACTTACAAGCAAGAACATGGAAAGAAACCTAGCATCTAGGTAATCGATTCACAGAAGTGTTGAAAAGTGGCGAAAGCCGTTCTCAGGCGTCCGCCCGCGGCCCGTAACCGTACCCACAGTTCTTGCCGACGATTACATTCATCTAGCGGGATGCAAATTGAATTATGGGACTTTTTGTGGCTGTTCAATTGTTTAATACGTCGCTTTGTTCTTGCGCCGCTACGTGACGATTGAGCACTCAGCGGCTTGTAATCGCCCGCAGTCTTCCAGCCACGATTGTTCCACACCATTCTAGTCAACCCGTCCCACCAAATTATAGTGTTTCACCTTATTACCTAATTGTTGCTATTGTTACAAATGACTAACTGCTTTCGAAAATCTTCCAATCTCGTATTACAAGTTATAACGCTTTAATTCGTTCTATGAACTCATCTCAACTTACTTTTGATTAGAAGTAACCGACGAGAAAATTAGCAGCCCTATTAACTTTATTTTATTATTTTAAATACTCGCAGGTAGTATAGTAGATAACTCGGTTTGGAAGTAGTTACCTAGGAGTAATTGGAAGAAAATAACGTCTTGAATGCATAATTGTTCGTTTTTACGAGGACTGCAGGTCGTTGGTGCGCCGCGTCTTTGTGGTTTAGGCCCCGCGGCTGCGTCGGTAATTTTCTCAGCAATTAATACCCCGCGTTCAATTTGTTAATGTAAAAAATGTGAAACAGAAGTTGAAGAAAATTACTGAAGCCACATCCACGCAATGCCACGCTATTACCGGAGGAGCGAATGAAATGTCAACTAATTGCAGTGTGCTATTGTATTGACATGTGCCATCGCGGTTTTTATTGGCACTGTCGTAATTGAGAAGGCCGTTGATCTAAAGACAGACAGATGACAGAAAAACTAACTGTTTTGAAACACGTAAAAGACAAATAAACACAACAGAGTATATTGTAACTTGTATTTATAAAAATAAACACAAGTTACAATATACTCTACACCTATATCTAATCGAACGATTTGTTTTGACATAAATGACCAAAGTAGATAATAAAGATTTGATCAAATCTTATGATAATAAATTAGAGAACAGGTTTATTTTGATGATTTAAGACATTTTTGTAGAACAGATAGAGAATTGGTCCAATAAAGCAGGTCTCGCGTGCCCCGCGGCGCTGTGGTCCAACCATTTTATTTGTTTGTTACTATGGTATAAATGGAGCTAATTATAATGATTTCTGTGGAAATTACTGGCATTAAGTTGCTACCAAAAATACGTGAGTTTAACGACGTTTTCCGAGAATCTCGGAGCGAGCCGTCGGCGACGCGGGCGCAGCGCACGCGATGCTGCCCTCACATTGTTCCTTGTATGCAATACGGCCTTGAACTTATCTACACAATGCTATCAAAATGCCTTAAGGTAATGGTGTGTTGAAAGTTCATACCCGGCTCGGTGGTTTTAAGAAAATTCTCAAACGAAAAGGGCAAATTAACATTACGACACTGAGGCATCTAAATTAAGTCGTCAATTATCATAATAGCAGCCGTATGTCTCAAATGTTTTCAAAAGTAAATAGTTTCAGGAATTCATGGACGCCCGCTTCTTTCCTATAGGTATCTAAAAGAACCTGTACCTTACCGTAGTAGTCGTTAGTTAGTAAGCAAATTAATTTGAGAAGTGGTATCAGAAGTGTACATTTATTTGCATTCAACGGTATCTCATAACAATCAGTATTATCGATTATACAACGACAAGACAGTGTAGTCGCTCTATTTGAATAACAGGTTGTTTGAGTAACTATATATTTACTCAGTAAACGTTGTATAATAAAATGCAAACTTATTCATAGTTATGATATGAAGCGATTCCTGAGCATGTATTGAAATAAAGAGTCATCCCTTAACACTCAGAGGCACTAAATTCGACTTTCTAATGACATCAATTCCGAGATATGTCGAAAAAGGATATATCATATGACATAAAGTTAAAAAAACATTCGTTGGCAATTTACAATAGGTACATATGGCATTTTAACTGTATGTAATCCAGCCGTATTTATTTTAAACTTGTCATGATATGTACCCGTCAATAATCTGTGAATTTCATCAATACCACGACGATATATCGCTCACATGGGTATACATCGACGTCAATCAAATTAGGGCCTTGGTCATAGCCCTTGAATCGGTTCATTGATCGTCGAAGAAAATTAAGTGAAGTCCGTTGGCTGTGAAAGGGATTCTGAAAAGCAGAACCCTCAACACTCCTTCATGCCATGCTGCGGTGCAATTAATTTCATAATTTTAATTGCCATTGTTCTGTTATAATTATTGAATTACTTGATGTCGGTATTAATGATTATAATTATGCTGGCTGTAATTATTGAGTGTTTAAGTTTTTGTTGGTTGCGTCGATAGGTTAAATCGAATCGTTTATTGTGACAACAATGGTATTACGGTGATTTTGTCACGAGCTGATCGTAATCAACCTTAATGATACGTATTTTTATTTTTAATTATACTTATTTTTACCTTTAATGAACTCAACTACAAAGTTGCAAACAATGGTATAGGTACAGACGATAGTGTTACAAACAAAACAGCTCGTCGTAATCCAACGCGGTTTGCTTTTCTTTTTCATCTGTTTTGTTTTGAATTAATCTAATAGTTCTTTAAAAGTGCTTATTCCTATTTTTGTAACCATTATATTTTATCATTATATTTGGTCCAAGTGTAGATAAAATAATCGATTTAACCTTATTCAAACATCAAGCCATGCCACTTATATTAATTTGATCCAACATTCGAGTAGGTAATTAAGAGTAAAAAAGCCAGCTATATTGTGTCGACTTTAGTTCTGCTACACAACGACAGAACAAAAGCCAAAGTGGAAGGGAGTCCCTTGTTTCCATTCGACCGCTCGTTTTTTGTGAGACTGGAACTGGTTTCTCAAATTGGTACTCCTATTATCTGGTCCCAGCCGGTGAAGGTCGGTCTCACTGAGAAAATTTATGTAGCAAATTCCGTCACGCAAAATATTGGTGGGTAATTTCGATCAGAATTTTGACGGTTTAAATGTCCTTCTAAATTGGACGGTGTTTCGACACTATTTTGAGTCGGGTTCGTCAATAAAATTGTGTTTTAATCGTGTTTGATATAGAAAAAAATATTTGATACTTAAGTTACTATCTAGATAAGGTTAAAATATTAAAACGAGACATCTAAAACAAGCATCAAGTAAGTAGGTAACTAAATAAGTCCTTCCAAGCATAAAATTAGTTTCATCACTGAACTTCCCCATAAGGTGACAGTAAAACTCCATAGTCTGTTTATAATTTTTTATAGGAATATATATAGTTTTAAACAAAAAACGCGAAGCGGCTTTAATGTTAGTTTCGACAGCGCTAGCGCAGCCCCGGGGCGCACGGCGAGTGGGCGCTCTTGTCTGACACATTACCACACAATTTCATCGACTTATCAAATTTAAACGCTCACATTACCCGGCCAGGCGGCGATTTTATTGAAACGTTCCGATAATCGCAGAGAAACAATACGTAATCTGTCCAAATTGCCGATGGACGCGTTAGATGAGACGTGCTGCCATCGGCACTCCTAAATAGATACTTTATATAATATAGGTACGTAAAAAAATGTAGCAAGACAAATAGTTGGGCAAAAAATTCTCCTATTACAATTCCATACATCATAACACCGAATCTGGACAAAAACCGTGTCCCCCACATGTCGGGCCTGCGTCAAAGTCGGACGGCGTCACAAGGCGGTAATTTCCCTTTAAATAAATAATTTTTTTCGGCCCAATTTGACGCGATCGCCATGTGGTGTCGGTCTAATGACCGCGGATAACTACGCGGTTTCACGCTTTACTCGCTAGGCTATCACCAACTGTGAAACGTTTTAAGTTAGAGTGAGGTAAGCATATGCATAAATTGCATAATATGATTAAAAAAAATATATCACAAGATTTTATTTAAGTATGTATGTTAGGTAAGTATGTTTGTTCGGGTGGAATCTGACAACTCAATTTTGAATCAGATAATATCTTCAGCCGATTGACTTGATATTTTGCCTACCTACTTAACTTAGAATAGGCACTATGAGAAATGTTCGGCTGCAGATGGAGTGGCAGTTTTGCGAAGATAAAACTCGCCGAATACAGACGTGATGCCACATCACGAGGGTCCTAATTTACGTCTCTCGACGTTTTGAATGACAGTAGTCCGTGAAAGTGTTAAAGTCATCCAAAATTTACATAACAAATTAAGTCTGTCGTCATCACTGTAAACTGATTGAGATACGCTAAATTCCAAGAAGGCAATAAGTTACCTAATACTAACTAAGCTAACAATAGATTTCCACTTCTCTCACTCTACATTATAGTGAATGAAAAGAGACTCATGCCTCTATATGCTAGAAGTAGGTACTATACTTAGTATTGTACATATCGATTTAATAACTATAATTTCCATTGTATTATTAGTATTATGTGTATATGTATGTCGTTCTGCTATTTCGCGATAAACCAGGAAGACAAGAATACAGTTGTTCAAATCCTAACATTCGAGCCCTCTACAGTAGTTGAGCTGGTGATCGAGATATGGTGGGTAGACTAACGATGGCCAGAGTGCCATAATTATCGTAACAACTGAACATTGCAGACATCAGTACTAAAATACTCCTGGCATACCTATTCATTTTTTTTGTTAAAATAATATTCTGTGAATAAAAAGTTGGTGTTAATATCAAACTGCAGCTTCACTTTTGGAGCTCATCCCCACACTATAAAACGATGCTAAAAAAAATACGTAGGTATACCATATCACATATACTTAGGTACTTAGGTACCTATTACACCCAATTTTCTATAACCGCATTTAATATCACCCATATCCTTCGATACACATTCAAAAATAGGGCGCACATAGCTTAAACTAATATCATACAAAGCAGATAGAAGCAGTTAAAGCCATATTGTAGTTACAGACAGGAAGAGTTAATCGATACTTCCCCCAGTTAGTTTCAAATGTCAGGCGCCAACCCTTGTCGCTAATGATCGTATTTTGATGTTACTTACGAACAATATGAAACCTGAAAATCGATACGACGCTGATTTTATTATTTCTGTACTTATAAGTATTTCAGATATAAATGTACTTTATTAGATGCCAATTTGGTGATTGAAGTACGTTAATCCTACGTCTGTATATATTTAATGATAAGTTTCCTCTTTTTGAAGTCGTCGCAAATCGAAGCCTGCAAAGCATGCATTGCCACTGATACTAAACTAACATAATCATCATTGATCCATTTTAGTAAAAGTGGAAATAAAAAAATTCTTAGGTACGCCATTGAAACCGATTTTCCGCTTTTTTTAATCTTTGCTAAGTAGGTTTAAATTCAGCATATAAATCAAAACAGAGGGTTAACTACATTTTCCCTGAACTCTTTAGCCAGGTCACTCAAACCAGTTATGTTCATATAAATTCTTTCTTGATAATTTAAGCGTTCATTTTCATCAGAATATGCGTATACGAGCTCTGGTGCCTTAACTAACAATTTGACGCAGAGAGCGTAAATATTTTGCAGGAAAACCCATTGAAATACTTTGTCAGCTGCCTGGAAGTTCATCGTGGCAGCAGTTACTTAACCAGTTATCTATACTATTACAGTGAAACTTGGATAAGTGGGACCTGGATAAGTGAGAAACCTCCATAGCTGGAACTCGTGCTGCTGTCCGGACACTTTACCACTGAATTACCTCTGTTAGTGGGACAAAACAGACCTCTATAACTGGGATTAGTTTTTTCGATTTTGTTTTCATAATTACCTCCATAACTGAGACAGCGGGCGTATTTTACCTCTATTATTGAGACTACATTTTAAGTTATACTTTTAATAATTGGTTATCTTTGAATTTAAAGATTTCGACCTCTATAACTGAGATAACGTCAATCCATTACCTCTCTAACAGGGACTTCATTTTATTTCAAAACGCGGGAGAGTAAAAGCACTATTGTTTTGCACACCAATTTTGAAATGTCAACAAAATTGTAACCAAAATAATACCTACATAAGATTAAACTTATATTAATTAAAAAATAATTTCATAATAGGTGACCCCTAAAAAAGGACAATATAAAATGCCAGGTTTATTTAATTGACGCATTCTGTTGTATTTTGTACTGTTAATAAAAAAAGTGTTAATGATTTTGTTTATGAGGTACCTTTTTATTACTGCCAACGATTATAATTCATGTGTAATTAGTATGAAATACATCACCTACCTATTTTATTTAATAATCGTACCTCTGTATCTGAAATATCCTGTTTTTTACCTCTATTAATGGAACCCTATAGTATGTAAATGGGACATCAGACATTAATCTGGACCTGATGTTTATCTGAGACACTGGGTAAGTGGAATACCTCTTTAAGTGAGACAAATTTGCTGGTCCCTTCAAGTCCCAGTTATCCAGGTTTCACTGTATAACATTTTAGTTTTTTTTTTTTGATTTGTATTAAATCAGTTTACTATGGAGAGGGGTCATGATTTCAGGAAAAATCTTAATAGCGTAATGCAGGATCGTCATTTGTTTTGTACGGGCGCGCGGCGGGGCGCCATACCAGTTTGCCGCCATCTGTTGGTCATAATTTCCATTGCCCTTTCACCACGCCGAAACGGCTGGACAAATTACAACCAATTTTGGTACAGGGATAGCTGGACATCCAAAGATGGTTATAGGATACTTTTTACTCGTCTAAGGTAAAGAAAAAAATACGCGGACGAAGTTGTGGACGCCTCCTAGTGTTGATATAAATTATTAGACGATAATTTAACGCGTTTATTTGCATTAGAATAGGAGCTGGGGTGTCGACGACGGCGTACGGTGTCGCCCCGGACGCGCTCGATAATTCCCTAATTGTGCAATTAGCCGTCTGCAATTTGCCCCAGGCTTATCCAACATGAATTAGAACGGGATTATTTTGCTTCAAATTCAATCCCGAAATTAGAAACCAAAATATGACGCAATTTTCGTTCAAGTCAGAAGGTCAAATAAATTAATTATCTGACTTAATCATTGGCATATGGCATCAGCAAATATTACCATAATCGTAGTCAATTTAAGCGTTATAACGAATAAGGCCTATTATCTCGAATAACGTGTTGTCTAAAAATATTAGCTCATAAGTATAGTTATGAATTTTATGAAATACAATTTGGCCGGTAACGACTTCACGATCATCTTAATAACACATCGGGATAAGCGTTTCGCTTGAATATTCATTTCGGCTCATCATAATTTTGGTGGATAATTTTAAATCAGCCAATCAACGCAGCCCGGCCGGTGCCTCGGACGCTTTAGCTCACAATTTATGGTTTCTCACATTAATTTAATTACAGTTTACGAAATCAATCTTATTTGCTATAGGTATGAGAGAAAATTTGAATTTTGATTGTTGGTAAATATTTGCTGATATTCAAGCTTTACTTCACAATCAATCGCACATTAAAAAGATAAGATACTTACAAGATGAATACGGGTAAATACTAGTTGTAAGTCTATATCGCTATATGCTCTGTGTTTTAAAATATTTATAGATATCGAGTCCACGATTATGTTACGTTAAGGTCCCAGTGTTCGACGACACCTCATTACCTTATTTGTCGCTTTCAACTTTTCCATTCATAGGAATAGAGGTGGAAAACAATTTAATTATAATAATTAAAACTAGTCAGAGCATCCCTCACTTTTTGACAAGTAAGCGATTGCGAGAGTATTTGTATAACGCGTGACAATGACAAGCGCGAAATTATATTAACTAAATAAAATGAGTACCTAATACAACTCGGGCCTAGGTCTTCTTTATCATTTGGTATGCGGAAGCACTGATCAGTGCAAATTAAATGCTTTGTAGGTACTGATGTTAAACTTTTAATTTTTAACAGCACACGAAAGGTTTAAACATTAAATCTGACGGAAAAACTAACTGTTTCCCTTCAAATGCGGACTCACAGACGGTATAAGATGATATCGCTGAATGCTTTCCCACAGAATGAATCAATGGAGTTTCCTCAGTGGCCTACTGAATAAAAGGCAGCAATTAAGTAATCCGATCCACTCGGCCATTGATACATCCGGTCGCCTTTCAAAGTTCCACTAGTGCGCCTAATTATGATTTTGCTCTCGTTCGTGCTCTCTGAGGGAAGTGTGTAGGTAGCTGTGTTGGTTTTCCTCTTGTTTTGCATTAGACGTTAAAATGGTCGTTGAGGAAAGTGCCTCGTAATATCGGCGCCGATAACTCTTTAGCAGGCTTTTTAAATGACACATGCCTAAAAAACTATAATGCTGTTATTGGAGCGGAGCGAGCGAAGCGAGCGCAGCTCCCATGGATCGACTCGAATGGACTTTGTGACAATGCGCAGATCTCAGCGAGATCTCAACCGATTTTAGAAATTTTTGTTTTAAAATGCACAAATTAAATTTCGAAAAAAAAAAAAAAAAACTCCGCTCCAATCTATGGTGCAAGCTTAGCCGGTGGCTGACTCTGCATCGACCTAGTATAAAATATGTGTCAACGCTGTAAAATAATAAATTTATGAAATAAATATCAGACAATCTCACACACATTGAAATAGTCCCAAATTAAGATCAAGAAGGCTTATGTTATGTGTACTAGACGATGATTATACATACCTAATATATATTTAGATAAATAATTTCTTAAAACTATTATCTACATTGGCAGTTAATCTACCTGCCCAACATTAAAGTTTAATCATGACTCGATTCCAAACTGAAAATTTCCTAATGAATAAATCTATCCCAACCACTAACTGAGCTACCTGACCCGACTTCATTGACTCTCACATGGTCGGTAAATCTCTTTGTGTTTTATTTAATTTTTTATGACAAAAGATCTTCGTCATTTTTGACAAGGAAAAAGCCATCAACATTGTAATGCGGTGGTTGGCGCCAGAGAGGCGCCAGGCTTTGATTCAATCTCGTGGCGAGGCCGAGTTGACGACCAATTACCGATATCACTGTTTCGGTGCGCCCGCGCTGCCGGCCCAAATGGAGCATAATGCCTAGGGTAATTATGACTCCAGAGCCGCCGATGTCGGCACCAGAACACATTCTACCACTCATCTTCTAATATTATCCCTAAATTGCTTTGAGAAGGATCTAAAACTCGAATGCCTTTCCCAAACTGAATTTTTACATTGATTTAATTCTGATTATGAATCGCTTCGAGTGCAAAGACCGGAGAATTAATACCTAATAGACATAGTACATAGAGACGTATAGTCTCACGACTGAGTGTTCGCCGTGGCAATTTGATACGGTTTTATTATTTTTTTATGGTAATCGTAATTGTCATGGACTATGGGGCAGTCATACTTATACCGCCGTTGGCCTACATCTATCTATACCCGTATCTTGGCAGATATCGCAAGATAAACTGTCTTAACGTACTTATTTACCATTGTTTAAAAAACTTTATTAAAACATCAACCTTTCGTATTTGTGAGAAATATGTGCATCTTGATAATATCACTTCATATTACGCTTAACATATATTACCGACTACGAAACATCCTAACACTCCGAAGCAGTTGTGTTATTACATACGAAAACAAGTCTTACCTATTGGATTGAAGTTTTAATGATAATTTCCTAAACGAAATCGCATGACTCAAGTTAATAAAATTCGTAATATGTAGGTATGTACATTAAATTTGTTGACGCAGTCTTCGGCTCATAGTTTTCCAAGCTTCAGGAATAAGGGCTTGTACACACGGCACGACAGCTGCGCCAATCACAATGTACAGGGCGTGGCCGCACCCTTCCCCGTGTGCCGGTGTCGGATCCCTGGATTATATTATTATTGCTCACAATGGAACTTTTTTATCGCCGCTTTGTGTCTCATGCTGGGGTGAAATATCCGGTCGGATGTTCCTTGTGTGCTCACCTTTATTTTTAACTCGCTGAAATGAACAACGGTGAATGGATTATGCTTTACACCCTTATTCCAGAGCTTTATACGTGCTTAGGGATCTAAATGCTCTTTTATGAATGCGGATTGTGCTACGCTGTATACTACGAGTGTAAATTACACGTGTACAATGCAATTACGAGAACATTTATTTGTTCTAAGACGTCGAAATTACCTATAAATATTATCTTGAAATAAGTATTGGAAGCGGTTTCCGACGGGTGTAGTGACGCGGGTTTATTAATTACGACGTCCCGCGGCTCGCGGTAGCGGCCGGGAGCTGTCACCGCCACCTAATTGTAAATACACTACAACCATCTCATAATTTATTTATATTATTTCTCAGCGCCTCAGGCACGAGCCGAACACCACGTTAGTTCCCATATAAATTAGGCCATAAATCTTAGTCGACACTCGGGCCTTTTCTCACGGTCTAAACCCACCGTTGAAGATAATTAAACTCGTGTAAGGACTTCTTTTTTGGATTGTTAATTAACTATTCATCTTCTGTCTTTCCAGGAACACCCGAGCTTACGCGGTACGCCGCTGGCGATGTTGGCGGCGCAGTGCAACAAGCTGTCAAGCAAGTCGCCTCCGCCGCTGGCCGACGCGGCTGTGGGCAAGGGCTTCCACCCGTGGAAGAAGAGCCCCGGCGCCCACTCGCCGCCTGGCGGCAGCGCAGCTCCCCGCTCCCAGCCGCCTTCTTGCACTCCCTACGGACGCGGACCCACCTCGTGTGCAGCACCCCCCTCCTATGGAAATGACCTCTACTTTCCGTCCTCCGGCGACCAACTCCTAGGCAAAAGCGAATCCAGCGCGAGTCTCGGTTCCATGTACTCGCGACACCCCTATGAATCTTGGCCGTTCAACGTCGCAGGTGGCGGCAGCAGCGGTGCCTTAAAAGCGGCTGAAATGGGTGGCGTAGGAGCGGTTGGAGGCACCTGGTGGGACGTTCACAGCGGCTGGCTAGATGTAGGAGGACAAATGGCAAATTATGCAGGCCAAGACTATTCACAACTAACGCACTCATTATCTGGAGGAGCTCACTTATTACCTCCAGCCCCGCATCTACTCCAAGACGCTTACAAGTCCGTATTGCCGACGCAGGGCTCGTTCGGCCTCCATGGACCTGGCTCACCGGCCCCACCTGCGCAAGCTCCTTCACCTCGGTCGCAACGTCGGTACGCTGGCCGAGCGACCTGCGACTGCCCCAACTGCCAAGAGGCGGAGAGGCTCGGTCCAGCGGGAGCTCACCTACGAAAAAAGAACATTCACAGTTGTCACATACCCGGCTGCGGGAAAGTGTATGGCAAAACGTCCCACCTAAAAGCCCACCTCCGCTGGCACACTGGGGAGCGCCCGTTCGTGTGCAACTGGCTTTTCTGCGGCAAGCGGTTCACGCGCTCTGACGAGCTGCAGCGGCACCTGCGCACGCACACCGGCGAGAAGAGGTTCGCGTGTCCGGTATGCAATAAGAGATTTATGCGGTCAGATCACCTAGCGAAGCACGTGAAGACGCACAACGGGGGTAAGAAGGGTAGTTCGGATTCGTGTTCGGACTCGGAAGAGAACAGCCAAGGGGAAGGTGGGCTGGGAGGGCGGTCGCCGGAGCACGGGCTGGACGTGAAGCCGGGCACGCTGGTGTGACGGGGGCACGCTGCGCGGCCGCCGCTCGGGCCGCCGCCGCAGCTGCACCAGCACCACGCCGCGCCGCTCCTGTGATACTGCCTCCGCCGAGCGCCCTGTACATACCACATATCAGAACACTGTACATAGTAACGTGCTCCTGTAAAATAGACGATGCGGTATTTGCAGCCGTTGTGTATTTGTTGTGAGACTTTTAAGTGTTGTACAGTATAGAACTTTAATAATATAGTAAGAATTGTAAGGTTAATTAGCATAAGTAGATCACTCTTTTAGTCCAAAATTACAGTTCATTATTTATTACGTTATTAATATTACCTCAACTGATGTAAATGAAATCGAATTTATTCTCGGACCCTGCTAACGGTTATGTTCTTGCAAATAGTTTCTGAATAGAAATATTTAACTTGCAGATTTTGTGAAATTTATGGCTCCTACTGAATAGTAGCTCTAAGCCGGACAGATGGGTATTATGAATGTATGACTTTGCAATATTAATTAGATAGATGAACTATGTTGTCAACAATGTATGTCACAGTGTCTCGCGTATAATAATCGGTAAACCATGGCAAATTTGAGGAAGGACACGAAGCTATCATATATTATGCTGATTCTTGTATTTACAAGTCTAAAAATGCACTAGATAACATTTTGCTACCACTGTAGGTACATCCGAGCCACAGAAAAATGACATGTCATCCGCAGCATATTAAACATAGTACAGTAGCGGGACTAAATCTATCATAATTATGGTGTGTTTTTATGAATTAATTGCCACACTTTTACAATCGCAAAATGTTATTGAACAAAATACTATAATTTACCTGTCATTTCACTATAAGCCAAAGAAGTTAAAAAAAACTACCCAAATAGTTATTTGAAATAAAACGTCGTCTACCTACATTGTCTAAAAATACGCATATTACGGTACGGTACGGTACTATTTGGAAGTTCCAAATGTAACAATACTAGGAACTAATATAAAATATTAACGTATTTTTCTATTTATATCCTTGGTTCCTATTAATCTTGAAATTAAAATGTTACTAAAATGTAATATTATGATAGATTTTTTGCCGCTCTTGTATAAGTAGGTACCTATTACTGAATGCCCACTTAAATAGGCATTTAATTTAAATATTATTGTAAACATCTTATCAGACATATAATTCTATGCATGTTTGTGTTATAATATCATAATTATATCGAATATTAACAAAATACAATAATATTAAAATCGAGTGTTTAGACTTGCTCTACCGTTGAGACAAAAATCACCTTATAATTCTAATGCATATGAACAACATGTGTTATATTATCTCTACTACACAATTTCATCTGTTAATTACCAAAACTCACTATGTTCAAAAAAATTTGGCAAGTGCGAGCCCGACTCGCGCATGAAGGGTTCCGTACCTATACATATATATATATAATCTTTAACAAGTTTGTTGTATGGGAGCCCCCCTTAAATATTTATTTTATTTTATTTTTAGTATTTGTTGTTATAGCGGCAATAGAAATACATCATCTGTGAAAATTTCAACTGTCTAGCTATCACCGTTGTTGAGATACAGCCTGGTGACAGACGGACGGACGGACGGACGGACGGACGGACGGACGGACGGACGGACGGACGGACGGACGGACGGACAGCGAAGTCTCAGTAATAGGGTCCCGTTTTTACCCTTTGGGTACGGAACCCTAAAAACCTATACCTTAAAACAAAGCTCGTATCTCAGTTTCAATCTAGAAACTAGATACGAGCTTTTGAAGAGTAGTGACAGAAATTTTAGTGAATTAGGTTGTCACCAGGCGATTTGTTCATACAAAGTTTACATACGAGTATTTATTTTGTGTAAATAATATAACAAAGGAGGGTTTCTTGCTCAACTTTTGTTGTTAGTCCTCAATGACCATTAAAACGTTTTGCCCATGTACTCGTACTTATACAGGTATGTGTCCATTATTGTGCTATTTGTTAGCTTGGAAAGATGTAATTTAATAATATCTAAACTAAACTTTATTGTATATTGTACAAAATTGTGCGAATTAAAAATGCCTGAATATTGATTTTATAAAAATTAAATACTTATATTTTTCCGAGTGGATATTTGTTATTTTATTCGCAAACCCATCTGTGACTAAAAACATCGGGAAAAACTATTCCCTTTTTGTTTGCATATTTTAATTGAAATTAAACTTGAAATTAGCTGTTCTATGATATATAATTTACAATAATATCATCACCATACTACCAGAAGTATTACTAAATCTTGTATTATGGGTTCTGTTATAAACGACGATATACATAGACGAATACTTACCATAAAATTGCTATATAAAAAAAATATAGAATAGAATAGAATAGAATAGCCATTTATTTATAGTATATACATTACTTACAATTAATTCCACATTTTTATTTAATACACAAATATTTAAATGTAAAAGTTTAACATTTGAATTTTTAAACAACATTATTTTATTAATCAAGCGTAATTTAATTTAATGAAATGGCCTCTCCTTCGGTGAAGAAGGAGGGACGGTATTAAGACTCCTTGGGTTACCTGCCCTGCTAGGAGAATAAATAAATATATAATTATAATTTTTCAGTACGTATTTTTATACAAAACAATATCTAGTCATTTTTTCGTTAAAAAAATATTATTATTTATTAATATTGCATTTATATTTCACAGTTATTATTATTATTATTATTAATTATTATTATTTTTTTATTTTATTTTTTCACTAATTTTCATTTTATTATTAATTTATATTATTAATTTTATTATTTTTTATTTAGCATGCGATTATTAGATTATAAAATTGGAATGAAATTATTATGCTAATTATTTTAGTCTATGTTGGTGTGTTGTAGCGCCTTCCACGCGTCGCGGTCCCTGGCGACTCGTGGCCAGAGCGGGCAGCGCGCGCGTAGCTCGTCGTCCCAGCGCGCGCGCGGGCGGCCCGCGCTGCGGTGCCCGTCTCTAGGTATCCACTCGGTCGTCCTCAGCGTCCATCTGTTGTCTTGTAGACGCATGATGTGGCCGGCCCATTGGAATTTATTTTTATCAGCTACTTCAAGCACATCTGTTAGGCCGGTTGTTTTCCGTATATCTACACATCTGTTCTTGTCCCTTAATTTCATGTTCAGCATGCTTCTCTCCATAGAGCGTTCACAGGTTCTTAGCTTGTTTCTAAGTTTTTCTGTTAGCGTCCATGACTGTGAGCCGTAGGTGAGCGTAGGTATGATGACCATGTTGAACACTTTTTGCTTTAGTATAATGCTGAAATCTCCTTTGAATATGTGTTTCAGACTCCAGTATCTTTTCCATCCTAGAGCTACTCTCCTGTCTATTTCTTTTATCATTTTCTCACTAAATGAAAAGATTTGCCCGAGATACACAAATTCTGTTACCGACTCTAGGTTTTTATTATTTATTGATATTGGTGTGTGTGGTAAAAAAAATAAAAAAAATATACTCCAATGAAATTACCAATACATGTACCTATACATAAACCCAGACACAGAGGCAATTATCACAATTCCAGGAGAAATTGCTAGTCGGATAGCTGCGTAGGCAAGGCAAGTAGAGCACCCGACTTTGATATACATTGCCATATAATGTAATGATTTATTTGCTTTAGATATGGTACAGATAGATGGAGAAAAACATGTAAAGCACTAATAACACATCTAACCGGCAATGCTGGCATGCAGAAACATATTACCATACAGTCTATAGCTATAAAAGTTAACAAAAGGCATACCATGTCAAATAAAATATATACTCGTCAGCATCACACACATACACACGTAAATTAACTTATTTACTCTCGAATAAAATACAAGAGTCAACATTTAAAATTGTTGAAACAGTGTTAATTTCAAACTAATGTCATTAATTTATCACCACAGAACCCAAGTAGAGTCCCAAGACTATTCTTTTTATTTTAATAGACATATTAGTTTTGAAAATGTTCGGAAAAAAATTAAAGAAGCGTCGTCGCCCCAAAATTGTTACCAAAGATTACGTCAACTTGTGCAAAAGTTTATTTGATAGTCACAACGCACAAAGAATACAATTTCCATAGTAAATCCGCCTTATTAATAGTCCTACTGCGATGGGACCAACTACTTGTCACTTACGCTCTTTTAGAGTGAGGAAGAATTCGGGATATTTGTATCCTACGAGACCATGACCGTAACATCACGTTCGAAACGTCGTGGTAATTAAATAAACACTTGAACGCGATTAAGTCCCGTTTTGTAATAATAATGTGCGCGAATTTTGTAAGTTCAATATAATAGCTACCTATATCATACTACGGTACACACTTGCACCGCCTATGTACATGTATGGGTGCTAGTCTAATAGTCTGGACCACGGATATAGAGAAATAGAGAAAGATATCTCAAACAAGTGGAATAGATGGAAATCCCTACATGAAAACTGGATTGACGTTAACGTAACGTAACGTATCGGTACCTGGCATTATTAATGTAAGTATTATAGTCTATCCGGAATTCTAAGATCAAATTATGTCAAACTGGCACAATTCAAAAACAATCTTAAATTTAGATGAATACGGATGTTTGTGCCAAAGTGACTTTATTTAATCTTAGAGATCGGACAGACTATACCTAAATGAATAATTATTCAAGCCTCATTTGCGCCGTATTGAGTAAAAAAATGTGTCTAAAACGCTAAAATACGGGGCTTACTACGCAGCTCTGAGGGGGCTTTCCACAGTTGACTGTACAAAATGGTGTTCCACCGAAATTTTGTAGAAATGTAAAGCCCTCTCGCTATAGAGTGGTGTAGAAGTAGATATTTTATCTAGAAGCTTTCTATGGGTGGCGTTAGCAGGCAAAACAATAGTATAATTTTTAGACAAAACAGCGAAGCAATGTACGTAAACATTGATACGCGTAGGTCTAACAACAAACACATTGATGTTATTCTGCAAAGACTACCAGTATTTGTTCAGCAACTTAAAAAAAATAGTTTTCTTACGTTTGTTAAAAAAGAAGTATTTTCAAACGCCATCCAATGTAAGACAAGCCCGTCCCAATGTCAATATTGCACGGTAAATTCTATGCTTCCTTATATGTTTTTTTGCCGTTATTTAGTACGGTAAGTGAATCGCTACGAAAGGTGGTGCTACCCGATATCTAACAAACACTCACTCACACTCACTCTGCAGTAATCAATGGAAAAAATACCCAAACAAATTATTACGAACTAATCTACTAGGTACTTGTATCTACCACAACATCTGATTCCCCAGTTTTTAATCGCAGCACCCATTCACAAGCATGCCAAATGAAATTCGTTTGTACTTATGCTGCCCTAAACGAAAATCATTTAGCTAAAGCAGCTTATAGATTCGACCTTACGTCGTTGCGAAAAGCAAACAATTCGCGTATCACGCAGATTACGTCATTCTAGACAGTAGTCACCGCAAAGAGGGCGAGCGTCGTAAAAAGTGAATTGAAACCACAAATAATGAGGAGGGGAGCGGAGTGTCGTCTGCGGGTGGGCGAGCTCGTGCCGTAAAAACCGCTCATCTGCTGGTTCCATTACGACGCTCGTGGCCTAGGCTAATCTTCGGTTTATTAATCGCGACGGCGGTGGTCCCTGATGATCATCACACTATCATTGTTTTGTGCTGTGCTTCCGTTAACAATGTTTACTTTAACATAAACGTTGGAGATTTTTGGAATTTTCTGGATATCGTGATCTTAAAACTACCGTGACACTTCATCATAGATTTATGCTTCCGCTAACAATGTTTAATTTCAATAAAACTTTGAAAGTTTTCTCTAGAAATGAACAGTCTGAAATGACCAAAACACTTTCATTAAGTACAAACAAGTCAAAATTCACAAGTTATGAAAGCCGCCGTTCGAGCCCTAGGCTAATTTTCCCCTTTATTCATCGCGACGGCGGTGGTCCATTATCCAGTTTTTTCTTCTGTTAATAATGTTTACTTTAAACAAAACTTAGAAAGTTTTTTCTAGAAATTTATAGTCTTAAATGACTAGTTAAAATTCAATGTTACGAAAACGAGACCGGCTCTGTATCGAATCATGTCATAATAAAATAAGTTATTTGATATTCCTACTCAAAAAGTCAAGTTTACGAAAGTTACGCAAATAACTTCAACTATGTAAATAACAACACTACAAGCACAGACTAACAACCAGCCATCAAACGCTAACCAATTTGGGTTACGAGTTTAAGTTAATTAATTTGGGTTAAAAGTTTTAACTTAGTCCTTAAATACCCATCATCCCTGTGGACTATACACACGTCAATGGTTTGGGTACACGGTTACGGTTATGTATCTTATATTTTTATCGTTAATGTCTTAAGTAGTTGATAGTTTGATGCTTATTATTAAGTATTTACAGTCCTTTAACCTTATGTGTGTTTACAGTAAAGTATATACAATCAACTCATACCTAGTAAAAAACTAAATGACCTATATATTTATCTTCAGACCGACAAAATGCTCTAATAACTACGAAAAAGTTGAAGAAAATTATAAGTGAATGTAATTTTGAAATCAGTCATTGTATAATTAAAAATAATTATTATATTATTATTATTATATGAAGCCCGTAATATCCCACTGCTGGGCAAAGGCCTCCCATGGGCCTCCCCCCTTTTCTTCCAGTGATCTCGGCTTAAGGCTATTTCTGACCAATCCTTCAAGAAGAAATCCAAGTCATCCCGCCACCGCCGGCGAGGTCTGCCACGGTTCCGTTTTGAGTTTTTAGGCTTCCACTCCGTAGTGGTCATGGCCCACAAGTCCCACAACTCATCCGGCATACGGCAAACGTGACCAGCCCTTTCCCACTTTAACTTGGCCGCTTTCCGAGCTACGTCAACAATTTGGGTCTGGGAGCGTAGAGTGGTATTCCGGATTCGATCCATTAATTTGACACCTAATAGGCTACGCTCCATGGCCCTTTGGCAGACCCCGAGTTTGAACTTCTGAACTTCTGTCAGAGACCAAGTCTGAGCACCATAGGTAAGAACAGGAAGTATGCATATGTCCATGAGCCTCCTTTTCAGTGATAGCTGGAGGTCACCTTTCATTAAGTGTTTCATGGACCAATAGCTCCTCCAGGCGTTTCCTATCCGTCGTTCGACTTCTTTTTCTTGTCGCGCCTGGAAGGTAACTATTTGGCCCAAATAAAGATATTCATGGACATATGCAACCGGCTCTCCATTTATTTCTACCCTACGTTCTGTACTGTTGGTCATGAGCTTGGTCTTTGACATGTTCATCATTAGTCCAACCTCGAGGCTTGCCTTGCTTAGTTCTTCAAGCATAATTTGTAGCTCGGCAGCAGTTGAGGAAAAAAGGACAATGTCATCAGCGAATCGCAGATTGGTTAATCTGCGCTCTCCTATGACCAGTCCCCTTTCCCCCCAACTCGGCGCAAGTTTTCTAAACACGTGCTCTAGTGTGCTCGTGAAGAGTTTCGGCGATAGCGGGTCTCCCTGCTTGACTCCTCTCTCTACCTTAAAGGATGGGCCAGGCGACTGAAGTTTGATAGCGGCAGTACTATTGAAGTATATTGACCTCAGGAGTTGCACATAACCTGGCTCCATCCCTTGGTCAAGCAAAGCTGTAAATATGGAGCTGTGAGTGAGGCTATCAAACGCCTTTGAATAATCCACAAAGGCCAAATAGAGTGGTAGATTGTGTTCATGACATTTCTCAACCATTTGGTTTAAGGAATGTATTTGGTCCATGGTAGAGAGACCCGGTCGGAAACCAGCCTGCTCGGGTGGTTGGTTGCGGTCTAGTTGGCCTGAGATACGGGATTCTATCAGTTTGATAAATATTTTGTAAAGGTGGGAAACAAGACTGATAGGGCGATAATTTCCAATATCAGACTTGTCTCTTGTGCAGCAGTATGATATTGGAGTGACACAACTGTTGTGGAAATGTTTGCGTTTGTATAATGCTAAAAATAATTAATCTACATAAATTAATTCCTCATCTTTGTTACATTATCTTCTAAATTTAAATGTATCTTCTTATAATCACATAAACAGTGTAACTCGATACGATATAACACAATTATAATGTTGAACTCCATAATCGTATCAAATACGGCATTATCCTAGCCTTCCGTAATTTAATATACAGTCGTTACCCTTAAAGTAACTCAGATTTATCGCCCCTAAGCAAATTATCGTGAACTGATTGGACCCGATGAGGGAGAGTAACTGCTTCACATTCTGGTCATGCCTCCCTTGTCTGGAAAATGGGAAAAGTTGATGAGAAAACTTATTTCAAAGCCTATTTAATTTTATTATTTTTATATCTAGACTATTGTAAAATTCTAAAATTGTATTGAAAATCAATTTGCTATGGAAAAATATAATTTGTTGTCAATTATGACCACTCAATAATTAACAACAAATCATATTTTTACGACTTAAATTTTATTACAATACAATACAATACAACAATTCTTTATTGCACACCAACAAGAAAAATATTACATGAGAAATCATAAATTAAATAATGGTAGACAATAGGCGGTCTTATCGCTAAAGAGCGATCTCTTCCAGACAACCTTTGGGACAACCTTTTGGATTACTTTTCTGTATTCCGCGTAGAAAGAGGACGTAATCAATATTTTTATATTTTTCCTGAGATTACTAATTATTTTACTATTTATTTGTGAAAAAATTTACTCATTCTGAAATGTATAATTCCAAAACCAATGGAAAGATTAATTGTTGGAAGAAAAAGTACAAAAAGTCGACTATGTTCTCACTGTTGAAGTGAAAAGTTGTGTGTGCTACACGAGAGCAAATTTTTTTGCATCTAGTGCTGTTGAGTCCCTCGCTTCAATCAGGATTCTAACTTAGAATCCTTCGCTTGCTCGGGACGCAAAATCTGCACTCGCAACAAAAAAAACTTTGCTCTCTTGTTGCACAAATAAACTATTGTCCTTTCATCACGCCGCTGAAATGCCTTGAGAGATTTTAACTAATTTTCGTACAGGGATAGCTGGACGTCTATAGATGGTTATAGGATACTTTTTACCTGACTAGATATAGGTACGGTAAAGAAATAGTTTTACGCATAAGTTGTGGGCACTTTCTAGTCTTAAATAAAAAACCTAATTTAAATGGCGATATTCGATTGTATTTTCATCAATATTAGTATCAATTGATATAAATGATATACTAGAATAATACATAATCGAAGGCCTAGGAATATATTAGTTACTCTAATACTTCAAAGTATTTTACTTTACCTAATATCCAATCCTATCCGTAATGAACTTACATATCTAGAACATATCGGTATTTATTTTGTAAACAAAGTGTCCAACTGAAGTGCCTATAATTAATAGCTCGATGTTGGAGATTTGCGTCGTTAAAACTGTTATTATTTTAATTAAAACTGACGTGCCCTTTCTGGAAATCAATTTTGCTGATATAATCGCTACTAGTTATGGATGAACGCAAGTTTATCACAAAATGTAAGTACTTATTTAAAATTATAATTAAGGTTCCTTCTGACAATTCTAGCCGCCGAGAAAAGTTAAGCGCTAACTATTTACAGAGCAATGCAATGAAGTAAATGACATTTATTTGAGTTACTCTAATGAGATAGTGAATAGGTAAGTACAGGTTAGTGGCGTGGTCTTCATAGCCCAAATCCCACTAGCATTCCTATTTTGAACCATTTAACCAACCCTACGCTATTGGTCTTAGAGATATGTAAACATGTTAGACAAATATTTCTTTGAATCCACGCTACCGGTAAATGTATCCTGATCATCACTGAAATCTAATTGCCATAAATGTTTAATATTAATCGAGAATTTGATCACTTCAGTACGAATCTCCAATGACAGAATCCTCACGAAAAACCCAACCATCTGCCGATGCGAGTGAAGCTGTGACGCTGACGTCCACGTTTTAGTTCATAATATAGGTAAGTATTTGAATTGTGTGAATTGTGATGAACAGCATAATTATTATTATAATTATTATAATTTATTTATTTCAGGCATCAAAGGCCCATAGATAAATACCTTACAATCTAACATAAATATTAAATATTAAAATAATAAAAAACATAAGTAACTAAATTAGGTCACATTTTTCAACAGCGACGTGTTACGCGTGTTCGATGTGTCAGGTAGCCGTAATAATGGCCTTATTAGGCGCATGTGGGTTCGCAGTACTCATGTGCAACACCGAAGGTCAGCTGATAAGTGATAAATCAGCTAGGGTGACGGCGCGTAACGACGGCAATGGAGTCTTTAATTCAAACAGATTAGGTTACATGAACGGCTAATTTAGGTAGTTCTTATGTCAGATGATAAAATACTGTCTTGTTTCTCATTGCATTCATATTTGCGTGATGGTAATACTATCGTTATACTTACATCTGTTTTTTTCTTTTCAATTGTTTTTCTACAGGATGCTGCTGTTGTTCGTATTTATTGGCGTTAATTTTCTATTATTATTTTTAAAGAAATGGAAGCATCACACGTAACATAGTCTTATTGCGATAGCAAATATTTTTACGTTACTCTAGGCCGTAAGTGGGGTTTTCTGCTCGATATGCGGGGAGAAGATCTCACTTCCTGGCCAAGGCAAGACGTAAATAAGTTTCTGTCAAAAATGACATTTTAGTGGCAAGCTTTTATAGCCGACTGTACTTTTCTTTGGATATCCATCAAATGCTCACTGAGACGATTCTAAAGAGCCCAAGCTAGTTCCTATGGCCACCTTCCGGCTCCATCATCAGATCAGCCCCATGGTACCATATTATTGTATTGTCATCAAAGTTAAGTAAGTATGCAAAATTTCAGCTCAATCGGTTGACGATATCTGCTTCAAAATTGAGGTGCAAGATTTCACCCGAACAAACATACTTTAAACATACATACAATGCAAGTTAAATAAAAGCTTGTAAAATAGGCAAACCACGGGTGGTAATTCGTAAAGCCCCAAATCGCTGATTCATGGTCCTCACCATGGTTCATGTTCATGGTGGTGGTATGGTTCGAGCCATAAAGCACCTGCGATCTCGAGACATTCACGAATTCATCGCCCTAGGTATGTAATTTACTATTATTTAATGTTTTACTGTCCTAAGATAATTTGATATCACAGTACCTACGTCCTACTACAACTACTTTTATCTATAGGTAACTGAGATACATTTATCTAATGTAGTACACCCCTGTAGTTATCACCAATGGTTAATACACGATGAACTTAATATTCCACTCATACAGAGAATACTTAAGTGACACAAACCATATTGTAATCAACCCTGGCAAATCAATTGCTTTCTTTATAATTCTCGCGACTTTTACCACCAACGTTTACATCCTAAAAATACGAAACAACATTGTTGTTTAAAGGATTCACTAGAGGCATCAGGCCTATACTTAGTTCTGCTGAATGTTCCAAGTGCTTAACTTCAAGTTGCTCCTTTGAGGATTAATGTTGCGCAGACACATACCCGTCGACCACCGGCACTCCACATCAAAGGAGCTTTTACTTAAGCGCTCACAACAATAACAATATAGTAACAAGCAATATGACAGTCTAGTGTGTGAGGTACCAAAGTTTACGAGGCGGTTATATCTTATAAATATATCTAAGTAGACTCACGTAAAAAGAGCGGTACAAATTAATTTCGCAGTAGTCATTTATACTTCGCAATGACTTTGATATCGCTCTTCTACGTGATATTAGGTATAATACGATGAAAGGAGGAACTAAGAAACTATAAATCATAAAATTCTTCCAAGTAAATTTTTTCGGTATTTTTATCCGCCTATTTATTTAGTTAATTTAAAAACTAAACCTCATATTAAGGCGGCTGGATGGATTTCGACCATCTTTGGTTCATGAATCACGTGTAGCTGAACATGTAAAGATGTTTAACTCAACTAAGATAAAAAAAAACATGGCTATTGGCTAATCTAGCAGATCATAGTAAAGTTAAGTAAAGTTTCTCCACGAAATTCTAAACCATAACAGGTCAAAACCATTAACATCAATAAAATAATAAGCGATAATTTAAACACCTCCTCTATGAGAAATCGCTCCAGATCAGTTCATTCAGAAATCATAAATAGCGGCGGGTCAAAGAGACTCGACGGCGCGGGCGCCGCACGTGTGACGCCTTCCTGGAAAACGCGCGTTTTGCGCACTGCCCGCTGCAAGGGCAAAAACTATACATAAATATCAGTCAAAACGGGTATAATACAATGTCAAATATTTTATTGGTGATAGGAATTAATTTGGCAATATTTAAGCCAACATGTCACTCGACGTACCTACCTACCTACAATACAATACAACAATACTTACTTTATTGCACACCAATAAAAGTTTACAAAAAGAAACAAGACAAATACAATTTATAAATAATGGTAGACAACAGGCGGTCTTATCGCTAAAAAGCGATCTCTTCCAGACAACTTTGGTTAGTGAAATTGATAGGTTTCAGATGTATAGATAGAATTCAATGTACCTAGATTGCTTTAAACTCTTCTGATCACTACTGTAACTACCGTTGTCCTTGATGCCCACCGCCGGACAAGATCCCCCCCCTAAGGATCCTGATCTGGTTGTGCTGTCAAGTTTGTTCCAGATTAGTAAATTCTCTATCATACATGCTAACCCCACTGGTCAGTCTTGCACCTACAGAAAATGTATAAATATATTGACTTATCTGCTTACACATAGGTATAGATAGACCAATAAAACTGTTGCGATCGATGACTCTAGAGTGGAGACTGCAAACGTAGGACGCGTAACTGTGTATAGATATACTTATAGATTGACGATAAGATAATATTCGCATATGCTTAATAGATTGATGATGAGATAATATTCGCATGTACAGCATTAATGGTGGTAATATACCTAATAGGCTGGAGGTAAAAGCCGAAGATGGGTTTAAACTGCGTTTCGCGTCATCCAAATCAGTGCGTTTGTTCAGTAACAGACCGAATTAATGATAGTAGTAATTAAGATGGGAATGACGATGATGAAAAGAGCGACGTTACCTAAGGAAAAGACACACAAATAAATACTATTTGGAATAGAAGTCAGAATAAACGTCCGACAAACAATGTTGCATCGGCGGAAACACAGGCAGTTTACAACTTTTTAACCGCCTTGCCCGTTCGCAGTAAATCACGAGTTTTAGACCCCCTTCACAAATAATATTGACTTCTTCGAACTCGCATTAATCTGCCATACTTCAAAATGCAAAAGGAAATGTCGAGCTACAAAGCAAGCAGTAAGTTACAACCGCTCCCTAACTCATACTTACTTACCTACTCATCGTACGAGTGTATATTCAGAGTCTATCTAAACTATCGACGCAATATAAATCGTATCATATCAATCTGTAAGTAGTACTCGAAGGTCCTATCACTTTTTAATGTTATCTGATTATCCTCGCCATCCTCGGTAAACAAAAAGATGATGTTGCTCAGTAATTTTTCAATTCCGATTCCATTTAAAGCTATTTAACTAAAACACTCCGTTTTCATTAGTTTTTGTAAGGACACGACTATTGGAACTGTCAGCGCTTTTCATAAAACAGTAGCTGTAAGCGTGACATATTGCTGCGTTTGGAACAGCGAATCTAAGGAGATGTCCAAAATGCTTACTTTTATTTAAGTAAAGTTTTGTTGAAAGTAAACTTTGATATATTTGGATACCCCTGTTTAATTAAAGCCCGGTTAGTTATCCTTATTGTATCAGTGGAAATAGAATATACATGTTATAAAACTTTAGCTTGAATAAGGTAGGTATATTGTATATACAAGATGAAGTTAAAGCAATCGAAACGATAAAGCAAGTATTTTTAATTTTAGAACGCTTAACCATGTGGCAATAATTAGTACATTACTGCAGAGGCCGTTGACCAAAGGATTGCTGGAAAAATCCAAACCAAACTCGGAACACTCACCACAGGATTGCGAACCCATCATCATCATCATCATCATCATAATTATAATTAAGCCGCCATTCGACATTTGACACTCACGCTCACTACGCGGCGCGAGTTGAGTTGCGCTAAGAAGCTATGCACCAAGGCACACCAATGCACCAGCTCCGCCTTCTCCTTTTGTTTGGTTAATTCCACCAGCTGCTAGTAACGCACAGGCGTTGATCAGTCGTGTAGCCACGTCCCACGACCAATTATATTGCAACTTACACAAACAACCAGTAGAATACTAATAAAAGACACAATCAGTAAAAAAAAAAAAACATTTTTCGAAGATCATGTTAGAGAACATTCTGTATTGTTCTGTTGTGGCACTAGCTCCTTATCATTGCATAGCAAATAAATATAATCAAAACCATACCAGAGCACATCCATACCACTCCTGTTCTTCTCATTGCACAGAAGCCAGTTAAAACATGTTCACAAGCGCCGTGACAGCGACTGTCAAGTCAAAATGTTTTAATTTACCGCGGCCGTCCGTCACGCCGTCATATCCGCCATTCGGCATTTGACACTCGCGTTCTCGGAGACGATAAATCTTCACCAAACTCGGAACACTAATCACAGAAATGAGAACCCTTTGACTGGTTCATAATTTAATGTTACGCTTTAATGAGCTGAGTAAACCGTGCGTTTGAAAATATATTTGTAGCAAGTGATTCTAATAGTCTCAAAAAGCGGTATATCTCACTTATGTTACTCTTTACGAGTTAATTCAGCACTTTGAGTCGGTATACTTATTGCCGACATATTTATGCAATTCCCGATATTGAAATGAAGAGCTCCAAATGTAACTAGTTGCATTTTCGATATCACTCACTGAATGTGGGTCTCATGACTTATCGTTGCTTATCAAGAACAACGGCACAATCCGAAATGTGCCGTTATTCAATTAAAAACTGTATTTCAACAATGTAAGGTTTCTAATCGAATAACTTCACAGTTCAAATTGTGCCGTTGTTCTTCATAATCATCGTTATGTCGACGCGGTTGGCGCAGTGGTAGTGCGGCTGCCTCCTGAGCTGACGGTCTTGGGTTCGAACCCCGGCAAGGGCAAATGTGTAATGTATTCGAATATTTTTTCCTGGATCATAGGCGTTTTCTATGTATTTAAGCATGTATTATGCCCATAACACAAACCTACTAGAGCTTAACGTTGGGATTATGTAAATCGATTTGTATGAGGTTGTCCGCTATTTATTACTTTAATATCGGGGTTGTTTTAAATTTTAAATCCGATATTAAATCCGTCACTACACGAATGTACGAGGAAGGCGGCTATCAGAGAAGAATGGCGGCGTGTTGTGAAGCTTGCCACCAACATCTGAAATGATGACCACGACCACTCTGCCAAGAGTGAAAACGACAAAGAAGAGAAGGATTGAGTATTACCGAAGGTATTTTTAGTCAAATGCCTTCAACTCCTTGCCACTCTTTTGACTTTTTATACATTAGGTACATTATACAGCTTGTTAAACCACTGTAATAGAACTAGAATCATTCTAATATAGTACGTGTCTAAATCCCGATGAGAACGCGTGCTTGTACAATAAAAGCGTATTTGTTTTGTTTGAGATAACCCCACGCGCACCCCAGATCCTTTGACTTTGACTGGATTGATATGGCAGGAAAACAAACAATTTGTCTATTTCCTCGCGTCGCTCGAACTTCAAACACTGGTTAATAAAGGAACGCTAATAAAGGATAGGGGGCGTCGGGCTCTCGCACACAACGGTCGAATTTAAAATTTGTAAATACCTACGAAGCCGACGTCTTTTTGTGACGCGATAAAATAATGACAGCATTGTCAAGGGGTTACGTTTGCCCTCTCTCCTCTAGGTTCTGCATACACAAATCGATCTAGTCCCAAACTAAGCAAAGCTTGTACTATGGGTACTAGACGACGATATACATAATAAATAAATACATATACCTAGATAACATCCATGACCCAAGAACAAATATTCGAGTTCATCACACAAATATTTGCCCCGGCCGAGATTTGAACCCGGGACCGCCGGCTCAGTAGGCAGGTGTCTGCAAACTGCGCCAACCGCGTCGTCAAATTATTATTACCTATTGACACTAACGAATTATTTTTGATTAAATATTTTGTATAAAAACTCTAAGTTAAATATTTTGAGTTTAGGAAAGCTAGTAAAGAGTAAGCCCTGGCAAGTATCGAGATAACCCTAGGTAGAAAAAAAAAATTTTAACAAAAAAAAGAACCGACTTCAGTAAAACTAAAAAGCCGAAAATAACCCGTTCAAGTACAGATTACATTTGACTCACCCTTTGAAATCGATCCCAAACCACTCAGTTATTATATTTATATATTAAAGTTTACGTGAGGTTTGGCACCGACTTCAAAGGGTGAGTCAAATGTAATCTGTACTTGAACGGGTTATTTTCGGCTTTTTAGTTTTACTGAAGTCGGTTCTTTTTTTTGTTAAAATTTTTTTTTTTTTCGCTTTTTAGTGATTCATATAAAATACTTATGGCGGGGTGATCAGGGAGGTCTTGAAGGCATGCATCTCGTTTGAAATATCTCCTAACTCCTAACTGTTAAGGAGTTGTACCTTCCATCATCAGTTCAGCATGAGAAGATGATGACTACCATATGCAAATACTTAAATAGTTTTAGAAAATACATGAAAAATATTATGAGTGCCTATAAAATTTCAGGAATTCCTTCGATTCCTCATGGATCTCGTCATCCGATCTTCACCAAAATTTTATGGGACCAACCTTGAGATGTCTATTCATGAACCTAAAAAGAATTTTCCAAATCGACTCATAAATGACGGAGTTATGAGGTAACAAACATTAAAAAAAAAAAAAAAAAAAAAACATACAACCGAACTGAGAACCCCCTCCTTTTTTTGAAGTCGGTTAAAAAGAAGATTTTTAATTAAATCTGTTAAAACTATATTTATTCAAACATCAGGAAGGCAAACACTGTAAATCACCGTAAATAATAATATATTATATCGACAGATGAGCATATATTATAATGTAAGGCAATATAAATATAATGTCAAAGCGTATCTTACTTAAGTATGTAGGTATTCATATTTCGTTTCTTTTATACAAATTGTAAATACTAACCCTAGGGATGAATGTGACCCAACACTTGATTAAATGCACAAAGATGATGCAAATTAACGCATCTATTGAATAAAATGGAAACTGCTCTCTCATTTGGCGTTAGGGGAGCATTCAATCAACCCTCGTTTGTGGACTTTAAAGATTAAAGCAATCTCCTATAGCGCCACTTTATTACTTTCCCGTTGTGGCCTTTTGATGTCTGTTAGCGATCGGACTAATATTCACTGCCTTTTTGTGAATGTTTTTATTTCTTTTGCACAACATCAGCTTAAAACTTTTGTTTACGTTGCCATGTTGGTTACAATGAATGATTACAACTTTACCATTGCTTTTTACTAAAGTTGAAATAAATGTTCTTGTTTTTCGCATTGGACTATCTAAGAATAAGAAGATAGAACGTAATAATTCTTTGTTCACATACCTGAAATCGTTTTCAGGCCATGGCCTGAATTTCTTGAGGACGTGTTCCAGCCAAATGACCCAGATACAGACTATTCCGAAGATGAAATCAATGTTACCGTCAACAGTGACCAGCAACTGTCCTTGCCCCTAAAACCCGTCTCCCCCAGAGAAATAAAGAGACAAATAGGCTGCCTCAAACTAAAAAAAGCACCAGGCTTTGACCTCATCACAGCTGAATTATTGAAAAAGTTACCCAGAAAGGGTTTGATTTTTCTTACTGTACTTTTCAACGCCATCCTAAGGCTACAATATTTTCCCTTGTTATGGAAAGTTTCAATCATAAACATGATAGCGAAACCAGGAAAATCGCCTGAAGAAACATCCTCATATCGACCGATAAGCCTTTTACCTATCGTCTCAAAACTACTGGAGAAAATTATCTTGGATCGTTTGATGCCGCATCTTAGAGATGAAAAATTAATACCTGATCACCAGTTTGGTTTCCGCCGAAATCACTCCACCATCGAGCAAGTTCACAGAGTCGCCCAGAAAGTACGGCAATCGCTAGAAAATAAAGAATACTGCTCTGCAGTATTTTTGGATGTGCAGCAGGCTTTTGACAAAGTCTGGCATAAGGGACTGCTCTTTAAGTTAAAAACAAAACTCCCAAACTCAATGTATATGCTACTAAAATCCTACCTAGACAAAAGGATATTTCAAGTTAAATTTCAAGACAATATGTCATTCTTCAAGGAGATAAGAGCTGGCATCCCGCAAGGATCTGTGCTTGGCCCTGTTCTGTACACATTGTATACCGCTGATATTCCACAATCTCTCGAAGTTATGACTGCAACATATGCTGATGATACTGCTGTGCTAGCCTCAAGTGTTGATTCCGTCGAAGCTTCTAGAAAGCTACAAAATCACCTTGACAATATTAATTGCTGGTTGAAACAGTGGAGAATTAAAGTAAGCGCTACAAAATCAAACCACATAACCTTCACACTCAGGAAAGGAAATTGCCCTCCAGTTAAATTAGGCAATACAGTTTTACCACATCAAGATACGGTTAAATATCTTGGAATGCACATAGACAGAAGGCTAACGTGGAAAACTCACATTAAAACTAAAAGAGACCAGGCCAACAAAAAACTCAGAGATATGTATTGGCTTATAGGAAGAAATACGTCATTAAGTTTAGAAAATAAAGTACTCATTTACAAGTGTATCATCAAACCAATATGGACTTACGGCATCCAACTCTGGGGCTCAGCCAGTCACTCCAATATAGAAGTATTACAACGTTTCCAGAACAATGCCCTAAAAATAATTACTAATGCTCCATATTTTATAAAAAATACAGAAGTCCATGAATATTTGGAAATGCCAACAGTAAGAGAGGAAATACAAAGATTCTGCGAAAAGTACAAATACAGACTAGAACACCACACAAACATGTTAGCCTCGGACCTGACTGACACATCAAAATGTAAATTTCGGCTGAAAAGAAAACGTCTCGCTTCAATATGAGCCAATTTAAGGATGTCACATCACTGGATGTGCTTCCCACCTGTCATTTGATTATGGCTTAAGGCTGATCGCAAATAGATATCATAATTGAAAAAAAAAAAAAAAAAAAGGCCATGGCCTACTTTCGTAAAATTTATGTTTCTACTCTGTTGACCTTATAATCAACAAAGTTGAATCCCGCTTAAGCAGTTGTATTTTCGAACCCTCAATACAGTATGTAACATATAAATCGCATTGACCACATTTCTAAGCATTGTGAAAATCTGAACAAACACCAATTGGCATACCACAGACTATCCCACGGAGCGGAAAACTAGTGTTTTATTGCCAAAGTTACGTTTTAATGCCGTATACAAATTGTTATAAAAGAAAGTCGGAAACGACTGAATCTCATTACCATAGCTCCACATTCGGATAAACGCGGAATAGGAATGAGGCAGGGCGGCGACATGAATGACAAAGTGGATGCAAATGCCCGCTTTGTCGGCGAATCGGGGACCACGCCAATCAGACAACAGACTTATGGATGTAGGACACATTCGGTAACCAAGTGCCTACCTATAACTACCAAGGAGATAACCACTATATTTATGTTATAAGAGACGGGGTTCCTATAGGAAAAGAACGAATCGGCATGTTGACAGGATTTAGGCGAAATAGACAGATAAGTATATCCATTAAAATTACGACACGGACGGTTTGTCTCATCTGCATAACAACTGCATTGATTGATCATGTGATACCAAGATATGGGCTTTCCATAGTACTGGAAAGAGACGAAGTTCCTATGCTATAGGTATCTTACTCTGATCTTTATTCACGTAGATTAGAAAAACTAATACATTGCAAGTAGGTTAGTTAATATTCCCCTTGAAAGGCAACGTAAATAAATATTTACGTTTACATAGGCCGAAAGGTCAAAATCTTCATATATTTTTTTGGATTTTGCTTAAAATAAGTGGCATTAAATAAGTGTAATTTATCTGTTTGTCTCTGTGCCGTATTTAGTGATATTTTAAATAATCAGCAGTGTATGTGACTGACTTCATCTTATGGCATTCTATCAGCATTCTACACCTCGGCTGTGACAGTTTAGAAGGTCATAAGTCTAAAAATCATTCATGTAAATAACACAAATATTTACTTGGTAAAACAATGAAAGATATTACTATTTAAATTTTAATATGATGGCAAAACAACAAACTTTCCATTGATTGATTCCAAGTGATTGACTTAAGAACTCCCCTTAGATAATCTATTGTACATACAAAGAAGTAAAAATTAATTTGTGTCATTTTACTAAATTCAAGTGACTTTTTTTGTGTGTGCGTAGGTCACGGCAAAAAATGTGACATTCCTTTGCAGAATAAATCTTTGAGTTGCACGATGTCTCTGTCAGG
Source organism: Apotomis betuletana (assembly GCA_932273695.1). NCBI lineage: Eukaryota > Metazoa > Arthropoda > Insecta > Lepidoptera > Tortricidae > Apotomis > Apotomis betuletana. The sequence continues at coordinate 9,790,033 of OW026305.1, read as the reverse complement.
TGAGACCTTTAATAATTAATAATGGGCATTCCACCCACTGAACCCTGAAAACTGACATTCCGAGAAACGTACAATTATTTGTATTATGTTAATAGATTCAACGGGCAGTAAACACGCATAAGTTACTGAGCAATATCGATTCTAGCATTTATTATGGTTTGTAGAGCTTCATTTAATTTTAAGAATGTTAGGTCATGTCATAGGAAAATCGCTGCCTACCTACTCTCTACTTTTGCCTTCTTCGAAATGATTTATTGAAAATAGGTAGATGAAATAATAACATCATATAACCCAAATTGCCCTTCTGCATACATTGTGATTATATACGGCCATATTCTTTTACAAATCCTAGAAACGACACAGTATGGTAACGTAATAAAAAAAGAATTCATTTTAGTTTTTGAAAAGACAATAACGAAATCTTTGTCTGTTGCTTCTTTGAAAAGTCGTATTAAAACAATTAATTGTTAACAGTACCTTCTTATACCAGTTACATATTATTTTTAAATACCTATTATTGGTCATGTTACAACGTCTAGAAACTTCAATAACGACAAATAAAAAAATGTAGAGGTGTCTAATGCTACGCTCGTTATTCAGAATGTAGCAGCTTTGTGAATGGAATAGTGTTGAGTTTCATGAGCTGCAGTGGGCGGGGGCGGCGTCGTTTGCGCACGCGCTGCCGGAAGCGGAAGTGTGTAATTACGTCACTATTTCGCAAAATATCTCAATCTTCGACAGATGGCGCGCGACTCGAATTGTTCAAAAATTCCTTGAATAGCTCAACCGTTTGTGCGGTTTCGCACACGCCCTCTTCTACTCTCAATGCGGTGTGAAATGTTTGCTGCGATAGATTATAAATCGTTGTTTTTTCTATATTTTATCGCCGCGGCTGTATTGAACACTTTTATTTTTGGCCGCAAATAAAATAAATTATTGAATGTCTTTTTAATAAAGCTGGGTATTGTTTTAGGGGTATAATGGCGGCATTGTGCACCGCCCGGGCGTATTCCCGACACAATGAACAAATAATAAATAGTCGTATTTTGTTCGCGTTTTCTACGCTCGGTCGCTTTTCCGTTGTTCTGTTAATTGGTGGCTGAAATAAATTAATCGAATTAGATCGCTCGACGAGAGCTAACACGCTGGATGGCTAAATGTTTGGACGTTTCATAATTAACACTGAAGGAGTTAAGTCAGTTGGTGCTTATTTAATAAACGCATTGTTTTAAGAAGTTGATTGTATTGGAAGGAACTATTCAAAGCATTTTTTTTGTCAGAGCTTTAAATCGGTCTATTACTAACGTGAGGGCTAAATATTTTCCAAACTGCTTCGTTTTCACCCGGAAAGGTTTTAAATTGCAGAGGGAAGGGTGAGTTCGGGAAGAGTTCTGTAAAAAATATTTACTTATAATATGAATCAGAAATTTTAAATCACTTATCTAGCTGATTTAATTATGTCCGAACAACAACGACAAAATTTACCGTCCTGAAATCACCATGAAGTCGTATTAAACTTGACATGAAAATTTAAATAATATAACAGTTTTACAAATCATTACGATTTAATATACCTATAACGTCGTTTTGACATAATTTATACGATAACCAAGTAAAGTAACTCCTCAATTCGTGTTACATTACAACTGAATAGTTTAAGGGTCAGTTCTAATAAAAAAGCATATCATACACATCACACTTTCGGAACCCCTGAACTAATAATTGGCTCATTATAATATGCAATAATAGAAGGAAAGACGAAGTTCTCCTGGAATCGATAATGTTTTATATCTGACTAATCTTCCGCGAAATAAAGACATGGACGGCTGTCAATAAAACCATTAAGCAAATGAGTCACGCAAAAGTAGCCGTCACGAGGCGGTCTTGTGTGATCTCTCTCTTTTGTTAAGACTAAGTAGCTGGATAATATGATTAAAATTTAAATAAGGTTTCTGGGGATGGCGATATCGTGCTGAATGATCTAATATATCGATGGATATATTAGACCTATGTTTTTGCTGAATTCCTCTAAAGAAAATCCCACCTAATTCCATCAAGATTGTCTCTTGGTTAAAAAGGTCTCTTAGCGTTGGGGTGGTGGAGTTGTCGACACGATGACCGGTAATCGAGGCGGCACCGGGTTCGATTCCCTGTCTTTTCCACTAGGTTACGCATTTCGACTTTTCTTTGTGCTTTGATCGTTGTTTGTATCGTTGGTCTTCGTTTATGTTTACGGGTGAAGTCATGAAGATGACCGAATCGAGGTCCCTTACGAAGAACTCTATACTTAGTCTCTATACGAGTGGGTAATAATATGTATATCGAACCGATCCTGACACCAGATGTTTACACACCCATGAGTAAAACGGACATTTTCAACATCATGGACGTAATACTTACCTACCTTTGGCGTTAGGTATAGACAAGGAAATTAAAATACGTAGGTACCTTTTTATCCCATTGACCATACGGATCAAAAACCGGTTAAGTGCGAGGTGCAAAGTTAAAGCAACCGGTCACGCTTGTTGTATGGGAGCCCCCTTAAATATTTATTTTATTCTGCTTTTTGTATTTTTTTGTTATAGCGGCAACAAAAATACATCATTTGTGAAAATTTCCACTTTCTAGCTATCACGGTTTATGAGATACCGCCTGGTGACAGACGGACAGACGGACAGCGGAGGCTCAGTAATAGCGTCCCGTTTTTACCCTTTGGGTACGGAACCCTAAAAAGGTACGCGTTTCAGTTACCTTTTCTGTACGTTCCGTTAAGTTATTATATAAGTATGTTTATCTATAGGAATCCAAGCTAGGGCCGAGTGTATTGTGGTTTATTTATTTATAGCCCAGACTGTTCGACTCGCAGGCCGGGATTAATTCTCTAATTCATTTGGTTTATTTAATCGCAGACAATGCAGCTCGATCAATTCCCGTTCCGAATGCCCCGCCCACCGCGACTATATTATCAAGCGGAATTTTATATCACGAGGGTAGGTATATTTATCTTATTATATACCTATTTATTATTATTAATTTGTATTTGCACTATTTGTGTATGATGGCACAAAGTAAACGAAAAATTACTAGGTAGTTAGGATGGTGGGTTGGGTGAGTGCAAAAATAATGTATAGGTATCGAATTAATCCTTTCGCAAAATGTACCAAAACTTTATTTCGTAGACATAACGATAGAGCATCAAAAAGGATAAGTCCAGCGAAATTTTTACATGTGACTGTACTTACTTAGTTTAATATTGAAACGAATTCGAAACTCAGCCTGTGTAAATTATTTCAATTTAATAATGGTATGTTAATTAATAATAATAACATAATAATAAAATAAATGGTGCCATAATTCCTTTACTCAATAAGGTAATCACTAATCAAACAGTATTATGAACGAAAAGGCGCAGATGTTGCCATCTAGCGGCTAGTAGCGGAACTTTAGTTATGGCGTTTTCTTGACGACGACGCTATCGTTTGAAAATTAAATTGCGAGTTTTATGCATTTTAATATATCGAGCCTAAAAATATGTCGAAGTTTAACGTTCTATGAAAGGGAACAAATAATTGTTTTGTTGAATTATAAGGATTCCGATAACAATTTCAAATTTTGACACCCGTTCCGAGTCGTTCTTGGTGCATAGTTAGGACTTTATAGGACATCAATGTATGGGAACCAATATTTTTGTCATTAAAGCATGAGCCTTGGCACACTTGTTACTTAGGTAGACTAGAGTTGAAAACGCCCGGGAGACGAGCGCGGACGCTGGTGGGGAGGGGGAGGGGGGGAAGTTACGTTCCGCTGCGCGTTCTTCCGGTCTTCCTATCATCGTATTTATAGAGACTATGGCAAGTTTGGTATCGTTTTCAAATAAATTGAGGACGGCCGATCATTTTCTGGGACATTAATAACATGTTTTTGTGGAAAAAAATAGAAATAAAGGCAAAGATCAGAAAATCTTAGTTAAAAAAAAATCTTTCTGCAATGATTACGTGAAAATGAGCAACGATTTGGGAATGAAAAAAATATTATTTTAAAGCCACATTTATGTAGATTTCAAAAACATATAATTTATTATAACTATTATGAATAGCAAATACTAAAAAAAAATTTTTTTAAACAGCGGACTCCTCAAAATTTTACTTTATAAAAATAAGGACCCAAAAACAAATGTTATAAATGTTGGAATATGTAATGTAAGTAGCTTAATTGTATATAACGTAGTTTAAAGCTATATTTACGTTTGTTAGCATGTGTATTATATTTTAAATTGAGAATAATATAACCGTTTGATGACTTCAAATGACTGGTTCAAAATAAAACTAACAAGTCACAGATCTGATTAGATATTATTGTTCATCTGTATATAAATACTTAAATTGGTACATATATTTATGTGTAACATGCTCCATCACATGCACACAACTCGGTGCACTTTAATTTTTATTGGTTACACCTGCATCTAGCAGCGCATTTCTTTTTGCTGCACCTGATCATTTCCATGCAGGCTTTGGGCTCGACACCTACTGGCAAGGTAGTCCATGTAGGCTTCCATCTCTCATCCAATTTTGTACATCCCCAATCAGATGGACTAGGAATATTTTGTATCGGTTATATTTGACCCCATACATGAACTACTTGAAAAACTGCCCCCTGGAAATTCTGGTACAATGTAGCATTCGTTGGTGGAATATTTTTCAATTGGCGGTCTTTTAGAAAATAACTGCTTTCGGAAATCGTTTACAGCCAAAACTGAGCTGGATCTAAAACTAAAATGTTAAATATGCACAACTACTTTAAATTATTCATAGTTTTATGTCAACAACAAATTTTTCTACCATTTCCCTTGCATCTTCAATTCTGCCGGTCCTTTGCTGCCTTGACCGCGTCGTGAAAGTTGGAGTCAACTGCAGTGCCGATTTGGTCGGACCAAAGCATCGGGCTGCGGCCCCGAGGCCTCTTACCCTGATCTTTTCGGTGACCAACAGTTTTTCCAGATTATCGTCTTGTGTTCTGGAAATGTGCCCATAGAAATCCAGCACTCTTCGTGAGACGATGGTCGATAATCTGGAAGTCAATTAAAGTTTCTTAAGAATGGAAGCATTGGTCTTGTGCGCAGTCCAGGAGATGCGAAGTATCTTATTCCAGCAGGACAACACGCTAACGGTCCGCTGCTCTGAGGATCCACGTTTCATCGTCCATATAGGAAAATGGAGAATATCAGTGTGCGCACAGGCCTTGTCTTCGTTCGCAGCGTGATTCTCCGATCTCTCCATATCTTGTGCAACTGAGTCATAGCATCTTTGGATATCCCGATACGTCGCCGAATCTCCATTTGGCAAGAGCCGTTGTCAGCTATAAGGGAACCCAGGTAGTTGAAAGTTTGGACCGTGTCAACATTTAATCTCCCACTGAGTTTCAGTTTCTGACTTCGGTCCACCACCATGATTTTGGTCTTCGACATAATTATGAAGAGACCAAGCCTGTTGCTAACCGCTCCATTTTTGCCAAGTAGTTTGTCATTTCAGTTGCGATTGCCGCTATAATGGTGGTGTTGTCGGCATACCGCAAATTAGTGAGCTTCACTCCTCCTGCTGACGCCTCCCTCCCATTGGTCAAATGTTTTCCGCATAATGCATTCTCCGTAGGCATTAAAGAGAATAGGGGATAGAATGCAGCCCTGCCTCATCCCTTTTTGACAAATAAAAGGCGCAGGTAGCGTATCCTCAACTCGAACAACTTCCTGACTGCCATAGTATATACTCTGCACAAGCGCTGTCAAGCGGGCGGGCACGCCAAGTTCTTTCAGGACTGTCCAGTCAACACAGTCAAAGGCCTTGCTGTAATCTATGAAGCTCATTATGATAGGCGTGTCAAATTTGTAAGCCTTCTCAATCAGTTGTCTAACATTAAAGATTTGCTCACGAGTGCTTCTACCTTTAACAAAACCTGCCTGTTCCTGTAGAATTTGCCAATCCAGGAAATGCCGGATGCTATGTGGAGCAGTATTTTGCTAGCATATGTGAGAGTAGCGCGAGTGTGCGGTAGTTATCACATTTGACCATCGATCCCTTTTTATAAAGAGGCAGAACGACAGAATGCGTCTAATCTTTGGGCCACTCTCCAGTACGCCAGATGTTATTGCATATCATGTGTAATCCGTCTATGCCATTGTCACACAATGACTTAAACACTTCCACCGTTATTTGATCGGGTCCGGGGGTTTTTTTGACCTTAAGTGATCTAAGACGGGAGCTTCCGATCGGAGTATGTCCGGTTCCTAATCAAGAAGTTGCCAGTCGCAGGAGGGCAGGTCTCCGAGATGGGTTTTGTGTACACCTTCACAGGTCGTGACAGTTTCTTTCTTTAACGGAAAGGGAAAAAAAGAGTGCATTCGAAGCCTGGAATGCAGTCCCTAATACCACACAAAGTTTCCTGACAGCATACGGCAGCAGAATTGAAGATGCAATAGCGATCGTGGAAAAGTTTATTGTAGTCATTTACTTTCTTCATAAAACAATGAGTCACTTAAAGGGTAGTAGTACATATTTAAACATTTTGTTTTAGATCCAGCTCAGTTTCTGCTGTAAACGATTGCAGAAAGCAGTTGTTTACGAAAAAAGACCGCCAATTGAAAAATATTCCACCAACGAATGCTACATTGTACCAGCATTTCCAGGGGGCAGTTTTTCAAGCAGTTCATGTATGGGGTCAAATATAACCGATACAAAATATTCCTAGTCCATCTGATTGGGGATGTACAAAAGTAGATGAGAGATGAAAACCTACATGGACTACCTTGCCAATAGGTGTTGAGCCCAAATCCTGCATGTAAATGATCAGGTGCAGCAAAAAGAAATGCGCTGCTAGATGCAGGTGTATGCAACAAAAATTAAAGTGTGCCGAGTTGTGTGCATGTGATGGATCATGTTACACATAAATATATGTACCAATTTAAGTATTTATATACAGATTAACAATAATATCTAATCAGATATGTGACTTGTTAGTTTTATTTTGAACCAGTAATTTGAAGTCATCAAACGGTTATATTATTCGCAATTTAAAATATAATACACATGCTAACAAACGTAAATACAGCTTTAAACTACGTAATATACAATTAAGCTACTTACATTACATATTCCAACATTTATAACAATTGTTTTTGGGTCCTTATTTTTATAAGTAAAATTATGAGGAGTCCGCTGTTTAAAAAAATTTTTTTTTAGTATTTGCTATTCATAATAGTTATAATAAATTATATGTTTTTGAAATCTACATAAATGTGGCTTTATAATGATATTTTTTTCATGCCCAAATCGTTGCTCATTTTCACGTAATCGTTGCAGAAAGAAATGTTTTTTACTAAGATTTTCTGATTTTTGCCTTTATTTCTATTTTTTTCCACTAAAACATGTTATTAATGTCCCAGAATATGATTGGCCGTCCTCAATTTATCCGAAAACGATACCAAACTTGCCATAGTCTCAATAAATACGATGATAGGAGGACCGAAAGAACGCGCGGCGGAACGTAACTTCCCCCCCTCCCCCTCCCCACCAGCGGGGCGTCCGCGCTCGTCTCCCGGGCGTTTTCAACTCTAGTCCACCTAAGTAACAAGTGTGCCAAGGCTCATGTTTTAATGACAAAAATATTGGTGTTGTCCTATAAAGTCCTAACTAGCAGAGGCTGTCCATCGCGATCCAGCGGCGAGCGTGTTGGACACTTTTGCGCCAGGAACGATTCGGGGCGGGCTTTTTGTTTAGGTAATTTAATTAGGTTTAGTTATTAGTTTTATTGTTTAATTTTTGTTATTTTGATGTGCTTTGATTTCAAATTAGCTTTTGTACTTAGAAATAAAATCAACAAAATTGCGTGTTTATGTTTTTTATTTTTATTATATGACATATTGAGCTTATTTATTAGTACAATTATAGTAGGTATGTTGTATAATTCAATATCAGTCTTCACCCCTATTTGTCGTGGAGTAAGGCAACCTGACCGACTGACGCGTTTGCTTCTCTGGGAATACTTAGAACACGTGCTTATTTTCTCCGAACAAAGGCGGAAGACAAAGTTGCACTGGTGCGTTGTTAATTTTGAGTGCTTCGCGGCACTGTAATGCGACTGTCACGGTAGTGGCGACGGTATATTTGTATATCAGATTATTACAGGTTCGAAGAAACCTTATTTTGAATTATTTCTACGACAGCTTGTCGCAACAAAATCCTCACAGGTACCAATTATCTTCAAAAATAAATTGCGGTTAGAAATAAACTGTCAATTTCACGGCAAGCAAATAACTGCTCGACTTTCTCGTTCTTTCAATTCATTGTGTGGCGTACTTTCTTATTGCGTAATTGGTCTTAAAAAATTAAACGTAGCTTCAACAATAGGCCAGAGTTGGTTGAAAGCGTAGGAAGTAATTAGGCCGACAGATGGCGTATGTGTCCACGACCGCAACAGTCTTGGGTACACATGCCCGCAGGAAGCGGTTTGTCTTGTAAGAGAAAGGACAGTAAGGATATAAGAGCTTTCAATGGAGTTAATGCGTTTTGAATTTTAATAACATCGATGGCGAGACTAAGACTGGCGAAGTTATGCGAGAGTGTACATTTATAAAAATAAACTTATCTTAAAACTAGACAAGTGACAATAATTTGCTCAAGCGTAGCGACAGTAAAACACAGAGCGTAGTGTCAAAATAAAATAGTCAATTGGTATCAGAAAATTATCCGCAAAGGTGCTAAGGTATATTTCTAGTTACTAACCTACTTATCTATTTAAAACCGATTCCAAATCATCTGAGAGATCGTGTTCGCCGCAATAGGGATAGTAAATATATCTTCGTAATGAGGGTGCATAAGAAAAATATAGAAACTGCCAACTTATAAGTAAGTACAAATACTTTCAAAAATGTTTATTACGTAGTTTGCATAACACCATCTAACCTGCAATAATCATTATCAAATACTGCTAAAACATCCAAACACGCAAACGTAATGAAGACATGTTTGAAATCTGCCGATGCAAATGCTGGAACCGCAAAATTACAGGTTACGCTAAAACGAGGGAAATATTTACCAACGTTTTCAATAAAAAAATACGGGACACTTGAACTTTGTAGGACATTTTATTGATATAAAATGAACTTAGGTAGCCCATAGTAACAGATACAATGCACCGTGATGCTTGGGATTTGTATTATAGTAAGTAGAAATGTAAACAAAATTTTGCTTGTAGACACAATAAACTCGACCTATTGTGAGGAACGAGTATAGAAAAAGGCGGATCATCGTTTAATATATGAAAGTTTTGCACAAATAAGATACAATACACACGAGTAAACATTATAAGTAGACATGATATTCATGATTGGTAAACAAAATATGTTATGAACAGTGACAATATAAATGTTGGTACCTATATAAAAATTACCACTACCAGACGCTTTGATATAATTTACAAAAAAAAGAATAAATTAATGCCAACTATGGGCGTATTTTATTATACCTTATTAAATAAAAATAACATTATCCTATCCGCATTATCAAAAGCAAATCTACTTATTAATGCGCAAAAAATACCGGTAGGAAATTACAACAGAAGACAAACAACAATACGTATTGCTAATGTGACAAAATGCCGAAAATTACCCTCATTATTGATGGGAAGTATAAAGCTTTGAGCGAAACGCGGAGCCCCCGAAATTGAACAACAGCTGGTGACATCTACCCGCGGCCTGCGATGCCCATTCTCCATGCCTTTTTGACTTTGATTTATATGTTTTTTATGCCCTATTCACCCGTCACGGTTACTTTAGATTATATTTCACTACAGCGCAACCTCGGAAACAAAAGCACAATTTTAAACCTTATGGTAAGTGTACAGATTTTATGGTTCTATAACAGTCGCGGTTGTCGACCGTTTCAAATGACGCGGAGTACGAAATGTCTCGCCGTTGCGCCTGCGCAAGTATCGCTACATCATCTCCTAATAGTAGGGGACGAGGAGAGGGTTTTTATTCCATTTTCACAGTAATTTGCTTTTGTTGGGGCACAATAAACTCATTTGTGGAGTTTGATTTCAAACCAAATATGTTCAAGTTTGTAGGTAGGTATGTGCCAAGTTACGAGAAACATTAAAAAAAATGGTACATGTAGGTACATACTTATAAATTATTTTAATTTGTATAATATAATCGCTAAGTGAAGGTATGTTTTTATTTAATGCTAGTAGCTGAATCTGTTACCTGGTGATCTTTTTGTTATACCTACGTGTCTCTGTGACTTATATATCTATGATTTATTTATCATGCAGAAAATTCCAGAAAAAAACAACAACAACTAAATAAACATCGCATCAATAATGGAAATCGACGCCGCGACTTTTATTTGCGTTGATCTTGAACATCACTCGCCCCGACCGGCCCTTTGTCGCCATCCACAAACCAAACACTTTTGTTGTAAAATTATCGACTATACAAGTTATTGGCAAATACACAAAGCAAAACAGGAATCCCATTTATCATTCGAAAATTGAAAACCGGAGAACTCGCGATCCACAAGACATAATAAAAGCGATTTGCAACATTCTTTCAAAAGGTCGGAGTGAGCATGATAGTCGGCAAAAGTCATTCGAGGTATTGTCGAACGGGAGATATGGAATGGTCGACAAAAGTCGCTCGCTCCGTGGCAACAATGAGCAAGCGAGGGGTAATTTGTCAGCATCGACAATGCCGCTCGACATATTGACCATATTTATGGAGCGTTGTAAAATACGCTCGGTTTTATTGCGGGAACGATTGAACACCGTGTACTACACGATGATGCTGCATTCACTTTGTTATGGGAGGACTTATGGCGCACTATCTTTGGTTGAAAATCACCTGATCAGTTTACTGATGAAAACGCAATATTTTCGATTGTACTTTTAAACCTTTAACCGTGTATCTGTATTATACACATACTTCGATTATTGCATTAACCACAAGAGACAAATCAGTGATGTTGCATTAATAGTCGAGATGCATTGTCTTCTCTTTTCCCTTGACTCGATTTTACCTTTGGAGAAAAGAAAAGAAAAGTAGGTATGCCAAATTAATTCAAATGTATACTTATAAATGTTTTGCCCTACCACTATTAACTATTCCTCATATACTACTTAGGTGGTATTAATTACCACGAGTTAGCTCACGCTCTCCACCATTATTCTTTATTGAAGAGGCCCAATTTTGCTAAACATGATAAAAAGTATATAACTTTTTATCTTTGTAACATATTAAAGGTGGGTAATTGTTGTCAAAAAAATATACATTCCGATGAAACGATAATATTTCTCAATCTTTGAAGTTGGTTGAAAATTAGGTACACCAATTCAGGGGCCGTCATTTTTGATGAGAGATGTATAACTGTCAATTAATTACGGGAATATTGTCAAAATCGTTTAAATATGTAAGTAGGTATGTACGTATGCTGCTGTAATGCAAAAATTATAAGATTTATAAAAGTCACACAGGTTTAAATCAATCGGTGTTAATGGTGAACCACCAGTTACCTACCAGTAGGTACTTATAGTTACAATGAAATCTAATTTGTCTATTTGGTACCTCTTCTTTTAACTATGAAACGTCTACTTTCTAATCACGATATCTACTGAAGTTGTGGAAATATGTCCATTATTTCTTTACATCCCCAGTCATAATTTACATGTTTGTCGCACAAGGAGCATAACGAAGTGCATTTCCACGGGGCCGGCAAGTCTTTATTCGGAGCACAATCAGCGAGGCGGGCTGCACCGCCCTCTCAGCTGCTCTCCTTGCTTTGCTTGTGCTTCGCTATAGGCAGGTACTATAATTAACAACATTTAAAATTTTCATATAGTGTTTTTAAACTAATTTCATTACTATAATGTTATTAAAACTATCGTGAGACATCTTTACTAATTATAAAAACGGTATAAACTCACGTAAAAATTGTCAGGAACGGCCCGACATGTTTCGAACTCATTTGGAGCTCTTCATCAGGGGTAGCTATCCGTGCTGCTACGCGACTGACTTCAATTTCATTACTTATTATTACAGAACCTAAAATTATTATTTTTAGGTATTTGGTTTTACGGACTATTTTTGAAAATATAAAAAAAATGTGAAAGCAGCGTCGTCTAAGAATCAGCACTCAAATGACGTCACCCAGGGGGAAAATTACAGTCGCAAACTACAAAAAGAACAGCAGTACATTTGCATAATAAATCCATCTTCGTGATAGTCCAACTGTATTTTTTTTTGCTCTGTGACCGATTACTTATCGCCTGCGCTCTTTTAGAATGAGCACAGGAATGAGGAACTTTTCAAATAGATTTTTAATCATAATCATCATCATCATCATCATCATATCAGCCTATAGACGTCCACTGCTGGACAAAGGCCTCCCCCAAAGTTAATCATAATCATTATGGGGATATTTTCGGAAATGTAAAAAAGAGGTTTTTTTTTTTTATTATATCGGAAAAAGGCCAATAATATTAAATGTTGTCAATTGACCGAGTGAGCGAAGCGTCTCCTTCTCCTTCGTCTTTCTATTTCCCTGCACATTTGTCCGACAACGCTTTTTTCGTCACGTGGTTGACGCCTCGCATCGTGTGCCCATAGAGCACCGATTACAGCATCACCTATCGGTCGATATATCTGTGAGCGCTATTAACGACGAAACAACACAATGCATTATAACCAATTTTGAAATAGTGAAGGTGGAACATCGTGAGATGGTTATAGGATACTTTTGACCCGACTAAGTACAATAAGTAAACGAGGGTTACGCGGACAAAATTGCGGGCATCTTGTACTAACGAGATAAGTGTACCAAGCCTATATTTAAGTTTCTTATCATGAATTCATGACCATGACAGTGACAGCGGCAATTCGATACTTACCTAATCGATACTGTAGCGAGGTGCAGTTTAGTGGTGGTTAAACAAAACACATCGATTTTTATACATTTTATATTGGGACTTTAACAGAGCTGCTTAATATATAGCCTATTCCCGAATGCCCGACTCTTTTGGTGTGTGATAGAGACGGCATTTATATAAAATCCAATGTGCCAGCTCTGCTGCTACCGGCCAAAAAGGTTCTTACAATACACATCCACACATCTCCGGATTTCATATTCGCCTCATAATTATGTATTGTTGCCATTTCATGCCTCTTATCTGTTATAAAACTGCGTTAATGTAAAATATGAAGTTAGTTATTGATGATCTACTCTAGTATGTAATAAAGTGTGGCAGGCAGCAGCCGCAAGGGCGGCGGGGCGGTGCGCGCCCGCCTCCCAGATGTTATCTCGGTTAAACGGACACTATCATAGAAATTAGGTAGCTTTTCAATTTATAATAGTTTTATACTAGATGGAGCGCCACTTGGACCTAGTTTTAGTCTGTAAATAGTCAATGGTGCAGTAGAACTCGGCACATGTGTGATCATGCGATCGACTTCGACTTTTTGCTAACTTGGAGAATTGATATAGTTTAAGTACTGATTCAAATAATTTTACAATTTAGTATTTTATTATTATTTGAGATATTTGCAGCCATATTAGATAATAATTTGAGACAGGAAAATCTTTCTACAACCGAATTTTTCACTGCTACGAGTAGGTATCTGTCTCCCAAGCAATGTTTATCTCTTTTCGTTAACTGTGCTTCAGATGTAGATCTATATCGAAGCAGTACTCAGTATGGATAAATCGTCTTTGACCTAAGTAATGCGGCCAATGCAGTCTGAGTTAGCATCAGACATTGCATCCTACTATTTTCGCTTTCTATTGTGGCAGGTCAAAACTCGTGCCTCCCTCACTCATTTGTGATGTGATACGATGTTTTTTTTGTTCGCACGTGTTAGGAAACCTTGGTTCTGAAGCTGGCGGCAGCTGGGAGGGCGTTTTGGGTGCGTGGTTCCGCCTTTACAATTGTGCTGCGGATAAAGAACTACCCAGCCCCGTGGAACTCAGTTCGTTACGCTACTTATTCCCGACAAACTTGTCAATAATTATTTTTTTTTGTGAAGAGGCAGGAATGATGTCAACTAGTGTCGTGTCGATGGGGCCTAAGATACAGCATGCTTGCCTTGGGAATTATTTACTCTCGACTTGAAGAGATCCAGCTTATTACAAGGTCCAGGAGAAAGGTTCACCGGGAGGGAGTTGCACTCTTTCAGTTTATTAGTTAGAAATATAGAAGCAAAACGATTCGATTTATAGTTAAGTAGGAGGAAGAAGAGGATAAATTGTTTCTTTAAAGTTTGGCGAAGTTATGTATATCGCGGATAAAATGTTAATAGCTATTAAAGATTGTTATCTTATTGTGGCAGACTGGCCTTCCACATCTTTGCCTGACGTAGAAGAGATGAATATTTTCCTATTAAAGTAACCTACAAGTATATTTTTTGTGCGCACGTGTTAAGAAACGGTGGTGCGGCTGAAGCTGGCGGCAGCTGGGAGGGCGGTTCGGGCGCGTGGGCCCGCCTCTACAATTGTGCTGCGAATAAAGAACTGTTCAGCCCCGTGGAATTCAGTTCGTTATGCTACTTATATCCAACAAACTTATAAATAATTAGTTTTTATGTAGTGACAAGCATTTAAACTCGATCTCAATTAGAGTTAAGTGTCGTTGAAACATAACCTAAATGAAGCCTAGAAAAAATCTACTCACTCTCGACCTGAAGAGAACCAAGTTATGGTTCATCGCAAGATAATTTAGTGGCATTAGTGGTACTCATGTATTTCTTGCTTTGCGAGTACGAACTGGTAAGTATTCCGCGGTTGATCCGTTGTATTTGTCGATGTGGTTCTCGAATACCCAATAGGTACCTACTGGTGTATGCGGAACTGCGAAAGTCAATCTACAAAATATAAGTGACCTTAACCCTGTTAAAAACAATGTCTAAAACTGCCTTCTAAATTATATCCGACAATGAAGAACAATATATGTCCACAATATTCATTAAACGATCAAAAGACCCAAAGAGTAGAGTAGATACGGATTATTCGACATTTTGGATAATCTTTCTATGTATATATAAGCACGTTTACTCATATATGTTATACATTAAGTAATATGTAAAAGTAATAATAGTTAACCTGATCAACATTCTGAAGGTAATATACAATATTCATACAGTCCATAGCCCTTAACCGAGGGTGGTTGCATGTTATGGTACAGTAACGTTCCGCTCTGCCGCCACGGCGGCGTGCCCAAAGAATACAAATGTATGGCGATCCGAGGCGGGGGGCCCCCGACCGGTTTTTTCGCCATTTGTGCAACAACTAATGACATGCTCTGAACCCGCCCATAAACAAGAAAAAGCACGTAATTAAACATATAATAGATAGGTAGCAAACAGTAATTGCTTACATATATCTAATGGGTAGTTAGGGCCAATTAGGTGCACCTGATGTATGACTGTTTGAATGTGGCTTGACATTTCCCCCGTTGCAATCTAATTGGATGCTAAAACATGAACGTGATCGGAATTTGTATAAATATCAAGTCGGAATATTGAAATACCTATCTACTAGTTTTAACTGTCTTCAAATTTATAATTATGAGGCTCAAAATAATTAAGAGTAAGAAAAAACACATTCCATTCAGCGCCATAACACGGCTTGAAAAATATTCGCGCTAATACCGCCATCTTCTGGCGAGTAGCTGAGTTAGTACGAATTTTGAACAGAACTAAGTTCAATCTACTTATTATGAAACCTTTTGAATTTGTATTTTAATTCTTATATTTTAAAAACATCATTTTGTTTACATTTGGCTTGCTGTGGTACCGGTAAATATACACGTAATACGTATTTATACTTAACATTCCATACAACGCAACATTGATTTGAAGGTCCAACCAAAAGGCTCATCACAGTGCTATTACAAAAATACTAGTTAATATTCTATAGTTAAATAAAATTAGAAGCACATTAAAGTGATAGAAGGAGTAGTTAATGGGCCCACAAGAGTCCCTTTGTCCCATAATGACGGGTTATAGAAACCGCATCAAAGTAAATGCGACATAAAACTTTATTTTATTACTCCAATTTGTCTCAAATTTGACGAAGATCGTATCATGACATAATTAACATACTTAGCTCAGAAATAGAATGGCAATTGCCGCAGTCACCAATGTTAATTTTTTTTATGTGGGTAGATGTTATAATTTAATATAAGCACCTGTTTACGCGACAGGTCTATAACATGTTATTATTTGGTTTTATTCGATAGTTCCTTTTGTGTAATTAAGATTTTTCGTTTCGTTGTTTGTAATTGAGTATTTCTTTCGTATTTTAAAATGACGAATGCGAAGTAATTTGGCGGCTAAATGTTCTATACCTACAATACAACTCCACTTTATTACACATGTTCCTCAAATACAGGGATACATAACATGAGAGATATGACAGTAAAAAAATTGGGCAAGTGCGAGCCCAACTCGCGCATGTAGGGTTCCGTACCTATACATATATATACTCTATAACAAGTTTGTTGTATGGGAGCCCCCCTTAAATATTTATTTTATTTTATTTTTAGTATTTGTTGTTATAGCGGCAATAGAAATACATCATCTGTGAAAATTTCAACTGTCTAGCTATCACCGTTGTTGAGATACAGCCTGGTGACGGACGGACGGACGGACGGACGGACGGACGGACGGACAGCGAAGTCTCAGTAATAGGGTCCCGTTTTTACCCTTTGGGTACGGAACCCTAAAAATTAACAGAGGTAAACAACTGGCGTACCTACAATCTACATATTTATTTAGAAGGTACATATTGGCAAAAATACTACGAGTGGGATATACCATTTTCTTACGACCTATTCAGAAACAATTTCTGGGACTTTTGACATTTGTAAAAAGTTATTCATATTTAATTTTCTGATTTTCATTTGTCTTTGCCGTTTTGCAGTACAAACCATGTCTAATAGTACCTCAAAATACTTGGAAGTAATAGTACCTACATTACTGGAGACGCCCATTTCACGGCTAGGCACTATAGTGCTTTTCTAAAACATATGCAATGAAATAAAAATATACACCACTAATATACACTCAAAAAATATATAGTTCAGATGTTTAACTATCTTGCTCATGAATACAGATGCCATGTTTAAAAAAAATACTTCCCGGCATAGGCCTTCAATTTTGTATGGAGTTTCTTTACAGTTCTCTCGAGTTGTTCCGCCCGAAACGTGGTGCTTTGAAGTCGACATTTCATTGCATGTTTGAGAAAAACAATAAACACATCTAAATAGAAAACAGATGAAATGAATATATTATAAATTGGAATATACCTTTCGGTTCAATGTGATCTTTATTTTTTTGGTATATTATAATTAGTGAAGTTAACTCAAGACAGTTTTTATAATATAGAGCGAAATTCTTGCGAAAATGCCCTAATAAAGTCTCGTAGTCCGCGAATCCCGAACGATGAAGGAACAAACGAAGATGACGTTCGGTGGAGTATGTCCGGCGGCGGACATAAAATCTTTTTACTGGTGATACTGTCCAATCTGCCTAGTTTGTGTTTATCAAAAAATACCAAAGAATGATGTATGATGTCCTCCTTGACGTATCCGTCAACGGCGACACCCTGTCAGTTGTTTCTGGCATGAAGATAAGAAGGTAATCATTTTTTAATAAGATTCTTCGGCCACTACTATTCACTGCTGTCCTGACAGGCCTATCCCCAAGCGATCTTGGGCAAAGATAACTGGACACAGGAATCTACCTTTTAGTAGTATCTTATTAATTGTAGCATTCCCGGCCCGAAAGTTGCAGTTGCATACTTGCATAGTCAATTAAGTCGAAAATGATAACAATGAAGCAATTTTTTTTTTAATAATGGTTCAGGCAGGGTTCGTACCTGCGGCTCCAACGGCTTCCCGGGCCAACACGGGCGTCTTACCTATTGGACCACTGAAACAGGATAGTACAGCCGAAACTGGTAGGGTGGCAACATTTGCTTGTAAACATGTGGTTTATGCCAGCAGACGTTCCTGCTTTGATAAAAATAATTAGTCAGCAAATATTTGTACGTTTTTGGTAAAGGTTCGCACCAATAATTTTTCAACGCGTCCTTATAGTAAGTCACCCACCCTTTAGAAACCACCGAAACTACAAGAGAAAATACCTATTGAAAGATAACTGTATTTATTAACTGTGAAACGAAAAATAAACTTAAGTAAGTAATTCACTTACTTAAACACACACTCTGAGCCGTCCTGACGGCAACTATCAGATTAACCTTGTGTGAGAGTCGCTGAAACCGAAGAAAATATTACATGGGCATGATTACCAGTCCTTGTAGGTAATTAAGTATAAAACGGTACTTTACTTAAAACGCAACCTGCCTAAATAAATCTGGCCCTTTTACATCTAATATCAATGGTCTACTACCTAAGTACTATCCCTTAATATTCAATAAATCGATGTCTTTTCAACAAAGGCCTAAACTTGGAAACAGGCTATAGATTATGCAACAATTCTTTGTCATTACCGTTAGAAAGTGGTAGGTGCATTCAAATTGCGCCTTTTGTTAATATGTTCCCGTTACCATTGGCAGTCCCACGGAACACGGCTATCACTGCAGCGGTCTATAATCTTGGACTGGCGACCATTATGCAGAAAACACCAGTTGGGACAATAAAAATCCCGCCATTGCGACGTGGAAAATCAAAGCTATTACCGTCTATTACGCGAGTACAGTCTACAGAAGTTGAAAAATAGTATCTTTATTTTCGCACCCGTAGGTTTCCAAAATAATGCTTAAATAAGTATTGAACTTTATTATGCAAAGAGAACGCAAGGGCATTTATCTATACAAATTTGAATCTGCCGGTTAGCTACATAATAGTAGTTTATGCAACTGATACATAATAAGACTCGCTGACGCTCGTTTCATAAAACCACACTCGTGTTTTAAGGCCTAATTATGTATACACTACTTTATCTAAACACATATCATAAGTACTCTAAGATGGGTTCAGAAGCCATAAGGAAATGACCGGCACCACTAGTGCTACCTGTAAAATATCTAAAAACGACATATACTAATGCAGTAAGAAATAAATCTGAACAAATACATAAACAGATTATTTATTGCAATAGTTGTAATTTACATTTACATTGAAACAATATGTATTTTCAACTAAAATGTGAATAACAATAAACTTTTCACAATTCTACTTTCGTAACAGCAAAGAACCAACAAACAAATGACATCAACAATAATGGCGGCAATTCGAACCTCCGTCAAGACGAATGTTTTATTTTTTCTAAATCATATACAAACGAATGTGTGCATATTCTCATGTCACTCGAGATCAAATGTAGTGCGGTTTTTATAAAAAAAACATACTGAATTGACGTTTCGTATCGATAACAATATTAATATCTATGGATACTAGAATAGAGACCAACTTGTGTTTTGACAGCTGTTCCTAATTTAAACTCGTAACCTTACAAAAATCGGTACTGTAATAACATTACAGTACAGCATCAGTACAGATTTTACCTACTACCACAGACAAAAAAAATCTCATAGTAAAATTGGTTGTAATAATGCTGGTCATTTCCTACGATTTCTGAACGCATTTTAGAGCACTAATGATATATGTGCGTAGATAAAGTTCTTTACTTTGACACCAATGTCTGTCTGCCCAGTCTATCTATCGGTATATTATAATACTCAGACAGCATCGATTAAATGTCATTTTATAATTAGAAAGTTGATCGTATGATACATTCATGAAAGTGAGCCGATTGGAAATATGTCCGAAATTTATAATCCAGTGAATAAAGGGCACCTTACAAACGGTCCGGTAGTTTTGAATTTTTGATATGTTGTCTAGGATGGTTAGTGAGTGTTTAAAATTCAAAATGCACAATTACCCCTCCTCCGCGCCCGCCGCCATATTTATTGAAGAAACCAGTACTGCAGATTTTTGCGTATACCTTCGTTTAGGAGCATTTTAGCTACAAAAAAGCTCAGACAATGTTGTAGACAATTAAATTTATTATAATTTACATTTTAAAGTTTGTTTCAAGGATAGATAGTAACGGAGATGCACACTTAAATAAATGAAAAAAATCGCGATTTCTAGAAATCTATCAAACTTCTGTCTTAGGTATCTTCTTTTAGGAGTATTTTTAGCTAATAAAAAGCTTAGGCAATGTCGTAGAGAATTAAATTTACTATAATTTACATTTAAGAGATATAAGCAAAAATCGGAAGGAAGTGCCGGTTTTTAGGGTTCCGTAGTCAACTAGGAACCCTTATAGTTCGCCATGTCCGTCTGTCCGTCCGTCCGCGGCTTAACTCCGTGATCATTAGTACTAGAAAGCTGAAATTAGGTATGAGTATGTGTATGTGTAACGCCGACAGAACGGTAATATAAAAATTAAAAAAAAAATTTTTTTCGGGTACCTCTCGAACACCTAGTGGGGGTGATTTTTTTTTTCTTTTCAACGCTAGTGTGTGGGGTGTCGTTGAATAGGTCTTGTAAAAATAATAGGGGTCTCCTAACATTATTTTTTGACAAAGTCAGCAGTTTTGTAAATATTCGCTCCGGATACAAAAAAAAATAGTGTCCCCCCCCCCCTCTAACTTTTCAAACACCGGTCAAAAAAATCGGAAAAATTCATGTAAATGAGGCCTTACAACAAGTACTTTCAACGAAAACTATATTAAACAAAATCGGTCGAGCCGTTTTTGAGTTATCGCCAAATTTCATATTTTTTCTTTTAAAGGACGTAAGTTGATTTCCAGAAGGTATTAAGTGATTACAGTTTCTAGGGCGTTTACGACCTTTTTATAGAGCTTAAAATCTTTCTTAACTTAAAACTCGGGCTTAAAACAGCAGTTTATTGTGAAGATGAGCAACTACGGAACCCTACACTGAGCGTGGCCCGACATGCTCTTGGCCGGTTTTTCAATATATGGCGGCGGGCGCAGGTTTGGGGGTGGGGGGATTGTGCATTTTGCATTTTAAACACTCACTAATCATCTTAAACAACATATCAAAAATTCAAAACTACCGTACCGTTTGTAAGATCACCCCTAGTTGTCCACCTCTATTGTCTATTATGAATGTTTTGTATGTTCGTAGATTTTTGTCGCGTGGCATCAAACAAAATCTCAGGGCGGGACGGGCTAGATTTTGCATAGGTACCTATTACTTATCTTCGGTAGCAATAGAGAAATGGTGCTCAACCGTCCATATGTTGGGCGTAATGTGTATCTTCACACAGTTGCCAATTCCCACCGGTTTGTCTACATAGGTACTTGAAGTACCTATGTAGACAAACCGGTGGGAATTGGACTCTATGGTAACATGCTAACTGTGTGAAGATACACATTACGCCCAACATATGAATTAGTAATGAATTAATATATGCAAGGAATTGTTTCGCACGAGTCACGGTGGTTCTTTCTTTAAAATTGTATACCTACCATATTGAATACATTCTTAATTATGCAACATGACAATTTCAGTGTTCACCACGAAATGTCCCTGGGATATTTAATAAAGAGATACTTATATATAAATGATAGTTACAGTTATTTGACATTCTCGCCAACAAATGTTGTATCTATTTTTGTCACCTACCTATACAAAAAAACTATTTACGGCCCTTCATATAATGGCTTGTTTAACCTACTGTTAGAGCCAGATCAGCGAGTAGTCTCGAGGAAATTTTTTAAGCTCTTTCTATGGCCACAGTTTTATCTTTTTTTATCAATTAAGCTCCAATTAGGGCCTGACCTCATCACCACGGCACTGCGCCGTCGCCGTGAAACGGCGAAAATGTGGACAAGCCCTTACATTACTATTCAAGATACCTCTTCCAATATTTTCTGCCACCTTTCCTTTTAACACAATAGAACTTTATTCAAATATAAGAATACAATGTACAGATTAATCCATTTATCATTCTTTTTTAATTTACTTATATTGCTGTCGTCGATGTTTTACAAAGCCTACAGATTCAGTTGTATGAAATCTAAATCATATCGAAATATACTGCGAAAGTACAAGTATTATAAGTACATAATGAAAATCTGCTGCCGACGTTATCTTCACGACCGCATGAAGACATTATAGGACTCATAACTACCTGCATTTGAGGTGTAGCAACCATTGCATGAAAAAATAATAGTTACAAAATCTCATGTATGAGTTTTTCACTTAGCAAGGAACGTAACATAATGTTTATATTGTATACCTACATAGGCGTACGTATAAGTTTTAAGAATACAAAATATCTGTATGGAAATGCTCTAAAACAGTAAGACATACGGAACCGACATTGAGAATATAAAAAACTGCGTTCATATGTTTTACAAAAAAAACGTTTGTTGAAACGTTGGGGAGGCTCAAGTTATGAATATGACGCGATATATCCCGTTTCAACTGTTTTATTTAAAAGTGGGACAATCGCAGAAACCGTAAAAATTATGAATAAATTATTTGTTTAAAAAGCACCATTTCAGAAATATTTACTTCAAATAATTTACAGCAATCAATTTCTGCCTCTAACAACTAACAAATCATAGTGTGATTCATCGCAATGTGTTTGAAAAAGTATTCGGGTTTATCTATAGTATTTACGCTAATTTCTAGGATTTACTCACCTATACTATACGCTACCTATATTTAATATGTGAGTACCTAAGCCCTTCTTACTTTTTCAAAATTTACTTTAAAAAAGGAACTTTTCAAAAGTATTTTTTAATTATAATTTTATGGGATATTTTCGAAAATGTAATATTGAGGGAATATTTTTTTTATCCTTTACTTGGAAAGAGGGAAAAAGGCCTGGTTAAAATAAATGTAGGTAAGTAATGTTGTTAATTGTTGAGATTAGATAGGTACCTATGTCTAAGGTCTTATTGTTGTATAAGTATCATACTCTTTAATAAATAGGCATACCTACTACTAGGCAGAAGAAATTAGTCAAAGATAGTCCTTTGGTACTGCAGAGAATAGTGGTCAGGTGCGGAACACGGTGCCTCCAGCGACAAATCAATTTGCTGTCGCCCCGCTACCTACCCTCTCGCAATCACTGTCATCCCAATCCCCAATGGGTATGGGTATAGCGTAGAACAATGGCAGCAAGATAACTTTGATCCCATGTTTCGTTCATTGTTCATTGCACGTAAAAAGCTTCTTTTTCCGTTGAAAGTTACGATTCCGGTACAAGGGGCACACTGAAGGTGGTTTCGATGGTGGATCGATCGACACTTCTACGGTGAATGTTCGTAACAAACCAATTTTTATTGCAAATCATTATTTTCAACAAACATTAAGTAATCCAATAAATGACAAACGCGTCTATAATTATAATCATCGTATCGTCTAATCAAATAGAATGGACGAAATCCTGACGAAATCTAAAAATAATCGTTTTCATTTTATTCGCTGGCGGTGATCAAAAAAAACTATTGTAAACAACGTCGTGATTGATTATCAAGTGTGACACTAGATACATTTAATTTGCCTTATTAAGTTATTAGTGGGAGCGTTGTATAATGTAAAAAAATTACGTAGTTGTATGATCCCTTAGAATCAAGAAGTTAGCTTGAAAGTCAAGCCAGTTTTAGCCACGGGCTAAGTTTTGTCCGTCTGCGCGCATCTACCACAAAATCAATGTTACAAGCATGTCACAAGCAAAACGTCTCCATGATTGGGTCCTAGACACGCACACACAAAACGAAAAGTGGCTTCATCTTTCGCAAGTCTGTTGTATGAAGACGCAGATTTTCGTTCTAGGCGTACCTACCTACTTATTCTAAGCATGATCTTCGGAAAATCATCTCAAAAAGGAGTTGGGAAGCTCAAGTGGTCCCTCTTCTATAAGTTAGTCGAAAGGAACGCGCCACGCCGCGGGGCGCGATTATGGCATTAATGCCGGAATGTCCCGGATGTCGAGCCGCGATGAAAAGCTCAATCGGGCTATGGCCCCTAGCTATAGACCCAATTGTCCCCAATCATATGTTGCGATGGCGCTGGACCTAAGTTATGGGGTTTTGGATGTAGGTGAATCGTGATTTACTGACCGTTGAAATATTAAGCACAGAAGAAAATACAGATGGCTAAGTATCTCTTTTGATGTCTGCAAAGCTAAGACTGCTTCTTATACTGTATCTTATAGGTTGGTTGTTTAAACTACTTACAATAAAGAAAAAATCATCTGTTTATTTCACTGTTTAGGTGGTTCCCCTGGCTTGGTCACCGAAACGAAGGTGTTTTGCTTATCATTAAGAAACTTCAATAGTTTTTCAAGATCGGAAGTCTAGCCTATTATGACTTTGTCAATTCCCCAGTCCATGTCCCATCTCTGTACAATAAAGTTCGATTAGTTGTTCCACTTCTAGAGAAAACTACCGGACTGTCCACCAAATACGCTTTCATATTAGGGCATAGGTATATCAGCATAATCAGTAATTTTCATCACCCTTGCTCATAAATCCAAATTTACTTTAAGTCCTTATTTACGCCCCCTTGGTGAGTTTTTTTTAGTTATAACTTTACTTCCAGTTATTACCTATATATATCCAGACCAAAAAGGTTTTATTAAAAACGTTACTGTCATTTGACTTTTTTTTGTTATTTTTTATTATTTACTAATTTAAGTAAAATTGTCTAACCACGTATATTAATACCAAGAAATAATATATTTCCATTTTTTTTTAATTATTATATTAGATGTAAGCATTTACAACGAAATAAGTAGGTACCTATGCCCATCAGGCAAATTGCAGAATAGTTAATAAACTCACTGCATATCTAATAGATTCAAGCAACGACCATTTTGTACTCTTTATGAAATTAATTTATTACTTCCACATATTCTCTTAGCAACTACATAAGGGCATGAAGATTCATCTTCGTCAGGCCGAAGGTTCATCGCATAGTTTTACGCGGGGGGCGTGGCCAGCGCCGATTGGGCCGAGCACCGCCAATGCGCGGGCGCACAGTAGCTACGCAGTTTACCCACGCGAATGTCCGGTTCGTAGGACCAGGGAAAAATTAAGGATGGTAGGCTTTCCTAAGAATATATACGTGGAATGGAAAGGGCTGACATTCTGAAGTTAAAATGGCCAGGTACAAATAAAAATCTAACAGTACGTAGGCCTGCCTAAGTGGCGGGCCAACAAATATACATGCAGATAAAGTGTGTATTGCCAAGTATCTTACGTTTTCATAGATACATAGCAATTGTCGATCCAGCTCAGGAATAGTGGCGCTACAAACAGCTTTTATATGGCAATAATGTGCATACGTCATATATTTGCATTATTAAACGTCAGTAGCGTTTTGTCACGGATTTATCATTAACCAAATTTAAAACTAAAAACATTGTTTACCGGAACGCTACTCAATCCTTCGTTATTCTTGCGAAATAAATACTGAATCCTTTTGAAAAAAGCTCCTGTGGACACCTAGTTTTGGCTTTATTATGCAAAAATACTTGAAATTTACGGAATATTTAGTCCTATTTCCTCTTTGTCTACTTCAGTGTCACCGACTTTCACCGTCAGTTAACAAAAATGTGTCGTTACTAGTAAAATAAATTGTAGGTACCGCCACTAAAAATCCGCAATCTGGCGTGGGCTGAGAAACACCCTGATAAGCTATACCTACTATCTACGCAGTAGACTATGTATATAAGGTGCTAACGAATTAGTCACGGATATTTTAAGAGATATTACATTACATTAAAACAATTAACTTTTAACTGTTATTAAGGAACCTTTGTATATAATTTTTTAATTTTAATTTACCGAACAAAAAATAATATTAAAATTAATTTTTAAAATAATCACCCCTATTCTGTATCTGTCAAGATGTTTAACACTGTCTGTCATGTCTAGAATATGTCTAAAGAGGTCACATTTAACTATCTTATTAACAGGGTGTTTTAACGTAGCAAATTTGTTTCCTAATTTTCTCCAAAAAAACATAACAATACCTATGATGTTTCATACTTAAATGTACTCCGAGAACCGAGTACTATCAGAGGTAAAAATATCCGTGACTAATTTGTTAGCACCTTATATATCTACTTAAGTGCTTTTAATAGTTCGTCTTATATGATTAACCTCTACAACGTAGAGTATTTAGGTTCCTGCAGTTGATGAAAATGTACTATGGCCCTGGCAACCCTATCTAGCTCTCATTAACGTAACTGTAACAAGATGTCTCTGCGTAAGTAGTAAGTAACGATATAGTTACTTGGTGATACTTCTTCATGAGTTATAATTCAAAACCAGAATCCAAGTGTCCTTAGAATAAATACGGGGCCTCCAACCCACCTGACCCGTCAGTCAGCTTCCTACAAACTTTTAAGAGTCTGATATTACCAATAATTGAAGACGAGGGTTATTAAGCCTGCCGGGGCAGGTTCTATGTCGATTACCTACTCGTAGTTATCATGAATTTGAGCATCGACCGGCCTATTATGGCGGTACGAGGACCACGGGCGCTTCTTCGTAATAACCATGATAAAACCTGAAATTATACGATTTGTGAGGAATTTTGTTGAAAATGGCGAAAACATTACAGAAAAGTACCGGGGTCGTTACGGCGTCGGGCCCGGGGCGAACACTCCGGCCGTATGCAAATTAAACGTAATCAAAATAATCATTTAGTAAGCATCAGGCGCACATAACTCCGTGGCGGCCGCCCTGCGCGCTCTCTGTCTGCCCTCCGATTCGTCCCTGTAACAGAAAGGAAAAGCACGGCTTGCAACGCGGCTGACGGAAATGCAAATGGCCTACGCCTCGATTTTATTATTTCGTATTGTTTCAACCGTATGTACGTAATTACAGCCGATAGTGGCTTAATGCGCGAAATTGCTCTAGGTAAGTGGACTGAAATATTACGGTAGCTATTAAATTTGCAGGCACTAGAGGGTGTGTAATGGCAGAAACACGATGCCCTATGGCTTAGTTTTTAGTAACGTTAATCAAGATATTTGTTAACCTGGCTCTTAGATGTTTTCTATGTACCTATTTATTTACTTATTTACAAATCATCGTTCCGTTAATTAATACACATTCATTAGGGTAGTATCTCCTGGTTTAAACTAGAAGATATTTTTTAGTCTTCAATGAGTAACATTACAGTAAATCTAATTTTAGATTGACATCTACACTACACTCTTCTCTTACTGTTTGGGGCCTAGAAATCCACCAACAAGTTACCTACTGAAAATAGTTCGAACAAGTAAAGTAGCTAAATCATCATATCACAGTAACATAACAATGAGAATGGGGGCAGAGTGTCTGCATATGCAGCCAAGCAAACCCATCTGACTTGCCGAATAAATTTCTCCCAACAGAATTCTATCTATTTGTATTATCGAGTCAGGACAACTAATTCAACCTGGTAAAGTAGAGTCAGGCATGTACATTACAAGTAGATAGGAAACGCTTTGTACTAGCCAGACCAACCCTGGTCCGGCACAACGGTTGTCAGAGCTACCGTTTAATTAAGTCCACGCTCGGCTAGAGACGGCCCCGTGGTTAGCCAGTTACAACGTCCCGCCAATTGGGCACGATTAAAAATAATTTTCATATTTGCTGTCATTTCGCTTGTTACTAAACGCTGCGATGCGGGAAATCTATCTGTAAGGCTGAGTTGGCGTAGGGACTTGGCAATCGTTGGTTTTGCAATTCCTTGAGTGGGTTAACGTGAAACTTAAATAACCCTCCCTGTTTATCAGTATAATGAAAGTAAGCTTAAAATCTTTGAGATTCAAGCATTATCACGGTATCATTAATACATCAAATCGGGGCCTTGCAAGCGACGCTGCTCAAACGCCTAAACAGAAAGATCCGTCCAAAGCCTTCCTATACCTACACGTAGAATGATATATACAGCAAATAGAAGGACGAAGACCTAAAACAACATGGTGTGATAATATCAGGGACTGGAGACGTGCCACTCTCAGCAGGGTGCCAAAAAATAGAGAAGAATTGTGTACCTATATATGACGATCGCCGACATCCGTTAGGATATGGCACCAAAAGAAGAAGATTATAGTGCAGGGGCAGGATTTTAAATAAAACTACATAATAAAAACTAAAGATCGTCTTTACATACCTCTCTCAACTTTTTCACCGTAGTTAATAAAGACGGCATCCTAAACCGACGTTTTAAAAACAGACAAAATATGTAGCTAAAACATTTTTCACTACATATTATGTACTACACTACCTAACCTAACTTAACCTAACCTGCCGCTATTTATAGCGTCACCCTGTCTTTCAATAGTGATTGTAAAAGGTCTCGACATTTTTATCGCACAATAAATATAAAAAGCGTGTACTTGCAGTTTCACTGCTGTCGCCTTCAAGTACATTTTATTCGATTTTAGGTTAATAAAATGTACCTAACTGAGAACACAGACGTTGTACGCACAAAGTTATATAAATATATCCACGAAAAGGAAGCATTGCTCAGAATAAAAAGTGTTACAGTGAATTTTTTTGAATTGTTCAGTTCAGTTGTTATATACACAATGCAGCGTCAAACTAAAGCTAGCATTAAACTGACATACCTATTAAGCATCCCAACTGAACGAGCAGACATCACAATGAGACAATAACTACCTATGTAAAGCTACCATAAAGCAAGGTATCTTTATTTCTACCATTACCGTACCCGTTGCTAGTAGAAACGCTGGCCGACGCGCGACGGGACAGAAAATGCAAAAATATTCTTAAGTGGCAACCGTGAAAGAGCGCCATCTGGTCAAGATCACGGGAAATCACGGGATGAGAGCAGCATTGGTCGTCGGGGGACAACAATAAAGAGGCCTTTGTCCATTGGTTATTTATCGGTTAATATGAGATGATAATGATGATGTTGATGATGATGATCCCGATGTGTCTGTATCTAATCAAATCATGCAAGATTAACCCGCACCCATTGAGCTGAATTTTATGATACATTTGTAAATCGGTTGACAATGCAATATTATGACATGGAGCTGATCAGATGATGGAGCTGGGAGGTGGTTATGGAAACTCTGTAATAAAACATCCCAACTGCATCGAGTAACTTGCAATTTGACTTGACGTGCAATTTACGTTGGTGCAAAATAAGTACAGTCGGCAATAAAAGCTTGTCTTAAAAAATAAAAACACGTGTAGGTATAGCTATATGTAATTGGAATAGTGTCCTATTTCATAAAACCTTTAAAGTACCTAGGAATACAATTAAGTTTCGCTTACAAAAGCAACCGCGCAGTGTGCAAGGGTTGTGGTTATTACGCAAATTACGACAAATTACAGACTCACGACAATTCTAATGACGTTCGCGTTCTTATGAATGCCAATTGACGTGTGTCTTCCTTCACCTACATACCTCAAACATGCATGTCTTCATCAAGGTGCTTATGTACAGTCATCCAAGAATGAGACCTACCACTTTGGGACCTTAATACTGAAAAAAATGTATCCAAAAATGGTATACCTTTAATAGATACTGTTCCTTGTAGGTACAGTCGGTCAGTCCAGTCTGGAACATTCGTGCAAAGTGCCAAATATATCGCCGACTTAATATTACATGGCCGTTAAAACTCGATTTCTCGGCTTCATCACTGCATTATACATCAAAAAAAATTTTTTTTTTTGCTACTGTAGCTGTATTGACATTGTAATGTAGATATGGTAAAACCATATCGTGAAATGAGGCGTGAAAAGCTTTTCAGACAAACGTGCGACTTTTACTAAACGTGAAATAGTAAAAACAAAAATGTAAAAATCCTGCCATCAACGAGCGATAATAATTCTAATCATCATCAGTCGTTCACCCTTGGCAGAGTAGCCATGGTTACGACAATGGTAAACTGATAAACATTGGACATTTGGATTCTCGTCCTCGACGCATTTCCATTTCACCCGATTGTCTGCGGAGCAAGAGCACTATGCACCACGGTGCTCCGTGTGGTTTTTTTAATAAGGTCGGTCCAGCGACGGAAAGTCGCACTTGCCCAATTTTTTGTAATTACAAATTAAATTCATTCGATGATTTTTAATGTTTGAAATCATTTTAGCCTTCATTTGCAGTAAAGAAAACCGCGACGTTCGCATTTTTTTTTTGTAATATTTCCAGTATGTTGTGATTGCGAAATATCTACTTGATACTCTTAGCTTCGCTCGTCGTCGTATCTATAACGGCTACTCTGGGAATGATCTAGAAAAGTTACTGACATTTCCCGGCGACTCTCTAATATTCCCTAACGCCATATTTGTTTGTGCGTTAGAAAGTGAACACCGAAACCATTACTATTCCCCGCGTCCTCGCATTAACATATACTTTGTTGCTGAAACGATTCGAGTTCACGCTTTTACCAGCAGTCGGCATCCGCGCAGTGCGTTAGATGTGCACAATTTGCCTCCATTTGCCGTAATGACAGGCCGCGGCGTCTGCTCGTGGATGCATAATGAGCCGATCCTCGATTGATCCGCAATCTAGGTTATGCTTTACCTAAACCCATGTGCATACATAGGATAAGTACTAGGAAGCCCGCGGGCGATCAGAATTACTGGTGATTCTAATTAGCCTTGATTAGAGCTCGGCTTTGGTTAACGTGGGCTGCCTTTAGATCTACTTAGTAATTAGTCTGTATACGGAATTATTCAAAACTGTAGGTATAATTCTATATCTTGTACACTAATGTATACATATTGAAAATACATATGCACAAATGCTGTATTTGGTAAGTGTATAATTTCACAGGACCACATTTCTTGAAGACATTTATTTATTTATTTATTTATTTATTTATTTATTTACCATAAAGTTTACACGGCATTACAGCTATAGACCAATGCACCGAAAAACTCAATTAACATAACAAATTAAAATATATATATAAATTTAAAAGCCTATATCATCCATCATCTCGCAGAAACGCAGACATTCCCGGCTTACAGCTGCCCATCTCCATGCAAACAAATCACACTCAGGTCAGGAGCTGATGCCAGGAGAGCATTGAGCATTACCAGCGCACGGAGCAGCGGGGAGTTCCTGCGCGACACCGTCCTCGCCGCCGGCACACACAGCAGAGGGCGCACCCGCGGTCTGAGGTTTATCCTCGGAACGTCAGCAACAAAAAGCCTCACTACTCGCTGCACGAGTTCTGGACAATCAGAATCACCTCGTAATATATGACATGCAGTGACCAGCAAAATGTTATTTCGCCTTACCTCTAGAAAATTAAACCCTAAACAGCCAAGTAGGAACTTAGTTGGATATAGAAAGGGATAAAAACCATATCTTTTTTTATATAAAAACCTAAGAAAGGCTTTTTGAACCTTTTCAAGAAGCAATGCATATGTGGACTCGTAAGGGTTCCATATGAGAGAAGAAGCCTCTAATTTGCTTCTCACAAACGCACAGAAAACTAACTTTATCGCCCCAAGATCATGGAAGTGTCTGATGTTTCGGATTATAAAACCGAGTCTACGAAAACAATTGTTTGCGAGGCTTCGAATATGGTCATGAAATGTGAGATGCGAATCGAAGACCACACCGAGATCTTTCACGGAGCTAACACGCTCAATTACATCGACAACATCAAGTGTGTATTGCGCGTGTATAGGGGCAGCAGCACGACTAAATGTACACAACACTTAGACACATTGAATAGAAGTTTGTTTTCTTTGCTCCATTGGGTAACAGACACGATATCTTCTTGAAGTAGATCACAATCCGTAACGTTTTTCACTCCAAAAACCAGCTTAAGATCGTCAGCGTATAAAAGGCACTTGGCATAACAACGGCATCAAGATCGTTAATCATTAACCCAAAGAGGAGGGGGCCCAAAATTGAACCCTGACTGACGCCAGATCTCGTAGGGTACGGAGTAGAGATAAAGTGTCCATGTCGAACGTACTGCATTCGATCACGCAGATAATTTGCAAAAAAAGCAAGCAATTTTGGCGAAAATCCTAGACCATCGAGCTTACTCTTTAAGACATAAAAGTGTTCAAGTTTAAGTAAGTAGCTACGTCGCGTTTGCGTGGTGTGCATAGTACCCGATTCCCACTGGCTTGTCCAGTTTAAACCAATTGAGTAAGTACCATTAAGTATTTCTCTGTCATTAACAGGAGAAAAAGTAAGCGAAATCTACCCCGGCTTGCCCTGAGTTTTGTTTGACACCGCCACTGCTACATTAAGTATCTATGTTTCATCGGTAGCCCT
This sequence comes from Apotomis betuletana, assembly GCA_932273695.1. Taxonomy (NCBI): domain Eukaryota; kingdom Metazoa; phylum Arthropoda; class Insecta; order Lepidoptera; family Tortricidae; genus Apotomis; species Apotomis betuletana. The sequence continues at coordinate 9,757,759 of OW026305.1, read as the reverse complement.
GAACCACTAACGGAATCTCGAAAATCTATTCGGCTCGACTTCGCCTGAGGATTTGATAATCACATCACGGTAGGAATATTTTGGTCAGTTATCCCGTAATGAACTTCTCTCGATCAGGGGGCCTATGATGGTTGCGTTTATCACGTGATAAATAAGTGACAAAGCATCTGTCACTCACACTCGCAATATGCCAAAACGTGACGGATTCTTTATCACTTATTTATCGCGTGATAAAAGCAACCATCATAGGGCCCCAGGTTAAAAATAGCCTGCATTCATTATTACCCAACAGGGTGTTTTTCAACCCACGCCGTGGATTTTTAGGGTATTTAATAATTTATATTACTGACAACGACCTTTTTTTGGTAACTGACGTTGAAAGTCGGTGAATGTGACTGATGTAAAAAAAGAGGAAACAGGACTAAGTAAATAATCCGCAAATTTAATTTTTTTTTGGGTCATAAAGCCAAAACTATCCACAGTGATGAAAGTCAAATTTTTTTCTATAGCATTCAGTATTTATTTCGTAAGAAAAACGAAGGATTGAGCAGCATTCCGGTAAACAATGTTCTAAGTATATTTGGTTAATTACAAATCCTTGACAAATCGCTACTGACGTTTATTAATGCAAAATATATGACGTATGCACATTATTGCCATATAAAAGCTGTTTGTAGCGCCACTATCCCTGAGCATGGCCGACACTTGGCTATATTTATGTAAGAAGAAGGAATAAAAACAAACGAATTTCGGTCTCATTTTTTTCTAGCCAAGCTGAGTATTGGCGGACGTTACGTCAGTCCAATCCAAGGTAACCAGCGACAGTAACCAGCCGTTGGAGGAAACCTCAATTTAAGGGTTGTTTAAACAAAGCAGCCCAAACCCTGCTGGAACGAATGAGTTACAAAGCATATGTTTTGAGCACTAGAGTACACCTTATCATTTACCACATTACGGACGCCATGATTATAGTAATCTGCTCATGGGGGAACAATAGAGCTGCACTCGCGCGCCACCACATGCGCTCCTCTTGGTACAGGGTGCTCCGGTTGTGTTTTGACATAATTAACTTGTGATTTTGCCTTTATTATGGGTTAGAATTAGGTAAATAATAAATATACTACAATATGGGATAGGAAGTCAACGAGTTTCCTAATAGAAAGTGGTCACTGATCACATGTCTAATACCAAATAGCTCTATTAGGTACTTCTAATCTGCTTCGCCACAAAATAAAATAATAATAATTTATATCTGAGTATGTGACTACACTAACGTTAAGATTCCAAACACTATTTTGGATAACAACACTGCAGAAGCCCCAGACACACGTCATTTCCATTAAACCGCAACAAACCACAGACAAATTATCCTTAATCGTAATTTTACCACACCCAATAATTCCCAAAAGTCCCAAAACCCAGTAGATAAAAATTCATTAACTACTTTATTTTAACTAAGTTCAAAATCAAACAATGTATGAGACTTGATCTGCATCGTAAACAATATTTCAGATTATATTGCGTAAGTTTTGAACTTTACATCAATCATTTCCATAGCACTGGCGTTGTGGTGAGGAAAGTAACTATTTATTTACCTACCTGTTATTTTTTTAAATAGCGCGTAAACTGAATATATTACGTTTTTTATACTTTTCTGTAAAAAAAAAACACACCGTATACCCTCCGTAAATTAAATAGAAAATATGACCCTTTCATTGTTCCACATAATTAAGGAGTGCGCAGCGACACAAAAGAGTTGATCGGCTACACGATGTTAACAATGTTTTGTCGTTGCAATCGGTTCACAATGGCTGCCTGCGGGACCCTTTCTTCAGCAATTTGCCAAGCAGCAGGCTCCGGAAACGGAACCCTCACCCTGGAATTAGGAATCCTTAGACTCCCCAGGACTCATATTGTAGTGTTAAGAACTCCGCCCTCTGGATTCTGACAAGCTAGCACGTGACACGTTTTTCTTAAATCCGCGTCTCAACTGACTTTTTGAAATACGGGAGAGCCCTTGTTGTAAAGGGATTGAATACATTAACATTTTTTTAGATGTTCTCGAAAGACCGTTAGTGGTTTTATTAAAATTTACAGGGTTATTCAAAGCCAAAAGCCTAGATAACCAAGCATAGACGTAGGGTGTCATTATCGTCTTCTCGGCTATCGCTGACAATTTTACAAGAATTTCTTAAAAGCTACCACCGGCCTCCTTCAGAATATCCGTTAAGTACATAGCCATTACTCTTGGAATTGGGTCAATATCACGATGAACTAGCGGGTTATGCGCCAGCAAGACGCCGATGCTTAGTTAAATTATCTCGTTGAGCCAGACGGTGACCTTGTCCCATCGTGAACTTGCAACCACTGATTACCGAATTACCGACCGCTCTCGTCTATACTTAACGCTCGTACCGTCTCATGCCACGCCGATTTAAATAATAAATATCCTATAACACCCGAGCATTGTTTTACCCTCCCGACGATCCGTTCGTAATGACGAACATTAACTCAAATCGCTAATAAAATTAGACCCACCACGTAATTTAACTTAATTTCGCAACAATCATGTCTGATTCAGAACCAACGAATCTACAGATTAAAAAATACAAATTGCAGCGAAATAAATACATAATCAGTTTTGTGGAATCGTGGTGCCTAATCGGGAAATGGGCATGAGCGGGGACTAAGTATAATGCAGGTGTATTGCTAAGTAGGTTTCGTCAATGCTATTAAATTGGGGGGAGGAGATTTTGGAGGACTCCAAGCCTACTTAAAATTGAATTACCATATGATATCTGTGTAACTATACCATAAAATCAGCATCAAGGTCTCTTGCGTTGCGTGGTAGAGGAAATTAACACATTCTTTGGCAATAAGAAGTATAGAAGTAAGTGATGTGTGAAGATGCGATGCGATGTGAGGGTGTCAATGGAATTTAGACGGATTTAGGGTACTTAGCAACTGACTGAACTCGATGCTAATACTCGATTTTATGTGTCTCGTTTCCACATTATGTATTGGTTTTCCGCACATTTTCCACATAGTGTGTAAAAAAAGAATACATAAACCATTGAAATATCGTAATATTCAAAATGATCCAGGATACAGAATACAAAAATATTTACGTATTTTACGCTATCGCAGCCAGTCTGCATTTCTTTACGTAAAATAGGCAAATTGTTCAGACATGTAAAATGCCCTTGTGGCCTACTTACAGGTTAAGTTCAGTATTATTTATTTTATACTGGTATAGCTGGTAGTGACTGCGCTAGAAGCTGGTCAAGGATTCGGATTCTTTTTCCCCGTAAATTTTGTCAAATATCATTACGAATGCGAGATTTCTGATATTTTTCCTACATTATTCGAGAGGTATCCATGTAGCTACTATCAGCTTAATCTCAGCTTCATTTTAATTCAGTAATTGCATCAGCTAGTGGATATGTAGACCCGTAAATTAATCCACGTCTCCCCGCATACGCATTCTGGTTGGCTCATCATCGTGCCTAACAGAAATTCTAACGCTTCTCCTCACTTCGCTCGTCGTCGTGCCTAACTGCGAATATCTACGAGATGTCTGTTATTCTCCCTTTGTCCTAATTACATTATTCTATTCATGGAGCGTACTATCCGCTTACGCCTGTAATTGCATCGGCTAGTGGATAATAAAGACCGTTCGGAGACCCGTTAATTAATCCGCCATATTAGTTAATAGTCTCCGCCCGCGACTCCCGCGCGTTCCGGTTGGCTCCCACTTGAATTGCATGTCTTCACGTGTGTTTCCGTTGAATTATTTTGTTTTTACACGGCTATAATTATTTTCTAGCTGATTGTTGATGCTGAATTTAAAATATCAGCTGAAAGCTACAGATAATCAACATGGTTGTTTTGTTTTGTTTCGGTACTTGGTTCTTATGCTAGATAATATATACATGAGGAGTAAAGCCTAAAAGTCCATTTATGACTTAGGTATGTAGTTGCTTAACATTAATAAAAAAATTCGTCACCAGTTTTTAATGGGTCTCAAAAATGTTTCAGCTTAGGCAGTGAGCGTAATACTTAAATGTATGTAGGTGTTCGGTAAAGTTGTTAAGCATTGTAATTTCAGACTTCACCTACACATATAAGTTAATTTCTAAACGAAGTAGGTATAACTAATTTTTCAAGTTTTCATTATATCAAGATCGTTTTTGAATCCTTCGATCTCGAAAAAAATGGTATTTACACTGTACAGGCACTATCGCACACGTTAGGAATTTATTAGCATGTATCTTTATTATGTGGGTATGCTATGTAGATGAAGTACAAGTAAAAGTAAGTAAAAAAGTACAAGTAATAAATAGATATCGAACACCCTCACACAAATCGATCTGGTCCCAAACTAAGCTCAACAAGGCTTGTCTTATGGGTCGTCTAACTATAGACGACGTTATAGGTACTTAAAATTGATAAATATATACCATGACCCAGTATAACAAATATTCGAGTTCATCACACAAATATTTTGCCCTTGCCGGGATTCGAACCCAGGATGGCCGGCTCAGTAGGTTGCTGCCCTAGGACTGCGCCAATCGCTTCGTCAAATAATAAACTAAACCACTTGGGCATTCTGTGGAAGTAAAACCTAAAAATACTCATTGCGATGGAACTTAATTATGAGTAGCATTTAAACTCTGCATTTGCTATATCGTCATCTTTATTTCGAGCTCTACTGAGCTAATCTAGGCATTAATCAGACTTAGATCATTGACGGTGACCACAGCAAATCCATTATGATTATGACCCTCTATTAATTTAGTCATAGCTTAGGCTCGGTAAGCTATAATGTCATGAATGATGTCATTGTCTTGATAAGATGCAAGCAGCCCAACTAGGTAGGTATGCAATAAGGAGTGGTAGTATGCAGCGAGAGTAGGTGATACAAATGGAAAACAATAAATAGACAGCGTGATGAGATGTCAGATGAGGTATCAATTTGGAATCTGTTTTGACCAAAAAAATATTAACACTTTTATTTTCCACCTATTCCCAGATTTACCAAGAATGTTATACGTACCTAGTAGCTGATGTTTCAGGTTGCTCTAAACGCCAAAATTAAACACCACTTCTAGCATAACTGTGACATGTACCTATGTCTTTGTCGCGCGACTACCTTGTAGGTACTTTCCTTTCAATACCATGCGAGCAAAACAGGTGATGCTGAAATCGCGACAAGATATGCTAAGCCCTGTAGGAGCCAAAAATGAAAATACGAATAAATGTCCTACTGCATCATGTACCTAATGGTTTCAAGATAGACCAACGATCTTATCAGGGAAAGCCGTTGCTTGATTTTAGCGGGATACCTATGGGCGGAGCAAAAACAATAATCCACGAGGGAGTGCTGGCCGTTAACGTAGACCAGGATAGAGCCAGATTAATGTAATGCAGTGCCTTTTAAAACGCGTCTTATTTTAGAGCAATTTTAGAGCAGTCTATTGGTCCCTTGGGTCGGCGAATGACATAATGAGACAAGCATAGATCCTTTACTTAAGTAGTTTAATTTTCTAGCTCAAGGTTATCTGGAAGAGATCGCTATTTAGCGATAAGACCGCCTGTTGATTATCTCTGCCTGTTATATCGATGTACCTCATGTTGTGTTGTGTATTCCTTGATGTTTGAGGCACACCTCACAAAATAAAGAGTATTTTGTATTTGTCCATAGAAAATCAAGCCACAATCGGATTTTTTTTTCTATAGCTGCGCCTAAGATCATCATACATACATAGCCCTTGATGGATAAACGTCCACTTAAAATACATATAAATGGTTTATTATTTTAGATTTCACATGTAAATAGCAGGGCGATCGTGCCGCGGGCGGTGGGCGTGCGTAGCCGGCCACCGGCCAATGGCGGCCGACGCCACACGGTGGAATTTTACCTTTTTTACCGCAGTAAGACTAATTGAGAGGATTTGCATATTTTTACCATTATTAATTCCTGTAGCGTGTTTTTATTCGGCTATATGCCGGTTTAGGTATTGACCACCATCGGTTACGGGTACTCGTATTTAATAACTAGGTCGATGCAGAGTCAGCCACGGGCTAAGCTTGCACCATAGATTGGAGCGGAGTTTTTTTTTTTTTTTTTCGAAATTTTCTCTTCGTCACGACCTAGCGAAATTTAATTTGTGCATTTTAAAACAAAAATTTCTAAAATCGGTTGAGAACTCGCTGAGATCTGCGCATTGTTACAAAGTCCATTCGAGTCGATCCATGGGAGCTTCGCTCGCTTCGCTCGCTCCGCTCCAACAATAAGGCCTACCAGGCAGCCTACCAGGGTACACCCCTTTTAAGTTACCTACCTATTTAAACCACCACCTATAGTCCCACCGGAAGATCAGCGCTGGGTCTCAAGCTAGCATCTTGCTGAGGTGGGCCCTTTTCGTGGCACAGCCATAATAATAGTTGCTTACTGTTATTTTTTATTATTTCTGTCACACCCTTTATGTAAGTAATTATGTTTTATGGTCAAGTCACGAATAAATGTATTTCTTTCTTTCTTTCTTTCTCTCTTTAAACCCTGTTTTAAACCTCCGACGCAAAAGGGCGATAGGTACCTACTTTACTTACTAGGTATTAAGTTCAACATGTGCACTTGTGTGTCTATATAATATACGAGTATCTGTCAGTTTGTTTCGGGCGTTGCTCCGGGTCACAGATCGAATATCTAACTAGATGTAGATGACTAAATTAAATATGCATTTCGCCTGTCTAAATGTGACTTTCAAAGGAAAACTTGACTCTGTTTGATTTAATCCGCGCTTGGACGACAACGAGGTTCTCAAAAAATGCCCAATCGACCTGTAAGTATTTAACTGTAAAAAATATTTAACTGTAAACTAGGTCGATGCAGAGTCAGCCACCGGCTAAGCTTGCACCATACCTAGATTGGAGCGGTTTTTTTTTTTTTTTTTCGAAATTTTCTCTTCGTCACGACCTAGCGAAATTTAATTTGTGCATTTTGAAACAAAAATTTCTAAAATCGGTTGAGAACTCGCTGAGATCTGCGCATTGTTACAAAGTCCATTCGAGTCGATCCATGGGAGCTTCGCTCGCTTCGCTCGCTCCGCTCGCTTCGCTCGCTCCGCTCCAACTAGGTCGATGCAGAGTCAGCCACCGGCTAAGCTTGCACCATAAATTGGAGCGGAGTTTTTTTTTTTTTTTTTCGAAATTTTCTCTTCGTCACGACCTAGCGAAATTTAATTTTTGCATTTTAAAACAAAAATTTCTAAAATCGGTTGAGAACTCGCTGAGATCTGCGCATTGTTACAAAGTCCATTCGAGTCGATCCATGGGAGCTTCGCTCGCTTCGCTCGCTCCGCTCCAATAAAACAATTTAAACGGGTTATATCGCGTATATTAATTATAATTATTGGAGCCTCCCTGATGTTTCGGTAGCTTTCCAGTTAACCCTTGTCAAAGGTTGTCTGAGAAAAACCTTAGAAACACAATTTTCCTGTGTCAAATCTTTTACATAATAGTTAGCCGGTTTTGGGTGCAACGGGATAAAGCCTGATTATTAAAACACGCATTAAAAATAAAAATATTGTCATCAATTTACTCGTTGCTTATACCTAGTTTGGTTATTATTTAAACAAACATTTGTCACATCACAGGACCCATATAACGTAAATCTGCGCGACCTATTGATTTTCATAAAAAAAAACAAGCAATGACAGTCATATAGTGGTTTTTCAAGTAGGTACTTATCTACTTGAAATATAGAAAAAAATAGGTATCTGTTCCGGTTCGTGACTGAAGATGGCCGCATGCGTTTAAGATTCGTTGTTCATTATTTATTCATTGTTGTTCAATGTGTAGTATTGATAGCGTATTGTGCAGTGATCTAACGTATGAGTGAATAGCTAATGAAGAATTCAACTTGAAGCGTTCATAGCCCTTCCTGGGTCAAGGCCCGATAGTCCGTGTGGTTTTTTGTAAATCGCTATCACTATACAAAAAGCTCAACTCACCGTACAACGTTCTTAAAACTTTGACATTGGCAAAATTGTTCCAATGGACAAACGCCATTTTTTTTTTATATAAAAAATAGAAGTAGGTATCTGTAACAAACGTTTGTCACTTTCTATTTGATACAATTGAGTTCATGTTATACTTCATACACACTGTAGTTACAAAATAACGGTCTATGTAATGTCATAGCGGCTCCGCACTACTCGCGAAGTTCCTCGAGGAAGCACTTGACAGATGTCCGAAGTGCGACACTACATTCAGATTCACCTGGGAGATTCATACACAAAACAAAATAATCGTGTATTAATTAATTACGTAAAGTATGCTTCAGCAAACCAATTATTTTAATAAAAAATTGTTACCAACGCGATCCAAATTCAACCGGGTTATGTGCGCAATTCGGGAAACTTTGAGTCCTTTGACTCGGGCGCAAAAACCGACCTTCATTACTCGCGGAGTTAGCTGCAGTTGGGCGAATAAATGATAGTGTGAGAGGCACTTCGCTGCGGAAACCCATACTTGAGCTAACTTCGCCTCGGCCAACTTCGGTCAACTTTGCGAGTAGTATTGAGCTAGCTCAATTTTTACCCTAGGGTAAAAGTAGTCATCAATGTAATTCCACCACACTACTCGCGAAGTTGGCTGTTGTACCCTTACCATGAGTTTAACGTGACCGTATTCACTAGCAACAGTGTAAACGATTTGTATGGAGAATAGTACAGCGCCCCTAGCGGTTACTTTGTAGAACTACAATTCTCCATACAAATCGTTTAATTGCAGTCACTGTAAACTCATGGTAAGGGTACTGAAGTACGAGTTTCGGCAACGAAGTGCCCCAATATTCGCCCAACCTCTGCCAACGGTTACACTCCAGTGTGGGTTACAGCTCCACACTACTCGCGTGGATAGTTAGGAGGGGCACTTGGCTGCTGCTGCTACTGCTTTCAGACAACTTCACCTCGGCCAACTTCGCGAGTAACGTAGCTATCGTAAAAATAAAACTGTTTTGCATTACAACAAAACAGATATTGTATGTGTGAAATAAAATAGCATTGAGGTGAAGAAAGCATTATCAATTTTGACACAAAATTAAGGGAAATATGCGCCTTACCTTAATAAATTTAGTGTTTTTTACTATTTCACATCTTTCAATCCAGCTAGGTGAATCATAAATTTGTATGCACCTGTCAAAACGCCTTTTAGACGTCATAGTCTTCATGCAATCGCCAGCAAGCAATTTGCTGCAATGCTATTTTATTTCACACATACAATATCTGTTTTGTTGTAATGCAAAACAGTTTTATTGTATTTTTGTTCCATAAAATAGCATTGAGGTGAAGATTTGTTTGTTATCTGCTGGTGAAAGAGTAAATGCTATGTTGATTCAACACAATTATATTAATAACCCCTCGTATGTTATGTCGTTATGTCAAAAATTATACAGTTAAATTGAAAATCAATGATATGTTTACATACGATTTGAATGTTTTGCACTGATCGGTGCTTCGACAGACCAAGGGTTAACCACAATATTAAAATGCAATCGGGATTATTAAAGTTTCCAAGTACTTACAGTACCTTGGCTTCAAGTGGCTGGACTTGAGCTATTAAATAGTTTAGTGGTGGTAGAATCTCCACAGATCTCATCACGTCCTTTAGGGAAACCCTGCCTCACCTGTTCTTTCCGCTAAGTTCCAGCGACAGCGAGACGGTTAGTCTCTTTGCCATACAGTAAATTAAAGCGAGGTTGCACCCCTCAAGATACTTAAGTTTAAAATTGCTACTGGGGAAGAAATTATAAAAATAATACAAATACCTATTTAAGACAAAGGCTCGTATCTCAGTATCAATACTATCAATCCACCAAGTAGATCTAAGGTTTTGAAGTCCAGTGACAGAAATTTTGGTGAGTTGGTTGTCACCAGGTGAAATCAACAAGCAGTAATCGACTACCTAGTTTAAAGTATAAATCATGATTAGATCGCCCTTACAGCAATTAATGCATGACGCCACTATGAACTTGAAATGAAGTCGCTGGCGTACAAGTATTGTTTTCGGAACCACTTCGGCACTTATCTCTTATAGGACGATCAGTGGATTGTATTAAGAAAAAATAGATTTGAGCAGCTAAACAGTAGAATAGTATTTGTTTGTCTAGTTTGTTGCTGTGCTTTCTTATAATTTCTTGTTAAAACTGTCGTACGTGACTTATGAGTGCACCTGGGCTAATCGGTACAAGTTCCGGCAATGCTTCACAGCCATGCCCTCCTTATTTTAGAAATTAAATTATATACGCTGTAATATATACCTTGTACAGTCATAGGAATAAAGCCATACGACATAAGTAATGATAATCCCATGATAAATTTTCTTCGTCAGCGAGAAAGATAAATGAAGTCCATTACATGATTCAGAAATACAACCAGTGTAAAATACATATTATACTTATGCGGACTTGGTTGAGCGAATTTCCTTCGTACCAAAATGGGTTAGTTAAAACCCCCATGGACGGAGCCACTAAATTAATGCATAGGTATATATATTATTTGTACAATCGGTGAATATATAATATTATTGTCATGAGTACAAGAATGTGTAAGAATAATATTGCAATTTCATAGAAGAGGATAAGAATCCCTGCTTTTAAGTCTAATATTCCGGAATAGTCGATGCAAAACGCAAATATCGACTCGGTAAAGATTTATTTAGAAGCAATAAAGATTTATCTTATCTTATCTTATCTTATCGGTCATACCTACTTATGCTTAAGTATGTGTTTATATATATATATATTCAACGCTGACTACTCTCCAGCATGTCCAATTTTACTCTCAGGATATTGCGGCATCTATTTTACAAGATATACTATTGCCCCTTTAACCTTTGGGACGCTTTAGTCGCCACACTGCGACATTGTAAAAATATGCCAGTGCCGACAAAATTTTAAAAAGAAAAATAATTCTCAGTGATCAACAACAAAAATATGTTGTATGGAATAGATATCATAAGCTAAGCTTTTTGTCACAACACGGTACGTAAACTGCATTTCGACTCGAGTCCTTGACATGTTCATACAGACGAATAAAGTTTAGCGTAAGACAAAAGTTCTCGGTGTTGTGGAAAAGTTTAAACACAAAAGTTTGTCTACAGAATGCCATAGGATTGTATGTTCGTTCATAACACAGTTTAATTCATTCATAAACTGAGAACAAAGTTTAATTTATTCCTAAACTTCGTAAGTACTTAGTCGCTGGTAGGTAGGCGGTAACGACGAAAGACCTCGAGCTCGAGCAGGTGGCAGTGAGAGGGTTAGGTGTGTACAGCATTCATAGACACTCGTAGGTATAGTTTGAGGGCCTTAAAACGTACGGCTATAACGTCACATGACGTCACATTTTTTGGCCTTAGCCATGGCCAAAGCAACGCAAGCCAGCACCGTTTTAAGACAGGTCCGGTTCAGGTTAGGTTGGCAATGTCATACGACACCGGGTCGGGGGCTAGAAGTACAGTTTCGGTCACTAGTGCAGTTCTCACAAGAGGTAGGCAATCCCTCGATTAACGTCCCTATTACTGATTACGGCCTCCGCGGCCGGGGACAAACAGGCGCACCCATTCCGGTCATGCCCTGGCACCCTGACGGACGGTTGGCTGCATGCAATGCCACCGTGCCCCTCCGAGGGCCACGCCGTCATGTCAGGATGTTTCGCCGCCCAGTCGGCTATATGTTGATCAGCCCGACGCTCGTCAGGACACTAGGCATCCACCCACGGCATGCGCTAGTAGAGATCAGTGAGAACGAAATATTTGTTTTCAAATTAATACCACTTCAGTAAACTGAACTGTGGTTACGCCGGGATGCGAGTCCGGATACGCATGTTATAGCCTAGAAACTATTGTCAGCCTTCAGGGTCCCGTCCCCCAGTATAACTAGGGCAGGGCGGGACTAGTGGGGGCTAGGAGGCTTATCCCCCCCCCCCCCCCCCCCCCTGCTAAGATCAGGTCGACCACAGATCACGGCTGGGTCTACTCTTGATTAAACGTCATGTTTGTTAAGGGGGCCAACAGGTACTGTTTGACTGACTGACTGACTGACTGACTGTGAACCGTCAGTTTCCCTTACTGCCCTTGTAATGTAATGTAACACTGACACATTATAGTGTCAGATTTTGATTAGGTTAGGTAGGTACCTACTGTTTAACATTGGCCTAAGTGCAAGTTATTCTCAGACAACTGTAAGGTAATTTAAATCACCGACAACATTCATGCAATTGCATATGAATTTTACACATTGCATAACTCTACTCACTGATAGACAGAAGAAACTAATTCAAAGACATGATCAGTGTTCTGCAGTATTTATACTCATCTAGATCTTTGATTCAAATTCCATATGAGCTTCATTCAAAATAATAAGTACCAACAATAACAGGTTTGTGACAAAATAGTACCTGTAGCTTTAAGCTACAACTGATCTGAGTGAATTTCCTCTCAGAGTCAAACATTTCATTTGATCTTATTTTGTGTTAGATAATCATAGTATCTTCAAAAAAGTTTGAGAAACACTGATCAGCATCATAGTATTATCATAATAATAATATACCTATTCTGCAAGTCTAATCAATTTAAAACTTGAAACGAAAGCTTGTCTTATCTTTATTTAATATGTAATATCCCAAGCAATGGATATTTAGCAATTTTTTAATATATTATTAAAATAAATGTAAGTTTTTGAGACCATGAGGTTATAAGATAATTTGTCAAATTGTGCTCTAACCCCTTTCATATCACATGGAGGGCCCGAGTTAACACTATTTCACATCCAAACATGTTTAAAATAAAGCATATGTTTCAACACTACAAGCAATTTTGTGATAACAGTAACGAGGACCTCAATTTAATTTATTTGGTCTTAACCTAGATTAGGTTAAGGAATTCTTGGAATCTGGTTATTTCAGTATTTAGAAGACAGAGGATATTATAAACACCAAGTTATTATTTTGGTGAGTAAATACTTTGTTTATATATTACTAAAACTAGTATTTAATAATTATTTGAAGTGTAAATGTAAAGTGCTTTGTATCAATGGTACAAATGTATAACTACAACTATGAGTCAATATGTTACTCAAAATAAATGAATTCTAATTTATTTTTTTAAATTTTAATGGTTTAAAAGCTGATGTAGAGAATCACGCACCAAAAGTCATTATCAACTCTATCTTTTGATAGTTTGTTTGCTTGCAAGTTTTGAACACATTGCTATTAGACATAGATTCTCACATCTCAATAAGCTGGTGTATGTTCACCTACTACTGTGTATCAACACTGGGTACCATCGGTGGCTTTGAGTCTGGCCATTTTTATCAGTAAATTAGCTGGGTTATTCCAACCACTGCTTTATCAGGTCTTTAATCCATGACATTATGGGACCATAATAGCATTGATGTCAGTTTGTTGATAATAGAAATCTGCATATCAGTATTCTAGTCAGAGAGTCTCTCAATTTGGAGACATGTCATTAGTCAGTGGATTTACAAATTAAGATATCCAATCACAACAGGCTGCAACCTGCAACCTTATTAATTAACCATATGTGGTCATGCATGAATATTTCTCAAATGGCATTGAAGATAAAACGGAGATTTATCTCTCCTGTACTCAAGTTTGTAGGTATTTTGGTAACTAGTCAACAAGTAGGACTTAATTGAGTATTGTACCAAGACCAAATTGTACTACCCTGGAAGAGTTTTTTCAAAACAACATGTATTGGCGATATAACCTATAAACTTGGTACTACGTATGTGGTATTCTACTGTACTACTACTACGTAAATAAAATATTGAGTGGTGGATAAGTCATCTTCCGCAAATGACTCGTCTCAACCACGGCCTCGCTAGGTAGCGAATAAAACGATCATTCTTTCAACAAAGCAAAGATCGCCGGCCAGTTACATACGGACTTTGCCTGGCCGCTAGTTGCAGGATTTGAGTGTCCATTCTTGATCACAAGTATCACTACTAAAATCATTTCTCGATTTTTAACTCTTACGCAATAAACACTCCAATATTTTGGTGTTTTTGCTAATTTATTTTCGAGAAAAGCAGAGACGCATGTTTTCTCGTCAAAATTAAAAATGCTATGACGTCCAGGGCTGCCAGTAGACAATTTACCATTATTCAGCCACAAGTCTGAAATTATACAAAAATTATTGCCAGGATACAAAAAGTGTGTAGACGGCTAAGAGTTTTCTAGCTTGAAATAGTTGATGTATCCAATTATACAAGACGGTCCTTCTAGCTTGAAATAATTGATGTATCCAATTATACAAGACGGTCCAGGATACAAAGAGGATACAATCAGCGGTCCAATTATACAGTTTTTGTATCCAATTATACGATCTGGCATGACGTCTAAAAGGCGTTTTGACAGGTGCATACAAATTTATGATTCACCTAGCTGGATTGAAAGATGTGAAATAATAAAAAACACTAAATTTATTAAGGTAAGGCGCATATTTCCCTTAATTTTGTGTCAAAATTGATAATGCTTTCTTCACCTCAATGCTATTTTATGGAACAAAAATACAATATTAAATATACATATTTTTTTTACTTGAACTCTTGTGCACGATTCGGACAGTACGCATTGACAACTTATATGTCATACGTCATGGTATACATTATAGTCATTTGATTATATGACAATGACATTCAGAGTTGCCAGGTCTCCTGATTTTTCAGGAGTTATTCTGATTTTTGACTATGTCTACTGATCTACTGAATTTGCAAACGAATCTACTGAATTTTATGAGTCTAATTTGAACTTAATAATTATTACTCTGATTAATGATTCTGAGGTAGTCAGCTAAACAGATAACATGTGACGATACTTTTAAAACAAGTGTGACATTGTTTTAAGTTAGGTCGGAAAGTGTAAAACAGCCTTAAATATAAATTGCCTTTATCCCGTTCGGTTTCGGTTTTGAAGGGCTACTCCGGTGTTCGAAATTGGGCCGTCGAATAGTGCATATTTCTTTTCTTTCCAGATTAACTAATAATTTTATACATTATATATAAGCATATTAAAAACAAAATAATCAGAGTACATGAGAAGATTTGCATTTAGGTAAGTTTTGTGACTTTTCTGGCATAAAATTTGATCTACTGTTATATTTTTTCAATCTCCTGATTTTTAAGGATTCATTCTTCTGACATTTCCAGATTGGACCTGGCAACACTGATGACATTGTCATTTTTAGATAAGGATTGTGGGACTGGGATCGTTTTTAGACGAGGAAAAATAATTAAATTAAATAAACCAATTTGTAAATAATATTTATTTGAGTTTTATCCGGGTGCAGGTACATAAATTTCAATTATTTGTGGCCCAATCCTCAAATTTCAAAAGGTAAGCTGTAAATACCAGTTGCCTGGCAATGGTAATCCTATTAACCTGTAAATCTTGTACTCGATCATTCAGATATAATTATACAATTTTAGATGCAATTAACATCAGACCCGCGAAGAGCTGACCGCGAGCGCCGCTACAAGCCTCCTCCACCGACGTCAGCCCCTGCTGAAGACCTTACCACTGACTACATGAATATTTTGGGTATGACCTAAATAACTAAGTTTTCATTTTCATTACAGATGCCTGTTATATTAGTAACTTAGTTAGAGAAGTTTTGGGGTAATTTTTTCCCAAGCTAAATATTCAGGGTAAAATAACCCAAAACACAAGCTTATCAATTTTATATATTTTTAAAATCATTTCAATCTCTGCTTCCAGGTATGGTGTTTTCCATGTGTGGTCTCATGATGCGGTTGAAATGGTGTGCATGGACTGCTGTGTTCTGCTCTAGTATAAGCTTTGCCAACTCCAGGGTGTCCGATGATACTAAACAGGTATTTACAGTGTTTGTGTTGATTTAACCCTTTAGACTCATTCCCCAGTCCACCCCAGCCCCAGTCATCATACCACAACATCGGAAAAGTATTTTTTTGGGGCATGATGAATTGATTCACCACTTGGTGTTCAAAAGGTTTACAATTATGACTTGCTCTTAAAATAATTATTTGGTATTATTTTGTATGTATGACATTCTGTGATTTTCATTCCTAGCAAACGAGCTGGTAATTTTTAGTTTTATTTTGTCAACCATTATTTTTTAATAACTTAGGCTTACCATCTTTTCATTCCGTAATTGAAAAATACTTCAAACCATTTGAATTACAGTCTTTCAAAGTCAAATCTTGGTAATTTTGATGTCATTAGGCAATGTTTGCATCAGTGGCTCAATTTTCCGATGTTGTGATATGATGACTGTAGTGCTCAAAACATACATACACCATGTAAAATATGACTATAATTTTGAAATACTACTTTTATTTAATTTTTACTATCATAGTAGGGTTTTGTGTTGTTTATTTATTTTTAAAAATTGTGATCTTATCTTTACTTTTGATTGTTTCAGATTGTAAGTTCCTTCATGCTGTCCATATCAGCTGTGGTCATGTCATATCTCCAGAATCCGCAGCCAATGTCACCACCGTGGGCTGCACTCACTACTTAGTACTATTATTATAATATAATATTATTTTATTTGTCTCATTATGTTGAAATATAAATCATGTAATACTTTTGTCATCTTTTTGTCTGCATCAGTCCAAGAATATTTTGACATAAAAAAGAATACAAAGATCCTACTTACTTATTAGAAATTTCATTATAATTTTACTTCAATTTCACCTTAGTAAAGGAATGAAAAACAAAATACTCGTCTATTTTCCTTTCCGTATATTATAATTAAAATAAAAAAAAAAAAATCAAAATCTCAAAATTTCAAGGTCTCAAAATTTTATAATAATTCGTTTACTTTTAAAGCTGTCTGTTTGTGGAACTCCTTGCCTGTGAGCTTAAGGCGCGCTAAATCTCTTGTTTCTTTCAAAACTCAACTGAAAGAACATTATCTATCCCTTTCATAATTCGTATTTTATTCAAATGGTCCTATTACCTGTTGGCTGAATGTATGTATGTATTTATTGTTTATTATATTTATGTATTTATTTGTTTTTGTTATGTATATATTATTATCATTTTCCGATTTTTGCACCGCCTAATAACAAAATCTTATGTTTTCAAGTTCTCCACTACCCTAAGGTTGTCTGGAAGAGATCGCTCTTTAGCGATAAGACCGCCTGTTGTTTACCTCTAATTGTAATTTCTTGCATTGTATTTCTCCTGTATATTTTATGAGGTGTGCAATAAAGAGTACTTGTATTTGTATTTGTATAATTACTGTGAGGGCAACTTTGAAAGAACATAAAGTTGATCAAGGTTAGAAGTAAAAGAAGATTGGCATTCTATGGCAGCCCAAGGTTTGGTAGGGTCTTAGAACTTGGGTGCTCTGATAGTGATAGCTATGCCACTAAAAATAGGCTAATCTAAAAATTCAAGGGGGGATAACAATTTGTTTGAATAAAAATATTAGGTTATAACTTAATTCATGAGCAACCTCATGACACTATATAAAAATAAGAATATTGACACTCTTATTTCAACATTTTCAACAAAATACTGTACTCTGTTTGTACTTATATGGTAATTACTAATTATATTGTTGGCAAAAAACTGGCAATACCGAACCATATAAAAATATAGTATTTTATTGAAACACCTCAGATATTCGCTTAAACATTTGAAAGTATTTCGTCTGACAATATTTTATAGTTATATTAAATTTAGTTAGTAAGTACATTTTAAATTATCATTTTGGCTGAATGAAAGACCTCGCTATGAACACTGTTTTAAAAATCATTTTGACAATTGACATTTATCTGACTCCTTCATCTTTCACTTCAAAAGATAGTGCCATACGGCATTTTCCTATCGTGTTCGTAGGGCTATTTATGTTGAAAAACACTGATTCCAGTGTAAAAGTTAAGTGAAATCTTGTTCTCAAGAGAGATTATTTGTGTTTGACGTAGTTCCCACAATCCGTAAGGTAAGAAGTGTTGATATTTATATTTTGGAGAGGTTAGCCGATTGCAATAAATTATCGTACGTACACCTGTTTTGCTATTATTAATTTAGTTTTAAGTGCTCAAATAGGGATGTAATACTAAGCTTTAATTAAGTTAAATCAAACTTATGAAATGTTTCATAACACAATATGTTTAATGAGAGTAGGTACACGAGTTTACGAATCGACCGCATCGTATGCATACTCCAATTTGGATAATGCTAAAAGCTCGTCGGGATATTATATTTTGTAATTTTAAATAGATATTACTTTGCAATACGTATTTTTAGCGTGCTTTAAATTATTGATTATCAGCTTAAATCTCAACATAGAATATAATATGGTGCCTATCCTTATTTCACAATACACCCGAAATTCTAAAAGCAAATAAAAAACAGGCACTAGTGGAGAACCATCTTATGAATACCATAGTGGTCACTATGATAGGCATACTATGGTTCTGTTAGTTTGACTCAATCTTTGATCCTAGAGTTTCTGACAAACACCTAAAATGATGTTATGTTAAATACTCTGAATAATAAATTTATTATTGTTTTCAGGATGCCACCTAAAAAAGTTGAAGAGCCTGAAAAGAAACCTCTGATTGGTAGAGTGGGTACCAACCTCAAAGTGGGCATTGTCGGAGTGCCCAATGTTGGCAAGTCCACATTCTTCAATGTCCTGACTAAAAGCCAGGCCGCTGCTGAGAACTTCCCTTTCTGCACCATTGATCCTAATGAAAATAAGTACCCTTTGAATTACTTCATAAGTAGGATATTGGTGACATAGATTAGTGAAAAGAAACTAATCCATATATGGAGCATTTCATATGAAGCGGACAGGTAAAAAAAAAGTGAGATCAGGAAATTTGTTCGCATGCAGATTATTTACACCTTTAGTAGGTATGAAAGTGGACACGGAATATTTTTTTTCTATAATATAGTTATTATAATAACTATAATTTTATGAAACTTTATTAATGATATCTGTTAGTGGATTGGATCCTTCTTCCTAGTTTATGGTCACATACTAATGCAATACTCACATACTTTATACAACATCACATATGTACAGCCCAAGCTTTTTAGGGTGGAGATTTCTTACTTGTTTTCTAGTTCTAAGTTGAACAGTAGTTGTTGCCTATGGCTACAACTATTTGGAATCATGCAACTTTGTTAACACTTACTTCGTACAGTTTACTTAGCAAATTTTAGATCTCCTATTTCTTAGTATAGTAATCTGTATGCCTTATTTAACATTAGGAATTAAACCCTTTTCAACATACCTGGCTGGCTGATCAATAAATAAATAAAATAGATATAAGTCAGAGAAATGTCAAATGTCATAATGTATATGTAATATTTTTAATGGAATTAAATGAAAATGATTAAATTTGAAACCTATAAAAACAATTTAGATATTGAAGACAAATATGGTTTAAAAGATGTGCATGTTGATAAAAGTGTCAATTACAGAGGCTGCATTGGTTTATTGCAAAAATATTGTGAACACTATTCCGATGCCAATCACATAAAAGTTCCACCACTAGGGGCAGCCATAGTGGGTCTCAATAACACTGATGCTCCCCTACCATTAAACACCAGATTCTATGACGCCTGGACTGATATTGATGCACAAGAGCTGTACCTTAGCTCAAAACCCACTTGCTATCTGATAATTGGTAAACCAGGAACTGGAGCATACACACTTGGTGAAGCTATGTCTAAAAAGCTCAATTGCATTCACTTATGCCCCAAAAGTGTAATATTAGATGAAATGGAACAAAAAAGTCCGACCGGTAGATGTATGGACTTTAACATGAGACATAATAAAATTTGCAAGTTCAACACAATTTTTCCAATCATAAAAGAAAAAATTAAATCACCAGCTGTGCAACACAGAGGTTATGTTATGTCTGGACTACCGTTAGTCACAACAAATACCAATGATCAATACGTTGTTGGTAGTTTAAGTGGTGAAGAATCTATATTAGAGATAGATGATTTTCTGAATGATGTTCTAGTTAATTTGAAGAAAAAGAAAAACAAGAGAGGTGACAAAACGACTGCATCTTTAAGTGGCATAGGTGAAGGCGAAGGTGAGAGTGAAGGAGAAGCAGAAGAGGAGCAAGAGGCAGAAAATGACAACATCGAAGAAGAAGAAGAACCTCGTGTTGAATTACCAAAGTTTTTATTAGAGCAATGTTCTAATATTATCTCTTGCAAAAAAACTTATATGGATTCTAAAAAAGTTATCTTACTGGAACAGTTTAAACAGATCTTGAATCTGCCTATGAGACCAGATGTCATTATCTATATCACATGCCCAGAAGCTGATGTTGTATACAAGAAAGAACATACATTTTTGAATTATGGAAATTCTTCGATAATTTATGAATCACCCTCTAGTCACATTCCATCAGACTTGAGATTGCCCATTAAATGTGATATGAATGTTGATTATGCTAGTAAGCAAGACAGTCATATTTTAAATCATAAATATAATTGCAGGCAACCAATGAACTTTAAGGAAAATTCTGTTCAGCAAATATGCAATTTTAGGAATCATCTGTCATCTTTTATTGATTGGGAACTTGAACAGTTTGAACCATCAAACATCATAAAGTTAGATGGACACATTACAATTCATCAAATGATGCATCACATTTCAGAACGCCTTCTTTTGTTACCAATCAAACCAGTTCGTATTCCTGAGCCGATGTATCTTGAGGACCCTTCTGATGATATGGAAGAATTCTGGCAATCTGTTGCAGAATCAAGCATAGTCCAGAATAATAACGTCAGTTTCAACAGATATGCATCTCCATGGTTCAACAGATGTCCAGTAGAACTTAAGAAAAGGCGATCAAAAACTGGAAATGCAAAATATGCCGTGTCTTTTATGAGACATGTATATCTCATGGCTACACTATCCTCTATGATACAGTTTTGTAGAAACCCTAGGCCATTTCTAAAATTAGCTTATCTGAAACCAACATGCAGAGCTATAGTTATTGGCACTAAGAGCTCAGGGAAAACAATGAATTCAAAGTGTCTTTCATGGATTTTTGACGCAACTTATATTGATTATAATACATTTTACGAACAAGAGAAACGGAAAAAAACTAGAAGTACTGAAGAAAATATTTTTTCTGAAATAATTGCAACCATAGAAGATTCAAGATTTGCATTGTGGCAATCATCTGAATTCGAAAGAGAGACTAATTTGAATGCCTGGTATGAAACAACTTTGAAAAAGCTTCAAAAGTATCTTCCTCTGCTAAAGAAGTACTTATCAGAAGCAAAGTGTTACTGTTCTGATGAAGGAACTGTTGAAGAACAGCCACTAGATCCGGATTTTTTAAGTAACTTTCAAAAAAATCGTAATGAATTGTTAATGCTTCCATTTGTCAACGATGTAGACGAAATAAAGCTAGCAATTGCGGATAAGAATACTTTGTTAAAGAAAGCCCCGGATAATCTAATTATTCCAACTGCAAAGCCCGTCATACCAGTTCTTGGTGATGCAGATGTAGACGAAGCAATTAAAGCCTATATTGTAGCCAATGAACTTCAAAAAAGCTTGGAACCTACACCTGAAGAGTTAATTATGGAAATATTTAAGATTTTGGACGATATAGATAAGAAGGCTGCTGAAAGTACCAATAATAAAGAACAATATGGAAAATGGGTCATTGACGGTTTTCCGTCTGATCCAGAATTTTGGGAGCTATTAGTGGGTTCCGATTTTATGCCTGATTATGTCGTAGCTTTAATAGAAAATCGAGAAATTGAACCAGAAATCCTTGAAGAATATAAAGCTATACAAAGTAGTTTTAAAAATTACGAAGAAAGGTTCCTATTAGCTAAGGACCCGTTAATCAAAACGACACTTCTCAAAAAGAAGCCTTCTGATTCCAAACCATTAGATGTACAAATTATAGTTAATAAGCACGTGGACAATGTATTGGACACTATTTTTAATGTAGGCCAAGAAAGCGCTGCCGATGCTCCCGAATCATCAGCAGAGGTAACGGCATTTACAGAGGCGATTGACAAATTCCGAGAAGAATGGGAAAGCATTCAGCCTAAAGTAGAAGATGCCAACAAATGTTCCATTGTAATAGAACATGACAATAAAAGTGATGTAGCAATAACAGAAGAAATGTTATTAAAATTTCGTCAAGGCTATTATTTGCCGTGTATTCCTGGTGAACCAGAAGAACCAGAAAATCTAGACGAAGACGAAGATAATCCAAAAGATACACTTACGTTTAATTTGCCTTATACCTTGTGTGACACGAATATCTACTGCCCAGTTGCGTATTACGATTATGGGGTGCTATGGGAAGGAAAACCAGAATTTTCCATGAAATATAATAATAAACTACATTTATTTTCAAATGAAAATAATTTAAATGAAACATTTTCGAAAGACGTTACTAAATATCAGGCATATAACAAACCGTTTAAACATATTCCTAGCTTGAGACTTTGTGTAATGGGATGTATTGGCAGTGGCAAGACGACAATTTCGAAATACATAGCTAAGGAGCTTGGTTTAATCCATATTGATTTTGTTGAACTAATAAATGAATATTTAATGCCGCGGCATTTCAAAAAAATTGGTCGTCAGTATGAAAATAGTTTTACAGATTCATCAATTGAAGAAGAAAATGATACACAAATGGACGAGGAAAATCTCGAGGCTGATTTACTATCAAATGAAACAGAGTTTAGACGTATGCTCATCAATTATTTTGAACAAGGCTTACCACTTCTACCGATGCTAATGCAGAGATTGCTTAAGAAATTATGGTTTCAGGAACCATTCTTATCTACAGGTTTTGTATTAGACGGTTTCCCACGAATGCAAACGGATATTGAAGCAATGGCAGCTTGTTACTGCATCCCAGATGTTATCATTGATATAAATAGTAGTTCAGATGTTGCACTTGAAAGAATTGCACCCATAATGTTCAAAACATGGAAGGCGCAAATGACTGAAGCAAAGAACTTAGTTGAAACGAAGTTCGAAAAAGAAAAAAGCAAATGGTTGTCTTATATAACACAGCAAGTAGTCTGTAAACTATTATTGGAGGAAATTATTAATGGCGCTACGGGAGACGTAGTTCCCGTTTCCGAACTCCAACCTCCGTCTACAGAAAGCTATAAAATGGACACGGATGAGCAGAATACTGATTTGTTAACTGTATATTACAACGAACTAGTTGAATCATTCCCAGAGCCTGTCGATTTGTCTGTTTGGGAAAAACCAGCTGAAGCTCGCGAAAGAATCGAAGCCAGGATAGAAAGTATTTACGAAATTGACGAGGGAAACATTGAGAATACAAAGGACTACGCCACCGAACAAAGAATAAAGATCGTGTCCATCGATAATACTAGGCCGTTAAATAAAACTTTGAGGAAAGTTTCCGCTAAACTTGCAACAATGAAAAATAGATGTCAGTCGTTTTTTGAGCAAACATTTTTATTAGATTCGGACGTAGCGGAACGACTCCTTTTGGAAGGGTTCTACTTTTATAGCAAGTTCAGCCGTATGTGCCCAGTCCATATTTTTGAAAATCCGAATATCATAATTAACCCTTATAAAGTAATGAAATCTAAGGGCATGATCTTTACCGTTGCTCATCGTTGTTATATTTATTTCATTAGTGGCAAATCAAATTTGGAAAAGTTTCGATTTGATCCACTGAAATATATAACTAATACTAACATAAATGATTTTCATCAATATCCTCTAAGATTCAGTGTTATCGGGCCCCCAAAGTCGGGAAAGAGTACTTTAGCCTCGAAATTGGCAAAAAAATTTGGATTGCTGTGTATTTCAAAAGGTAAGGCTATACGCCATATATTAGAAAAAATGCACTGGACGGAATTGGCAAATAAAATGTCGATGATATTAAAGGAAGGAAACTGTATTGAAACAGACCTTGTTATTAAAGCTATACAGACTGTTGCTATTGATCATCGCACAGTAACCAGTGGTTGTGTATTCGACGGTTTTCCGGATAAACCTACTGAAGCAATGGAGTTGTTAAATATTGGTCTTTATCCTCTCATTATATTTGATATTTCTAGCGACAAAATGACTATTCTAGAAAATTCACAAAAAGAAATATGGCTTGATATCGTAAAGTACAGACCACCTTATTCGAAACATTTTGTTGAAAACAGGTTTACCAACTGGTTTAGGAAATGTTCAAATATCAGGGATTGGGTGCAGGGAGATATTCAAAACCTTTACGTTTTGAACGGAAACCAATCAAGATGGCAGTGTTTACAAGACGCTATTCTCAAAATGGATTCCACTACTTCAGAGGTGTATCATTACCTGAACAAAGTCAATTCGGATATTGTACCAGCAGGTGTCATGTGCATTTCAAACGCAGTATTTCAACGTAAAATGTCCAATTACAAGGATTTGTGCCCCGTTTGTTTATCAAAAAATGTTCTTAGACACAGGCAATTTCCTGTCGATAAGAAAGGCGTACTGGAGTACAAATACCTGTATTATTGGGCTTGTGCCGATCATATGGATTTGGTTCTCAAGAATCCAGGCCGTTATTTAACTGCAAAACAGATTGAAGTACCTGAAATTCCAGCTGTTGTTAAAACAGTCAACCATTCTTTCGTATACGAAAATGGCATTTGTATTGTATGCTATGCCGAAAACCTACCGGCACAAAAAACAGAAAGAGGCAGTAGTAAGTTTGCAGCTAGTTATCGACGGAACACTTATTTATTTTGCTCGGCTAATTGCCTTAAAAAGTTTATAGCCAAACCTCAGTTGTATTATAATATAGTTGTTTTCAAAGATGCGAAACTATTTCCCGAGTTAACTCTCAAGAAATTGCCTCATATTGGTTACTTAGAACAGACTCTTGGAGACGTGATCACTGACGCTTGCTGTTCAGTAAACGTGTTGAGACCCAAGTATCCCGGCTTGGACAAACAACTGTCCGGTCTCCTTTACATAGCATTATATCTCAAAACGCATAATGTGCGTACAGATAAGGAATTCTTAGCAAAGTATGTAAAATCTTTCAACACGTACGAAGCCCGATGTAAGATGATGATCAATGTTGGCCTGCGCTTGCGGGCCACAGACAATCCGTTTGCAAAATACCCTGTATGCCATCATTCTTTGAAGAAAACAAATTCCATTACCACGTATGAGCGTCTTGAGTTCATGTCTCTCACTTCTGTAGGCAGGGGGGATGCGTCTCCCACTTCGTTCCATTATTGACTTAATGTACTTTTATATTCAAGTTATCTTAGACTATACTTATTGATTGTATATTTCATACATAATTATTGCATTTTTATTATTTGAAGCTACGCAAGTAGCGTTGAAGGGGAGACAATTATTTTCGTTTTATTATGTTGTTACTTTATTATTATTAAAACATGCATTATTTTAAGATTAAACCGTTATATTTTTATTTCTGCGCAATAATAGTTAATCTAATTATTTTGGGTATGTATAATTTTTGTCTCATGCATTTTAAATGGCAATTTTGACAAGGTGTCTGACCATTGTATTTTGTTTCAGCAAGTAGGGTACCAGTGCCGGACGAGAGATATGACTTCCTCTGCGAGTACCACAAGCCAGCTAGGTGAGGGAATACTGCATATTTGTTCTTCGAGCGTTGACCTTTTTAATGTCAATAGCGCCTAAAGTGGTCATAAGCTGTTTACTGATGCAATCAACCGCTATAGTTGCTATACACGTATTATCAATTGTCAATATTCGCTCCCTTGCAGCATCCGTGCTTGAAATACACTGAGCACGTCGCATTTAATATTTAATTTGACATTCGAAACAAACTATATTTTACTAATAGCTGGGCTTGATCGACTTTTGAAGACTCTGCTCTTTTACGAAAAATTATGCTCCAAGCTACAAGTAAATGTGGAAATGTCTATCTTTCCATTTTGAGAGCTGACAACAAAAGTACCCAATCTATAGAAGCTCGGATCACAATTATGATACTCTTAAGTAGTAAAATTTTTGAATTTGTTTCCAGCAAAGTGCCCGCGTTCCTTAACGTGGTGGACATCGCCGGTCTCGTGAAGGGCGCGGCCGAAGGCCAGGGCCTGGGCAATGCTTTCCTGTCGCACATTAAGGCTTGTGACGCCATCTTCAATCTTTGCCGTAAGTTTTTAATCAATAAGCACGGGGTTTATATATTGTGTATATGTGTTTGATAAAGCATTGTTACTCCTGCTGTTTATGGTATCAACATGATCTAAAATAATAAAAAATAGTGCGTGGAGTCCCTCCGCGCGGAAGAAGTGAAACTTCGTTAAACGTTTAACGCAACCGTTAAACGTTTAACGCAACCTTGTTGGAAGTCGCATTAGAAGTTTCACTTCAAAAAGCAGTGACGTTGCCCGTGGTAAAGCCGAAGCATATTTAGTTTGCTGTTTCTTCTGGAGTTGTAGAAAAGGGCGCTCATATGATTTGATATAGACAAGCCGGTTGGGTTCTTTGGACGCCACGCCACTGATAAATAGATGCTCTTGTTGCATCAGCTCCTCCTTTAGACATTGACATGTATAGGTTCTAAACTTATAGAAAGACAAGACACATGAACAAATATTTGAATTCATTACAAGATATTTGTCATACGTGGGTCATTGTCAGTTTAAAAAACAAAATTCGTTCCTTCGGTGGTCAAAAGTTAAGAGCTTGTATGAATCTAGGTTATGTTGCTTTTACATCAGATTATACATAGAAGAGGGAACGTTCTTTATTCTCACAGCCATTTAATCAGAAAATTAGGCCTTGGAATCCTTAATTTCGCAAATGTCCACCGGAAAGGTTCGCATCTAAATCTGACAATGACCCACTTACTGCTAATTATGCGAGGCGCTAACGCAAAACATTAATCGCATTTGTTTTGAGTTTGTCTGCTAGACAGGCACACACAAGCCGCACAACCGTGCTACGCGATTATTGTCGCGCGACATAGCGTCACCCGTCACTTTCTCGCAGTAAAGAGATGGGTGATATATATCTCGCGAGAAAGAGTCGCGTGTCACGTTGTGTTAAAGGAGCAGCTATTCATCATTCATCATCATCATTTCAGCCTATTGCAGTCCACTGCTGGACGTAAGCCTCCCCTAGGGTTCGCCACATGGCCCGATCTCCCGTTTTCGCCATCCAGTCACCACCAGCCACTTTTTTCAGGTCGTCGGTCCATCTGGCCGGAGGGCGTCCTACACTACGCTTGCCGAGTCGTGGTCTCCACTCGAGAACCCGTCTACTCCACCGATCATCGATCATCGCAGCTATTGTTATGAATTTATTTATTTTCAGGTGCATTCGACGATGAAGACGTGATCCACGTGGACGGCGAGGTGAACCCGGTGCGCGACCTGGAGACCATCGGCGAGGAACTGCGGTTGAAAGACGAGGAGCAGCTCATGGCGTCGCTGGACAAGCTCGAGCGCGTCGTCAACCGCGGCGCCGACAAGAAGCTCAAGCCGGAATATGTACGTCACTTTTACTGTGAAACTAGAATGTGCCCGCAAGTTCGTCAACGTATTTTTTTTCTTTACCACACTCTGGTAAAAGTTATCATATAACCATCTTTAGACGTCCAGCTATAACTGTACCAAAGTTAGTTAAAAAAAATCCAGCCGTTGAGTCGTGATAAGCGAACAAAAAAAATGTTTGCTAACGCGTTCATACGAATCCTGCATCGCGTTGTTTAGATGTTTCCCACAATGAAAAGTCCTCTCCGTAGAAAACTGATTTTCAATACAATCTTAGATTTTTTCTATAGTTTAGATGAGTGCTTACGCTAAAATGACAACGAGGGCTTAATTAAAGGGAAGCCATATCTAACACACACGGTCTCATTACTAGGATTTGGAAAACTAAAAGTTTTGCTAATATATACGATGAGGGTGTTCCCTGATGACAATCGGCGAAATAACGAAGAGAGATTTCCTTCCTTTCTTTTCACTTCTTTCTTCTCAAGTCCATTTCGCAAGAGCTGCAGTAAACTTGGTTTAAAAACTAACTGGGTAGTATACGGTCAGCAACGTAGGTAGCTGACAATTTTACTACTGGCCTATGTCAAATTTCATACTAAATACGTCAGCTGCATGTGATGCTACTTACCTTGAATTAATGTACAATAAATTAAGAAACGGAATTAAATTAATATTTTTATTTTATTGCAGGACGCCTTGATGAGAATAAAGGCCGTTTTAGTAGATGAAAAGAAACATATACGATTCGGTGATTGGAGCGCAGCTGACGTAAGTTTATCATCCACGATCTAATACCATTGAATTGGTCTTCGCTCCTATTTTTATTAGAGATTTTTCTAATTTCAGATAGAAGTACTAAACAGGTACTTGTTCATAACATCGAAACCTGCGCTATACCTGGTAAATTTGTCGGAAAAGGATTACATCAGGAAGAAGAATAAATGGTAAGCGCTAATATCTATACCTATTATATAGAAGATACTAGAAGGTTTTTTTCTCTTTACCATGGTTGGGTACAAAGTATCCTATGACTATCTTTGGATGTCTAGCTAACTCTGTACTAAAATTTGTTTAAATCCGTCTAGCCGTTTGTAAAATTTTACCAACAGATGGCGCTGAACGGCTGATGCCTCGCAATTTTAGAACTTAATAATAGTATAGTATAGTTATTACTTATCAGTCGTATAAATATAACTATATGGTATAGAACGGTTCAGCCACAGCTCCCACGGGCTCCTTGGTTCGATGACTGCGATCTGAATCGAACGGACTTAGTACTTGCTATGAGACTACGATGCGGACACATCCCATTAAATAAGTTTGCATACTTAATGCGCAAAGTGCCATCTCCGAATTGTGCCGAGTGTGACGTTGAAGAAGATGTGTACCATATTTTGATGGAATTTGTCCGCAACGAATCGGTGCGAAAAGAAATCACTGATGGGACCTTTTTTGAAACTGTCAGACACAACGAAACTAGTTTATAAACTAGTTAAAGTGGGCATAAATAAACGTTAATGTACATATTACTTTAGATTTAAGACTTATTGTAACACTTACAGAGCGACATCGTCACCTAAGTGACAAAGCTCTTTAAATAAAGAAAAAAAAATATATATATAACTATGTGAGCAAAGTAAACTTACATATCCGTAACGAGAAAATGTATAACTACAAATTGTCTGTCGTAGTGTTCTACTTACCTTTAGAATTTATATAAGTAATATGTAATATAATATAAGTGTACTCGAGGAGACTCAGTTTTGTTCCCAATTGCCTATAAAACAATTGTTTTTTTTTAAGGTTACCAAAACTGAAGGAATGGATTGACAAGAACGACCCAGGCGCGCCATTGATCCCTTTCTCGGGTGCGTTAGAAACCAAACTGATGGACATGGAGCCCGAAGAGAGACAGGCTTTCTTGAAGGAACACGGCCTCACCAGGTACATCTTAGGGTTTAGAACTCGCCACTGAATTTAGAACTTGTACCCTCGGCTAAAAATTACGTTCCGTCCAGCCGTTAGAGCGTGAAGAAGTAACAAACATACACATAAACACTCACAAACGTTCCCTTTTGATCATTTTTTTATCACTATGTGGGTTCGAGTGCTATTATCACAAGGCTGTGGCGGTAAATGAGTTAATCTGACAATAGATTAGGTTTGTACTTCTCACAAGATTGTGTTGTTTCAGTGCATTGGACAAGATCATCGTGTCGGGTTACAAAGCTCTCCAGCTGGAGTACTTCTTCACAGCTGGCGCGGATGAGGTCAAAGCTTGGATCATACAGGTAAAGTATTAAAATCTCAATTTTAAATTATTTGCGAGACAAACTAAACTTTTAAGTATATCTTCAAAATTGGCTGACGTAAATTTCGTCTAACATTCTCAGCATGAACATTTTATTGACCGAGCGAACGAAGCGTCTCCTTTTCAGCTTGGCTAAACGTTATTTCCCATGCCCGCATGTTTGGATTTCCGGTTGTTCTCTCCTAAAGGTCTCATTTTTCGACGGGTGACATTTCTCATAATTTTTTTGAGAGGGCTCGATTAGAATATAGATTTTTTTCGATTTGTTTTTCATAATGGCAGAAAAAATGGAGTGGACAACGTAAAAACTCGCAAGGTCTGCAGCTCACGAAGCCACTAGTTTTATTTATTTAAGGATTACCAACACATTACCGTAGGTAACACCAAAAACATTTTACAATTTCTCGGAAACGAGCAGGATACTTACCCAATGATAAAGTTACCAGTAGACCAAGGCTTACGTAAAAAGGTACTTCCCAACTGGGCAAAGCGGCTTAGGGTTCAAACACAAGGACAAAATCAGCGGAATGATTACAAAACGCGGGCCCTTATCACGTTCACTGTCCGTGTCCCATATGTGGGGTGACGGCAAGCCTCTATTACAGAGACAAGGTTCACATGTCAGACAGGGACAGTGAACGTGTTATACATTCAACGTATTTTGACCACCTGTTATATGAGTGCATGTTAAATTAAACGGTAATTATTCTACTAATGCGAAATTTTTTCTTCACAGAAAGGCACAAAAGCGCCACAGGCAGCCGGGCGCATTCACACCGACTTCGAAAAGGGCTTCATCATGGCCGAAGTGATGCACTACAAGGACTTCAAGGAAGAAGGCTCCGAGGCGGCCTGCAAGAGCGCTGGCAAATACCGGCAACAAGGTAAATGCATCTCCAGTGTCCATTATTCCTAAGTAAAATTTTATATTCAGTGAAAAAAAATATATATACAGGGATAAAATTTACTTGAAAATGTATCTAAACTTTAGTGCACAAAACAAGGCAGTACAAGTGGCGCACTTAAGAGGCCTTATTCCTTTTAAAATTCCTTTTTTTTATATTATGACAAATATATTGACAATTTCAACCAACTTTTTGAAGTGAATAATACTTTTCCCCGAGTTCTAGGTAGTAACGTAGCTATTTCATGCTTTTATTGCGTGCAGTCAAAAATAAATTGAAAAAACTAATTTTCCGCATGAATTTTGTCAATTTCGAGTAGTTTTTGAAACAATAATTATTAATGAAAAATCGGAACTGTAAGCTTCCAATATATACCAATAAATCTCGATAGCCCTGTTCTAGGTAGTAACATTAATAATATGTTAAGAAACATGTTTGATCATAGCGAAAAATGTCTAAAACAATCAGCATTTTAAGAGAAATAAGGGCTCTTAATGCGAAATAACATTCTTTACCAGTTAACCATAGGGCCAAACAGAGATACCAGAAGTTGGTGCAAACGAGAAATGTAATTGACCAATAAATGACTACGTTTTCTGATGCCTCGTGAAGACCATTTGCTTACTTTATAAGATACATACTATTCTCGCCACGTAAGCTTTCGTCCATGTTGATACACCTACGAGGCTGTCTAGGCTATGCTTAATGCTTTTATAGAGTTCTAGAGTGAATAAATATTTTCTAGGTAAGCGTGACCCATCATAGACCTCTCCTATTTCCAACAAATGACACGTTCTTGTCCATTGCGATTGGGCTCTCCATTTCGCTTTCAATCAGGCGAAATGGAGCCACTATCCTGTACCTATATAAAAAACACAAAACCATAGTCTACATGGTAAAGAATTATAGGAAGATTTTCATGAATCGAAGCTATACGCCACTACATAAAAATACCTCTAAAGTGATTTTAGTAAGATATTTCGTGTTATTGTTTCAGGCCGTAACTACGTGGTAGAAGACGGCGACATCGTCTTCTTCAAATTCAACGCGGGCGCCGGTTTGAAGGACGCCAAGAAGAAATGACGTGACAAAGTTCTGCTTCTGCTAGTGCACTTCCTGTACTTGAACCTGGTACTTTACAGTCTAATGCACGTCGCCTAAAGGTTTTAATAAGATTTTTTTATTTACATTAAGTGACCTCTCCCATTCATATTTATATCGATTCTCTTATAAATGTAATAAAGCTTGTTGAAGTTTGTAATCTTAATTTTTTTTTACAATACAATAGACTGGTAGAAAAATCCAAATATCGGCTTCCTTTACCGTCCTAACGGCATTTTGTGAGCCATTTTGGCAACATGACTTTTCTGATGTAAAAAAGCCTGCTGAATTCGATTCTGGATGTTGCCAAGCCGAATTTTGCCCCCCTCCCCCCATTTCCCCCCTTTTTACCTCAAAATATGCCCCTAATCACGGTTTTTACGGTTTTATACAAAAAGTATTACAGCTAGAAAAAAAATGTCAAAGACAAGAATGATCTCTATAAAATTTCCTATAACATGGTGTATAAACTTTTTTAGTAGGCCTTATGGTTTGTGAGCAATATCTTCCCGAACTTCATAGACTGGTAGAAAATTCTAAATATCGGCTTCCTTTACCGTGCTAACGGCATTTTGGGATCCATTTTGGCAACATGACTTTTCCGATGTAAAAAAGCCTGCTGAATTCGGTTCTGAATGTTGCCAAGCCGAATTTTGCCCCCTCCCCCCTTTTCCCCCCTTTTTGACCTCAAAATATGTCCCTAATCACGATTTTTACGGTTTTATACAAAAAGTTTTACAGCTAGAAACAAAGTGTCAAAGACAAGAATGATCTCTATAACATGGTGTATATTTTTTTTTAGTAGGCCTTATGGTTTGTGAGCAATATCTTCCCGAACTTCATTATTTAAAAAAAAATTGATAAACTTGGTCGAGGCAGTGAAATGCACTTATTTTAGGATAATTGGTATCGCACAGGATCCAGCCGCTCTGCAGCGCTTGACGCTGACATCCAGTTTGCATGCTGCTTATTATCTGTCAAGACTCACGAGACTTTCAGTCATAAGCAGTCGTCAGATTTACACGCAGAACCGTACCCAAGTCGGGCTAAAAGGGCCGTAGAAAATAAAAATGCTTTGCTTCTGAACATGAAATCCTTCGAAATGCTCAGTTCTACGCCAGATTCTCCAGAAATGTGCCTTAGAAACAGTTACCCAGGATCTTGCAACAGAAAAAAATAAAGTGCCAATTCACACTGCTAAGCAGCTTGGCTCACTCTAAGTAACGAAGTTTATTTCCGAAAGGCTCACCAACAGCAGCCCGTCTAGCACAACTATGCTTTGCGACTCTTGTCGCGCGACATTGCGCTACCCGTGACCCTCTTACATTACTGCACAGAAAGAGACAGGCAATTATCTCGCGCCAGAAATTGGCCGTTTGCGACAGTTGTGCTAGGAGTGCAGGTCTACAAGCTACAACGCAAAGTTCAAAATGAACTAAGGTCCGACCTTCAAGATCTGTACAAGGCAGGTCGTTCAAAATCTACCATATTTGCGTCTGATGTGGGGGGGCAAACGCTCAGGCGCTGGAGTGGTGCCAAACAAAGCATAGCCTGCATCGTCACATACTCGACTTGTACAGCAGGGACAGGAACTTCTCAGCCTTTCGCTCATGGGGTGTATGTCTATCTCATTGAGCAGTTCACAGTGCTTTCAATATCGGAAAACGGAATACTTTTAATCAAAGGAGTGTCTAGGTAAATGTTTTAGAAACGCAAATGATCAATTTAATTATTTTGTTACCTGCAATAAAGCCGTTCGAATCGCCAGTGCCTGAGTAAAACGCCAGAATATTTTAACGTTCTAAAGCAGTCCCTTAATTTTGTCGTGATGATGAATGATAAGCAACAACAACACTAATAACCTGTCTTCTGGGTGGGCTATGCACAGTGTGGAGCACATGTCGAGTGTCGGTTTCCTCATGAATAGCACGTATGTTGAGGTATCGACCTCAGTTGGTGACGCTTGAACCTTAGTCTCGTCTGCAAATCCTCGCACTACGACGACATTAGTCCCGCTCGCGCGTTCGCGGGATAAAAAAAGCAAGCCCAACCTAGTTTGAAGGTATTGAGTCATTTTTAAGGAGCTGCTTGGCAGTGACAAGTGACACTTTATTGTTTTCTGCTGCAAGATCCTGGGTAACTGCATTTCTAAGGCCCGTTTCTGGAGAATCTGGCGTATAACTGAGCATTTCGAAGGATTTCATGTTCAGAAGCAAAGCATTTTTATTTTCTACGGCCCTTTTAGCCCGACTTGGGTACGGTTCTGCGTGTAAATCTGACGACTGCTTATGACTGAAAGTCTCGTGAGTCTTGACAGATAATAAGCAGCACGCCAACTGGATGTCAGCGTCAAGCGCTGCAGAGCGGCTGGATCCTGTGCGATACCAATTATCCTAAAATAAGTGCATTTCACTGCCTCGACCAAGTTTATCAATTTTTTAAAAAATAATGAAGTTTGGGAAGATATTGCTCACAAACCATAAGGCCTACTAAAAAAAAATATACACCATGTTATAGGAAATTTTATAGAGATCATTCTTGTCTTTGACACTTTTTTTCTAGCTGTAAAACTTTTTGTATAAAACCGTAAAAATCATGATTAGGGACATATTTTGAGGTCAAAAAGGGGGGAAAAGGGGGGAGGGGGCAAAATTTGGCTTGGCAACATTCAGAACCGAATTCAGCAGGCTTTTTTACATCGGAAAAGTCATGTTGCCAAAATGGATCCCAAAATGCCGTTAGCACGGTAAAGGAAGCCGATATTTAGAATTTTCTACCAGTCTATGAAGTTCGGGAAGATATTGCTCACAAACCATAAAGCCTACTAAAAAAATTTATACACCATGTTATAGGAAATTTTATAGAGATCATTCTTGTCTTTGACATTTTTTTTCTAGCTGTAATACTTTTTGTATAAAACCGTAAAAACCGTGATTAGGGGCATATTTTGAGGTAAAAAGGGGGGAAATGGGGGGAGGCGGGCAAAATTCGGCTTGGCAACATCCAGAATCGAATTTAGCAGGCTTTTTTACATCAGAAAAGTCATGTTGCCAAAATGGCTCACAAAATGCCGTTAGACTTGAAAATTTTGATTTGAACTACCAGTCTACAATAACCAAAACTATTAGTAAAGTTATTTGAAAGTTAAGGATTTACTATCGCGCAAAAATTGTATTGCTAAACTTAGCTTATGTCTCGTATACAGGGCGTATTTTCCAGCGCCTATTTTAACTAGCCCATAAATTTGTATAAAAACACATCGATCGATAGTTTCGTATGGCCGACATTAGACAACAACAAAAAAAAAACATGTACTTACAATAAATAAATAATTATTATTCAATTATTGATTAGGGTTTCACAGTTTAAATTCTAAAGTTTATTTTGGTACTTATATTATTTCATACAAAACATTTACAAAACTTCGACAAATTCTTCAATACGTAGCACCTTTTCCTTCTTGTCAGTCGGAGATTCGTCAGTCTTGGCTTCATTGAACGTGCGTTCGAGTATCATTTTGATTTGCTTCAAGAACCTCTTCAAGTTGATGTGCGACAGTATCCCCTGCTCAGTGACTGGAGCAAGCTTCTCCCTGTCCTTCTCTGATTTCTGAAATACTTCGTTCACAATGTAGGATAACGCTTGGGTAACTGTTTCTTCTAATTCCTGGAAATAAGATTTTAAATTGATTTAAATTTACCGGCATGTGACTTCCACGCTATTAATACGAATCTGTGGAAGATAGTATTGTACCTGAAAGTCATCGTACAATGAGTTAAGCGCCAACATTTCTTCGATCAGTTTTATTTTGAAAGCATCCGGAGTCATGTGTTTCAAAATAAACACGATGAGATTGCCCACTGCAGTTACAGTGCTACCGGCTCTGAAAAATGTGTTAATGTTTTATTGATACGTTCATTATGTACGTTACCGGAAAGCCTCTATTACATGCCCACCACACACCATCAGTTATAATGCCAATGTCATTACTAATACTGTCATTCCTTGCCCCGTTCAACATATAAAATTCTTTCATTCCAATCACTACACTATCATTAGTCATTACTAATCAATGATGATAATAATGATGTAATTATTTATAATAGTGTCTGGACTCTACAAAGCCTGAGACTGGTGAATAAGCTTATAATTTTGAATTTACAATTAACATTCGGACGATAAACGTGTTAATATGATGGCCTCCCTTCCAATGATTGTCGCATACAACGTAGACTGCTACTGAGTGGTACTTAGGGTGCCATTATGCTATACCATGATATTACCTAGAAACGGACTCCTTGGCCTGTATAATATCACTGACACATGTGGTCAATCTGTTGTGAGTATCCTTCATAAGGTGTTCCAAAGGGTCGCAATCTCCGGGGGGAAGTGATCCGTATTGTACCAGAAGCCTTTTCTGGACCAGTGTAAACTGTCTTTGAAGGACATTTAGTTCATCCTGTAATGTTAAGTTTGCTTTATATATTTTATTACATTTTTTGATTGGAAGTGGTCAACAGCGATTCAACTCTGGACAATTATAAGCGGTCCACGCTCTACTAATTATTAAAACATTGGATTCAAGTTTCTTTCATCATTCAAAAAGGAGTCGCAAGAGTGTGATTACTGATGAATGACCTTGAGGATTTGCAATATTGGAGGCGATATTATTTCAAATGAGTCAAAGAAGCGAGAGCTGCCGAAAGAAAAAACACTATTTGGATGAAACGTGGGTGAAGTCACACTAAAAAGTTTGATTTGGGTTGACTTTAACAATCCAAAATGCAGAACATGCTTTGATAAATGGTTTATCTTCTGGTTTGAACAATCCATCAGGTGAGTTGCTTGTAAAAACTTAAAAAGTATTTTTGCATGCTAGTGAGATTTGTTACATCACCACGATTTCACTGTGTAAGCAAATCCTTTATTTTGTTCAAATTTGGATTAACACGTGCAGCAGTTATGCAGTTTTGAGGCAAATATGGATGCAACGGGTCAACATTAGGCGGCCAATCTGAGTATGATGCATAAATCTAGCAGTATATAAGTAACGGATCCGGAATTTTTACCTCAGCGTTCTTTAGCTTAATTCTTTCTTTTGCGTGAACTTCGATGCTTTTCAACAATTTCATAATCATTTGCTTACTCAATTCGGAGTCGAATTTGAAACTGTACTTAAAGTCTGCTTTGTCCATTCTAGTATAATGATCGAATAACTTTATAACCATGTGGTCTAATATTGCAATTATATCGGAAAACTCCTTTGCCTCAAATGAGTATTGTTGCCCCGTAGCTTTGACTGTAACGTGTCCTTTCGTGTTTTTATACGTGAAAGTTACTGCTTCAGATAAATTTCCATGATCAGCTATTTCTTCCTCTGGAAAATCTGAAAAAATCTTGGTTTGTTAAAATAATCTCACGTAAAAAGAGAGGTTTCAAACTCATTGGGCAGTATAAATGACTACCTAATGATTTTGACACCGTTCTTTGTACGTATGATGAGGTATAATAATTATGTATACCTACCTACGTCACCACCTATTTATGACTCACCACCTATACCTAATAGGAAGTTTAAATTTGCTATTTATTATATTATGTAATGTACCTACTTCCATCTAAGGAAATAGACTTAATTATTAAATAGATGGAACAATAATTTTGTTTGGAAGCCTGTTTTGCTAGTAATTCAATTCTCCTCGTGGTCAGTGAATAAGCCAAACAATTGTATTATTCAGTACAAATCCATTGTGGTTTGTTACATTTTGTGGGTTTTTTTAAGGCCGTGCATTAGGTGCAGTTGCATCAGGTAAAGAAGCCGATGTCCTATGACATCATCTTGAAATCCACAGCTATTGACATTGTTATTCGTTAATGGGTTAAACTAAAAAATAAGCGAACTAGATGAAAGGGCTTACCTGTAAATATCTCATTAAAGTTTATACAAGGTTTGTTCGCAATTAAATACAGAACAATGTTATTCTCGTTAACATTTTTAGTAGGCGCGCAGTACAGACTCGCCGGCAACAAAACTTGCTTTGATATCACGTCAATCTTCCCTTTAGAATCCGTGACAACCAGCAGGATTCGAACAAACGTGTCAGCGATATCTGCGTCGCTCGATATAAATACTTGCGTCTCCACAATTTCAGTCCCATTTATACTGTCCAAACATATCACAGCTTCTGAACACGCAAAAGGAGGAGAACAGGAGTATGTGATCTGTATGCTTTGAACTAGTTTAGGTTCTTCGCAAGATATTATCACTACTACAGGGCATAGGTGTAACATTGCGTCGTTCTCTTGAGTGAATTCTTGGAATAGATTTTGGACTGGTTTGCCGGCATCTGCTTTAATCGTAAGAATTTTGTCTATTGTCGGATAGTGGTCGCTTATTTCTGAGAAATAATAAAATAGTTTTTCTGTTTATTTAGCTTGGGTATAGTTATACGTAAAAGATACAGAAAGGACTTTGAAAGCGCATATTTTGGCCTGCAAGTGACGGTGGTGCATACCTTCTTTACTTTCCAGAATTTTCTGCAGCGATTCCTCAACCTCTTCTAATTCAGCCTGCACCGCCTCAGGGTCCATCGTATCGTTTATCATCGACCCAGCATTCACGTTCAAATCAGGTTCGGTTCCCATGTAGCTGACCTGAACAGTGCCGTTATTGGCGAGCGTGACTACGCCACCTGGTAGCGACTTCAGGAAACAGCGCGAGATCGATATGGTGTAGTGCGGCAAATCGCAGGACCATAGCAAAGTTGTGTTTTCATATACAAATAGCTTCGCGTCTTCGGAGGCCACCATTACTAATAATCGTGATCCAGGCTCTGGAAAAGCATAATTACAGATACTTAAGCCATTTTCCTCACGCCAAATCATTCCTTTGCTATTTTATACTCTCAGTGCTTCACTAATCCTACCGATATTCGAAATAAAGTGTGGTTTTTTCAGACATGTTGAAATGAAATGAAATTAGCAGAAGTAGTGAATGTATAAAAACTACATACAGCTTACCATAATACCAGCCAATAAGATAGGCGCTGAAGCAAATAGGTACAAAATCAAACTTGATCATAAACTTCATGAGGCCGTTGTCCTGGAAGCAGTACAAATGCCTCTCGCCAAGAGCAAGGACGCTGGAGAAATTACTGCTTGTCTGTAGAAGATTTAAGATTTGTGATTGATTCATAAACCAGCTAAACTCCCGAAGAAACTCATGGCAGTTACATTCATTCATGTTGAAGCAATGATGTCTTCATGTGCTTGTAGGTTTGTATTGTAGAAACTAAATCGTCGGTTGACAACCAAAACTCACCAAGTAACAAATACCTACACAAAGCTCGTATCTCATTGTCAATCTACTAAATAAATACGAGGTTTTGAACAGCAGTGACAAATTTTAGTGAGTTTTCGTTGTCACCGGGCGAAATGGTGATTTATGATGGCTTAGAATAAATAAAGGTAACAGTAGGTACATCTAGCATAACTGTGACACCGACTCTTTGACGCGCGACAAACATTACCTGTCCCTTTTCTTTCAATACCGTGCGAGGAAGACAGGTGACGCTGACTCGCGCGACAAATAAGTGGTGGCGGCAAGATATGCTAGCCCAGCAGGTAAGATTCTTATTGAAACCAATTGAAACTCGCGTTGTCAATATTAACACTACCTACTCGATACAAGATGGCGCTGCTACAACTGTTTGCAGATAGCAATAGTATATTTGTTCATGTGCAGAATCAAACCTGAATAGCCTGTAACGACGAGACTTCTTCGCCTGCGTTGTACACCCATTGTGGAACGCTCTTTTTATTTTGTCTGGCGTTTAATTCGCTGAGCTCTCTTAATTGCTGATAACTGTAACGGCAAACAACGTGAGCAGACATTAGGCTGCCCGTCCACAGAAGCGGAGTGAAGATGGAATAAATGAACAAATCATATTTCACAGATTTAATCGTAATCAAATCGTAAATAAATTTTGAAAGACGCTCTAATTATATATACGTTGTTTATAGTGGACATATCTATATACACCACCAATTAGTGATGTGCCGTTTTCGAAAAACTTCGGAAACTTTCCTCATGTTTTATGGGATAATTTTCGGAAATGACACATCACTAATTGGTGGTGTAAGTATCAATATAAATCACTATAAACAATGTATATATATATAATTAGAAATTTGGTAAGTTTGTGAAAAGTATAAAAATTGACTTTATTTACCTATATATCTCCAAAACCCACGTCGATTTGCATATGACGAATGAATCGCAACTGGCTATGTGACACACAGGTCCGGGGATGATCACATCGTTAAAGACGCACATAAAGAGAAACGTGTCTTGGTCAAAGAAGCTCAAAGTACCATCTAGGGACTGTACACATATGAAGTCCCTGGTTTTTATGTTGCCGAAGGGACCACATGTCACGCTGTAGGCGCGACGTGTGAAAGAATGTTTAACAACTGGCTCCAAGGCATTTTGGTCACCTGAAATTCCCCACAATATTTTTATGTTTTTAACGTTAGCGTGAAACGTGCTCAGATAGTGTAGATCTAAGAAGAGATATGGACTATGTATTTACCTACGTTAGTGTGTCCTGCCTTCCTGTTCAACTGGTAAACGGCGTAACTTTGAGGATGCAGTACTATGATTTGCCTGTCTTCTTTACCCCTGCAAGTCAAATTGTAAGATTTAAACTAATTTATGCCTAGTTATTAAATCCGTGGTATGTAATGATAACATATGGTAAACAGGCTCGAAACAGAAGACGAACCGCGATCATAGGACTTAAGCGGAATTACCGTTTATGGATATAGATAAATGTAATATCAGGAGCAGCGCATGGATAAGTCCGTACTTTGAGCATGATTGCTAAACCTCTGAGGTGTACCAGGGGTCAGAACAAGTGCCCCTAGTGCACCCAGGTGAACTTATCAGGTGCAACTTACCCGAGCCGACCTTGCTGAGCAATCCCTTCATTACCCGGGTATGTATAGTGAAGTATAGTATTGCTCGGCACGTTAAAATATGCTCAAAACGCACTAACCGCGACTCTAACTCGCGAACCTACATAATCGGTAGGTAAGTTTCTGGTTCTGGCAATAGCAAAAAGATTCCGACGAACTGGGACTTTCTGGTACTCTTTTTTTTAAGTCAGCAATTAGAAATTAATGGTTGGGTAAGTTCGATTGCAGTACCTAAAGATTTTAAAATATGTATGTACTAAAGTAAGTAGTTGTACTATGTAACGCACTTACGCTATAAATTTTCCAGTTTCAATCTGTAATATGGGCGCATTAAAGTTAGTTTCCATAAGTATATGTGATGCATCATGACCAACACTCGGTTTATACAGTTTAAGTATCGATCCTTCACCAGTGACAATGCAGTCGCTATCGCTGTGAGAGCTAAATTTGTCCACTTTAAGGCAACAAGCATTTTGAATGCCCACTTCGGTTTGTTCACCCCGAGAATCGTTGTTTGACCACCACTGCTTTACTTTGAATATGGACATTTTGGTAAGCAACTCCAGTCAGAACGTGCCCTGTTTGAGGGCAGCTGATTCATGTTGCCGGGGTGATTGCTAATGTAAACATCAGACGTGGGGCATGAATGAATCACAACTAGCTATGTAATATCTAATCCTGGCAGGTTTGAATAGCGAAAAGGACTAAAATGCAATGATGGCAAGTAAAAAGTGGATTTCTGGCGCAGTGTTCGGACAATAAGTAGGTACTTATTTTTTTAGTGCCTTGGTAAATATTTTACCTACATAGCAAACTTTTGTTCATAAATGATAACAAAGGTACTTTTATGAACAAATCTAAAATTTCACAATATCCATGTCACATCATCAATAAAATTAGCGAATATTCCAGCGTTTTGAACGCGCGGTTCTAACGTCATTATTTGGAATAACAACCCACATCGTCAAGTTTTTTAACTTATGGAGTGACAATTAGCAGATTTTGATTAAATTTTGTTGTCGATTTTGTTTTTTTCTCAGAAATCAATAAAATTTGGTCAGTTGGTAAAGTTGCTTATGCTGAACAAGGTGATGATGATGTCCTCCTTGACGTATCCGTCAACGGCGACACCCTGTCAGTTGTTTCTGGCGTGCGCGAGCACGTGGCTCGTGAAACCCAGCTTGCTCACGAACACACGATCACAAGTGGGACAGCGAAGCTGTCCGTCTGCGTTGTATACGTGTAGCTGTAGGAAGGCCTGGGTTGCGCCTATCGAAGCTCGCGTTTCGCATCGAGGTCTTTATGGTGGAGGCATTCATAGCCTTCCACGCCTGTCTTCACAGCCTTCTGCCATTCCGGCCTATGCGTCGCAAGCTCCTCCCACGAACCACACGGTATCCTGCATCCAATAAGATGGCGTTTCAAGACGTCCTTGTAGCGCAGATACTGCCCTCCAGGCTTGCGCTTTCCAAGCTCTAGTTCTGCGAGTAGAGCATGGTTTTGGGCAGCCTAATGAAATTCATGCGCACAAGGTGTCCACACCACCGCAACTGGCCCTTCATGAGCAGACATTCCATACCTGCAGACTCAGTGCGACGAAAAACCTCCGAGTTAGGAACCCGATCTTGCCAGCGTATCCGCAGTACCTATTGCCCTGAGACATCTCATATGGAAGGTGTCGAGGCGCCGAACATCGCTTTTGTATAAATACCACGTCTCAGAGGCGTACAGAAGCAAAGGTAGAATTATGGATCTGTACACGGAAAGTTTAGTGTGCAGCTTAAGGTCATGGGATTTCCAAACTCGCTGATTTAGTTTACCAAAAGGCTGCAGCAGCACTGGCAATTCATGCTGAAAGTTCGGTCTCTAGGCGATTGTCATCACGAAGAATGCATCCAAGGTAGCGAAATGACTTCACTTCGCTTAGAGGCATCCCGTTTAAAGTAATAGCTCTGCCACTATGGGAGCTACCCCTGACAGGCTGTTTTATGACCTGAGTTTTTGATGAACTAATCACCAGACCACACTTCCGACAAGAGCTGTCAGGGTGATTTAAATATTGCTGGAGAGTTTCTGGGTTGTCAGCCATAAGGCAAACATCATCAGCATAGAGGACTTCAAACAGAGTCACTTAAGAGTCTTGCTCTTCGCTTTGAACCGAGCTAAGTCAAAGACGCTCCTGTCAGATCTAACATTGAGCGTGATCTGCCCACCACAGTTCTTTAGTGCATCCTTCCTTACCACAGCGAAATAGATGGCAAACAATTTTGGAGCCATGACACAGCCTTGCTTAACTCCGCTAGTAACTGGAAATTGGTCTGTGAAGTTGTGTTCGTGTCGGACTCGGGCCTTCATGCCCTCATGGAATTGACGAATTAAATTTACAAACTTCACAGGACAGCCGATTTCCTCAAGAACTTTCCACAGGGTGGTTCTTGGTACGCGGTCAAAGGCTTTGAACAAGGTAGGCCCAATTTCACGATGTCCTTGTCCTACAAAATTTTCCATTGAAAAAATGTATGGTTTTTTTTTTTTACTCAATTTCGTATTTTGTACTAAAGTTTAGTTGAAAATGAGGTGCTCGAAATAAAAAATAAATAATCGACAAAAAAAAATGGTCCCATAAGTCAATTTCTGTCATACATTTTGCGTAACTCAATTGAGAAAAATTTGTTGGACACTTGGATGAAGTTACTTGGTCCATGGTTGGACATATCGTTTATAAAACATTCAATATACTCTATGCATATCGTGTCGTGAGATTGGGCTAACACGTTCAAAAGAAGCAATTTTACCAACTCACGAAGGTTTATTGAAATCTGAGAAAAAAAAAGAAAAGCGACAACAAAATAAACATTTGCCCATATAGGATCAGGTCCCAGATTGCTTTTCGAATTCATAAAAAAAACGATTTTCTAATTGTAATCATCAACCATAATGACGAAAAACCGATAAAAGATGCTGAATCGCTGTATATTCAATTTTATATGTAAAATATGGCAACACGAGTCGAGTAATGACGCAACGAGACGCAACGCTGTGGAGTGAAAAGGGAGAAGCGGAATCTTGGTATAAGATTGGAGCGGAGTTTTTTTTTTTTTCGAAATTTTCTCTTCGTCACGACCTAGCGAAATTTAATTTGTGCATTTAAAAACAAAAATTTCTAAAATCGGTTGAGAACTCGCTGAGATCTGCGCATTGTTACAAAGTCCATTCGAGTCGATCCATGGGAGCTTCGCTCGCTTCGCTCGCTCCGCTCCAATCATTCGTTTATACATTTAAAATTATGGGTTTATCCTGTATATACTTAAAGGAACTATGTAGGAATTACTCTGTTCAACTAAAACATTAAATTTGGTAAGCGCAACGACGAAATACTGCTTACCGCTGGACACTTTTTCA
Organism: Apotomis betuletana; assembly: GCA_932273695.1. NCBI lineage: Eukaryota > Metazoa > Arthropoda > Insecta > Lepidoptera > Tortricidae > Apotomis > Apotomis betuletana. The sequence goes on along the minus strand of OW026305.1, from coordinate 9,713,501 downwards.
AATGAAAGATGCTGCTCCTTCCCTTTTACATTCCATATGCAATGCAAATAACAATGTCATTTTTTTTATTGTAGTGGCAACACAAGTTATCAAAGCTTCTTCCTACACACTACATCTACAAAGTAAAGTATAAAGTTGTTTGTGTCGCTCAACCTTGTGGTGGTGATTTTCAAAACTTAACTTACTTTGAATAAAATTGATCTTGCCAAGACTTATTGTGCATAAATCAAACAAAGCCTATTCTCATCAAGAAAGATTTCAAGTGTGATCTATATCTGTGATCGTTAGCGAGACGATTCAGCGATGTCGGAATCAAAACCAGAAAACAATGGCAGTAACGGAGACGAACAAAGACCAAACGGCGAAGATGAAGGTGACGCGTGGGGAAGCAGCGACTCCTCATACAGACGGCAAGTTGCTAGAATGCCTGTTGATAGAAATGCTGCGTATTATAACATGAGCCACAAAAACCGTGGCATAGCTATTATCTTCAACCACGAGCATTTCGATATACATAGCCTAAAATCTCGCACGGGAACTAACGTCGACAGTGATAACTTGAGCAAGGTCCTTAAGAGCCTTGGGTTCCGAGTTACCACCTGCCACAATCTCAAATCTGAAGACATCAATAAGTACATCCAGGACCTCGCTGATATGGACCACAGCGACAATGATTGCCTGCTTATCGCTGTGCTGAGTCACGGCGAACTAGGTATGCTGTATGCTAAAGATACGCACTACAAGCCAGACAACTTGTGGTACTACTTCACGGCTGATAAATGCCCATCTCTAGCTGGTAAACCAAAGCTTTTCTTTATCCAAGCATGTCAAGGAGACAAGCTTGATGGAGGAATAACCTTGTCGGGTAACCGCACTGAAACTGATGGCCTGTCGAGCTCAACATACAGAATCCCTATTCATGCTGATTTCCTGATTGTATTTTCTACTGTGCCGGGGTACTTCTCTTGGCGCAACACAACTCGTGGCTCTTGGTTCATGCAGGCGCTGTGTGAAGAACTACGTTATGCTGGGACAGAAAGAGACATTCTGACTCTGTTGACATTTGTTTGTCAAAAAGTGGCTCTGGACTATGAGTCCAACACTCCGGACATGCCGACTATGCACCAACAGAAGCAGGTGCCATGCATCACAAGCATGCTTACTAGACTTCTTGTCTTCGGCAATAAGAAATAGATTTTGTTTATTTGTTAGTTTTTCTTTCTACTGTTTTCAAGATTTTAGACAATCTTAGTTCCATTTATTTTAAATTTTTAGAATAGGTCAATGATTTAAGTAAATTTGCATTTTCTGTGATCTCTGAAGAAGTGTGAGCTTAAATGTATTATTTCAGTACATATTTAAACTTGTTGGAGATTATGTAGTTAGAGATTCATACGTATAAAATGATTAAAATGATGTACCTAGTTAAAAGACATTTTTGATACATTGCCATGTTTTTAGTTAAAAGTATGTAATGTACCACAGTACATATTATACCTAGTAACCATTATTTCACTATGAAATAAATTTTCCTCTTTATTGGCTCAAAATTAATAGTCACAAATAATTGTAATGCACAAAATAGAATAATCAATACTTTATAATTACAGATTATTTGCTAAAATTATTACAAATATTGGTTGGTAGGTAGATCCTACCAGTACCCTGTTACCGGTCCCTCTCACACTTCCTCCACAATATCCTGGGTGGAGAAAAGTTATAATATTTGGTGCATTTATCATAGTTTTGATGGTAATTATTACTTTAATATTTATTTGCTTAGATTGCTGCGCTTCAGTGAAACAATCATGACATACATACATAATTAAAATGTTCTGAATTTAAGATCCGTTTAGTAACTTTTATATTGCTGATTATAAGATCTGTTTTGTAACTCTCTAACTAATTTTAAGTTATATTATTCAATAAATACATAAACAATTTAGTCTTAAGTGTGTGCATTGAGCTCGAAATAACAAATGCATGCATGCATTAATGAGTCCTGTCAACGTAACATACTAATATGTTTTGCTGTATCAAAGTTTTGTTATGTTTTTGTTAGTCTAGATAATGTTTAGTTGAATTTTATTGTTCAAGTGGTCTACAAAGACAGTAGCACTGATTAAGAAATTGAATAAACCTCATAGCATTAACTTTGTGCAAGTTGTGAAATGTGAATTTGCCACTTTGTAAAGCATGTGATTATGCCAGATATACCAATTTTCTCTTTTTTATGGTTTTTGTACTTATGTTAATCATTGAATGAGCTTAATTTGATTCTCCTTTTTTATTTGAGACTTATTTTTATCCTTAGTCTAATTCTGTGAACAAAATATTTATATCATTGATGAAGTCTTGTCAATTTAGTATAATATACCTATTTTAAATGATATTTAAATGAGAATTCTTCTGCCATTATAGTATAATATAATTTTCCATGTATTCATATCAAAGTATCATACCAATGAGGTAAAGTAACAAAATTGATTAAAATTTAGTGTTTTAGTGTTAAAACAGGTGATGATCAGAGTTATGCTCAATGTTGGATTGATGTATGTGATATGGATCTGACTGATAATGCTTAGAATGTGATATAAAATGTATTCTAAATACCTGTGAGGAAAGTAATTTTTAATAATATGTATGTAATGTGTATAGTACATATATGCATTCATTTTAAATGTGTGCCTTCAAAGACACTTTAATATCCTTTAGTTATATATTAATACATAGAAAATGTCACCTTAAAAACGCACAAGTTTCCTCATAGGGATTTTAGCAAGAGCATAATAACGGAGTTTGTTAGTTGAACTTATTTTTATAATATTTGTGTAAGATTTATAAGCAATAAATTTTTCTTCCAAAATGCTTTTTGTTTTTAAGTTTTACGTCTCGATTGATTTTATATCCAGTGTTTTGCAATGCCATACGATAAATAAATAAATATGCATCAAGGAAGATAATCCTTGATATGCATATATAAAACCTAACAGAATTGATTTTATATGCAAATATAAAACCTAACAGAATTGACTATCAAGCCATTAGGCAGTGTCCATCAGATATTGGATTAGTAGACATATTGAAATAAGCACATCTTGATTGATGGTCAAAGGGGGTAAGGTTTCAAACTTTGGAGTGAGCAGGAAAAAACTAGGCTGAATGGACAACTTATTTTTTTTGTCATTATTATTATATTCGAAATCCTACTTGGCAGTCGAAATGTTGAATATTTTACAGGTAGATGTGTCGTCATTTATTTTTAACTAGGAAGAGTAAGGAGGACTCATATGTTTCGTTTATGTAAAGGAGGCGAGATAGATAAAGGTCGGGAACTGGAGTTCGAGGAACATGCATTTTAACCAGCCAATCGACGGAAAACTCCTTGACGCCATTTTTTGTTTAGCCCTCAGTACCAATAAGTTGGTCTTTGTGTAGGAGTATAACCCTCCAATGGGATCATCTCCGCGCCACAGGAGTATTTACGTGACGCCCAGCAGGCAGCAGATAGTATTATGAACTTGTACAGCGGCAAATGACGTGGCGTGGCGTAGCACTGGCACAGCTATCCGTCGGCGTGATTCTCCCTTTTTGACGCTCAGAGGGTTTCAAATGATTCTGGATAATTCGATATAGTAAAACAAAACGTAACGTACAAAATGCTTATATTAACAGTTAAATATTTTTGGTTTCATTATCAACATTGTTCTAAAATATCTAGTCCATGAGCTTTCTCCTGAAGTTCCCAGCATTGGTCCCAGAACTGGCTGAGGCGCTGCTCCTGGTTGGCACAGAAGTGTTTGAAGTCCCGCAGCATGCGTGTTTGGAAGGCTTCATCGCCAGTAGCTGGATATTGAGACCATTTCCACTTCTTCGATATCATGTGGTTCCAGGACCATAGGAAGCCCATCTGAAAAGGAAAATAAGTAAACGAAATAAGATTCAAACGTACGAAATTACTTTTGCGCTTAGCTATTTGCGCGACATTCGGTAATCATATCTACACTAACTTCAGCGGGGCTAGCAAATGTTACCGCGACTTCGCTTGTCGCGCGACTCAGCATCATCTGTCATGCTCGCACGGTATTGAAAGGAAAGTAACAGGTAGTAGGTAAATGTCGCGTGTCACAGTTATGCTAGAGGTGCAGAGCCGTAGAAATAGAAAACGAGACTATATACTTCTTCGAGAATGTTTTCGATTGTTACGGCTAGAGATATCAAGACACGCTAGAGCAGCCTTTAGTACTCAGTTGAGATACTATTGTAACATATCTACTATGTGACCTATATACATACACTCGCTTGATGTGATATTGTGGTCACAATAGCGCGGATATCTGACCTAATGGCCTCTTTCCTCCAATCTGTAGCTGATAGACGATGCGCTATTAGTTGCTAGCTAAAAGTAAAGCAATTTAACTTGAGTTCTCCGATGCAATTCGTTGCTAAAGCAACGTAACCAGTATCAGGCTTTCTTTTAATTATTTTATGTGTATATTAGTAGCGTCGCCTCAAACATATTGTAGGATAAGCCGAAGTAGATTAGCTTTTTTTTTCTATAGGAGTAGTACTAGAATAAGTTAAGATACCTATGTGCCTTAAAATTGGCAGGCCGGTGGAAATCGGGTTCAAGGAAATGACGCAGAATTTTCAGAAATTCTCACTGTACTAGAGCCAGATTTATGGATATAATAGAAAGGTTATGAATTTTTGCTAATAAACTTACTCGTCGACTGTTGTCATAGTCGTCTTTGTTCTTGCCGCTGACATGCCTAGTTATGTACGCTTCGTGCGGACTGGGCGCCGCTTCTAAATGCACTGGATACCTGATAACAAGCAAAGTACAATTGTAACATAGGCAATACTGACATTAGATAAAACGCTTTGTTATAAATGTTGAAGCTCTCTGAGAACGGTTAGGCGATTGCTATAACACATCAATAAAATGAGTAGGTAGCAGTGATGTGTTCGTTTCCGAAAATTTCCGGAAGCTTTCCTCATTTTTCACACAAAATTAGGAATGTGTCCAGAAATTTTCGGAATAGCTACTAAAGCTAGTGCAGGAAAAGTAAGATTCTACGTATTCTAAAGACTAAACTTTAGAAACTTCATCATATCAGCCGATAGACGTACATTGCTGGACAAAGGCTTCCCCCAAAGTTCTCCACAACGACCGGGCTTGCGCCGCCCTCATCCAATTGCTGCCCGCGATCCTAACCAGTTCGTCGATCCACCTTGTTGGGGGTCTTCCACACTGCGTCTTCCGGTCCGGGGTCGCCACTCAAGAACCTTTCTGCCCCAACGGTCACCGTAGCTTAATCTGTACCTACTTCACTTGAATATTTCTCACCTGCTAGCGTTAAGAGGCTTGTTGGCCGGGCGGGTCCGGAGCGCTTTCTGCTCACTCTTCACTGTGGTGATGATAAGTATGAACATGTTCCCAGTCACGTGCACGTAGAGATGGTCCCCGACGCCGGCCGCGTGTGACGTACTCTCTACTGTACACTTGATGAAACCGAACAACCCTACCATTTTAAAGAGAGCCATAGTGTTTCTCACCTGCTGGCATTATTACTCTGCTCTGTGACGATGACCAGTTGGAGCAAGTTCCGTATGCGACGGAACCGTCCCACGATGGTCTCTTAAAAACCATAGGGCGTGCAGCACCGGGACTTTCCTAGACTGCTATACTAAAAGTTTTCGGGACTGCATACTGCATTAAGACTACAAAAATGATCACCTGCTAGCGTTAAGAGGCTTGTTGGCCGGGCGGGTCCGGAGCGCCTTCTGCTCGCTCTTCACCGTGGTGATGATAAGTATGAACATGTTCCCAGTCACGTGCACGTAGAGATGGTCCCCGACGCCGGCCGCGTGTGACGTACTCTCTACTGTACACTTGATGAAACCGAACAACCCTACCATTTTAAAGAGAGCCATAGTGTTTCTCACCTGCTGGCATTATTACTCTGCTCTGTGACGATGACCAGTTGGAGCAAGTTCCGTATGCGACGGAACCGTCCCACGATGGTCTCTTAAAAACCATAGGGCGTGCAGCACCGGGACTTTCCTAGACTGCTATACTAAAAGTTTTCGGGACTGCATACTGCATTAAGACTACAAAAATGATCACCTGCTAGCGTTAAGAGGCTTGTTGGCCGGGCGGGTCCGGAGCGCTTTCTGCTCGCTCTTCACCGTGGTGATGATAAGTATGAACATGTTCCCCGTCACGTGCACGTAGAGATGGTCCCCGACGCCGGCCGCGTGTGACGTACTCTCTACTGTACACTTGATGAAACCAAACAGCCTTACCATTTCAAAGAGAACCATTATTACCCTGCTCTGTGAGGATGACCAGTTGGAGCAAGTTCCGTATGCGACGGAACCGTCCCACACGTCCACGTAGAGATGGTCCCCGACGCCGGCCGCGTGTGACGTACTCTCTACTGTTCACTTGATGAAACCGAACAACCCTACCATTTTAAAGAGAGCCATAGTGTTTCTCACCTGCTGGCATTATTACTCTGCTCTGTGACGATGACCAGTTGGAACTAGTTCCGTATGCGAAGGAACCGGCCCACGATGGTCTCTTAAAAACCATAGGGCGTGCAGCACTGGGACTTTCCTAGACTGCTATACTAAAAGTTTTCGGGACTGCATACTGCATTAGAAGACAAAAATGATCACCTGCTAGCATTAAGAGGCTTGTTGGCCGGGCGGGTCCGGAGCGCTTTCTGCTCACTCTTCACCGTGGTGATGATCAGTATGAACATGTTCCCAGTCACGTGCACGTAGAGATGGTCCCCGACGCCGGCCGCGTGTGACGTACTCTCTACTGTTCACTTAATGAAACCGAACAACCCTACCATTTTAAAGAGAGCCATAGTGTTTCTCACCTGCTGGAATTCTTACTCTGCTCTGTGACGATGACCAGTTGGAACTAGTTCCGTATGCGACGGAACCGTCCCACGATGGTCTCTTAAAAAACCATAGGGCGTGCAGCACCGGGACTTTCCTAGACTGCTATACTAAAAGTTTTCGGGACTGCATACTGCATTAGAAGACAAAAATGATCACCTGCTAGCATTGAGAGGCTTGTTGGCCGGGCGGGTCCGGAGCGCTTTCTGCTCACTCTTCACCGTGGTGATGATAAGTATGAACATGTTCCCAGTCACGTGCACGTAGAGATGGTCCCCGACGCCGGCCGCGTGTGACGTACTCTCTACTGTACACTTGATGAAACCGAACCGTCCTACGATCGCTTCTTGGAAGAGGAATAGACGCTCCAGCCATGTCTCTTCAGGGAAACCTAAAATGCAAAACGATTTAAGGGACACTTTAGCTGAGGGATTACTACGAATAGCGCAATTTGAATTTGGAAACGAGCCGTCAGCGCAATATTATTTTTCTCGAGAGAAAAGCCATAGGTAATCAAAATTATACGAATGTCTATACGGTATTTGAGTATAGTGAAAATAAATTGTATAATTGAAACCACTAAACACAGTCAAAAATACACGAAACCAAATAAACTTCCAGTTACTATTGGACATTATACTATTTTTATATTTAAAAACAATTATTTCGAAAGGTGAATTAATAGTTACTTATACGACAAAAACTTTGCTATCCACAACACAGGTTTCGTACATACACAGAATTTGCATCCACCTCAGGGTTCGTCCTATTTTTAATAGAATGAAAATAAAAAGAAGACGTGTTTTGACTACTGATTTTTATGACGTCACAGCCATATCTTAATAGAAACTTCATCTATTTACATCGTTTTTAACATTACATAAAGAGTAGCTGATTTGAGCTGTCATCAAATACTGTATTTCGAACTTAAAGGTACCATTCCAAGTAGGGCTGCAGTCCGCAACCGCAGGCGACACTGCGGCTGGCCGCTGCGGTCGACCGCAGTGCTGCCTGCGGTCTCGTTCCAAGCGCGGCGGCATGCCGCGGCTGCACAATTCAAAGAATCATGCCTCAGTCACTCTACCAGTACCTTCGCGCGAGACAGAATGTCGGACAACGTTACGGATAGATTAATAATGTGTGTTTTATTACAAGAGGAAGATGATGACGACTTGTTGTTACTATATGCCAAAAAAAAAAGAAAAGCACCTGATCTTTTATTTAAAAGTCGACCCAAAGAAGGAAGTTTCTATTTATGATTAAAAACTATATAATTGGTGCAGAGAAGTTTCGAAAGTATTGTCGCCATTTTTATATGTGTGAGCTCTCTGCGGTTCGCGTCACCACTGGCGCTGCAGCCTGCGGTCGCTGCGCGCCGCGGCCGCAGGATACGCGCCGCGGCTGCAGGCCGCAGTGCTGCCACGCTCGGAATACATTTCATAGAGATTCATAGAAACAAGTGGTGTCGCTTGCAGTTTGCTGCTGCTGTTTGCGGTCTGCAGCCCAACTTGGAATGGTACCTTTAGCGCAGCCTTTCTGATTGCGGCTCCACACTACTCGCTAAGTTGACCGAAGTTAGGCGAATATGATAGTGTGGAGGCACTTCGCTGCGGAAGTCCATACATCGGCCAACTTCGCGAGTAGTGTGGAGCCGCAATGAATTCTTCGACCGTAAGCGAAACTTAATAAACATAATCCATACTAATATTATAAATGCGAAAGTGTGTTTGTCTGTCTGTCTGTCTGTTACCTCTTCACGCTTAAACCGCTGAACCAATTTAGATGAAATTTGGTATATAGATAGTTTCAGTCCCGGGGAAGGACATAGGATACTTTTCATCCCGAATAAATTTAGTGTTCCCGTGGGATGAGCGGGTAACACCGCGGGGCACAGCTAGTAATAATAAATATCGGACAACCTCACACAAATCGATCTAGTCCCAAATTAAGCTCAAGTAGGCTTGTGTTATGGGTACTAGATGACGATATACGTACTTATATAGATAAATATATACTTATATACATAGAACAACCATGACCCAAGCACAAATATTCGAGTTCATCACACAAATATTTGCTCTGGCCGGGATTCGAACCCGGTTCGATCGGCTCAGTAGGCAGGTGTCTACAAACCGAGCCAAATGTGTCGTCCGAAATTTAAGGTAGTCGGTTAGCAGGGGTTCACACCATCATATATTCATTATGTATAATCGTAATAGTAGATTACATAACAAGGGTGGTAAACGAGGAATTAGAATCTATTAGAAGGTGTCTATTAGAAGCCCGAAGTCGAGGGGGCTTTAATGACACGAGTTTGGAATTCCTTTACCACCAGAGTCACGTACGATGTTTTTTTATCACACTTTGGAGGAAATAAAACAAAAGTAATAAATACCAAAATTACTTCCCACCCTAGCGCGTAATATAGGACTTACCGCCCGGTTTTCTAACATGTAATCACTTAAAGTGTACTAATAATTACTTACCGCCCTAGGGCGTAATTTACGAATTACCGCCCGCTTTTCAAGCTTTTGGAGTAGTAGGGCCTCGTGCAGGGTCCGTCCGGATTGTTACTACCGTCTTGCCTGCTAACCCACCGCCAAACAGCAATGTTCGCATTGTTGTGTTCCGGTGTGGGGGTAAGATAGCCGGTGAAATTACTAGCATAGAGGCATTCTATCTTCGTCCTCCGGGTAGGCAAGCACTTGTGACTCCTCTGGTGTTGCAGGTGTTTATGGGCGACGGTAATCGCTTTCCATCAGGCGATACGTTAACCCCTTGTTTACGAGCAAGTGTGATGAAAAATTGTATGATAATCACCTTCAAACAGAGCGGTCTTGTTCCTAAGCAGGGGTTCCTCGTTGAGCGGCACGTAGATGGGCCCGCGCAGCGGGTCGGACTTCAGGGTGAAGGGCAGCGCCAGCGGGTCCGCGGGGATAGGCACCATCTGCAGCCGGCAGTTCTGCGCCTTGCGCGCCCATCCGAAGATCTGTCAAATTGTATGATAATCACCTTCGAACAGAGCGGTCTTGTTCCTAAGCAGGGGTTCCTCGTTGAGAGGCACGTAGATGGGCCCGCGCAGCGGGTCGGACTTCAGGGTGAAGGGCAGCGCCAGCGGGTCCGCCGGTATAGGCACCATCTGCAGCCGGCAGTTCTGCGCCTTGCGCGCCCATCCGAAAATCTGTCAAATTGTATGATAATCACCTTCGAACAGAGCGGTCTTGTTCCTAAGCAGGGGTTCCTCGTTGAGAGGCACGTAGATGGGCCCGCGCAGCGGGTCGGACTTCAGCGTGAAGGGCAGCGCCAGCGGGTCCGCGGGGATAGGCACCATCTGCAGCCGGCAGTTCTGCGCCTTGCGCGCCCATCCGAAAATCTGTCAAATGTACATGACATACCTAGGATAACTCGGGGCACGTTCTAGGGATAGGATATCGATAAAAAAGATGTCGATATAATTAAATTAATATATGTGCTCCATGAACATTCTGGATTACTATAAAGAGGTTCGATGTCATATCTGATCTAATATCGAGCCTCTTAAATTAAGATAATAAAAGTATGAGGATGTCATTTCAATCAAAATGTCAATTTACGTATATTAAGAAAATTATTTTAAAATAAACATGTAAATACACGTTTTAATATGTTTATTTTTTCATTTGAAAATGTGGAGAAATAAAGTAATATTTATTTATGTCGATGACATTTAGATGTTGACAGTAACATCGATATATTTTTTTGTTGATAAAATATTTTGCTGCGTCACTTTCGTATAGGTGCCCCGAGTTATCCTAGGTATGTACATGAGGTATTAAGAGGCCTTATTCCTTTTAAATTGTGTTTGTTTTACATTTTTCTCTATGATCAAACAAGTTTCTTAACATATTATTGATGTTACTACCTAGAACAGGGCTATTGGAATGTATTGGTATGTATTTGAAACATGCAGTTTGAATTTTTCATTGATAATTTTTGTTTCAAAAACTACTCGAAATTGACGAAATTCACGCGGAAAATTAGTTTTTTTAACTTATTTTCGACTGCACGCATTAAAAGCATGAAATAGCTATGTTACTAACTAGAACTCGGGGAAAAGTATTATTCACTTCAAAAAGTTGGTTGAAATTATGCATATATTTGTCATAATATTAAAAAAATAAATTTTAAAAGGATTAAGGCCTATCATTATCAGGACGTTTCGTTTTTATCTAAGATTACATTATTGTGACCTTGATTTGTTCTACAATACCATACAAATCCTCCTTACCTCACATATACAGAGATACAAAACATGATAGATATTATTATTGAAGGTAGCTGAGACGTGTTCTTCTGAAGCTACAGGCTGTGAGCTGACAGAATGTGTTTCGAGTTTTATACCTGTCTCACTCACTACTATGCGTTCGAGACAAGAACTTCTCTAATTTCACCCAAACGCGAATCCCAATCTAAGAGTTCATGGACTGTATACTTGCCGGCAAACTTCATGGACAAAAATGGCGGATCTGCGCATGTCCATTTGTACGTAAATCGGCTACTACGCAGTCAAGCTTATGCTCAAGAAGTTTGTCGCCAACTGTACTTACCAGTTCAGCGACGATGTTCCCAGAGGCAACGGCCCACTGTATGCACATCTCGTAAGCCTGGTCTGGCCGGAACGTGGCTTGATAGCGGGCGTGGCCCCACTCGATGCGGTCGCTCTTGTTGTTTATATCGATGTCGAGATGAGTGTTTTTGTACAGAGGCACTGAGGACACAGATGACATACGAGTTAAATCATCATCCTCCTAGCCTTTGTCCCATTTTTTTGAGAATGAATTCTCAATAGGGGTCGGCTACCTAAATCCCAAGATGTGGCGTAGGCGCTAGTTTTTACGAAAGCGACTGCCATCTGACCTTCCAACCCAGAGGAGAAACTAGGCCTAGGGCTTAGGTGGTTTCCTCACGATGTTTTCCTTCACCGAAAAGCGAGTGGTAAATATCAAATGACATTCCGTACATAAGTTCCGAAAAACTCATTGGTACGGGCCGGGTTTGAACCCGCGACCTCCGGATTGAAAGTCGCATGTCCTAACCACTAGGCTACCACCGCTTTTTTTATGACATACGAGTTAAATACTAGATATATTTATTAATTCAAAAACATTAATGTTGTTTGATTATTGTATTAAACGGTTTACGCTCACCACGGCGATGTGACGAAGTTACCGCGCCGCTTTACGGGTGGCAGTCCCTGATGCAGAGCTGCATACGAGTTCGTAACGTAAACCGCTTAATACAATAATTAATCAAATGCATGCATCCAAATATTATATCTGCAGCGCAGGTTCCATCATAAATGCAAAATGAGCATCCGTAGCAACCCAAAAAAATTGCATATAAATATTTATCAGCCACAAGCTTCGTCCAAGTGACACAATATAATAATCCGGAACACGTCAATAAATTACAGCACATATTGAATCCGCTCTTTCTGTTTCGGAATAATTTAGATGGCGCGGCCTAAATCTGTTCTTCTAAAATTTGATAATTTTCTAAGACCTTGGCATGCGGAAAATTTTCGTAATCTAATTCCGGAAAGTCTGATACCCGAGATGCACTTACTATCGTTGTCGTTGTCGTTCTGCATGTAGTCCGGGTCGATGTTGTCGTACAAGAAGGCAGGCACGCCAGTCGGATCAGTCTGGGGGCTGACTCCCGAGATGTCCACGGCCCCGCTGCTGGTCTCCCGCGGCACGAGCGGCGAGCGCGGCCCGAGCACCTCCACTTCCATCCATTCGTTCTCGAAGCTTTGCAGGTCGCCGAGCGGTCGCACATAGTCCGTTGGATCTGAGGACATCACTACATAGTATAAAACACAGACAACCCCCACTAGACGGAGCATGTAAGGCGACCCGCGCGCACCAAAGATATGGTACGGCAGAACATTAAAGTATCAACACGGCGGACACCGTTTAGTTGCGTCCATGTTTATGAGGTCTCTCTACACCACTTAACACTACAATTTACCATGTTATTTATTTAATTTCTTTTTTCGTTGACGTACGCATGGATCATAAACATGGACGCAACTAAACGGTGGCCGCCGTGTTGATACTTTAATGTTCTGCCGTACCATATCGTTGGTGCGCGCGGGTCGCCTTACATGCTCCGTCTAGTGGGGGTTGTCTGTGGTATAAAACAAAGTCGCTTTCTCTGTCCCTATGTCCCCTTGTATGCTTAAATCTTTAAAACTACGCAACGGGTTTTGATGCGTTTTTTTAATAGATAGAGTGATTCAAGAGGAAAGGTTTATATGTATAATACATGCATAATTTATCAGCATTGCACCCGTGCGAAGCCGGGGCGGGTCACTAGTTCTCAATAATTGACCCAGTTTTGAAATATATTTGAAATGGTTAATAATGATCTTACTAGCTCTAAAAAAAAGTCTTGTATTTTTGTGAAAGCTAGAAAGCTAAATTTTATCAATTGAAAATTATAAATTTCATAAACAGTCAAAAACGCCGTCCGCCATTTTTCCCTTTTGCCAACTAATCTGTGGCGTGACGTAGAATTACCTGTAAATATTCGAAATTCGACCGTCGTATAGTGCCATTCCGCTCACTCCAATATACTTTGACAGGAGATCGAGAGGGACGGCACTAGTCGAAGTCGTCAAAGTAGACTTTCAGTTTTGTTTACATGACCGATGACGTCACTATCATAAGCGAAAATGGCGAACAGTGTTTTAAGCATTTCAAAATACAGATTAAAAATCATAATTTCAAATTCAAATTTTTCAGCCATGTTTCACTTTTATGAATTGAAAAATATATATTTAGGTTTCCTTTGCTAAATACTATACGGAATAAACATTAGTTCATTACAATTTGACATGAGTCAACTAGCCTATTGATTGACTCTACTGCTGGCTTTAGACTATAGGCATGACATAAAGAAAGGGTATCCTAGCTCTACTCCGAAACATTGTTTCCCATCTGTAACGTTTCGTCAAATTTGAATTTGTCAGAAAGTATTTTTTTTCTGAACCGCGTAATATTTTCAGGATGTTTTAAACATCGTTTTAAAGAACCCATATGTTGGGTTAGGTTTGTTTTATAATTATTATGAAGAATTAACAGCTTTGAAAAATTACGTTGGAAAACATCATGCTAGAAGGTTTGGTGAATAAATATTAAATAGGTTTATTTGATATGAGGTGAGGGTAGCGTTGAAAATTTCGGAAAGAATCAAATGATTTTTTCGGGAATTTATGAAAATTTAGTTTTTTTCCGTTTTTTTCGGTTTTTTAAGGAAAAATACAAATAAGTCGTTACAATTTATTTAATTTCATTACAGTTACTCATCACTATCACTATCACCATATATTTCAATTGTTTTTTTTTTTTGTTATTTACCTCGGTTGTTTCCCAATGTCTCAAACACCGCTATTTGCACGCGGCATTATTACGCAGTTTGAAGATTGTAGTGTAGTAATTGAACTGTTTTCAATTTGAGTACATAATAGGGTACATAATACTATAACCAGGAACCAGGGTTCGGAAATTCGGATCGATATTTACCTAAAGTTGACAAAATCCTAGTGCTATCTCACTCATACGTCAAATAACGCACCTACGACCGAATAACAAAGCCGCCTCCAAAGTTCAGGCAAATATCGATCCGAATTTCCGAACTCTGACTATAACAATCTAAGTGTTAATCCGACTGATACCTAAGCGTAATGACATGACACAACTGTGACAACTGAACTGATCTGACACCGATGTCAATGGCAAAGTAAGTCCATAATGCACTTACCCATCAGTATTAAGAAAAATAACCGATTGAAACCTGTTTAAATCGTTTTTTCGGAAAAATTTAAGCGGATAATTTCATGGTTTTTTTCCGTAAAAATCCGAAAAAAACGAGCCGTTTGGAAAGAAACGAGATTTTTTCCGGAAATTTTCAACGCTAGGTGAGGGTGATTATTTGAGCGTGTTACCGTTTTATTACTCTCCCCATCTTGCCAATGACGCCACAATTCATACGGAGTTCGTCGATATTGGGTAGTAAGAATCGAGTAATAAGACGGTTAAAATGCTCAAATTATCTATCACCCATGACTACCTTTGTCTTTCTTTTGGGGTAGAATGTGATACATATAATATCCGACGATGAAACGCTTCATAGTGTCGCCAGAGGCGTGACATATAATTTTCTCTTGTAGCAATTTCTGCAACAAAAAACAATATTGCAATGAATTGTTCACAGTTTACACTAACATAAATAGTCATCTGGAAAATAAGAAATTGTAGTGTATCCATTATATCATTGTGATAGATATAGAATCACCGCCATAATGTCCGCAGTTATTTCTCACGTGACGTTTTCGACATTGGCCTTCGTCCAGTGTATGGCATAGAGTCAGAGGAAGGAGACGAAGACCGACCTTATAAAAAAAAACTAGATATGTTGTTTCCGTCTGGAAAAAATCGCTCTTTTGCGACAAGACCGCCTGTTGTTGACCTCTAATGCTATGAGCTACCCCTATAATATGCGTGACCCTTTTATACGTGACGCCCTCGACATTGGCCTGGAGCCAGTGTATGGCGTATATCGAGACGAAGGCGTGAGAAGGCAGACTGACGGTCTGTTGAAGAAAATCTATATTCCGCTATGGATACAGCACATGCTGTTCTATTCTATGAGTTACCTCCATTATATGCGTGGCCTTTTCATACGTGACGCCCTCGACATTGGCCTGGAGCCAGTGTATGGTGTGGCTGGTGTATATTGAGAGTAAGGCGTGAGAAGGCAGACTGACGGTCTGCTGTGAAAGTCTATATTTCGCTATGGATACAGCACATGCTGTTCTACTCTATGAGTTACCTCCATAATATGAGTGGCCTTTTCATACGTGACGCCCTCGATATTGGCCTGGAGCCAGTGTATGGTGTATATGGAGAGTAAGGCGTGAGAAGGCAGACTAACGGCTTGCTGAAGAAAGTCTATATCCCGCTATGGATACAGCATATGCTGTTCTAATCTATGAGTTACCTCCATAATATGAGTAGCCTTTTCATACGTGACGCCCTCGACATTGGCCTGGAGCCAGTGTATGGCGTATATCGAGACGAAGGCGTGAGAAGGCAGACTGACGGTCTGCTTAACAAAAGTCTATATTCCGCTATGGATACAGCACATGCTGTTCTATTCTATGAGTTACCTCCATAATATGAGTAGCCTTTTCATACGTGACGCCCTCGACATTGGTCTGGAGCCAGTGTATGGCGTATATCGAGACGAAGGCGTGAGAAGGCAGACTGACGGTCTGTTGAAGAAAGTCTATATTCCGCTATGGATACAGCATATGCTGTTCTATTCTATAAGTTACCTCCATAATATGCGTGGCCTTTTCATACGTGACGCCCTCGACATTGGCCTGGAGCCAGTGTATGGCGTATATCGAGACGAAGGCGTGAGAAGGCAGACTGACGGTCTGCTGAAGAAAGCCCACTCCTAGCTGAGGGTGCCGCATACGCTCCACGATGTCTGCCAGCGACGCAGGCGCTTTCAGCTTCGGTTCCAGCACACTGCCACAAGAGACGTATGGTCAGAATTTCTCCTGCCCTAATACAGGGTGTCCCAGATGTACCACGTCACAGTGACACTGGGGGTAGATCAGCTCAAGAGGAACCCAACCAACCTAACATGACCTCAGTAAAAGTTGCACGGTTTTCGAGTTATTACCGAAACAAAAACTTTTGAGATTTTTCCCCTTTGTTTTACATTTTTAGTACCAGCATCGACACGGAAAGCTCTTAATGACAGTTTTTTGTGTGTATCAAATCATGAATAGCTAATTCAAAAGTGTAAAGTGTTATTTTGTCATTAACTATTGTAAAATGCTGAAGAAAACTTGATTAATCTTGATTTAATTTGTCACAAAAACACGAATTTCAACTTTGATCATCTGCCATGTTCTTTTTTCATTTGAAACGAAACAAACAAATGACGTCAATAAATTAGGCATGTTCTGCAGATTCTAAAATGGTATAACACATGTATCTTACTGTGATAACATTGGGTATTCTTATCACTTAAGCGATGCCCTATCGAGCCAACTTAAAACTTGAACTCCGAAAGCAGTCACTGTTATGTGCTACAAAGATGCTGTGTACAGCGATGACTCTTCTGCTATCTGATCCGATTATTTTGCCAAATTGCACGAGGGCTAAAAACTAATGTTTTTCTCTCTTTTGGAGGCTGGCTTATTCTAAAGGACCGGATAAAATCATAAAATGTCAATGACAATTAAAGTAGATTAATGGCTTTGGTTAGATTAGAATTGCGACCACAACAGCGCGCGAACCGAGCGAGCGAAGCGAGCGTGCCGCAGTAGCGGTCGGTGACGCACCAGGACCGGACTGCTACCAGTACTCGTAAAGTAGATTAATGGGCTAGGTTAGGTTAGAACACTTAGAACTGAGACCACAACAGCGCGCGAACCGAGCGAGCGAAGCGAGCGTGCCGCAGTAGCGGTCGGTGACGCACCAGGACCGGACTGCTACCAGTACTCGTAAAGTAGATTAATGGGCTAGGTTAGGTTAGAACACTTAGAACTGAGACCACAACAGCGCGGAAGCCGAGCGAGCGAAGCGAAAAGAGAAACGGTAGCGTTTAGGTCAGCGTCATCATCCCTACCACATCCAACGCGTCTAATCACTTCTTCCAGCCGACTAATTTCATCGTGTTTAATTTTGCCAAAAAATGATACAGATGTGGAGACAAAACCCGAATACCCTCAATGAAGTATTGTGGACTGACGAATCGGCTTGCAAAGGGGATGGATGTCTCAATTTACATAACGTCCATAGCTGGCAGACAGAAAACTCACATGAAGAACGACAAAATCGGTCCCAACACCAATTCAAAATTAATTTGTGGAGTGAAATTCTTAATGGAATTGCGAGACCGGTCGAGTTGCCTCCAATTCTTGATGGTAGAAATTATTTTCAATTTTTGTAAAACGTGCCTGCCTGGTTTATTAGAAGATGTGCCGTTGGCACAGAGACGAAGGATGTGGTACCAACAAGATGGTTGCCCAGCCCTGAGCCCACTACGCCCGGCTAGTCCGTGAGCACCTCAACGAAACATTCCCCGAGAGATGGATTGGTCAATTGGGACCAATTTTATGACCATCGCGTTTCCCAGATCTAAACCCACTAGATTTTTTTATTAGGGATATTTAAAAGACTAAGTTTACGCGAAACCCGTACCATATCGGAAGTCAGTTTAAGAAAATTGAGCCGAAATTTTATTGAACGATGTTTTTTGTGCATTAGTCCACGGGCGAAAATTCAAACATTTATTGTGACCTAAATTTATTCCAATAAATGAATCAAAAATAACCTGTTTTTTATTGTCATTGACATTTTATGATTTTATCCAGTCCTTTAGAATAAGCTAGCCTCCAAAAGGGAGAAAAACATTGGTTTTTAGCCCTCGTGCATTTGGCAAAATAATCGGATCAGATAACAGAAGAGTCATCGCTGTACCAGCATCTTTGTAGCACATAACAGTGACTGCTTTCGGAGTTCAAGTTTTAAGTTGGCTCGATAGGGCATCGCTTAAGTGATAAGAATACCCAATGTTATCACAGTAAGATACATGTGTTATACCATTTTTGAATCTGCAGAACATGCCTAATTTATTGACGTCATTTGTTTGTTTCGTTTCAAATGAAAAAAGAACATGGCAGATGGTCAAAGTTGAAATTCGTGTTTTTGTGACAAATTAAATCAAGATTAATCAAGTTTTCTTCAGCATTTTACAATAGTTACTGACAAAATAACACTTTACACTTTTGAATTAGCTATTCATGATTTGATACACACAAAAAACTGTCATTAAGAGCTTTCCGTGTCGATGCTGGTACTAAAAATGTAAAACAAAGGGGAAAATTCTCAAAAGTTTTTATTTCGGTAATAACTCGAAAACCGTGCAACTTTTACTGAGGTCATGTTAGGTTGGTTGGGTTCCTCTTGAGCTGATCTACCTCCAGTGTCACTGTGACGTGGTACATCTGGGACACCCTGTATAAACTGTGACAATGACCTATGTACTTTATTTGGATGACGGTTTTTATTGTACGAATGTAGCATAAAATTGGTCCTTTTGGGTATGTTCAAATATTGAAAGCACCCAACGGACTTTTAAAGATCAAGTATCATATGACCGAGCAAGCGAAGCGTGTCTGTTTCAGTTTAGCCAAAATATCTTTCGTATGTTTAATTTTGTTTTCTCCACCACCCAAAGGTTGTCTGGAAGAGATCGCTCTTTAGCGATAAGACCGCCTTTTGTCTACCATTATTTAATTTATGATTTCTCATGTAATATTTTTCTTGTTGGTGTGCAATAAAGAATTGTTGTATTGTATGTCCAGATGTTTGGATGTTCGGATTTCCAACTCTACTCGCCTACAGGCGACATCAGTCATCGAGGAGAGGCTTCCCCTTAGATGACACCACTAACTAGGGGACTGATAATAATGATAAATGGTAATTATTACAATCATGATAAAAACCTTTAAAGCAAAACTACTTGTTTTCGCAAATTTCTAAAAGTAATAATGAATAAAAGATACCTGTCATCGTAGGTGTCGTCAGATTCGCCTGTTTGTGATTGGGTCCTCTCTAAAACGGTTTTTGCCGCTGTCCTGAAAAATCGAAGAAGATATTGAACAATCATTGAGACTATAGACACAATTTTTATATTTGTAATGCATCAATTCGCAAGCCTATTCAGCTGAAGCAAGTTTGGTTGGTAAATCAGAAGCAAAACATTAGTAGCTACTTCAGTTACAATGGCAATCTTATTGCAACGACCACGATACAGTAATGTGAACCACGATTCAGTCGGTAGTAGTTCAGTTCATATGGAGGAGTTCGGTCTTTATTTAACCATGTGAACATATAAGAGCAGCCCCTTTTTTTCAAACGGTGTCAATTTGGTAGAAACAATTTTGGACCATAATCATGATATTGGGCTCCCTCTTCCGTTGTTAGGCGCCTTATAAACTTATACTCATTGTATCCACATCTACATATGTCGAAAATAACCCTCTCAGCAAAATGGGTATGACAGTTTGCTTATTTTTTCTAGATATCAAGTGGACATCAAAATTCATTGTAGACTGCGCAAAAGAAATATTTTTTTGTTTCTCAAGTGCCAACCAGTGAAAAATAATAGTAAAGAACAATAGAAATGAGTGATGAAAGCGTTTATCATACTTACTTGTTCTGACTAGTGTTTAGTGACTTAGTAGGTGAAACTTGCTGGAATGAAACATTCGGTAGGTAAGGATGTGTAACAAGCAACCAAGGGAGAGGCTCACAAGCGGTCCACTCAATGATAGCATACGATAGAAATAAAGGAATAATCGTTAATACAATCGTGACAAAATCTGTAAAAAGAAAATAGCTTTAGTCCATTAAATTGGAAGAAACCAGTGGAAGTTCTTTTTGGTAACCCTGCCAAAAGGTGCAACAACATAGGTGCATAAATAACAATTAACAACACAACTGTATACTTAAATAAATAGGGTTGTACATAAATATTTACTAGGCGGTTACCATGAAAATATAATAAAGTAAATACATAAAATAATATAAACAGTAAATAAAAAGCGTAATGAGTGAGATGACACTGACACCGAGAGGCCTAGAAAGATCCGCACACCATGCCCGCACAAGCTACTACATATTTACCTACTTTGTATTGTAATAACGCTGCAATCAATTTTATTACTAAACTACATACATACTAGTACATTTACGATTGTTTGTGAGATTTAATAACGAGGCTAAAGTAATCTTCAATTGTGACAGTGTTTAGTAAAAAGGCCCATTGTGCGGCTTTTTTTTTTATCTAGCCTGTAGGACTGTCCCACTGCTGGGCAAAGGCCTCTCCCTTTGATTTCCACAGGTCCTTGTCTGACGCTGCCTCCGGCCAGTTGCAGAGGAATGCGTCTATGTCATCCCGCCATCTCCGTCTGGGCCGGCCACGTCTACGTCGCCCGTTTTGGGGCACCCACTTGGTAGCTATGCTGGCCCACCTTTCCGGGTTCATACGAGCAGACGTGGCCTGCCCAATCCCACTTGAGCCTGGCTGCTTTATTGCCTACGTCAGCTATGTGTGTTTTGGAGCGCAGCGTGGTGTTTCGGACACGATCCGGCCTTTTCACCCCTAAAATGCTGCGCTCCATGGCCCATTGTGCGGCTTACCATAACGAAATTTGTTTGCATCTTCATACCAAATAATCTGTGAACGCGTCCTTATGGTAAGCCGCACAATGGAATATTTACTTATTCAGTATCAGAATTACTCTCCAGACTTATTAAATTATACTAAATAATGATAACGTTTACTTTTATCTTTAGAGAGAGAGATACAGAGATAGAGAGAGAGAGAGAAGATAAATATAGATAGCGACGTTGATGTGGTTTTTTTACTCTTTGTATCTAATAAATATTGAGTTCAATTTGATTGTGTTAATTTTTGATGTTGAAGATTATTTAATAAGTAAAAAATATTCGTATCATTTAAATAGCTGAGAACAAAACAAAAGTCATCGAAGTTGAAGTGTACTTGTGTATTTCTATTAAAATCCAATTACCATAAAAGTTAAGACAGTAAAAATTCAGGGTCCTAAACTTTCCAAAAAGTTGAGAAAGTTGTGTATTTTATTGTCAACATTCACAAGAATATAAATAAAATTTCCATAGGAAATAATTATAAACAAATGTCGAAAATCTTTCCATGTGGAAAGCAGGCAAACTGTACTAATTCTGAATCATTAAGAAAGAAACCATTCATGTTTCAGCATATGGTGGTATGAATGTCGTAGCGTGGCAGATTGAACCTGATTTCAAGAGCAAAAAGAAATTAAAAATCCTGTACAGTCCGTGAGCTGTTAAAATGTGCTTCGGGTATAAACCTGTCTCAAACTCTGACTCTACCAGACCCCGTAGGTCAGGTCGTTCCTGACAATTTCACGTGAGTGTAAACCGCTTAATAGCTATTCTAAGAGCCCATAAACTGTACTAGGTTGTAGAGCTTTAGGGTTGTATGGACCCCACTCCACAGGCAGCTATAGTAAAGCACGTCGTCGTATGGTACTGATACTGACATAGCCTCGATGCGTAGCCGCGGCCGGTCGTGGAGGCGGGTGCTGCCGACTCGCTCCCGGAACGGGGAGCTCGACACTCCGCCCTGACACCACACCACACGTTAACATCACGGACATACACGCCAAACGACGACCAACGAACCAAACAATATTCAACGGTTTGTGGATATTTTTTTGATACAGTGGTGCAATCAGCATCGTTAGTTAATAAGACCGAAACCAGACGAGCGTAATTTGAGTCGCGTAATTTCGGTCGCACTATACTTAGTGTGACGTGATCACGTGACATGATAAATAAATAAATAATAAATATCAGACAACCTCACACAAATCAACCTAGTCCCAAATATAGATAAATAAATACTTAAATACATAGAACATCCATGACCCAGGCACAAATATTCGTGTTCATCACACAAATATTTGCCCTTGCCGGGATTCGAACCCGGGACCGTCGGCTCAGTAGGCAGTTGCTTAACCACTGCGCCAACCGCGTCGTCGAAACATGTACATGATGTATGACGAGACCGATATTACGCGACTCAAACTACGCTCGTCAGTCTTCACCTTAATAGAAAAAGTGGTCAAATATACTATCATGTTCCGACATATTTGGCTACTTTGGTCGCTACTAACTATTTGATGCCGACTGTACATTAAATGATGGAATAATTAGAACCCAACTTCACTAATAGGTAAGCTTGTTTAATCAGAGAGTACGGTAGTATCTAATAGAATGACATCGTGTAAAATTCCCCAGCAGTTATAAATTCATAATAATATAACAATTAACTTTATAAATTGTATAATTTCGATAGGTATTAAGTTATAAAAGGATGCTATTTTTTTATCCATTGTTTTATTAGTGCTGAGCGGGCACACCCGAGAAAGATACGTACTTTTATAATAAATAGCTAATCGCGTAATTATCGCCAGGAACTTTACATTCGTCGAATTTTGAATGACCGACGTTAATAATCGTAAAATCATCTACTTATTGATGTAGCTGAAGCTAGTCTAAAGGCAGGCATCTTTCTTAGACATTGTGACTTAATTACTTCTGTACTCTATGGTTTAACTAAAAAAAATATAGTTCATCACTTATTCAAGTTTGAAATATGTAGTTGAGTTATTTTATCAGTTCGTTCGCCGTCGACACATAGGCGTTACTTCTAATGAACAATAAATAAAAAAATAAGCCAGCAAACAATATCACATTATTTAAAGTGCAATCCGTGCATTTTATTCGCATAATTTTATAATAAGCAGTGCAATATACGCAATTCACATTTACAATTTCTGCTCGGTCCACTCCAAATCTGGAAGAAGATCGCTATGACAGCGTTACCTACGTACGGTGCACGCTTCAATTAGCAAGACAAGTGTGGACAAGACCGAAATACACCTGTGACCCGGATCTACTAAATACGCATTGAATTCGGAGTGATTTAGTATTGCAGCTGTCAATATCGAAAAGTTGTTACAATTAGTGTTTTATTGTTAAAATGGTAATGTGCGAGAAATATTAAAAGGCCAATCTCCACACCGATAAGGTTTTCTTCCAGTATATATTTTCATCTCGAGCCAATAAAAAAATTGTGCGCAGAATATGCCACGAAACAAAAAATATGTAATAACAGAAAATTTTGACCAGGAGGCAATAAAAATCGTCGTGCGAACTAACGAGCTGAATGGATGGGCATTCGGGGCATTAAGTTAATTCGGAATATCGGCTAATAACTAATACTGTTTATTACGTATTCCGATCTTAGTGGCGTGGCGTAAGCTGAACTCGTAGGCGAGTAGAAACTAGCCACAGGAAGATGAGGTTGTTTCAGGAAATCACATTTTTAGGACGCCGTACGCCAAGTTTTAAAAGGTATTTTATTTCCTTTAATTTTGCCATACTATTTTTCCCAAATTGCCTTATATTTCATTCCACATTTTTTTCTGGCACCTGCGGAAAATCTTGTCAGATTTTTGTAAATAAATAGTTGTGCATAAACCCGAGTTGGGTTAGTATGTAAAAGCAATATGGGGAGTGAAACGGTTTGGGAAATATAATTTGCAAATTCATTAGACACCACAGGTTTAAAAAGGATCTTACAGTACGATTAAAATCAGTTAACACTTTGGCCAACCTCGGTAATTGTCGTGAATCCCTCATCTCTCACATAGAGTTATCAATTTACAGATATGACCTTTTTACAAAATTCTTTTCGTATTTGATAGGGTATACTTCCGAGATGGTCCCATGTAAATTTTATCAAAATCGGTCAAGCAGTTTATGAAATATCAACAAAAATCGGTTGAAATCGGTTTTTAATTTTTTTATTTGGTGATTATTATTAATTATTAATCCGACGTAATATCGTAGGTACTACTTACATCAAACAGTAAAATATTGACTTATATATGTTTTTTATATATTGTATACCTACAAGAATGTTAAAATTCATGTCGCTTCTGCATAATAAATTTCTTAGGTTTCTTAGGTTAGTAATGTCATCTTGGCAGGTGCTATACATTGCGTTTATGATACTTCAAATTGAATGCTACTTAAAAGAAATCGCGGTAATGTATTTCGTGTCATTTGCGTCTCCGGATTTAGGCGATGATACCCGAGAAAAGCCGAAGTGTTAACTGATTTTAATCGTACTGTAAATAGTTCGCTGCTAACATGGGTCTAACTCTAATTGATGAGTGCAAGTCTCATTCGCTCGTTAGGCGCTGGTAGGCCTGTCAGTACCTGGGCGCTCGGCCTGAGGATGGAGGTGGAGTGGCGCCGCCGCGTCAGCGCGTTGTCGCCGCCCGCGCCCAACGCCATCTGAAGCCACCACAAGTCACTCCGCTACTCTACACCCGACGAGGTTACTCTACCCCCGTCAACTGTCGCCTCAACCGACACGACGCTTCAATAATCTGTATTGAGAGCCGCGACCGCGAGGCATTCTTTGTACTCGAATAGGGACAATTTTGCCATGGTTCCTCCACCGACTACTGCCAATCGACGCTATTTATAAAGTTAGCTTTCGAGTTAATCATGCGTCGGACCCAAACAGGAAATTAATGGCGTGCAAATTAAAGAGACTTTTAAAGTAAGACATCCAGCGACATCTAAAATGCTTGTAACAGGGTATGCACGTTCAACGTAAAGGAATAAGTAACATTTAGCACATTCGGTAGGGGGTAGCGTGCTTACGACACCTCATTCGGACATACATTTCAATTTCATGTTTGAGTTTCCATTTAGTATTGAATACGGTGTTTGTTATCAAGACGGAAAAACAATTTCAAGATTGGGCTGGTTAAAGGATACTAAAGAAATAAAACTTGGTGCATCGATTCACCCATGCAGTGCGTTATCTACGTTACTTACATAACAAGTGCAAATAAAATCATGCTACATAGACATTTATGTACAAGGATACTGTACTGTGACAATGCTATCTATATACAATATAATTATACATTGAAATAGTTATAGATAATATCGAAATAGAAACTAAAATTTCATACGTATATTAAAATCTGATTTGCAATAATTTAGAAAGATACATTATACCTTTATTATACAGCAAAATCAAATATTATTTTAGAGAATCTTTTCAACTATAAGAGATATTTGATATTGAAGCGAATCTATCGTAAGTTCTCATTTGACAGTTCAAGGCAAAGCCTCATCAAAGGCATCATCAAAATATATACTAGGTAAATCCGACAGGAGAGATTTAACATGAGACATTGTATGTATTCATGACATTACATAGCAAAATCGTATTGCAATGATGACTCACGGAACGATGCACTTTCTCTAATGTACAGTCAGAACCTAAAGTAGCTAACAATTTTAATTCTGGCTTAAGGTCAAATTTAATACTAAAATTGGCAGCTACTTTTGATGCTGACTGTACCGTTCTCAAAAACTGATCTCCGCCTTGTATTCGGCAAAAACGTATTGAAGAGCGGACCACGCAAAACGGAGACATTTCTGGAGAACTCTTCAGAACAGCACTAATAAACAAGGAACACAAAGAAAGTGTCGTAATGCCCAAAGTAACGTGTCGTTTCATTTGTTCTTACTTTATCACTTCTTTGAATGTGATGGCCTTTACGAGGACCGAAATTTCCTCTGTCGGATTTATAAGTGAAGTCCACATCAACTAATATGACATCCAAATTGCTAAATCGTATCACATCATAATTCCTCACACAGGAAAATGTGTAATGATATATTTGGCGCTTTGGATGATAAGTATACACGATTTGACTCTGATTAAATCTGCTCACCCTGATAGAAAATAAAAATGTGAACTATCAAAGATGCCCAAAGAATATGTTTATGTCTTGTTCTTTACATTGCTCTGTTAAACTGTCATAGATTGGCTTCAATATTTCTGACGATGTTTAGTATCTTTTTGATATAATTGTTCAGTTTCAACTAGACTAATACTTACCCTCTGCTTATTAGGTCGTTTGACCTTATTGAAGTAGGACTCTGTCATCTTGAGGAAGCCGTCGGTGAGCTGGTCTAGGTCTTGCCTGGTGGGAGTGGGGTATATATCGCAGTGGGTGGTCTCGTCTTCTAGAATCTGCTTGGTGGCGGGGTTGTTCAGGGGCAGTAGGAGAGTGCGGAACCGCCAGTATTTAAGAGCCTGCGGAAAGTTACATAAAAATACAATTATTATCGGACACAGACCTGTCCGCTGTGGGAGAAATGAACACTATCTGTAAAACTATAAACCTTTTAGAATAAACATCATAATCATAACTCATTATTTGTGTACCTATATGAAAATTAATATACTGAAAAAAGATTTGCAATGGTATTAGATGTATTGCTGACCAAGCCAGGCCTTTTAAAACTATTGGCTCCATCTCCATTAAATAAAGACAGTTTATCTACACACATATTGGTAAATTACTATACCAAGTTCACATACTATGGACCTACATTACTTGCCAGCGAACAAAATAAATGTTATATCAGAACATTACGATATCTGCGGCGTGGTCACATTAAGAGTATCAAAGGTCAAAGTGAGCACGCTCACCTTCAGCGCGTTTCATAAAAACACTCATATTTTAAGACCTCTCATCATCTAACAGTTGCATAAACTACTATTTTCTACTCCAGTATTACTTTTTTCTGTCATTTATATAGTTACTAACTCTAATATAAAGACATAAATTTAAAAAAGTCTATACTCTAATGCCCAAAAAAACACTGCTAAACGATGTTATAATGTCGCCAAAAAAGCATCACTTAGTACCACAGATTACAAGATAAAGAGCTGCATTCACACAATTTGCAATAAAAAAAAAGCTTATTGTACTAAGGCATTGCTGCCAATAAAAAAAAAGATTTATCTTCAGTGCATGGATGTTTAGTATAGTGAACGTATACCTTTATGTATAAGTTCATATTTTTTTGACAGATAGACGTCAATAATTTTTTTTTTATCAGAAACTATAACTATTATTTTTTTTAATTTTGTTGAATCCGAGCGGGATCATGTAATTATTATATTTTCTTTGTTGTTTATTTGCATTTTATTCATGAAATGTGGAGTCGTAGAAAAAGTATCGTATGCAACGTTGTATAAGTAGGTCAAAAAACGCTCGTGGCATTTTTCTTATGCCACTCGCGTTTTTTGCCCCCTCTTATACAACGGTTGCATTAACCGACAGTAAACGGTGTCTTCAATGTACCCTAACTAACTACAGTATTAGATACCCAAGTACTTATACTTAAGATGAATTGTGATGCGGACCGAACCGCGTGACCTTGCCACTATTACATAAACCTCTCGGGTTTTCAAAAGTGGCAATATAATATAACTATGTAAAATAAAACTGTTGATTTAAAAAAAAAAAAAAAAAAAAAAACTATACTATTTTAACAGTCACCTCGACGAGGGCGAAGTCGGTGTCGCCCCGGGTGCAGATGTAATGGTCCATGTAGTTCCAGTTGTAGTTCTCCAGCTTCTCCGTGGTGAAGGACACCCAGGACACCTCGTAGGTGTCGTGGTTCGGCGCATGGAACCGGTAGCGGTAGTGGATGTTGAACGGCGGGTATGGATGTCTAGAATGTATTTTTTACAAGCTTTTATTTAGCTTGCATGTATGTATGTATGTAAACGCTTTATTGTACACAACAACTGGTTATAAATACATTGATAACAAATGAAATATGTACAAAGGCGAACTTATCCCTATTAGGGATCTCTTCCAGTTAACCTTTGAGCAATTGAAGGAATGGGTATTCGAAGAAAATAGGCAAACTACACTGCGTACAACCAAGATATCTATAATATACTTAATAAAACTATAATAAGTACAAAAACTAAGTAAGTAATAATACACATATATTTTTACTATTTATAAGATATATATTCTATATACATATAATACATATAAATGCGTAAATAAATATAGTATTCAATGAATTCACACGTTATCGGACAGCCACAATTTCTTCAAGTTAATCTTAAGTGATGCAACAGATGGAGACTTCCTAAGGGACAAAGGCAACTCATTCCACAACTTCACTGCGCTTACCGTAAAAGACTTGCTATAGGTACGCGTCTTATTAGACGGTACAGCCAGAGTGAGATTGGCGCTAGACATGCATGGTATGTTTAAAGTATGTTTGAAGCAGATATCGTCAACCGATTGAGCTGAAATTTTGCATACTTACTTAACTTTGATGACAATACAATAATATGGTACCATGGGGCTGCTCTGATGATGGAGCCGGAAGGTGGCCATAGGAACTCTATAATAGAAAAAGCAATCCTACCGAGCTTGGGCTCTTTAGAATCGTCTCAGTGAGCATTTGATGGATATCCAAAGAAAAGTACAGTCGGCTATAAAAGCTTGCCACTAAAATGTCATTTTGACAGAAACTTATTTTATGATAATCAAGCAGTTGGCCTCGATTGAACCTGATGTTAAGTGAAAATAAGGCCTAAATTAATTGAGAATGCTTGCCTAGAAAAAACCTAGTCAGTCTCAACTTAAAGAGATCCAAGTTAATTTTTTCAGGGAAAATGTGCGCAGAAAGAGAGTTCCACTCTTTTGCTGTCCTGATAAGAAAAGTAGACGCAAAGTGATTCGTACGAATCAGTGGTATAATTACAACTTAAGAGGCCTTATTCCTTTTAAAATGCTGATTGCTTTAGACATTTTTCTCTATGATCGAACATGTTTCTTAACATATTATTGGCGTTACTACCTAGAATAGGGCTATTGGGATTTATTAGTAAATATTTGAAACCTACAGTTTGAATTTTTCATTGATAACTTTTGTTTCAAAAACTACTCGAAATTGTCAAAATTCGCGCGGGAAATTAGTTTTTTCAACTTATTTTCGACTGCACGCAATACAAGCATGAAATAGCTGTTACTACCTAGAACTCGGGGAAAAGTATTATTCACTTAAAAAATTGGTTGAAATTATCAATATATATGTCATTATATGAAAAAATTAAATTTAAAAGGAATAAGGCCTCTTAATGGTGGAATCCAAGTCCGCGTCGTATTGTTATGTCGGAATGGCGAACGTGGAATCAGTTCATGCAATCCTAGTGCACATTTACCGAAGTATATCCTGTATGATAAATAAAATACTATTTAAATTAGCGCATGATTGCTCGACTGCGCGAGTCATCCTTAAGGCAAGAACTAATATTATAAATAGGCAACGTAGAAGAAACAAGACCGCGTGGACGATCTCCAACCCGGTGGAGCGACATTGTTAACTCCATTAATTACTGGTCTCCCTACTATTGCTGTTTTGAGTAAATCAATGACAGCAATGGACGGCGAAATGTAGTAAAGACCTCAGTGAAGACTGTCCTAAATGGACATGATCTTCAACAACGAAAATAACGATGATAAATAAAAAAAAAAAATATATTAAGGGACAATCATACACAAATCGATCTAGTCCCAAACTAAGCAAAGCTTGTACTATGGGTACTAGACGACGATATACATAATATATAAATACATATATAGATAACATCCATGACCCAAGAACAAATATTTGCCCCGGCAGGGATTCGAACCCGGGACCGCCGACTCAGTAGGCAGGTGTCTACAAACCGAGCCAAACGCGTCGTCATAAAGAAGAGACCATTTTTATTTTTCCGTACCTCGGTCGGTATCTGGTGACAGTGATGGTGGAGCCCACGAGTGTGAGCTTGTGGAATATCCTGCCGATGGAGAGAAGGAATCTCTTGGTCGGTGCCTGGTTCAGGGGCTTGCTGTGTTGCGGGGCGACTTTGGAGGGCGGAGGCGCGGGAGTCGACGGGCAGTGCGCTTCAATCACGTCGCTGTCGCTCACGCCGACTATTAGTTGGAAACCCTGTAAAAAATAGTGCTTTGAGAAAAAATTATGTTCACCAACAGAAATATGAATGTATGCATGCATTTATGTATGTATGTGTTTATTGTTTATTATATTTATGTATTTATTAGTTTTCGTGTATATATTATTCATTTCTTTCTGATTTTTGCACCGCCTAATAACAAAATAGTTTTTCAAGTTCTCCACTACTCAAAGGGTGTCTGGAAGAGATCGCTCTTTAGCGATAAGACCGTCTGTCGTTTACCTCTAATTGTAATTTCTTGGATTGTATTTCTCCTGTATGTTTTATGAGGTGTGCAATAAAGAGTACTTGTACTTGTATGTAGGTATATCTAAGACTGCTGACCTCTATATATATGTATAACGTACCTGAGCCAACCTCTGCGACACCAGCTCCTTGAACACTTCCATGATAGTCAAAGGCTCCTTGTAAATGGCTCGGTTCTGTGCGAAGTCCGCATTGACATCGTCTGGCAATAAGTTGTAGTCCGACACTAGGTGGTCGTTCTGCAGCGACCACTTGTCGAGGAAGTTAGTCAGTCGTTGCAGGAAGGCAAGCCAGGATGGCATGGGACTTTCTACATTTACACCCTTACTCAAATTCAATTTATATGCCATATTACGTACCTGAGCCAACCTCTGCGATACCAGCTCCTTGAACACTTCCATGGTATTCAAAGGCTCCTTGTAAATGGCCCGGTTCTGTGCGAAGTCCGCATTGGCATCGTCTGGCAATAAGTTGTAGTCCGACACTAGGTAGTCGTTCTGCAGCGACCGCTTGTCGGGGAAGTAGTCAGTCGTTGCAGGAAGGCAAGCCAGGATGGCATGGGACTTTCTACATTCACACCCTTACTCAAAATCAATTTATATGCCATATTACGTACCTGAGCCAACCTCTGCGATACCAGCTCCTTGAAGACTTCCATGCTACCATGGAAACTTGACTTGACTACTCAAAGGCTCCTTGTAAATGGCTCGCTTCTGTGCGAAGTCCGCATTGACATCGTCTGGCAATAAGTTGTAGTCCGACACTAGGTAGTCGTTCTGCAGCGACCACTTGTCGAGGAAGTTAGTCGTTGCAGGAAGGCAAGCCAGGATGGCATGCGACTTTCTACATTTACACCCTTACTCAATATCAATTTATATGCCATATTACGTACCTGAGCCAACCTCTGCGATACCAGCTCCTTGAACACTTCCATGGTAGTCAAAGGCTCCTTGTAAATGGCCCGGTTCAGTGCGAAGTCCGCATTGACATCGTCTGGCAATAAGTTGTAGTCCGACACTAGGTAGTCGTTCTGCAGCGACCACTTGTCGAGGAACTTAGTCAGTCGTTGCAGGAAGGCAAGCCAGGATGGCATGGGACTTTCTAAATTAACACCCTTACTCAAAATCAATTTATATGCCATATTACGTACCTGAGCCAACCTCTGCGATACCAGCTCCTTGAAGACTTCCATGGTAGTCAAAGGCTCCTTGTAAATGGCTCGGTTCTGTGCGAAGTCCGCATTGACATCGTCTGGCAATAAGTTGTAGTCCGACACTAGGTAGTCGTTCTGCAGCGACCGCTTGTCGGGGAAGTAGTCAGTCGTTGCAGGAAGGCAAGCCAGGATGGCATGGGACTTTCTACATGTACACCCTTACTCAAAATCAATTTATATGCCATATTACGTACCTGAGCCAACCTCTGCGATACCAGCTCCTTGAAGACTTCCATGGTAGTCAAAGGCTCCTTGTAAATGGCTCGGTTCTGTGCGAAGTCCGCATTGACATCGTCTGGCAATAAGTTGTAGTCCGACACTAGGTAGTCGTTCTGCAGCGACCGCTTGTCGGGGAAGTAGTCAGTCGTTATGGGAAGGCAAGCCGGAATAGTAAGAGACTTCCAATCCACACCTGTACAAAGTAAATTAAATGTTTACAATTGTGTCTTGAAGTGCGCATTATTGTACAGTATATTGTTTCTTTCTTTAATGTTTATGTGACGCTATCATGCGAATTCTGTGTTGAGGATACATTGAAAATTATAAATCTGACATTATTTACAAAATAAATTGTAACTAATGTGCATAATAGTACATTATGTATATGTATAAAGATTTGATATAGTCTGACAAAACCAAGTGTACAGCGATGTGCATTAATCTGATAACCACGCCGCTACTGTTAAAAATGTAATGATATACACCGTGTTAACACCAGACTTAATTAAAGAGTGCGTGTATAATGCATGTGCAAATGCTCTTCGTTTTGTCAGGCTATATAAATATATCTATCTAAAAATTCAGTTAGTGACAAGGTGGTCAAAAAACATGCTTTAAAAGCATTGGTGCACCGTTACACGAACGTTAATCAAAAAGAATGCCATTGATTATCGCTTCCTGTCTCTTATCTATGGCAGGTGTCCTAATAAAATAGGGCATTATGACTTAGGGTGAGTTTCCACTGCCGCGGAGCTGGGCGGAGAAACAGTGTTTGAATCACAGTGCTCGGAGTCTTCACTGTGTTATTTCCTTTGACTGACTGTTATTACTCAAATCAAGGCCCGCACAGTGTCGCAAAGCTCAGCGTCATTGGAAATGTGCCCTTACGGCTCGACCCAGGTACGACTTTGCGCGACCAGTAAGGCTGCGGCCATAGGAGTGAGCGAGACGCCGCGTTCGGACTTCCCGTTTCCACCTGTGACCGCCGCTGGTCGCGGAATCATGGTCGAGCCGTTATGGACGTCTATGCAACTATTTGTCTCAGCGTAATTTAAAGAAGTTTGTTAGTTATCTTTATACAAAAAGCAGGGAAACGAATGGTGAGTGATGGTGATTAATGAATTTCGGTTGGTCTCTCTAAGCATTCAGTCTTATAAAAAGGATTCTTTCAGGCATTTTATCGAAGCGGCCCTTGAGAAAGTGGTTTTTATACATGCAGTTCAAACTATGCTTGCAATCAATTACTAAAATGTATTTGAATCGATCTAGTCCCACAGAAAGTAAGCTCTAGTAGGCTTGTGTTATGGGCACTAGACGACGATAAACATACATATATGGATAAATATATACTTAAATAAATAAATAAACATGACGGGATTCGAACCCAGGACCGCCGGCTCAGTAGGCAGCTGCACTACCACTGCGCCAACCGAAGTATAGTTTTAAATTTCAATTGATTTTATATGAAACTTCTACACTACTTGCGTTGCGTCATAAACCCCCGAAGCATATCGCTCACTAATTCTGCATCACACCACGACACTAGTTAAGCCGCAATTTAATATTTCAGTCTGTACTGAAATAATGAAATAAAACCACGGGCTGCCATTTGATATTACAATTTAACAATATTTAGAACACTATCTATGATATTTATAAAGATTGATGATGATCGAAATGAAACATTGCATGTATGTTGTTTAAGTGACAATACAATAATTTTGTATCTTGGTGCTGATCTGAAGATGATGATGAAGACGGCAAGTGGGCGTAGAAACTGCTAGACAGCACAAGTTAACCCATTGTGTTTGGGCTCATTTAAGTGGTATTGATGAGCAATTAACGTTTGTGGACGAAAGTACAGTCGTCAGTGAAAGCGTGTCTCATAAAATCTTATTAGAACAATAAAAAAACTTTTTTCACTCCTTTTCAGTTTTTATGAAAAATATTGAATTATAATTCTTCTCCTTTCGTAGCAATATTCGCCAGGTCATCAGTCCACCTTGTGAGGCCTACCCACGCTATGGTGTTTTATTCAATTTCATAACTAGGAAACGATAGCTAGAT
This sequence comes from Apotomis betuletana, assembly GCA_932273695.1. Taxonomy (NCBI): domain Eukaryota; kingdom Metazoa; phylum Arthropoda; class Insecta; order Lepidoptera; family Tortricidae; genus Apotomis; species Apotomis betuletana. The sequence continues at coordinate 9,679,270 of OW026305.1, read as the reverse complement.
TATTCTCCAAATGACAGTCCTCTGATTTATAATCGCACATAGACCAAAAACAACAATATAAGTTTAGTCGTGGTAGTGACACCGAAGTGCGTACTATAAAATATAAACAATATCTACTCGATGCAAACGTAAATGAGCTAAATATCAAACCTATGGCTCGGTTCGCTTTGTCCCCGAACATCCAACGCGGTTCAATGCGACGATATCATGAAACATTAGAAATGAGATGAACGATTAGTATTGAAGTGATTGTGATATGCCACTAATCAGGTAATGGGCTGGTAAAATATGACCGCCACCTGTCTACCTTTATAGGGCTATAGGCAACCAACTACTAACAGTGATAGTTAAGTTTACCAAAAAAAGTGTGCACGTGAACCAATATACGTGCGCGTGGGGAGAGCGTTGTAAAGTATGAATTCTCATAAGAGATGCCACACCGTTCGTTTGACGCACGTGTGCACGCAAGCGGTATGTCACCTTTAGTGATGATTAGACATGTCACCACCGTTCGAAAATATTCGCCATGGCAGAGCTTTTTTGATAACCTGTGTGTGGCATCTGTGGTTTCAACCATTCTTTGTAGATTTTAAACTTCAACTTTTAATAAAAGTGGTTAGTCACCTGTGCCCTATCAAGGTAGTGCGTAATATATGGTCGGTATACAAACGTGAGTTTTTAGGACTTAGTTTTACCGCTTTGAGTACCCAATATTCTGTTGTACAACTACATATGTGGGAAACCTAATGGTCCTTGACATATTCGACTCACGAATCCCAAATGAAAATGATTGGTTAAATGATTAGGTTGGATGGCAATACATGATGATCAATACTGATATATGACACAGTTATATACATTTATGAACCTTTCGTGTTTTGATACAGTTTAACTATTCGGCAAAACTTTAAAATCGTTCAGAAATACAAGAAGCAGTTTTCAAATGTTCATCGTCTTTCGATAGTTATGAAAATAACAAATGGAAGCAAGCGTACATTTCAAACACGTCACTCGTGGATACATTCTCTTTAAAAAAATATTGTACTGACCTGTGGTAAGGGCGGGCGTCCACTCCTGCTCTCCGGTGGCACCCCACAGAAGAGCTAAAGAGGCATTGTTGGTGGACGGTGGCCCTAAAACTGTGCCCAGGATGTTCAGAGCGCCCGATGCGCTGATCATACGCTTGCGGCTTTGCGACATTATGTTACCTGGAAAATAAGAACACAAAGAAATTGAGAATACTTACTTTTCCCTTTTTTATACTAATGGATTTGTTAATTTTTATACTAATATACCTCTCGAACTCTCGAGTTTGTTTCAAAATAACTGAAATGTGTTTTTTTTTACGTTTTCAACCCCCAAACTCATATCGGCAAATAAAAAACTATATATTTATAGAACCTGCTCAATATACATAGTATTTCATTTCTGTAGGCGAGAAAATACGGACTAATAATAACTTGCAACGTATGTATGTATGTAACTATGTTTGTTCTGGTGGAATCTTGCAACTCTATTTTGAAGCGACATTTTGAACCGATGAAACTGAAACTGAAACTTTGATGATAATATAATAATATGGTACCATGGGACTGGTCTGGATGGAGCCGAAAGGTGGCCCTAGAAACTGTAATAGATAAAGCAATCCTACCAGGTTTGGGGTCTTTAGAATCAGACAGTGAGCATTGATGGATGTTTAAAGAAAAGTACAGTTGGCTATAAAAGCTTGTCACACAAAAATATATATATTTGACAGAAATTAATAGGCATATAAGTAGACTCACCATCAACCTGATATATCGGATGGCCGTTACTTATCATCGGCGACCCGTTCTCTTTCGGCATATTGTTTTCTCTATGGCTCTCTCGGCGTTCACGATGACTTTCTCGAAGGTTCTCGCGATGACTCTCTCTGTGGTTGTCTGATCTGGTTGGGGGCTCGCCCGCTGGCCGCGCTTGGTAGTGATGTTGCTGAATCAGCACTCCCGTTGGACCTAGATGTATAGACAATAGTACATTACGTAACAAGGGTGGTAAACGAGGAATTACAAACGAGTGTCTATTAGATAGAGAAGGCGAGGGCTTTAAGAGTCCGCAGCAAGCTCGATTCTTCATACAAACGTAGTTACGTCCTTATTTTAATATAACATGTCACATTATCATGAAATTCTCTAAATATAATGAGATAAGATATATCTAGGGCTAAAACTAGTTTATGACTCTTGAAATGTTAATAGAAAGAAAATAGAGCGAGTACAAGTTTTGCATTTTTAGACCCCAGAAAGTTGTTCAGTTTGGCGGCATACTACGACCAAAATATAGTTTAGATTGAAGTCAAAACCTATTTCCGGTGTCGATTAAACTATGCAGTTTGATAAGAAAAAAGATTTATCAAAATTGATCTCGTAGTTTTAAAATGAGAGCGTAACTACGAAAACCTTAAAATAAATTACAAAAAATTGTTGCGAAACTGCAGCGAATTACTCTAGCGCGGGGAACGGTCCGGGGGGGCGGCGGTAAGCACCGCCCTTATCATAGCTACTCCTAGCCAGCCTCGCGCAACTCTCAAGGTAAAAAACGATCGACAACGGCTGTATGAAACGGAGGTGAATTTTTTACCTAAGTTTGAAAGAACGTTGAAACCTACAAAGCATTAGATAATTGGCGACAATCGAATTTAGGCGGGTTGTACTTCAGCCGCCATTTTTGTCCGCCATGCCATGTTAGATGACGTTTCTATTTTGTTGTGTAGTCTGTCACTTCTGTCAAGGTTCTGCGATCTTTTCAAATAATTCAAATTTCACAAATAATCTAATAATTTGCATTCTTTGGGTGTAGTGGTCGTCTAGAAGGTACACAAGACAATCACAATTGCAAAAATGAGTGGATTGAAAAGGAAAAAGTGCGAAATATGCAGAATGAAAACGTGTCGAATGGACGGTCAAAAAAGACTATTCATGGAAAGATTTCCACCGTTCGAAGATCGGTAAGTAAAAAATATACTTAATTACTGCGTGTTATAACCATGTTAATCGTAAGTTTCATTGAAAACTTGGTATTTCGGGTAAAATAATACATACCCTTATACGTATGTAAACAATAGTGCTGTATGTAAGTTTTATCGATAATTTTCATTTGAAGTGAAAAATACCTGGGTAAACACGGAATATCTTTCTTCAAGCAAAAGCCTATTGGTATGTGTACTTATACAAAAGTGTGCACTTGAATACAGCTGTTAAAGCCGTCTCAGATGAGAGGATAAGACATTATTATCACTACTTTTTATGCCAGTTTGAGTTAGATTATGGTCACAGAAATATTTTACGAAAAATCTTCAATGGACTATGAATGGTACGGTTTCATCTGGACAAACAGATTCATTTTTACTCTGTAATTTTCTGTTTACCCTGTATTATTTGTGTTGCAGAACTTCCAACCTGGAGCACAGACTGGAGTGATGAAACGGCTTTTTTCGTCTATGTTTATCAGCAAGCCAAGCAAAGTTTGAACGAAATAAAATTATTTGCACACTTGTTTTTTTTTATGAAGTCAGTAACCTAAAGTAAACCAAATGTTTACATTGAAGCGAAATATTTAATGATTTAAATTACCGGAAAGCCGTTGGAGACGCGGGTGCGAATGCGAACCCCGCCTGAACCATTTTTTTTTAATACCGATATCGATATCGATAATTCGATAATTTGTGTAACATGTGACATCCCTATTTTGTTCTTGATGTTGGCATTATGTCATGAGTTGACACTGACACTGATATCGTTTGCGGCTTCATATTGGCAGTATGTTTCGCCCCCGTTTCATACTAATGCGAGTTCACGCTTTTTGTATGGCACTCCCGTCTCTTAAAACGTAGTGATTACATACTCTTTGCTCCTAGCGCGCTCTCGCTTTACTGCTAGCGCCCTGTCTTCCTCTAGGTGAAACAACAACATTTTAAAGCGTAAGCGCGCGATCTCAACGCGGAGTTGAGCGGACCTTGCTGCGGACTCTTAATGACACGAGTTAGGAATTCCTTTCCACCAGAGTCACGTACGACGTTTTTCATCACACTTTGGAGGAAATAAAACAAAAGTAGTAGTAGTCAACACCAAAATGGCGTAATTTACGACTTACCGCCCGCTTTTCTAGCATGTAAGCCCTTGTTTACGAGCAAAGTGTGATGAAAAATATCATATCAATACAGTTAAAGTCAGATCAAGTGAGGTTGAACGTATAATTAAGTAATATTTTAATTTCTCCATTATCTTTGTCTGTCTGTTGGTTTGGTTGTCTAGAAGAGATAGTTGTTCATGCTGGCTCCTAAAGGGTGTCTCTTTCACCAAGTCGGGTAAGGTAACCTAAGGCGCCATACAATGAATGACTAAGGCTGTAGAGTGTAGGCCTAAGGTCGGCTCTAAAAATTACGGGTCTATATCGGATGGCATAGAATTGTTAGTCCTATTGCTGTGTCGCATAACGTCTTTTGTCCGAATAACGTTAGTCATAAACTTTGTTCCGCATATTTTTGATTTACCGAAATTGTTACTCCTATTATCGTTAGTCCTAAATATATTTGTCATATCGTTTGTTGTGCCTAAGATTCAACTGTCGAATGATTAATGTGCATAATTGTGATGTTCCTAGTATTTAATGTGCTAAAGCGAGGGGGATAAAAAAACTCGGTTTTGGCGTTTCACTCGCTCGTAGGGCAAACATGCTTTAGGACTTATAAACGAGTAGTATGATATTCAACAGCCTGACAAACATTCTCAGCCAAAATTTTTTAGGACAAAAAACGTTATGCGATACGACAGGCACCCAAAAAGTACATATAAAAAAAACTGTTCCTCCATACACACCTTTAGGAAATATATGCGTCCATCGGCGTCTATTACTGGTCAGTTTGACGGTAACATGGGACGGATCGAAGGGGTTGATCAGGGCTCTGCCCGTCCGTATCACTGGCTTGTGCGTCGAGATGGAACTGCGGGGAGACAGGCGCGCGCCGCCGGTCGGCGAGTCAGGCGTGTCGCAACCAGAGTCCGCGCCACGTTTAGCTGAAAATAATTATAGAATAAATGCTGTCTCCTGTATCTCGAAAACGACACGAGAATGAAAAGAGTAACATAAATTCAATCTCAATTAAAAAGAGTAAAATAACTTCTTTTATGAAATGTCAAAACCGACATAAACCCCAAAATAGTATGAAATTTATAACAAAAACAACGCAACCGGAGTCCGCACCACGTTTAGCTGGAAATAATGATAATGACAGAATGAAATGCTACATCAAGTCTCCTGTATCTCGAAAACGAAACCGTATTACGAGAACGAAAAGAGCGAGGAAAATTTGGTACCATATCTTCTTTTATGAAATGTCAAAACCGACAAAAACCCCAAAAAAGTATGAAATTTATAACAAAAACAAGGACTATGACGGGCTTCCGTTTATTTGCGTTTTGCTTATTTTAAAATATTTAAATTAACAAAAATAACTGCAATAGGATTGCTCTGTCTATATATAAAAAAATATGTTGATTAACTTTGTTGTTGATTAGTACGTATATCGTCGTCCAGTACCCATAACACAAGCCTTCTTGAGCTTGAAAATGAAAATTATTTAATTGTTTCTTTTTCTTTTTTGGGACTAGATCGATATTTAATTTGCAGGTGAATACAAGATAAAAAAGAAATAACTAATTAACCTTGCGGGCGCCAAGCGGCAAAGCAATTCACCGTGCCACTGACGCCAAACCAAAAAAAAAAAAGTTGCTCCAAAATCAACAGAGATTGAAAACCACAGATAGTGGTTTGAATTAGCATGTTTTTGACCATTGAAATTTTTGACGTCAATAGGCGTCGTTGGCGTCAGTGGCACGAATTCCCGATGACGTGATTTGCCGTCTTTGGCGGTCAAAGGGTTAAAACTAAATAATAAAAATAACAAGGGTCAAAAAACACCGCTCAAATATATAGACATCAGGAAACTGCGCTATTATATCTTAAACGTATGCAAACTCAAAAGGTACATACTTCCCGTAGATAAAATATCTCCAAGACTGTGGTGGATATCAGGATCAGACATTTTCCTGTGGGTGATAGACGCAGGGGGGCTTCTTCTTAAACCTTCTAGACCGGCTACTGAAGTCTTCTTAGTTCGGGCTACCCTTTGCACGCTAGAACCAAACGGAATTTATATCAACGTAAATCATCATCATCCAATCTTAGCCGATTTCGACCACGGCGACTGGACACACTAGCTAGTCAGGGCGTCGTTCGTGTGCTCTCAGGTGACTGAATAGCCAATTTTTGCTGCAAATGTACGGCCACAAATGCTGCAAGTCAGCACCCCTCCGACGAAATTATAATTGATGACCACAGGTGGTCGGGTCTTCAACTTGTCGTGCTTTAAAGTCACTACTTTAAAAATACGAGACAAGGCGCGTGGCATCTCTTCAGTCTCTTCGGGCCTATCGTATCCGGTCACCGCCAAAAAGTACCCGATCGGGCCAGATTACCGGATCCGCCGGACCGGATTGCATTTCCTATTCACAAGTCACTAAGAACTAGGGCTTCTGATACACGTGTTACGCACGGATCCGTAGCTCCGTGTTCTTAGCACCGGCGGTCCTAAGTCCGCGAGCCCAACTAAGAACCATAACTTCTTAAAATTCGTCTTTAGTGACGCAACAGGTCGAACTGAAGAGCAAGTTGCAAAGCAAAAGCGTAGGTCACTTACTGAGGTGTTACTGAGGTCAATGGCTGGTTAGTTCATGAATCCATATTTAATATTATAAATGCGAAAGTGTGTCTGTCTGTCTGTCTGTTACCTCTTCACAATTAAACCGCTGAACCGATTTAGATGAAATTTGGTATGGAGATAGTTTGAGACCCGGGAAAGGACATAGGATACTTTTCATCCCGAATAAATTTAGTGTTCCCGTGGGATGAGCGGGTAACACCGCGGGGCACAGCTAGTAAAAAATAAAAACTTACCACGTGCTGTGAGCCGGCGGCAACTGGAACACCTGCGCGTCATACGCATCGTAATCAAATATGGAATTGTGCATATATTCATCCTCCTTCAACAGCTTGCCTTTTCTTTCGTCTTCGTACATCTTCTTCAGCGGTTCCTGACTTTTTCTAGGAGGCAATTTGATCCTTGGAATAAAATTGGAGTATGCTACTTTTTTATTAGTAGAGTAGAACGACAAGTTGATCCAATGGGGCATGGAGTAGTCGTCTATGGAATTAAGGTTGTTGTCTTTGTTGTGGAACTTTAGAAGCGGCACGGCGTGTAGCGGTTGCTCGCCGACGCAGACCAAGTCGCTGCCGACGCCGTTGTCTATGATTCGTTGTTTGGTGACGTTTGTCAGTTCTCTGTCGACTTCGAACACGCCTACGCCGGGGGTGATGACTACGCTGAGCTGGCCGGTGCGATCGAAACATCTGTCTAGGTAGTGTTTTTCGAACACTGAAAAGAAACGGAATAAATAATAAATAAATATCGGACAACCCCACACAAATCGATCTAGTCCCAAATTAAACCTTTACCGCATACGAAGCCATATATGACAGATATGAACTTGGACCTTATTGGCATAGGTCAAGGTTCAAATTCAAACAACTATTTTTTTTCTATATGCGGTAAAGGGTTAAGCTCAAGAAGGCTTGTGTTATGGGTACTAGACGACGATATACGTACTTATATAGATAAATAAATACTTAAATACATAGAACAACCATGACCCAAGCACAAATATTCGAGTTCATCACACAAATAATTGCCCTGGCCGGGATTCGAACCCGGGACCGCCGGCTCAGTAGGCAGGTCTACAAACCGAGCCAAACGCGTCGTCAAAATGAATGACTATGAATGAAACATGTAGGTCTAAATATGTCTAAAAAACATAGCTCTCTAGCGAAAAAGGAGAGCGGTGCGCGGTACGTGTGTCTCGCTCACTCGTATCGCCACCGCGCTCGGATCTCTCGCTCGCCCGCTCGTTGCGCCGCTGGTCGCGACAAGTCCTGGCATTTCCGTAAGACTGATTGTCCACTGTTATTTAAATTATTGTATCTGTGTTTAATTTGTAAACTTTTTTCGGTGTGTAATAAAGCATCTTGTAACAATTTCGGTGGGTATGTAAGGTAGGTGCGCTATGACTTATTGTTAGTGCGCAGGTCGACTGTACGTCTAGTTTTAGACAAATACAATTCGTAATTTCGCTCTTGTCACAATGACAATAAAGGTGGAAAAGGTACGCATTTGAGTTTCCTTTACTATAGCTTACATTCTGGTTTATATACTACTTAGATTAAAAATGAAATAATGATAAAAGTGAAATCGAACTAAGGTTCTGAAGTTCTCGAGGTTAATGCATTTCTCCATATTTACTTACACACACTACAGATAACCAATATCAGTCTGTGACCTATTAAATGACCTTCAGTTTACGGCAATCTCGTTTACTCTCATACGGTCCAAATTAAGAGCTGTAGGCATTGGAACAGGTGATAATCGACTAGCAAGAGCTAATCAAGGCATGAATAAAAGCTAATAAAGTAAGGACGCTAAGCACGAAAAATCTCGTATATTGACCTGCCATTACCTATCCCTATCGCACGCGCATTATTATATTGCTCTATCTATCTATCAACTACAGACGTCCACTGCTGAACATAAAGTGCGATCCCGTGCAGACCGCATACAATGATTCCCCGCTACTCACGAGGTCATCCGTCCATCTAGTCGGGGCCGAACCACGCTGCGCTTTATTATACGTGGTCGCCAATCTAGGACTTTGCTGCCCCAACGGCCGTCCATCCTCCGGGCTACCTGCCCATTGCCACTTCAACCGTGCAATGCTGTGAGCTATACCGGTTACCTTGGTTCGTTTGCGGACATCCTCATTTCTGATTATATCGCGCAATTAAACTCGTAGCATAGCCCTTTCCATTGCATGTTGCGCTATTTTCGTCTCCCGCTCCCAAAGTGGCATTTTTATGTACTTCGCGCCCATACTTTAACTTGTTTTATCTATCCAAATATCATAAGCCCTCCATGATGCGTTCAAGAACCGCACATTATGACCACCATAAAAATAGACTGGTTTATTAGAACAAATTTCTTATCTGTGAAAATGTTATTATTGCTAAATAATAACATCGATTTCTATAATATTATTTATTCAAATTTCGAACATCTTTGAAAAACAAAGAAATTTGATTTGACCTCTATTCTACTATCAGTCGAGATGACGTTTAGTTCGAAATGAATTGTCAATTTGCATCAAATTTGACAAATGTCGCACGTAAGTATATCGAACGATATGATAGTTGGGGCAAACTCTAGTTTGTCTCTGAATAAAAAAAAACTATGACAGCTGCCAGAACACTTCATTACCGCCATTACCGGGTAATATTTGTCGTAATGTGCGACTCCTGAATGCATCATGGAGGCCTATGATATGTGGCTAGATAAAGTAGTGTATGTAATTGTACATAATTAGGCATTAAAACACTCGTGTGATGTTATTATGAAACTTGCCTTCGGCGCGTTTCATAAACCCACACTCGTGTTTAATACCCTTCATTACGTACAGTCACATAAACTACTATAATATTAACTAGTACAATATTAACTTCTCACCATTCAAGCTCATGTTGAGAACCTCTAAGAAGTTTCCCTGCGCTGCGGTTGAGTTGATGGCGGTCGGTATCTCCATGTTGGGTCTCTCATGGTATTGGAGAACGATCTTCTGGTAGTCGGTGAACAGCCTCCTCAGTTGCAGCAACACGTTGGACCAGTCCTCGTAGCGCTCGTTCTGCACCGCCACTCTGATGGAAAAAACTGAAGGTAGTGAAGTATCTGAGACGTGTAGACGTGAGAAGTTACATCGTGTGGCTGCACACGCCGAAACGTTAGATTATGATGATTTTAGGGTTCCATACCTCAAAAGGTAAAGGCGGAACCCTTATAGTATCAGTTTGTTGTCCGTCAGTCTGACTGTCAAGACCCTTTATCTTGGGAACGCGTGGAGGTATCGAGTTAAAATTAAAACCATATACTCAAGTCTACAGTCCTTTAACACTGAAAAAATCTTCTGAGTTAACTTAAAAAAAGATACGGGTGTTTATGCCGCAAAATTAGTATCGTTCGACATTCTCCAGGGAATCAAAATTTCTAGGGTATTTTCCGTTGACCTAGATTCTAGATTCAGTAATAAATAATTCATAAAAAATATAGTCTTTATTTGGAGTAAGTAAAAACTGTCTTACAACGGTAAAGTTATGTTTGTCGCTAGCTAGTACAGTTTATCTTTTTGTTAGACCAATATGCAGTGATTTCATAGTTGTACGGAATCCAAGGTGCGCAATTCCGACTCGCACTTGACCGGCTTTTTTTTAAGATGATATCCAATGCTTTTTTAACCGACTTCAAAAAAGGAGGAGGTTCTCAATTCGACCTATTTTTTTTTTTTTCTATGTATGTTATTTATACCGTGTTTAGGGAACCTACTACAATTAACTTAGACAGCTCTAAATGTCAGAAATGATAAATCAAGTTCGACATTCCTAACAAGCGCTGAGATTGCTCTATACTGATATAGCGACTGAGCTGTGACTTCATCCCAATATATTATAACATTATCGGTTAGCGTCATTGACCTATGATGATAATATGAATGGCATTGAGAGTATTGCAATATGAAAGTATCACGTCTGATTATATTTAAACAGAACCTTGTAAATTTAACGAAGATATC